>CM060908.1:148110604-150510604 GCA_030737815.1 Allium fistulosum
TATATAAACTATCTTTAATGTATAACTTTTCCCATACATAATCTAACTTCAATATTCAAACTGTTTAAAGTTGGAACTGTTATGATTTAGATTTAATTGTTTTGAATGCGAATATTTTTTTATGATGGCTTAACCTATTTTGTGGTTATGATTTCGAATGTGAATATGATTTTGAAATGATTATGATTTGGAAGTGAATATGATTTTGAAGTAAATATTGATTTCGAAAGTGAAATGATTTTGAAGTGAATATGATATTTTGATATGAAGTATGAACTGTTTGTAATGTAAAAGAACCATTCGGGGGGTAAAATATAACGTTTGGTTGTTAAAGAGACCGGGGTCGGATATTATCATACTCTCTGCCAATTCCGAAACGACTTTAACAACTATGTACATTGTGGAGAATCCAGAACGAAGTAGGATGGTTTGGCGAATGCTACCGTATGAGGTATGATCGCAGCCCTGACCCCCTCAGGTCAGCTTTATATGACTAAAACAGAAGCTATACCGGGTCAAGTGAGGTCGCTCCTCCTATCTGACACATTTCTTCGATACCATATCTGTTACTTTGTGATTGATTGGTGGCCACCCTTCGATTTGATTATGGGAGTGTGTTCCGAGGTGGGCGGTAGTAGCTGTTATGCGTTACCACCAGTCTGGGAGTGCAAACGGTAGAATCCTACTCTGGCATTGCCTCGCGTGCCTTGTCATATGCCTTATCGAGCCTAGTATGACTTTGGTTTGTATCGTACCTATGGAGTGCTCCCTGAGTATCCCACCAGTTTGGTGGAGTTTACAGTATCTGTATAGACTACGGTATTTATATAAAAATGTGTTAAGGGGGATATGGGTAACGCCTTAATGCTATTTTAGTACTTTGCTTTACTGTAAACATATGATAATAGCGTATTGTATTATATATGTAGATAGTTTAACAAATCCTTAGGAGATGGAATCCCGAACATCTCTTAAGTTATTGCACGCATGTTAGACACTAGATAGGAGATGTAAACCCCGTAAACATCTCTGAAGCCGTTACACTCATATTTACTTATTTTGATTTAACTTACATAAGATCTTTTAGTTCTGACTCGAGTGTTTTTTTTCATTACGCTCAGGTCAGCCCGAGTATTTCAGCACATTGAAGACTACCTTTCTGGAGGACGAAGTCGAAGATTTAGTATATTATTACTATTTATTATATTTATCCACTGCATCATGTTGTTCCGCTACATTATTTAGTTATTCCTGCAGTATGTATAACTCTGATTTGTATTGTAAAAGTGTAATCAAATGTTATTTGTAAAACAGCTTCATGAATTTTTTATTTGATTATTATATTTTGTCATTCTGCTATGAGATTCTGTGCTTTGATTTTCCTTCTTTTCTATTTTTTTACCCCATTAACAATCCTCCCTTTTGAATAGTTTGAGTTGACATGTGTGGTTTATTGTCGATTTAAACCGTCCAAAAAGGTGCGTCATTACATATTCCTTATGCAAGTTGTTTAATTCTATTTTTATTTTAATTATCTTGCATTTTCCTCTTGTTCTTGTTTTATGTTGAACTCTACATTTGTTGAAATGATAACAAATATGAGAAGCTAAACCCCTTCAATTTAGGGATAATAAAGCTCTCTTAATCATGTGGATTCAACATTTTGCTAATTTTTTTTATCTCTTTTTGTGTTTAATGACAATATTTGATGTGGTTTAATTTTGTTGTTTTAGCTTTGAATTTGATAGCCTATGTTGTTGACACCAAATAGACTATGCTTAAACAAACATAAACACGAATTACCTCTTCATCTACATATGATATTGGTACCGAAGTGGATTTGAGAATCAAAATTTGATGGTCGATATTACTAATCAATAGTAAATAGATCATGCTTATAACGGATTTTATTTTCAACTTCATTGTCATTTTCATGAAAGTTAACAAGTGGTTTAGTGGGTATGTTAAAGTTTGATGGTTTATGTTGGGCTAATTAATAACACAAATAGGCCATACTTACGATAAACATATCAACTAAATTCACTAATGACCAAAAGAGAGATCATAATTTCATGTGTTGATTTATGAGATCATGAGAAGGGATTTGACTCTAAATTGCCTTCTACTTTCATATTTTTATCCACTTTTGCTTGTCATATGTTTTTACATTTTCTCTAGTTAAAAACAACTTTGGTTAATTTGATTGAGTAGAATTTTAAACCAATAAAATTACCTGCGGATCAACCCATACTCGCCACGTACTAAAATTGTACGCCGTGCACTGGCAATTATTTTTAATTAAAATTTATCAGCAATTTTCTAATCCGATAGAAAGTTAGCCGTTAAACACCCTTTATACTTTTCCTTTGATACTATATATTACCGTTCCGCTAGCGAGATTTTAATGTTTTGTTCCCTTCTTTCTTGTTCTAGTAAGTTTGAAAGTGTTTATAGCAAGTATAGTCGTTATAAGTGCACTTCTGAATTCCTTGATTTTGGGAATTTTTATAAATAAATGGAAAGGTATTCTTAGGGATTTCTTTCCATGGTTTTTAAGTACCCTATCGGTAGCACTTCATCTAAAAAGTTCAATTCTTAAATGATTTGTTAAATTGGTTAAACTAGTCACAAAGATCGTGCTTTTATGTTGTTTTAACCGGGACTTTTAACGGCATTTATAAATGCTGTAGTAAGTTGCTTATGGTTTTAAGCGTTTAAAAATGATATTTAAATTTGGTATTTTTCTTCAATCTATTTAGATATGTTTTAGACATGTTTTGAAGTATTCTAAAGTTGGTTTGATGTTTAAAAATATTTTTAATATTTATATATAAATTTCAGAAAAGTAAAAAAGAAGCTTAACACTAAAAATCGACGAGGTAGATTTCTCTATTTTCGAGAGTTAAGATTGATGTCGAGTAGGGATGGAGTTATAGAGCTTTAAATCGAATGGCCTTCTCCCTTGAACGAGGAACAGTTAAGTTAGAATGTCGGAAATGTGCTAATCTTATTGTTTACTTACTAGTTTAAAAGGTAATTAACTTTTCTTAACACTAAAAGCCGACAAAGTAGGCCTACCCATTTCTAAGAGTTAAGACTAGTGTCGAGTAGAGACGGAGCAATAGAGCTCTAACCTACCAGGCTTCCCCCTTTAATGAGGAATAGTTAAGTCGGGAATGTTGGAAATGGGTTAATAATATTATTTTCTAACTCATTTATGGAAGTCATTAATACTATACTTAACACTAAAAGCCGATGATTATGCTTGTCTAATTTGTGAGACTCAAGAATGAAGTTTCTAGGCAAGGCTTTGATGCAAACAATGCTCTAACTTACTTGGCTTCATTCTTGAACGAGGAATGATTAAGTTGAAATGTCGAAAATGAGTTAAGTATACAAATATTGATTTGTATAGTCAATTATTTTAACTAAACAATCGATTAGTTGACTATCGAACTTAACCTACTATTAACTTTGATCTTTAAAGAGACCGTTTTAAAGATAATACATGTATGGAATGGTTTTGAGTTTGTTGTGACAATATGTTAATTACATTTGCCTTTAACCCTTTTCGATTATACTTATGAATGTAAATATATCTTTAAAAAGAATGTTTTAAGGATAAGCATAAACGAAATGTTTTGGGTTTGTAGTGACAATGTTTGAGTAACATTAGTCTTGAACCTTTCAAATAGATTTGTGAAAGCACTTAGATCTTTAAAATGGATATGTTAAAGGAAATTATAAATATGGAATCTTTTTAAAAATTAAAGGTTTAAAGTAAGAAATATTGTTAATGATTTGTGAATATACTTATACCATTTGAGATAAGTATATGAATACCTATTGAAGTATAGAAAAAGAAAAAGGTTTAAAGTAAGAAATTTTGTTAGTGATTTATGAACATACTTATACCATTTGAGATAAGTATATCAATACTTTTTGAAGTATTGAAAGAGTGCAAATGAATAGTAGAAATTGATAATAATGTTTTATTAGATAAAAGAAGTTTTACTAAGGTTTTAATTAATAAAAGTTTAATTAAAAAAAGAGGGGATTGGAAGTCGCTTATTTGACTTGATCGTGCTTTGTGTGACTTGATCATTCTTATGTTTACTTGTTTATGGAAAACATTTAGTCATATACTTAGTAATAAAGTCGATGGAGTAGGGTTTTTTATCTATGGGAATTAAGATTGATGTTCGTGTAGGGATATGAGTAACATTGCTCTAATCTACTGAATTTACTCTTGATCGAGTGATAATGTGAGATGAAAATATCGAAATCGTGATAATTATATGAGACTTGGTTTCCATATGCGACCGCTCTCATTATCATTGAATGACTAAATTCGTTGACTTAGTCATGAAGAGACCGGGACTGGTAAGTGTTTTACTTACCGAAAACCACTTGAAGACAGAGATACATGTTTTATCTCTTGGAAGTGGATATGTTCGAGATGCTGGAATTCATGTGTGGTTTCGAGATCTGTTCGAGATGTGGGGATCCAATTTGGGATTCGTGTTCTGTTCGAGTGATGAAGATTCGTATGAAAGATGCCGAACGTAACCTCGATATTGGAAATGACTAAAAACCGAGTGGGCCACATAACCTGGAGTTCGGTTGACCCATGTTAGGGTGTTGTCAACTCCATATCTAGAGATACTTATCGATTGTTGGCAGGTGGGAGTTGATAATATTTGTTTCACGTTGTTCATGTTTATGTTCAGACATTGGGCCGCTTGTGTTTATCTAAATGGTATATTTTATCTAGAGATATATGTCGCTTGGAGGTACGTTATGACCCTAGTGTAGGAGATTGAATTCGGCTCCACCAAAAAGATCTCCATGGAAAATCCATTAACGTTCCTTATCAGATTTGATTGTACCCTCCAATATGCTGTTGAATGTAACAAATGTAACCATTCTAGCTATATTATAATATTTATATTCTACACCCTAGACATTATCTTATATATCACCTTATGTACTTATTAGATGGTGGTTCTTTTGAGGGGATAACCATTATGGCATTCCGTGCAATCTCAAAAGTACTATTATATGTTGGCAACATATATCTTGAGTTTCTAATACTAGACTTATGTCTAATGCTTGGTTTTTGTTTCCCTAAATTCCTCGCATGCTCTTCGAGTAGTTTGAGAAATGCAAGTTTTCGTTGATGTTCATTGGAGCTTGAGAAGATGAGCTGGATGTTTCACCTACCGTAGTATTCTTAGTTCCGCCGCGTTACTATATTGTATATATCAACATTTGTGATGACATATTGTTTTAACTATCCAGCCTGATGATAGTACTTAGGTTTTGTAACTCTGAAATTTCTATATTAGAGTAACCCTTTGTACTGTTCCTTTAATACTATATATCACCGTTCCGCTAGTGAGATTATGATGTTCTATTCTCTTCTTTTTTTCATCCTAACAATTCGTCCTTTCGGCACTCGAGCGCTCGACATGTGAATACCGTGGACGTATTAATGTCGACATACAAGGACCGAGAGGGTAGATCATTATAGCTTTGTATCAGAGCTGAAGGTTAAGCGAGAACCTTTCTTTGGTGGGGTATGACTCATTAAGAAAGAGGGTAATTGAATGCCCTAGCATGAGTTGAGTATATTATACATATGACAGCGTATTTTTATTTGTTATAAACATATACCTTAAAGGTTATTATAACTACAAAAATTAAAGATCTTATATACGGTAACTTATATAAGTGTGGATTGTTAAAGTGCAGTTTAATTAATATATGGGTTGATTGTTCATTCATTTTCCCTCATTAGTTTGTTTAGTCATGCTCGGTTAGTTTATGAGCATTGACTATCATTTGTTCATTATTGATTTGTGCTCAACCAGTTTATGAGTAGTTTTACCTTGTAATGCATGGGTTGGATAGATAAAAATCGTAGAAATGTTGAGATGAACACCTTGTGAATTTAGTTTCATAGTTTGACTATAAGGCGTTCGGTGATAATGTTGGGTTAAAAACCGAGTTTAGTAAAAAGATGTTTATTTTAATATGAGAAAAATAAGATCTTTTGTAAAATAAACATTTGTGGAATGATTTTATATAAGAAAGTGATTTTATATAAGTGTGGTTTATAAAACATGACTTATAAACAAGAAGCATATAACTGATATTTTGAGAACTTAAATCCCATTGTCTTTGAAAATATTTTTCATGATTTAGGAAAAATAATAGTAGTATAATTTGAAAGTAACCATTTGGGAATTTTTTTTATGAAATTGGGATAATGTACTTAGTAATAATTTATGAAGTATTTGATACCTTCTCGAATTGATTTTGATTAAGTTCGAAAGGCATGAATTGGATGTACTGAATTCACTTCTGTCACTTGAAAATAATTTTGGTGATGACTTCAACATCATTAGCATTTTTTTTAGGTTTTTAAGTGGGGGTGCTATAGGGTTGTTTTAGTAAAACGGATTTTGATTTGATATTGAAAGTATGATTTGTTACACAAAAGGTATATGTATGTATTATTATTTCAGAATGATTTGAAATAAAACCTAATGTTTAGTTTTAAAGTTTTTCTTTGGAAAGAGATTTGATATGAATCTTTTTATGTAGAAAAGTTTTATATGTGTACTATGTAGGATGCCCGAGTGGTAGTGGCATAGCCCGGAATAAATGTTGGAACTTTTCATCTTTTCCCTTTTTAGGAAATGTGTGCTTGATAAATTACGTAAATTTGTTAATTTATTTATGGACACATGTAGCATATGCATTATTGTATGGTATGTGCATCATATTATGATATGCTGTTTCGTAGTTTTCATTTGTTAAAATGAAATGGGATTTTCAATGATTTTGGATGGTTAGAAACTTCCAAATCGTTATAGAACTTAAAACAAAAGTGTCCTATGAAGATATAAAAGTTGAGTTAATATAACACTTGAATTTGAGTAGATAGTAAGTTAAAAAAGTTTAAATTTTTTTAAACAGGTTTGTAAGCCAAAATGAATTTGATGTTTTTTTATATACTCTTACGATGTAATAGCATATTACATGAATATGAACGTAAGTTATAACTATTTATAAAATTGAAGTTATGTTTTATGGAATGTTTAATAAATGATTTTAGTATTATGACATACTAGTGTAAATAAAAGGGATGAAAGGTTTAGTGTGGTTAAGAAACCAATAGGATAAATACGTAAGTTATATGTTGATTGTTTCGTTCGCATGGCTTTTCTTGATCCAATATTCGAGTACATGATTTCGAGGTGGTTTACACCGGTCTGAAAAAGGAATTTTCACTTGATTCTTCATGACAAACACTTAATACAGATTATTAATATGATCCCAATGTTTTCTATCATAGTATTTGGCTATGTAAGAAGAATGAAGGTTTCAAGTTAAGGAACTTGATCGGAGTCCACATTAGAGAGGTCAAGTGATCTATACTAGTTGAGAAGTGAAATTTATGTGATCGAGTAAGTGATCAGAATTGATATTGCATACGGATGAACCATGTACATCATACGAGTTTTAGTACATGCATACTATGTTTTTTTAGCTTATGGAGAGTTTAAGTGATGACTCTTCGATTTGTTATGAGGTAGCATGAATAGGCTACTAAGTAATTACCTGAGGCTGTTGAGCGTACGGTACGCTTAATAGGTCATTTATCATCCTTGTTCAATGAAAGGATCGGAACTTGAGCAAACCATGAGTTTTGATTGCTAAGTGATTTTGAATGATGTTAAGTATTGCTATATGATTGTTCTTTTGTTGCTCATGTTGGAATTTCAAGGATGAAATATTCTAAGTGGGGGAGAATGTAACGACCAGGAATTTCAGACTCTTCGTATTTAAATATCTGAATTATTTAAATATTTGAAACTTGTATTATATGTTATTAAATTGATTTAATAAGCTTTCTAATCCCCTTTTAAATCATAAGTAATGATGGTAAACTTATTTTAGAAAAATGTTTACAAAATTAAATACTTTGAAAAAATATCGATAATGTGACCGAAAATCGTTTTATCGATAAATAGCTTTTTAACCGCCAGAAGTTGTTCAGATTTTTTTACATACACTTATTGTTATCCGACATTCTAGCCCAGCTATATTGAACTGATTGCACAAGTTAGATTCGACTGTCGTGAAGGCCGATGATTCCAGTGTGATGACCGTGGGGCCCAAAAGTCAAGTACATATGGTAATAAGAAGTTAGGATTGAATGGAATTGATAGATGTGCCGCATAGAATGTTCAAAGTATGGAATATGGTTCAATGTGCAGGAGGGATCGACATAATTTGGCACCAACATGAGGGATCAGCATATTTCAAAGTACAAGAGTGTTCTTGTGGAAAACAATCAATATCTCGAGATCTACAAGTCCAATGCATATGAAATTTAAAGAGCAAGATATAAGGACCATAGGAAACCTACCCTAGAGATCACACATTGGCATACATCCCTTGGAAGGGATCGGTAGAAAGCAGCATGCATGCTATGTTGAAGCAAAGATCAAGTAATAACTCGAGCTCTACCGATCCAAATGACATGAAAATTGGAGGCTAAACATATTTTCACATAAGGAAGCCAACATAAGGATCGCTTCCCAAAATTCAACCAAAGAAGGTATCGGTACCGATCCCTCCTCTTTAGGAATTGGGCTTAGAAATTCCTCTAGTGGGCCCATATGGTTTAGAAGGTCCTTCAGCCGAGATTTCAAAGAGATATTTGGTCATCTTCATCTATAAATACTGGCCTGATAGGTCATTCTGAGGATCTTTACATTGCTTGTTATTCTAGACTCCATTATAATCAAGTACTTGCTATTTTCTGCTGTTGTAATCAGATTTATAACTGATTAATAAAGGATAATCCTCAAAGTGGGCGTAGGCGTACAACGTCGAACCACTATAAATTTCTATGTCTTTGATTATAGCTTATTCTTCGTTGCTTACTAATTCATCTACTCAGTTCAATTTTTGTTTTTCTTTACTTACTTCTCTACAAAAACTATTCTTGAGTGTTTGTCACCAATTTAGTTGCAAACATTTTGGTGCTTTCAACGAGAACCTTGATTCAGTTTATTAGGATCCCTTTGTTGCTACTGGATTGAATAAATCCTCCAAAGAAGATCTGTTGTTATCGTTAAGAAGTTGCTCATAATACTCAAATTTGCAGAAATCTAAGCGAAGCTATCAATAACGATGAGGAATACTAGATCTACTTCTCAGGATGTGGAAGGAAATGAGAACACTAACATCCAGCTAGAAGACCAAAGCAATCAACCAATGGACGTGAATGCTGAACCAATTGAAATTCAGAATCCCACTTATTCTATTACAAGAACTGAATTTCATAATATAATGAGAGAGGTGAC
Organism: Allium fistulosum; assembly: GCA_030737815.1. Classification (NCBI taxonomy): domain Eukaryota; kingdom Viridiplantae; phylum Streptophyta; class Magnoliopsida; order Asparagales; family Amaryllidaceae; genus Allium; species Allium fistulosum. The sequence continues at coordinate 148,119,988 of CM060908.1, forward strand.
GGAGAGCCATCGACAATTGAATCAACAGATTCAGACCAATATCAACCTGATGAACCAACCCAATCAGCACCAGCGAGGGAAGGCTAGGAGGGACCCTACTCCTTACTCGGCATCAGAGAGTTCTAGCTCATCAGACGAGTATCACCAGCATAGGTGTCGTAGAACAGACGAATATTGCGCAGAAACTTCAGGGCATTAACTAGCAGACTATCGTGGTCTGCAAGGATCAATTGGCGCCGATCCCTCCATAAGGATCGGTACCGATCCCTCCACCAGAAGGGGGATTCACTCATGCATCATGGCAATTAGGTTGGAGCTACTTCAGTTGGTTTGGATGCTAGATGTAACAATTCGTATTTTTAACTATTTTAAATTATTGAATTTAATATAATTATTGAACGAAAATGGTTAGAAATAAAAATATAATGAATTATTAATGTAATTTATTGGATGTGAACTTAGATGAAATTTTAAAAAACAAAATTCGATAAGGAAACACTTATTTGATAATTAAATTGATAAATTTAATATTGGAATTATTTAAATAATTATATCTTGAATTTAATGTAAATGAAAATGATGCCAAAATTTGATTTAAATTTTATTTAAACAAGAATAAAGATTGTTAACTTTTAAAATTGAATATGATGGAATTGGCTCCCGATACATATTCCATTATGTTCGAAATAGGGGTATAACATATAGAATGCCAAGCGGCACACTTAGTTTGGAGTTCGAAAATTTCACGGATGAGTAGTGCCGTGGAAGTTTTCTATTAATAGCCCTTTCATTCTTTAGCCCTAGCCTTAAACTACTGCCGCTCTTTTTAATTTTAATGGCCGAAAATCATCGATCTTCTTCCCTTGATTTCCCCAAATCTATTCAATGAAATCGAATAGCACCAAAAGGAGAAACGGAGAGCTCGATCTCCTTTACGTATCCAATGGTTGGTTCGAACCAGAAGCTTGTAGATTCGCCAGGATATAGGCTTGAAGTCACGCGGTTTTTAGGGTTTCATGAGCTTTGATTCGCGCGTGCGACATGAGGAAGCGCTAGTGGAGGAGGCGGTGGCGCGCGCGCGGTTCAAGCGCAAGGTGCGGTCGACGGTGGCTCAACTGGTGGAGGCGCAATTTGATCGATATAAAAAAATAAAATAAATAAGAACGAAGGTCTAGGTCGCGAGCGCGACCTAGGAAGAAGGCGGGCGCATGCCTAAACGAGAATGGAACGGTGAGTTGTTTTTAATTTTTTATTAATTATATTAATTTATTTTAATTATATTCAAATGTTTAAAAATTAGTAACTTTTTCATACGAGGTCCGACTCGAGCGAAACGAGTCGCGTTGCGATCGTATCGACAAAGGCTACGACATGGGGTTGGATTTGAATTTATTTGAAGCTGGAAAATTTTCCAGTTTCAAATAAAGGTGAATGATTTATACCGCTCACGAAATACTAAAATATTCTAAAGTTAGTTAAGTTGAAATTATGAAGTGATTTAATTTTATTGATTGTTGTTTGATAATTTGATTGACATATGAATTGAACTGTTAGGAATTTTAATCGACAGTTAAATTTGAAATTGAAATTGAACTGCTCGTTAAACACTCGATATTGATAACTATTTAACTGTTGTGATATATTGGCTAATTTGATGTTGATTGAGATTGGATGCTATTGATTTATATATTGGATTATTGGATGTTTATATATATATATATCCTGTTATCACCCTGTTTATTATTGACGATATATAAAACTGTAAATTGAATTATTTCAAATAAATTAAGAAATAGCTTGAAACGATATATACCTATGACACTGAGACTTGGATTGAAATTATATATATATATCCATCCCTACAATTAAAAATTGAAATAATTATTCACTTGGCCAAAGGATAGAAAATTATATACAAACACCGGATTGGTTAAATTAAATGGTTTTAAATTCTTGAATTCAAATCGATTTAAATGATTTTGTTTTAAAGATATAAAATTGAATTTATAAAGATTGAATTAGTTTCGAATTTGAGTTTTGAAATGTTGAATTTAAAAGTGGTTAATGGAAATTGTTTAAAGAATACAATTTGAAATTTGAAGTTATAATTGAAATATGATTTGAATTATGGAAACTGATTTGTTTAAAAAGGTTTGAACTTTATTCGAACTTTGAAAATTTATCTTGGTTAAAGTAATTTAGATTGATATTTCAAAATTGGGCTTGGAATTGAAATATTTAAAATTGAAGTAATTTAAAGATTTGAACCTTAAATTGAACATTGAAGTTTAAATTGATTTAAGTGCTTTAAATCGAGAATTTGAAATCAAACTGGAAATTTATATAAATTGAAATGGTTTAAAAATAAAAATTGAATTGAAATTTAAATCATTGAATCGATCGTTGGATCGAATTTGAATTTAAAATGAACGTTTCGAAATTAAAGTTAATTCGAATTAAAATCGAAATCGAAGTTGATTTAAATTTAAATGGAGATTGAGTCGATTGAATTGAAAGATTTAAAATTGAATTTGTTTGGTTTGAAATTTGGGCCAGAGTCCAGATTTATGGGAAATGGAAAGAATAGTTTTAAATTTGAAAATATTTTCACTGTAAACTATTTTACTATAAACTGTTTTACAATTTCATCTTTTTAAATTATTTAAATTTCCAAATCATTTAATATATAAATTATTTTAATATCTAAACTATTTTAACTATCTTAATTTTTCAAACTTTTAATTTTTCAAGCTATTTAACTTTTCAAACTATTTTAACTATTCAAACTATTTTCAAAAAAATTCAAACTGGTCAAGTTGGGAATTGTTTATATTTAAATCAGGGATTTAAATGCGAATTTGGTAAAATTGAAGTTATAACCTAAGTTGAAATTCGAAATTTTTTTGGAAATGAATAAAATGATTTTTAAATGAAATTGATTTCGAAATTAATAAAATGATTTTGAAGTGAAATTAATTTCAAAGTGGACAATGATATTGGAATGAAATATTTTTCAAGTGAAATTGACATACTTTAAGTAAATATGATTTTGAAATGAAATTGATTTCAAAGTGAATATAATAATTTTGAAATGGAATTGATTTTGAAGTGAATATGATATTTTGATATCAAGTATGAATCGTATTCGAAATGTGAAAGAACAAACCGGTGTGTAAAACGACGTTAGATTGTTAAAGAGACCTGGGCCAATTATTGGTATACTCTCCGTCATTGTTGGAACCACTTTAACAACTGTGTCCGCGGAGGAGACTCCAGAGTGAAGTGGTTCGATTTGATGTACGTTTGCTAGATTTGAAGAAATAAAATGATGATGGATAGCCCCAACACTTGTGTCAATCTGAAATGACTAAACCATGACGGCTCGAACTAGGCCAAGTGGGCTAGCTACCCCTAGCGGACACCTGTTCTTTGATTTTTCTTGTAGACGGTTCACACTATTACCTTTGTTGTTAGTTTCGATTGGTGCACCTTGATTGAGATAACCTCCCTTTGATTCGATATGGAATGGGTGGACGCAGTGGGCGGTCGTGGCAGCGATGCATTACCACCAGCCTGATGACTCGAACTGGTAGTATCCTACCTTAGGCATTGTCTCATGTGCCTTGTCATAGTTTTATCCTTATACAAGACCACTACGAGTTTGGTTTGGTGTTGTCATATCATGGCACATCCCTATCTACAGACGTGCTACTAGTTGTGTTATATGCAAGCTATACGACAATGCTTAAAAACGTGTTAAGGGGGATTAATGTAAAGCCTTAACGCTAGGAAAAATATTTATTTTATTGATTAGACATTACATATAGCGTACTCTACTATATATAGATATTTTGACGGATCCTTGAGAGATGCAAGATCCCGTAACATCTCTTAAGTTATTACATGCACGTTATACACTGGATATGAGATGTAAAACCCCGTAAACATCTTTGACGCTATTACACTCCTGTTATATGTGATATTGATTTGACTCACATAAGAATATTTTAGTTCTGACTCAAGTGTATTGTTTTACTTTATGCTCGGGTCAGCCCTGAGTTTTCAGCGCATTGAAGATCATATTATTCCAAAGGACGAAGACGAAAATTTGGTATATTATCACTATTATTATTCCACCGCATTTGTTTGTTCGGCTGCATTATTCTATTATTCCATTGTATATATAATTTTGATAGATGTTGTAAAATTTTAATCAAATGTATAGTATAAACAGCTTCATGAACCATTTATTTGCTAATTATATTTTATCATTCCGCTGCAAGATACTATGTTTGTTTTCTTCTTTTCTTATTTTTTTCTTAATTAACCACATTCATAATCCATGTTTCGGATTGTTTAGAGTTGGACATGTGTGGTTTATTGTTGACTTAAACCTTCTGAAATGTGGGTTGTCACAGTTTGTAACAACCCATAAAATTTTAACAAATATTTTAATTGAATTTGTTTGAAACTTTGATTTTAAATCATTTTAAATTTGATTTTTGGAATTTTCCAATGTATTTTGGATTTTAGTTATAATTTATTTTCCAAATATAATAAAATAACGATTTTTTGGAAATATTATATTTTGTTCTACTTTAGTCAAACTTTGAGTTTAGTTGAAATTTTAAATTTCTGATCTTTTTCTTTGAAACAGTATTTGTTTCTGATATTCGTCTACTTTTCGTTTCGTCAAATTCTGTTTTATACTTTTTAAATGTGATAAAATTCAATGTTTTACATGCAATTATTTTCAGTATTTCATTGTTTATTTTCTATTTTATTTTTCCATCTTTTATTTGTTTGGGCTTTGAATTTTATTTGTTGTTTTGAGCTTGTTTTGAAATGGGCTTTTGATAATGGGCTTGGAAATTCCAAATACTTAAGTTTCTTTTCTTTTAATGTGATGTGTGCCTCTTCGTTTTATTCCCATAGCCGTGTGTTTTCATTCCTCTAGCCGTACATATCCCATTTGTTTCTCATCTCGTTTTCATTTTCATTTCTAACAAAAAAAATAAAGTAAGTTGTCCATGGCTTCTTCCTCCTTCCTTTTTCTCTTTTCTTTTTTCTTTTGGTTGCAAGTTAAGTTCGGCCATCACCACTCCATGCTCTTGCTGACCATCTCATCCACCAACCACCACCACCTGTACAGCCAACACCATCTCCCCTACCATGTCGTGACCCCTTGATCAAACTCCACCACAAAACATCACCAAAACCATAGCCGAACTCCACATATTCACCACCTTCCTCTTGTTTGCCTCGGCCACCCCTTGTTCACCACTTTCCCCTTCCTTTGGCCGTGACCAAACCCATTCCAAATCCTTCATTTCAGTTGTGACTTGACCATAGAATATAGGACCGAACCCATAGCACCATGGCCGAACCCAAAGTGTTAAGGCCGAACCACCAAAGCACTTGACCCTTCATTTCCTTTTGCCTCTTTACCTTCCATGACTTTTGACTTGCCACCTTTTCATCTACCCTTGCCATGCCTTTTGCTTGACTATAGCCAAACCTATATGCCTCAAAACAAACCATGGTGGCCGAGCCTTGTTCATGTGATCTAGCCTATTTGTATATGTGGCCGAGCCCACTTGTTTGGTTAAGCCATTTGTTCCACTTTTGTTCATATTTTTTTTGTTTAATTCTTATATTCTTTTGTGTTGAATCTTTTTCTTATATATTCTATTTTTATTTATTACAAGATTTGGATTTGGGTGCTACATCTCCTCTAATCTGATTCGTGCTTTGTCATGCTTTTTCGGAGTTTGTTCTTGTGTTTTGAATTGTCATCTCTAGCTTTAGAAGGTGAGTTATCACTCTCGACTTCGTACTTATAAAATTGTGAAACAAAGTCATGTGAATTGTAGTAGTGATATGCTATGCTGATAGTAGATTTATATATGCCAGTGATGTGATATTATATGATGTTATACCCTGATTATATACTTGTTTAATCACCTGATATGACATGCTATGTTTTACTGTTTATTTATATTTCTGTTTCTCACACTGCAAGTTCCCTCACTATGGGTTGAAATGATACGTACCCGAATGGACTTTAGAATAAGTAAAAGTTGTTATGAGCTGAAATGATAGGCTCGAGCGATCTTTTATTTGACTTGGGATTGCGGGTTTGAAATGATCAAACCTGGGATTTTTATTTCAGATTGAAATGATATATATCCGTATTCACTTGACCTTGGTTAGAAAATATTATACAGACCCATGGTTAATTTTAAATATAAAGATTTTATGAAATTTATAAGTATTTGGAATTTAAATTAACTTAAACTGGATTTAAATGATTTAAATGAATTTTATAGTGATTTTCTATAAGTTAAATTGTATAAGTTAATAAATGATTGAAATGTAAATAAAAATGTGATCTAACTTAATGATTGAAAATTTGATTTAGAAGGCTTAATTTAGAAATAAAATATTTTATTTATGAAATGGATATTTTTAAAAGTAAATAAAATATCTAGTTGTTTGTTAAATTAAAAGTTAAGCAATTTAAATGTAATTTTGACTTAATAAATGAAGTATGGTTTAATTTGGATATTTTATTTATAAAATGTTATTTTATTTAAATCATAAGTGAAATGGTATCCAAATAAATAATTTTGAAGATATGTGTTATAAGTTAAAAATGGTGAAAACTAAAATTATAATGTTTCTGAAATGTTATAGAAAATCTCAGATTCGTATTGGCAGCATTTCTGAAATGCTGTTGGTTTTAAAGTAGCATTTTATAAGTACCGCTGTTTCTGAAATGTACTGTTTTCTAAAATAATACTACTATCTACTGTAACATTTTATAAGTGCTGCTGTTTCTGAAATGTACTGTTTTATAAAATAATACTACTATCTACTGTAACATTTTATAAGTGCTGCTGTTTCTGAAATGTACTGTTTTCTGAAATAATACTACTATCTACAGTAACATTTTCTAAGTGCCGCTGTTTCTGAAAAAGACTATATTTATGAAATACTACTATCTACAGTAACATTTTCTAAGTGCTGCTGTTTCTGAAAAGATAATATTTTCGAACTACTAACATATGTATTGTCACATTTTCAAAGTGTTACGAATGTTAAATTTACAATGTTTTTGAAATTGTTGTATTTAATGAATGAACTTAGAAGTGCTACAACTTTGGAAATGAATATTATTTTTGAAAGATATTGACATTGAATATAAATGGTTTAAATGAATATGTTTTGATTTGGAAATGTAAACCATTTTGAGTTTATAACCACGGGTTATAATAACGATTGGTTGTTAAAGAGACCAGGATCGGATATGGACATACTCTCTGTCGATACCGAAAACCACTTTAACAACTGTGTATGCGGTGGAGATTCTAGAATGAAGTAGGATGGTGGCGACGATCCTAAGGTATTTACGTGGACCTAACTCCTGTGAGTTAGCATAAGGTGGCTAAAACAGAAGCGATTCCGGGCTAATGAGGTGGCTTCTCTTATCAGACACATTCCATCGTATACCATTCTATTACTTTGTGATTGATTGGGTGCACCCCTTGATTCGAGAGTGTGGCTCGAGTTGGGCGATTGCTGCGGCTTTGCGTTACCAACAGTCTGGATGCGTAATTGGTATATCTACCCTGGCGTTGCCTCATTGTGCCATGTCATATACCATAGCTGCTTTACTACGAGTTTGATTTGTGTCGTACCTATGGAGTATCCTCTGGTGGCTCCAGTTTATGGGGTATTACGGTACTGTATAGACTATTGGCACACCTAAAAATGTGTTAATGTGGAAAATGTAAAGCCTTAACGCTATTTTTAAATAGTATACTTTACTGTAGACATTATTATAATAGCGTATCTTACTACATAGTAGATAGTTTAATGGATCCTTAAAGGATGGGCGATCCCAAGCATCCTTTAAGTTATTGATGCATTTCTACTACAGTTCACTTGAGTTGATTTACATTGTATAAGAATGTATGTCCCGACTCGAGTGTTTTGTGTTTTGCTTTACGCTCGGGTCAGCCTGAGTATCGCAGCTTTGGATTCATCTTCTGGAGCTAGAGATTTGCTGGAGTTTATCTGTCTATCTAGTTGTCTTTTGATTTCAGTTATTTCATTCAGCTTTGCTTATGTATTTGTGAACTTATGTATTCAGACTTCTGTTGTATCTGTTTTTCAGACTATGGTATTTTGGATCTATTTTGAGACTATGTATTGTAGTGGCTTCATGAACCACTATGTATTTTTATTTCCGTTGTGAGTTATTCTGATATTCTGTGTCTGTGATTCTATGATTGATTTTATTTGCTCCAAATTTATTTACAATCTATTGTTTTGAATTATTCAAGTCTGACATGTGTGGTTTATTGTCGATTCGAATGGTCCAAAATAGTGGGTCATTACACAATTGGTATTAGAGCTTTGGTTTAGCGATAACCTTAGCTTTGATGGGGGTTGATTCATTAGAGATAGGATAACAATACCCTAGAATAAGTTGGTTTGAGAGAGTTTTGTGTGTGTGAGCATGTACTTGTTAGTGTTATAAAATGGTTTATATTGTGTTTACTTATCTGTTGAGTTGTTTATGAATTCTGGTCGACCCATGAGGCGCCATGTTATCGGTAGGGGTTTCTAAACACTTAAATGAGACAAGTCGACATAATATTGTTTTAAAATTGGGTAAATGAAATAATTTTACCTAAATTATATTTTATATATAAAATGATAACTTTCATAAAACCTGTATTATTATTAATAAATGTTGTTGTTAAGAGATGATAATATTTAGTTATCATTGATTATTGTTTGAATTAAAGTAAAAACGAATACTTTTTGGACTCTACTTCATGGAGCATTCGATAATTAGATTGAATTGAAATCTAATTACGATAAGAATTATTTGCAATAATAAGATGTAAATTAACGAAATGTTTTCATAATAAGGTAATGGAATTATATAAGTATATTTATAATATAGCTTATAAATAGAAATGATTTAAAAGCTGAGAATTTTTAGAATTTAAAATCCCGTTGATTTTCAAAAATTGTGTTCAACGTTTTCAAAAATAATAATATTATTTTGGAAGTGTTTTTGACTAGAAATATATTTTAAAAAGAATTTTGAAAGAAATAAAAGCATTGAACTCGCTTTAGTCGCTGCGAAATAATTCTGAGGGTGATTGCAGCATCATCAGTATTCATTTTCGATTTTCTGAGTGAGAATTGCTACCAAAAGGAATTTATTTCTGGTTAAAACAAGTTGTTTATATTTAAAAGATATAATTTGATATATAAAGTAAATATGGATGATATTATTTCAAAATGATTTGAAATGTAAAATTTGGTGTTTAAATTTTTAGATTTCCAACTAAGCAAGGTTATAATGTGATTATGTGAATTTTAAAGATATTTAAACTTGTTCGGTAAAGTTTTAAAGGTGTTTGAACTTGTTTATAATAGTTTGGAATATAAATTAAAATAAGCGCATCACATTTTGGCAATTCACGATTTCGTGACCTGAAACTTCGAACGGACGTGTAGGATTCAGTATAAGTTGGATTCATTCAAACAAGAATTTTCTGGACTATTATAATCATAGTTCTCATATGAAAGTGAAAAATCAAGATGTCGTTTAATAAAACTCAAGTTATGTCCAAATCAAATTTTCAAAATCGTTACGTTTTGGTAGTTTGTAAATTATATTATTTTCGAACTATTAAAATGGTGAATAAATAAGGTTTGGAAGTTTGTTCAATAAATTTGGATAAGAAAATTTAAATCTGAATTGGTATATATATACTCTTTTATCTATATACTCTTTTAGATAAAAGAGTATTATTGTAGCGACCCGCCCTTCTCGATTCTCGAAAATCGACACAAAATACACCACTGTAAAATATGTCGATGATCGAGTGCCAGACAAGACAAATTGTTGAGGAAAAAGAAAGAAGATAGAAGAAAGAAGGAACTAAATAACATCAGAATCTCACAATCGCAGCGGAACAAAATATAATAAATAATAACAGATCTTTACACAAAATGAAACCATATCTATTTTATATATAATACATCACCAGAGTATATCACAAGTAAACAACAATTACCAGCCTGGCAGTTATATCAGCCTGCCTCACAACTGCTGGCAATTTCAAACAACCATAGCAGCAGAATAAACAAGTACGAATAATACGTCTCGGACTCCAGCTCCACACCTGAGCTCCACAACATCATATCCTGTAATCTATAATACTCGGTCTAACCCGAGCATTATAATGAAATAACACCCGAGTCAGTCTAAAATACCAGCGTGAGAAAAATACATCCAAACTGATTATTAAAGTTTCAAAATCCTTTGAAAATCAAAAGCATCTCGTAAGACCACGCCACAAATAAACATGTCGGGTTTTTACCTTACGATAGCCGAAACACTTTTTATCAAATCCGTCTGATATTATAATAGTGTCTATATACAAATACTTATCCAAATAGCTGAAATTGTTACATGATTAAATTCCAGCTTACTAGCCACAAAGTGGGTAATACAAACAAAACCGTAAAGGCACGTAGGGAGAATGGATTTCCAACTAATGACTAGGCACTGGGGTACTACCTGTCACAGTACCCGGTCTAGATCAGCGTATCGAGGACCACGCCCGATCCCCTACAACACAAGACCAGAATTACCCCTTACTGGATAATTCTGAGTAAGATCACCCCACGGTTGGGATCAGCAACCGCACCACTAAGCCGAAATAAAAAGGGACATTTAGACAGGGATGATGTAACGACCCGTATTTTTAACGGATCGAATGATTGAAACCGGTGTTATTTGGACGATAGTGTTGTAGCTTGAATCGAGTTGAAGATAAGACATCACGAAGTCCAGGCGAAAATTTGACTAAGTCTTAGGTCATAGACGACCTAAGACATATAGTAAGTCGTGTGCGACCTAGGGAGCTTTAGCTCCAACTTACCAGTTGCGTCATCATAGGTCGTTAACGACTTAAGTGATAAGTCTTGAGCGACTTAAGGAGGTCTGCAACTTAAGGGGTTTAGCGAGTTAAGGAATGATGCGACTTAAGTTAGTGGCGACTTAAGGAAAATAGGCAGGTTAACGACCTAAGAGATAGAAGACCTAAGGAACTGACCGACTTAGGAGAGTTGGCGACTTAAGGGAGTAAACGTGCGTTAGGTCGCGTGTGTGTTAAGTCGGCCAGAGATAGGTCGTAAGTCGTATTCAGTTAGGTCGCACCTGTTGTTGAGTTGTTATGTCGTATACCTGTTAAGTCGTAGGTCGCGGAGTTCTGCTAAGTCGTAAGTCGCAGAATAGATAAGTCGTGGGGTTTTTAAGTCGCAGGATGTTAGGTCGCGATCTTTGATAGGTCGCTAAGCGCTGGTGTGTTAGGTCGTAGGTCACGCGCTTGCGCTAGGTCGTAAGTCGTAAACTAGGGAATCTGTTAAGTCGTAGGATGGGGTGTTTCACTAGGTCGTAGGTCGTTGGCATATTAAGTCGCAGATGCGCATTATTTTAAGTCGTTAGGCGTTAGGTCGTTGAACTGTTGAGTCGTAGGTCGGAGAAAGGGATAAGTCAGAGACGACTTATAGAGGCAGACGACCTAAGTTTTCAGCCTATAAATACTCGTCCATTTCTTTATTTTTGGGATTCGGATTTCGAAGCGACGAAGTGCTGCCATTTTGAGAGCTCGACTTCTACACTTCTCTGTTGAGTCAAGATTTTTATAGAGTTTTGATTTCTGACAAAGGGATAAGCCGTGATCGACAAAAAGAAGTTATTCATTGTTTTAAAGAGACACAAAGAGCTCCATACATTAGAGGTTGATTATTTGGTATGTTAGTAGTGTTATTTATGTTAAAATCTATCCTCAAATAATCTCATACCTTCAATCTTTGAATATAAATGTATATATGTATGAGTGCACATTAACTGTGCAGTCTGGGCTAAACCGGTCGACCGGTTTAAAACAAGGCGGTCGACCGTTTCTGCCCAGAATGCACAGATAACGTGCACAAGTGTACATAACGTATATATATTCAAATTCTTGTCTACTGGTCCATTTTGACCTGTCGACCGTTTTCAAACAGAAAGCAACCTTTCGTACAGACACTTCCTTTTCTTCAACGGTTGCTTCTCTTTCTCTTCACCAATGATCATGACCTTTGTTTGTATCTTTTCACAAAGGGTTACAACTGTTTATTTCTTATATAAACATCATGAAATCATTATTCCAATTAACCAATTCTATTATTCTAATCTATATTCTATTGATCTCTGTCTTGATCTCTCAAACATTTCAATTGCTTATTGAATCATTGAAATTATTTCATATCTTTTGATTTAATAAGTAATATACTTCCTTCAATCTTCACAAACATCATTCACATACTTTGAGGATAAGATTATAGGAAGGGTGTACTACAAGTGACAAATCAGTGTTATCAAGAGCACAAGTTGTCAACGACAATTGTATTTGTTTTTGTTGAAGTCCTCAGTGTTGTAAGAGGCACGAAATCCCGTTCGGCTGTTCGGGTGTTGTAAACCTGTTCCTCCGGGTGAAGCGAGGTAGTTGGTTGTGAAAATCCAGATAGAAGTCTGGGACTGGACGTAGGACGGGAGGTCCGAACCAGTATAAAAATCCCTGGTGTGATTTTACTATTTACTGCATTTACTATTCTATATCTGTGAATTGCTATATAGTTAGTTTATTGAATATTTACTTATATAGCAATTGTAAATAACATTCCGCATATATTAGTCCATATTACACGATCCGTAATCAGTGTGCACAAGCGTACACACACTTTCATTTGGTATCAGAGCATACATACTTTCATTCTCCACTTCTTTTCTCCACTCTAATCTAGTGATTCCATCCATCCAAGTTGAAGATCAAATCGAAGATCGAAGAGCTTAGATTGAAGATCTACATTCTTCGAAGAGAGATTTCATCGTTTGAAGCGGATTGGTGATAGATCAAGCTAGATCCTTTGCTGTCCAGATCTGAAGCGTGTTGATTTGGGGTTGTTTAGGTGATTTGGTGAGTGGTGATTATCTCTCACACGGATCCAAAGGAGTATATCGGATCGTTGGCTTGATTTTGGTGTTAAAGTAGTGATTTCCATGCATTTTCCTAATCATATGTGTAGATCCATATAGATCCATTGTTCATGATGATTTGACATCCATTTTTCTACATGTTAACCTATGCAAGTTCATTCATCAAGATTATAGAGATATTGCTCATGTTTTCATGCTTGTTAGACTTTTGACTCTTTAATTACGAAATTTGCCATTATTGTTATAATTGACCATTTAGCTTATATTTGAATGCTCGATTACTTGGATTAATGTTTGACTTGATTGATTGCTATGAATTAGATGATTGATGATTTGAATTAGACAAGTTGGTCGAAGATGATTCAAAAGCTAAGAGAAAGGCTCTTGAATTGGGAAAGCTGCTCGTGGCATATGTAGCGGATGATGAAGCTCTTATGCATAGATTCGATGATGATGATGTTGAGATGAAGCTTTGCGAGGATGTGATGAAGTGAGGCATGATATGAGATAGTCTTGGATTAATCCAGACGGGATCAATCCAAGCATGTTGATAACTCGGTGATATGGTTCGAGTTTGAGGATAATGGTTTGCTCGAGAGGCGCTTGAGCTAGTATGGAAATAGTCGTCGAGGAGGATGACTAGGAGGCTGAGATCTCATTGTTGTTGAAGGTTCTAGCATGCTCAAAGCAAGGGTACGTTGGGCAGATTCGATAGTCCCTGAAGGCTAATGATTGATAGTCAAGTACTCTGGGCAGATTCGACAGTCCTAGGCACGGGTCACGATGACGTGTAGGAGTTATGTCTAGAACCGGGGTTTCCATTAGCCCTTGACGGACGGCTGAAAGAATGTGCCGGTCATTCAATTAACGATGATATCGAAGCAATGATAACAGTGATAGCCAGAGTCATGGATGTTTGGTTGTATCGTCATTCGGTCTCAAGAGCGGTATTTTCTGGGTGCTTATCTGATCTTGGTTTAGGCCTTGGGGGTTTGTACTTGGAAAACATCGCCCTTGACTCGAGTGATAATTGCTTTACTTTAAATTGTATGCTTTGCTATGATTGCTTCTACTTAGTGTGTGTCTGGGGGCTATCACAGTAGAAAGAGGTGGAGTGGGAGGGTTGTATTCCTATTACTTTTCCTTTATGGTCTTTTGGTATGTTGTTAGTTAATTTACTGCTCACTAAGACTGTTGTCTGACTCAAGGCTTTATGTTTTAACTCTTATTGCCTTGGGCTGTTCGTCCATTTTGGGACGGGCAGACTAGGTAGCAGGTGACAGGTGCTGTTCTTGCTTTCCACGGTGATGATATCGAAGACGAGCTGGAGGGTTGCATATTATCTTCTTATTATATGTACTGGATGTTCCGCTGTTTGTATATTCTCTGAGTGTTATGTAGTGAGGCTTGATGTATTGACTATTCGGATGTCTATATTCAACTATTATGAAGTTTTATATGATGACATTTTGTTCTGTAAAGCTTTCACTATACATATGTTCTATTGTATTTTATCCATGCGCTGTGAGTAATACGATAGATTCTGATGTTTTAATTTACCCTGACAATCGTCCATGGTCGCCTGGCACACTTTACAACGCATTTTCTCTAGGTTCAGTGCAGGGGTCATGGGCGGTCGTCACATTTGGTATCAGAGCCTTGGTTAATCGATTTTACCCAACACTCGCTGACGTAACTACGTATGAGAGACGTAATTGTATTTTGATGGATGATTACTATATATAATATAGTAGCTTAGTACAGTTTGAGTCCTTTATGCAGTTGTTTCTCTAGGTGTGCTAATCATTCCTTTTTATAGATATTAAGGATGAGTCGAAGAGGGAGACCAGCTGCTAGGGAAGGCCGTGCTGCTGAGGGGACTGCTGATTATGCAGCTATGTTCGAAGCTATGATGACTTCGATCATGAGAAGGATACCAGTTTCGGGGACAGCAGTTGATGTTGGAGTTCAGGTTCAGGCTCCAAGACCGGTGGATTTTGCTAAGTTGTGTAAAGACTTTACTGCTCTTGGAGGGAAGGTTTTCTTGGGAACAGAATCAACTATTGAAGTCCAGAGGTGGATAGATGCTTGTAGAAGGATCTTTGGTGATTTGGGAATTAAGGATGCAACTAAGAGGAAGTTGGCATCAAGACAGCTTCAAGGGAGAGCCTATGATTGGTGGAACTCTATCACCATTGATACTCCGGAGGAAGAGATTACTTGGGAGCAATTCCAAACCAGATTTGAAGCTAAGTTCATTTCTACAGCTCAGAAGTCTGTTCTGTTCAAGAAGTTTGTGGAGCTCAAGCAAGGTGGAAGACCAGTTCTTGAGTATGTTTCTGAGTTTGAAGCTTTGTCCAAGTATGCTCGATCGTATATTGAATCTGCATATCAGAAGAATGAGAAGTTTGTGACAGGCTTGGACAGTTATCTTGGGAGGCAGTTGGTGGATCATTTGGACGATTCATTTGTGAAGCTTGTGGAGAAAGCTCTCAGGCACGAGAATCTGTTTCCTAAGGAAGGATCTGTTGTTGCTGTGACCAGGGAAGAGTCTAAACCCCAGCAGGGTGGAAACAAGAAGAGGAAGCAGCAGCAGCAAAAGGGTAGGGATGGCCAGAAGAAGCCGAAGGGCGAAGTGACTTGCTATAATTGTCAGCAGAAGGGCCATTTCTCTAAGGATTGTAAGAATCCGAAGGTACCGATGAAGTGTCACAACTGTGACAAGCCGGGGCATATCAGAAAGAATTGTCCAGAACCGAGGAGGGACAAGCAGATTGTGCAAGCTTATGCTTTGGGGGCTGTTCCATTATCTTCGAAAGCTCCTACTGCTGAAGAGAAAGGAAAGAGTGTGGTGGTTCAAGGTACTCTTTCCATATGTGGTGTTCCAGTTAGAGTTCTGTTTGATACTAGGGCGTCGCATTCGTTTGTTTGTAATGAACTTGTAGGCCGGTTGGGTTTAAAACTGGATATTGTTGATAGGCCATTGGTTGTGACTAATCCAGTTGGGGGTTCGTCTTGTTTGTGTATGTTATGCCGTGGTCTGATTGTATCAAGTCATGATTGCTCTTTTGTTTGTGATTGTTTTGTTCTGAACTTTGCGGGGTTCGGAATTATTTTGGGTATGGACTGGCTTAGGAAGTAAGCGGCAAAGGTTGATTGTGAAAGGTTGGAGGTGACAGTCGAGAATGTGGAGGGGCGAAAGATTGTGATACGATGTAAGCATGAAGAAGGCGTCTTCATGAGCTTCATGTATTCACTGGTTGTTCCACGGGATGGACTGTCATCTGTGCCAATCGCTAATGGATTTGAGGACGTCTTTGACGAGGTCAAAGGGTTACCGCCACATAGAGAGATTGAGTTTCGTATAGATCTAGTTGAAGGAGCCAGACCTGTTGTGATGCCTCTTAGGCGGATAGCGCCTAGGGAACAGCAAGAGTTGAGGGTGCAAGTTGATGACCTTTTGCAGAAAGGATTCATTTGTCGTAGTGTGTCCGAATGGGGTGCACCAGTTGTGTTCGCAACCAAAGCAGATGGATCGTTGAGGTTGTGTGTGGATTATCATGAGCTGAATAAGATGACCAAGAAGAACAAGTATCCATTGCCGAGAATAGATGACTTGTTTGATCAGCTTGACGAAGCTAAGGTGTTTTCTCAGATGGATTTGGCAACGGGATTTCACCAGTTGAGAGTGGCTAAGGATAGTGTGCCGAAGACTGCTTTTAGGACACCATCCGGTTTCTTTGAGTGGCTGGTAATGCCGTTTGTATTGACTAACGCGCCAGCATATTTTGTGGATCTTATGAATAGAGTGTTCAGAGATCAGTTGAACAAGTTCGTGCTTGTGTTCGTGGATGATATTCTGATTTACTCCAGAACTGAGGAAGAGCACAAGACGCACTTGCGTATTGTTTTGGAAATCTTGCGGAAACATCAGCTGAAGGCTAAGTTTTCGAAGTGTCACTTCTGGAAGAGTGAAGTGAGGTTCTTAGGCCATGTTATCTCTGTTAATGGAATAGCGGTTGATCCCGCTAAGGTGGCAGCAATCCAGGATTGGGTTAGACCTAAGAATGCATCTGATGTGAGAAGCTTTCTTGGATTAGCAGGATATTATCGACGGTTTATCAAAGACTTCTCACAGGTGGCTGCACCATTAACAGGATTGATGAAGAAGAACCTAGTATTCAGATGGGATGATAAGTGTGAGCAAGCTTTCAGAATCCTGAAAGAGCGATTGACAAGTGCTCCTGTTTTGACTATTCCAAGTGGGAATGATGAGATGGTGGTTTACACCGATGCATATGGTACTGGACTTGGAGCAGTGCTGATGCAGAGGGATAAAGTTGTTGCGTATGCTAGTCGACAACTGAAGCCACACGAAAGGAATTACCCGACTCATGATTTGGAGTTAGCGGTGATTGTATTTGCTCTGAAGATGTGGAGACATTATCTATTGGGAGTTCGATTCGAGTTGTTTACAGATCATAAGTCGTTGAAGTATCTTTTCTCCCAAAAGGATTTGAATCTTCGGCAGCAGCGGTGGCTAGAGGTTTTAGCATCATATGACTTTGGTATAGCTTATACTCCGGGAAAAGGTAACGCAGTGGCAGATGCGTTAAGTTGAAGACATGCAGGATTGGGAGCCATGTTTTCAGAATGGAAGAATCTCGAGTATTTAGCTAGATTTGACTTCAGGCCCAGATGCGAATTGGAACCTGAGATGTTGGCAAACTTATCGATAAGACCTACCCTTGTAGAAAGGATTGGCGAGAGCCAAAAGCTAGACGATAAGCTTGTCAAGATTATCCGTAATTTAGAATCTGGAATGGACCCAGAAAAGGATAAAGGATTCGAGGTCGATCGAGAGGGTTGGCTTCGGAAGCAAGGACGACTAGTTGTTCCCGATATAGATGAATTGAGGAGTGAAGTTCTGAAGGAAAGTCATCACTCGAAGCTGACAATTCATCCAGGTGGAAATAAGATGTATCGGGATATGAAGAGAACCTACTACTGGGAAGGTATGAAGAAGGATGTTGGAAATTTTATTTCCAAATGTATGAACTGCCAATTGGTGAAAGCTGAGCAGAAGAAGCCCAGTGGATTGCTTCAGCCATTAGAGGTTCCTACATGGAAGTGGGAACAAGTGTCGATGGAATTTATTGATGGACTACCTAGAACCAGAACGGGAAATGAAGGAATTTGGGTCATCGTAGATCGTTTGACTAAGAGTGCAAGATTCATTCCTGTTCGATCGACTAGGACTGCATCAAAGTTGGCTGAGTTGTATGTTAAGTGGATAGTTTGATTCCATGGTATTCCGAAGAGTATAGTGAGCGATCGAGATCCATTGTTCACTAGTGGATTTTGGAAGAGCTTCCAGGAAGTTTTGGGAACCGAGTTATGTTTGAGTACAGCTTATCATCCTCAAACAGATGGTCAGAACGAGAGAGTCAACCAAGTTTTGGAAGATCTTCTTAGAGCTTGTGTCTTGGATTTCGGAGGATCATGGGAAGATCATCTTCATTTGGTGGAGTTTTCGTATAACAACAGTTACCAGTCAAGCATTGGTATGGCACCGTATGAGGCATTGTATGGAAGACCGTGTAACTCCCCGACATGTTGGTTAGAGACCGGAGAAAAGTTGATGCTTGGGCCAGAGATGATTCAACAGACTTTGGATTTCATAGAGATCATTCGGCAACGAATGAAGGCAGCCCAAGACCGTCAGAAGAGTTATGCCGATAAGCGTCGTAAGGATTTGAAATTCGACATAGGTGATATGGTTTTTGTGAAGATTTCTCCATTGAAGAATGTTATTCGATTCGGGAAGAAAGGAGAATTGACTCTGAGATTTGTTGGACCATTCCCGATTATCGAGCGAATTGGAAAGCTCGCCTACAGATTGGAGTTACCAGAGAAGATGTCGAGCATGCACAATGTTTTTCACGTATCGTATCTACGGAAGTATGTGCACGACTCGAATAAAGTGGTTTCTGCTGATAGCTGTGAAGATTTTGAAGTTGATCCAGTCGATAAGAGACCTCGTAAGCCGCTTCGTGTTGTGGAAACCGACACGAAACATCTTAGGAGGAAGGTAGTTAAGTTGCTCAAGATACAATAGAGTGATGATGATAACGACTGTACATGGGAGGTGGAAGAGAGGATGAAGGCAGCTCATCCTGAACTCTTCAAGGTATGGCCCAAAGGTGTCGTGTCATCTCACGATATTGTAACTTGTGCTAGTTTTAGAATTCTGCATGCTAAGCTAGAATTGGATGCATGGTTTGTTGATTGCTATGGATGATAGGCGTGCAGAATAGTCTCTGATTACTCTTGTTTGTTTGGAATTTCGGGGGCGAAATTCCTAAGGGGGAGAGAATGTAACGACCCGTATTTTTAACGGATCGAATGATTGAAACCGGTGTTATTTGGACGATAGTGTTGTAGCTTGAATCGAGTTGAAGATAAGACATCACGAAGTCCAGGCGAAAATTTGACTAAGTCTTAGGTCATAGACGACCTAAGACATATAGTAAGTCGTGTGCGACCTAGGGAGCTTTAGCTCCAACTTACCAGTTGCGTCATCATAGGTCGTTAACGACTTAAGTGATAAGTCGTGAGCGACTTAAGGAGGTCTGCAACTTAAGGGGTTTAGCGAGTTAAGGAATGATGCGACTTAAGTTAGTGGCGACTTAAGGAAAATAGGCAGGTTAACGACCTAAGAGATAGACGACCTAAGGAACTGACTGACTTAGGAGAGTTGGTGACTTAAGGGAGTAGACATGCGTTAGGTCGCGTGTGTGTTAAGTCGGCCAGAGATAGGTCGTAAGTCGTATACAGTTAGGTCGCACCTGTTGTTGAGTTGTTATGTCGTATACCTGTTAAGTCATAGGTCGCGGAGTTCTGCTAAGTCGTAAGTCGCAGAATAGATAAGTCGTGGGGTTTTTAAGTCGCAGGATGTTAGGTCGCGATCTTTGATAGGTCGCTAAGCGCTGGTGTGTTAGGTCGTAGGTCGCGCGCTTGCGCTAGGTCGTAAGTCGTAAACTAGGGAATCTGTTAAGTCGTAGGATGGGGTGTTTCACTAGGTCGTAGGTCGTTGGCATATTAAGTCGCAGATGCGCATTGTTTTAAGTCGTTAGGCGTTAGGTCGTTGAACTGTTGAGTCGTAGGTCAGAGAAAGGGATAAGTCGGAGACGACTTATAGAGGCAGACGACCTAAGTTTTCAGCCTATAAATACTCGTCCATTTCTTCATTTTTGGGATCCGGATTTCGAAGCGACGAAGTGCTGCCATTTTGAGAGCTCGACTTCTACACTTCTTTTCTCCACTCTAATCTAGTGATTCCATCCATCCAAGTTGAAGATCAAATCGAAGATCGAAGAGCTTAGATTGAAGATCTACATTCTTCGAAGAGAGATTCATCGTTTGAAGCGGATTGGTGATAGATCAAGCTAGATCCTTTGCTATCCAGATCTGAAGCGTGTTGATTTGGGGTTGTTTAGGTGATTTGGTGAGTGGTGATTATCTCTCACACGGATCCAAAGGAGTATATCGGATCGTTGGCTTGATTTTGGTGTTAAAGTAGTGATTTCCATGCATTTTCCTAATCATATGTGTAGATCCATATAGATCCATTGTTCATGATGATTTGACATCCATTTTTATACATGTTAACCTATGCAAGTTCATTCATCAAGATTATAGAGATATTGCTCATGTTTTCATGCTTGTTAGACTTTTGACTCTTTAATTACGAAATTTGCCATTATTGTTATAATTGACCATTTAGCTTATATTTGAATGCTCGATTACTTGGATTAATGTTTGACTTGATTGATTGCTATGAATTATATGATTGATGATTTGAATTAGACAAGTTGGTCGAAGATGATTCAAAAGCTAAGAAAAAGGCTCTTGAATTGGGAAAGCTGCTCGTGGCATATGTAGCGGATGATGAAGCTCTTATGCATAGATTCGATGATGATGATGTTGAGATGAAGCTTTGCGAGGATGTGATGAAGTGAGGCATGATATGAGATAGTCTTGGATTAATCCAGACGGGATCAATCCAAGCATGTTGATAACTCGGTGATATGGTTCGAGTTTGAGGATAATGGTTTGCTCGAGAGGCGCTTGAGCTAGTATGGAAATAGTCGTCGAGGAGGATGACTAGGAGGCTGAGATCTCATTATTGTTGAAGGTTCTAGCATGCTCAAAGCAAGGGTACGTTGGGCAGATTCGATAGTCCCTGAAGGCTAATGATTGATAGTCAAGTACTCTGGGCAGATTCGACAGTCCTAGGCACGGGTCACGATGACGTGTGGGAGTTATGTCTAGAACCGGGGTTTCCATTAGCCCTTGACGGACGGCTGAAAGAATGTGCCGGTCATTCAATTAACGATGATATCGAAGCAATGATAACAGTGATAGCCAGAGTCATGGATGTTTGGTTGTATCGTCATTCGGTCTCAAGAGCGGTATTTTCTGGGTGCTTATCTGATCTTGGTTTAGGCCTTGGGGGTTTGTACTTGGAAAACATCGCCCTTGACTCGAGTGATAATTGCTTTACTTTAAATTGTATGCTTTGCTATGATTGCTTCTACTTAGTGTGTGTCTGGGGGCTATCACTGTAGAAAGAGGTGGAGTGGGAGGGTTGTATTCCTATTCCTTTTCTTTTATGCTCTTTTGGTATGTTGTTAGTTAATTTACTGCTCACTAAGACTGTTCTCTGACTCAAGGCTTTATGTTTTAACTCTTATTGCCTTGGGCTGTTCGTCCATTTTGGGACGGGCAGACTAGGTAGCAGGTGACAGGTGTTGTTCTTGCTTTCCATGGTGATGATATCGAAGACGAGCTGGAGGGTTGCATATTATCTTCTTATTATATGTACTGGATGTTCCGTTGTTTGTATATTCTCTGAGTGTTATGTAGTGAGGCTTGATGTATTGACTATTCGGATGTCTGTATTCAACTATTATGAAGTTTTATATGATGACATTTTGTTCTGTAAAGCTTTCACTATACATATGTTCTATTGTATTTTATCCATGCGCTGTGAGTAATACGATAGATTCTGATGTTTTAATTTACCCTGACAATCGTCCATGGTCGCCTGGCACACTTTACAGCGCATTTTCTCTAGGTTCAGAGCAGGGGTCATGGGCGGTCGTCACAGATGACCTCATCCTACTGGGTGCTACCCACATAGCCTTGCTGCATAACCTCTGATTTTCAGTCATTCCTAGTTGATGAGGCTTGAGGCTAAGCGTTACCTTTATAGAACATATCCCTTAGAATTCCCATCGTCCACCTGACGATGTTCCAAAAGCATTCATCCATACAAGTCTGTTCCGGGTTCGAACGGAACCGAAGGCACTACTCCTATGTAACGACCCCGGATTTTAATTATATTTAAATTTATAATTAATTTAAATTTTTGAATTAAAATTGTAAAATAAATGGTAGATTGATTTGAGTTTCCCCGAATCCAAATAGTATATATGTTAAATCGTTTAAAAGTAAAAATTGTATATATGTGAATATATATGTATATGGGCATATATGAGAAAATTTGAATATATATATATATACACACTTACAAAAAGAATAGCATATTAACTATAGGATGTCATTTATATTATAAAGCAAAAGAAAAGAAAGTATATAAATATACTCAAGTATGAAACAAGAACCAAAGTATATATGTGCATGAAGTATAAAAACAAGCAATTAATGCCATCATCTTTAGTACACAAGACAAATCATCTCAGCCACCTAAAGGAAAAAAATATCCCTGCCTATTTTTGTACAAACAACTCATATCAACTTGTACAAAATGAATACCCTGTAAACTCATTTTTTCTCAAGTCTTCCTCATTTCAGTTCGTAAATCAAGCTGAGAAAAAATTTAAAGTAATTATCATCTCAAACTATAACAAAATTCAACTGAAAACAATTCAACACAAGCCAGAGATCAAAAGAGAAGACTTTAGCTAGCAAAAAATTCAAACTGTTTCAAAAGAAAGGAAGCTCTGTCATTCCTGGAAATCAAGGTGAGTAACATCTTTTTTTTAAAATCTACAAATGTGAATCTGTTGCGTGTTCATATCTGTGAATAAATATGTTGTGTATGTATGAATTCACTGAGTATCTTTGAATGATGGATGTATGTTTGTGTATAGTTGCCTTCTGTGATATCCTGTTCTCTGTTTTAAGCATCAGTTTGATTCAAAAATCATTTCTTTTTTATCGAGGCACGATCTGGATTTAAGATTTAAACAAAACTTGGTTGTTTCATTATAAACTTTAGTTTAAAATTTATTTAAGTCAAAATAAATTGGTAATGGTTCTGGAAACTAAAGTAACTGACCAAGTTGAATGTAAGTGAAAATTTAATTTTCTTAGTTCATGGTTTCAGGAATATAATTTAAAACCTTATACAAAATGATGATTTTTAAAACTAAAATCATCAATTGTAGTGATAGATTGAGGGGGTAATTCTGGGTTGACCAGAAATGATGTTTTTGGGGAATTATGGTGATCCCTGTGGTCGGAGAGGCCATGGTTGTTTCAGGAGGTAGAGGAGTAAGCAGTGGGGCCAGGAAAAATGGTAGAAGGATGGTCTGTGACCGGAGGTGACGGTGGTGGCTCGTTTTGGTTGCTAAACCTAGTTTTCGACTAGGTCAGGTTGCTTCGTTTGGCATGGCACATATGGTGCATCGAGTTCGTCTGAACTTTGGGATATTGAAGTTTGGATGATGGCGAGGCCATGGCCGGAGGCTCCGGTGGTATCGATGTCGGAGGCGACGAGGAGGAGCAGTTTTTCGTCGAGGAATGGTTCCAGTGGGTCGAGATTTTAGCTCGATTTTGCTTCGATGGAATTTCGTTCGATCTGGGTTCGAGTGTGTGATCGCGTGAGTTAGGGTGGTTGTCGAGTGACGCCGCAATGACCTCCGGTGGTCGGAGTCACTGGTGTACGTGCACCACGTGCACGTCATATCTGGAGGGTGAGTTACTCGAGTTTCTCGAGTCAGTAGAGTGTTTTTCTCGAAGCAAAATGGTGTTGGACTCGAAGCATAGCAGCACTGGCTCGGGTATGAGTTGTTTCCAGTTTTTTTAACCTGAAACCTGTTTTTCTGTTTTGAAAATTTTAAAACCAAATTTAATTTTAAATCAAAGTTTTAAACTGAGGTTAATCTAAAATGTAAATAAAATTCAAGTTTGAATTAAAATGTAGTTTGTAAATAAATAAGTTTTAAATTCAAATTGCTTTAATAACTTAAAAGCAATTAAATATGTTAGAGAAATTTGAATTGAAATAGATTTGAAATTTTAAATGAAAAATTTAAGCAAGTTGAAACTAAAAGTTTAAAATCTGGAATTAACTCTACATCTAATTTCAAGGTTTTGAAATTAAATTAAGCTTTATAACTTAAGTGTTGAAAATAAATTTAAAAATGAAATTTTAAAAGAAAATTTGAAACAATGTTTCAAACATATTGTGAATAATAATTAAATTATAAATATGATTGAACTTTACTTTAAGTAATGAAGTTTAATGATTTTTAATTCATTAACGAATAAATTTTCTATAGTGAATCGATTTATAATTAATAATGGTTAATGTGAGAAATTTTCTTTAAAAAGTAATTAAAAAAAATTTAATAGTTAATAAAATCATTAACTAAGATTATCTGGATAATTAATTAATGTGATTAAATTTTAACAATAAATTAGATTAATTAATTTAATAATAATAAATTATGGAACTATTAAGGAAAATTACTTAATGACAATAATTGTGGAATTAATTATTCAGTATAATTAATTAAGTTAATCGAAATTGTTCAAATTAAATATCTTAAGTTTAATTCAGAATGATCATTTGATAATTTTGAAAAAATATAATTACTTAGAGAAGTAATTAACAGAAAATTACTGAATATAATTAATTAAATGATGATTTGAAATTTTAGTTAATTATTTGTTAAATTAAAAGATTAATTAATAATGGCAATTAATTAAGATTAATTTAATAATTAAAAATTAATTGATTCATTGATTTAAAATGATTAGTAAATAATTAAGGATTAACTAATAAAATTTGAAAGAAGATTTATTTCAAATAATTTGTAATTAAATCATGATAATTAACCAAGATTAATAATTAATCAGTTGATTAATAAATTCACTTGTGAATGTTTGGATTCTATTGAAAATTGAATTGTATTCATTGGAGTTGTATATGATATCATCACTTCTGTTATTCCACTGTGTTGTTATACTTAATGGTGTTATAAGCTCCGGCAAGCCAGATTCGGCGTTTGAATCTGCGGCATTTTGAGTACAAGAGAAGTACGGGTGCTGATTTTCGAAGGCTGAGTTTTTGGATCGTCACATCCTACTACATCCATTTTGGAATCACCCTCAGGATTAGTAGCGACTAGCCCTTGCACTTCACCGCTCCATCTTTGACTCTGAACTCGTTTTTTTTTCACGAAAACGTACAAATCGGATCGAAGTGGTTTTCGAGAAATTAATCCCGATCCCGTTCTCTTCGAAACGATCAGCGCATTTGCCAATATTGATAGTCGGTTATTTAACTATCAAATAACATTCACAAACATCCATCAATCAAACATAAATAGTTCCTCAAATTTATGTTTTCCTCAAAATATCTTCGCAAGATATATTTCTATTTTCAACCCCTTTCTAAAACAGTTTAAACCCACTTCCTTTTACGGAAATAAAAACGTACTTGGCTTTTCAAAACTTCTAACTTCTGCTCAAGTTTTCAAATTTATGATATCAAAACTTCTAACTTCTGCTCAAAAATCTGGTTTAAAAACGTACTTGGCTTAAAAAAGGAAATTCACTTCCATTTCAGAATAAACCAAAGAATTCTCCTTAAAAATCCTGCTTGATTTATCTCAATTCAAATTTACGTGTGAATCCCGTAAATTTCTTCCAACACTTTAAAAATAAACACCTTTATTTATTTATTTATTTTTAATCACATTCCCATTTCCTGGAAATCACTCCCAAAATACATACTTAATTTATTTAAAATAAGTTACCAAATCCTTTACTTCAAATATCACCTTTGAAAATTCCATAAAGTTTCCTTGAGTAACTTAAATCAAAATTTCTTTTAAGATAAAGTTATTTTATCAAATCTCCATGTTAAAGTTTCCTTTAGAAAACATAATACTAATTTACCTTTAAAATAATTAAATACCATAGTTACTTAAATAAATATTTACTTGTACTAAAAAAATGATTAAAATAATATTTTCTCTCTAAAATATTCTCAAACACATTTTAAACTGCCAATTTATATTTTGAAAGCTCTTCTTTGAAACACACTAAATTTCCAGGAAAGATACACTTTCCATCCATTAAAAATAATCTCACTATTATTTTTAATCCATTTCACTTCTTATAGAAATTCCCATTGGAAATCTATACTTCAAATTTATTTCCCAATAAACCTCATTCCATTTATAAACCCAGTTTATAAATTTCCATTTCTCATTCCCTTTTTAATCACAGTTTCCTATAACACTTCAATTTCCAATTCAATTTCTGAAATTTAATTTCCTTAAAACCATTCCTTAAAAATTACTTTTCATTCCCCTTTAATCCCAATTTATTTCATTATATTTTAAAATTCCAGATTTTATTTATCCAGTCATAACACAACACAATTTAAATTTCCAAATTAATCTATCACAGTATATAAATAAAATACATCATCAATTATGGAAATAATTTCTATATTGTGAGGAATCCAGTTGGATCCCTCCAACCTGTTTCCCTGCATCCACAGATGTTAGCACAACAACAAATATCGATCAAATATGATAATAACTATCACGTTCAACAGATCAACCCATCAATCATTTAAATATTAACTATTTAAATTAAACCAACATCCAGATGTGAGTGAGATTAACTCACCTTGAATTTCGAAACGCCGAGCGTTTAAATTTTAAATTAAATCGAGCTCGTTCGATTTAATCTAAAATTTTCACTTGCTCCAAACATTTCCGGACCTGCTGCAGCGCGTAGATCGCATCGCTGCGATTCCGGCGCTTCTTGTTTCGTTGAATTCTGATAACGCAAGCAATAGATATGAGATTTTAAACATTGAATATGATTTTAATAAACAATTTCTCTAAGATTATTTTTATTTACCAACAAAAATCTGGCCGTTTCGTTCAAAAGAAAACAGGCCGTTAACATCATCTTCCTCACGCGATTTCGAACGCGCTCATCTAACCCAAAACTCGCGACAACCCAAATGGCCGCGTCCCCTATCAGCGACTAGAAGTCGATCCACCAACGCCCAGACAAGCGCCAACTCGAGCTCCACCGACGCCTAGAACCACGCGAGGCTCGATGCCACAATGCCCTCGAAAACTGCGCACGTACGCGCGACCTTCATGGCCAGATTTTGGCGAATCTACTCCTCTTCCATCGATCTTGACCGTTGGATCTGAAGCTCTCGACGAGCTCTTCGATCTTCCAGTTGGAAGTTTCCGCTATAACTCGATGAATCGAAAGAAAATTGAGGGGAAACGAAATTACTTTCCGGCCATTGAATCGTTTTCACGGTGGATGAGAAAGAACATTAGGGTTTCGGCCCTTATACGTATATATATACGTTCGATAAATATTATTTTAATATTAAATCCAATTTAAAACAACTTTTTCAAACGATCTCCAACCGACGCATGCCGACAGGCAATTATAATGTTTTACCCACATTCCGAACATAATGGAACATGTTTCGGAAGCTAATTCAATCATATGTGCGAGTTACGGAAATAAACGATCAATTTTAAATTAAATTGATTAAAATAATTCCTATGCGTTTTGAGCTGCCACGGTCAAACGTCAACTCCGATTGCTACGAAAATTGAAATCCGATAATAATACACTATTACGGATCCAATGGAACTGGTTTCGTCGAATTCCGAGCATGTGCCCCGGAAGGCTATTTATCTCGTCGATTAATTCGAGCGATTTTCAAAATCGTCGAATGTGATATCCCGGAAATTTGGCAATATCAATTTAATAATCTTTATAAATAATTAAATTGATTATTTGATTTTATTTTATAAATTGACAAGTTTATTCATTTTAAAAAGCTAATAATAACTATTTTGGCAATATCTTTTCTAACAATTTTAAATTGGGAAGTTTTATCTTTCTAAAACTAATTTAAGTGTTTATATTTATAATGTATATATATAGGTATATATATTATAAATAGGGAGTCTTTAATTTAATAAAAGGATAAGTTTTCAAATTATAATATATATGTATATATATATATATTGTTATTTGAAGTTATGTATTAAATTCAATAGGATAATTATCAAGCTAATGT
This sequence comes from Allium fistulosum, assembly GCA_030737815.1. NCBI lineage: Eukaryota > Viridiplantae > Streptophyta > Magnoliopsida > Asparagales > Amaryllidaceae > Allium > Allium fistulosum. The sequence goes on from CM060908.1 coordinate 148,148,454, forward strand.
TAAAAGTACTTTTCATTTAGAGTATATATATTTGCATATATTGGAATGAAAAGAATATTGAATTTGAATTTAATAAAGTATTTTCAAACTTTAATATTTATATAATTTGTAATTTGGAAATTTGTAATTTGACTTAATACTTTTGGAAATGATAATTGAGATTTAAATAACAAGGATAATTTCTTATTTATTATAAAGATATATTTTAGCTTAATTTTTAAATAAGATTTAAAATAAGAAGTTAATTGGTTTTAAGACTCTTTCATTTTTAAAATTCAAATATAAGTCAAAATAGGTTTGTAAAAATATATATATATATATAAAGTTAAACTCAATTTCTCAAGCATTTATAAATATGTTATAAATATTTGATTAAAGCATAAATTATAAAAGGGTAAATACATTTTTATATACATATAGATATTTTATAAATACACATGTAGGATTTAAATAAATCAAAATAAAAGGGAATTTACACTTGTAAACATATAAGGATAGTTGGAAGACATTTGTAAATTGTAAACATATGTGTAAGCTAATTAAAGAGACAAGTGGCTTAATTTTATCTTTTTGAAAATTTAAGTTATAAAAATTAATATGAAAGGATATCTGTATTCGTTTTCTAAGTTCAGATTATTTTTATCCTCAACTCTTTCTCCTCATTTCTAAAAACAACCTAAAATCTAAAATCAAAAGAAAAGATAAAAACTGGAAATACAAATCAGAGAAAGAAGATGAAAGGCAATTTCAAATATCAGTTTCAAATTTCTTCAACAACTTGAAGATCAGAAAAAGAGAAATATATCAACAAATTCCAAAGATCTACAACTAGGATTTTTAAAATCAAAAAGCAAAAGGAAATGAAGTTCAAAATCAAAATCAGTCTGGGAATCATCAAGCCTGGAAACAACATATGTCTCTGTTTAAAATAACAGGTGAGTAAACTTCTTTAAAAACAGTTTGATTTGGATGCTTGTGATGATATTGATTCGTATGTGGGTTCTGTAGCTTAAATTCATTTGAAATTTGATATATATGTTTATGTTAGCAGGTCTGTGCATATATATAAATATGAAAAGCCTGATATCTGTTGTTTCAAGCTCTGTTTTGCTTTCAAAAACTCAAACATCTTAATCAAATCAATATTAGTCCTTGATGTTCAAATGAAAATTGTTTGTGGATGTCTGCAGATGATTGTAAAAATAGTTTCAGGGATTTAAATTCAACGAATCATTATTTTTACTTGAAATAACAGTAAAATACTTATACATGTCAAAAATCAACACCTTTAATTCCTGTTTTGGATTGTATAGATGGATTTGTAGTTAAAAACTATGATTTTTAACATGCATTTCAAAAATTTTAAGTTGATATTCGATTGGGAATTTGGAGATGAACGTTTTCGGCAAATTGACGAATTGCCGATGATCAACGCGACGTTTGAGGCTGAATTCGTGGTCGAAGCTAGCTACGGTATCGTGGATGAGGGGAAAAATGTTCAAGGATATTTCCAATGGCCGAGGTGATCAGATTCGATCGAACTAGGGTTTTATGTTGTTTCGACTGGTCTTGATTGTCGTAGCATTTGCGACGAAGAAGATGGACCGGAGGCGTTCGCTTTTGGGGAGAAGGTAGCTCGTGGTCGTGGTGTTCGATGGTGGGGACGGTGAGTTCAACGGCGTCGAGGTGTATGGCCGTGGGGAAGTTTTAGTGGTCGTTGTTTTCTGCAGTTTCGAGCTTGAAGTTCGAAATTTTGATTCGCGAAGAAATTCTTCGATCTGGGTTCGATATCGTATTCGCATGTGAAGGTGGGATTGTAGGAGATCGTCGCGACGATCGACGATGGCCGGAGTTGCCTGTGCACGTGCACGTGCACGTTGGTGGTGGGCTTAGCGTTGGAGAAGACGAAGAAGTCTCGGGTTTTGGCTCGTGCGAATGAAGGGAAGTCTCGAAGCAGATGAGTTTGGTGGGTGTCTCGGGACAGGCTCGAGATTTGCTAATGTTTGACTCGGGTTTTGCTGTAGGATAATCTGGGTTTAAATAAACGATGTTTTGTAAAAAGAAATCGAGTTTAAATTGTAAAAGCAAGTTTTTTCAAATAAATGAAAGTCAAGTTTTAGGAGTGTTTAAACTTATATAATTTAAATCTTAAAATGCTTAAGATAGTTGATTTTAAAGGAGTTAACTAAATTAATTTTGAATTGAATTCAAAGGAGTTCCAATATAAAATACTAGATCAAAGTTTTAAGAAATTTAAACAAGTTTTAAATAATTTAAATATATAAGTTTTAAAAGATTAAGGAAGTGAATTTGAAAATAATCTTTGTATTAAAATTTATTTAATAACTTTGAAAGGTTTCAAAGATTTTAAAGGTTAAAATTTAAATGTTGAAATTGTTTAATTTTAAATAAGGGGTTATCTTAAGTAATTAAGAGTTTTGATTTATTAAAGGAAATTAATATGTGAAATTAATAAGGATAATTCATTTATATAAAATGATTTAAGAATAGATAATAATTTAATTAAGATAATGGTTTTCTTAATCAAGATCTTTTATAGTTAAGAAATTATTTAATTTAGTTAAATAAATTAACTAAGTAATTAATTAATGATTAATTAAAGATAATCACTTATAAATTAATTAAGTATAATTACTTAATGAAGTAATTAAGAAATAATTACTGGATGTAAGTTAGTAAAGATAAAATATTTAATAAAGTAATTAGAGGATAATTATTTTATGAAAGTAATTAAATAAGAAGTGATTAAGAGTTAATTACTTAGTGTTATTAATTAAATAAATTATTTAATTAAGTTAATTAAAGGATTAAGATTAATTAATAAGGTAATTAATTATTTGTTAAGGTAATTAATTAAAGGTAATTAATTATTTGTTAAGGTAATTAATTAAAGGTAATTAATTATTTGTTAAGGTAATTAATTAAAGGTAATTAATTATTTGTTAAGGTAATTAATTAAAGGTAATTAATTATTTGTTAAGGTAATTAATTAAAGGTAATTCAATTATTTGTTAAGGTAATTAATTAAAGGTAATTAATTATTTGTTAAGGTAATTAATTAAAGGTAATTAATTAAGGGAAGTAATTAAGGGAAGTTAATTACTGGATTAGATTAATCAAACATGATTAATAATTATGGTTTAATTAAGATTAATTATTTAATTAATTTAAATATAAATAAATAATTAAAGATTGTAATTAGGAATCATTAGTTTATAATTAATTAATGATGTAATTAAGAGTTAATTAATTAAGATTAATTAATCAAATGATAAGTGATTAATTGTAATTAATTAAGGCTTAAAGTAATTAATTATAATTAATTAATTAATGAAGTAATTAAAGGTTAATTACTGTATTTGGTTAAGGATAATTAATTTGTGAAATTAATTAAGATAATTACTTAAATGTAATTAAAGAATGATTAATCAAGGTGATTAATTAAAGTGGATAATTAGAGAAAGATTAATTAATTTATTTGTAATTAATTAATGATTATATAAGTAAGATTTATAATGAAGTAATTAATTTAATTTATTTTAAATTAATTAAGAGATAAAGTGATTAATTTAATTCACTTTAAATTAATTAAAGATAGAGATAGTTAATTTAATTCATTTTAAATTAATTATGTTATGATTAAGTAAATCATTGCTTATATAAGAATGAATGACATTGATTGACTTGAATGGATGTAATCTCAGAAATGAGATAAGTAATGTTGTGTGGTATGAATGCTTGGTTGCATTATGATGATAATATAGATTAACTATTGTAATGTTGATATGGATTACCTATTTGGTTATGAATCATCTGTTTAATTGATAATGTGATTATCAGTTGTGAATTGTGAATTATCTATCTGTATAAATATAGATAAGTTAAATTGTTTAAACCTTTAAACAACTTGGCCTTAAAAGATACGTTTTGGATTTCGATGAGATCGGGATCGGGTTGCCGTATACCGGAATTCCAGGTCTGGAGACCCGAATACCACATCGATCCAAATTTACGATAGGTCGTGAATCTCAAGTGAAGATGAAGATTCAGAGTGCAAGGGTTATTGTCGTTAACTCTGAGGGTGATTCCAAAACGAGTGTAACGAGATAATGCCTTCGGTTTCGTTCGAACCCGGAACGAACTTGTATGGATTGAATGCTTTCAGCACATCGTCAGGCGGACGATGAGCATTCTAAGTGATATGTTCTGATTAAAGGTAATCGTAGCCTCAAGCCTCATCAACCGGGAATGGCTAAAACAGGGGAGGTGCAGCAAGGCTTCGTGGGTAGCACCCACTGAGAGCAAGATAGATCCCTGTCTAGAGGTCCCTTTTCTTTTATTCGGCTTAGTGTGTGGTTGGTCGCGCCAACTACGGGATTGTCTTGTTCGGAATTATCCAGTAAGGGATGGTTCCGGCTTTGTGTTGCAGGGGAGCGGGCGTACTCCTCGGTACGGTGATCTAGGCCACGTACTGTGACGGGCGGTACCCCAGTAGCCCTGCCATTGTATGGAATCCAAACTCCAATAAGTGCCGTACGTATTAGTTGTGCCCAACTATGTTGGAATGTGAGATGTAAGCATTTCAGCTATTTCTGTATTTTACTTGAAAACCCTAGACCCTATTATAATATAACTGGATTTCCTATCAAATGTTTTGGTTAGCGTAAGGTAAAAACTTTTCCATGTTTATGTGTGGGAAGTCTTACGTGATACCTTTGTTTTCAAAAGGTTTTGAAGTTAAACAATTTTAACCCGTTTACTCACACCAGACCCATGTCTGACCCAAGTGTTTATTTTCTGTTTTATTAAACCTTGGGTACTCAATTTTTACGAGTAGCCAAGGGATTCAGGTTAGTCTTGACGAATTCTGGAGGAGCTAAGGAGCAGGAGGCTTCAGCGTATAGATATATAAAGTTTCCGCTGTGTTTGTATTAGTCTGTATTGTACTGATGTACTTGTGTTGTATAATAGACAGAAGTTTATAACTGTCTATTCTGTGATGTATAAGTTGTGTAACTCTGATGTAACATGATACTATGTAATATCTTATGTGATATATTATATTTTATTCGTTCCGCTGTGAGATTCTGATGTGTTGTTCTTTCTTCTTTTCTATCTTTTCTTCTTCTATCCCTTTCTTTCTTAATTCATGATACGTCTTTCTGGTGGTAGAAAGCCGGGTCGTGACAGTTGGTATCAGAGCAGTAGGTTGAGTGAATACCTAGGCTCTGAAGTGGTGTCTATCTTGAGAGCGCGTAATTGTTAGTTATATAAAAATGGTTTTATATTGTGTTAATTGATCGGTTGAGTGGTATATGGATTCTGGTCAATACGAGTAGCTAACGTTATTGATAGGGATCTCTAAACACTTGAACCAGGCCAACGGACACAATATTGTTTTTAAAGAGGTAGATGAAATAATTTTACCCAGAAATAATTTCTATATAAAAAAATATATATCATTTTAAATATATATTTATGTATTTCTACCTATTTATTGGGTTACCTGTTCGGGTTTTCCAATATAAGTTATAAAGGTAGATAAGGTGGTACTGTGTGTAACACAATTACCAATAGTTGGAGTTTGAATGTTTGAGGTTGGAAGTGTATATCGAGACTGTAAACCTAATACCGTCTCGAGTGAACTTTACAGTTGTGTAAGGATTTCATAATCTCTGAAGAAAACCTGTTAAGGTTCGGAGTTTGTCTTTGAAGTTGGATGAATAGAGTTAGATCTATTGGATGAGCTGAAGCAAGTGATGGTATCTTGGCGACTTCAGGAAGGAGCAGTTGTGTGATAAGACGCAGTATCTATGGATGTTCCCGAAGGAGATTTTCTTTTGGAACAAGATTAAGAAGGTATTGGAGGAACAGTTGATGTCTACCGCAGGAAAGACTCGACTGTATAGGAATTCTCTGATATCAAGTAAGAGAGTTTTGTCTATTTTGAAGTATGGGACTAAGGTCGATTAGTTGTTCTTCAGACATGGTCTCATTGTTCCCTTAAGAAGAGTAAGTTATTGGCGATTGGTTTGGAGCCCGAGTTTCTTTTGGATGTCTGCCATCTCGGAGATTCGTTGAGAGGTTTGTTGATGGTTTTAGTTTTGAGAAGCCTTTGGATTAGAAGTTTTTGGTTAGCTGTGGTAGCAGTACAGCTCGAAGTGTTCGGTGTGCTGTCGAGAAGATTTTCTGGCTTAGCAGTGTCCCAAAGATAGAATTTGGAAGCAGCAGTGTGGTCCGTTTCTTCGATGGTCCCGGAATCTTTGCGGTTCTTCTATCAGCAGTCCGAGTAGGTGGTGAAGTTTTTCTTGAAGGGTTAACCTTGTTTGGAAAAGTTTAAGGCTGTTTTAATTGGTAAAGAGAGAACAGTATCTTTGGAATCCGAACTAGGTAGGATCGCAAAAGTGACTTGCGATTAGTTTGAGAGTTCATCTTGAGTAATCTTTTGTATGAAGTTGAGACATCTCAAGAGAAAGTAAAAGTTATCGAAGAGGTCAAAGGTTTAGTTACATCGATTTGTTCCTAGAGAAGGATTGGTGAAGCATCTTAGAATTTTATGGAGTATCTGTGTTTTCTCTTCTGTTTCTAGTTTCGAGTTTCCTCTAGCTAAGGATAGCTGAAGACAGTACCCTTGACCGAGGACTCATCCATTCTTTGAGTAGTTGGTTATGTCTTTAAGATAACCAATGTTCCCGCTTGGATTGTGGATCTAGTGTGCTCGAGTTCATCAACATTCTCATCTATTTCAAGATCGGAGTTGTGCAGCGGAAGCAAAAAGTAGTAGCTGTGTGAGAAAGGAAATAACCTCAGATTTCTACAGGAAGTTTATGTGAACATTCTGAGTGTGTATAGAAGTTTCTGGAATCTGAAAGAAGGAAGTTCAGTCTTCTATTGCTTGTGAAGTAGAGTTTGTGTTCTGGATTTTGACGGGTTTTGGGAAACCACCTTGAATGAGTAGACCCAGGAACTTATTATTTTGGTCTTGATTGTTTCTGGAAGCATCAACATAGATTGAGCTGATCAGGAAGAAGTTTGAAGTTTAGATTTATCTGTTGAGTTATGAAGATATGAGATAAGGAATTGGAATTTGAAGTTAGAGACTTCATTGTTGTTAAGATTTCTCTGGTTAAAAATGCAGTTTGGATAAGATTGAGATGCTAGTTTAGATAGCTGGAACTCATTGTATTTCACGTATCTCTGAGGGAATACGTGTTTGATCTGTCATTGGTTGTGGGATCAGCAGTTCAGAAGGATTTGGTAGTTGAGATGGTTTTGAGTTTAGTCTGATATTTTGTTCAGATTTGTAATCTAGATGGGAAGGAGTTCTAGACTATTGTAGATAGTTAGTTTAGATCCTGTAGAACGAGTCTCCCGGTATATATATATATATACTTGGGGAAACTCGAGTAAATTCTATCCAGATTTTGACTGGATAGTTAAATTTGTTTGATTAAATTGTTTGCTATGGTTGTTAGAATATGATTGATATGTATGGTTGCTGTTTGAAATTAAAATTAAAATTTTACTGGGTTATTAAATTATCTTTGCTTTTAAATTTCGGGGACGAAATTATTTTAAGGGGGGAGGAATGTGATATCCCGGAAATTTGGCAATATCAATTTAATAATCTTTATAAATAATTAAATTGATTATTTGATTTTATTTTATAAATTGACAAGTTTATTCATTTTAAAAAGCTAATAATAACTATTTTGGCAATATCTTTTCTAACAATTTTAAATTGGGAAGTTTTATCTTTCTAAAACTAATTTAAGTGTTTATATTTATAATGTATATATATAGGTATATATATTATAAATAGGGAGTCTTTAATTTAATAAAAGGATAAGTTTTCAAATTATAATATATATGTATATATATATATATTGTTATTTGAAGTTATGTATTAAATTCAATAGGATAATTATCAAGCTAATGTTAAAAGTACTTTTCATTTAGAGTATATATATTTGCATATATTGGAATGAAAAGAATATTGAATTTGAATTTAATAAAGTATTTTCAAACTTTAATATTTATATAATTTGTAATTTGGAAATTTGTAATTTGACTTAATACTTTTGGAAATGATAATTGAGATTTAAATAACAAGGATAATTTCTTATTTATTATAAAGATATATTTTAGCTTAATTTTTAAATAAGATTTAAAATAAGAAGTTAATTGGTTTTAAGACTCTTTCATTTTTAAAATTCAAATATAAGTCAAAATAGGTTTGTAAAAATATATATATATATATAAAGTTAAACTCAATTTCTCAAGCATTTATAAATATGTTATAAATATTTGATTAAAGCATAAATTATAAAAGGGTAAATACATTTTTATATACATATAGATATTTTATAAATACACATGTAGGATTTAAATAAATCAAAATAAAAGGGAATTTACACTTGTAAACATATAAGGATAGTTGGAAGACATTTGTAAATTGTAAACATATGTGTAAGCTAATTAAAGAGACAAGTGGCTTAATTTTATCTTTTTGAAAATTTAAGTTATAAAAATTAATATGAAAGGATATCTGTATTCGTTTTCTAAGTTCAGATTATTTTTATCCTCAACTCTTTCTCCTCATTTCTAAAAACAACCTAAAATCTAAAATCAAAAGAAAAGATAAAAACTGGAAATACAAATCAGAGAAAGAAGATGAAAGGCAATTTCAAATATCAGTTTCAAATTTCTTCAACAACTTGAAGATCAGAAAAAGAGAAATATATCAACAAATTCCAAAGATCTACAACTAGGATTTTTAAAATCAAAAAGCAAAAGGAAATGAAGTTCAAAATCAAAATCAGTCTGGGAATCATCAAGCCTGGAAACAACATATGTCTCTGTTTAAAATAACAGGTGAGTAAACTTCTTTAAAAACAGTTTGATTTGGATGCTTGTGATGATATTGATTCGTATGTGGGTTCTGTAGCTTAAATTCATTTGAAATTTGATATATATGTTTATGTTAGCAGGTCTGTGCATATATATAAATATGAAAAGCCTGATATCTGTTGTTTCAAGCTCTGTTTTGCTTTCAAAAACTCAAACATCTTAATCAAATCAATATTAGTCCTTGATGTTCAAATGAAAATTGTTTGTGGATGTCTGCAGATGATTGTAAAAATAGTTTCAGGGATTTAAATTCAACGAATCATTATTTTTACTTGAAATAACAGTAAAATACTTATACATGTCAAAAATCAACACCTTTAATTCCTGTTTTGGATTGTATAGATGGATTTGTAGTTAAAAACTATGATTTTTAACATGCATTTCAAAAATTTTAAGTTGATATTCGATTGGGAATTTGGAGATGAACGTTTTCGGCAAATTGACGAATTGCCGATGATCAACGCGACGTTTGAGGCTGAATTCGTGGTCGAAGCTAGCTACGGTATCGTGGATGAGGGGAAAAATGTTCAAGGATATTTCCAATGGCCGAGGTGATCAGATTCGATCGAACTAGGGTTTTATGTTGTTTCGACTGGTCTTGATTGTCGTAGCATTTGCGACGAAGAAGATGGACCGGAGGCGTTCGCTTTTGGGGAGAAGGTAGCTCGTGGTCGTGGTGTTCGATGGTGGGGACGGTGAGTTCAACGGCGTCGAGGTGTATGGCCGTGGGGAAGTTTTAGTGGTCGTTGTTTTCTGCAGTTTCGAGCTTGAAGTTCGAAATTTTGATTCGCGAAGAAATTCTTCGATCTGGGTTCGATATCGTATTCGCATGTGAAGGTGGGATTGTAGGAGATCGTCGCGACGATCGACGATGGCCGGAGTTGCCTGTGCACGTGCACGTGCACGTTGGTGGTGGGCTTAGCGTTGGAGAAGACGAAGAAGTCTCGGGTTTTGGCTCGTGCGAATGAAGGGAAGTCTCGAAGCAGATGAGTTTGGTGGGTGTCTCGGGACAGGCTCGAGATTTGCTAATGTTTGACTCGGGTTTTGCTGTAGGATAATCTGGGTTTAAATAAACGATGTTTTGTAAAAAGAAATCGAGTTTAAATTGTAAAAGCAAGTTTTTTCAAATAAATGAAAGTCAAGTTTTAGGAGTGTTTAAACTTATATAATTTAAATCTTAAAATGCTTAAGATAGTTGATTTTAAAGGAGTTAACTAAATTAATTTTGAATTGAATTCAAAGGAGTTCCAATATAAAATACTAGATCAAAGTTTTAAGAAATTTAAACAAGTTTTAAATAATTTAAATATATAAGTTTTAAAAGATTAAGGAAGTGAATTTGAAAATAATCTTTGTATTAAAATTTATTTAATAACTTTGAAAGGTTTCAAAGATTTTAAAGGTTAAAATTTAAATGTTGAAATTGTTTAATTTTAAATAAGGGGTTATCTTAAGTAATTAAGAGTTTTGATTTATTAAAGGAAATTAATATGTGAAATTAATAAGGATAATTCATTTATATAAAATGATTTAAGAATAGATAATAATTTAATTAAGATAATGGTTTTCTTAATCAAGATCTTTTATAGTTAAGAAATTATTTAATTTAGTTAAATAAATTAACTAAGTAATTAATTAATGATTAATTAAAGATAATCACTTATAAATTAATTAAGTATAATTACTTAATGAAGTAATTAAGAAATAATTACTGGATGTAAGTTAGTAAAGATAAAATATTTAATAAAGTAATTAGAGGATAATTATTTTATGAAAGTAATTAAATAAGAAGTGATTAAGAGTTAATTACTTAGTGTTATTAATTAAATAAATTATTTAATTAAGTTAATTAAAGGATTAAGATTAATTAATAAGGTAATTAATTATTTGTTAAGGTAATTAATTAAAGGTAATTAATTATTTGTTAAGGTAATTAATTAAAGGTAATTAATTATTTGTTAAGGTAATTAATTAAAGGTAATTAATTATTTGTTAAGGTAATTAATTAAAGGTAATTAATTATTTGTTAAGGTAATTAATTAAAGGTAATTCAATTATTTGTTAAGGTAATTAATTAAAGGTAATTAATTATTTGTTAAGGTAATTAATTAAAGGTAATTAATTAAGGGAAGTAATTAAGGGAAGTTAATTACTGGATTAGATTAATCAAACATGATTAATAATTATGGTTTAATTAAGATTAATTATTTAATTAATTTAAATATAAATAAATAATTAAAGATTGTAATTAGGAATCATTAGTTTATAATTAATTAATGATGTAATTAAGAGTTAATTAATTAAGATTAATTAATCAAATGATAAGTGATTAATTGTAATTAATTAAGGCTTAAAGTAATTAATTATAATTAATTAATTAATGAAGTAATTAAAGGTTAATTACTGTATTTGGTTAAGGATAATTAATTTGTGAAATTAATTAAGATAATTACTTAAATGTAATTAAAGAATGATTAATCAAGGTGATTAATTAAAGTGGATAATTAGAGAAAGATTAATTAATTTATTTGTAATTAATTAATGATTATATAAGTAAGATTTATAATGAAGTAATTAATTTAATTTATTTTAAATTAATTAAGAGATAAAGTGATTAATTTAATTCACTTTAAATTAATTAAAGATAGAGATAGTTAATTTAATTCATTTTAAATTAATTATGTTATGATTAAGTAAATCATTGCTTATATAAGAATGAATGACATTGATTGACTTGAATGGATGTAATCTCAGAAATGAGATAAGTAATGTTGTGTGGTATGAATGCTTGGTTGCATTATGATGATAATATAGATTAACTATTGTAATGTTGATATGGATTACCTATTTGGTTATGAATCATCTGTTTAATTGATAATGTGATTATCAGTTGTGAATTGTGAATTATCTATCTGTATAAATATAGATAAGTTAAATTGTTTAAACCTTTAAACAACTTGGCCTTAAAAGATACGTTTTGGATTTCGATGAGATCGGGATCGGGTTGCCGTATACCGGAATTCCAGGTCTGGAGACCCGAATACCACATCGATCCAAATTTACGATAGGTCGTGAATCTCAAGTGAAGATGAAGATTCAGAGTGCAAGGGTTATTGTCGTTAACTCTGAGGGTGATTCCAAAACGAGTGTAACGAGATAATGCCTTCGGTTTCGTTCGAACCCGGAACGAACTTGTATGGATTGAATGCTTTCAGCACATCGTCAGGCGGACGATGAGCATTCTAAGTGATATGTTCTGATTAAAGGTAATCGTAGCCTCAAGCCTCATCAACCGGGAATGGCTAAAACAGGGGAGGTGCAGCAAGGCTTCGTGGGTAGCACCCACTGAGAGCAAGATAGATCCCTGTCTAGAGGTCCCTTTTCTTTTATTCGGCTTAGTGTGTGGTTGGTCGCGCCAACTACGGGATTGTCTTGTTCGGAATTATCCAGTAAGGGATGGTTCCGGCTTTGTGTTGCAGGGGAGCGGGCGTACTCCTCGGTACGGTGATCTAGGCCACGTACTGTGACGGGCGGTACCCCAGTAGCCCTGCCATTGTATGGAATCCAAACTCCAATAAGTGCCGTACGTATTAGTTGTGCCCAACTATGTTGGAATGTGAGATGTAAGCATTTCAGCTATTTCTGTATTTTACTTGAAAACCCTAGACCCTATTATAATATAACTGGATTTCCTATCAAATGTTTTGGTTAGCGTAAGGTAAAAACTTTTCCATGTTTATGTGTGGGAAGTCTTACGTGATACCTTTGTTTTCAAAAGGTTTTGAAGTTAAACAATTTTAACCCGTTTACTCACACCAGACCCATGTCTGACCCAAGTGTTTATTTTCTGTTTTATTAAACCTTGGGTACTCAATTTTTACGAGTAGCCAAGGGATTCAGGTTAGTCTTGACGAATTCTGGAGGAGCTAAGGAGCAGGAGGCTTCAGCGTATAGATATATAAAGTTTCCGCTGTGTTTGTATTAGTCTGTATTGTACTGATGTACTTGTGTTGTATAATAGACAGAAGTTTATAACTGTCTATTCTGTGATGTATAAGTTGTGTAACTCTGATGTAACATGATACTATGTAATATCTTATGTGATATATTATATTTTATTCGTTCCGCTGTGAGATTCTGATGTGTTGTTCTTTCTTCTTTTCTATCTTTTCTTCTTCTATCCCTTTCTTTCTTAATTCATGATACGTCTTTCTGGTGGTAGAAAGCCGGGTCGTGACATCGAAATCATTTAAAATTTCACTCTTAAAATTTTACTGTGACGACCCGAAATTTTGGATATTTGAAATGAGTTCAAAAGGGTAATTTTGACTTGAATTTCAAATATCACTATTTATTGGGTGATTTAATTATGGAATTTAACAAATGAAAATTTGGTAAAATGTTGAATCTGGGTTTTAAGCCTTTTAAAAATAATTGGAATGCTTGTAAAATTTATATTGATAGTACAGAAGATAGTAAAAGTGTTAAACTTGAATTTGGAAGTGTTTTGTTTAGTTTTGAAATTTTATCGTTTAAATCGATTTTTAAAAAAAATAGCTTTCCGAGGCACAGTCTAGGAATTCGACGAAACCAGTTCCATTGAATCCGTAATAATGTATTATTATCGAATTTCAAATTTCGGAGCGTTTGGAGTTGTCGTGTGATCGTACGATATGTAAACGCGCTGAAATCTATATCGAAAATTCAATATAATAACTGGGTCCAAAAAGCTAACTTCTCCATACGATCGAATTAGGACTCGAAATCTTTTCCATTGCGTTCTAAATAGGGGTATAACATTATGAAGGCCTGGCGTCACGCCTTGATTGGGGTTCGCGATTTTAAGCTACGTAAATCGAAACAATTTAAATGGATTTAAATATAAAATATACTTTCCTTGACTGGTCAATTTATCTTCATATCAGAACTTTCTCGTATCACTGTAGCAATTCCTTTTTCAACACGCCAACATCCCCACTTGTCTTCTCCATTCTTCTTTTGATAAGCACGTAGCAGATTTTTATAAAATAAAATTTAAAAGAGAAAATAATGGCCGATCGAAAATCACATCCTTCCTCTCCATTTTCAATTCAAAATCGAATCGATCTACTGACATTCACCGGCTTCCTTCATTTCATTCTCTTTTCATTCTTTCGAAAATCGATAGTCAGAGAAAAAGAAAAAAACAAAATCAGATTCGATTTCGAATCAAAGTCTCGAGCTGCCTCGAATCGTGGCCGCAGCTAGTGCCGGGTTGTTTGGGATTGTGGAAAGTCGAACTCGAAGTTCGAACGCGAGGCGGTGGTGCATCATGGGGGGCGAGCTGGTGGTTCACAGTGGGTTTAGCGGAGGCGACATTGTTTTTTCGTGCATCTAGGGTCTCGAACTCGAGTTCGAGTGCTATGGGGGTGGTGACTTCGTGCACGCGTTAGGGTTGGGTTGCTCGAGGGTACGGCGGCGTCATGGGATGTCGAAACCAAGGAGGTGGGCGCACGGGGATGCTCACATCGTTGGCACTAATGCAAAGCAAGGGCGATGCTTGAGTCGAAGGCGGCACGCGAGTGAGCATGAAGCATAGGGGATTTCGCTGTAAGGTATATATATATATATATATATATATATATTTATGAATCATTTTCAAAGTTAAATCTAATTTAATATATATGAGTACAAAGGAAAACAGAAATAAAAGGCACGTGTATGTATATACTGGACAGAGAAAAGAAAAAAACAAAAAAAAACATATTAACCAGAAACTGATTATATAGTAGAGTATATTAACATTTATTTTTAAATGTTGTTATTTTTATTATTTGAAAACAATAAGTATAAATTGTTTATTCCAAACAACGAATTTTAAAAGTTTTTTTAGTTTAAACTCATAGATGAATGGTTGGTTATTATATCACTCAGCGAAAATTAATAATAAAAGGTTTAAACCGTTCATTTTAAAATATAATAATAATAATATTATGATAATTAATATATATACACACACACACACACACCCTATTATAGAATTTATAACCTTGTCAGAAAAGAAAATATAAGCTAGGATGGTTTAACTATCATTTAAAATCAGTTAATTAAATTTATTAAGAAGGTAATTGTTTTTCAGTTGTTTAAAACATTAATAAATCATATGATGTTGTACAAGGTCTAAAATGGTGGAAATAAGCCGGTGTGGATCGGATGGCAAATCAAGAATCAAAGGTGAGTTAATCTCACTCTTCTGGATTATTATTAAATTTAAATGGATAAATTTAAATATTTGGTTGAATGATTGATTGATTGTTGTGGTATATTATATATAGTAGTATATATATATTGGAGTGATTGATTTCCAGCATTATATAGCGGATGAAACCCTATGCGCCGCATAATAGCGGATGATATTTTATAAACCCATATACCGCGATATTCCACCTCGAAGTGGAATTGGTATTGTGCTAACATCTGTGGATGCAGGGAAACAGGTTGGAGGGATCCAACTGGATTTCTCAAAAATTTATTTAGATTATTTAATATTCTCAGTATGATTATTTGATATCTTGTGATGAATTATATTGATATTTGGAAATATTAGATGCTGTGTTTGATTGAATATATTTGGGTATTCTGAGTTATCAAAAATATAGATTGGATTTTTGATGAGAAAATAAAAGAGATAATTTTTAAGAAAAATAATTATTGGGAATTTAAATAAGTTAAAGAATAAATTGGGAAAGAATAAAAGTGATTTTTAATTTCTAATAAATAAAATTCCAGGTATGGGAAAGGAAATTTGAATAAACAGAGGAATAATGAATTTTAAACTTAAGTGATATTATTTAAAAGAATAAAGAATTCATTCTAATTCAAGGATTAAATTTAAATAAAAGGAAAAAGAAGGAATTCGTGAAATCTGGAATTTAAATTTTCAGTTTGAAGATTTTAAATCATAATAAAGAAATAAAATCTGAAAGTTAATGGATTTTGAAATAAATGAAGTAAGTAAGGAAATTTATTTCAAAGTGAAGTAAATTGGAAATCAATTGCAAATTGATTTAAGTGTTTGGAATTGAAATTTAAAAGAGAAGTGAGATTTTGGAATTTATAAACTGGGTTTATAAAGGTGAAGTAATATATCAGTGGATATTTGGAAGAATAAATTCACGGTGGGAATTTATTAAAGAAATGGGTAAATTTGTTTAAAAATAAATAGTGATTTATTTTTAAAGATGTGAAAGAGAAATATATTTCCCTGGATAGCCAAGTACGTTTTCAAAGCAAATTCTTAAGTATAAGTTAAAGTTTCAAGGTTGTTTTAAAAGTATGTTTTAGAAAATCTATTATTTTTAAATGTTTAAACTTTAAAGTAAGAATTTTTCAAATTTATTTGAGTAGTAATTATATAAATGTGACTTGGTATTATGTTTTAAAAGATAAAAATTTAGTTTTATATTTTATAAAGTAGCTTTATTTTAAATATTCTTTAAGTGTATATTTTTATAAAATGGAGTATTAAAGTAGTTTTAAATCTAAATGTTTAAAGTATATTCGATATTAAGTGTTTTAAATGATTTTAAAGTCAAAGTATTTGTACTTGGTAAATTTCAGAGGGAATAGAAAATATTTGGGAAATTTATTTTATGAGAGGAGAACGGTTTGGAACTGTTTCAAAAGGACTGAAATGAAAATATATTTTGCGAAGATATTTTGAGATAAATAAATAATTTGGAAAATTATTTATTGTTTGATGGATGTTTGTGAATGTTAATTGATAGTTAAATAACCGACTATCATTATTGGCCAATGCGCTGATCGTTTCGAAGAGACCGGGATCAGGATTTATTTTCCGAAAACCACTTCGATCCGGTTTGTACGTTTCGTGGGGAAACGAGTTTTAATCGAAGATGGAGCAGTAAAGTGCAAGGGTTAGTCGCTACTAATCTTGAGGGTGATTCCAAAATGGATGTAGTAGGAATAGTGCCTTCGGTTCCGTTCGAACCCGGAACGGACTTGTATGGATGAATGCTTTCGGAACATCGTCAGGTGGACGATGGGCATTCTAAGGGATATGTTCTAAAAAGGTAACGCTTTGCCTCAAGCCTCATCAACCGAGAATGACTGAAAATCAGCGGTTATGCAGCAAGGCTATGTGGGTAGCGCCCATTAGGGTGATATCATTCCTGTCTAGAGGTCCCTTTTTATTTCGGCTGTGTGGCGGTTGGTCGCGCCAACCGTGGGGTGATCTTACTCGGAATTACCCTTAGGTAGTTCCGGTCTTGTGTTGCAGGGGGTCGGGCGTGATCTTCGGTACACTGATCTAGACCAGGTACTGTGACAGGTGGTACCCCAGTGCCTAGTCATTTGTTGGAAATCCATTCTCCTTACGCGCCTTTTACGGTTTTTGTTTGTAGAACCCACTTTGTGGCTAGTATGCTGGAATTTAATAGATGTTACAATTTCGGCTATTTGAATAAGTATTTGTATATAGACACTATTATAATATCAGAGGATTTGATAAAAAGCGTTTTGGCTATCGTAAGGTAAAAACCCGACATATTTATTTGTGGCGTGGTCTTACGAGATGCTTTTGATTTCAAAGGGTTTGGAAAACTTTAATAATCCAATTGAGTGTGTTTTCTCATGCTGGTTTTCCAGACTGACTCAGGTGTTATTTTATTTTAATGCTCGGGTCAGACCGAGTATTATAGATACAGGATAGGATGCTGTGGAGCTCAGGAGACGAGCTGGATGGCGACACGTACTTCTGTACTTGTTTATGTATTCCGCTGTGTTGATTGCTGTATATTCAGTTGTGTGAGGACAGGTTATGATTACTGTCTAGCTGTGTGTTATGTATACTCTGATGATGTAATGTATAAACAGATTTGTTTTTTTTGTGTAAAGACCAGTTGTTATATATTATATTTTATTCCGCTACGATGGTTAGATTCTGATGTTGTTTCTATTTTCTTCTTCTATCTCCTTCTTCTTTAATCCAAATGGTTCGTATTTCTGTTCACTTGAGTCGATATGTTGGAGAATAGTGTCGATTCAAGGGGTACGGAACTGCGGGCTGTTTCATTTACTAACTCAATTATAAATCATATAGAATTTATATTCACATTAAAAATCATCCTGATTCATTTCAAATCAAAATCTGATTATTTACATTAATATATTATTAAATCCCAATTTTAAATTAATATAAAAATTCCAAATTTAGCTTATCGACTTTTGATTCCATCCAAAAGTCCAATATTAAAATTCAAATCAGATTAGACTTAAATAAACCTTAGAAACCCTTTTCATAACCATTTACATCCAGATTCACAAATTATCCCAATTTCAAATATTTAATTATTATTATTCAAATCCAATTAAATTGCCATATTTGAAATTATAGCTAAATTTTATTGGTCAAACCAAAATTTTCTTATTTCAAATCAAATTATAATTCACATTCAACATTTAAATTGAATTAAATGTTCAAAATTTAACGACCAAAATTCCGGGTCGTTACAATTATATTAGTTTGGACTTGAATCAAGGAATGTTTATTCACTTAAGTAAAAGTGGTAAGAAATTAATTTAAACTTTAAGTTTAAATTATGAAATGAATGGATTAATAAAATAAATTGAATATGAAGTGAATAGGTTATAAAACCAAGTTTGTAAGTATTAACTTAACTAATTTGAGTTTATGGGTATTTATGAACTTAAGTAAAATCTAATTTTAGTTTAAGTTAAAAAAACGAATTTAAACAGAGAATTTTAGAACGTAAATCCTGTTGCTTTTCAAATTGTTTTCTAAGATTTGAAAATGATATTAGTATTATCTAAAAATATTTAAAAATAGAAGTTGTTTTCAAAAGGGATTTTAAAAGGAAATAAGTCATGTACTCCTCTCCTCTGTCGCTGGAAAATAATTTCGGCGATGACGACCGCATCATCGACATTCATTTTTAAGTCTTAAAGTGGAGGAGGCCACTTAGTAGCTTTGCTACGCATGTGATTTAATAAACTTATTTCTGATTTAAAATTCTAAATATTATTTGATATATATAAAAGATATGAGGAGATATATATTATTTCAAAAATGATTTGGAAAGAAACCCAATGTTTAGTTCTTACATTCTCTGTAAATTAAAAAAATTCACTTATTGAAATAAAATGAATTAATGAAATGATTTTATAAAATAGTCCAGAAATGATTTGATATGAAATGTGTTAAATATAAAGTGAAATAATTGAAATTGAATAAATTGAATGTAAATAAAATAAGATGTGAATAAATTAGAAGCAAAGCAATTGGATGTTAATAAAGAATGAATGTTAATAAGAAATGATAGTGTATAAATTAACTATCAACATTGGAAAATTTAAATTATGACAGTTATGAATTAATTTGATGAATATTAATTGTTGAACGATTTCTGTTGTTACAAATCATTGTTATTACTGCTTTTGATTGCATATGATTGTTATGTTGTGTATTAGTGCTTGTGCTTATGATTTGAATTCAGAATTCATGTTATATAGTTATATTAAACTCATGCATGCTTTCTATATCCTTTTATATGTATTTAGTATTCAAACTTGAGTTGAGGTAGGTACATATGAAGACCGTTTGGACGTATGTGCGATTAGACACGCTTTTGCTCGCTTAATATGAGCGAACTCGCTCGTATTAATAATAATAAGGTACATATCTCGGATTACATACCGCACTTTTATATTTTTCCCTACGGGATGACTCATCACTGAGATGAGATGTATATTGTTATATATATATATATGTGTGTGTTGTAAATTTTTACGATCGAGCCGCGTAAAGGAGACGCTGCCGAAATGTTCCGTAAATTCAGCTGTTAGAACAATTTTTAACTTTAAATTTCATAATTTATTTACAAATAAGCCGATATCTGAGTGGCGTAGCAGAAGCGTAGTAAAGGTTTTGTTAGTAAGATTTTAAAGTTTCATAAGTTGATTATTTTGAGTAAAATATATTAAAGGTTTGATTCTCTACTTAACCCCTTTCGAGGACGAAAAGTTTTGAGTGTGAGAGATTGTAACGACCTATAATTTTAACTATTTCAAATTATTGAATTAAATATAATTCTTGAACAAAAATGGTTAGAAATAAAAATTTAATGAATTATTAATGTAGTTTATTGGATGTGAACTTAGATGTAATTTTAAATAACAAAATTGGATAAGAAAACATTTATTTGATAATTAAATTGTTAAATTTAATATTGGAATTGTTTAATTAATTAAATCTTGAGTTTAATGTAAATGAAAATGATGCCAGAAGTTGATTTAAATTTTATTTAAACAAGAATGAAGATTGTTAACTTTTAAAATTGAATTTAAAAGTGAATAAATTTATTTTGGAAATTACTTGTTTTAATTAACAGGTAAAAATAGTCTTTTTGGGCACTGTCTCGGATTTCGACGAAACCAGTTTCATCGGATCCGTAACAGTGAGTTATTATAGGATTTCAAGTTTTGTGGTGATCGAACGTATCATTTGTTCGTCCAATCTTGAAACATATAGAATTTAATTAAAGGAATTTAATTTAATTTAATTGATTTGAAAAGCTATCTTTTGAATATGATGGAATTGGCTCCCGAACATATCCCATTGTGTTTGTAATAGGGGTATAACAAATAGAACGCCAAGCGGCACGCTTTGTTTGGAGTTCGAAAATTTCATGGGTAAATAGTGGTGTGGAAATTTTCTACAAATAGCCTTTTCATTCTTTAACCCTAGCCCTAAACTCTAGCCGCTCTTTTTAATTTTAATGGCTAAAAATCATCGATCTTCTTCCCTTGATTTCTCCAAATCTGTTCAATGAAATCGAACAGCACCAGAAGGAGAAATGGAGAGCTCGATCTCCCTTACGTATCCAACGGTTGGATCGAACCAGGAGCTTGTAGATTCTCTAGGATCTAGGCTGAAATTGCACAGCTTTTAAGGTTTCATGAGCTTTGATTCACGTGCATGACTGGAGGAGGCACCGGTGGAGGAGTCGGTAGCACACACGTGGTTCAGGCGCAAGGCACGGTCGGCGGTGGCTCAACAGGTGGAGACGCGATTTGATCGATATAAAAAAAATTAAGAACGAAGGCAGCGAGCGCGACTTGGGAAGAAGGCGTGTGTGTGCCTGAATGAGAAAGGAGCGGTGAGTTTTTTTAAATTTTTTATTAATTATTATAATTAATTATAATCATATTCAAAATTTTAAAAACTCGTAACTTTTTCATACGAGGTCCGATTCAAGCAAAACGAGTCGCGTTGCGATTGTATCGACAAAGGCTATGACATGGGGTTGCATTGGAATTTATTTGAAGCTAAAAATTTTTCAATTTTAAATAAAGGAGAGTGATTTAAACCGCTTACGAAATACTAAAATATTCTAATGTTGGTTAAATTGAAATTATGAAGTGATTTAATTTTATTGATTACTATTTGATAATTTAATTGACATTTAAATAGACATATGAATTGAACTGTTAGGAATTTTAATCGGTAGTTAAATTTGAAACTGAAATTGAACTGATAGTTAAATATCTGGTATTGATAACTAGTTAACTGTTGTGTTTTGTTGTTTGATTTTGATGTTGATCGAGATTGGATGCTATTGGTTGATAGATTGGATGATTGGATGTTTATATATATATATCATATTATCCCCCTATTCATTATTAATAGTATATCAAACTGTAAATTGAATTTTTTCGAATAAATTAAGAAATAGGTTGAAACAATATATACCTATGACACTGAGATTTGGATTGAAATGATATATATCCAACCCTGCAATTAAAAATTGAAATAATTATTCACTTGGCCATAGGATAGGAAATTATATACGGACACCGGATTGGTTAAATTAAATGGTTTTAAATTCTTGAATTTGAATCTATTTAAATGACTTTGTTTTAAAGAAATAAAAATCGAATTTATAAAGATTGAATTAATTTCGAATTTGAGTTTTGAAATGTTGAATTTAAAATTGGTTAAAGGAAATTGTTTAAAGAATGCAATTTGAAATTTGAAGTTATAATTGAAATATGATTTGAATTATGGAAATTGATTTGTTTTAAAAGGTTTGAACATTATTTGAACTTTGAAAATTTATCCTGGTTAAAGTAATTTAGATTGATATTTCAAAATTGGGCTTGGAATTGAAATATTCAAAATTGAAGTAATTTAAAGATTTGAACCTTAAATTGAATATTGAAGTTAAAATTGATTTAAGTGATTTAAATCGGGATTTTGAAATCAAACTCAAATTTATATAAATTGAAATGGTTTAAAAATAAGAATTGAATTGAAATTTAAACCATTGAATTAAATCGTTGAATTGAATTTGAAGTTAAAATGAACGTTTCGAAATTGAAGTTAATTCGAATTGAAATCGAAATCGAAGTTGATTTGAATTTAAATCGAGATTGAGTCGATTGAATTGAAAGATTTGAAGTAGAATTTGTTTGGCTTGAAATTTGGACGTGGGTCTAGATTATAGGAAATGGAAAGAACAATTTTAAATTTGAAACTATTTTTCACTATAAACTATTTTACTATAATCTATTTTAAAATTTCATCTTTTTAAATTGTTTAAATTTCCAAATCATTTTAATATATAAACTATTTTATTGTCTAAACTATTTTAACTATCTTAATTTTTCCAACTATTTAATTTTTTAAACATTTTAATTTTTCAAGCTATTTAACTTTTCAAACTATTTTAACTATTCAAACTATTTTCAAAAAAATTCAAACTGTTCAAGTTGGGAATTGTTTATATTTAAATCGTGGATCTAAATGCGAATTTGGTTAAATTGAAGTTATAACCTAAGTTGAAATTTGAAATGATTATGGATATGAATAAAATGATTTTGAAATGAAATTGATTTCGAAATGAATAAAATGATTTTGAAGTGAAATTAATTTCGACGTGGAAAATGATATTGGAAAGAAATGTTTTTCAAGTGAAATTAACATATTTTAAGTAAATATGATTTTGAAATGAAATTGATTTCAAAGTGAATATGATAATTTTGAAATGAAATTGATTTTGATGTGAATATGATAATTTGATATCAAGTATGAATCGTATTCGAAATGTAAAAGAATCAACCGGTGTGTAAAACGACATTTGGTTGTTAAGGAGACCGGGGTTGATTATTGGAATACTCTCTGTCAATGTTGGAACCACTTTAACAACTGTGTACGTGGACAAGACTCCAGAATGAAGTGGTTGGATTTGATGTACGTTTTTTGGATTTGAAGAAAGAGAACAAGATGGATAGCCCCGACACTTGTGTCAATTTGAAATGACTAAAACAGGACGGCTCGAACCTTGCCAAGTAGGCTAGCTACCCCTAATAGACACCTGTTCTTTAATTTTTCTTATGGACTCGGTCCACACTATTACCTTTGCTGTTGGTTTCAGTTGGTGCACCTTGATTGGGATAACCTCCCTTTGACTCGATATGGGATGGGTGGACGCGGTGGGCGGTCGTGGCTAAAATGCGTTACCACCAGCTTGGCAACTCTAACTGTTAGTATCCTACCTTGGGCATTGCCTCACGTGCCTTGCCATACTTTTATCCTTATACAAGACCACTACGAGTTTGGTTTAGTGTTGTCGTATCAAGGCGCATCCGTATTTACCGACGTGCTACTAGTTGTATTATATGCAAACTATACGACAATGCTTAAATTCGCGTTAAGGGGAATTAATGTAAAACCTTAACGCTAGGAAATATATTTATTTCTTTTATTAGACATTACATATGAAAACGTGTATACGCTTGTGCACACTAATTATGGATCGTGTAATATGGACTAACAATATATGCGGAATGTTATTTACAATTGCTATACAAGTAAATATTCAATAAACTAACTATATAGCAATTCACAGATATAGAATAGTAAATGCAGTAAACTGTAAAAATCACACCAGGGATTTTTATACTGGTTCGGACCTCCCGTCCTACGTCTAGTCCCAGACTTCTATCTGGATTTTCACTACCAACTACCTCGCTTCACCCGAAGGAACAGGTTTACAACACCCGAACAGCCGAACGGGATTTCGTGCCTCTTACAACACCGAGGACTTCAACAAAAAACAAATACAATTGCTGTTGACAACTTGTGCTCTTGATAACACGGATTTGTCACTTGTAGTACACCCTTCCTATAATCTTATCCTCAAAATATGTGAATGATGTTTGTGAAGATTGAAGGAAGTATATTACTTATTGAATCAAAAGATATGAAATAATTTCAATGATTCAATAAGCAATTTAAATATTTGAGCGCTTTTAGAATGCAAGAATATTTAGAAAGTAAGATCAGAAATTAGAGCAAGAATTCTCTTTTTTGAATCAATGATTTAGACGTGTTTATATAGAGAATAAATGGTTGTCACTCTTTGTGAAGAGTAGCCATTAATAGATATGATCATTGATGAAAGGTAAGAGATGCAACCATTGGAGAAAGAAGTGTCTTTTAGGAAAGGTTGCTCTCTGTTTAAAAACGGTCGACATGTCAAAAATGGCCGGTAGACAGGATTTCGAAAATATAGACGTTATGTGCATGTGTGCACGTTGATTGTGCAATTTGGACAGTAACGGTCGACCGCCCAAAAACTTACCGGTCGACCGGTCGCTGATAACTTGCACAATGAATGTGCAATGCATATTATAACGTGTATATTTCGATTATATTGAGATGCATGATGATTTGAGGATAGATTTTAACAAGTTTAACACTATTACAACATCAAATAATCAACCTATAATCTAGTACCATATTTAGCTCTTTTGTGCCTCTTTGATGTCTTCTTTTTGTCGATCGCCTTTATTTCTTTGTCAGAAATCAAAACTTCATAGAATCTGTGACTCAACATTCTCCCCCTTTTTGATTGATGACAACATATATCTGAAGTTCTGAATCTCCCCCTGAATATGTGATCTCCCCTTGAAATTTTGTCTGTATTCTTTATATATATATATATATATATATATATTTCTGCAAATAATTGTTAGCACTTTCTCCCCCTTTGTCATCGACAAAAAGGAGTAATAGATAATGGAATAATATAGGAATGTATCAACCAGAATATCCATGCATAGCAAAACATAACATATCCAAGCAAACCAAAGTATCATACACACCATAAAATCATACGAATAAAAGTAACGACACTATTTAGTACAAGTGTCGAATGATGTTTAAAGTACTAAACCAAAATATAGAGATAGAAAACAGAATCTAGGATGAGTCAGATGCTGTCTCCTCTTTTCTTAAGTGGGACCTGCAAAAAATATAATTAAGACCATGGTACCCACTTTTTATGGGGTCATAAGAGTTAGATCTTAGGAATCCAAACCCATACGGGTCCGGTATCCCCTTTATATACATAATTAGAATTATAATGCACAGTATTCATGAATTGCTGAATGTATTTGTTCCTAATCAAATTGTTATTTGTTTTAGGAACCCATATTTTGATAGTCTTTGTATTTTCTTTTGAAATTTCACAACTGGCTTTGGTTTGGAATATAATAAACTAAGATTTTTCTTAACTTCAGTCTTTTGTACTTTCTTCTTTCTTTTATTATCAAGATGTTTCTTGATTTCTTGTTTCTTATATCCCAAACCTTGTTTATTTGATGTAGATTGTGAACTTTCAATGATTTTTGTCGAATTTTCTCGACCTTTGTTAAAGTTAGAAACATTTTGAGTAATGTCATCAAACTTTGTTTGTAAACTAGCTTTTTCTAGGTCTAGAATTTTGACTTTTGCCTTAAGCTCATGATTTTCAGTGGTGAGAGCATTATTTTTCTCTTTTTGAGCTTCTATTTCTTGACTCAAAAGAGATAGTTGAGAGTCAACATTAGATGATGATTCTTGAATTTTTTCAAGTTCTTCTTCTAATATTTTCTTCTCATCTTTTAACATATCTCATTCAAACTCTGCTCTACTTAAATCTGCTTTGACTACTTTTAATTGACGTTTTATGTCTTTATATTTGACTATCAATTCAGCATTAATATCAAGTAATTCATCAAATGTAGGAATTTGTACCTCATCTTCTGTTGCCATAAAACAAACATTAGCTTGTTCATTCTCCGAATCATTTTCACTTTCTGATGAAGATGAGTCTGAATCATCCCATTTTACTGAGAAGGCTCGTTTCTTTGACTTGTCCTTCTTATATTTGAATTTATCATTTTCTGACTTCTTCTTCTGTTCTGGACAATCCTTCTGCATGTGCCCTTTTTTTTGGCAGTTGAAACATTCTATAGAGGATGAAGATGGTTTATTTGATCCAGGTTTCCTTTTGTTATAACGACTGGCTTTTCGATATTTTAGGAATTTTTTGAATCCTTTTGCAATGAATGCCAGATCTTCATCTTCAGAATCTGATTCATTTTCATCAGCATAAAATGCTACATTTTTCTTTTCTTCTTTCTGTTCTTTTCTAGCCTGCAAATTTGCTTCATAGGACATTAGATTTCCTATCAATTCATCTGGCTTCATGACGGAAAGATCATTAGCTTCTTCAATTGCTAATACTTTTCCTTCCCATTCACTAGTCAGAGAATGTAGGACTGTTGAAACAACATCAAAATCTGAGTATTTTTGCCCTAATCCGATAAGTGCATGATGAATAGTTTGAAACCTTGAATACATATCATTGATTGTCTCATTCGGTTTCATTTTGAAATTTTGAAACTGACTTTTCAGCATGGCTATTTTGGCTTGTTTAACCTTGTTAGTACCTTCATGAGTGGTTTTCAGCGTTTGCCAAATTTGATATGCAGTAGTGCAGATACTAACACGGTTATATTCATTTTGGTCTAATGCACAAAACAACATATTTATTGCCTTTGCATTTACGGCTGCTGCCGTTTTCTCAGCCGTTGTCCATTCTGAATATTCAGTTGTTGGATTCACTATTTCTTTTTGGGTAGCATTCCAAGCATCATAGCTATTTGATTGCATAAAAAATGACATATGTGTTGCCCAATAGCTATAGTTGAGACCATTAAAGAATGGAGGTCTTTGTGTTGATTGACCTTCCGTGTAAGTGTTAGTGCTAGTGCTTGCGTTATTTGCCATATTACGAGAATATATCAAATAACGGTGTTACGGTTATATGATGACCGTGCTCTGATACCAAATGAAAACGTGTATACGCTTGTGCACACTAATTATGGATCGTGTAATATGGACTAACAATATATGTAGAATGTTATTTACAATTGCTATACAAGTAAATATTCAATAAACTAACTATATAGCAATTTACAGATATAGAATAGTAAATGCAGTAAACTGTAAAAATCACACCAGGGATTTTTATACTGGTTCGGACCTCCCGTCCTACGTCCAGTGTAACGACCCGCCATTTTGTTGCCATTCGCATCCATTATAAGTGTATAGGTAGACACTCATGCCGGAGTTGAATTGCTCAAAATACCGCGTTGTTAATTTAAATTTAGCAAAACTGAACATATACAGTAAATAAATAATCACAGATCACAGACACAGAGTAATAAATGCAGCGGAAATAAAAGAGATAGTAGTTCATGAAGCTACTATATGGATATAAAATACATCAGAGTTTACAACAGAAGAGTAATACGATACATCAGATACAAATCAGAATACATCACTGGAATCATCGAATACTGAAAGCAGAATAGATGGCTGGATCTTCAAGCAAAGCTACAACTCCAAAGGTGAGTCTCGAATACTGGTACACTCAGTCTGATCCGAGCGTAAAGCAAAAACACAAGACACTCGAGTCAGGATTAACATTCTTATATCAATAAATCCAACTCAAGTGAAATAGCAATTGAAATACAAGTAACTCAAAGGATGTTTGGAATAACCATCCTTTAAGGATCCGTTAAACTATCTACTATGTAGTAGTGTACGATAAGTAGATAATGTCTATCAGTAATATAAAGAGATATCAAAATAGCGTTAAGTCATGGCCCATTCCACCCTTAACACAATTTTATTCCCAAAAGCATATACAAGACCGTAGTTTCCCCAAAACCGGAAGTCACTAGAGGGCAATCCATATACTAAAGGTACAAAACAAATTCGTAGTGGTCGCACATAAATGGAATACAAGTATGACAAGGCACATGAGGCTATACCCAAGGTAGTGATACTACCGTTCGCCTGATCCGGACTGGTGAGAACGCAACGCCGCAGCGCCCGCAACACCGTGAAACAACACTCCGAAAATCAAGGGTGCACCAATCGACAACAAGTATAAGTAGTTCGAAGAAGTGTGTCCACTTGAGGTAGCTAATCCTCCATTGGCCTGGCACAGCTCCTGTTTTAGTCATTTCCAATTTGACACAAGTGTCAAGGCTATCCATCATCGTTCACTTTCTTCAGTCAACACGTACATCATTCCAACCACTTCATTCTGGATCATCACTCCGCGTATAGTTATTAAAGTGGTTTCGGTTCAGATAGAGAGTATATCCATTACCGATCCCGGTCTCTTTAATAACTTTTGTAATTATTACACTGATTGGTCGTTTATATATTTCAAAAACCAAATCAAATTCCAATTTCAATCAGAGTTCGTAAATCAACATTTCATTTGTCTTTCAAAAACCAATTTCCAATAATTTACGTTTCAAAACTTCCAAATTACCATTTCAAAATCTTATAATTCAAATCCAATTTTATTTAAAACAATTCAAATATTGATTCAACTTTGAATATAAGTTTCATTCCGAAAATCTTTTAAATAAATTTTACTTAACTTCGAATCAATTTAAACTCATTTATCGATTTCATTCAATATTTGTTAAGTTACTTTATCATTCAAAACAATTTCCATTAAATTTCCAATTCATTAAATCCATTATTTAAATTCAACTTCATTATATCAAAACTTACAAATTTAATTAAATTAAATTCATCAAATCGAATTCTTTAAATTTCAAGTCTTACATTAATTCCAAAATATCACATTTTCATTTCTTGTTAAAGAAATTCAATTTCACTTATTTACTTACTTAAATAAATTTTCAAAACTTAATTTATAAAGAAACTCAATTTCAATTATTTACGAAGTAAAATTCACTTATTCAAAAATTCAATTTTTCTTATTAAAGAGTTCAATTCAATTTAATCATTAAATAATTCAATCTTATTTAATTATTAAATAATTCAAAACTTAATTATTAAATAATTTCAAAGTTTAATAATTTCAAACTTAATTATAATTTCAAACTTAATTATCAAATCATTTCAAACTTAATTCAATCATTTCTCAAATTAAACAACATTCTTCCATCAATTACACTGTTAATATTTTATTTCACATTTTTAAATATTAATATTTTCCTTTCATTAAAATTCAAATTTCAACTTCATTTCAAAACCATATTATTTATTCAAATAAAATCTTCATTTTATTTTAAATCAAATTATTGACCAATCGGGTTTTATTTAATTTTCTATCCTAGGTCAAAGTTCAATTTGGGTATTTATCATTTCAACCCGATTCCAATTCAATTCAAAATCAAAGCATAACAAAGGGAACTTGCAGTGTGATAACTGGGATGGTGTCAAAGTAAATAAACAAGCAATAACAACAAACAATAACAATCTAATAATCAATTCAAATAATCCCGAAATAACCGTATTAATTCGCATTGTTATTTGTACGAATTAATATAATTATTTCTAGAATCTACACTATCATTTCATGTAGATTAAAGATTATTACATTACGGTTTTCACTTGTCATTCAATTTCAATTTTAACACTACAACAATTAATCCAATATACGTTCAATGGTTCAAAGTGTAATTATCACTATTCTACATGTCAATTAATTTAACAATTAAAAGGGGTCATATTCAACTAATCAAATTCAACATATATGTCGATTCAAATTTTAATTATCCTACGTCAAATTTATTTGCATAATATTTATCACTTTATACATTACAATTTTAACGTCCAATTGTAAACATCAAACAATCAGTCATTTAACAACCAAACTGGATTATCATTGCATATATAACAGATATTGGTGTCAGATGTCACAGGTGAACTGATACAGGTAATAACAGTGTAAATATCTAACAACAGCATATTTCAATTGTCGTTTCAATTGAAATCAAATTTAATAAATAAAAGAACGTTAATCGTGAGTGAGTGCTCACCTTTCGAGGTTAGAGATGGACAATGAAGTTGAGTTACGAAATCCAGGAACGAATCTCAAACAAGGCAAGAGAGGCACGAATCGACGAACACAGCTGATAAATCAAAATTCCATGAAATAAATCAAATAGTTGGATATGACCGAACAAATATATGATATAATGAATTTTCACAAAAACCAAATTTATAAACATATATATATATTTTTATATATAAAATATTCATTCGCATATATATTTCAAAATACGTAACTGTTTTAAAATTAACATTACGTGACGACGTATTTACCCACTAAGACAAAAATGTGTTGACTACCTATGTAAAGTATGTAACTACATATGCATATCTATGTTTTTTTTATATATAAATAACTTATGTGCCCAACCCCTTTATATACATACTAACTGTATACATATTCATAAACAACATATATTCGTTATAAAGTCTAACGTGTATAATTGTCATACATACTAACCGATTACCCATGTAAAATACATAACTCTTTCAACATTGTATACTGATATAATATAACCGCTCAATATAAAATTTGAAGCTACTTACCTATACTTACATATTATAACAAATGAAATAAACTTTTATATGAATATACTTTAAAGATTAAAACAAACTAACTGCCGATAGGCAACATGTAATATATTTTGAAGTCAATACCCATTATAAATCAACACAGCCAACTCTAATGCAATGTATATAAAACGACATGACTCACGTATAATACCTTTCAACATACATATACAAACTAACTCATTTATACTCTTATGCTTTAAAACAATTTATCTGTAGATAATAACCGCAACCTAAATTATAAACAAGTTAAACTTTGAAATTTTCAAAACTAAAACCTTTATAACTCATATACAAACTGTGACACATAATTAAATAATGTAGACATATAGATATTTTGAAATATGTACCACTTTTATACTTTGTACTGTAAACCAATATATAACTGACATTTTAAAACAATGAAACATGTAGTTAGAAACTTACATATTTCTTTTCAAGACATAACTTATATAACTTGTAACTGTTATAACTTATAATATAGTCATAGTATATAAAACTGATATCTACGTGACTAACGAAATATATAAACTAACAAATATATACTTACACTTATACTTTATAAAACATTGTCATACTTACTAAACTAAGATCTACATAACATAAAAACTTATACACTTACAAAACCGAACTCACCTATATAAATTGTAATATAACATAAGTATATACAATAACTTAAACTAAGAGACATACTATACCATCCGAAACTTAAGATAATTCTGAGTATATATATACTGCTATAGATCCTATGTGAAATTAACAGACTGCAATCTGTTACAACCGTATATATATAAACTTATATACTCATTATATATCTAACAATATTCATTTAAAATAGTGAACTTACTATATATATATAACAACGGAGCATGGCCAGCGTAGAGAGGAAGTGGGGCTGCGTGGGTAGGCTTCGGCTTAGGTGGTTACCGGGTGAAGCACGGTTCCAGATGGTGAAACGTGGACTCGGAGGCGATGGGCAAGGCTATGGTGACGTGTGAGGTGCGAGTGGAAGATTGAATGCGCAGGAGGGACGCCGACGTGGAGAGGAAGTGGGTGGCTGTGAGGCCGAGGTTGGGGTGGCTGATGAGATTTCCGGGGAGATGAAGGGCAGGGCGGAGCAGCAAGCTTCGGTGGTTGATGGAGCGTTCTGGTGGGGTGGGTCCAGCGTGGCGTGGGTTGTCAGGCGAGGGGAGGGCTGCAGTGTCGAGGCTGTTTTGGGGAGGTCGGTGCGGTGGTCGAGATGAAAGTGACGAGGCTAATGGAGGGGAAAGACTACGGGTTATGGCAGTGGGAGGTGGCATGGCGGTTGAGAGGAGATGCAAATGAGGGTGAGAGGAGAGGAATAGAAGGCTACAGTTTTTTTCTTTCAAAAGTATACGTATAAAAATATGGACCGAAGTAAAGAAAGTGGGAGCCTAAAAGAAACAACGGACTGACAGATAATAAATTGAAACGATGGAAGATGGAAGGGTCACAACTTAAATTTGCGTAAATATTAATAGCAGTGGCTGTAGTTTGAAATTTGGATGGACACACCAATAAAAGCTCGAAACGTACCGATATGATGAACAGCTTTACAGATTCCGTCGTCCGTCGAACGTCGAAATAAGCAAATGAGTATACCGTGGAGATCAGCACGACGAGACGATCCAAACGGTATATAGATATCGGTGGTACGATTAAATTAAAAAAATTTGAATTTTTTAATAGCGGAAAATGCAAGAAAAACGCTGAAAAATAAGATCGACGGAGCCAAAGATGTCCGAATTTGGAAAAACGACAAACTGACATTTTCTCAGAAGATGGTTTAGAATTTTTCTATGTAAAAATATTTAGATTTCGGAAACATTTTATTTTCATTATTTTTTAACTGACTGAATTGAAGTAAATTTACGCGCGAAATAAACTTTCATATTTCCGGACGAAAATTTACCAGTCGCTATGTTTAACTAGACGTATTCCAAATATAAAATTTTATTTCAAAATTTTATCGTTTAAAATTTTCACAAAATTTCAACTAATTACGTTATTAAAACGGTTGAAATTTACGGGTCGTTACACTCTCCCCCACTCAAAACTTTTCGTCCCCGAAAAGGAACGAGGTAGGAGAATGGAAACAACCAGAAAGAAAAACAGATTTGAAATACAAAATAACAATTAATTTAAACCAAATAATTTCAAATTTAAATTAATTGATATTCAATAATTGATTTAATCCATTTGATTTCACTAAAATCAATCTCAACTATTTCTAAATTCATTATCTTATTATCCAATTATCTTAAATTTACAATTTCTAAAACCATAAATTTGAATAGTCTTTAGTATAATTATATTTTCAGCAATTTAAATTTTTCTTTATTCCAAATTACTGTTAAATTTTATTCTACTTAATATATCTACTCACATATATTTAACCCATATAAATTAATTTAAACCATAAAAGTTTCGATTTAAATTAATTTATATTTACTAATTGCTTTCAAATTCAAGGTATTTTCATAAGTTGATCAAATTTCAATTTATTAATTAACCTTCAAAACAAAATTTATTTTCAATTATTAACTGAGTTTACTTATTATCCTATCTAACTCTATTTACATCTTTATAATCAAAATTTAGTGTATAATGTTTATTATAAACACTCAAATTTTATTTATAAATTCAATTTATATTATATATTATCCAATTACATATTCAACTTCTAAATGATTTAGGTAAGTTGTATTAGAATGCAGTTGAACAATATACAAATAAAATTTTCCCAATTCAATTAATCAAGTTTAAATATTTATTCCAAATTTTGGTTTTATTTATAAATAAATCATCCTTAACAAAATTTAAGAATTAGATTTCCGATTAACTTTAAACAATTTAGAGATATATATAATATATTTATATCAAATCAAATTAAATTCTTAAAATAAGATACTTATATATATATATATAAATCAAATTATACTGAAGAAATTCAAATCAAAATATTTTTCAAAACAAACCATAGCAAAGTTACAGAATAGTATCTCCACTTCGAAACTCGAAAATGAACGTCGATGATGCGGCCGCCATCACCGAAATTATTTTCCAGCGACAAAGAGAAGAGCACTGATTTTAACATTTAAAATTCTTTGAAAACGGTTTCTATTCAAAAATACTATCAATAATATATACTTTAAAAATTTAAAACCAAAGTTTGAAATCACCGGAAACTAAATTCTCAAATTTCTGAATTAAATTCATTTCAAATTCCAAATCAATTTATAAACCAAGTTTATAAATTCATTTATTTATATTATGCAATAGTTAATGGTTTACCAAACAATAAATGAAAATCAAAT
This sequence comes from Allium fistulosum, assembly GCA_030737815.1. NCBI lineage: Eukaryota > Viridiplantae > Streptophyta > Magnoliopsida > Asparagales > Amaryllidaceae > Allium > Allium fistulosum. Next base: position 148,182,528 of record CM060908.1, read on the forward strand.
ATTTATTTTTTTCTGAAAACAAATTCATTAACAATTTAATTTCAGAAAACTTATATTTATATATCATACAAAACTTTTATTTTATCAAATTTGGAAACAACATTTTTAATATAACTTTAGAAATACATTTCTTTGCTCGACGATACAGGAATGGATTTTCAAAATAAGGATAGGGATTCAAATTTTTGTTGACTCAAATCAAGAAAATTTTGATTCGAAAATAAGTTTGAAACCGAAGATAGGATGATTAATAACAAATTAGGAAGATTGATAAATTTATATAAATCGCGGACAACCTTAACCGGGTCAACCGTGACTTTAAGAATAAGATCGGTACTAAATTCTGAGGTAAATCGACATTCGATCTCAAGAAATGGAATTCAGGTATAGCAGGTAATAGATAGCATCGTAAACCAAGGATACAGAAATCTCCGGTAAATCGATGCCTATTATAAAGGAGTTTTGCTCCTTTACGAATCATTCGAAGATTGGCGAGACCGCCGATCTATTATAGATAACATTCAGAATGGAGTTATGGGGTGCTCCATGATTGAAAGAAGACGGATAGTGAAGGACACGAATGAATTTCGGAACCGAGGGGAACGTTCCAAAATTCAAAGGAATTGAGTCAAAGGAAGAGATTGAAACTCGAATGAGAGTGATTCTGTAAATACATTTACCATATATGTTGAGTTTTGCCTAGAGCTACCAAAGCTCTGATACCAACTGTAACGACCCGCCATTTTGTTGCCATTCGCATCCATTATAAGTGTATAGGTAGACACTCATGCCGGAGTTGAATTGCTCAAAATACCGCGTTGTTAATTTAAATTTAGCAAAACTGAACATATACAGTAAATAAATAATCACAGATCACAGACACAGAGTAATAAATGCAGCGGAAATAAAAGAGATAGTAGTTCATGAAGCTACTATATGGATATAAAATACATCAGAGTTTACAACAGAAGAGTAATACGATACATCAGATACAAATCAGAATACATCACTGGAATCATCGAATACTGAAAGCAGAATAGATGGTTGGATCTTCAAGCAAAGCTCCAACTCCAAAGGTGAGTCTCGAATACTGGTACACTCAGTCTGACCCGAGCGTAAAGCAAAAACACAAGACACTCGAGTCAGGATTAACATTCTTATATCAATAAATCCAACTCAAGTGAAATAGCAATTGAAATACAAGTAACTCAAAGGATGTTTGGAATAACCATCCTTTAAGGATCCGTTAAACTATCTACTATGTAGTAGTGTACGATAAGTAGATAATGTCTATCAGTAATATAAAGAGATATCAAAATAGCGTTAAGTCATGGCCCATTCCACCCTTAACACATTTTTATTCCCAAAAGCATATACAAGACCGTAGTTTCCCCAAAACCGGAAGTCACCAGAGGGCAATCCATATACTAAAGGTACAAAACAAATTCGTAGTGGTCGCACATAAATGGAATACAAGTATGACAAGGCACATGAGGCTATACCCAAGGTAGTGATACTACCGTTCGCCTGATCCGGACTGGTGAGAACGCAACGCCGCAGCGCCCGCAACACCGTGAAACAACACTCCCAAAATCAAGGGTGCACCAATCGACAACAAGTATAAGTAGTTCGAAGAAGTGTGTCCACTTGAGGTAGCTAATCCTCCATTGGCCTGGCACAACTCCTGTTTTAGTCATTTCCAATTTGACACAAGTGTCAAGGCTATCCATCATCGTTCACTTTCTTCAGTCAACACGTACATCATTCCAACCACTTCATTCTGGATCATCACTCCGCGTATAGTTATTAAAGTGGTTTCGGTTCAGATAGAGAGTATATCCATTACCGATCCCGGTCTCTTTAATAACTTTCGTAATTATTACACTGATTGGTCGTTTATATATTTCAAAAACCAAATCAAATTCCAATTTCAATCAGAGTTCGTAAATCAACATTTCATTTGTCTTTCAAAAACCAATTTCCAATAATTTACGTTTCAAAACTTCCAAATTACCATTTCAAAATCTTATAATTCAAATCCAATTTTATTTAAAACAATTCAAATATTGATTCAACTTCGAATATAAGTTTCATTCCGAAAATCTTTTAAATAAATTTTACTTAACTTCGAATCAATTTAAACTCATTTATCGATTTCATTCAATATTTGTTAAGTTACTTTATCATTCAAAACAATTTCCATTAAATTTCCAATTCATTAAATCCATTATTTAAATTCAACTTCATTATATCAAAACTTACAAATTTAATTAAATTAAATTCATCAAATCGAATTCTTTAAATTTCAAGTCTTACATTAATTCCAAAATATCACATTTTCATTTCTTGTTAAAGAAATTAAATTTCACTTATTTACTTACTTAAATAAATTTTCAAAACTTAATTTATAAAGAAACTCAATTTCAATTATTTACGAAGTAAAATTCACTTATTCAAAAATTCAATTTTTCTTATTAAAGAGTTCAATTCAATTTAATCATTAAATAATTCAATCTTATTTAATTATTAAATAATTCAAAACTTAATTATTAAATAATTTCAAAGTTTAATAATTTCAAACTTAATTATAATTTCAAACTTAATTATCAAATCATTTCAAACTTAATTCAATCATTTCTCAAATTAAACAACATTCTTCCATCAATTACATTGTTAATATTTTATTTCACATTTTTAAATATTAATATTTTCCTTTCATTAAAATTCAAATTTCAACTTCATTTCAAAACCATATTATTTATTCAAATAAAATCTTCATTTTATTTTAAATCAAATTATTGACCAATCGGGTTTTATTTAATTTTCTATCCTAGGTCAAAGTTCAATTTGGGTATTTATCATTTCAACCCGATTCCAATTCAATTCAAAATCAAAGCATAACAAAGGGAACTTGCAGTGTGATAACTGGGATGGTGTCAAAGTAAATAAACAAGCAATAACAACAAACAATAACAATCTAATAATCAATTCAAATAATCCCGAAATAACCGTATTAATTCGCATTGTTATTTGTACGAATTAATATAATTATTTCTAGAATCTACACTATCATTTCATGTAGATTAAAGATTATTACATTACGGTTTTCACTTGTCATTCAATTTCAATTTTAACACTACAACAATTAATCCAATATACGTTCAATGGTTCAAAGTGTAATTATCACTATTCTACATGTCAATTAATTTAACAATTAAAAGGGGTCATATTCAACTAATCAAATTCAACATATATGTCGATTCAAATTTTAATTATCCTACGTCAAATTTATTTGCATAATATTTATCACTTTATACATTACAATTTTAACGTCCAATTGTAAACATCAAACAATCAGTCATTTAACAACCAAACTGGATTATCATTGCATATATAACAGATATTGGTGTCAGATGTCACAGGTGAACTGATACAGGTAATAACAGTGTAAATATCTAACAGCAGCATATTTCAATTGTCGTTTCAATTGAAATCAAATTTAATAAATAAAAGAACGTTAATCGTGAGTGAGTGCTCACCTTTCGAGGTTAGAGATGGACAATGAAGTTGAGTTACGAAATCCAGGAACGAATCTCAAACAAGGCAAGAGAGGCACGAATCGACGAACACAGCTGATAAATCAAAATTCCATGAAATAAATCAAATAGTTGGATATGACCGAACAAATATATGATATAATGAATTTTCACAAAAACCAAATTTATAAACATATATATATTTTTTTATATATAAAATATTCATTCGCATATATATTTCAAAATACGTAACTGTTTTAAAATTAACATTACGTGACGACGTATTTACCCACTAAGACAAAAATGTGTTGACTACCTATGTAAAGTATGTAACTACATATGCATATCTATGTTTTTTTTTATATATAAATAACTTATGTGCCCAACCCCTTTATATACATACTAACTGTATACATATTCATAAACAACATATATTTGTTATAAAGTCTAACGTGTATAATTGTCATACATACTAACCGATTACCCATGTAAAATACATAACTCTTTAAACATTGTATACTGATATAATATAACCACTCAATATAAAATTTGAAGCTACTTACCTATACTTACATATTATAACAAATGAAATAAACTTTTATATGAATATACTTTAAAGATTAAAACAAACTAACTGCCGATAGGCAACATGTAATATATTTTGAAGTCAATACCCATTATAAATCAACACAACCAACTCTAATGCAATGTATATAAAACGACATGACTCACGTATAATACCTTTCAACATACATATACAAACTAACTCATTTATACTCTTATGCTTTAAAACAATTTATCTGTAGATAATAACCGCAACCTAAATTATAAACAAGTTAAACTTTGAAATTTTCAAAACTAAAACCTTTATAACTCATATACAAACTGTGACACATAATTAAATAATGTAGACATATAGATATTTTGAAATATGTACCACTTTTATACTTTGTACTGTAAACCAATATATAACTGACATTTTAAAACAATGCAACATGTAGTTAGAAACTTACATATTTCTTTTCAAGACATAACTTATATAACTTGTAACTGTTATAACTTATAATATAGTCATAGTATATAAAACTGATATCTACGTGACTAACGAAATATATAAACTAACAAATATATACTTACACTTATACTTTATAAAACATTGTCATACTTACTAAACTAAGATCTACATAACATAAAAACTTATACACTTACAAAACCGAACTCACCTATATAAATTGTAATATAACATAAGTATATACAATAACTTAAACTAAGAGACATATTATACCATCCGAAACTTAAGATAATTCTGAGTATATATATACTGCTATAGATCCTATGTGAAATTAACAGACTGCAATCTGTTACAACCGTATATATATAAACTTATATACTCATTATATATCTAACAATATTCATTTAAAATAGTGAACTTACTATATATATATAACAACGGAGCATGGCCAGCGTAGAGAGGAAGTGGGGCTGCGTGGGTAGGCTTCGGCTTAGGTGGTTACCGGGTGAAGCACGGTTCCAGATGGTGAAACGTGGACTCGGAGGCGATGGGCAAGGCTATGGTGACGTGTGAGGTGCGAGTGGAAGATTGAATGCGCAGGAGGGACGCCGACGTGGAGAGGAAGTGGGTGGCTGTGAGGCCGAGGTTGGGGTGGCTGATGAGATTTCCGGGGAGATGAAGGGCAGGGCGGAGCAGCAAGCTTCGGTGGTTGATGGAGCGTTCTGGTGGGGTGGGTCCAGCGTGGCGTGGGTTGTCAGGCGAGGGGAGGGCTGCAGTGTCGAAGCTGTTTTGGGGAGGTCGGTGCGGTGGTCGAGATGAAAGTGACGAGGCTAATGGAGGGGAAAGACTACGGGTTATGGCAGTGGGAGGTGGCATGGCGGTTGAGAGGAGATGCAAATGAGGGTGAGAGGAGAGGAATAGAAGGCTACAGTTTTTTTCTTTCAAAAGTATACGTATAAAAATATGGACCGAAGTAAAGAAAGTGGGAGCCTAAAAGAAACAACGGACTGACAGATAATAAATTGAAACGATGGAAGATGGAAGGGTCACAACTTAAATTTGCGTAAATATTAATAGCAGTGGCTGTAGTTTGAAATTTGGATGGACACACCAATAAAAGCTCGAAACGTACCGATATGATGAACAGCTTTACAGATTCCGTCGTCCGTCGAACGTCGAAACAAGCAAATGAGTATACCGTGGAGATCAGCACGACGAGACGATCCAAACGGTATATAGATATCGGTGGTACGATTAAATTAAAAAAAATTGAATTTTTTAATAGCGGAAAATGCAAGAAAAACGCTGAAAAATAAGATCGACGGAGCCAAAGATGTCCGAATTTGGAAAAACGACAAACTGACATTTTCTCAGAAGATGGTTTAGAATTTTTCTATGTAAAAATATTTAGATTTCGGAAACATTTTATTTTCATTATTTTTTAACTGACTGAATTGAAGTAAATTTACGCGCGAAATAAACTTTCATATTTCCGGACGAAAATTTACCAGTCGCTATGTTTAACTAGACGTATTCCAAATATAAAATTTTATTTCAAAATTTTATCGTTTAAAATTTTCACAAAATTTCAACTAATTACGTTATTAAAACGGTTGAAATTTACGGGTCGTTACATCCAGTCCCAGACTTCTATCTGGATTTTCACTACCAACTACCTCGCTTCACCCGGAGGAACAGGTTTACAACACCCGAACAGCCGAATGGGATTTCGTGCCTCTTACAACACCGAGGACTTCAACAAAAAACAAATACAATTGCTGTTGACAACTTGTGCTCTTGATAACACGGATTTGTCACTTGTAGTACACCCTTCCTATAATCTTATCCTCAAAATATGTGAATGATGTTTGTGAAGATTGAAAGAAGTATATTACTTATTGAATCAAAAGATATGAAATAATTTCAATGATTCAATAAGCAATTTAAATATTTGAGAGCTTTTAGAATGCAAGAATATTTAGAAAGTAAGATCAGAAATTAGAGCAAGAATTCTCTTTTTTGAATCAATGATTTAGACGTGTTTATATAGATAATAAATGGTTGTCACTCTTTGTGAAGAGTAGCCATTAATAGATATGATCATTGATGAAAGGTAAGAGATGCAACCATTGGAGAAAGAAGTGTCTTTTAGGAAAGGTTGCTCTCTGTTTAAAAACGGTCGACAGGTCAAAAATGGCCGGTAGACAGGATTTCGAAAATATAGACGTTATGTGCATGTGTGCACGTTGATTGTGCAATTTGGACAGTAACGGTCGACTGCCCAAAAACTTACCGGTCGACCGGTCGCTGATAACTTGCACAATGAATGTGCAATGCATATTATAACGTATATATTTCGATTATATTGAGATGCATGATGATTTGAGGATAGATTTTAACAAGTTTAACACTATTACAACATCAAATAATCAACCTATAATCTAGTACCATATTTAGCTCTTTTTTGCCTCTTTGATGTCTTCTTTTTGTCGATCGCCTTTATTTCTTTGTCAGAAATCAAAACTTCATAGAATCTATGACTCAACAACATATATATCATATTCTACTATATATAGATATTTTGATGGATCCTTAAGAGATGGAAGATCCCGTAACATCTCTTAAGTTATTGCATGCATGTTGTACACTGGATAGGAGATGTAAAACCCCATAAACATCTTTGACGCTATTACACTCCTGTTATATGCGATATTGATTTGACTCACATAAGAATATTTTAGTTCTGACTCGAGTGTATTATTTTACTTTATGCTCTGGACAACCCTGAGTTTTCAGCGCATTGAAGATCATATTATTCTGGAAGACGAAGATGAAGATTTGGTATAGTATTACTAGTATTATTCCATTACATTGTTTGTTCCACTGCATTATTCTATTGTTCTGTTGTATATATAACTTTGATAGATGTTGTAAAATTTTAATGAAATGTATAGTATAAACAGCTTAATGAATTGTTTATTTGATTATTATATTTTGTCATTTCGCTGCGAGATACTGTGTTTGTTTTCTTCTTTTCTTACTTTTTTAATTAACCCCATTGATAATTTGTGTTTCAGATTGTTTTGAGTTGGACATGTATGGTTTATTGTAAACTTAAACCTTCCGAAATATGAGTTATCACACTGGAGTTCAATTGCATGTTGACGAATTCCTTCCTCGAAATGACGATGAAGTGAATTTACAAGATACACATTGGGAAGATGGTGAAACAAGAAGGCGTGGTACGACCCGTAGACATCGACCAGACCATTCACGTGATGTGGAACGCGACCACCGCTTGGCACCAATCATCCAAACACTGGATTTATTAGCACTGCCAAACAGTTAGTGAGAGAGAGCCAGGGCTTGACTAACGATGACTGGGGAATCTCGGGAAGCCATACCCCATTCCTTGATAATGTTCTACATGCGGAGTATCCTAAGAGGTCTAGCATGCCAACAATGCCCACCTATAAGGGAAAAATCGACTGTAACACCCTATATTTTTAGTAACATTATATAGGATATTCATTCTTATTTGCAAATTAAAAACATAGAGGCCGACCACCATTTTAGAGAACTTTAGGAAGAAAAAGCTAAGGAAGTTGATTAATCAAATCAAAAGCTATTCAAATATCAAATCCTTAATCTCAAGCTAAGGTGAATAATGACTACATCTCATTCTTTTGAATGTTTTCGGTTTTAAGATAAATCCAAAGTGTTTTGCAAGTTTATGCCATGGTTTAATGATTAAATGTGTATATATGCTTGTTGATGATTTATGCTTGTTCATATAGATTTTATGATATGTTTTGATAAGAAAACCCTATTAAATGACATCCAAATGCCTTGCGATTTTAGATTTAGATCAGAAATGATATTTTAGATATGGGTTTCAATTTTCATAATTTTTTGAATTATTGTGGATTTTATATAAATTTTTTAGTGTAGAAAATGATTATTTGGGTTATAAATTATTTACGGTTAAATAATTATACGTTTGGGTTTGAAATTTATATATTTTAGAAAACATATTGAAAATGATTTTCTAGAATTTTCTTAAGTGTTTTAATGAATATATAAAATTATTTGAGGTATGAGACTTAAATGTTTTACATATTTATAAAAGGAGAAGGGATATTTTATAAAATAAAATTATTGTTATTTCTGAAATCTTGGCAGTACTTCTGAAAGAAAAGAAATTTAGTAGTCAATTCAAATTTGAAAAATATAGCAGGTTAGTCAAAAAGTATTTCTCTTTTAAGTTAAAGACAAATTTTACTTGTTTTTAGCCTGTTTTGCCACTTTCGGCACCAGGGGTTTCGACCCAGATGTCTCGCCATCTTCGCTTTCGAAACCAATGTGCATGGTATCAATATACTTGGTACGTAGCGAATTGGATGAAGGAAGAAGGTATAAGGTCAAAACGTATAGTCCCGAGAGGGTTGAAGCATGCCTTTGTTTTAAAATGAAGTTGTGCCTACTCTACTTTCAACTCGGTTAGCTTTCGACCAGGTCAAATTGTCTTAAAGAAATGGTTTCGAATGGGTTGCGTTCTTTTTCTTAAGTTATGCTTTCGAAGGGGTCGAAAACCCTACCCGCCTCCTTTCTTACCTTTTGAAGTCAATGGTTATGGAAGGTATACTTTGTTTTTAAAAACTTAGCCAATTCTCTAATGCTTTCGGAAGGTTGGTTTCGACACCATCACTTCCTTACATAAGAATAGCTTTTGAAAGGAATGCTTTCGACTTTAATGGGTTTCAGATCCTTTTACTCTACTTGAAGGAAAAATCCAAATGGTTTCGACGAAACGGTTTTCAATGGTTTTGAAGGAGTAAATTTTGAATGGTTTCAAAAGTTTTCCACATGTTTTAATTGAACCCAAAGGATTTTGAAAGGTTTAACGATTTATTGCTTTCGAAAGGGTTTTAAATGAAGGTTTTGAAGGGGTGGTTTCCTAATGATTTCAAAAGGTCTAAGAGGAAAGGTTTTTCCAATGTTTTCGAAAGGCAGCTTTAAAGTGTTTTGAAAGAAAGATGTCTAAGGTATTAAAACTTTCGAAAGGAAGGTTTTTCAATGGTTTCAAATGATTTCTATAAATGGTTTCAAAAGGAAGGTTTTGGCCTTCTGGCCTAGGTTGAATAAAGGGTTTTACTTGGTTTCGAAAGGGGTACTTTCAATAGATTCGGAAGTGGTACTTTCAAAGGTTTATATGTTTTCATCAACCAAGATTTGGGTAAAGTATATATAACATGGCAATGTGATTTTGAGTAAAGCATATAGTATATGTATTTTCCTTGTGTGAGTTAGAGTTAAAGGTTTAAAATCAGTTTGAAAAGGTTTATAAGGAAAATTTTAGGAAGATTTCCCTAAGTAAAATGAATCAGATATTAGAATACCATATGGGACTAGTATAGGGTCTCGCCCTATACATTAGCTATTAGCCCCAGCTAATTAAGTCCAAAATTCCAATGTGTAGAGCTTTGTCACAGGTAAGACTAAAATTATGATTACACACAGAAGGGAATATATATTTGTATACAAATAGGTTATTGCTGAGCCTGCAAAACCATTAGGATCAAGTGACCCTGGGAGATGTTAAGTTAGGGACAGATTGTCCAGAAGAGAAGTATTTAACAGATAGTTAAGGATAGACCGTCCAAAAGAGGTGTGTCTATCAGATGTTAGATTATTTTGTTATATTGTCTGGTAAGTCCGAGTCAGCCAAAGTTTAGTAGTTAGCCAAATAAAACTATAGTGTATGGACGGATAGTCCATTTGTTACCTAATATGTAAGTTTACATAAAATGCTTTACAGTTTTAACCAGTTTTGGTTGCAGGATTATGATTTGCAAAAAATATGTTTTAAAAGGATATTAGTGAAGGGAAACCCGTTCCGCTAAGCGGCGTGGTCTTACTTAACATCGTATATCCAAGATGTATAGTATTATTCACACCATGCTTTATGTCTGACTCGAAGTTTATGTTTTTCCCCTTAAACTCTTTGGTGCTCATAATTGATTTGAGTAGGCTGAGGGTTGAGGTTTTAGTAGGTTGACGAATAAAGCTTCTGGAGATGAGCAGGTGGCTGACGGATAGCTATTTAGGAGTTGCTGTTTTGTTTTGTTTTATTCCGCTATGTTGCATTTAAGACAGTTATGTATATATAGTGTGACGACCGCCCATGACCCCTGCACCGAATCTAGAGATAGTGCGCTGTAAAGTGTGCCTGGCGACCATGGACGATTGCCAGGGGAAAATTAAAACAACAGAATCTATCGTATTACTCACAGCGCATGGACAAAATACAATAGAATATATATATAGTGAAGCTTCACAGAATAGAATCTCATCAATAAAACTTCATAATAGTTGAATACAAACATCTGAACAGTCAATACATCAAGCCTCACTACATAATACTCAGAGAATATACAAGTAGCGGAACATCCAGTACATATAGTAAGAAATAATATGCAAGCCTCCAGCTCGTCTTTGACATCAGCACCGTGGGAAGCAAGAACGACACCTGTCACCTGCTACCTAGTCTGCCGGTCCTAAAATGGACGAACATCCCAAGGCAATAAGAGTTAAAACATAAAGCCTTGAGTCAGACAACAGTCTTAGTGAGCGGTAAATTAACTAACAACATACCAAAAGAGCATAAAGGAAAAGGAATAGGAATACAACCCTCCCACTCCACCTCTTTCTACAGTGATAGCCCCCAGACACACACTAAGTAGAAGCAAACATAGCAAAGCATACAATTTAAAGTAAAGCAATTATCACTCGAGTCAAGGGCGATGTTTTCCAAGTACAAACCCCCAAGGCCTAAACCAAGATCAGATAAGCACCCAGAAAACACCGCTCTTGAGTCCGAATGACGATACAACCAAACATCCATGACTCTGGCTATCACTGTTATCATTTGCTTCGATATCATCGTTAATTGAATGACCGGCACATTCTTTCAGCCGTCCGTCAAGGGCTAATGGAAAACCCCGGTTCTAGACATAACTCCGCACGTCATCGTGACCCGTGCCTAGGACTATCGAATCTGCCCAGAGTACTTGACTACCAATCATTAGCCTTCAGGGACTATCGAATCTGCCCAACGTACTCTTGCTTTGAGCATGCTAGAACCTTCAACAACGATGAGATCTCAGCCTTCTAGTCATCCTCCTCGACGACTATTTCCATACTAGCTCGAGCGCCTCTCGAGCAAACCATTATCCTCTAACTCGAACCATTTCACCGAGTTATCAACATGCTTGGAATGATCCCGTCTGGATTAGACCAAGACTATCTCATCTCATGCTTCGCCTCATCATCATCATAGCAAAGCTTCATCTCAACATCATCATCAAATCTATCCATATGAGCTTCATCATCTGCTACATATGCCACGAGCAGCTTTTCCAATTCAAGAGCCTTTCCCTTAGCTTTTGAATCATCTTCGACCAACTTGTCTAAATCAAATCATCAATCATCTAATTCATAGCAATCAATCAAGTTAAACATTAATCCAAGTAATCAAGCATTCAAATATAAGCTAAATGGACAATTATAACAATAATGGCAATTTCGTAATTAAAGAGTTAAAAGTCTAACAAGCATGAAAACATGAACAATATCTCTATAATCTTGATGAATGAACTTTCATAGGTTAACATATAGTAAAATGGATGTCAAATCATCAAGAACCATGGATCTATATGGATCTATACTTAGGTTTACAAAAATGCATGGAAATCACTACTTTAACACCAAATCAAGCCAACGATCCGATATACTCCTTTGGATCCGTGTGAGAGATAATCACCACTCACCAAATCACCTAAACACCTCAAAAGAAACCCACTTCAGATCTGGACAGCGAAGGATCTAACTTGATCTATCACCAATCCGCTTCAAACGATGAAATCTTACTTCAATGGATGTAGATCTTCAATCTAAGCTCTTGAATCTTCAATTTGATCTTCAACATGGATGGATGGAATCACTAGATTAGAGTGGAGAAAAAAAGTGAAGAAGTGTAGAAGTCAAGCTCTCAAAATGGCAGCACTTCGTCGCTTCGAAATCCGGATCCCAAAAAGTGAGAAAAACCCTCCTATTTATAGCTGAAATCCCCTTAGGTCGCACACTCTTAGGTCGTCCACGACCTAACAAACTCTCCGAACTAACCCTTTGCGACCTAACACAACGCAGGTGCGCGACCTATCACCATGCGACTTACGACCTATCGAAACTCACCTGTCTACGACTTACGACTTAGCAGCTCAACTCCTAAGTCGCTCGCGACTTAACAACTCCTAGGTCGCTCACGACGTAACACTCAGGCAAAACCCAGCGACCTAACGCAGATACTTCCTCGCGACCTAACCACTCAACAGAGTTACGACCTACGACTTAACTAAGACGCGACCTAACTAATCTTAGGTCGTCTACGACCTAACAAACCTACGACCTTACTAACTTAGCCAGGATACGACTTAACTCCTTAAGTCGTCTAACGACCAAACTTCCTTAGGTCACCCACTGTTACCACCAGCTCCTTAGGTCGTTGCCGACCTAACTTTCTTAGGTTGCTAACCTGCCTATCTTCTAGGTCGCTAACTCCTAGGTCGGAAATCCTTAGGTCGGTCAAATACTATAGGTCGTCCCAAACTCATCAACGACCTAAACCAATACGACCTAACTACTAAGTCGTTAACTCTCTTAGGTCGCTGCCTTTCCTATAGGTCGCTCCAATACTTAGGTCGTTCACTCGACCTATCCTACCTCACGACCTAAGCTTATCACACAACCTATCTCCTATACGACCTATCCCAAACTCCTTAGGTCGCCAACCTCAACTTCCTTAGGTCGCCTATCCTTCTTAAGTCGGTCAATTCTCTTAAGTCGCTCACGATCTAATTTCGACTCGACTTAAGCTTCGAACGACTTAAACCCTAGACAACTTAACAACATTACGACCTAATGACAACAGTTTTACGATGTTTCGATCCGTAAAAATATGGGTCGTTACATTCTCTCCCCCTTAGGAATTTCGTCCCCGAAATTCCAAACAAACAAGAGCAATCAAAGACTATTCTGCACGCCTACCATCCATAGCAATCAACAAACCATGCATCCAATTCTAGCTTAGCATGCAGAATTCTAAAACTAGAAAAAGTTACAATATCGTGAGATGACACGACACCTTAGGGCCATACCTTGAAGAGTTCAGGATGAGCTGCTTTCATCCTCTCTTCCACCTCCCACGTACAGTCGTTATCATCATCACTCCATTGTACCTTGAGCAACTTAACTACCTTCCTCCTAAGCTGTTTCATGTCGGTTTCCACAACACGAAGCGGCTAACGAAGTCCCTTATCGACTGGATCAACTTCGAAATCTTCACAGCTATCAGCAGAAACCACTGTATTCGAGTCGTGCACATACTTCCGTAGATACGATACATGAAAAACATTGTGCACACCCGACATCTTCTCTGGTAACTCCAATCTGTAGGCGAGCTTTCCAATTCGCTCAATGATCGGGAATGGTCCAACAAATCTCGGAGTCAATTTCCCTTTCTTCCCGAATCGAATAACATTCTTCAGTGGAGAAATCTTCACAAAAACCATATCACCAACGTCGAATTCCAAATCCTTACGACGCTTATCGGCATAACTTTTCTGACGGTCTTGGGCTGCCTTCATTCGTTGCCGAATGACCTCTATACAATCCGAAGTCTGTTGAATCATCTCTGGCCCAAGTATCAGCTTTTCTCCTGTCTCTAACCAACATGTCGGAGAGTTACACGGTCTTCCATACAATGCCTCATACGGTGCCATACCAATGCTTGACTGGTAACTGTTGTTATATGCAAATTCCACCAAATGAAGGTGATCTTCCCATGATCCTCCGAAATTTAAAACACAAGCTCTGAGGAGATCTTCCAAAACTCGATTGACTCTCTCGGTCTGACCATCTGTTTGAGGATGATAAGCTGTACTCAAACACAACTCGGTTCCCAAAACTTCCTGGAAGCTCTTCCAAAATCCACTAGTGAACAATGGGTCTCGATCGCTCACTATACTCTTCGAATACCATGGAATCGAACTATCCACTTAACATACAACTCAGCCAACTTTGATGCAGTCCTAGTCGATCGAACAGGAATGAATCTTGCACTCTTAGTCAAACGATCTACAATGACCCAAATCCCTTCATTCCCCGTTCTTGTTCTAGGTAACCCATCAATAAAATCCATCGATATCTGGTCCCACTTCCATGTAGGAACTTCTAATGGCTGAAGCAATTCACTAGGCTTATTCTGTTCGGCTTTTACCAACTGGCAGTTCATGCACTTGGAAATAAAATTTCCAACATCCTTCTTCATACCTTCCCAGTAGTAGGTTCTCTTCATATCCCGATACATCTTGTTTCCTCCTGGATGAATTGTCAACTTCGAGTGATGACTTTCCTTCAGAACTTCACTCCTCAATTCATCTATATCGGGAACAACTAGTCGTCCTTGCTTCCGAAGCCAACCCTCTCGATCGACCTCGAATCCTTTATCCTTTTCTGGATCCACTCCAGATTCCAAATCTCGGATAATCTTGACAAGCTTATCGTCTCGCTTTTGGCCCTCGCCAATTCTTTCCACAAGAGTCGGTCTTATCGATAAGTTTGCCAACATCTCAGGTTCCAATTCACATCTAGGCCTGAAGTCAAATCCAGCTAAATACTCGAGATTCTTCCATTCTGAAAACATGGCTCCCAACCCTGCATGTCTTCGACTTAACGCATCTGCCACTGCGTTACCTTTTCCCGGAGTATAAGCTATACCAAAATCATATGATGCCAAAAACTCTAGCCAACGTTGCTGCCGAAGATTCAAATCCTTTTGGGAGAAAAGATACTTTAACGACTTATGATCCGTAAACAACTCGAATCGAACTCCCAATAGATAATGTCTCCACATCTTTAGAGCAAAAACAATCGTCGCTAACTCCAAATCATGAGTCAGGTAATTCCTTTCATGCGGCTTCAGTTGTCGACTTGCATACGCAACAACTTTATCCCTCTGCATTAGCACCGCTCCAAGTCCAGTACCACATGCGTCGGTGTAAACCACCATCTCGTCATTCCCACTTGGAATAGTCAAAGCAGGAGCACTTGTCAGTCGCTCTTTCAGGATTCCGAAAGCTTGCTCACACTTATCTCCCCATCTGAACACTTGGTTCTTTTTCGTCAATCCTGTCAATGGTGCAGCCACCTTGGAGAAGTCTTTGATAAACCGTCGATAATATCCTGCTAATCCAAGAAAACTTCTCACATCAGATGCATTCTTAGGTCTAACCCAATCCTGGATTGCTGCCACCTTAGCGGGATCAACCGCTATTCCATTTCCAGAGATAACATGGCCTAAGAACCTCACTTCACTCTTCCAGAAGTGACACTTCGAAAACTTAGCCTTCAGCTGATGTTTCCGCAAGATTTCCAAAACAATACGCAAGTGCGTCTTGTGCTCTTCTTCAGTTCTGGAGTAAATCAGAATATCATCCACGAACACAAGCACGAACTTGTTCAACTGATCTCTGAACACTCTATTCATAAGATCCACAAAATATGCTGGCGCATTAGTCAATCCAAACGGCATTACCAGCCACTCAAAGAAACCGGATGGTGTCCTAAAAGCAGTCTTCGGCACACTATCCTTAGCCACTCTTAACTGGTGAAATCCCGTTGCCAAATCCATCTGAGAAAACACCTTGGCTTCGTGAAGCTGATCAAACAAGTCATCTATTCTCGGCAATGGATACTTGTTCTTCTTAGTCACCTTATTCAGCTCACGATAATCCACGCACAACCTCAATGATCCATCCGCTTTGGTTGCGAACACAACTGGTGCACCCCATTCGGACACACTACGCCGAATGAATCCTTTCTGCAAAAGATCATCAACCTGCACCTTCAACTCCTGCTGTTCCTTAGGCACCATCCGCCTAAGAGGCATCACAACAGTTCTGGCTCCTTCAACTAGATCTATACGAAACTCGATCTCTCTATGCGGCGGTAACCCTTTGACCTGGTCAAAGACATCCTCAAATCCATTAGCGATTGGCACAGATGACATTCCATCCCATGGAATAACCAGCAAATACATGAAGCTCATGAAGACGCCTTCTTCATGCTTACATCGTATCACAATCTTTCGCCCCTCCACATTCTTGACTGTCACTTCCAACCTCTCACAATCAACATTTGCCGCATACTTCCTAAGCCAGTCCCTTCCTAAGCCAGTCCATACCCAAAATAATTCCGAACCCCGCAAAGTTCAGAACAAAACAATCACAAACAAAAGAGCAATCATGACTCGATACAATCAGACCACGGCATAACATACACAAACTAGACGAACCTCCGACTGGATTAGTCACAACCAATGGCCTATCAACAATATCCGGTTCCAAACCTAACCGGCCTACAAGTTCATTACAAACAAACGAATGCGACGCCCCAGTATCAAATAACACTCTAACCGGAACACCACATAGGAAAAGAGTACCTTGAACCACCACACTCTTTCCTTTCTCTTCAGCGGTAGGAGCTTTCGAAGACGATGGAACAGCTCCTAAAGCATAAGCTTGCACAATATGCTTGTCCTTCCGTGGTTCTGGACAATTCTTCCTGATATGCCCCGGCTTGTCACAGTTGTGACACTTCATCGGTACCTTCGGATTCTTACAATCCTTAGAGAAATGGCCCTTCTGCTGACAATTGTAGCAAGTCACTTCGCCCTTCGGCTTCTTTTGGCCATCCTTACCCTTCTGCTGCTGCTGCTTCCTCTTCTTGTTTCCACCCTGCTGGGGTTTAGACTCTTCCCTGGTTACAGCAACAACAGATCCTTCCTTAGGAAACAGATTTTCATGCCTGAGAGCTTTCTCCATGAGCTTCTCAAATGAATCGTCCAAATGATCCACTAACTGCCTCCCAAGATAACTGTCCAAGCCTGTCACAAACTTCTCATTCTTCTGGTATGCAGATTCAATATACGACCGGGCATACTTGGACAAAGCTTCAAACTCAGAAACATACTCAAGGACTGGTCTTCCATTTTGCTTGAGCTCCACAAACTTCTTGAACAGAACAGACTTATGGGCTGTAGAAATGAACTTAGCTTCAAATCTGGCTTGGAATTGCACCCAAGTAATCTCTTCCTCCGGAGTATCAATAGTGATAGAATTCCACCAATCAGAAGCTCTCCCTTGAAGCTGTCTTGATGCTAACTTCCTCTTAGTTGCATCCTCGATTCCCAAGTCACCAAAGATCCTCCTACAAGCATCTATCCACCTCTGGACTTCAATGGTTGATTCTGTTCCCAAGAAAACCTTTCCTCCAAGAGCAGTATAATCCTTTCACAACTTAGAAAAGTCCACCGGTTTTGGAGTTTGAACTTGAACTCCAACATCCACCGATGGCCTTGGAGCTGGCATCCTTCTCATGATCGAAGTCATCATAGCTTCGAACATAGCAGCATAATCAGCAGCCCCCTCAGTAGCACGGCCTTCCCTAGCAGCTGGTCTCCCTCTTCGACTCATTCTCAATATCTAGAAAAAGGAATGATTAGCACATCTAGAGAAACAACTGCATAAAGGACTCAAACTCTACTAAGCTATTATATTATATATAGTAATCATCCATCAAAATACAATTACGTCTCTCATATGTAGTTACGTCAGCGAGCGTTGGGTAAAATTGATTAACCAAAGCTCTGATACCAAATGTGACGACCGCCCATGACCCCTGCACCGAATCTAGAGATAGTGCGCTGTAAAGTGTGCCAGGCGACCATGGACGATTGCCAGGGGAAAATTAAAACAACAGAATCTATCGTATTACTCACAGCGCATGGACAAAATACAATAGAATATATATATAGTGAAGCTTCACAGAATAGAATCTCATCAATAAAACTTCATAATAGTTGAATACAAACATCTGAACAGTCAATACATCAAGCCTCACTCATAATAATCAGAGAATATACAAGTAGCGGAACATCCAGTACATATAGTAAGAAATAATATGCAAGCCTCCAGCTCGTCTTCGACATCAGCATCGTGGGAAGCAAGAATGGCACCTGTCACCTGCTACCTAGTCTGCCCATCCCAAAATGGACGAACAGCCCAAGGCAATAAGAGTTAAAACATAAAGCCTTGAGTCAGACAACAGTCTTAGTGAGCGGTAAATTAACTAACAACATACCAAAAGAGCATAAAGGAAAAGGAACAGGAATACAACCCTCCCACTCCACCTCTTTCTACAGTGATAGCCCCCAGACACACACTAAGTAGAAGCAAACATAGCAAAGCATACAATTTAAAGTAAAGCAATTATCACTCGAGTCAAGGGCGATGTTTTCCAAGTACAAACCCCCAAGGCCTAAACCAAGATCAGATAAGCACCCAGAAAACACTGCTCTTGAGTCTGAATGACGATACAACCAAACATCCATGACTCTGGCTATCACTGTTATCATTTTCTTCGATGTCATCGTTAATTGAATGACCGGTACATTCTTTCAGCCGTCCGTCAAGGGCTAATGGAAAACCCCGGTTCTAGACATAACTCCGCACGTCATCGTGACCCGTGCCTAGGACTATCGAATCTGCCCAGAGTACTTGACTACCAATCATTAGCCTTCAGGGACTATCGAATCTGCCCAACGTACTCTTGCTTTGAGCATGCTAGAACCTTCAACAACGATGAGATCTCAGCCTTCTAGTCATCCTCCTCGACGACTATTTCCATACTAGCTCGAGCGCCTCTCGAGCAAACCATTATCCTCTAACTCGAACCATTTCACCGAGTTATCAACATGCTTGGAATGATCCCGTCTGGATTAGACCAAGACTATCTCATCTCATGCTTCGCCTCATCATCATCATAGCAAAGCTTCATCTCAACATCATCATCAAATCTATCCATATGAGCTTCATCATCTGCTACATATGCCACAAGCAGCTTTTCCAATTCAAGAGCCTTTCCCTTAGCTTTTGAATCATCTTCGACCAACTTGTCTAAATCAAATCATCAATCATCTAATTCATAGCAATCAATCAAGTCAAACATTAATCCAAGTAATCAAGCATTCAAATATAAGCTAAATGGACAATTATAACAATAATGGCAATTTCGTAATTAAAGAGTCAAAAGTCTAACAAGCATGAAAACATGAACAATATCTCTATAATCTTGATGAATGAACTTGCATAGGTTAACATATAGTAAAATGGATGTCAAATCATCATGAACCATGGATCTATATGGATCTATACTTAGGTTTACAAAAATGCATGGAAATCACTACTTTAACACCAAATCAAGCCAACGATCCGATATACTCCTTTGGATCCGTGTGAGAGATAATCACCACTCACCAAATCACCTAAACACCTCAAAAGAAACCCACTTCAGATCTGGACAGCGAAGGATCTAACTTGATCTATCACCAATCCGCTTCAAACGATGAAATCTCACTTCAATGGATGTAGATCTTCAATCTAAGCTCTTGAATCTTCAATTTGATCTTCAACTTGGATGGATGGAATCACTAGATTAGAGTGGAGAAAAGAAGTGAAGAAGTGTTGAAGTCGAGCTCTCAAAATGGCAACACTTCGTCGCTTCGAAATCCGGATCCCAAAAAGTGAGAAAAACCCTCCTATTTATAGCTGAAATCACCTTAGGTCGCACACTCTTAGGTCGTCCACGACCTAACAAACTCTCCGACCTAACCCTTTGCGACCTAACACAACGCAGGCGCGCGACCTATCACCACGCAACTTACGACCTATCGAAACTCACCTGTCTACGACTTACGACTTAGCAGCTCAACTCCTAAGTCGCTCGCGACTTAACAAGTCCTAGGTCGCTCACGACCTAACACTCAGGCAAAACCCAGCGACCTAACGCAGATACTTCCTCGTGACCTAACCACTCAATAGAGTTACGACCTATGACTTAACTAAGACGCGACCTAACTAATCTTAGGTCGTCTACGACCTAACAAACCTGCGACCTTACTAACTTAGCCAGGATACGACTTAACTCCTTAAGTCGTCTAACGATCTAACTTCCTTAGGTCACCCACTACTACCACCAGCTCCTTAGGTCGTTGCCGACCTAACTTCCTTAGGTTACTAACCTGCCTATCTTCTAGGTCGCTAACTCCTAGGTCGGAAATCCTTAGGTCGGTCAAATACTATAGGTCGTCCCAAACTCATCAACGACCTAAACCAATACGACCTAACTACTAAGTCGTTAACTCTCTTAGGTCGTTGCCTTTCCTATAGGTCGCTCCAATACTTAGGTCGTTCACTCGACCTATCCTACCTCACGACCTAAGCTTATCACACAACCTATCTCCTATACGATCTATCCCAAACTCCTTAGGTCGCCAACCTCAACTTCCTTAGGTCGCCTATCCTTCTTAAGTCGGTCAATTCTCTTAAGTCGCTCATGATCTAATTTCGACTCGACTTAAGCTTCGAACGACTTAAACCCTAGATGACTTAACAACATTACGACCTAATGACAATAGTTTTATGATGTTTCGATCCGTAAAAATACGGGTCGTTACATATAGTACTCTGGTCAACCAAAGGGGCATCATCATATGTCGCTCTTGGCGTATTTCTGTAATAATTATATTTTATCAAAACCTGGAAGCGATTATGGGATTATGTAATTTGAATGTTGAAACATGTGTTTTGGAAATGTAATGTGAAAAGATATTTGTGAATTTATGGTTTTGTTTCATATTCAAATGCTTTTGATATTATGGATATCATTAACATAGTCGTATTTAATCGTCGAAATTTAATTCTATGTATGACTACAACATCTGTAGCATTTAGCTTTGGGCCTCTAGATAGTGGATGTTACCACTTGGTATCTGAGAATAGGTTTATGAAATACTTTAACTAAAAATGATTTTTGAAAACATAATCCCTAGGAATTAGAGTAAGATCAGGGTATGGGATAACCTTGTAGTAATGTACTTGTATTTGCTATATATAAGTATATGCTGTATATGTATTCTCCTATCTTTATTAGGCTATTCTTCTGTATCTCCCGTGGCTTGAATACAGATATGGAAGCTAAAAGAGGCAGAGTTAACCTGGGAGGGAACAACACCACCACCAATGGAAATGCCCGACCCAATACAAGGAGGACTCAAGGCCAGGCTCAAGCTAAGAATGTTGGTGCCGGAGTCCCACAAGTGGATATCAGAGCTATGTATCAGTTTTTCATAAACATGATGCAAGCTGGAATTGCTGCTGGAATGGTTGGAGGAAATGCACGAGGATGAGTTCAAGAAGCTCCGGTTGTCAAACATTATGCTAAATTGAGTAGAGACTATGCCAGGCTTGGTGGGAAGCCGTTTATTGGAACTGAGGATGCTATAGAAGTGGAGAATTGGTTGCTGCACTGTGAAATGGTATTTGCTAACTTAGGGCTCAATGACGAGCAGAAGAGGAGCCTTGCTTCGAGACATCTTCAAGGAGCAGCTTTATTTTGGTGGAATAGTGTGACGGCTGGAGTAAATGAAGAGGGGATGTCATGGGCTGAGTTTAGGAGAAGGTTCTAGGAGAGGTTCATGTCGGTGATGGCACAGTCTGTTTTGATCAGAAAGTTTGCTGAGTTTGAACAAGGAGAGATGTCCATTTTGGAGTATGCTATTAGGTTTGAAGAGTTGGCTAGATATGGTTATGCCATAGTTGTTACAATGATGAAGAGCAATGAGAAGTTCATTAGAGGATTGAAGCCTGAGTTGGCTATGGCTACCTTACCGCAAATCAAAGATCCCTATGATGTGGTAGTGGAGATGGCGTTAAGACATGAAGAGATGCTTGCTTGTTTGGAGAAGAAGAAGGAGGTCTAGGTTAGGCAAGGTCAGAAGAGAAAGTTCTTTCACAAGAAGGGTGCTCAGAAAGGTGAAGCAGCGAAGAAAGGGAAGTCTGAAGTGGTTTGTTTTAAGTGTGACAAGATGGGGCATTTTGCTAATGAGTGTCGTACTGGAAAGGCTAAGGAAGTGATCGAGAAGAAGAATATCAGGTGCTTTAATTGTGATAAGATCGGACACTATAAGAATCAATGCAAAGAGCCCGCTAAGGATGGGAATGGCAAGGTGTATGCATTGGAGCCTGCTACTTCGAAGCCGACAATGCAAGAGAAAGGAAAGGCAGTTTTGGGAGGTACGCTTCAGATCCATGATATTTTTGTTAGCGTTTTGTTTGATACTGGTGCATCGCATTCTTTTATATCTCGATGTTTGGTAGATAAGCTTAACCTAGAACCCACACATTTAATTACTTCCTTAAGGTTTGCAAATCCGATAGGCGGGTATGCGACACTTGGGATGAAGTGTGACCACTTAGAATTTGACTTGCTAGGTTACACCTTTCTTTGCAGTTTGCATATATTTGACTTTGTAGGGTTCAAAATTATATTGGGTATGGATTGGTTAAGTGAGTATGATGATTGGATATTTTTCCAGGATAGGAAAATATCACTTAGACACCCCGACTGTACTGATCGGATAGTTTATACCGTAGAAAACCCTAGCCATGAGGTGAATGCTTTGTTGGGTGCTGTGGGGTCGGAAGATGAGTTGAATCGCGTTTTCATGGTTAGAGAATTCGCAGATGTCTTCGAGCTTGTAGTAGGATTGCCACCGAAACGACCTATTGAGTTTCGGATAGATTTGGTGCCTCGAGCAGAACCGGTGAGTAGACCACCAAGCAGGATGACGCCGACAGAAATGAGGGTGTTAAAGGCTCAGTTGGTGGATTCAAAAGGAAAAAGTTTTATCAAACCAAGTAATTCACCTTGGGGAGCTACCGCAGTATTTTCTAAGAAGCCGGATGGATCGTTAAGGCTATGTATCGATTATCGTAAGTTTAGTGAGAGAACGATAAAGAATCGATACCCGTTGCCTAGGATTGATGATTTGTTCGATCAGTTGAGTGGAGCCAAGGTATTTTCTCAGTTAGACTTAGCAACAGGTTTCCATTGGCTTAGAGTAGCAGAAGATAGTATACCTTTGACGGCATTTAGAACAAGGTATGGGTCATACGAATGGTTAGTATGCCGTTCGGACTCACTAATGCGCCAGCATTCTTTGTGGATTTGATGAACCGGATTTTCCAAGAGCACTTCGATAGGTTCGTGTTGTTTTTCATAGATGATATTCTAATATACTCTATGGATGAGAAGGAGCATGAAGTTCATCTTAGAGTTGTGCTTGAGACGCTGAGGCAGCATCAGCTAAAGACAAAGTTTTCGAGGTGCAATTTTTGGAAGAAGGAAGTGAAATTTCTAGGTCATGTAGTCTCAGAGAAAGGGTTGTCAGTACCAGATAAGATCGAAGCTGTTAATAATTAGAAGAGACCAAAAATGGTAACTGAGATAAGAGTTTCCTTGGATTGGATGGATATTATCGAAGGTTTATAAAAGATTTTTTGCAGATAGCAGCACCGATGACCAAGCTAACGCGAAAGGACGTGAAGTTTGTGTGGACCGATAAGTGTGAGGAAGCGTTCCAAAGCCTGAAAAACTTATTGACCCATGCACCTGTGTTAGTGGTCCTGAAGGGAATCGGGACTTGGTAGTTTATACAAATGCATGTGGAACTGGATTAGGAGCTGTGTTAATGCAGAGAGGTAAAGTGATTGCCTACGCTTCTAGACAGCTTAGACCGCATGAGGTTAGATATCCAGCGCATGACTTGGAGTTAGCTGCAGTGATATTTGCATTGAAGGTGTGGAGGCATTACCTTTCGGGAGAGAGGTTCAAACTTTATATAGATCATAAGTCATTGAAGTACTTGTTCTTTCAGAAGCAGCTGAACATGAGATAGTAGAGGAGGTTAGAGTTTATTACTGCTTATGATTTTGGAATTGAGTACACACCAGGGAAAGGCAACAAGGTTGCAGATGCGCTTAGTAGGAAGCATTAGAATGCATTGTTGGATATAATAGCAGAATGGAAAGACTTAGAAGCGTTTTTGACTTGCAGAGTGCAATGGAGATTCAAGACTGGGTCTAGTGGGGAATCTGTTATATTGTCTTGTTTAGAATTCCGACCAGTATTGATTTAGAAGATTGCTAAACAGGAAGAGGATCCAGTGTTATCTGAAAGGATCAAGAAATTAAGGGTACGAAGGACGATGACTTGAAGGATTTCAGTCTTGACCAAAGTGGGTGGTTGAGAAAGAAGGGTAGATTATGTGTTCCAGATGTGGGAGACATAAGGAAGGAAGTTTTGGAGGAATACCATCGTTCGAGGTTCACTATTCACCCAAGAGGAACGAAGATGTATCAGGATATGAAGAGAAGTTTCTTTTGGGAGAGAATGAAGAGGGATGTTGGCTTATGGGTGAAACAATGTTTGAACTGTCAACAGGTGAAAGCTCAGCATCAGAAGCCAAGTGGGTTGCTTCAGCCATTGGATATTTTGGTATGGAAGTAGGATTCTATTTCTATGGATTTCATAGACGGGTTGCCAAGATCTAATAAAGGAGATGAAAGCATATGGGTCATAGTGGATAGGTTGACCAAGGGTGCCCATTTCATTCCAGTTAAGTCAACTAGGACGACACCTTTTTTAGCGAAATTATTTATGAAGAATATAGTCAGACTTCATGGAAGGTTGAAGCATGCCTTTGTTTTAAAATGAAGTTGCGCCTGCTCTGCTTTCGACTCAGTTAGCTTTCGACCAGGTCAAATTATCTTAAAGAAATGGTTTCAAATGGGTTACGCCCTTTTGTCTTAAGTAATGCTTTCGAAGGGGTCGAAACCCTAAGCTGCCGCCTTTCTTACCTTTCGAAGTTAATGGTTATGGAAAGTATACTTTGTTTTAAAAACTTGGCCACTTCTCCAATGCTTTTGGAAGGTTGGTTTTGACACCATCACTTCCTTACTTAAGAATAGCTTTCGAAAGGAATGTTTCGACTTTAATGGCTTTCAGATCCTTTTGCTCTACTTGAAGGCATAATCCAAATGGTTTCGACCGAAACGGTTTTCAAAGGTTTCGAAGGGGTAAATTTTGAATGGTTTTGAAAGGTTCCACATGTTTTAATTGAAACCAAAGGCTTTCGAAATGTTTAAGGATTTATTGCTTTCAAAAGGGTTTTAAATAAAGGTTTCGAAGGGGTGGTTCCCCAATGATTTCGAAAGGTCTAAGAGGAAAGGTTTTTCCAATGTTTTCCAAAGGCGGTTTTAAAATGTTTTGAAAGAAAGATGTCTAAGGTATTAAAGCTTTCGAAATGAAGGTTTTGGACTTTCGGCCTAGGTTGAATAAAGGGTTTTACTTGGTTTCGAAAGGGGTACTTTCAATAGATTCAAAAGCGGTACATGCAAAGGTTTATATGGTTTCATCAACTTAGATTTGGGTAAAGTATATATAACATGGCAAAGTGATTTTGAGCAAAGCATATAGTATATGTATTTTCCTTATGCGAGTTAGATTTAAAGGTTTTAAATCAGTTTGAAAAGGTTTTTAAGAAAATTTTTGGGAAGATTTCCATAAGTAAAATGACTAAGATATTAGAATACCAGATGGGACTGGTGTAGGTCGCGCCCTATACATTAGCTATTAGCCTCAGCTAATTAAGTGCAAAATTCCAGTGTGTAGGGCTTTGTCACAGGTAAGACTAAAATTATGATTACACATAGAAGGGAATATATGTTTGTATATATATATATATATATATAGGTTATTGGTGAGCCCACAAAACCATTAGGATCAGGTGACCCTGGGAGATGTTAAGTTAGGGACAGATCGTCCAAAAGAGAAGTATTTAACAAATAGTTAAGGGCAGACTGTCTAGAAGTGGTGTGTCTATCAGATGTTAGATTATTTTGTTATATTGTCTAGTTAGTCCGAATCAGCCAAAGTTTAGTAGTTAACCAAATAAAACTATAGTGTATGGACGGATATTCCATTTGTTACCTAATATGTAAGTTTACATAAAATGCTTTACAGTTTTAACCATTTTTGGTTGCAGTATTATGATTTGCAAAAGATATGTTTTAAAAGGATATTAGTGAAGGGAAACCCGTTCCGCTAAGCGGCGTGGTCTTACTTAACATCGTATATCCAAGATGTATAGTATTATTCACACCAGGCTTTATGTCTGACGCGAAGTATATGTTTTCCCCTTAAACTCTCGGGTGCTTAAAATTGATTTGAGTTGGCTGAGGGTTGAGGTTTTACAGGTTTTAGTATATTGATGAATAAAGCTCCTGGAGACGAGAAGGTGGCTGATGGATAACTATTTAGTAGTTGCTGTCTTGTTTTATTTTATTCAACTGTGTTGTATTTAAGGCAGTAGTGTTTATATAGTACTCTGGTCAACCAAGGAGGCATCATCATATGTCGCTCTTGGTGTATTTATGTAATACTTATATTTTATCTGAACCTGGGAAACGATTATGGGATTATGTAATTTGAATATGAAACATGTGTTTTGGAATTGTAATGTGAAAAGATGTTTTTGAAATCTGTGATTTTGTTTCATATTCAAATGCTTCTGATATTATGGATACCATTAACATAGCCGTTTAGTAGCCAAAAGTTAATACTATGGATGACTGCAGCATTTGTAGCGTTCAGCTTTCGGCCTCTAGATAAGGGATGTTACACCAACCCCAGGTAGCATATCATGAGATACGAATGGCTGATGGATTTTGCACAAGTGGATGATGCAACCAAGTGCAGATGCTTTGTCGTAACTCTCTCTAGAATAGCAACAATGTGGTGCACAAGATTACCCCACGATTACTTTCTAGATTTGATGATTTAGCATCAAAATTTGTGGAGTAGTTCCGGATACACGCAACTCGTCCCAAGGACGTGATGTCCTTGTCCAGCGTGGTTCAGGCTCCAGGAGAATCGTTGAAAGATTATCTGGAGAGATTTTATATAGCTATTATAGAAATCAGTAATCCGAAATACCATGCGATATTGATGGCTGTAATGAGTGGGATAGATCCAGAATCTAATTTCGGCAATTGGTTAGCTGGAAAGCCACCCACAACGTTGGAGGACTTTTACGCAAAGGCAGCTCAATATTTGAGAAAGGAGGAAACCAGGTTCTTTGTAATATCCCTAATTTTTGATAACATTATTCAGAAGATTTAATTAGATAAATTAAATAAAATAATGATGATAAGGAGATTGAGATTTGATTAAATTACATAATAGGGTCGTGGTTATTAACAAAGTAATTGGCCTTTAAATTGGTTTAAAGGTTAATTAAACAACACATGAACATATTAGTAAATTAGCCAATTAATTATACATGGCTATAACTTCTCCGCTATGTCCACTCATGTTTCATTTTTCTCACGGTCAAAAAATCTAAAACCTAAATCAAAGCCGGCCATTATCAAAGAGGAAAAGAAGGAATTTTTAATCTAAAGCCAAAGATCAAGCTAGGAAGTATTAATCAACAACAAATCTCAAGTTCCTTATCAAATCTAAGGTGAATAATAATCTTATACCATCTCTATTTTATTCCATGATTACATGGTTTCAGATTTATGATTTAAATTCATTTTTGTGATAAAAAAGATGATATGCTTGAGTTATATTATGATGATTTATTTTAGTTCATAAGCACATGAATTTTGTATGGTTATAGTATAAAACCGAGATTATATGATTTCAGATTGTCATGGAAAATTTTTACGCTAAGTAAAACATGATTTCGGAGATGGGTTTTAATTTTCAGAATTTTCCAAGCTATGGAAATTTTATTATGAACTTTTGATGGAAAATATGATACGATTGGGTTAAATATTTATTTTTCGAATTTCAAGAAGAAATTGGGTCTAAAATTTTAATATGTTTGATTACACGATTAATTCGAATTTCTATGATTTTTGGGGATTTTTCCAAATTGGTTTATTAGAGGAAATAAATTATTTTGAAAGAGGGGCCTTTTTGCAAATGTCGAATTTAGGTTATTTGGAAAGGTTTTAACGTTTAAATCCTTTAATTTAGGATCTGAATAAATGCAGCAGTTTTAGAAGTAAAGAAATTAAAAGGTTTTATGGCAGCCAATCAGAGTTTTACAACTAGGCAAGTTGTTAAGAAAAAATTACTTAAAGATGCTTTAATTCAGCTTTTAATCAGAAAAAGGTGTTTCGCCTTTAATGGAAAATACCTTTCGACTCCATTGGTCCCGCCCCATCATAGTCGAAACAATCACTGTTGAAACCATCATAATTGGAACTAATCCACATGGTAACTCTAGGAAGATATGTAGTGGATTGGAAGATGGGCGGAAGCCTTGGTGTCGAAGGGTAAGCTTCCAAAGGGATCGAAACCCTGTTAGGTTTTCATAAATTAAATCCTTGCCTTGTTTTATTAAAAAGATTTTGACTTATTTGAAACTTATTGTTTTCAAAAGGGTGTATGTTTAGCTTTCAAAGAAGGTTGCCATGTTATACAAAAAGTACTAGCTTTCGAAAGGGGTTGGTTTCGACTTAGTCAAAGCCTAGCCACTACTCTACCTTTCGACCATATTGTCCAATAGTGCTTTCGAAGAGTTTCCTTTGCTTTTACTTTAAAACCAAACAATTTTCTTAATTGCTTTCAAAGGGGGTTGGGGTTTCGAAGGAGACGGAGTCGAAAGGGGGTTTCGACCCAGACCTTCTAAGTTTTAATTTTAAAAGCCTTTTGCTTTCGAACTAGATGGCTCCGACACCACCAATTTTTCCCCAAACTAATTTATGTTGGTATCGAAAGAGATACTTTCGTATATAACCATTTTGACCCAAATGATTTTTAGGAGTAACCCAATGCTTTCGAAAGGGGTACTTTCATTTGTTTCGAAGCTCAATATTTTTAAGATGATTTTATACTATCGAAAGGTATAATAGGTTTCAAAAGAGAATGTTATTAAGGGCTTTGAAAGGTATGTATTTAATGCTTTGAAAAGGGATCTTTGCTTTCGAAAGGAGGCTATCCACAGGTTTCGAAAGAGATGTTTTTGATTTCAAAACATAAACCCAATCTCAATTTAAAGTAATAACCATGGCATAAATATAGATTTTGAAATGTTATTCACTTTGTTATTAACCCATAACTATATTTTGAGGAAAGGGCAAAATAACCAGTTAGGCTGACCCAGTAGTGAATATAACTTAACGGATGTTAAAAAAATTTAATTAATGATATTGGCAGAGGCCAATAGGTTTCCATTAAGCCCATGAAAACTGTATGATATTGGCATGGGCCAATAGGTTCATAGTCAGCCTATGAAAACTATGATTTGATATTGGCAAAGGCCAGTAGGTTTGTAGTTAGCCCATGAAAGCTATATCTGGATTAAGATATTGGCAGTCGGCTAATAGGTTCGTAGTTAGCCCATAAAAACTAGGATAAGAAATAAGGTATTGGAGTTACCAATAGGTTCTTAGTGATCCCATGAAAACTAAGTAATTGGACAGATGGTCCTTAACATTTTAACAGGTTAACAGTAATCCTAGAAACTATAGTTGAGACAGATAGTCAGAATGAATGGGATGGGTAATCCAGAATTGATTTAATTGTTTTGCATATCATCATAATGTTTTGAAATACTATGCTTTAACCATTGTGGATGCAGGAGCACAGTATATGGTTTTATAAATATTTTTGGATACTAGTGAGGGGAAACCCGTTACGCTAAGCGACAAGGTCTCACTAGATATCCAAATGATTTGAGATGGTAAATTATTATTCATACAAGGCTTTATGTCTGAGTCGAACTTTTTGTTTTTCCCTTAAACTCTAGTGTACTCAACTGATTTTGAGTAGGTTGAGAGTTAAGGTTTCCAGGTGTTCTTTTAGCAAAATAAAGCTTCCAAGAACGTGTAGGAGCAAACTTGTTATTAGAGTTCTTTTTATTTCCGCTGTGTGTTTTCTTTGTAAAGGAAAATATTTTTCTTGCCTATTTATATACTCTGATCTACCAAGGGAGCATCTTCACATGTCGCTCTTGGCGTATCTTGTAATAATTATATGTTATCTGAACGCAGTCTGCGAATTGGGATATGTAATCAATATGGAATATTTTGAAATGGAATGTGCAATTTGTTTTACTGTTTAATTTTTTTTCATATTCTTGTGTTTCTGTATATCAATGTATCTATATCGCAGTGTTTGGTCGCCGAGAATTAATAACTATGTTTGACTGCAGCATCCGTAGCCGTTTGTTTTGGGCCTCCAAATAGGGGGGTGTTACAAGTTAGTATCAGAGCATAAGTTTATGAAACTTTAAAAGAAACTTAAACCTAAAAGATTTTTCCAAACATAATCCAATAAATCAAATAATAAGATTGGGGTTTGGATCAGCGCTATAATAACATACTTGTATTTTCTATATATATAGTTATATATAAATTCGTATCCCCCTTCTCTTAAACCGTTCTTCTGTATTTTATTAAGGCTCGTATGCAGATTTACGAGAAAGGAGATATGGAAGCAGGAAACGGAAGAGAAATCTCGGTGGAGGAAGCACCACAACTAATGGAAATGCTCTACCCACTACCAGGAGAAACCCGGGTCGACTGGCTAATGCTAGTAACCAAAATCCGAAAGCCAATATGGGTGTTGGAAATCCACCAGTAGATGTGAGGGCGATGTATCAGTTCTTAGCCGGCTTGATGCAAGCTGGTGCTGCGGCTGGAGTTGGTGGAAATAGAGGAGGAGCTGATCCTGTTGCTCCAGTTGGGAATATTGCTTTGCTGAGTAGAGATTACACTAGTTTGGGTGGGAAGCCATTCTTGGGAACGAAGAGTTCCGTAGAAGTATTGAATTGGCTATTGCATTATGAGCGTATATTTACTGATTTTGTTTTGAATGATGGACAAAAGAGGAGGTTGGCCTCTAGGCAGTTGCAAGGGTCAGCACTGCATTAGTGGAATAGCGTCATTGCCGGAGTTCTAGAAGAACAATTAACTTAGAATCATTTTAAGACAAGGTTTGAGCAGAAGTTTGTATCTTAATTTGCCAAGTCTGAGCTAATGAGGAAATTTATGGATTTAGTGTAAGGAGATATGTCAGTAGTTGAGTATGTTACCAAGTTTGAAGAGCTGTCTAGATATGGGTATGCTCTTATAGGTACTGACATCAAAAGGAATGAGAAGTTCATTCAAGGACTGAGACCCGAGTTTGCTAGGATGACCATGACCCATGTCCGTGATCCTTGCAATATAGTGGTGGAAATGGCTATTCGCCATGAGGAGTTACTTGCTGATTTGGCTAAAGAGAAGTCAGAAAAACCCAGGGTTTTCAAGGGAAGAAGAGGAAGTTCTTTAAGAAGAAGGGGACCCAGAAGGGAGATACCTCAAGAAGTCAAAGGCTGGGGTTGTTTGCTATAAGTGTGACAAGAAGGGTAACTTTGCTAATGAATGCCGGTCAGGAAATGGGAGGAAAGCTGTAGTTAAGAAGAATGTGAAATGCTTCAACTATGATCAAGTTGGGAATTACAAGAATCAATGTTCAGAGCCAGTTAGGGAGAACAAAGGAAAAGTTTTAGCTATAGGACCAGCTAGGCCTACTGCAGCAGATAAGGAAAGACTGTGATGGAGGTACGCTTTTGATTCAAAGTATTTCAGTTAGAGTACTTTTTGATACTGGTGCATCACATTCATTAATATCTCAGTGTTTGGTTGATAGATTATGTCTAGAACCCACCTACCTTGTTACATCCTTAAGGGTTGTGAATCCAATAGGAGGGTATACAACTCTAGGGTTAAGATGTTACCAATTAGAACTTGACTTGTTAGATCATAAGTTTGCATGCAGTTTGTATGTTATTGATTTCGTAGATTTCGAGGTCATTTTGGGTATGGATTGGTTGGGTAGGTATAAGGTTAGAATATTTTGCCAGTATAGGGAAATATCACTGAGACACCCTAATAGTCATAATCGAGTGATATCTCAGTAGAGAATACTGACTGGAGTGTTATACTATGCTTAATTCTATGGAGGTAGAAAATGAGTTAAGTCAGGTTCGAGTAGCAAGAGAATTTGCAGATGTTTTTGAGCCAATCACTGGGCTACCCCCGAGAAGAGCTGTAGAGTTTAGAATAGATCTTGTGCCTAGTGCTGAACCTGTAAGTAGACCACCTAGCAGGATGACACCAACTGAGATGAAGGAATTGAAGGTGCAGCTAGTGGATCTAGAAGGAAGGAGTTTTATCAGACCAAGCAGTTCGTCTTGCGGAGTGGCTATGGTGTTTGTGAAGAAACCGGATGGGTCGTTAAGAATGTGTATTGACTACCGTAAGCTGAATGAAAGGACCATTAAGAATAAGTATCCTTTGCTAAGAATAGACGATCTGTTTGATCAGTTGAGTGGAGCCAAAGTGTTTTCCTAGTTGGATTTGGCGACAGGTTTCCATCAGTTAAGAGTGGCGGAGGACAGTATTCCTTTGACAGTATTTCGAACTAGATATGGTTCGTATGAGTGGTTGGTGATGTCATTTGGATTGACGAATGCACCTTCTTTCTTCGTAGATTTGATGAACCGAGTCTTCCGAGAGTACTTGGATAGGTTTGTACTAGTGTTTATTGATGACATCCTAGTATACTCTAAGGATGAGAGAGAAGAGTGTCATTTCAGCTAAAGGCGAAGTTTACCAAGTGTCATTTAAAGGAGAAAGAGGTAAAGTTTCTTGGTCACATGGTTGCAGAGAAAGAATTTTCAGTCGATCCAGATAAGATCGAACCTGTGAATAATTGAAAGAGACCAGAGACGGTGACTGAGATCGGGAGTTTTCTTGGACTTGCTGGCTACTACCGGAGATTCATTAAGGATTTCTCGCGGATAGTAGCACCTTTAACTAAGCTAAGCATAAAGGAAGCGAGATTTGTTTGGTCCGACAAATGCGAGGAGGCATTCCTTAAGTTAAAGCATTTGTTGACTAATGCACCCGTGTTAGTAGTTCCAGATGGAAACCAAGGGTTGATGGTGTATACGGATGCATGTGGAGCTGTATTAGGAGCGGTGTTGATGTAGAGTGGTAAAGTCATTTCCTACGCATCTAGGCAGCATAGACCACATAAAGTTAGATATCCTACTCATGATTTGGAGTTAGCAACTGTGGTCTTCGCATTGAAGATTTGGAGACATTATCTCTTAGGTGAGAGATTTGAGTTATATATCGATCATAAGTCTTTACGGTATTTATTCTCTCAGAAGGAGTTAAATATGAGACAGCAGAGGTGACTGGAGTTTTTGGCTGCTTATGATTTTGGTATAAAGTGTACACTAGGGAAAGGTAACAAAGTGGCAGATACTCTAAGCAGGAAACATCAGAACGTGGTGTTAGCTATGTTGGCGGAATGGAGAGATTTAGAAGCTTTAGTCAGTTGTGATGTGCAGTTAAGATCAACTGCTGGTTCTAGCCAAAGTACCGCTAGGTTGTCTTGTTTAGAAGCTCGACCAGTATTGATTGAGAACATTGCTTCTAAGCAGAAGGAGGATCCAATATTAGTTGAGAGGATCAAAAGACTTGAGGTTAGAACAAAGATCGATGATTTAAAGAATTTTAGCCTTGACCACAGAGGGTGGCTAAGAGAGAAGGGACGGTTGTGTGTTCCAAATGTGGAAGGCTTAAGGAAAGAAGTTCTTGGAGAATGTCATCGATCCAAGTTTACGATTCATCCTGGAGGAACCAAGATGTATCAGGATCTGTGTAGTTAATGCCCCGCTATTACCCCGCTATAACCCCGCTATATCTCCTAGCAGACTTCCACCGCTACGATTTTTCCATATAGCCCCAAAATATAGCATTTCCGCTTTAAGCCCCGCTATTTCCGCTATATCCCGTTATTCCCGCTATATTCCTCTACTTCCGCTATATCTTCTTTAATAAAATGAATTGAAAAATTGCATTTATACATTATAAAAATTATGAAACTAATTTATTTGATTTAATTTTTAATATATTTTTAGAAATGAAAATACTCTAATATTCTACTAAATTCAATTATGTCATATAACAGTTTTACGTTTATTTAAAGTATATTCGCACATGTTTTTATTTAAAATTATTTATGTATTAATTATAATTCAATTGAATGATAAGTTTTCATTTAATTACCATTTATATATTTGTAAAAACATTAAGTACGAGTTTTATATGCTATTTTAGAGTCATCCGCTATATCCCGCTATACCCTCGCTGTATCCCCGCTATGACTTTTTACATCTCCACCGCTTTGAATCCGCCGAGCGCTTTAACTGCACAGATCAGGATATGAAGAGGAGCTTCTATTGGGAAGGCATGAAGAGGGATGTTGGCTTATGGGTTAGATAGTGTGCAAACTATCAACAAGTGAAAGCCGATCATCAGAAACCAAGTGGGTTACTACAGCCTTTAGTGATTCCAGTTTGAAAATGGGATTCGATATCCATGGATTTTATAAACGGGTTACCAAAATCAAATAGAGGAAATGAAAGTATATGGGTTATAGTGGATAGATTAACCAAGAGTGCCCATTTCTTTCCAGTTAAGTCAACCAGAATGACACATGTTTTTGCAAAGTTGTTCTTGAAGAACATAGTTAGACTGCATGGAGTTCCTAGTAGTATAGTCGGTGACATAGATGCATTGTTCACTAGTGAATTATGGAAGAGTCTACAGGAAGTGATGGGTACCAAGCTTAAAATGAGTACTGCATATCACCCTCAGACAGATGAGCAGACAGAGAGAGTCAACTAAGTACTCGAGGATTTATTGAGAGCTTGTGTATTAGACTTTGGTGGATCTTTGGAAGATCACCTACATTTGGTTGAGTTTTCCTATAATAATAGTTATCAGACTAGTATAGGAATGGCGTCGTTTGAAGCTTTGTATGGAAGGCTATGCAAATCTCCAACATGTTGGTTAGAGATCGGAGACAGGTTAGTCCGGATTTGGTTAGAGAGGCATTAGAGAAGATTGAGTTAATTTGGGAGAGAATGAAGGAAGCTCAGTCTAGATAGAAAAGTTATGCAAATAAGAGGTGTAAGGACCTAGAATTCTCAGTTGGAGATAGGTTTTTCACTAAGGTATCACCTATGAAGGGTGTGATACGATTTGGAAAGTCGAGGAAGTTAGCCCCAAGATATGTAGGTCCATTCCAGGTTATAGAGAGGATTGGAAAGCTCGCATACAGAGTAGAGTTGCCGAGCAGTTTGGCAGGCGTCCATAATAAATTTCATGTATCTCATCTTCGCAAGTATGTGCATGATCCAGAGACTACTATTCCTCCGATAGGGTTGGATGACTTAGTGGTAGAGCCTAATTTGACTTTTGTTAGACAACCGGTTCGGGTTCTAGCTAGAGATGAGAAAAGATTAAGGAACAAGACAGTCAGGTTGGTGAAAGTTCAGTACAGCGACAACGAAAAGGAGTGTACTTGGGAGACAGAGGACATGATTAGAGATACTTATCCTGATCTGCTTTAAGGGCATGTCTAGATTAGATTTGTATAGATAGTAGCTAGTCAGTTAGACTAGTATGGTTGTTAGGAGTTGTTACAGATGATTGCTATGTTTAGTATTTAGTCCTTACTGAATTTTAAGGACGAAATTCTTTAAAGGGGGAGCCTGTAACATCCCTAATTTTTGATAACATTATTCGGAAGATTTAATTAGATAAATTGAATAGAATAATGATGATAAGGAGATTGATATTTGATTAAATTACATAATAGGGTTGTGCTTATTAACAAAGTAATTGGACTTTAAATTGGTTTAAAGGTTAATTAAATAACACATGGACATAATAGTAAATTAGCCAATTAATTATACATGGCTATTACTTCTCCTCTATGTCCATTCATGTTTCATTTTTATCACGGTCACAAAATCTTAAACCTAAATCAAAGCCGACCATTATCAAAGAGGAAAAGAAGGAATTTTTAATTTAAAGCCAAAGATCAAGCTAGGAAGGATTAATCAACAACAAATCTCAAGTTTCTTATCAAATCTAAGGTGAATAATAATCTTCTACCATCTTTATTTTATTCTATGATTATATGTTACAGATTTATGATTTAAATTCGTTTTTGTGATAAAATGGATGAAATGCTTGAGTTATATTATGATGATTTGTTTTAATTCATAAGCACATGCATTTTGTACGATTTTAGTATAAAACTGAGATTATATGATTTCAGGTTGTCATGGAAATTTTTTATGTTAAGTAAAACATGATTTTGGAGATGGGTATTAATTTTCAGAATTTTCCAAGCTATGAAAATTTTATTATGAATATTTGATGGAAAATATGATACGATTGGGTTAAATATTTATTTTGTGAATTTCAGGAAGAAATTGGGTCTAAAATTTTAATATGTTTGATTACATGATTAATTCGAATTTCTGTGATTTTTGGGGATTTTTCTTAATTGATTTATTAGGAAAATAAATTATTTTGAAAGAGGGGTCTTTCTGCAAATGTCGGATTTAGGTTATTTGGAATGGTTTTAACGTTTAAATCCTTTAATTTAAGATCTAAATAAATGCCGCAGTTTCAAAATTAAAGAAATTAAAAAGTTTTATGGCAGCTAAACAGAGTTTTACAACTAGGCAAGTTGTTAAGGAAAGATTACTTAAAGATGTTTTAATTCAGCCTTTAATCGGAAAAAGGTTTTTCGACTTTAATGGAAAATACCTTTCGACTCCCTTGGTTCCACCCCATTGTTAGTCCATAGGATAGTGGTTTTGATGACAACAACTATAGAAGTGTTATAAAATATATATGTGCAGGAAATCTATATGCAGGTATCAACAAAAGAAGACTGTACAGTAAAGAAAACAAAATTGATGAAGACAAAGATCAAGAGTTCAAGATTGAAGACTCATGAGATTCAGGATATTCAAGAGTTCAAGACAAATAATATAGTTAGGTTAGATATTTGTTAAAACTCCTTGAAAGCACTATCATTCTTTTTTATCCAATTTACTCGTGGAATGGAATCCACTTCGTTCTTGTTAAAGGGATGGAACCCTAGTGAGATGGAACTCACGAAATATCTAGTGGAACGGATAGTAGCCCTATTTTGTTATCCACTAATTTTGGTTCAAAATGATTTTCAAAATTATCTCTTGTTTTATAAAATGATTTTCAAATATTCCTTTTCAAAAGAAAAACCTTCGTTCACATTTCCAAAAATGTTTTAGCCTCAAAATCATATTTATCATTTTGTTATATTTTGATTTCAAAATTGTCCTTGATATTTTAGCCTCAAAATCTATTTTAATATTATATTTACTTTAGTTTATTTACTTTGATTTTAAATATATTTTAGTATATATACATATATACATTCATAAGTATTTCTACTTCTAAATACCTTCTACAAATACATAGAGTCCATTTGAATAAAGTTGCATATGTTTTAAATCATAATTTTCAAAGTAAAGCAAATCATCACTTTTTAGTAGACCATGTCGACATCCTATTTACCTGTCATGTCGACATGCTTCCCGTTACAGCAAAGGTTGTTTTCAAAAGAAGTGTCTATTCGTTTAAACCTCTTCGAATGGACACATCCATTCATTCTCTATAAATAGAGACTGTTATGGACGTTTTCCAGTAACTACTTTCTTTATTTTTCTCTCCTCTTTACTCTCTTATCTTATTTTCTAATCATCCTATCCATATTTTGCCGAAATCTTAAGTGAATCAAACCAGAATATCTCTAGTTTGATTCTCTGCCACTCTCTCCAAAGAATCTCAGTGCTTATCAGAGTTATAGATACATTTGTACTCAAAGAAACTTGTGTGGGGTTATAAAGGTGTGATCGTGTCCTTGGAAATCGATCGGGTGAACTTGTGTCCTGTGAATCAAGTGGTTCTACCCAGAGACCTGAGAATCTGGAGGGTGTACCTCGTTGCCTTGGAATCGAGGGATTGTAATCTAGATTATTGTTGAATAGAAAGCCGTACGGGTTGTGCGGGACTGGATGTAGAGTAACACCGAACCAGTATAAAATTCCTGGTGTGTCCTTTCCTTTACTTGCTTTTTATTTATATTTGCATTTGTTTGTGATTCTGTGATTTGATCTGTGATTGTGTATTTGCATTAAGTTAGTTAATTCAATTTAAATCAAAGAAGTTTTAAAGAAATTCTTAAAACACTATTCACCCCCCCCTCTAGTGTTAAATAGCCTTAAGATCATCTTCCGCGTCCCTTTCATTTGGTATCAGAGCAAGTTTTTCAAAGTATTCATGACCTGATTTTTGAAAAGTAACAATGGCTACCAACACTGGTATTTCTAGTTCATTTGTAGAGGGTCAGTCCACTGCCAGACCACCACTTTTCAATGGCAGTAACTATGCATATTGGGCAATTAGAATGAAGATATATTTACAATCCATTAGTTTAGAAACATGGAATATGACACAAACTGAATACACTGAGCCCACAACTGATTTTGCTCAATGGACGACCGTTCAAAGAGAAGTGGCTCAAAACAATTCAAAAGCCATGAATATTTTATTTTGTTCACTAGATAGAAATGAATTTAATAGGGTATCTGTTTGTAAAACTGCATATGAAATCTGGAAAACTCTGCAAGTTACTCATGAAGGAACAAGCAAAGTTAAACAGACCAAAATTTCTATTCTTACTAATCAATTTCAATTATTTAAGATGTTGCCTAGTGAATCTATTCCAGATATGTATAGTCGTTTTCAGGATATTGTTCATTCACTAGTATCTCTGGGAAAAGCAATCTCCGAAGAAGATCAAGTTAGGAAAATTCTGAATTCACTCACTCCAGAATGGGATTTGAAGACACTGGCGATTGAAGAAGCAAATAACATCAGTACCTTGAAGATTGATGAATTAATTGGAAATCTGATGTCATATGAAGTTCAAATTCAGGGAAGAAGGGAGAATAAGTCATCAGAAAAAAAGTCCATTGCCTTCAATGCACTAACTGGTGAATCAGACTCTAGTGATGATGATGAAGAAATAGCCTTCATGACAAGAAACTTTCGAAAATTCTTGAAGTATAGAAAAATGAATAATCACAAGAGAAAAAGTTTTGGAAATAACACTGAATCACTCAACAACATCAAATGCTTCAATTGCAATCTTTCTTCTTTCTTCTTTTGAAATCGAGGAAACCGATCGTGAAACTTTTCACAATATTTTTGAGGAAGAAAGTGAAGAAAATTCCTTAGAGAGTATTGATTTTCCCACACGACCATCAAACAAGACTCTCCTTCACAATCAACGAGTGATTGTGAAAAATCAAAAAGCTCTCAAACACTCCGTAAACAAAAAATTGGACAAAATGTCCAATACTATGAACAAGTTCTTCTCCAAAGTCAGCAAGAAGCTCAATATCTCATCATCTTCATCCTCATCTACTAGTTTCTAGAGTTTACTTTTTGTATATCAATGAAATTTGGTGTATTGAAAGTTGTATCTTTATGTTTTCTTTATGAAATTCATGTACTTCTCTGTTCTAGTATGAAATGAAGCTTATTCTCTGTTTATCTTACTGTTACTCTTATTTATATCAAGTAATATATATAAATCATATGTATATACACTGAAAATTCAAAAATAAGATGTGCAAAATCTGCTATGTATGTCGACATACTGTATAGAGGTCATGTCGACATATACTGGTAATATTCTGAATGGACATTTCAATTTGAAATTCAAAATAACTCCTTATGTCTATTCATTTCAAACGACTTTCCTGTCTATTTAAGTCCTATTTTCTTCCAGAAAACTTCTCATAACTTCTCTCTACTCTTATCTACTTATTTCCTTCTTACTTATCATCAAAATGGCTTCATCCTCTTCAAATCTAAGTGATAATCTTGAAGAGACTCTCAAATCCTTCAAAGATATTCTTACTTTTATTCTACGAAATCAGAGGCACTTAGAACTGAGTCAAATGCAGATGATAAAGGAACAAGAAAGGCATTTCGATGCACTACGATGGATGATCTCCGCTCTCAACAAAGAGGATCTCCAAGTAAATCCACCGAAGACATTGCTCCAGGACGATGAAGATTGGGAAGTAATCAAAGCGGATCCCATCTTTGGAAAAGAGGGATGGGTTGAAGTTCCACGTAACATTTAACTTGTTTGATTTGGTTTAAAATTGATTTGATTTGAAATACTTGATTTGGTTTGGTTTTAAACATGGTTGATTTATGATAACTTACTATATTGATTATGTAATAAGACATAAATAGGTGTGCTTATGTTTGATTGATTTGTCTACTTATTGTATGCATTTTCTTTTCATTTAACAGTTATGTATATAGTGATATGAATAAAATAATTTGTGGTTACACTTATTATTCTCATTCTTATATTACTCATATATATCATTCTGAGTATACAATATTTAGCATTGTTATATCTAGTTTCAGTATTATTAATGATAACACTATCATTAATATCATAGATTTAGGGGGAGTTAGTGTCATTTTTTTGTTGATGACAAAGGGGGAGAAGTATAAAATAGGTTAGTTAGGCATAGATTAAGGGGGAGTTATTAGATTTAGGGGGAGTTATAAGGAGAATATAAATATTTTATAAACAAAGGTTGTCATCATCAAAAAGGGGGAGAATGTTAGTCCATAGGATAGTGGTTTTGATGACAACAACTATAGAAGTGTTATAAAATATATATGTGCAGGAAATCTATATGCATGTATCAACAAAAGAAGACTGTACAATAAAGAAAACAAAATTGATGAAGACAAAGATCAAGAGTTCAAGATTGAAGACTCATGAGATTCAAGATATTCAAGAGTTCAAGACAAATAATATAGTTAGGTTAGATATTTGTTAAAACTCCTTGAAAGCACTATCATTCTTTTTTATCCAATTTACTCGTGGAATGGAATCCACTTCGTTCTTGTTAAAGGGATGGAACCCTAGTGAGATGGAACTCACGAAATGTAACGACCCAATATTTTCAACCATTCGCATCCATTATAAGTGTATAGGTAGACACTCATGCCGGAGTTGAATTGCTCAAAATACCGCGTTGTAATTAAAATTTGGCAAATCTCAGAATATACAGTAAATAAATATAATCACAGATCACATACACAGAGTAAAATAATGCAGCGGAAGTAAAAGAAATAGTAGTTCATGAAGCTACTATGAAAATATATCAGAGTTACATAAGATACAACATAAGAAATAAAGTACAGCAGAAGTCTCAATACAATAACCAAGTACAGGCTGAATAGAACAACGGAACCGAAGTTGATAGAACAAGACTAGCAAATAATCTCCAGCGATTCAAATCTCCAGAAGGTGGAAATCCAAATCTGTGAATACTCAGGCTGACCCGAGCGTAAAGCAAAACACAAAACACTCGAGTCAGGACAATATATACTTATATAATGTAAACCAACTCAAGTGAACTGTAATAAAGGTACAAGTAACTTAGAAGATGCTTGGGACCGCCCATCCTCTAAGGATCCGTTAAAATATCTACTATGTAGTAATATTCGCTATTATAATAATGTCTAATAAGTAAAGTATAATCATATAGAAAATAGCGTTAAGGGGATGGAGAACCTTAACGCGGTCGGATCTTAAAATCATAATCGTAGTAAAGCTCGATATGGTAGGTGACACGGCACAACTAGGCAATGCCAGGGTAGATATACCAATTACGCACACGGACTGATGGATACGCATAGCAGCCACTACCGTTCCACCTCGAACAACACTCCCAAATCGGAGGATGGCCATCTAATCAATCACAAGTAAGAGTATAATATCGAAGAAATGTGTCCGAGAAGAGGTGCTACCTCACTGGTCCGAGATCGCTCCTGTTTTAGCCACCTTATGCCAACTCACGGGAGTTGGGTCCACGTAACATACCTTAAGAACGTCGCCACCATCCTACTTCATTCTGGAATCTCCACCGCGTACACGGTTGTCAAAGTGGTTTTCGGTATCGACAGAGAGTATGTCCATATCCGATCCCGGTCTCTTTGCCAACCAATCGTTATTATAACCCGTGGTTATAACTTTTAAAAATAGTTTATGTTTCAAATCAAAATACATCCTTTAAACAATTTCAAAATCATATCATTTATTTCAAACTAATACATACTTTCAAACCCAAAACATATCTATTCAAAACCAATTCAAAAATATATCATTTCCATTTCAAAACCAATTCAATAATATATCATTTCAATAAAACCCAAATTTCAAAATCATTGAATATTTCCTTTAATTTATTAAACTTGAAATCTTCCTTTAAATTATCATAGCATTTTGGTAATGTAACCTTAAGGAATCATAGCATTTTTGGAATGTAATACTTCCCAATTTAACATTTTATATAATCAAAGTATTTATATACTTACAAATTTTTAACATGGTCATTTTATCATAGCCTTATAGTTAAATAAACTTTGTTACTGTAATATCCAATTTAATGCTAAAATTCTTATGTTAAGTTAAGAGTACCTTATTAACTTACATTATCATTACAATAAAGAAACTTTATTATTTTAGTCATTAAAATATGTCATTTACATTAATTAAAACTTACATATTAAATGTACTTTTTAACTTAAATTCCTATTACAGTAAAGAACATTTATCATTTAATCAATATTACACTAATTAAACTTACATTATCGAATGTACGTTTTAATTTACGTTTTATTACAAAAGGGGCATTTATTATTTTAAATCAATATTACACAAATTAAGACTTACATGTTTCTTTCATTAATTAAGACTTTACATGTTTCTTTCAGTAGGTAAAACTTTACATATTTCTTTCATAAATTAGAACTTTACACGTTTCTTTCATAAATTAAACTTTACATATTTCTTTCATTAATTAGAACTTTACACGTTTCTTTCACAATAAATTTCTTATAATTAAATCCAATTTTCAACAATTTACTTAATAAGTTTAAGTGTAAAAGTTCCAATTCTTCACATTTCAACAAATAGACTTAACACTTCAAATTTAAATTACCATTTCACAATTTAACAAAATTTCCAACTTTATTTAATTAACTTAAACCTTTAATTAAAACCAAATTTCACATTTCCTAGTCAAGTTATATTTTAAAAGATCACTTTTAAACATTCATTTATTTAACCACTTAAATTCATAGAAAAATCAATAATACTTAATAATCACTTAAATTCAAATTTAATCAAATTATCATATTTACCATTTCCAAATAAAATTTAATATCCATTTTATTTATATAACTTAAATATCATTTTTAACCAAAATTCCAAATTTCCAACTTAAGTTATATTTCAAAAATCCAGTTAAACCATTCATTAATTACATTTTTAACACATAGAAAAATCATAATTTCTTTAATTCAAAATATTTCAAAATCTGTTTAAATCAAATTTCATAAATTTATATTTTTAAAATACTTAAAAATATTCAAAACACTTTATAAAATAACCACGGGCCTGTATATAATTTTCTAACCTAGGTCAAGTGATACGGATATGTATCATTTCAATCCGCAGTTAAAAAAAGAAAAATCCGGGTTCTATCATTTCAAACCCGCAATCCCAAGTTAAAATAATTTAAATAAAAATCATTCAGGCCTATCATTTCAGCCCATAACGATTTTTCCATATTCTAAAGTCCGTTCGGGTA
Source organism: Allium fistulosum (assembly GCA_030737815.1). Classification (NCBI taxonomy): domain Eukaryota; kingdom Viridiplantae; phylum Streptophyta; class Magnoliopsida; order Asparagales; family Amaryllidaceae; genus Allium; species Allium fistulosum. Next base: position 148,226,770 of record CM060908.1, read on the forward strand.
TGTATCATTTCAACCCATAGTGATTCTAATCTACAGGGAACTTGCAATGGTGATAACAGATATAAATAACAGAATAACATTAAATAATAGTAACATATGATATAATAAGTGTAATAACAGGTGTGAACATCATATGATAATAATATAAACATATATAACATGATGATATACATTACAGATTCAAATGGTGTCGGTTTATCAATTATATAGGTACATATTGTCTGGTGAGAATAACTCACCTGTTTGTGCTGGAGATATCAAAACCAATGACACAATGGAACAAAAGCACGATGACAAGACTACAGACTTGAGTGGAGAGCAAGATCCAAAGCTAAAACTCTTGTATTACAACCCAAAACATACATCAAAACAAACACAATTTCAACGCACTTGAAATGGAATAACTTTTAAACGAAAAGAGATTTGAATGTCAAATCTTTTGCCTTGCTTTCTCTATCCTTTTGCATGGCCTAGGGAATGTTTTGGTTCAGGTTTGGACATGGTTTGGGTCTGGTTTGGACCAAGGGATGCACGGCTACAAGTTAGAGATGATGGGGAAGTTACAACATAGGCATGTGAAGAGTTTTATGCAATATGGTGGAGTTTTGGTTCATCTTTGGCTCGGTCTACAAGGTCCTAGGCTTGGCCATGACTTGCTACAGGTCTGGACAGAGGAGATGGTGATGTGTAGTGGTGGTAGCAAGGTGGTGGTGGCGGGTAGAGGTGGTGTCCAAGGTGGTGGGCGAAGGTATGTTGCAACTAGTGGTGGCTATGCATTGTTTTAAGGGATTTGTGCAAGGTTTTGTGTGGTTTTTAGTCAAAAGGAGTGCATGGCCTGTCATGGTCAGAGGAGGAGGGGGTTTGGTCGTGGATGGTGTGGGGAAGGAAGTGGTGGTGGTCGGTGGAGGAGATGGTGGAGGTGTTAGGCCAAGCAAAGCAAGAGAAACATGGCAAAAATCATTGAAAATGAAGAGAAAAGAAGAAAAAGAAGGAGAGGCCATTACCTATTTTTGGATGAAGCCATGAGAAATGAGGAGCTGATTTGTTTTCACGTGAAAAGATGAGAAACAAAAAGTGGCGGCTACACTAGGGTTTTAGATGGCTAGGGCAAAATTTGAGGAGTTAAAGAAAATGAAGGGTTTGGACAAAAAAAGGCTTAAGTTTCAAAGTGTTTTACAACCTTTCATATTTCTTTTCTTTTTAATCTTTATATAAACAAAAATATTCAGAAAAATAATTTACAAACCGAAATCAATTATAAATATGAGAAAACAAATAATAAATTTTGGAAAAATATAAAAAGAATGAAGAAAATTACTTAAAAATACCAAACAGTGTTCAAAAATTATAAATAAATCACTGTCAGTCTTGAAAAACTATACACTTCATTATAAAAATATTATGAAGTGAAAATTTGAATTAAAATAATTTATTTATCATTTTCAAAATAAAATAGATAAATAAATTGGAGAAAATAGAAAAGGAATAAAGAAAAATGTTTAAAATTTACAAACAGGGCATGGAAATTTGCAAGAAAAATACTACTAACTCTGGAAAAATTCCTACCTTACTTTAAAAATATTTAAAAGCCAAAATATATTTTATATAACATAAATGTACAAATTAGAATAAAATATATCAAATAAAAATGTCATTTATATAATTTTAAAATAAAGAATATTGCTGAATAACCCAATATACACACAATATTGAAAATAGTATAACTTTTGCAATTTAAATCCGTTTGCAACGAAACGAAAAGCAGTATTCAAGTTATTAAATCTATTTTTATAATAAAAGATAAAATTCATAAATTTCAAACTTTTAAATTTTCAAGTTAAAAGTCGAAGTTTGACTATTTGACCAAAATTCACATTTTCTGGAAATATTAAATTTAGTCATATTTGGAATTCAAATCCACATACAAAATCAAAGTTTTTTTATATTTACAATAACAACATTTATTCTTTTCATAAATAAAGCTCTTAAATTTGAAAAAATCAAATTAAAATTAATTGTAAAATACAGGGTTGTTACACGAAATATCTAGTGGAACGGATAGTAGCCCTATTTTGTTATCCACTAATTTTGATTCAAAATGATTTTAAAAATGATCTCTTGTTTTATAAAATGATTTTCAAATATTCCTTTTCAAAAGAAAAACCTTCGTTCACATTTCCAAAAATGTTTTAGCCTCAAAATCATATTTATCATTTTGTTATATTTTGATTTCAAAATTGTCCTTGATATTTTAGCCTCAAAATCTATTTTAATATTATATTTACTTTAGTTTATTTACTTTGATTTTAAATATATTTTAGTATATATACATATATACATTCATAAGTATTTCTACTTCTAAATACCTTCTACAAATACATAGAGTCCATTTGAATAAAGTTGCATATGTTTTAAATCATCATTTTCAAAGTAAAGCAAATCATCACTTTTTACTAGACCATGTCGACATCCTATTTACCTGCCATGTCGACATGCTTCCCGTTACAGCAAAGGTTGTTTTCAAAAGAAGTGTCTATTCGTTTAAACCTCTTCGAATGGACACATCCATTCATTCTCTATAAATAGAGACTGTTATGGACGTTTTCCAGAAACTACTTTCTTTATTTTTCTCTCCTCTTTACTCTCTTATCTTATTTTCTAATCATCCTATCCATATTTTGCCGAAATCTTAAGTGAATCAAACCAGAATATCTCTAGTTTGATTCTCTGCCACTCTCTCCAAAGAATCTCAGTGCTTATCAGAGTTATAGATACATTTGTACTCAAAGAAACTTGTGTGGGGTTATAAAGGTGTGATCGTGTCCTTGGAAATCGATTGGGTGAACTTGTAACCTGTGAATCAAGTGGTTCTACCCAGAGACCTGAGAATCTGGAGGGTGTACCTCGTTGCCTTGGAATCGAGGGATTGTAATCTAGATTATTGTTGAATAGAAAGCCGTACGGGTTGTGCGGGACTGGATGTAGGGTAACACCGAACCAGTATAAAATTCCTGGTGTGTTCTTTCCTTTACTTGCTTTTTATTTATATTTGCATTTGTTTGTGATTCTGTGATTTGATCTGTGATTGTGTATTTGCATTAAGTTAGTTAATTCAATTTAAATCAAAGAAGTTTTAAAGAAATTCTTAAAACACTATTCACCCCCCCTCTAGTGTTAAATAGCCTTAAGATCATCTTCCGCGTCCCTTTCATTTGGTATCAGAGCAAGTTTTTCAAAGTATTCATAACCTGATTTTTGAAAAGTAACAATGGCTACCAACACTGGTATTTCTAGTTCATTTGTAGAGGGTCAGTCCACTGCCAGACCACCACTTTTCAATGGCAGTAACTATGCATATTGGGCATGTAGAATGAAGATATATTTACAATCCATTAGTTTAGAAACATGGAATATGACACAAACTGAATACACTGAGCCCACAACTGATTTTACTCAATGGACGACCGTTCAAAGAGAAGTGGCTCAAAACAATTCAAAAGCCATGAATATTTTATTTTGTTCACTAGATAGAAATGAATTTAATAGGGTATCTGTTTGTAAAACTGCATATGAAATCTGGAAAACTCTGCAAGTTACTCATGAAGGAACAAGCAAAGTTAAACAGACCAAAATTTCTATTCTTACTAATCAATTTCAATTATTTAAGATGTTGCCTAGTGAATCTATTCCAGATATGTATAGTCGTTTTTAGGATATTGTTCATTCACTAGTATCTCTGGGAAAAGCAATCTCCGAAGAAGATCAAGTCAGGAAAATTCTGAATTCACTCACTCCAGAATGGGATTTGAAGACTGGCGATTGAAGAAGCAAATAACATCAGTACCTTGAAGATTGATGAATTAATTGGAAATCTGATGTCATATGAAGTTCAAATTCAGGGAAGAAGGGAGAATAAGTCATCAGAAAAAAAGTCCATTGCCTTCAATGCACTAACTGGTGAATCAGACTCTAGTGATGATGATGAAGAAATAGCCTTCATGACAAGAAACTTTCGAAAATTCTTGAAGTATAGAAAAATGAATATCACAAGAGAAAAAGTTTTGGAAATAACACTGAATCACTCAACAACATCAAATGCTTCAATTGCAATGAGTTTGGTCATTATCAAAGAGACTGTCCACATCTAGAAAAGCAAACTCCTCAATCAAACAAAGAATATTCAAAGAAAAGAAAGAAAGCATTTGCAGCAACACTGGATGATTCAGATACGTCCTCAAGTGATGATGAACAGAAAACAGAATTGGCAAATATGTGTTTTATGACAACTCAGAATTCAGATAATCAGGATGATATGGAACTCAAACAAGGTACACGTTTACTATTTTAATTGGTTGAAAATTGGTTGCTTAGAATAGTTTATTAGTTAAGTATATAATTGATTTTATTAACTTAAAATTTTTTAAATATCTTTTAAAATTTTTATAAAATATTATTTTTATATATTTTCTGTATAATATATTTTCAAAATATATTCAGACAATAATCATAATATATATAAATATATATATATATATAAATCTTGTACATGATTGAAATCATTTTTGCAAAATCTGATGTGCATGTCGACATGGCACTTATTGGTAATGTCGACATACCTGTAGCAAATCAGATTTCTAAATTTGAATTCAAAATTCAAATTTCCCTCCACCTTTTCACTAACTCCTATGTTCTGAATAGTTATGACTCTTTGACCAGAGAATCCACCTATTCAACCTCGTTATATCTATCTTCTATCAACACTTATCTCCATCTTCAATTCAAATTCAAAACAACTTTTATCTTCAAACACTCTTATCTCTTCAAAAATGGCATCCACTAGCAACGTAGCCGGAATGAGGCTGTCAAGAGCCACCAAAGATCATCTCTACAATAATAGAGATGCCATACTTGCATACATTAATTACGCAACTTATGGAAAAGTTCATTCGGGTAATTTTGCTATTTTTAATGACTTCGCTTCTTATGAAATTGATGCTCTCTTTCAAAACAATGGTATTCTAAGCTTGGTTGACAATAACCAAAATGATTTTGTTTGCTATCCAAATCTTGTCAAAATGTTTTATGCAAATTTAAATCGTGGTTTTTATAATGGAAGGGATGATGAAGTGTGGAGTAGTGTCAAGGGGACACAAATTGTTTTGGATACCGATGTTTTAGGAACCATACTTGAGTGTAAAAGTACCGGTTCCAATCTTTCTTCTTTTGAAATCGAGGAAACCGATCGTGAAACTTTTCACAATATTTTTGAGGAAGAAATGGATTTCAAAAACAAATTTTTTCGACCAAAAGCTCGTATTGTTAATCTTCTCCTTCAACGCACTATTACTCCGAGATCGGGAAATTACAATAACCCGACTCAAAAAGTGTGTAAGGCTCTTTTTGCAATTTTTGGAAATTATGATATTAATTGGGCACAAGTTATCTTGGATGAATTTCGACACAAAAACTTGGATTCGGGAGAGAATGCATTATATCATGGAATATACCTCACTAGAATTTTTAATTACTTTGGAGTGGATATGAGAGGTGAAGAATTCTTTCCACGAAAGGTTTTTAATCATTCCAATATTTCACTTATGAAAATTCCGCACGTGTTTCAACCATACGAAACACTAACGGAAAAAGAAGCACGATTGGGGTATGAGGAAATGCAAGAAGATGAGGAGGAAGAAGAAGAAGAGGAAGAGGAGGAAGAAGAAGGTGAGGAAGAAGAAGAAGAGGAAGAAAGTGAAGAAACTTCCTTAGAGAGTATTGATTTTCCCACACGACCATCAAACAAGACTCTCCTTCACAATCAACGAGTGATTGTGAAAAATCAAAAAGCTCTCAAACACTCCGTAAAAATAAAATTGGACAAAATGTCCAATACTATGAACAAGTTCTTCTCCAAAGTCAGCAAGAAGCTCAATATCTCATCATCTTCATCCTCATCTACTAGTTTCTAGAGTTTACTTTTTGTATATCAATGAAATTTGGTGTATTGAAAGTTGTATCTTTATGTTTTCTTTATGAAATTCATGTACTTCTCTGTTCTAGTATGAAATGAAGCTTATTCTCTGTTTATCTTACTGTTACTCTTATTTATATCAAGTAATATATATAAATCATATGTATATACACTGAAAATTCAAAAATAAGATGTGCAAAATCTGCTATGTATGTCGACATACTATATAGAGGTCATGTCGACATATACTGGTAATATTCTGAATGGACATTTCAATTTGAAATTCAAAATAACTCCTTATGTCTATTCATTTCAAACGACTTTCCTGTCTATTTAAGTCCTATTTTCTTCCAGAAAACTTCTCATAACTTCTCTCTACTCTTATCTACTTATTTCCTTCTTACTTATCATCAAAATGGCTTCATCCTCTTCAAATCTAAGTGATAATCTTGAAGAGACTCTCAAATCCTTCAAAGATATTCTTACTTCTATTCTACGAAATCAGAGGCACTTAGAACTGAGTCAAATGCAGATGATAAAGGAACAAGAAAGGCATTTCGATGCACTACGATGGATGATCTCCGCTCTCAACAAAGAGGATCTCCAAGTAAATCCACCGAAGACATTGCTCCAGGACGATGAAGATTGGGAAGTAATCAAAGCGGATCCCATCTTTGGAAAAGAGGGATGGGTTGAAGTTCCACGTAACATTTAACTTGTTTGATTTGGTTTAAAATTGATTTGATTTGAAATACTTGATTTGGTTTGGTTTTAAACATGGTTGATTTATGATAACTTACTATATTGATTATGTAATAAGACATAAATAGGTGTGCTTATGTTTGATTGATTTGTCTACTTATTGTATGCATTTTCTTTTCATTTAACAGTTATGTATATAGTGATATGAATAAAATAATTTGTGGTTACACTTATTATTCTCATTCTTATATTACTCATATATATCATTCTGAGTATACAATATTTAGCATTGTTATATCTAGTTTCAGTATTATTAATGATAACACTATCATTAATATCATAGATTTAGGGGGAGTTAGTGTCATTTTTTTGTTGATGACAAAGGGGGAGAAGTATAAAATAGGTTAGTTAGGCATAGATTAAGGGGGAGTTATTAGATTTAGGGGGAGTTATAAGGAGAATATAAATATTTTATAAACAAAGGTTGTCATCATCAAAAAGGGGGAGAATGTTAGTCCATAGGATAGTGGTTTTGATGACAACAACTAAAGAAGTGTTATAAAATATATATGTGCAGGAAATCTATATGCAGGTATCAACAAAAGAAGACTGTACAGTAAAGAAAACAAAATTGATGAAGACAAAGATCAAGAGTTCAAGATTGAAGACTCATGAGATTCAAGATATTCAAGAGTTCAAGACAAATAATATAGTTAGGTTAGATATTTGTTAAAACTCCTTGAAAGCACTATCATTCTTTTTTATCCAATTTACTCATGGAATGGAATCCACTTCGTTCTTGTTAAAGGGATGGAACCCTAGTGAGATGGAACTCACGAAATATCTAGTGGAACGGATAGTAGCCCTATTTTGTTATCCACTAATTTTGATTCAAAATGATTTTCAAAATTATCTCTTGTTTTATAAAATGATTTTCAAATATTCCTTTTTAAAAGAAAAACCTTCGTTCACATTTCCAAAAATGTTTTAGCCTCAAAATCATATTTATCATTTTGTTATATTTTGATTTCAAAATTGTCCTTGATATTTTAGCCTCAAAATCTATTTTAATATTATATTTACTTTAGTTTATTTACTTTGATTTTAAATATATTTTAGTATATATACATATGTACATTCATAAGTATTTCTACTTCTAAATACCTTCTACAAATACATAGAGTCCATTTGAATAAAGTTGCATATGTTTTAAATCATCATTTTCAAAGTAAAGCAAATCATCACTTTTTACTAGACCATGTCGACATCCTATTTACCTGTCATGTCGACATGCTTCCCGTTACAGCAAAGGTTGTTTTCAAAAGAAGTGTCTATTCGTTTAAACCTCTTCGAATGGACACATCCATTCATTCTCTATAAATAGAGACTGTTATGGACGTTTTCAAGTAACTACTTTCTTTATTTTTCTCTCCTCTTTACTCTCTTATCTTATTTTCTAATCATCCTATCCATATTTTGCCAAAATCTTAAGTGAATCAAACCAGAATATCTCTAGTTTGATTCTCTGCCACTCTCTCCAAAGAATCTCAGTGCTTATCAGAGTTATAGATACATTTGTACTCAAAGAAACTTGTATGGGGTTATAAAGGTGTGATCGTGTCCTTGGAAATCGATCGGGTGAACTTGTGTCCTGTGAATCAAGTGGTTCTACCCAGAGACCTGAGAATCTGGAGGGTGTACCTCGTTGCCTTGGAATCGAGGGATTGTAATCTAGATTATTGTTGAATAGAAAGCCGTACGGGTTGTGCGGGACTGGATGTAGGGTAACACCGAACCAGTATAAAATTCCTGGTGTGTTCTTTCCTTTACTTGCTTTTTATTTATATTTGCATTTGTTTGTGATTCTGTGATTTGATCTGTGATTGTGTATTTGCATTAAGTTAGTTAATTCAATTTAAATCAAAGAAGTTTGAAAGAAATTCTTAAAACACTATTCACCCCCCCTCTAGTGTTAAATAGCCTTAAGATCATCTTCCGCGTCCCTTTCACCCATCATAGTCGAAACCATCACTGTCGAAACCATCATAATCGGAACCAATCCACATGGTATCTCTAGAAGATATGTAGTGGATTGGAAGATGGGCGGAAGCCTTGGTGTCGAAGGGTAAGCTTCCGAAGGGGTCGAAACCCTGTTTTGTTTTCATAAGTTAAATCATTGCCTTGTTTTATTAAAAAAGCTTACGACTTAATCAAAACTTATTATTTTCGAAAGGGTGTATATTTAGCTTTCGAAGAAGGTTGCCATGTTATACTAAAAGTACTAGCTTTTGAAAGGGGTTGGTTTCGACCTAGTCGAAGCCTAACCACTACTCTACCTTTTGACCATATTGTCCAATAGTGCTTTCGAAGAGTTGCCTTTGATTTTACTTTAAAACCAAACCTTTTTCTTAATTGCTTTCGAAAGGGGTTGGGGTTTCGAAGGAGATGGAGTCGAAAGGGGGTTTCGACCCAGACCTTCGAAGTTTTGATTTTTAAAGCCTTTTGCTTTCGAAATAGATGGCTCCGACACCATCAATTTTTCCCCAAACTAATTTATGTTGGTATCGAAAGAGATACTTTCGTATATAACCATTTTGACCTAAATGATTTTTAGGAGTAACCCAATGCTTTCGAAAGGGGTACTTTCATTTTTTTCGAAGTTCTATATTTTTAAGATGATTTAATACGGTCGAAAAGTATTATAGGTTTTGAAAGAGAATGTTATTAAGGGCTTCGAAAGGTATGTATTTAATGTTTTGAAAAGGGATCTTTGCTTTCAAAAGGAGGCTATCCACAAGTTTCGAAAGAGATGTTTTTGATTCCAAAACATAAACCCAATCTCAATTTAAAGTAATAGCTATGGCATAAATAAAGATTTTGAAATGTTATTCACTTTGTTATTAACCCATAACTGTATTTTGAGGAAAAGGCAGAATAACCAGTTAGGTTGACCCAGTAGTGAATATAACTTAACATATGTTAAAAAAATTCAATTAATGATATTGGCAAGGGCCAATAGATTTGCAGTAAGCCCATGAAATATGTATGATATTGGCAGAGGCCAATAGGTTCATAGTCAGCCTATGAACACTATGATTTGATATTGGCAGAGGCTAGTAGGTTTGTAGTTAGCCCATGAAAACTATATCTGGATTAAGATATTGGCAGTCGGCCAATAGGTTCCTAGTTAGCCCATGAAAACTAGGATAAGAAATAAGATATTGGAGTTACCAATAGGTTCATAGTGATCCATGAAAACTAAGTAATTGGGCAGATAGTCCTTAGCATTTTAACAGGTTAACAGTAATCCTAGAAACTATAGTTGAGACAAATAGTCAGAATGAATGGGATGGGTAATCCAGAATTGATTTAATTGTTTTGCATATCATCATAATGTTTTTAAATACTATGCTTTAACCATTGTGGATGCAGGAGCACAGTATATGGTTTTATAAATATTTTAGGATACCAGTGAGGGGAAAACCTATTCCTCTAAGCGGCGTGGTCTCACTAGATATCCAAATGGTTTGAGATGGTAAATTATTATTCATACCAGGCTTTATGTCTGACTTGAAGTTTTTTTTCCTCTTAAACTCTAGGGTACTCAACTGATTTTGAGTAGGTTGAGAGTTAACGTTTCCAAGTGTTCTTTTAGCCGAATAAAGCTTCCAAGAACGTGCAGGAGGCAAACTTGTTATCAGAGTTCTTTTTATTTCTGCTGTGTGTTTTGTTTGTAAAGTCGAATTGTTTTCTTGCCTATCTATATACTCTGATCTACCAAAGGAGCATCTTCACATGTCACTCTTGGTGTATTTTTAATAATTATATATTATCTGAACGTGGTCTACGAATTGGGATTATGTAATCAATATGGAATATTTTGAAATGGAATATAGAATTTGTTTTGCTGTTTAATTGTTTTACCATATTCTTGTGTTTCTGTGTATCAGTGTATCTAATATCGCCGTGTTTGGTCACCGAGGATTTATAACTATGGATGACTGCAGCATCCGTAGCCGTTGGTTTTTGGCCTCCAAATTGGGGGATGTTACATCCTCAAGGATAAAGAATGTTGTGGGACCGAGCGAAAAGGGAGTACAAAGTAATATCACAGTAAAGCTAATATTAAATATTGAATATAAATATTGAATATAACATTTATATTAATATTTATAATATACTATAACCTTTATAGTATTACAAATATATCTTATATATATATGTATATTCATTTAATTAATTAACCTTTAATTAATTTACTTAATTGATTAACCTTTAATTTATTTAATTAATTTTTTTTAATTATATTATATTAATTTCGAAATTCAATTCGTATATATATATACATATATACTTATGTTCCTTTAAAACATTATAACATATATCTACCATATAATACTTGCATATACATTTTTATTAATTTACTTATTTAATTATTTTATTTTATTAATCCAATTAATAAATTTCAAATTTTTTAAAATTAATATACATCAATTTTCAGAATTTTGAAAATTTTCATTATATTATAACATTTATAATATGTGTATATTATAATTTAAATTGAACTTTTAAATTTAAAAGTCTTATATTTTCCATTTTTCAAAACAATTTGAAAATTTATTTTATAACATATACAATATATTTCTTATTTTAAATTTAGACTTTTATTTTTAATTCCCAAACAATTTTGAAATCACCCCAAGGCCCAATTCAAATTGGGCCTTTTCTATTAAGGACAACCTTATGGGTTTTGAGCTTAATTGTTAACCCTAGCATGACTAATTTAGATTGCATAGGCTATTGGGCTCTAATACGATTGTTGGAACTGGGTCAACCCACAATGGAAGATATGCGTGAATTTCAAAAGTTTACCCTATTGGATCTTAATTGGGCCTTTGAATAAATTTATAAATTGTTGATAGAAATTTATTCAATTTATTTTCATTTTATGTATAAATATACATATGTACATGTGTGCATGTGTAACATGATATATTGTATAAGGTATAACATGCCCGTATATAGATGTTGGGATTTACATCGCAACGGACACGTTAGCTCATCCTATATATATTTTATGTTGTTTAAATATGTGTGTCCATATGTATGTATTATTAGAAAATATTATATAAATAAATATATATTTAATATTATAGTATATAAAAGAAAATAAAGATATATATATATATATAATATAATTTAATTAATTTTTTCATAAATATAAATACATATATATAAATGTATTAAAGTAACATGATTATATATGTATGTATGTATCTATAAATATAAACATAATTATTAAATGTAAATATCATTTAAAATATTTTATATAATTACAAAATTTAAATTAAATAATAATTTTTTATTTTCATTCTAGATCTAATACACAATAATTAAAATTTTAAATATAATTTTATTATATTAATATATATTTTTATTATATTAATATATATATATATATATATTAAGAATTTATTAGTTAAACAATAATAAATAAAAGATAGAAATATATATGTCATAAATATTTCTAATTTTAAAATTTCTTAGGATATTGTTAAATACCGTAATAAATTTTGGATTTTTTTAGTAAAAATAACTTTTTTAATTAATTAAATGCTTTTCGGCTAAAGAACTAAAAATTAATTTTTTAAAATATTTAAAAATATAATTTTTTGATCAAGAACTTATGATATATTATATTAGTTTAAAAAAATATAAAAATGAATTTTCAAAATATAATTTATTTTATATGAATTTATTAATTCATATAATAATTAAATAATAATAAAAATATTAGATAATTACAAAAATTATTTTCAATCACTACAAATTATTTTTAATATAAATGTATGTTTTAAAAATATCTGATCAATTATTTATATGACATAGTCATATAGTTTAATATAAGTCATATAACTAAATTAGTTAATATATTAATTTATGTATATATTAATTAATAAAATATATAAAAATAATAATTTCGGTTGCGTGTATCAGATACTTATGGAAAAATTATAATTTTTATTTTATTTTATAAACAAATACACATAACCAATCAACATGTGATAATAACAATACCTATAGGAATTTAACTTAACTAACAATATAGTAATAGCAATATATGTATATACGTGAAAAATATACATTTATACAGAGGTAATACATCATATATGCAAACTAATCACTTACCTAAAACTAATTCCCTTATGTCCACCTTGCATCGATGAGCTCTCCTCCATTAGAAAATTTCTCGATTCGTTAGATTGCTAGGCCTAGAACCGCAGACCTTTTGCTATCAAATTGCTTTTGATTTGATTTGATTTTTGATGGAGTATATAGAGGGATTTATTTTGACCATAAGATGATAGAGGAGGTAGAAAAAAGCCCTTTTTGCATTAGAGTTAGGAGTCCTTTAATAGTGGAAGGAATAGAGAAAAAGTTGGATCATATCTCGTACCCTTTCTCCCAAAATCTGAGCCATCCATCGAAAATACTCCTAGTCCATTTTTTGCCTCCCCTTACATCCTTTTTGTTCAAAATTTTCTTCCCTTTTCATGGGCTTTTAACCCATTTTAAGCCAAATAAACATTATTCATTAAAACTAATTTAACTGCTTATTGATATCGCGTATCGATCGATATATTTTTAACTATTATAAATATATACAATAGTATTTATTCCTAAAATCATATTTAAATTTCATAATTAATATTTCATAAATATTAATTAATTTAATTAATTTATAACAATTATAAACTAATTAAATCATTTAGTCAAAAGAGAATTTATCATTTCGGTTGTGCGACTCTCGGGTGTAAATTCGGTTAGCGATTAACATCTAACTATTCGAATGTTAACGTTCATAGGTCACTTAGCAGGTAGTGTGACATTTTGGCCAAATTTATCACTTTTTTGTTTTGATAAAATCCAATTTCACTTTATTAAATGTTACCCAGTTATGACATTTATTTACACCAATTTCCTTCACTAAAACTATATCACTTTGGACTTATGGAATTTAGTAACGGTCAAAATTCCAATATCATCCATATTCAACTCTATAGTTCAAAGACAAAACCCTTGGTTCAATAATAGCAATTATTATTAGCCAAAATGCTCTGGCCAGAGACTTTGACTTTGAGTTGATTTAAGTTGACCGTGATACTAACCCTATATAACCGAGGAGACGAATCCTTTCTTGAATAGTGCTTTACTTCCAATACTTCCACTCAATCCAACTATAGTCACTCGATGGAACATTGTACCTTGATTTGACTATAATCAAAGCAGAGTTTTTATATTGAAAATCCATAGTATTCTCAAGTCGAGAGAACTGTGTAACTCAGTCACATCGATATTTTCTGTTTGACCTTAGTTATACTAACCACCAAAAAGCCATTGAGTAAGTCATTCCATTATTATCCAGTACCTATCAGTACGAAACTTCTAGGTGCCCTCAGTAGACATGAGTAATACACCGCCCAACATTTGGAGAGCATTACATACTCTAGCCTCAACGGATACATTAATATCCAATCTCGATGCATCTTGATTAGGAACATTTAAAATGATATATTTATTTTCATAGTGATAAATTACTCACGGTTACAACCCTTTATATCTACTATCACAAAATGTATCATTTAGGGATTTTCTATTAAATATACCTTTAATTAAATTAATTAATTAATATAACACATTATATCAAGTATATAATAGAAAGAAGAACATCTTTTACTTCGAACAAGATTGATTACTAAGTTAGATATATGTAACAAATTACATAATTGCCCCTATATACCCCTACTTTATCAATAAATTTATGGCAAGCGGCTATCTTTTTATTAATCTGACAACTAATTAAAGAGCTATTATATAAGTTACAAACTCTATATCTTTTTTATGTTTGAAGCCATACTAAAGATTTAGAAAGCAGTTATACCTGTAAACTGTTTATGCATTCCACATCTTACCAACTTGATAATTAGCCGAAACATTTCTAAATAATTCTAAACTCACTTTATTATTTATGAATTTAACATTGGGTTGTCTGTTCGACATTCTAGTAATCTTAACAGGGTGTTATATGCACGGTGCCTTGATCGAACCCTAATGACTAGATATAGGTTCGACATCTAGTTATAAATTCAACAATTATTAATGAGTTTTTAATTGGTTGTGAATACCTTAAATATTTATAAAACCTGAGATCTTGTTATAGGTTCGATACCTATAAATGGACTTCTTAGTGAATTATCGAATTTTTACAAGTTCTATAGTTAGTTTTGGTTTTAGCATGAAATAAATAGTTAGTTTTAGTTTTTTTAGTATTCACTGGCTAGGCATTTAATTACTCATCTTTACATCTATATTTTGAGAATCCCACTTATTCTTATCATTTTAAGCCTTTTTTATAAAATATGTATTACTCCACTGATCTTGGGCAATACCGTTTGATAGGTAAATGGCTGGCAAAAAATATGGTAAGGGCCCCAAACCTTCTCCTACTTTCGAGGAAGGAGATACAAACTCGTTTCATCTCTTATTACCTCTCAGGATGAAGATAACGCCATCATTCGTCGATTTGGTATTACTGATGTTAAGGCTAGATTGGCGGGCCCATCTAGAAGCATAAACAATCCTTCGAAAGGTTTCTTTGCCTTTACTCCAATTCACATTTGGCATTTCATTTATTTTCCACTTTTTGATTTCTTCGTTCGATACTTGGATCATTTAGGCATCGCTCCGATACAATTGCTACCTAATTCCTACAACTATTTAAGCTGCCTTTAAATTCTGGCCAGGGAAGCTAACTTTTCATCTCTTGATGTAGATATCCTTCGCTCATTAGTAACTCCCATCAAAGTGGAGAAGTAGCAAGAGGGAATCGTGTATCGCCTTCTCCCTCATGAAAGTGTGATTAGCAACATGATAAACAAATCTAGAGACTAGGAGAATCGGTTCTTCTATGTTAAGAGCCACACCTCCAAAATTAGAGGGTCTTTCTCTACTCCTAGTAAGCTTTGCCACTTTTCCTTTACCGTTTATACTACCTACTATTGTCACTTACAACTATTATTCTCTTTTAGAACTAGTCCCCAAGGGGACAGATTCTTCCATAACTAAAACAGTTGGGTAATTGAACTCAACATCTCAGACATTAGGAGACAGATATAAAATTTTGATTGAGGTCAATCTCAAAAATACTCCCTAATTTTGGAGTGCCTCAAAGTGATTGGGGAACCTCCCATGGTAAAGAAGGATACACATGGGAAATAATTCCTTGTGATTAGTAACCAAAATGCCTTTTCTAACTCTTCCCTTATTCACCGTGATTCTTCCAACGAGTTTTTATTATAATTCAAATGAATTTTCTTATGTCAATAACTTATGAATTTTCATTTAATTTAGGCTCATCTGCCATTGTCGTAGCTTCTACGCATAAGAAGGCTAAAACTCATGTCTCTCCTTTGGCCGAATCAACTAAGTCCACCCCAGTTAGGGATTTTACTGCCAAAGCTATTGATTCTATAAAAAGGAAGGCAGGTTCTGGTGCTCCAACCGATGCTTCTATCCCTCCTTCGAGCAAAAAAGGCTAAGCTTGAGGATGTTCAGACTTCCATTATTGTTGCCAAGAAGTCAAATATGGATGCTACTTTGGCCACTCACAATCATAACATGATTAATTTAAGTTCTTCGGACCAGGGTACACAAGAATATAGAAAGAATGTTCATACTCCGAATCCTATACTAGACATCTCGCTTCCTACCTCTGCTTCTGGTTTCTAATGTTTGTTCAAGGAGTTAGGTCCGACTCCCCTTCCTATCAAATCTCTTCCTTCGAAGGCCCAAGCTCAAACTATCTCTATGGGCTTTAATGATCTTATTAGTTCAGTTGTTCAGTCTCCTACCGTGGCTTCTCTTATGCCACTGTAGCCATCGACTTTTTCAATGGGTCATCTTTATGTTCTTTATCAATAGCTTTTGTTGGTATGTGTATTTTAGTATTTTTAGCTAATCCAGACTCTAATTTGGTACATCTTATCTTCTATCTGCTGTATGTTTCATGCGGCCAAACATATGTTCTTTCTTCAACAAGCCTCTCATGGGCCTATTGGTCAAGTTGCGGAGCTTGAGGAGCATGTTTCCTCATTAATGGCTAAAATTGGGCTTTCACGAAGTCAAATGATTGATGTTGCAGTGGAAAGGGATGAGGTTATTCTCAATTGAAAACTTGCCTCCACATTTGATGAGGAAAAGAAAGCCAAACTATTACTTGAAGAGAGGGTGAAGATAGAGCTTGAGCAAGCCAATAAAGAGAAAGCCGGAATGACTGATAAAATAAAGTCTTTGGAAATCCAGCTGGGAGCTAAAGATGCCAAGAAGAAAGTTTCCTTCTTTCTAGATTAGATTCTTACTAAAATTATAGAGAAATGCTATAAAGATGCTCTTTTTGTAGCATATAATAACAACATTGGAAGATACCCTAACTTGGACTTTCCTTCCCAAATTAAAAATTCAAGAAGAAGTTCGATCTTATGCTGGGAAGAATTCATAGATAGCTTCAGGATGAATTTCACGAAGAAGAAACTATCAACCCAAAGGAATTATTATCTTTCGATGACCCCTCACTTAGAGGAGATAAAGATTTTAACAAAGAGGAAGATGATGATAAGGATGACGACGACAATCAAGGTGGGGATGATGGCAGTAAGGGTACGGAAGAACCAAGAGATGGGGGTAACGGATCAGGTGGTCATGGCTTAGACTCATCTGCTCATGATACAGATTTTCCAATCTTCCCGGACCTCATGATGTTTCTCACCAAGACATCCTAGCAAAAGGTGTCCAAACTTCTAGTAAAGAATCGAACAAGGAGTAAACCCATGTTTCTACCTCAAAGGCACCCACGGTATAGGTATAGTTTATTTTTAAACGCCTATAATTATTTGTTTGCTTTAGTTAATAAATTTACTATTTTAGAGAAATAAGTATTACTTTGAGACCTTGTACGAGAAGAGTGAAAAAAGGTGAAGTAATTAAATAGAGAGATTAAGAAAGCGAATGAAGATTACAATAGTTTATCTGAGAGTTATAGGCGTCTTCGTATTTATGAAAAATAATTAAAAGAATTCAAGGAAAAACGAGCTGCCCAAAATCTCATCTTCATAGAGAAAGGCTTTTAAAAGAAAATGCAGAGTTAACTACACTCTTCTGGATGCTTATTGAAGATAGAGATGATTGAGTAGGTTTTCTTTACAAAATTTATTCTAGGAGTCTTTTTGTTGACTGTTCTTTCTTAGGGAAGAAGAGTGGAGTTTAATTAGACATCCCCATAATAGATATTTAAATGAGCATGGGACTGATCCTCATCTTGGAGAATGCTGAAATCTACCCAAGGATGCGACCGTTCCACTTTCCCCTAACACTCTCCTCCTTGAGAACGTTAAGTTCAATAAAGAGAGATTCATTTTCGAGTTTTACAAAGGATTGATATTGTACGAACCTAAGTAATTTTATTATTATAATATGTAATTTAGACAATATTATGAATTCCAGTATCTTTGCTTCTTTGCATCTTAGCTTATTTTTCTTGAATTATACAGATTAAGGAATCATAGTTAGTCCTATTTTCTTGGAACTCCTAAGTAAATATATTAAATTAAAGAGGGACTGTAAAGAGAAGTTGTTAATTCTTAAGACCTAACGGATAGTAAAATATTGCTTCCTTAGGGATCTCCAAGAAGTTTACACATGGTTTCCATACTTTCATTTCAATTTCTTGGGCAGTGAAAAGGACAATTTACTTAAAGAGATGCGAACTAATTATGCCAAATTGTTATGTGGTGAAGCTAGTCCTCCGACCAAGAAATGGGACTACCATCAATTCCCACCAGTCGGTACCCCTCCCGGGTTTAATTTCCCTTTTTACTCTACCTTTTCTATGTCCATGGTTTCACTCAAGAAGGCCCAAAATGCAATCTTTAAACTTTAAGAATATATATAACTCGTATTGTAATGTTATTTGAATTTGCTTGTGCTTGTAAACCTTCTTGTTGCTAATAAAGAGCACATTTCCTTGTGTATTAATTCCTTTTTCCTATTTATTTATTTTTATTAGGAAAAACAATTAACACTTGCCTTTAGCAGTCCAAATCTACTTTCTTGATTGGATAATATCAAAGCCAAGATAAGATTAGTCATTGAGGAGAAACATTCTTCTTAAGATGCTCCAACTATGTTGTTTCCGGATAACCCGGATGCGTAACAAAAAATATTATAAATTGAGATCTACACTAGGCAATATGAAAGAAATGACTTCTAGCTTAGAACAAAAAATTAAAGAGAAACACAAAGAAATCAATGAGCCGAAAGGGAATTGAGTGCGGCAGGCTAGTCTGGACCTTCAGTCCAAAAGATCGAAGCCAATGCAGAAATCGCTCGATTACATCAAAGGGTAATGGATCTTGAAGTGGACTTGTTAAAAAGTCATGTATCTTATCAATATTTAGAACTCATTGCAAGTGGAGCCGAATCCAACCTTCCTACTCTTAACCCTTCGACTGGCAAAGAACAGTTTTCTACCTTGTTGAACCCACCCTCAGGTTTGGATCGTGGAGAAATCTCTAGATGGTGCCAAAGAGTTAGTTATGAATGCATCTAATTTTTAAAAGGAAATGGGATGAAAAAGTCTCGGAATATCTTAATAAGTATCAAAGTCAGGTTGTGGAATTAGAACGTGGAAGATATGCTCTGTTATCTCGGTTATTAACCTAGCAGAATACAAGGGAAGTCAGAACAGCTTCATCGAGTCAGAACAGCTCAAGAACCAACCAACGGGACTAGAAGGACCAACCAAGAAGGATCAATAGAAAAGAAAGCAAAAACACGTTAAGGATATGGATCACTAGCGATCCATAACTTATAGGTCGCTAGCGATCTATGATGTTTGCTTGTGGGTACATCAATCCTCTTGCATCATGATCCAATGGGAATTCTAGGAGTGATGACTAAGTTTGATGGAATTCCAAGCTAGTTGGATCGATAAATGGGCGTTTGTTTAATTCAATCAGCGTCTGGTACAACCAGTAAGTGGATCATCATCAAGACAAGGCAACCAGCTACGAAACTACATGGAAAACACCAACATGAGATAACAAACGCGATCGAAAAGACAAAGCTCAGAAATCCTCTAAGTAAATGGATCGCTAGCGATCCATGCCCTATGGATCGCTAGCAATCCATACCATTTTGCTAGGTCGTAATATTCTTAAGAGGAGTGGATAATAGTAAGTATCTCTAGCTATGGGTCGCTAGCAAGCCAACAAATATGGATTGCTAGCGATCCATAGCCTATGGATCACTAGCGATCCATGGAATTAGTTCGGTTCGCGGCACAACTTACATAGCATCTTCATATAGTTATTTGCAAGTATTTGGCAAGAAGGCATAGCCCAATAATGCTCCAACCCCTATAAATATGGTCCTACCTGCAAACATAAATGGGATCTTAGGGACTGGCTGCTGGAGCTCGGCAGAAAACCTTCTTCACTCTTCTCCTTCCTTATAATAGTCATCCAAGGAGTTTACTGTGATTATCCAGTGAACTCTAGCAGTGGGGACTTAGTCTAACTTAGGATATTCAACGACTTTGTAATCCAATTCATCTTGTAACAACAATCAGTCCATAATAAAAGTTATAAAGTGGACGTAGGCTTCATTAACAGCCGAACCACTATAAAAAATATTCTTGTCTTTTTACTATTTCTGCTTTTTCTACATTTATTCTCTGTATTATTGCCCTATAAGAACATGGCTGGTGCTTTCACACTCAATCGAGGGTGTTGATCCAATTTTTAGGTTAACATTTTTGTGCTTTCACTGAGAATCCAACTCAGGCTTAGATCTAGCTACCTACTTTGGATCAGATAAGTTCAGAAGTTTGATCCTTAATCTCTGTTCAAAAGATCAACTCCTAAAAATCAATGGCTCCAGAAAGAAAAGGAACTGCTTCTGGAAGATCCATAGGGGCAGTAATAGCCAAAGAAGAGACGAATCATCCACAAATTGAACCAAATGGTGCCAACGCAGAAGATCAGAGGCCAAGATCCTCCGATCAACGCGAAGTCGTTACAAGGGATGAATTGAGTAAAATGGTTGATGAAATCAATCAGAAAATGGAAAGCAATCAGAGAGCTCTTATGGATAAGCTTAATGCCCTCTTGTACTTACAATCACATCCTGCTCCAAGAACTATGGCAGCACTGAGGCGGTTGAAATAGTGATGGGTCCGGGCATCGATGATGTGCACGTAAATGTGCATATATGTACATCCATATTTTATCTATTTTTATTTAAATAAATGTCATATTTGGGTATTTTAACATATTTAAACCAAAATTCGATTATTTTCAAATCATCATATATTCATCTTCATACAGGGGCAAAATGGTCATTCTTGTGCATGTGTCAATTTGAGAATTTTTACTTGGACATTTTTTTATGATTTTTATAGGAATTTGGATGCACATGGAAGAGGGTTTCATGAAGATATTCCTTAGTCAATTGTCGTAACGGTTCAATGAAAATTACTTTTGGATATATGACTTTAGATCTTAATATTTTCAATCTTGAAAGCCAATCGAATGAACCTCGTGACCAAACGTTGGAAGTTAGTGCCATTCACGAAAACTTTGAAAACGAGACACTTGATCTTAACGACGAACGCGAAGCTGAGTATGGAAAATTATTTCATGAAATACCCAATGAGATTGAATACACTCTTTCTTTTGAATCGCTTCCAGTTGAGTCCGAATCTCAACCCAATTCTTTGATTGAGAAACTCCCGAAGTTGGACCTCACCACTTCCCGATCACCTTAAGTACGCATACTTAGGTGATAACGAAATGTTTCCCGTCATAATTTCCGCAACTCTCTCTCTTGATCAAGAAGCCTCCTTACTTTCTATTCTTTCGAAAAATAGAGAAGAAATTGGGTGGTCCATTACCGATATTAAAGGAATTAGCCCCGCTATTGTCCAACATCGTATTCACTTAATTGACGAAGCCAAACCTACTCGTGATGCATAACGGAGGCTTAACCCAAAAATGAGAGATGCGGTTCGTGATGAAATTCTCAAGCTCCTCGATAACGGTATCATATACCCCATCTCCGATAGCCCATGGGATAGCCTAATTCATGTCATGCTTAAAAAGTGCGGACTTACCGTTATAACAAACGATGCTAACGAACTCATTCCTACTTGGACTCAAACTGGTTGGCGTGTTTGCATTGATTATCGAAAATTAGATGCTGCAACACGAAATGATCACTTCCCTCTTCCTTTTATTGACCAAATACTCGAACGTTTAGTCAGCCACGAATTCTACTGCTTCCTTGATGGTTATTCCGGCTATAACCAAATTCCAATCGCTCCCAAAGATTAAGATAAAATGACTTTCACATGTCAATTCGGTACCTTTGCTTATCGACGTATGCCATTCAGACTTTGTAACGCTCCTGCTACTTTCCAACGATGCATGGTTGGCATCTTTTCTGACATGATCGAAAGCTTTCTAAAAGTTTTTATGGATGATTTCTCTATTTTGGTGATTCTTTTTCTGAATGTTTACATCATCTCAAATTGGTTCTAAATTGATGTAAAGAAAAACATTTGACTTTGAATTGGGAAAAATGCCACTTTATGGTCAAACAAGGCATAGTCCTTGGACATATCATCTCAAATAAAGGCATTGAGGTAGATAAAGCAAAAGTTGACGTAATTGTAAACCTACCTATTCCCAAATCTGTTAAGGACATTCGATCATTTCTAGGACACGTTGGCTTTTACCGATGCTCTGTGAAAGACTTTAGCAAAATCGCTCGTCCTTTGACGACTCTTCTCGAAAAGACGTTCCATTCGATTTCAACTCTGACTGTATCTCTTCTTTTGAACGTCTTAAGAATGAACACATTTCTGCTCCAATCATTTGCACGCCTAATTGGGATCTTCCATTTGAAATAATGTGTGATGCCTCAAACTTTGCAGTTGGTGCTGTCTTAGGACAACGCATCAACAAGATCCTTCACGTTATCTACTATGCTAGCATGACTCTGAACAATGCTCAACTTAACTACACAACCACTAAAAAAGAGCTTCTAGCAGTAGTTTTTGCTCTTGAAAAATTCCAACAATATTTGATAGGGTCACACATTACTATGTACATGGACCATTCTGCACTTCAATATCTCTTCACTAAAAAGGACACTAAGTCGCGCTTAATCCGTTGGATCCTTTTATTACAAGAATTTGATCTTACAATCAAGGACAAAAAGGGATCCAACAATGTCATAGCCGATCACTTATCTCGTCTTCCTAACGCACCATCGCCTTTACCAATCAATGAAAACTTCCCCGATGAACAACTTCTTTCAATTTCTATCGATCCATGGTACACAAATATAGTGAACTAGTTAGTCACTAAAGAAACTCCCTCATTTTGTTCCAAACAGGACAAATGAAAATTCATATCCCAAGTGAAATATTTTTATTGGGACGATCCTTACTTATTCAAATGTTGTCCAGACCAAATCATTCGATGTTGCATCCCGGATAATGAGATTAGGAGTGTTCTTTCATTTTGCCATGATCAAGCGTGCGGTGGACACTTTGGTCCTTGAAAAACTACGGATAAGGTGCTTCAGTGTGGTTTTTATTGGCCTTCTCTTTTCAAAGACTAGTTTGAATTTTGTAAAACGATCGATGTCAAATGCTTGGACGAATTTCTTGATGAAATATGATGCATGTAAACCCCATTCTTACTATCGAAATCTTTGATGTTTTGGGTATCGACTTTATGTGACCTTTTTCCAATTCCTTTGGAAATTTGTACATACTTCTTGCGGTCGACTATGTCTCCAAATGGGTCGAAGTCGTTCCTTGTAAAACCAATGACCATAGAATTATTGTGAAATTTCTCAAAGAAAACATCTTTTCGAGGTTCGGCATACCTCGCACAATAATCAGTGATAACGGGACCCATTTTTGCAACCGTTCTTTTGAAACTTTAATGAAGAAATACTCGATAACCTACAAGTTATCCACTCCATATCATCCTCAGACTTGTGGCCAAGTTGAAGTTTCAAATCGTCAAATAAAACAAATCTTCGAGAAAACTGTTAATAAAAATCGAAAAGATTGGTCTCAAAAATTGACCGACGCGCTTTGGGCTTACCGTACCGCTGTTAAAACTAATCTTGGGATGTCCCCATTTCGTTTAGTTTACGGGAAAGCTTGCCATTTACCTGTTGAAATCGAACACAAAGCGTTGTGGGCAATAAAGAACTTAAACTTTGATCTCGAGAAAGCTGGCGAAAATCGAAAACTACAATTCAACGAACTAGAAGAACTTAGGAACGACGCATATGAAAACGAGAAAATTTACAAAGAAAGAACAAAAGTTTATCATGACAAGTCAATCCTAAGAAAAACATTTTTGCCTAACCGAAAAGTTCTTTTATATGACTCTAGACTTCATTTATTCCCTGGGAAACTTAAATCGAGATGGACCGGACCATTTGTGGTACGAACTGTTTTTCCATACGGTGCCATAGAAATACAAAACCCTAGTGATGGATCGATTTTCAAAGTCAATGGCCATCATTTGAAACCTTTCTTGGAATTATCCAAGTAACCAAGAGGAGGAGCTCATGATTCTTCAGGAGCCAAGCTACGTCTAGTAAGAATGTTACCCCTCTTTTGTAAATATGTACATATTTTTCCCCGTTACACTCATTATATCATGCACCTACTATGAGGACACAGTAGAAACTAAGTGTGGGGGGGGGCTCTCATTTTCATTTTTGTAAGTTTCATGGCATTTTTGAATTTTCATTTCCTTTTAACTCAAAAAAAAATCTCAAAATTTCTAAATCTCAAAAACATTTTCTTTTTAGCATTTTGATTTATATTTAAAGAAACACTATAGGATAAGTATAAGTTTTGGTTAATAAATTGAAATTTTTGAAAATTTATTTGTCTTAACAAAAATAAAAATGAAGTTTGATTACAAATAACAATGGTTTAACTAGTATATAGGAAGGTTCATATGTGTTAATTGTGAAGTATATTCTAATTCAAAATCTTTGTTTAAAAAAGTGGTAAATTTGAAGTAAAGGATATAACATTTTTATCTTCTAAGTTAAATGGTGCTAAGATGATTTTGCAAAACTCTCTCTTTCTAAAAAAAATAGAAAAAAAACACAAAAAATATAGAAGTAAAAAAAACATTTATATATATATATATGTATATATTTTTAACACCTAGAGTCATGTGTTCACTCGCCATGCTCTGTACCCTTCTCAGTAATCCCGAAAGGCAGTGCACGATCGGTATATCTGGCCTTGGTTTATCTGAGTTAGGTGTATGTATATAAAAATTCTTTTTAATAACGTCTGTAGTCGATAAATGTTCACACTTGTGTGTTCACTCACCACGCTCTGTATTCCCCTCACATCAGTCCGCACGGCAGTGCACGGGTAATATATCTGGCCTCAGTTTACCTGAGTTAGGCATATGTAAATATTGTTAATATCAATAAAATTTTCAAATAAGAGAGAGTAAGCAATTGAAATCTAAGCACTATTTTTACTTGTTTGATTTAACTTGTTATTCAAAAGAAATGAAAATACCACTTTGATAAACTTTGATAATCAACTAAGGATCAATTTTATAGTTACATCGTGTTATCAACCGAAACAACAAGTTAAACTATAGTCTATTTGTTATGATAACTTGATTTTCGTTGGAAATTTTGACGAGTAAATGACTTGAATTTTCAAGATAATAACCAAAACTTATGTTTAACTTATTTGTGTTGATTTAAAAGTAAATCATTCATTTGTAAATATATTCAAAAACTTGCATTCATCCCATTGTAAATAAATCTTGCAATTTGTAAATATTTTCACTTTTTTTTGGAACTAGGGAAACCTGGTCAATCACTACCGACATGCGATTCCTGAACAGTAAACCTAGGGAATAGACGGCTGGCCCGCCACAACTGCTATTCCAGGCTAGCCATACCTTTCGGTTGACTTGGTCAAGGAGGCGGGAAATGAACCTCAAACCTCCCATGTGAAAAGGCGTATCTCCTCCCACACTCCCCAGGTGAAATATTTTCGCTTTGCATTTAGATTTTGTGGGTAGTATCCGTTGAAAACCCTCACGAGACAACACTCGTCCTATTAGGGACACCCAAAGGTTTAATGGCTTGTTGTATACGCTCAATGTAGTCGTGCTCCCTACGAAAACGAATTTATCTTAGTTTTCCTTCATTCGAGGACGAATAAAAAGATAAGTGTGGGGTATTTAATGTGCACGTAAATGTGCATATATATACATCCATATTTTATCTATTTTTATTTAAATAAATGTCATATTTGGGTATTTTACATGTTTACACCAAAATTCAATTATTTTCAAATCATCATATATTCATCTTCATACAGGGGCAAAATGGTCATTTTTATGCATGTGTTAATTTGAGAATTTTTTACTTGGACATTTTTTTCATGATTTTTATAGGAATTTGGATGCACATGGAAGAGGGTTTCATGAAGATATATGCATACATAAGAGAATACAAAGAAATAAAGATGGAAATAATTCAAATACATGATCATGGAGGACCCCACCCGCTTACCTAAATCTACAATTAGAAGCTAAAGGACAACTAAGTGGAGGTTAAAGCTTCATGCATATTTGATGATGGATTAGTTAGAGGCTAATGGTTACTTGGTGGCCACACTTCCTAAAGAGCATTTTTGGAAGCACCCTAAAAAGTGAATTAGGGTTTTATGCATGTATAAATAACCCACTTATGTACATGTAGACATCTTCTTACTCTTTGAAATTAGTTAGAAAATTAAGCAAGCAAGTTGTAAAGTCAAAGTTTCATGAAATAAAAGTGGCTTCCATCTTTCTCTTTTCTCTTCTACATGCTTTTATTTACTTTTATGTTATGTTTATTTCTAATGCTCTCTTTCATTTCATGTTCATAGCTTAGATTTACATTTATGCAATTAGTTTAATGTTATTTCATGCAAGTAGTTAATCTCCTTTCCTTTGTTTAGTTTCTACTTCTCTTTGCTTTTAATGTTGAAATTTGCATGTGTTGATATGATAACACATATGAGTAGCTAAACCTCTTCAATTTAGGGGTAATGAAGCTCTCTAACTTTATGTAAATTCAACATTTCTATGATTTATGGTCTCTTTTATTTGTGCTTCATGAAGGTAGATTTTGATGTAAGTTTATACAAGTGGGTTTGATAGCTTATGTTGCATTTGCAAATGAGCTATTCTTATTCAACATAAACACAATTTACATCATCTTTTGCTAATTGGTTTTTGATTTTGAAATGAAAGTAAAAAAAAATTGATGATCTATATTACTAATTACAATAGTAATTAGATCATACTTAAAATAGCTTTTGCTTTGGCTTCATTTTCATAAGAATTGATAAGTGGTTTATTTGTTGTATTATAGTTTGATGGTTTAAGTTATGTTAATTAATAACATAAATAAACCATACTTATGATAAATGCAACAATTATTTCACTTGATATCAAAAATAGAGATTATAGATTATTTGTTTGTTGATTTACAAAAATATGGGAGTGGATTTGCCTCTAAATTGCTTTCTAATCTCATTTTCATTCTAGTAGCTTCATTTTGTTTGTAGTTAATAATCTTCTCTCATTTTGGTCAAATTTGATTGATTAGAAAATTTTAAAATCTTAAAAATTCCCTGCGGATCGACCCGTACTCGTTTTCTAATTCGATAGAAATTCCATTGTCAAACAATCGAGGAAACTGGTGGATCAGCAGATAAGAAAGACAGACCTATAAGATCAGAAATGAAAGCAT
The DNA here is from genome assembly GCA_030737815.1 of Allium fistulosum. Lineage (NCBI taxonomy): Eukaryota > Viridiplantae > Streptophyta > Magnoliopsida > Asparagales > Amaryllidaceae > Allium > Allium fistulosum. The sequence goes on from CM060908.1 coordinate 148,254,371, forward strand.
TAAGTTCGTCTTGCTCTTGCGGCGTGAGTTGAAAATTATGGAACTCAGAAGAAACAAGAAGGTTATCAGCATCAGAGGAGTGGCCAAGAATGTCGATCTCATATTCACCGCCTTCTACTTCTTTTGATGGTTACACAATATGCGGAGAAGCTTTGGGCCTGGAACTCATCAATTGATCACGAGGCTTTCTTGACATTTCGCCAGTTCTAGAAACAAGGGGCTCCGGCAACGTTTTGGCAGTTGTAGTCATGGCCACATCGGCAACTTCTTATTCCTTCTTAATTCGCAGGATCTCTCGGCCTTCTACCTGTGCTTTCTTTGACTCCTCGTTAACGTGGGCATCCTCTAGCTCCCGATCAGTGTAGACATCCCCGCTATCTCGAAAACGGTTCAGAATTTACTCCCAAACCATAGCGAGAGTGCATGGGAACATGAAGCCCAAATAACCGAGACTCCCCTGATGCAGCAGGGAGTTGACGTAGAAGTTTAAGATGGTATCGTCCATCTTCTCCATTTTCTTCTCCATTTTCCTCTCAAAGGTGTCCTATAGCTCCAAATAATCCACCGTAACGGCGGCCTTTTCAACTTCAACACGAGTTTTGTCAGCGCTAAGCTGGGCAACTCTTTCTTGGAGTAGGGAAATCGTCTGGGCTTGATTGGAGTTGGTCTTATCACGGGACATTACGATCCCTTCATACTCCACGATAGTTTCCTTATGCCCTTCAACAATCTTGTCGTGATTAACAATAGTCTTCTTCTGGGCTTCAGTAATCGTGTTGCGAGCTTCATGCTCCTCTTTCAATTTGACTTCGTCTGCATGGTCCTTCTTAATTTTATCTTGGAAGACGATCTCTATTTTCGCATGGGCCTCTTTCAACTCTTTCAGCAAGCTGGCGTTATTATTACTCTCCAGAAGCACCGCATCCCTCTCTTGTACCAGTCGTTCAATTCTGGTGTGTCTTATTAATGGGGCAATTAATATACTCATTGATTCCTCCTAAAGATTTTCATTGATTCCTCCTAAAGATTTCATTTAGTCGGAGAATGAGTGACTCTCTTCAATCCAGAAAGATTTCCCTCCCCCTCCTCCCGAATTAATATACTGGCGGGGAAGATAACATAAAATATATATAATTCACTCGTTATGCTTAACACAAAAAAGTCAAAGCCCTTATATCTTTTTGATGATTTGTTGTTGACTCATGCTAATCTTCGAAATCAAATGAATGAGGGGCCCAGCAGCCAATCTATAACTGGAAGTCCCCTCTTTAGACCCTACCACTAACAGCTCTTTTGGTATAAATCAATAGGAATGATTCGTTAAGGAGCGGACAACTGCAACATAGCCCAGAAGAAGCTAAATAAAAAAAGAGTCTTTTCCATCAACTAATTGAATCTGACCGTATTGCACTATGTATAATTTGATAATACAAGAAATACCTATTGTTTCTGGTTCAAGTAGAAATTGAAGTCAATGGAAGAATTACAAGGATATTTAGAAAAAGGTAGATCTTGGCAACAATATTTCCTATATCAGTTACTCTTTCAGGGCCTTGTTTTCGTGAGTTGCTTCTTTCTCTTCTCTGAGTTGACGCGTTAACTGGCTTTTCCCGGTAATAGAAATCACCGAACCCGCACTCAGGAAGAGTAATGCTTTGAAAAAGGAGTGATTCATTAAGTGAAAGACGCTAACCGAATAGTTAGAAATGCCACAAGCAAAGATCATATAGCCTAATTGACTGCATCATTTAAGTGAAGTTCCATAATGAAACGGCTTTTCGTGTTGATTGACTTTTGATTTGTTCACGGAGGAGTGTCGAGTTCCGTCATCGCCTTCTCAAATTCATCCTTCTCTGATTCAAAGGAGAGGATCTCTTGGTAATTATTGCATTTCATATCAGCCGGTTGCTTGCATAGTTTTTCCCATCCCACGGCTTGCTATAAATCACTTTAGATTGCTTGAAGGTGGGGGCATATAGGAGTATTTGTGGACTGGGCGAAGGTCGTGGTCAAACTTAACTCCTTTCAAAAACAACCTGAGGAGCACTGCTTCAAGTCTAGGAGGACTAGACGGAAGAATGTTAGCCAATCTCCAATGAGGGCACGAAGAACCAGGGGCGAGCGCCACGTGGGACGATGGAACTTGAGATGAAGATAGAGCCTGAACGGAGGAAACTGAGATTTCAAGACCGACAGAATCTGGGGTCGAGGCAAAGGCCTATTGCGTAGAAGGATGAGAACCACGATCAACCTTTGACTTCTTAGACGGTTCCTCGCGCTCAACAAGGGTTTTTCTCTTCTCATAGCCACCTTTGTACGTTTGACCCCGTTCCCTCTCATCCTGACAACGAGCTTTAGCCTTCATGTCCTTCTGCTTTCTCCATTCCTTCTTGGTCTTGTGAGGCTGATTATGGTTTGTGGATCATTTCGACCAACGTTGTGAATCGGTGAATTCCTTGAGATCGTCATAAAGGCCATGTCCTCTCATAGTGCCCGACATAAAGAATAAATAAAGAGCTTTAGTAATAGAAAATAGGCTTGAATAATGTGTTTGTAAGTGAATGTGACCCTGGTGAAATGTGTAGTGTGTCTGGGGGGCCTAAAATGATGTCACAAACCAGATCGAGCAGCCATTGCGGTAGAAATCGGACTAATTTCGAGCGCAACATAGCCGGGTGAGGAGACGTCCCTTCGAATTGAAATCTTCCCCCATAAGTTCTTCAATATCCATGCAGACAAGTTGCTCAAATCCTAGAAGTCTACATAGGCATCTTTAGTCGGGGAATCCTGACGTCGCTCGGCTACTAGCAGAGCATCTTTATTACGGATCTCTCGATGAGGCGAATCCGAAAGAACGAGACTCATCCCTGAAGTCTCGCCACATGATTCAGAGTCTTCGTTACCAGAACTTGCATCAAAATCATCATCACTGGAGGAAGAATTATAGTTACTGCTACTCTCAACTTCACCCTCCTCTTTTTCCATTACCACTGCAGCCTTGCCTTCTCGCTGTTTAAACTCCTCTTCCCCCTCCTCTGGAATCGGGGGCATTATAGCCAAGCAGTTGGCTTCGGTCACGTCATCTCTTCCCTCATGAGTTTCTTCAGCCGACTCGCTAGACAAGCTTTCCTTTTCTTGAAAAACACCCTCTTCATAACCATGTGACAAAGAAGTAGAGCGTGTTCGTACTCTGAAACGAGAAGAAGACGGGACCTCAACCGCTACGATGGATCTCCCTGGATGAAACAGTCCATACCAGAGCAAGTTTTCATCCGTCAACAGAAATTTGACCGATCTTTCCCCGACATCTACAGCCTTCAGGGTATGGAGAATTTGGTCAAGTGATAGCTCTTTATTCGGCCTCGGAATAACTGTAGGAAGTATTCAACTTATCAGAAACTCCATAGCGACATTTCAAAATTCAATGTGTAGAGAAGAGAACTTACCCCCATTGTTCAAAGGCGATTGAACCCTTCAGGACATCTAATGAAGAAGTATTGAGTCTTGAATTGCAACAAATTGCTTTGAAGCTGCAGCACGATCTTGCGATTCCTATGGGCCACAAAGATGACTAGGATGGACACTAAACAAGAGGAAATATCTCAACTCTCGAAATGTGAAACACCGTTAAATGTACGCATAAACAGAACGTGTAGGCAAGTTAAGATCGCATACCCATTAAGATGAATTTAGAACGGGGAAATTCCCAAGTTCGAAAGAGTTTCTCTTAAGAAGTCATTGAAGCGAGGCACTGCTCCGTTTAGGGACATATATCGATGGAAAACAGTGTATCCTGGAGGCGACATATGGGCAAATTCATTCTTCTCCGGCAGGCGCACGACATCCTCCGGAGTTCCATGTTGCAAGCAAATGTTATGCAAAACCTTGGTGGAGATTACGGAGAAAGCTCTCTCCAGTTGGTTAAGAAGAATTCTGAAATTCGGCCCATTCCATTCCACAATCGGACCAAATGGGATTAGCTGATCGTATTCAGGTCGCGAAGCTAAAGAGGAAGGGGCGACAAATGATGATTCGGCTTTCAAAAGTGCTGGACTTCCTCCGTTGGACTTACGGTGAGAAGATGGATACTTCATTCTATACAACAGGACTTGCATCCAAAGCGGTCAGGTAATTTTATCTTCAAATAAAAAACTCCCCTATAACACTTGAATTCCAAAAGGATATCGATTCATGCTGACATGCCAGATTTCAAGTATATACTAGGGCAAGTGCAGTGTGTTATCTATGGGGGGTGAGCTCAGTGTCTTGAATACCACAAACGCTCTATCCTGTGCAGATAGTTCGCTCACAGTAAAGAATGAAAAGGGCTTTTCGTATCATTTTTTGAAGTTATTTCTTCTACACTAACCCATTATCGTTCAATGGTCGATAACGGATCCGTTGTCCGAAGTGACATGGAAAGCTCTTCCAAGTACAAGTACACCGAACGTGCAATAAGCAAGACCAGTTTGAATTTTCTGGAAGGCAACAACAACATAAGCTGCTTGAGAGACGCTATCCTAAGCCGTTATCCCCCCGGAAGGGCTGAAACCAATTTGTGATGCGTCGTGTTACATCAGCAATGTAATTTGGTACAACTCAATTTTGATTCTATGGATGAAGACAGCAAAACATGTCAGGCACCGAGGCAAGGCCCAAGTGTCATTCCGTGAAGAACTCAAGGCTCGATTTACTATCTTCTTCCATAAAATCACAATTAACTTGGACTCTTTACTATAATCATCACCAATACACTCCATCGTCAAATCGCTAAACGAACATCGGAATCAGCATTAACTACCTCGAATTAAGAATCAAAAGGAAAAGATGGTCAGAGTTTTCAACCCAGTGATCCAAGCAAGGAGGGTCGGTAGCAACCCAAGGAAGGAGATGATTGAGTTAGGGTTTGGTCCGCGGTGATCTTGAAGGAGCTAGGTTGAAATCAAGGTGACGGCAAGATTCAGGTCGATCAACGGTGAATGTCTTTAGTGGTGAATGGTCGGTGACGGTGATAGAGCGGATGGACTTAGGGCTTGGATGAAATTTGGATCGAATCGCAAGGGGAAGGCTCGGATTGCAAGAAGAAGGTAAGATTGGAGTATAGGTCGGCTCGAGGCGGTTATATAGGAGAATTCCATGAAGAAAAAAACGTTAAGTCATTGGATCGCTAGCGATGCATTGGCTATGGATCGATAGTGATCCATCGGATCGCGCTCGATCAATTTCGAATTTGGTCTGCATAGTCCATGTGTTGTCCAAAGGCATTCTAAAAGTTACGGGGTTTGCTATAATAAGCAATGACAATTTATTGAAAACCTAACGATTAGTTGAATAGCCAAAGCCAAATTTGCATGGCCATAACACGGTTGGTTGAACCTCACCAAATGGTAATTAAAAGGAAATTACTTCCAAAGCATACCTTTTTTTCAATGAAGGCATACTCTGGGGGGGAAATGTTATCCGGGTTAAACCCAGCAGAATTCAAAGGAAGTTAGAACAGCTTCGTCGAGTCAAAACAGCTCAAGAGCCAACCAATAGGACTAGAAGGACCAACCAAGAAGAATCAGTGGAAAAGAAAGCAAAAACATGTTAATGATATAGATCGCTAGCGATCCATAACTTATAGGTTGCTAGCGATCCATGATGTTTGCTTGTGGGTCCATCAATCCTCTTGCATCATGATCCAATGGGCATTCTAGGAATGATGTCTAAATTTGATGGAATTCCAAGCTAGTTGGATCGAGAAATGGGCATTCGTTTAATTTAATCAGCATCCGATGCAACTAGTAAGTGGATCATTATCAAAACAAGGCAACCAGCTACGAAATTACATGGAAAACACCAACACGAGATAACAAACGCGATAGAAAAGACCAAGCTCAGAAATCCTCTAACTAAATAGATCACTAGCGATCCATACCCTATGGATCGCTAGCGATCCATACCATTTTGCTAGGTCACAATATTCTTCAGAGGAGTGGATAATAGGAAGTATCTCAAGATATGGGTCGCCAGCAAGCCAACAACTATGGAACGCTAGCGATCCATAGCTTATGGATTGCTAGCGATCCATGGAATTAGTTCGGTTTGCGGCACAACTTATAGAGCATCTTCGTATAGTCATTTGCAAGCATTTGGCAAGAAGGCCTAGCCCAATAATGCTCCAACCCCTATAAATACGGTCCTACCTGTAGCATAAACAGGATCTTCGAGACTGGTTGCTAGAGCTCTACAAAAAACCGTATTCACTCTTGTCCTCCCTCACAATAGTCATCCAAGGAGTTCATTGTGATTCTCCAGTGAAGTCTAGAAGTAGGGATCTAGTCTGACTTAGGATATTCAATGACTTTGTAATCCAATTCACCTTGTAACAGCAATCATTCAATAATAAAAGTTATAAAGTGGAAATAGGCTTCACTAACAGGCGAACCACTATAAATATCTTCTTGTCTTCTTACTATTTCTGCTTTTTCTACCTTTATTCTCTGTATTATTGCTCTGTAAGAACATGGCTGGTGCTTTCACACTCAATCCAGGGTGTTGATCCATTTTTTAGTTTAACATTTTGGTGCTTTTGCTGAGAATCCAACTCAGGCTTAGATCTAGCTACCTACTTTGGATCAAACAAGTTCAGAAGTTTGATCCCTAATCTCTGTTCAAAAGATCAACTACTAAAAATCAATGGCTCTGGGAAGAAAAAGAACTGCTTCTGGAAGATCCATAGGGGCAGTAATAGCTGAAGAAGAGATGAATCATCAACAAATTGAAGCAAATGGTGGAAACGTAGGAGATCAAGGGCCAGGATTCTCCGATCAACGTGAAGTCGTTACAAGAGATGAATTGAATAAAATGGTTGATGAAATCAATCAGAAAATGGAAAGCAGTCAGAGAGCTCTTATGGATAAGCTTAATTCCCTCTTGACCTTACAATCACATCCTACTCCAAGATCTAAGGCAGAACTTGCGGCTGCTGTAGAACAAGAAAATTCTTCCTTTTTTGGTCTAAATAGAAGAAATGGAAAGCAGTCACAATGAGGAATGATAGCTGGAACCGTGGGAATCAATGTAGAAGGACACAAAAATACTCCACCGACCGTAAGGCAACCGGCTATGAACTTGAACCAAAGAGCGAAGACCCCATAAGAGGATATAGCCATGGACCTCTCTGACTCAGGAGATGGAGAGCAATTTAACGACAGCAAGTTGGATGGAAATGCCAACGCATTCGATAATGCCAGGAATGTACAAACTACCTCAATCAAGCCAACTGAAAGCCAACAGGATCCCGAGGGAGTGGCTCTTTTGAAGACAAGAGAGCCTAGGCTTCAGCCCACTCACCAAGACCTTTCGCAAAGCCAAACACTCGGTATAGTGACTGACAGCCGACCCCCAGACTACTGGGCATCAGAGGCATTTATTGCAGATATGGTCAAGCGACTGATAGATGAGAATAAGAATAGAAGAGATAATGAGTGGGGATCCACTCCAAGTCGGACACTCTTCACTGAGGACATCATGAATGAGCTATACTTAGAAAAGTTTACTATGCCAACTATTCCGTCTTATGACGGAACAAAAGATCCAAAACCCCATCTGTACAAGTAAAGTTGGTACATGGATGGAGCGATTACTTCAGACGTTGTTCGATGTAGATGTTTCCAATTTTTCTAGAAGGAATTGCTTCCACGTGGTTCATTAGGCTTTCACCAAGATCCATCTCCACTTTCGACCAACTAGCAACAAGATTCCTTGATCAGTTCAAACTTCACACAACACAGCCTAAAGATGTGATGTCCCTGTTCGGCCTATTCCAAGGACGAAATGAATCTCTGTAGTCTTTCATGAATCGGTTCAATACCGCAGTGACAGAGGTAAGCAATCCGAATGAGGATATGGTTTTCATGGCTTTGGTCCGCACCAATTACCCCGAAACTGAGTTCGGAAAATGGATCAAAATAAAAAAAACATACCACTAGGAAGGACTTCAACCGTAAGGCAGGTCAATACTTGAGATTGGAAGAGGCGTAGGAGTTAGAAAGGAAGTCTACTAGCTTGCAACCGATGAACGGCAGGTAGAGTGACATGGCAATGAACCAAAACATGAACGGGACCACCGAAGGAAGTGCAAGGAAAGATGGAAACCAAAAAAGGAAAAATTAGAATTCAAATAAACGAAATGGTAGTAATAAATTACTTAAAGGCTTTCAAGCCCTAGGATTACACCCCGCTCAATGATACTCCGGAAAACATCTATCTCGCAACACAGGGGACCGAGGAGTATAAAAAACCCTCTAAGAAGGAAGCAATTGAACAACCAAAGCGCTCGGGGAAGTTCTGCCACTTCCACGGGATGCATGGTCGCAACACAAACAAGTGCCATCATCTAAAGAACTTGATTGAAGAGCTGATTTGGGAAAACAAGCTTCAGCAATACATGAGAAAGTCGGAAAATCCTGACCAAACCGTGGCTCTCCAAGCTCCTAGGGTTTGAAGAAACCAAGACGGAACCAACAAAGAGGGATCTAAGCGAACTGACCAGAGACTCGTCATTGGAACGATATCTGGAGGACCACATCATGCACAGAGAAGTTGGGGAGAAATGGAGCGGTATGCGAGTTCGTTAAAGCACGCTCCGAAGGATTCATGCCTCGCAATTGAAGATGGACCTCCAGCCAAGCAGCAAAAAACTTTGAATAATGATATAGTATTTCGAAATCGATATACCGAAGGGATCGATGCTCCAACTATCGATCCCGTGGTAGTGACAGTAGGGATCAAGCCCATAGTGGTCCGACGAGTATTGGTTGACAATGGCAGTTCTATGGATATTCTTTTCAAACGTATCTTTGACACTATAAAGATCATCATGAAAGATGTATCTACATGCCAAACAAAAATCCAAGGATTTACTGGTAAACCCAAACAACCCGTCGGGACGATTGACTTACCAGTAGAACTTGGGGAGGGTGATCCAGACTTCCATAATTGTAGATGAAACTTCTGCATACAATGCTTCTTGGGACGGCCCGTGCTAGTGTATTTTAGAATCGCTTTATCCCAGTGGTGCCTTACCACGAAATTCCCAATGGTAAACGGAACTGGGGTGGTCAAACGAGATTAATGTGCCACCAGAGAATGTTACATTGTAGAACTACGCGAGTCCAAAAGAAAAGAAAAAGGGAAAAATGTGGGGAGAGCTCTCTACATTCGCGAACCTACCGAATAGCAACTACAGTGCCGCCCCTAGCTTAGGGACCATAGCCGATTCAACAAGGCTTTGGACCCTAGAAAGAAGAATTCAAGGGAGGATCGGGCAGCACCGGCAGAATTGACGGTGTCTATCCCAGTCTACATGGATGACCCAATACGGGTCTTGAAAATTAGATCGCACCTTGGAAACAAGATGCGAATGGAACTTACTAAATTTCTTCGCGCCAACTTGGATGTGTTTGCTTGGAAACATTCCGATATGTGTGGGGTATCACCAAAAATTGCATGTCACACACTCAACATCGATCCCAAGTATACACTGGTGAAGCAGAAAGGCGCAGCCTGGGTCCTGAACGATCCAAGGCGCTGAGAGAAGAGATAGACAAGCTAATGGCCAACGGTTTTGTCCACGATGCGACTTACCCCCGATCTTGGTCAAAAAGTCCAATAGGAAGTAGCAAACTTGTATCGACTACTTGGAATTAAACAAAGCTTGCCCGAAAGACAGCTTCCCTCTACCTAGAATTGACCAGCTTGTGGACGTGACAGAAGGCAATGAACTGCTATGGACGCATACTCAAGATACAACCAGATCCTAATGCACGAACCTGATCAGGAAAACACCAGCTTCATCACCGATCTAGGACTATACTACTATAGGGTAATGCCATTCGGTTTAAAGAACATAGGGAAAACCTACCAGAGATTAGTAAACACCATGTTCAAGCGTCAGATCGAAAAAACCATGGAGGTCTATGTGGATGACATGTTGGTGAAATCACGAGCAGCAACCAATCACCTAGTTAATCTCGCCAAAATGTTTGAGATACTCCAAATATATGGAATGAAACTCAATCCACTCAAATGTCACTTCGGGGTAGCCTTCGAAAGGTTCTTGGGATTCATAGTGAGCACCAGAGGCATTGAAGCAAACCCAAAACAAATAACCACCCTACGAGAAGTCCAAGCCCCGAGGACCAAGAAGGAATTACAAAGCTTGAATGGGAAAGTTGCAGCGGTAAGCCGGTTCGTCTTGAAAGCCACTGAAAAATGCATACCATTCTTTGATGCATTAAAGATAGGAAAGAAGAACTTCGAATGGAATGAGGCTTGTCAAACTGCATTTGAAGAATTGCTACGACACATGGAAACCCTGCAATCCTATCGAACCCGGTAGACATAGAGGACTTGTACATCTACCTAGCAGTCTTACCTTATGCATTAAGTGCTGCTCTTGTATGTGAAGAAGCTAGGATCCAGCAACCTATGTATTACATCAGTATACGTTTCGCTTGAGCCGAGAAAAATTATCCGAAATTGGAAAAGCTAGCATATTGCCTCTTGAACGCATCTAGGAAGTTACAACCATATTTCCAGGCGCACCCGATTAAAGTACTGACTGGTCAACCTTTAAAGAAAGTATTTTATAGACCCAAAACTTCCTAGTGACTCCTCAAATGGAACATCTAATTGAGCCAATATAATATCACTTACTATCCGAGAAGAGCAATCAATGGTCAAGCGCTAGTAGATTTCATTGCCGAGTTGACCATACAAGATGATGAGGAAAAAATACCATCAGAAATTGAAACGCGATGGAAACTCTTCGTTAATGGTGCATCTAACAACCTCTGCTCGGAGGCAGGGGTGGTGCTTGAAACCTCCGAAGGATAAGCCATTTGCTATGCCTTACACTTGGAATTCCCTACAACAAATAATGAGGCGGAATACGAAGCATTGATAGCAGGTCTGAAAGTTGTGAGGGAACTCAAAATAAAGTCCATTCATATTTACAGCGACTCTCAACTAATCGTCGGCCAAGTGAAAGGTGAATACCAGGCTCGAGGGGAGAACCTTGCCCCATATCTATCTTAAGTATAAGAGTTGTTGAACGACAATGAACACTACACCGTAACTCACATCCCAACATAGCAAAACAAGAAGGGTGATTATTTAACTAAGCTGGCCAGTTCTGGAGAAGCTCGATCATTTGGATTAGTCCCGGTTAAGAACCTGACCGCTCTAAGTATAAGTGAAATGGATATCAGCTAGATTTTTGAAAGCATCGTCGAACCAAAAATGTGGATGACGCCAATCAAAGACTATTTGCTTGCAGAGACTCTTCCCGCGGATAGAAACCAGTGGAAAATGCTTCTTCGGAAGGCACCACAATTCTTAATATAGGATGGGATACTCTACCGAAGGGGGTTCTCTACCCCCCTTCTCAGATGTGTGACCAACGAAGAAGCTCAAAGAATCTTGAGGGAAGTTCACGAAGGTAATTGCGGGGATCATACTGGGGGCAAACCCTTGCAAAGAAAATCCTTCGGTACAGATATTTCTAACCAACGATAAATCATGATGCAACAGATTACGCCATATGGTGTGATCTGTGCCAATGATTCAGCAAGATCAAAAGAACTCCCTCAATAGAGCTAACATAGTTGGTCAGCCCATAGCCGTTTGCAATATGGGTAATTGATCTGATTGGCGTGTTGGGAATTGCTAAAGGAGGGGCTAAATATGTTATAGTTGTCGTTGACTATTTCACCAAATGGGCCGAAGCGGAACTGCTGGCCCCCATTACCATAAAGAAAGTCATTAACTTTGTTACTAAAAACATTATTTGCGGGTTTGGTGTGCCACAAAAAATCATCATTGATAACGGGACCCAATTCAAAAGTGCCGAGGTCAAAGACTTTTGCTAACGCTTCCAAATCCAGAAGAGCTTTTCCGCAGTGCTCATCCACAGGAAAACAGGCAAGTGGAAGTTGTAAACAAGATCATCAAGTCCATTATCAAAAAGCGGCTGACTAAAGCTAAAGAAAATTAGGTTGATGAACTTCCACTCGCACTATGGGCCAATAGAACAACACACAAAGCAGCAACCGGGCATACCCTATTCGCTTTGGCGTATGGTTCAGAAGCAATGATCCTCGTAGAACTAGAAATCCCCTCCCATTGAAGACAGAATTTCAATAAAAGGTAAAACGAGCAGCTCTTACTCGAGCTGCTTGATATGATTGATGAAAAGAGGGAAGAAGCCGAATTAAGGACCGTTGCTCACCAAAAAGGGATCGCATGGTACTTCAACTCTAGAGTTCGCAACCAAACCTTCGAAGTGGGAGTCCTCGTCCTTAAAAGAGTCTATCCCGTACCGGGAGCCTTCGGAACAAACTAGGAAGGGCCATAAATGATCAACCAACAGCTTGGGGATGGAACTTTCAAACTGACAACCGTGGACGAAATCCAAATTCCCCGAGCATGGAACAGCGAATTGCTGCGTCCTTACTTTATCTAAAGCTATCTTATGTACTTTCTATATTTCAGCAAATAAGCCACCCCAGAACGCCGGTGACATTGTAAATAGGCATTTGCCCAAACTTTCTTAATAAAATTGCTTTGCTTTCTGGACCAAAAAACTACGTTCATAAAAGTAACCTGTTGGTCAACAGGGTCAAATCGGCTCAAAAACCATTTAATTGCTACTTGAGATAATGGAATCACACTCAACTATGCTCCACTTACCTGTTAGGACGATCGAAGCAAATCGACTCAAACTGTTGGGTCGATGGAACCCGATCCCCGTCTTCTAAGAACCGATGTTGCTCCACCAGCATTGGGAAGGCTCAAATCAAAGCCGTGCATCCCATAAGCCGTGCACTACCTTTTCGAGCCATGGAATCACGCTCTTAAAAGCATGAACTCCTCATGTTGCCCGAAGACTGGCAACGTCAAGAAGTTCCAAAACTGCTCTAGATCGACGGGTCATATCGGTCTGGAAAGCCTCACATCCCATAAGCCCCGCACTACCTTTTCGAGCCATGGAATCACGCTCTTAAAAGCATAAACTCCTTACGTTGCCCAAAGATTGGAAAAGTCGAGAAGTTCTTAAACCGCTCTGGATTGACGGATCGTATCGGTCTCGAAAGTCGTGCATCCCATAAGCCACACACACTTCTAAAAGCCGTGCATTTCATAAGCCGAACATACTTTTAAGTACCGGTATCGCCCCGCGATACTGGGAAACTTTGCTATTGCAGGAATAACAAGAATCAACCCATTCCCATTATCAGGAGCAATGGGCATGGATCCAACAAAATCAAAATGCTATAAATTGGAAAAATTCCCAATTGTCGACCAATAATAAATCTGTAGTCAAGCCGTTCAAATCATAAGTTTCCAAGGATAAGAACCATAAAGCAAGTCCGGTGATAAAGAAGACAATAATAAACAAACACTCAGATCAACCGGTCGTTTGTTAGGTGTTTGAAGTAAACAGCCCTGTGAATTGGGGGCATACACCGGTACTCAAATAGAACTGCTCAAGAACAAAAGCGCTTCACAAGTTGTTACTCCAAACAAAGAATTTTGGTGGTAATCACAAGACTAGATAAAATAAAGTAGCAGGAAATGAAATAGAAATAAGTACATAAAACGCAAATAAGTAGACAGGTAAAGTTACAATCAAAATGTCAGCATTGTATTACTTATAACGTTTTTTGTACAAAGTCGAAATGTGGGGACCGTACCGACATAATACTGGCCAACAAAAAGAAAAGGTACAGACGCTACAACAAAAGCAGTAAGTGTAGACTCTGCACTTGAACAAATCAAAACAAAATGCCTCAAAAATTAGCTCCACTGCCATCTGAACCTCTCAATGCCTCTTTCCACCGCTCCGCTTCCCACTTTTGGTTGAAATTTTTTGCTTCCCCTTAGAATCCGGTCAGGGACAGTGTCGCTGCCTATGATATCGACTATAGCCTCGGTGCCGACATCTCCTCCCTGCTTTTTAACCTTCTTAGAAGTCTCCCCTTTCGTCTTGCGCTTCCGGGATTTGTGAGGGCTCTTCGAGGATTTTATTGCTTCAACCTTTTATTTCTTGAGGGCAACCAGTTGCTATTCAGATTTACATTGCCGCATAATCTGGACCTCCTGTTCCCGAGCTTTGGTTGCCGTAAAGTCGCCCTCCAAAGATACAGAAGGGTCATCCAAGCCATGCAATGCAGCGATCTTCTCAGACTCCGTCCCCGGCTGCAAACCGGACACAGACACAGCAATCAGAGCAGCTATGTAGACAAGCCCTGCGGCGGTTGAAATAGCAACGAGTCCGAGCATCAAGGAAATCAGCGGATCAACAGGTAAGAAACACGGATCTATAAGATCAAAAATGAAAGCATTGAGTTCATCTTGCTCTAGCAGCGTGAGTTGAAAATTCTCAAACTCGGGAGAAACAAGAAGGTTACTTGCATCATAGGAGTGGCCAAGAACGTTGATCTCATATTCACTCCTTCTCCTTCTTTTGATGGTTGCACAATCTGCGGAGAAGCTTTGGGCCCAGAACCCGCCAATTGATCGCGAGGCTGTCTTGATAATTTGCCAGGTCTAGAAACAAGGGTCTTCGGCAATGTTTTAGCAGTTGTAGTCATGGCCACTTCGGCAACTTCCTTTTCCTTTTCAATTTGTAGTATCTGGAAGAAAGAGAAGAAACTTAAAGGATTCTTGGACATGGCAATTCGTCTCAACGAACCTTTTTCGGCTGTCGAAGGCTTGAAAGAGAAATTGCGAGACCTTGATTCCTAGCTTAAATGACGTCGCTTGGAAATCCTTGACTGGATTCTCTTACTAATTAATCTTTCTTATTAACTGTAACTTTTTTAGGTGATGTATAAAATGCAAAATGGTAAATAAATCTGTACCTAAATGATTGACATTGAATGGACTTTGCACTTTCTCCTTTGTTTTTGTCTTATATTTGAACTCGTTGAATTATATAAGATTTGTAACTTACTTTAGCGCTTTAGTTTGATTCCATATGATTTGTAGTCCTTGATTAGGCATAGATTTTCCTATTCTTTGATCCCTTGCAAAATGCTTTTGATTGGCTTTTCGGTTCTTTTTTTCCTTCTTGAAAAATTTACGGTAAATAACTATAGTTTTCTTAGCTTTGAAAAACTATATTTTCTTAAATTGGTAGTTTTGCTTTGCAAAAGTCGAATAATATTTTACGAGTAAGCTATTTTGTTAATCTTTGAAAATTTGAAAGTGTGGTTTTGCAATTCTTTTTTCAGAATAATTATCAAAATATCTTTAGACAAGTTGGATCGGTTTGCTTTTTCAACATTCTCTTCTAGGAAAAATCATTATTGTTTTAAGCAAAAATATCAATTTGACAAAAGATCAGTATTTTATCTAGCAAAAGATCATTAACTCAACTGATAAGTAGACAAGAAAGCCATCTAACAATAGAACCAAAATTCTATTCGGTGAGAAGATTAAAAGTCCATTTGATAGTGAATTTAGAATTCCATTTGATAGGAAGGTTAGAAATTCATCTGATAATAAGTCTAGAACTCCATCTGGTACAAGGATTAGAAATCCAACTATTAATGGAGATTCCCGTTATTTAATAATTAGAGGATTATAATTCTGATTAGTAATGGATATTCCCGTTATTTGATTATTTGATTTCCAATCTAGGAATCATGGATTGAGAGTTAATTCAGTATTTCGAAGAATGAAGCCTCGGGCCCGAGAAATAAGTCACAATTTCTCAAATGTCAATATCTGTCATCAAATTCTCGATTCTTTATTATAGATAGCTTTTGACCCTTTCGTTGAAGGTTGCTTTAACTTTGCCTTGGTGCAGAAGTAAATGTGTTTGACTGTTCTTCCTCTAAAAGATTTGTAACGATCTACCTTTCTTACACCTAAAGATGACACTTAATACATCCTCAGTATTCGTGTGCCGATCATTTAAGTGTCTGAAAGATAAGTCATTTGGGGTAAAGAAAGAAGAAGACAGAACAAAAATCTCACATCGTAACGAGTAATATAAAATATACACAAGATCTTTACAAAAAGAAATCATCTTTATTCATACACACATCAGAGTACGCTAACCTACTATCATCCTGGACAGTTATAACAGCACGTCCTTACAATTGCTGATAAATACATACAAGAATAAAAAAATAGAATAGCGGAAGAACATAAGGTACGTGAATACATCTAGAAAATCTAGCTCATCTCCTAAAAGCTCTAAAACGTCTAGCTAAATCAGGAAAATATGCTCGAGCTGACCCGAGCATTATAGAAAAACAACATCCAGGTCAGTCTTCTAAAATCAGCGTGAGAAACTCAAATCATAAGGAACTTCATTATAACTTGTAAAACACTTTTAAAATCAAAGGTATCTGTTAAGACCAAGCCACATATAAACAGGGACGGGTGTTTACCATACGATAACCAAAACTTTTTTATATGAAAATCCAATATGTTATCATAATGTCTAGAAATAAATACATATCAATCATAGTCGAAATTGTTACATTATTAAATTCCTGCATAATAGGTATACAACCATATCCGCACGATGCTTATTAGAGAATGGATTACAAAAATGGCAAGGTAAGGGAATACCTTTCGTATAGCACACCTTTAGATAAAATGTACCTGAGGTTAGACCCTGAACTTGGTCTAACCCTACCGACCTACCCTTGAACTTGGCTAGTACTGAATATGTCATTACCCCAGTTGTTTCCAATCTTTTTTCGAGAGCTCTCATGTACAACCAAATCCATAAATGATAATCTAGAAAGGTGATGACACACCCTAATAGGAGCGACCAAATAGCCCTGCTACATCTACCCTATTTGAGGCATTTCCCGGGTTGTGAGGCTTAAGGCAACGCTTTTACCTTTCCTCTTAGCAGACCATCCTGGATTAGTGGCAAGTAGCCCCTGCACTTCAAAAGCTCCATCATAGATTCCATATTCTTCAAGACATCTTCAGTTAAAAATGTTAGAGTTGGATCGAAGTGGTTTTCAGATAATTTACACTTATTCGATCCCGGTCTCTCTGAAAAAACATTCGATAGTTCAGGTAAACTCAACCCTAGTTCTTTTGGAAATAATCAAACAATACATAGGAGCAGGGATTACCCCTAACCGTTTAAGTGGATGGATTTCCTATCATTTGTCCTGGGAGGACAGAACGAGATTTATATGTATAGTATAGCATTATCGAAGATAACTATGTCATATAACTCATGTGTTTCTCCTAGATAATTCCGGAGTTATATTTTGGTCCAGATTTGATAGTCGGTTATTTAAATATCAAATAAAAAATAAGCAGCAATTCAGAGATTTAATTAACCATAAAAACTACTAAGCATCAAAATAAATCTTTCATTTATTTAAAACTTTTCAAAAGTGTTTATCAAAAACATTCATATACTTATCTCGCTGACATAAGTATATTCGCAAAATATTATGAAAGATTTCTTATTTAGAAATCATATCAAAAAGATTAAACAAAAGTTATTTAAGTTAGAGACAAGGATAACCTCAGACACTATTCCTTTGGTGTTAGGTATGGAATGGATGTTCCACACCACCTTTATTAGGAAGGTTAGTTAAGGGAATTCCAAATCTCAAATTCTATTATAAATTTTCTTCAATAAATCCTTTTAATAAATCTCTTTCATTTATGAAATCTCCTTTACTTAAATTCCAAATCCATTTATAAAATTCTTTATAAACCTCCAAAACCATTTATAAAACTTATTTTATAAATATTCAAACCATTTATAAAAGTTCCTTTATAAATATTCAAAACCATCTTTTCATAAAATTTCCTTACGTGAAACTAAACTCCTTTAATAAATCTTGATCCATAAAGTTCCTTTGATAAAATCAATTATTTAAGACACTTTTAGTTGAACAATATATTATTTAAAACATTCTCTACTCAATTGTTTTTAAACAACATTAACAAAATAAAGATTTAAACAATCATTTAAAAAGTATCATATTACTCTAAACACCTTAATAAAATAATCGCTTAATTATCCTTTAAATACCTTATTTAAAATGGTAGTAAACTTAAACCATTTCTAAAAGGATAAAATTTAAATGTTTGACTTCACAAGTTCAGAAGGAGGCTTGGTGATCACAATGGTTCTTACTTAATTGAGTTTATATTTCCAAATTACGACATGTGTATTTACATAACAAGTATATATGTAAAAGGAATCAATCAATAATAACCAATCAACATATAGGTAAATGTCCAAGTTACTCCAATAATAGATGGGGATTTGTTCTGCTAAACACATGGCCAAGTCAATATAATAACAGAATGGGTTTTTATTCTGCCTAATAGATGTCAACATAATTTACTTGGCGTAATATGGTAGAACTATGATATATTCTACCAAAAGATGTTAATTATAATTTAATTCGCAGAACGGTGTTTTATTCTACTAGACAGATGTCATTGGGTTTCATATTCAATTGAGGTTACTTAAAGGTAGTCGATAAAGTAATCCCTTGGATTTAAAACATCCGTTTTAAAAGGTCGTTTGCTTTAATACAAAACCGATCTTCAGAAATAAAGTAGTTTATACCTTAGAACTTTTATTCAATAATTATGTAACATTTAATCCTTTATCTTAATAAAAATTAAACTTTTAAGTAAATAAGTAAACAATGATTAACATTTAAATAAATAAATAATTAATAATTATCCTTTAAATAAATATTTAAATAACAGCTAATCTTTAAATAAATAATTAAACCATAATTAATAATTAAATAATAACTTAAACCTTCATTAATAATAATAGTAATCTTAATCAAGTCTTAATTAAATCTTAACTTAATTAATAATTATATAAATATTTAAAAAAAATTCTTAAATAACAAAATAATAATAATTAAACTTTAATTATTAATTAAATAATAATTAATCATTGAATAAATTAGTAATTAATCTTTAATTAAATAATTAATCATAATTAACTTACCTTATTAATTCCTAAGTACTAATTGCCTTTGTTAACTAATGATTAAGTTCTAATTTCCTTTCGTAATTAATAAATTAAATATTAAATAAATAAATAAATAAATAAATAATAATTACTTATTATTATTTGTAACATGTGTTGGAAACACTTTCCAAAAAGATACTTAGGTGAAAACAATATTAAATTTCAAAAGAGTGTTTTACGAACTGCACCTGTAGCGACTATCGCTATATGACCCGAAATTTCAAAAACTTGTTTTTATGTATGCAGTAGCTAACAAACCTTATTCTTCTACTTTAACTCATTCTCTAACTTTAGAAAAGTTTTGAAAACTAAAAAGTAAAATTTTAAACTTTATAAACACTTTTTAATAAATACTCAAGTAAAATAGTTTTCAAAAGCAAGGGATCTCTTTATCGCTTATATAAGTCTATATGCTAACCCTTTTTAGCATAAGCAATTTACACATAAATCATAACATAAGTTTGCATGGCATAATATCAAACCATAAGCAAGGTTATAACTTTCCATCCATACACACATTTTTAAACTTTGAATTCTCAAGTCGAACTAACTATCACATCCAAACACTTATGTAAACATACTAACCAACATCAAACCCAAGCACATATTACACATACAAATCAATATCCATCTCATACAACAAGTATCATATTTAGCAACCAAGTAACATCAAAATAAAGTTGAAAACTTTAGTAAAAAGAGGTGAGCTTCACTCACCAAAAGGCTACCAAAAGCTTACTAACTCAACCCGAACTATGCTACAACTTGAATCGAATCAAGGATTTTGATTTTCTTTAGCCAAAAGTGATTTTTGGATGCCTTAAAGGCCAAAGTAGTTTCAGCCATGAAGAATAGGGTGCTTGGCATAGGGTGGTAAAGGTGGAGTTCGGGCTTGTTATGGTAAGGAGGTGGTGTAGGGAAGGAGGAGAACCGTTTTAAACAACTTTTCATGAATTAAAAGTGATAAAGTTGAGGTTTTTAAACTTTGGAAAAATGAAATGGAAGCCATGGAATTGTATACTAAGTTTTGAAATGAAGAAATGAATGAAAAATGGGAAAAAGAAAATATGGAAAAGGTTTTATATAAAATGCAATAAGGGAATTACCAAAATGCCCTTATGCCCTTTACCCTCCACTCTCCCTTTGCCACCTCATCATGTTCCAACACCTCCAACACATGCAACTCATGAAAAGTTATCCCCTCCCACTTTCTAACCTAACATGCATTGATTGTCCTTGTACCTAGATTTATAAACATGTTTTGTTATGAAATGATGTTTAATTTTTCTTCATTTTTTTCTTTTGCAATTTAAACTTATTTAATTTCAAGTAAACACAGATATATACATATATATTGATAACACATGCTAACCTATTTATAAACATATGCGTATGTATTTACACTAGAGTTCACAATGTCTCCGATGAATTTTAGCTGAAGAAAAGTCGAAAGTTCAAAAAACGAATTCCGACCACATTTTTAATTTTTCTTCGAACTAAATGTTTTTGTAAACAAATTTGAAAAACTATTTCACAATCACTATTTATTATTTAATTTTTTTATTTTAATTAAAAATATATATTATTTGAATATCTAAATTAATTAAATATTTTCAATTAAAGTGGTGAAATTCTAGGTCGTTACAAGATTGCTTTGATCCATCCTTTAGGATATAGTTTAGTCTCTCTGACTGATTTTTTTTACCCCTTGTTACCATCTTAGGTAATGATTTAGGATTTTGTCGACTCCTTTTGCCTCTTATCACCATCTTTAAGCAATGATCTAAGCTTAGATCAAATCCTTTATTCCATCTCTAGGTAATGATTTAGATTTTTGTTGGTGCGTTTGATTAGCCATCTTAGGCAGAACCAAAGCCTTACCCATCCTCCTTCTAGAATGCACTCTGGTTAGGCCTTATAGGCAAAACCGTAGGCTGGATCGGTACTTTGGCCAAGCCATCTTACGTGGGACCAAAGGCTTACTCCATCCTCCCTCTAGGAGGCGCTTTAGATGGGCTTTATAGGCGGGACTGAAGGCTGATCAGTGCTTTGGCTAGGCCATCTTAGGTGGGACCAAAGGCTTGCTTCATCCTCCCTACAGGAGGCGCTCTGGCCAAGCCACGTAGGACTGAAGGCTTGGAGTGCTCTTACTAGGCCTTACAGGTAGGACCAGAAGCTTATTCTGACCTCCCTCTAGGAGGTGCTTTAATGAGGCCATCTTGGTGGGATCAAAGGCCTTTTCCTTTATTTTATAAATCCTCTTTAGGAAGCACGTCTCTTTATTGATCACTTGTTCTTTGTAGACGCATTTGCCTTTTACATAAATCTTGTTAACAAACTCTTTTCCCCAAGAAATTCTCAACCATTCCTTTTAGAGCTCGACATTGATTGGTTTCGTTTCCGTTCCATTGGTAATATTTGCAATAAGCACCCTCAGATTTCTTTCATTTTCTGGTTGCTTTTTATTTGAAGGCCAATATTTCAGCCTCTCTTTAGTTCGGAGATAGATATTTTCATAGTAGGTGGTAAGGGAACGAATCTTAAAGGATCGAGAATATCTAGGGTATCGTACTTTTCGCTCCCACTTGACTTTTTTATAACATTGGATTAGAGCATTAGCATTGTTCACAAACTTTCTCTTTAAAGAATCTCAAGTTCCAACTGGTGTAGAAGAGCAACCCACTATTTCTTCCCACTTTTGGGTAAACTTGTTAGTATTTTGTTATTTTTCTTTCGAAAATAGTTCCCATAGATTGGAGTTATATTGCCTTCCTCATTCATCAGAACAAGTCATCTTTTTTTGTATTCTTTTCTCCCGGGCTGAGATATAGCTATGGATTTGGGTAGAGCCCACATCGAACGGATTTATGCTCAACTTATCCATATTATAAAGAGTCACTTGCCTCTTTTCTTCCATAAATTTTTAGTACCAACAACCTTAGCACTTGTTCTTCATGAAATTGCATACCATGAGTGACTTGATAAACTGGTTTGACCAAGTAAGGTCCGGAGGATCCCTGTTTCGAAATGGTCATTATGTGACTTAATGGGTTATGCTAGATGTGGTAAGTCCGTAACAGGAAGTGAAAATCCCTAAAGTTCTTTGTAGGAATAAGCAAGATATGGAAAGTCCTTTAAGGAGATATGCAGGTTGGTAAAATCCTTTATATCCTTTATATACAAGCATACAAGCTAGGGAAAGCCCTTTGTATCCCTTAAATGCAGGTTTATATGCAGGTTATGAGCAATCCTTTACCGGAATACATAGGGAGATGGAGGTTCAGGCCTTCCTTCTAGCACAAAAAATGTTAACAAATTTCTTTGTTAACCCAAATGCAAGGCAAAGAAGTCCTAGATTGTAAGAGACTTGGATAGCCTTATGTTAATCCACAAGAAGTATGCAAGTCCAAAGTGAAGTATGCATGTTCATGATTTCAATCCTCAAGCAGAGAAGCCATGTGTAAGTCAAGAATACAAGAATACAAAAGTCATATCTATTCCATAAGTCCCATCATAGTCAAATATCTTTATTCGATTGAAGTATATTATGCGATTTTTTATACAAGTCCTTATGTGCCAAAGTCACAAATGTACAATCGACTTTACAAAATCTCCAATTTTATTTAGGGTTTACAACTTGAAAATGTAAGAAATAGAATGAGAAAAATTCGCCACCTCAAAGTGGCAATGTGGTCATATTTATAGTGGTAACGGCTGGTGGCATGGCTGCTATGTGTCCATTCAACATATGATATGTTTCCTGTTAAGATTGTTGATCTTCAACATCTCTGCCTTTGGTACCGTATTGTATAGATTCACCACAAGTTACAAGTGGTTATGTAAGTTCGACAATGTCATCTTCCTATAAAAGCCTGATAACCTTTACACCTTCTGAACTTCGATATCCCTGCCGTACATAGAGGTTTGAAACTCCTTATTAGTGTTGAGGTGTATCACTTCTTCTGAATTCGCCATTCTTGATGGAATTCGATATTGCTTGTCAATTTCTTAAGCTTTACAATAGTCATTGTTGTAAAGGCTTGACATCTTTCTTTTGTTATTAGACATTCGTCATTACCTCATAGTTTGGCATCTCTTCTTTATTTCATATTCCTTAATCCCATATGTGTGATGGTTCGACATCTTTTAGAAGCTCAACACCTCCATTCTTTGACTAGATGTGGCATCCTCTTGTTCCAAATTACTTCATGCTGTAGTGCAACGGTAACTCCACCTTGTTGTCCTTAGGTTTGATAGCCGCTGCATGATTGAGACTCAATATCTGTTGATATTCGATACCACTTTAGTTTGTTATATGTTTGATATCTTGAGAAGTTATCAGAACACGGTAGCTTCTCTACTTTACATACTCGACAATCTTTATGGTTATCGTGGCTTGTAGTTTGGCACCTTCCTTTTATAGTTAAATATTTGGTACCCTGTTATGGCTCCGTATCCTACCTTTGCTTTTCATTTTACAACTTCATCATGTGTTGTTGAAGTTGTTGAAGCTCAACATTCATTTTAATTTCACTAAGGTTTGATAACATTGCGCCGTGGAAGCTCGGCATCCCTTTTTTGCTTAAGCACCCGACACCCTCGGTTATGGAGGTTCGCTATCCTTTATTAAACACTCAATTGTTTTCCTTCTTCATTGTTCGACATCTCCTGTTATCTTGGTACTTGGCATGTCTGTCTCGGCATTCGATATCTTTATTTACGGTAATACTATGCTCTTATACATTCTTATTCCTTCCATATCACATCTCCACGTGGTTTTATGCTCTATACAATTTTTTTTCCATTTCCCCGTTTCCCCTATTCACTATTGGTTTTTCCATGCCAAAGAAATAACTAGGGTTTCCTTATTTCTGAAAATAAACCTTTGTTCTACAGCTCCTATTCTTCCTTACCATTGTACCTATTTATTTACTTTCAAATAAATCATTTCTCTCCCTTTTGTTATAGTGATTTCCTCCTATGCCAAATATCGAATGTTGGATTGAAGAAGTAGTTGTACTGTGTATTTGCGTAGTTCCTTCTATTTGAGGTAAAATCCCTTTATTTTGGTTCGATTGTTTTTCCTATTGTGTTATTTTACTATGTTCATTGGATTCTATCATTTTAAGGAAATATAATTTGGGTTCTTCCTCTATCCATCTTTTGTTTTCTTCTTTTCGTACTCCATCGTTTTCTATCACAGAAAGTAATTTTTATTAACTAACAAAGGAAATTTTAAGGTGAAGCACCTTGGTTCTGGAACTTTTTCCTATGTTTTTCACTACTTGCTTAAACTTCTGAATCTATTGTGAATAATGCTATTTCTAAACATTATTATATTTTGAGTAATTAAAATTTTAAACTTTTAAATTATTATACCTTGTTATAATTTTAGTTTTATGATCTCTAAATGTTTATAAGTATATAATAACATTTATTATGACTTTGTTTTTAAATATATTTTCACTCATACTTTATATACATTATTTTCAGAAGAAATTAATATTTTAATCCTTTATATATTTAAAAATATTTAAATATAATTTTATAAATTTTTCTTAAGTTTTGATACGATTAAAATGTGTATAAACTATGTTTAGATGATTCTATAAAGTTTCAAAATATTCTTTGAATCTTAGTATTTTGAAAACAATTTTTATTAAGTAAGTTTTGAAAATATAAAGGGATATGTCGACATACCTTAATACTATATGTCGACATATAGATAGACTTTTTTAAAATTCAAATTTGAATGGAAGTGTATTTTCATCATATCTCTTTGCGAATGGACATGGCCGTTGTTTCTTTATAAATAGGAGGAGTTTCTAACAAATTTTTTTAACCACTTTCTCATATTTTTTCTCCTCTTTTACTCTGTTGATTTCTAAAATAAAATCTACTCAAAATAGTCTCAAATTCAATCAGATTCAAAATCAAACTCTATTGGTTTGATTCTCTATCAATTACTCTCTGATCTCTCTCATCTCTATCACTCAAAACACAATCAAAGTGCTATTTAAGAGGTTATAGGAGCATTTGTATTCAAGATCAAGAATCTGATTCTATAAACTCTATCAAATCATACTCTTATTCTATTGGGTGTCCTCGGTGTCCTTGAAATCCAAATTGTTGTGCTTGTGTCCCGTCTATATCAAGTGGGTATGCTTGGTGTCCCGTTTGAATCCATGTGGGTATCCTTAGTGTTTTGTTTGAATCTAAGTGGTGTGATGGTGTCTCATCCGAATCCAATGAGTGTACACAGAGCTTGGAAAATCTAGAGGATGTATCTCGTAGCCTTGAAATCGAGATTGTAAAGACTTTTGATATTTGAAAAGAAATATGTGCAAGAAATTGTATGAGACTAGATGTAGGGTAACTCCGAACCAGTATAAAAATTCCTAGTGTGATTTCTCCAACTCGTTACTTTTTACTTTTACTACATTTATATATGTCCGTGTTTACAGCTGTGATTGTTGATTCTGCATTGTTTAATTATAATCTTAAAGGAATTTAAAAAGATTCACAAAAATAGTAAACATTCCCCTCTAGTGTTAAATTAGCGTTAAGGTCCATCTTTGGCAAACTAACATTGGGTATTAGAGCATTGGTTTTGAAAGTAAACATAATTAGATATTTGAAACGTTTTAATGGCTAACAACACTATCAGTGATACTATTAGCAGCACTGTTAATTCACTTGTTAGTAACTCCTTTGTCGATGGATAGACTACCGCTTGACCGCCACTATAACGACCCGTATTTTTTATAATTAAAAATATTAAATTTAATAAGGTTTTTGGAATTTAATATTGTGAAAAATTAAAATTTATGATTTATAAATGGAAAAAAATTATTAAAATATAATTTAATAATATTGATTGAATGAAATTGACAACTGTTTAATGTAATTTCAATTAATGATAATAATAAAGGTTAATGAGGAATAAAATAAATGTTGTATTAAAAAGAGAAATTATATGTAATTAATTGAAAATGGTTTTAATATAGAATATGAAATCAGCTATTTGGTAAGTAAATTTATACTCCTTGTTGTGAACAATAAATTAATAGATATGAATTACTAAGTTGTAACAACTGATTTATTCTCATCTCGTTAATTAAATCTGTTTGGAATTAATTTGAAAATCAATAAAATTTAATGTAATTAAAAATTACAGTTAATATAAGAAAAGATGTTAACTGTAGGAAATGAGTATAATAAGATGGAAAATTATATTAATAAATTTCATAAGGCATTTGTTGATTTAATATAAGAACTTAGATTAAAATAAAAGAATTTGTTTGGAGTTTAAATTATAATGAATGGATTTATTACAGTTGTAATTGAATGCTGAAATTAATGTAATATTTAAATCTTTGAATCAACACGGAAAATTTAACTTTTAAATTTTTTTAATTCCTGTTTAATCAGGAATGATGAAAATGGTTAACTTTTAAATTTGAATTTAAAAGTTATTAAATTGATTTTTAAATAATAATTACTTAATTAACGTGTAAAATTAGTCTTGTTGGGCTTTGTCTCGGATTTTGACGAACCCAGTTTCATCGGGTTCGTAATAGTGAATTATTATAGGATTTCAAGTTTCCTAGCAATCAGACGTATCGTTTGATCGTGCGAGCTCAAAAGGCTAACTTCCATATACAATAGAATTAGGGTTTGAAACTAGTTTCATTAAGTTTAAAAATATTGAAAACCTATATTTTGATATATGGGATGACCTATTTTCATTTTGGGAACGAAAAGGGCATTTCGGACCTTTGTTATCGCTTCAACCCAATCGATCTGTTCCATCCATTTATATTCAATCTCTATCTATCTATAGGCTGTTATAAACCCTAGTAGTCTTTTATTCTATTTTCTGTATGTACAATTTATATCTCATCTGTCCCTTCTCAATGGCAGACATCTCAAACCCTAATTACAATTTCAAATCAAATCGAAAAAATCCAAACTTCTCAAATCCTATCATATAATATATCATCGCAAAGCTCTCGATGAACGTAATCTGCATTTGCGGTTCGTTTTTTGCAATTGAGTTTCGGTTTGTCCAGAAATAACCAAATCATTCTTGGCCGTTTGATTTTGTTGTTGATAAACGATGGAGATGCATCGATCCAAGGGTGCAAACTTGTGGAGAATTACACGAGGATTTCATTTGGGTAGCTCAATTTGCTTATCGATGATCAGATCAGTGGCAAAATTTCGATTAGGGTTTAATTTTGGGCGACGGCTGGAACTTGGACGTCGACTGGCGGTGTTTGAAGGTGGTTTGATGGTCGGGGAGAGATGCGCAGGTGGAGGCGGTTCCTTTGGTAGTGGTCCGCTTGGCCACGGCTGGCCATAGGCACGTGCTTTTGGAGCTAGGTCGACGGCGGCAGCGTGGGTTTCCGATCGATGTAGGGTTGGAGATGGTAGAGTAAATTATGATTTTACCCCTAGTATTTTTTTTTATTATTTAAATTTAAATTTCACTTCTAATCCTCATAACTTTTGCATACGAACTCGGATTCACGTGTGGTTTCTTCTGTTGGGATCGTATCAAAATTCCGGACAACATAAGACTAGTTTGGTTGAATGTGGAGACTGCTGGAATTTTGGGCTTTTATTAGATTTTTAATTGGCTATAAATCAAAGGTGAGTGATTTAACCCACTCCCGCAATACTAAATCTTCTTATGTTAGTTGAATTAAATTTATGAAGTGATAAGAATTTTATTGATTGATGTTTGGTAATTTAAATGGTTATTTGAATTTAATTTGGATTTGTACTGAATTAAATTGACATTTAGATTAATATTGAATTTAATTGCTATTTAAGTACCTGATAATTGATAACTAGTTAATTGTTGTGATTTATTGGCTGATTTGGATGTTGATTGTGATGGATGTCTATTTGTTGACATTTTGAATGATTTGATGTTTATTTATTTATATATATCCATGTTATCACCCTGTATATTAATTGAAAGTATATAAATTGTTATTTAAATTATTTCGAATAAATCAAGAAATAGGTTTAAATGATATATACCTATGACATTTTGATTTGGATTGAAATGATATATATATCCATCTCTATAAATTAAAATTGAAATAACTGATCACTTGGCCATAGGGTTGAAAATTATATACGGACACTGGATTGGTTAAATTAAATGGCTTTAAATCTTGAATTTGGATTTTTGATTGAATGATATTGTTTTAAAGGAAATAAATTATGGATTTATATGAATTGAATTATTTCTAATTCAAGCTTTGAAAAGCGAAATTGAAATTGGTTAAAAGAAATTGTTTAAAAGAATTGAATTAGAAATATAAAGTTATAATTGATATATGACTTTATTTCAGAAAATTGAATTATTTTAAAGATTTGGATCTTAAACTTGAACAATGAGGTTTAATTTGATTTATGTATTTAAATCAATAAATTGAAATTGGACTTGAAATTCATGTAAATTGAAATGGGTTAAAATAAGAATTAGATTGAAATTTAAATCACTGAATCGAATTGTTGAATCGAATTTGAAGTTAAAATGAAGGTTTCGAAAATTGAAGTTAATTCAAATTGAAATTGAAATTAAGTTGATTTGAAACTAAATTGGAATTGAGTCAATTGAATTGAAAGATTGGAAATTTAGTTTGTTGATTTGAAATTGGACATGGGTCCAAATTTGTTGAAATGGAAAGAAACAGTTTGATTTGATATTATTTTCAAAATAAACTATCTTAATATAAACCGTTTAAAATCTATCTTTTTAATATTCGAATTATTTAGATTTTTCCAACTATTTTACTGTATAAACCATTTTCAATACTTAAACCATTTTATAACAAACTATTTAAACTATTTAAAACAATTCAAACTATTTTCCTAAAATTTCAAACTGTGCAAAGTTGAGATGTATATATTTAAATCAACGGTTTAAATGCGAATGTGGTTAAATAAGGTTATAGCCTAAGTGGGAATTTGAAATGATATTTTCAAGTGGAAATGACATATTTGAGTAAATTTGGTATTTTGAAATGAAGGATATTTTGAATTGAATATGATATTTTGATATCAAATATGAATCGGTTTTTGAAATAGAAAAGAACCAACCGGTGTGAAAAATGACATTTGGTTGTTAAAGAGACTGGGACCTCTTATTGGCATACTCTTTGTCAAAATTGGAACCACTTTAACAACTATGTACGTGCTGGATGATCCAGAATGAAGTGGTTGAATTGGAGGCGTTTGCTGGATTTGAAGAAAGAGAATGATAATGGACGACCCCGACACTTGTGTCAATTTGAAATGACTAAAACAGGTGTGTCAATTTGATCTAGCGGACACACCTCTCCTTGTTACTATATTGATGTTGGCTTGATCGGTGCACCTTGATTTGATTTTTGAGGGTGTTGGACGTGGTGGGCCATTAAGGGTTACCACCAGTTAGGAAATGCAAAACGGTAGTATCCTACCTTGGGCATCGCCTCACGTGCCTTGTCATACTATTTATCCTTATTCGCGCCCACTACGATTTTGTTTTAGTATGGTACCTATAGGGGACTCACTGGCTACCGACGTTACTGATTGTGTTACAGGACCTGCATAGACTACCTGCTTAAAAATGTGTTAAAGGGGATTAATGTAAAGCCTTAACGGTGAGAAAAATATTTATTTTATTGATTAGACACTACATATATAGGGTATTTTACTACATATAGATAGTTTAACGGATCCTTAGGAGATGGAAAATCCTATAACATCTCTTAAGTTATTGCACTCACATTGTACACTTGATAGGAGATGTAAAATCCCATAAACATCTCTTAAGCTATTACACTCATATTTATTTTTTGTTGATTTAACTTATACAAGAACTTTTAGTTCTGACTCGAGTGTTTTGTCTTTTCATTACGCTCGGGTCAGCTTGAGAATTTCAATGTTTAGAGACATTCTTTCTAGAGAACGAAGACGGAGTTTGTAACGACCCGAAAATTTTAATGGTTTAAATAAGAAAATTTATTGAAATTTTGTGAAATTTTAAACAATAAAATTTGAAAATAAAAATTTAATATTTGTAATACGTCTAGTTAAACATAGCAATTGGTAAATTTTCACCTGATAATATTGAAGTTTATTTTATTGTGTAATTCTATTTCAATTCAATCAGTTAAAAATTGATAATAATAAAATGTTTTCCAAACTTGAATATTTTTATACAATAAATTTCTAAATCATCTTGTGAGTGAGACGTCATCTTTCGTTTTTTCCAAATTTGGACTGCTATTGCTCTGTTTATCTTATTTCTGGCAAAATAGCAGCATTATGGTACCGATTATCGACTTTTGATACGATTGTCGTACCACTGATATCTGTATACTGTTTTGATCGTCTCGCCCTGCTGATCTCTGCGGTATATTCAACTCTGTGTTTTAAACTTCGGTACACAGCAAAATTCGCGAAACCGGTAACCGTATCGGTACCGGATCCGTGCCCTTTTGTTTTCTTTTGAATTTCAAACTTTAGCCGTGTGAACCCAGCAGAAATTAATTTTATTTATTTATTTAGCCAAATTAGAGGGGACCGTTGCCATACTTTTCGATTTATTATTTTTGACCTGTAACTATTCCCTCTAAGCCTCTTCACGTCCTACGTCCTTTGAACTGTTCATTTATAAAGGCATATTCAGTTTTGCTTGAAACTCATTTTTCCTAGACAATCACAAAACCTCTTCTCCTCCGGCTTTCTTTGTTTTCTCTTCTTCCCACCTCCCATCACCGAGCCCAGCAACCCATTGTAACCCATCGCACCGACAACCATCCACCGTCGTAGACAACCCAGGCCCACCAAGTGACAACAGACGACACCGCCAGCAACGCCACCTAAGCAGCCACTTAACCATGCCAACGCCTCGTCTGCAGCCATTCACGAGCTCCTCCATTCCATCGTCTTCCACCTCCACACAACCGGCCATCGCCACTTCGGCCGAAGCAACCCTTGCCGAGACAGCCTTTGACCATCACCGAACAACCCCTGTTCATCTCCGACCTTCTTTCATTTCCTACCACCCACCAGCAATAGAGGCTGAGTACACCCCTTCACCACATCCAACGCAACTGCGCCCCACCTTCCTCTTGCACCCTCCACGTGAAGCAGCCGTAAGCCCTCTCTTCTATATTATATATTTATGTTCATGCTTTCAAAAATTTTCTCCTATATATATCCATTATATTAATAAGTGTACATTTTTATATACATAATTATAAGATAAATTTACGATATAGTACTTTTATGTATGCTGTCGAATATATCTATAACAGTATTTTGTTTGAAGGATGCATAAGTGCATATATGAAACTGTAGAAGTTTACGTGCGTTATATATTATTATATATATATGGGTTAAAGAATTTGTATTTATATTTATATGAGATTTTCCAATACTTGGTGTTTATATATGCATACGTGGATTACACATAAGAGTTTACATGAATAGTTATGTAGGGTTGCATGAATTTGGAATTTTGAATATAAATATGCATCTTGTATTTTATAAGTTATATGTGTAGTTATTTCATGCGGTATATATAAGCTATTTTTTTTAATTTAATATATGTTATACTGTTTATATATTTACAGTAACTTATAATGA
This sequence comes from Allium fistulosum, assembly GCA_030737815.1. Lineage (NCBI taxonomy): Eukaryota > Viridiplantae > Streptophyta > Magnoliopsida > Asparagales > Amaryllidaceae > Allium > Allium fistulosum. The sequence continues at coordinate 148,286,073 of CM060908.1, forward strand.
TTTGGTTTAAGTATGATATATACAGTGTTTATAAAGTATACAATGTGATATATGTATAAAGTTTTCAAATGTTGTTATATAGTGGAGTTTATACAAGTATATATGTGTGTGTGTATTTTGTTCTATATTTTCACAAACAGTTTTCAATTAGCCTGCATATATATTGGTTACAGTAATGCCTATATGATTTATTTGAATATTTTGATATATGTTAGTTATTTTCAGTTTAAGTATACAATAGATCATATGTTATGTTTGCGTGTTATAGGTTTTAAAGTATGGGTTTTATTTGTTATAACTTTAAATTACTAATTTTAGGTATTGATTTAAGATATAATTTATATATACTCTTATTTTATTAATTGTGTTTTAAGTATAATGATTTTGAATTTAATTTATTTTTAATATTCGTCTTAAGCTAGAATATTGAAATTATATATATACTATATTATAATAGTGTGTATATTTTCAGTTGATATCAAAACTGATTTGATTCGTTTTCATCGATCCTTCTATCAGCTTTGCTTGTCGAATTCATGCCAATCTAGCTTTGCTTTGGAAGTCGTGCTTGCAAATTCGTAACTCAATTTCATTGTCTATCCTCTAGCCTCAAAAGGTGAGCAATCACTCACGATTAATGTTCTTGTATTTATTAAATTTGACTTCAATTGAAACGACAATTGAAATATGCTGCTGTAGTTATTTAAATTGCTATATATGCTATTATCTGTAACTGTTCACCTGTGGGATATGACACCATATCCTGTTGTTTATATTATATTGTTATTGATGATATATGCCTGTTGTTGTATTTTATATTATCTGTTATCACTCTGCAAGTTCCCTATTAGTATAGAATTCACTATGGGTTGAAATGATACATACCCGAATGGACTTTAGAATAGGAGAAAATCGTTATGGGTTGAAATGATAAACCCAAGCGATTTTCAATTGATTTGAATTTGGGATTACGGGTCGAAATGATATCTACCCGTATGTATTTAAATTTTCGGATTGAAATGATAAATATCTGTATCACTTGACCATATATAGGAATTATATACAGACACCGTTGGTCCATAAATTCTATGATTTTGGAAAGAAATATACGGTTTTAAATAAAAGTTGATTCTTAAATTATTACATATAAAGGGTAATGATATATATAGATTAAATAATGATATTTAATTTTATTAAGATGGATTCAATACATATAATATGTTTAAGTATAAAATTTATATTTCAAAATAGATTTTTGGTAATAATTTGAATAAGTTAAGGTTGGGAAGATAATTTGAATTTAGTTGAAATTTTATTCATTAAAGAATTTTATTTAATTAAACTGATTTGAAACTTATTGAAATTGAGATTTAAGATATGATTTATAATTTGGATTTGATTTAAGCAAATTAATGAATATTTCTTGTTTAAATAAATTTAAGGAAATATTTAGTAGAATGTAATTTAAGGCTAGTTAAATGATATTGAATTTATTAAGTGAATATTCCTTGATTAAATAATAATGAAGTTAAATCAAGAGCTGTATGAAACTGTTAAATTTAACTTTGAAGAGTTGAATATTAAAGCTTTGAAATATATTGAAATTTAAATGGTCTATTTAGAACTGAATTGAATTGATGAATTGAGCTTTGAATAAATTTGAATTGGAATTTGAGTTGATTTGAATCGATTTGTGATACTTTACTTTATAAATTATTTAACCTATATATACTATTTTGGAAATAGATATTTTGAAATGAAATGAAATTTGGGTTTGAAGTATAAATAAAATTGAATGACCATGGTGTTATAGTGTATATTTCTACATTGTAGATAGTTCCACGGATCCTTAGAGGATGGTTATCCCAAACATCCTTTAAGTTACTTGTATTTCAGTTGATATTTCACTTGAGTTAGATTTATTGATATAAGAATGTTAATCCTGACTCGAGTGTTTTGTGTTTTGCTTTACGCTCGGGTCAGACTGAGTGATACAACATTTGAGACTCACCCTTGGAGTTTGGAGATTCATTTGGAGATCCAACTATCGATTCAGCTTTCAGCTTTTCCAGTTGATTTGTTTAGAGAGGTCATCTATTCGTACTGAAGACTTCACTGTATTTGAGATATTCTGTTGTATTTTATTTTTAACTCTGATGTTTCTATAGTAGCTTCATGAACTACTATTTTATCTATTCCGCTGCGTATTATTGTATTACTCTGTGTCTGTGATTCTGTGATGGATTTATTTACCGTATATGCTGAGTTTTGCCAAATTTAAATAACAATCTGATATTTTGAATTATTCAAGTCCGACATGGGTGGATTTATTGTCGATTTGAATGGTCCAAAAATAGCGGGTCGTTACAGAGTTTGATATATTATATTATTAGTATTATTATGCTGCATCATTATTGGTATGTCGTTGTTTGTACTCTGATTATGTTGTAAAAATTGTGTAATCAAATGTACATTGTAAAACAGCTTCATAAACTGTTTATTTGATTATTATATTTTGTCATTCTACAATGAGATTCTGTGTTTTTTTGTTTTCCTTCTTCTGCCTTATTTTCTTATTAAACCCCATTAACAATCCTCCCTTTCGAATGGTTTGAGTTAGACATGTGTGATTTATTGTTGATTTAAACCGTCCAAAAGGTGGGTCATCACAGTTGGTTTAGAGATACCTTAGCATGTTTGGGGATAACTCATTAGAGATAGGGTTATTAATACCCTAGAATGCGTCTGAGTGTGTGTGTATATATATATTAGAGAGCATATTTTTTAGTGCTATAAAAATGTTTTGTATTGTGTTAATTTGTTCTGTTAAGTATTTATAAATTATTATCGGTAAATAGGACGTTATGGCATCGATAGGGATTTCTAAACACTTGAACATGGTAAACCGAAATAATATTGTTTTAAAAATAGGTAAATGAAATAATTTTACCTAGTATTATATTTTGTATGTAAAAGAATATTTTTTTCATAAATTGATTTTTGTTATTTTGGTGTGTTGTTTGTTAGGAAATGATAATATTTGATTGTTATAATTTATTGTCTAGTTAGTCAAGGTTCTTAAAAACTATCGACTGTTGTATATTATAAGAAAATGTAATTTTATAAATATGGTATTAATTATAATTTACAAATAAATGAATTTAAATGAAAATTTGAGAATTTAAATGTTGGTGTTTTGAAATTCGGTTTTCAAAGATTTTGGAAAAATAATATTAGTATTATTTAGAAGTATTTTTGGATAGAAGTATTTTCAATAAGACTTGAAAGAAATGTTTTAAAAAGAATTTTAAAAGGGAAATAAGTTATGTACTCCAGCCTTTTGTCATTGGAAAATAATTTAGGTGATGACCACGGTGTCATCGACTTTCATTTTCGAGTTTCAAAGTGGGAAGACCACTATAGTAGCTTTGCTACATAGTTGTTTTGGTGAAACAAATTTTAATTTTAATTTCCTAAGTATGATTTGATATATGTAAAAGATATGAGTATATATATTATTTAAAAGTGATTTGAAATGAGCCCGATATTTGAATTCTTAAGTTCCTACTAATTAATGATTTTCAGTTGTAGAAATGAAGTGAAATTGAAACATCTAAAATGAGAAATAAAAAATTAGAAACATCTAAGTGGGCCCGTTTGTTTTCATTTTGTATTTTGAGTTTTATGTTTTCAACTTGTACTAAGAAATACCAAGAAATAAGTGAAGAAGATTTACAATTCTTAGCCATTGCGACAATCAACGGACAACGAAGGAGTTGGATTGTTTTCCGTGCTTTTGTCATCTCTCGAAACACGAAAAACAAAATAAACTTGTTTTCTATTTACATGTTAATTTCATTTTTCAAAATTATTTGTTTTTCAACAATACATACAACGGATGCACTTTTATATAGATGAAAATACAAAACTAAAAACGACAAGCCAAACGGGACCTAAGTGTTTAATGACACTGTAAACAAATTGGAGATTTGTAACTTGTAAATTAAAATATAATGAAAATTAAGAAGATGTGAATTATTGAACATTTTTGTAATGACCTTGTATGAATAAATAAAAAATGAATGGAAAGTAAGTGATGTTTTAAACAAACTAATATGTAATGACCCGGGTTTTCAGACCAGTCAAAACGTCGAAAAACCCGTCCATTCTAAAACTACGAATGAAAACTACCAACTTAATACACAATATTTGATAAATATTCAACATTACTAAATGTATAGTATACAAATTTTAATTATACAAGTTATCAGAGTAATCATTTATTCTACAGTGTGCTTTAATACAAACCCAAAATCAAGCACTACAAACAAACTGTAAATCTACCGCTGCGCAATGATAATCGGCAAAATTTCTATCGGATTAGAAATTTGTCGAAAAATTTCAAATTAAATTAACCGCAAGCATACGACGTACACTTGTAGTACGTGGTGAATACGGGTCGATCCGTAGGGAATTGATGATTTTAAAAATTCAATTCAATCAAATTATACCAATTTCAAGTGAAAGTTAATCTGGAGAATTAGAGAATTAACTAACTAACTAAAAGAAAAGAGAAGCAAATATAAGAGTTAAGTGACAATTTAGGAATAAATCCACTCTCATATTTTTTGTAAATCAACAAACAATAATTTATGATCTCTAGCTTTGATATTAAGTGAAATAATTATCGTATTTATCATAAGTATGGTTTGTTTATGTGATTAATTAACATAACTCAAACCATCAAACTATAATACAACAATTAAACCACTTATCAATTCTCATGAAAATGAAGTCAAAGCAAAAGCTATTTTAAGTATGATCTATTTACTATTGTAATTAGTAATATAGATCATCAAATTTCATTTTTTACTTTCATTTCAAAATCAAAAATGGATTAGCAAATTGTGTTTATGTTGAATAAGAATAGCTCATTTGCATAAGCAACATAAGATATCAAACCCACTTGTATAAACTTGCATCAAAATTCACTCTCATGAAGCATAAACAAAGAGAGATCATAAATCATAGAAATGTTGAAATTACATAATATTTGAGAGCTTCATTACCCCTAAATTGAAGGGGTTTAGCTACTCATTTGTGTTATCAAATCAACACATGTAAGTTGCAACATTGAAAATGAAAGAAAGTAGAGAATAAACAAAGAAAAAAGAAGATTAACTACTAGAAGGAAATGAATAAAACTAGTGCATAAATGTAAATCTAAGCTATGAACATACAAAGAAAGAGAGCATAAAAATAAACATTAATAATAAAACAAAGAAAAGCATGTAGAAAAGGAAAGAGGAAGAGGCTTGGAAGCCATTTTTATTTCATTCAACATAGAGCTTACAACTTACTTTCTTAATTTCCTAACAAATATGAAAGAGTAGAAGATATGTTCATGTAAATAAGAGGGCTATTTATACATGCATAAAATCCTAATTCTATTTTTAGGATGCTTCCTAAAATGCCCTTTAGGAAGTGTGGCAACCAAGTAACCATTAGCCACTAATTAATCCATCATTAAAAGTGCATGAAGCTTTAACCTCCACTTAGTTGTTCATTAGCTTCTAATTGTAGCTTTAGGCAAGTGGGTGGGGTCCTCCATGATCTTGAACTTGAATTACTTCCTCTTCATTCCTTTGTATTTTCTTGTGCATGCATATATCATCATGAATCCCACTTCCATATGCATCAAAATATCCTATAAAAATCATAAAAATTGTCCAAGTAAAAATTCTTAAAGTGACACATGCACAAAAATGACATTTTGCTCCTGAGTGAAGATGAAAATATGATGATTTGAAAATAATTGAATTTTGGTTTTAACATGTACAAATGCCAAAATATGATGTTTATTTAAATAAAAAGAGATAAAATATGGATGTAAATATATGCACATTTACTTGAACATCAAATACCCCCACACTTATCTTTTTATTCATCCTCGAATAAAGGAAACTAGGATAAATCCGTTTTCGTAAAGAGCACGATTGCATTGAGCGTATGCAACAAGCCGTTAAACCTCTGGGTGTCCCCAGTAGGACGAGTGTTGTCTTGTAAGGGTTTTCAGTGGATATTACCCACAAAATCCAAATGCAAAGTGAAAATATTTACAAAGTGCAAGATTTATTTACAATGGGATGAATGCAAGTTTTTGAAAATATTTACAAATGAAGGATTCGCTTTTAATTTGACACTCATAAGTTAAATATAGGTTTTGGTCATTGTCTTGAAATTTTAAGTCATTTACTCATCAAAACTTCCAACAAAAATCAAGTTATCATAGCAAATAGACAATAGTATAACTCGTTGTTTCGGTTGATAACAAAGTGTAACTATGAAATAAATCCTTAGTTGATTATCAAAGTTTGTCACAATGGTATTCTCATTTCTTTTCAATAACAATTTAAATCAAATAAGTTAAAATGGTGCTTGGATTTCAATTGCTTACTCTCTCTTACTTGAAAATTTCATTGATATCAACAATATTTACATATGCCTAACTCAGGTAAACTGAGGCCAGATATATTACTCGTGCACTGCCTTGCGAACTGATGTGAGGGGAATACAGAGCGTGGCAAGTGAACACACAAGTGTGAACACTTATCGACTGTAGGCGTTATTAAAAAGAATTTTTATATACATACACCTAACTCAGATAAACTGAGGCCAGATATACCGATCATGCACTGCATTTCGGGCTTACGTGAGAAGGGTACAGAGCATGGTGAGTGAACACACGAGTGTGAACACATGACTCTAGGTGTTAAAAATATATACATATATACAAATGTTTTTTTATTTTTTATTTTATATATATATATATTAGAAATAGAGAGTTTTGCAAAATCATCTTAGTACCATTTAACTTAGAAGATAAAAATGTTATATCCTTTACTTTAAATTTACCACTGTTTTAAACAAAGATTTTCAATTAGAACATACTTCATAATTAACACATATGAACCTTCCTATTTACTAGTTAAACCATTGTTATTTGTAATCAAACTTCATTTTTTATTTTTATTAAGGCAAACAAATTTTCAAAAATTTCAATTTATTAACCAAAACTTATACTTATCCTATAGTGTTTATTCAAAAATAAATCTAAATGCTAAAAAGAAAATGTTTTTGGGATTTAGAAAATTTTATTTTTGATTTTTTTAGATAAAGGAAAATGAAAATTCAAAAATGCCATGAAACTTAAAAAATGAAAATGAGACTCCCCCCACACTTAATTTTGACTGTGTCTCCACAGTCGATGCATGATATAATGAATGTAACGGGGAAAACTATGTACATATTTACAAAAGAAGGTTAATATTCTTACTAGACGTAGCTTGGCTCATGAAGGATCATGAGCTCCTCCTCTTGGTTACCGGGCAATTCCAAGAAAGGTTTTAAACGATGATCGTTGACTTTAAAAATTGATCCATCCCTGGTGTTTTCTATTTCTACGGCACCATGTGGAAAAACAGTTCATACCACAAATGGTCCGGTCCATCTTGATTTAAGTTTCCCAGGGAATAAATGAAGTCTTGAGTTATATAAAAGAACTTTTTGGTTAGGCAAAAACGTTTACCTTAGGATTGACTTGTTATGAAAAACTTTGGTTTTTCCTTTGTAAATTTTCTCTTTTTCATACGCGTCGTTCCTAAGTTCTTCTAGTTCGTTGAGTTATAGTTTTCGGTTTTCGCCAGCTTTCTCAAGATCAAAGTTTAAGTTCTTAATTGCCTACAGCGCTTTGTGTTCAATTTCAATGAGTAAATGGCAAGCTTTACCGTAAACTAAACGAAATGGAGACATCCTAAGGTTAGTTCTAAAAGCAATACGGTAAGCCCAAATCGCGTCAGTCAGTTTCTGAGACCAATCTTTTCGATTTTTGTTGACAGTTTTTTCCAAGATTTGTTTTTATTTGTCGATTTGAAACTTCAACTTTGCCACAAGTCTGAGGATGATACGGAGTGGATAGCTTGTGGGTTAACGAGTATTTTTTCGTTAAAGTTTCAAAAGAACGGTTGCAAAAATAGGTTCCTTTATCACTGATTATTGTGCGAGGTGTGCCGAACCGCAAAAAGATGTTTTCTTTAAGAACACAACAATTTTATGATCGTTGGTTTTATAAGGAACGGCTTCGACCCATTTTGAAACGTAATCGACAGCAAGAAGGATATACAAGTTTCCAAAAGAATAGGGAAAAGGTCCCATAAAGTCGATACCCCAAACATCAAAGATTTCGATTGTAAGAATGGGGTTTAGAGGCATCATATCTCATCGAGAAATTCGTCCAAGCATTTGCCATCGATCGTAAGTTTTGCAAAATTCGAATGAGTCTTTGAAAAGAGAAAGCCAATAGAATCCACACTGAAGCACTTTTTCTGTAGTTTTTCGAGGACCGAAATGTCCACCGCATGCTTGATCGTGGCAAAATGAAAGAACACTCCTGATCTCATTATCTGGAATGCAACGTCGGATGATTTGGTCGGGACAATATTTGAACAAGTATGGCTCGTCCCAATAGAAATATTTCACTTGGGACATGAATTTGTATTTGTCCTGTTTGGACCAAAATGAGGGAGTTTCTTTAGTGACTAAGTAGTTCACTATATCAGCGTACCATGGATCGATAGAAATTGAAAGAAGTTGTTCATCGAGGAAATTTTCATTGATTGGCAAAGAAGATGGTGCGTTCGGAAGACGTGATAAGTTATCGGCTATGACATTATCGGATCCTTTTTTGTCTTTGATTGTAAGATCAAACTCTTGATGTAAAAGGATCCAACGAATCAAACCGGATTTAGCATCCTTTTTAGTGAAGAGATATCGAAGTGCAGAGTGGTCCGTGTACATAGTAATGTATGAACCTATCAAGTAAGGTCGAAACTTTTTGAGCGCAAAAACGACAGCTAGAAGCTCTTTTTCGGTTGTTGTGTAGCTGAGTTGAGCGTCGCTCAAAGTCATACTCGCGTAGTAAATGAAGTGAAGGATCTTGTTGATGCATTGTCCTAAGACAGCACCAACAGCAAATTTCGAAGCAGCACACATTATTTTGAAAGGAAGATCCCAATTGGGTGCGCAAATGATTGGAGCAGAAATGAGTTCGCTCTTAAGACGTTCAAAAGAAGTGATACAATCAGAGTTAAAATCGAAAGGAACGTCTTTTCTGAGAAGAGTCGTCAAAGGCCGAGCGATTTTGCTAAAGTCTTTCACAAAGCGTCGGTAAAAGCCAACGTGTCCTAGAAATGATCGAATGTCCTTAACAGTTTTGGGAATGGGTAGATTTGCAATGACATCGATTTTCGCTTTGTCTACCTTAATGCCTTTATTTGAGATGATATGTCCAAGGACTATGCCTTGTTTGACCATAAAGTGGCATTTTTCCCAATTCAAAGTCAAATGTTTTTCTTTACATTGATTTAGAACCAATTCGAGATGATGTAAACATTGGGAAAAAGAATTGCCAAAGATAGAGAAATCTTCCATAATAACTTCTAGAAAGCGTTCAATCATGTCAGAGAAGATGCCAACCATGCATTGTTGGAAAGTCACAGGAGCGTTACAAAGTCCGAATGGCATACGTTGATAAGCAAAGGTACCGAATGGACACGTGAAAGTTGTTTTCTCTTGATCTTCGGGAGCGATTGGAATTTGGTTATAGTCGGAATAACCATCAAGAAAGCGGTAGAATTCGTGGCCGGCTAGACGTTCGAGCATTTGGTCAATGAAAGGAAGAAAGAAGTGGTCTTTACGTGTTGCGGCATTTAATTTTCGATAGTCAATGCAAACACGCCAACCCGTTTGAGTACGAGTTGGTATAAGTTTGTTTGAATCGTTCTTGACAACGGTTAGCCCAGACTTTTTCGGTACAACGTGAATTGGGCTAACCCATGAACTATCGGAGATTGGGTAAAAGATTCCGTTGTCGAGAAGTTTAAGAATTTCATCACGCATCACATCTTTCATTTTTGGATTAAGCCTTCGTTGCACGTTACGAACAGGCTTGGCATCATCGATTAAATGGATGCGGTGTTGAACAAGAGCGGGACTAATTCCCTTAATATCGGTAATCGACCATCCAATCGCTTCCTTGTTTTTCGAAAGAATAGAAAGTAAGGAGGTTCCTTGATCAAGAGAGAGTTGCGGAAATTATAACGGGCAACATTTCGTTATCACCTAAGTATGCGTACTTAAGGTGATCGGGAAGTGGTTTGAGGTCCAACTTCGGGAGTTTTTCGATCAAAGAGTTGGATTGAGATTCGGACTCAACTTGAACCGATTCAAAGGGAACAGTGTATTCAATCTCGTTGGGAATTTCGTGAAACAAATTTTCATACTCGGCGTCGCGTTCATCGTTAAGATCAAGTGTCTCGTTTTCGAAGTTTTCGTGAATGGCACTAACTTCCAACGTTTGGTCACGAGGTTCGTTCGATTGGCTTTCAAGATTGAAATCCAAAGTCATGTTTCCAAAAGAAATTTTCATCGATTCGTTACGACAATTGATTAAGGCATTTGAGGTGGCTAAGAATGGTCGACCTAAAATCAATGGAAGTTGACTCACAGGATTTGTCACGGGTTGTGTTTCGAGAACAATAAAGTCAATGGGGAATATGAATTGCCCTACTCAAATGAGCACGTCTTCGATTTCTCCCACGGGCTTCTTAATGGAACGATCGGCGAATTGAAGCGTAACTTTTGTGGGTTTGAGCTCAACTAAGCCTAATTGTTCGTACATGAAATATGGAATCAAGTTGACACTCGCACCTAAGTCTATCAAGCATTTATTAATCGTCTTGTCACCAATTGTACACGAAATCGTAGGGCAGCCAGGATCTTTGTATTTGACTGGCATGGATTGGGACAAGACTTCGCTCAAACTGGCGGCTAAGAAGACTTTTTTGGGCACTTGAGTGTGTCGCTTTTGGGTGCACAAGTCCTTAAGAAATTTTGCGTAAGTGGCGACTTGTTGAACGATGTCAAGAAGCGGAATGTTAACTTTGACTTGTTTAAAAATTTATAACATCTTTTCCATTTGGTCTGAGTGTTTCTTCGATCGAAGACGATGTGAAAATAGAACACGATACTCGGTAGGCGGGTCAACTCGAGTAGAGGAAGAAGAATTTTGATTAGCATTCAATTCAACATTTGGCTCCATGTTCTGTTCAGATTCGTTCGTTGTTTTAGAAGTGTCAAGAGAATTTTTTGGTAAATCGTTTGGATTAACGACTTGATTATCGATTTATTTACCGGAACGGAGAGTTGTGATAGCATTCAATTGGGTGACATTGCTATCTTGAACAACATGAGCCTGATTTGAATTTGCGTTTTGATTTCTGGGATTTGAAATGGGTTGGCTTGGGAATGTTCCTCGTTCACGTTCGCTCACAGATGTGGCTAATTGACTCATTGCATTTTGAGTTTTGCAATTGATTGGTTTATGTTTCGCATATATGAAGTCAATAAATTTTGCAAATTGTTGTTTGATTGAAGGCTTTTAGTAGTTGCATTAGCCAATGTTTCAAGAGTTTTCTCAAGTGAAGTTAAACGTTTATCATCTTGGGGAGGGTGAGCAGCATTTGGTTGAAAATTTGATTGTTGCGGTTGATTATGAGACGGACCCGCAAAGTTTGGTTGAAAATTGTTGAGCTGAAAGGGAGGATTCGAAGCATTATTCGAGAATGCTTGAAAATTGGGATGAATCGTATTCGTGTTGGAATTGTTTTGGTTCCACGCAAAATTCTGATGATTTCTCCAACCAGGGTTGTATATTGGAGAAAACGGGTCGTTTTTGGCTTTATTGAAAGCATTGATTTGTTCGACAGAATTGGGACACTGATCAGCTATATGATTAGGATCGTTGCATTTATAACACATCGGTTGGGAAGCTTGGTTCATTTGATTCGATGAGAAAACATTATCGAATTTTTTAATCATTGCGTTGATCTTAGCTTCCAAAGCAACAGAAGATCCTATCGAGTGTGCACTCGATCGTGAGTAAATTGATTTTTGGTTCGAACGTTCCCATTGGGATGATTTTTCGGTGAGGTTTTCAAGAAATTGCCAAGCATCGTCGTGATGTTGGGCCAGAATGTTGCCTTGGCACATTGATTCGAGCATGGTTCGTGAGCTGTTTTTGAGTCCATCGTATAAAATTTGGCAAATCGTCCATTTTCGAAGTTATGGTGTGGACATTTTATCAAAAGATCTTTGAATCTTTCAAAATATTTTCCGAATTGTTCTCCCTTGAATTGATGAAAATTTACAATTTCGTTTTGAATTCTACTCGTTTTTTCCAAGGGGTAGAACTTTTTTCAAGAAAGCTTTTACGAATTCTTCCCAAGTTTTAATCGAGTTCGAAGGTAGGCTGTACAACCATTTTTCAGCATAATCCGTAAGAGCAAATGGGATTAATCGAAGTTTGATTCCGTCATCGAAAAGTTGTTGGAGTTTAATGGTTGCACAAACTTATTCGAATTTTGTCAAAAAGATGTATGGATCAGCGTGCTCGAAATTGCCAAATTTTGGAAGCGTGGCAATATGGTTCGAGTGGATATCAAAATGGTTACCCGTAGGGGCGGGTAACGTGATGCAAGATGGAATAGAAACTCTATCGGGAAAGATTCTATCCATAAGAGTTCGAGGGGCGTTTTCGTTCGCCATTTCGAGAGGATCGTCTGTTCGAGTTAACCGATTAGTTGTTGAGTCTCGAGTCCAACGATTTGTTGTTGCGTCACGAGTCCAAGTGCTCATGCACAAGTGAAAGTCGAGAAGAGAAAGAAGTTAGAACCGAGTTTAGTGAATGAAAGAAGATTTGAAAAACGAAGTGAAAAATTGTTTTTGTTTTTGTTTTTTTTAAGGAAGAAAAATATTTACCAGCTGAAATTTATTTTCAAAAGAGAAGTTTGATTTTTGGCTTTCAAATTTTTATATGTTTTTGATTTTGAATTTTCAAATTTCAAATATTTACCAAAAGGATTTTTGTTTTTTTTAGAAAATGGAAACTTGATTTTTGTTTTTGTTTTTGAATTTTCAATTTTTTTTTTGTTTTTGAAAAGATTTTATATATTTTTTTTTGGATTTTTGTTTTTGATTGAAAATTTTCAAAGGAAAGGATGTAATATGATTTTTTTTTTGGATTAAAATTTAAGTTAAGTAAAATTTACAATTTTTTCTTTCGATTTTTGTTTTTGATTGAAAAATTTCAAAGGAAAGGATTTAAAAGGATTTTTTTTGTTGGATTAAAATCTAAGTTAAGTAAAATTTACAATTTTTTTTGGATTTTTGATTTTGGATTTTTGTTTTTATATATGCATGACCTAATGCAACTAAATGAATGCAAATGACTTAATTACAATTTTCTGTCCTTTGTAGCTCCTAGCCCAAAATTGTATAATCACACTTTGTCTTAAATCAACAAAAATATTTCTCAGCCAGGTAACGGGCAGGGGTTATCGGTGCACCACGAATCACCGTAGCAATGCAGCCGAAGGTTTAAGTACCTTCAGAGGAACAACTGGTATAATATTTACGTATCACCATAATTTTATAACTGATTATTACTCTGCCGTAGCCTAGACACCAAGAAATAAAATTGTTCAAAGAAAACAATTGTGAAGATACAATTAAGCCCTAGATGAGCTCACGACACCCTTAAGTCGAATGTCAAACCTTTATTATTAGTCAAATTCTACGATGAAATGCGTTTGTGGGCTAAGGAAAGGGTGTTGAAATCCCTCACCTTATGTGAATTGGGGTATTTCCCTTAGAAAAGAAAAACAAGATGAGATGAATGCAAAGCAGAAATTAAACATGAATTTTACAATGCAACTAAAATGAAGTTTGTTTTTGTTTTTGGATTTTGAAATTATATATATATATATATATATATATATATATATATATATGCAAATGCAAGCAACCAACAATGCAATTCAAATAAAAAACAAGGGAAATGAGCACGATACCAGAGCGTGCAGATTTTATTAGCAATTATTTTAAAGCGGCATTTTTTATATAGCAAGCAAAGTAGTTTATTTTTAGCAAGCACTTCTGCCTTTGAATTTCTGCTTTGGCAACCTGAAAAGAAAAACAACAAAATATATACAATTTTTTTTAAGAAATAATTAAATCAAAACAAAACAAACAAACAATTTGAAAATCAAACAAATTAAAACCCCTTTTTTGGTATATTTGATTTTTTAAGGAAAAGGAAATAAAAATTTACAAAAGGAAAAGAAAGAAAAGTTTTTACAAAATAACTGAATTTATATATATATATATTAACGAGAAAAGGAAAAGAAAATTTTTACACAAAGGAAAATGTTTTTTTTATATATATAAAAGAACTAAAGCAAAGAAAAATAAAAAAAAATCAAAAGAAATGAAAACAAAACCATATATATATATATATATATATATATTCCTACACAAATGTAAACTTAAAACAAAGGGAAAAACAAACTAAACATTTACCCACTCGACTTCTAACCCGACCCAATAAAAAAAATTCTTTTCCAGTGAACTCAATTCAAAGACACAGTCAAATTCAATTCGAGACAAAGATTTTTACTTCGCAAAATCGTGAATTCACAAATTCAACTCAAAATTGAAATCCGCTTGTGTGTTGGTGAGGCGACTCTTGATTCAGGCTGTTTACTGAGTTACTGTATTGGGCGATTTAGGGTTGGCGATGAGACTAGTTCGGTCGACGGCGAAGTGTAGACGATTGATGAGGATTGGAGGTCACGGTGGTTCGCGTCTGCTCGGTTGGTTCTGGGGATTTAGGCAAAGTTCATGGAAGTCGGAGGTTGCGAATTGGTGGTTGAAGGCGATGGTTGTTCAAGTTGCTGTCAGGGAAGGTCGATATGAAGCACTGTAGACTTAAGGCAGAGGAATTTTTGTGGGATAGAGGCGGTGTTGGAGTCAATGGGTTTGAGTGTCGAATTGGGGTTATTGGCGAGTTCGATTGAAGTTGTTGTTTGGGTTATGTTCAGGCAGAGGAGTGATTGGGAAATGTATAGCACTGTGGTGGTCAGTTGTCTATAGAAGGCAACAGGGGTTGGATGGTATGCTATGACAGCAATGAGATGGAGGCAATGGTTGAAGGGGTAGTGAATGGTAGAGAGGTAGGCAAGGCTGTAGGATGGTGAAGATGATGATGGAGTGGAACAGAGGTTGAAGACAAAGGTGAATATGGAGTTGTGAAGTTTGTTGTGGTTTCTTTGGAATTGCTTGAAGTATTATGGGGCAGCGGTGATTGAATATGTATGTAGTGATGAGTGTGTTTTGGTCAGTTGTGGTTCAAACAGTGTGTAGAAGTTTGACAGAGGATGATAGGTTAGTGAGGAGAAGGTGGATGGTTCAGGCTTGCCAGTGGGAATGTGGATAGTTGATGGGTGTTGTAAATGGTAGTCGTATGTTGATGAAGAGTGTATGTGATATATGGAGTGAGGATGTTGTGGTCAAGAAGTGGTTGGTAGAAATGTTTGGAGTAGGTGGATGATCTTTGGCAGTGGAAAGTATGTGTGTTGCTGAGGGGAGGAAATGATGGTAGAAGGGAGAGTTTATGTAGGTTGGTGATGGCAGTATTGTCTGAAGGTCAGCAAACAAGTTGTATGGTGATAATGGATATTGATGCAGTGTAGTGGACTTGTGAGTGATGTTTTGTGGTGAATTGCGGCTTTGTTTGGGAAGGCAGGTGGTGTTTTATAGACTGGTGTGTATGGTGAGTTGCGGTGGAGTTCTGGTGAAGGGGGCTGTTGGATGTTGGTTTAATGCTGTTCGAGGAGGAGGGTTTGTGGTTAGAAGGAAGTACAGGCAGTGGTAATGGGCAGTTTGCAAGAAGGTGAGTTGTGGAGAGTAGCAAGTGGAACGACATATGTAAATGGAGGAATTGGCAAGTGAAGTAGTGTAGGCAATGTACTGGCAGATGTAAATGTCTGAAGTGTGGCAATATGTTTGCAGTTGAAGGTGTGTTATACAGGGTGGTTTGGATTGAAATGGTATGTCAATGAGTGGAATGGCCCTGTGACAGGTTGTCAAGGATGTTTTTGGTGACTGATAAGTGTTTGGTATGGTGGACAAATGTGCATAATGTTTGTGAAGACAGTCAGTAGCAATATGAAGACAGTGCATAGTTGCATAGTTTTGCAATGTAAACAATGTAAAAGTAAACAGAAATGAAAATTGTAAAAGAGAGAATGAAATGTAATTTGCAGTGAAATAAAATATTTTTGCTTTCTTATGAAATGCACTTGTCTATATATATTTTTTTAATATGGAAATGCAAATGAAAATGCAAAACAAACAAGAACACAAACAAATGCACACAAAACCAAACAAACAAACAATTTTTTTTAACACAACACACACAAAACAAACACACACACTAAAATCAAACACAAATAATTCAAAGAATAGAAAATCAAAATCAAAGCAATTCCCCGGCAACGGCGCCAAAAACTTGTTTAACGGAAAATGTTCTATCGATTAGATAAATGCCAATAAATTTCAAAATAAAATTTACCACAAGCGCACGGCGTACAATAGTTAGTACGTGGCGAGTACGGGTCGATCCGCAGGGAATTGTTAGATTTTAAAAATCTATTCGATCAAATTAGACCAAATGGAGGAGAAATTGTTAACTATAAATAAAATGAGGCTAAAACAAGAATTAAAATGTGATTTAAAAATTATTGAACTAGAGAACAATTTAGGAATAAATCCACTCTCATATTTTTTTATAAATCAATAAACAATAATTTATGATCTCTAGCTTTGATATTAAGTGAAATAATTATTGTATTTATCATAAGTATGGTTTGTTTATGTTATTAATTAACATAACTTAAACCATCAAAGTATAATACAACAATTAAACCACTTATCAATTCTCATGAAAATGAATCCAAAGCAAAAGCTATTTTAAGTATGATCTATTTACTATTGTAACTAGTAATATAGTTCATCAAATTTCATTTTTACTTTCATTTCAAAATCAAAAATGGATTAGCAAATGATGATGCAAATTGTATTTATGTTGAATAAGAATAGCTCATTTGCATAAGCAACATAAGCTATCAAACCCACTTGTGTAAACTTGCATCAAAATTCACTCTCATGAGGCATAAACAAAGAGAGATCATAAATCATAGAAATGTTGAAATTACATAATATTTGAGAGCTTCATTACCCCTAAATTGAAGGATTTTAGCTACTCATTTGTGTTATAAAATCAACACATGTAAGTTTCAACATTGAAAATGAAAGAAAGTAGAAAATAAACAAAGAAAAAAGAAGATTAACTACTAGAAGGAAATGAATAAAACTAGTGCATAAATGTAAATTTAAGCTATGAACATACAAAGAAAGAGAGCATAGAAATAAACATTAACAATAAAACAAAGAAAAACATGTAGAAAAGGAAAGAGGAAGAGGCTTGGAAGCCATTTTTATTTCATTCAACATAGAGCTTACAACTTACTTTCTTAATTTCCTAACAAATATGAAAGAGTAGAAGATATGTTCATGTACATAAGAGGACTATTTATACATGCATAAAACCCTAATTCTATTTTTAGAGTGCTTCCTAAAATGCCCTTTAGGAAGTGTGGCCACCAAGTAACCATTAGCCACTAATTAATCCATCATTAAAAGTGTATGAAGCTTTAACCTCCATTTAGTTGTTCATTAGCTTCTAATTGTAGCTTTAGGCAAGTGGGTGGGGTCCTCCATGATCTTGAACTTGAATTACTTCCTCTTCATTCCTTTGTATTTTCTTGTGCATGCATATATCATCATGAATCCCACTTCCATATGCATCAAAATATCCTATAAAAATCATAAAAATTGTCCAAGTAAAAATTCTTAAAGTGACACATGCACAAAAATGACCATTTTGCCCCTGAGTGAAGATGAAAATATGATGGTTTGATAATAATTGAATTTTGGTTTTAACATGTAAAAATGCCCAAATATGATGTTTATTTAAATAAAAAGAGATAAAATATGGATGTAAATATATAAACACATTTACGTGCACATCACGCAACTCTGATGAGAAACAGCAATATCCTTACCTGCAAACTCAGTAAATAATGTAAATGCGAAATAAAATAGTAAGCAAAAAAGATACAACAATACACGATATATGGAAAAAAATTAACAGAAAAATGTTATGTTATTATTGGGGCTGCATCACTACCACTTGTGACTGCATACGTACCCTTATCTAATTGGGTACTCAACTAGATACAGGATTAACCCAACGTAGTTTTCCTATCGCAAATAGGACTCATCGAGCCTACGATGCAACAAACAAATATGCAATTCCCAAAACTACCCACTTAGGCATAATCTTTACATTTAAAATTTCCAGATCTAATTACCTTTACGGAAATTATCTCTTTGGACTTTACTCTCGAATTCTTATTTCAAAACTTTTGAAATATATATATATATATATATATATTTTATATTCAAACTAGTCCCTTACTTCGGAGTCTGAAAATAAATCACCTTTTTGAAACGACACGAATGTACAAGCATACAAAGCTATATGCTACCAAATCTGGGGAGGTTTCTAGCCATAACCAGGCCTCTGGGTCTAGCCTTCCGAATAAATAATAGATTGGTGCATCCCTCTATTCCAAGAGCAGATTACACCAAGGCTGCAGAACATCTGCACCTCCTTTGCCCATGCGTTTCGTAGATTTATGGGTTACCCGAACCTTTGGTTACATAACAAATCACTTTATATCTCAAAGTGGAAAAATTATTTGAACTAATAATTACAGATACTTCTAATCTATAATAAGTTCCATTTCCAATTCTTTTAAAAATCATTTAAAAACCATAGGGTTTAGTCCTCGAAATTCTTTCCGTTTTATAAAACATTTTTATAAAACCATTCTTCGTATAAATCACTTTTATATAATATAACTTCAAAATATTCATTTCCAAATATTTCTATTTATTTAAACATTTCATAAACTTTTATTTATGAAAACCAACTTTGAAAATAATTCCATTAACGTCAAATTATTATAACTAATTATAATAATTAAATGAACCAAAATTATCGCTAAACACCTTTTAGTCAAATCGTGAAATAAATCACAAGGTGTTAGCCTACAATTTTTTTCTACCCAACCCATGCATATGGATAGTTAATTGCTCATAAACTGGTCGAGCAATGTCAACAATCAGTAAATAATCATCAGCACTCATAAACTGGCCGAGCACAATCCAAATAACCAAACAATCAACCAACAACAATAATAAATAGCAACACGTCTATTTATTAAATAATTAACCATCAATATGAAATAGATCAAATATCAAATAATAATAAATCTACACAGTTTATAATAGCAGAATGAGCATTTGTTCTGCTAATAAAAGTCACTAATATTTTATCAATATTTTACACTTCTCTAAATGTATCTATAAATTACACTAGTGTGTTCTATTTGTTCATACGAATCTAGTGTCGAAGGCGACGAGTTAAATGGACTTCATATGGACAAGTTATTGATTTTTAAAGTTTAAACATTTTAAACTTAACTATTTTAAAAAAACTAAATTATTTTACAAAACTTGTAATCTTCCCAACATTATGTCAAGCAATTAACTCACGGCCTGCATAATTATTAACTCACGGCCCGCCTAATATTTTTTTAAAGTTTAAACTATTTAAACTACTTAATAACTAAATTAAAGCAACCATATCACTTTAACTAAATAATATTACTAAAATAAACTCTCACCCAAATCGTTGTAAAGCCAAAGCCCAAACATCCATTTACGCATATGACCTACCCTTCCTATACGCATGAATAGTAACAGTACCTCTCCTCCTTCTTTTGCTTCATTAGATTTACTTATTTTATATGCTTAGATTAAATAAGCATGTCCTTTCATTTTTATATTTTATTTATTATAATATATCTCACCCCAACTTCAACCTACAAAAGCCCAAAACTCTAAACACATGTGCACCATCACCTTCTCCTTCCACCTGTGCATGCATTCACATCCATGCATTCATGGGCCGAAACTTCCATCTCCCATCTCCCATCTCCTCTCCCATTTTCTTGTTGCCTACATGTGTCCCCTCCCTTCATCACAAACACAGCAAAGCCAAGCACAATCCTACCTACTACAGTCCCTTCCCTTCTCCAAGCACGCATGTCCATGGATGCAGCCACAAACATGCACCTGCACATGCGTCTCCTTCATATCTCTCTCACAGCTCAACGATCTCGAGTGCAACGTGAATGACAAATCTTGCCTACCTCATTCTCTACAAATTTTATGTTTACACCTTTCCCTAATTCTTTATATAGTGGAAGATATTTTAATGGGGCTTTGCACTGAAGGTCCTTATTTTTAATGTTGTTGTAAGAAAAGTCCCTATGATAATAAGCATGTAAATTAAGTCCCTGTTTTTTTTAAATCAGAAAGCGCAAAGTATCTTGTGCTTTTCTAATAGAAAGTGCAAGTTAACTTGCGCTTTTCGAATTTTTTTTTTTTTTGAAAAGTTCAAAATTTTCAAAAAAAATTCAAAATCAAAAAGCGCAAACTAGCTTGCGCTTTCCTGATAAAAAGTGCTAGCTAACTTGCGCTTTCCAAAAATTTCAAAATTTTCGAAAATTTTGAAATTTCAAAATCAGAAAGCGCAAGTTAACTTGCATTTTTGAAAATTTTCAAAAATTTCAATAAAATAATTCAAAATAAAAGCGCAAACTAGCTTGCGCTTTTTAAATTTTTCAAAAGTTTTAAAATTTTCAAAATTTTCAAAAAAAAATTGATAGTCAAAAGTTGCAAGTTAGCTTGCATTTTCTGTCAGAAAAATGCAAAACACCTTGCGTTTTCAATTTTTCAAAAAATAGGGACTAAATTTACATATTCATATATACAGGGACTTTTCTTATAACAGCATCAAAAATAGGGACCTGTAACACTTTTCTTGTATTTTAATTATTAAATGAGAAGAGAAAGTGGAAAAAAATGTATGTTGCCCAAAAAGTGAAAATATGCCGTGTGTTCATGTTTTGGAAAAAAATGAATGCCTCCCGTGTCACATGCGTGCTCCCCTTATACATATTGACTATTTTTCTTCATAGCTAAGAAATGGAAGGACATCAATTAATGCAGGCCATAAGGATGCGTAGAGATATTTTGTAGTTGTTTTTTTTATGTTTAAAAATTAAAGTTTTGGGGTGCGATACTGCACAGTATTCCGTTTGCGTATGGACCGCGAACTATCAAAATAAATATGTGATCGCACATGTAAAAACCCGCATATTTTACGATTTGTATATTTAAATGTTTTATTTAAATATAGAATCATTCATTGGATTAAAGTTCAAAAAGCTACTTTTTGTAAACAGTCGAATTGAGACTCGAGACCACCTCCATTGAGTCCAAAATGGCGTTTACAACTATTTTGAGTATAAACATCGATATGTTTGGAGTTGAGTAAAAATTATGACTTTTTCACTTGGGTTTGGGTTTCAGCCCATCAACCTTCTAATAACCTAACCCTTCATCCAACTCCTTTTCACTCATTCTATTATTTTCCTAACACTCAAGCTTTAGAAAAATAGGGGAAGAGAAGAGGAATTAGAAATTCCTAAGCCCTAGATTCATTTGCAAACTCAAGTTCTAGCTCCAACATCTAAGAGAAGCTTAGGTAAGCATCCTCTTCATCTTCTCCATCTCATTTCCTCATCAATTTCAGAAATTTCCTAAACCCTAACTTAGGAAATGTTTTTCTATTTGAGCTTAGATTGAAGCTTCTTGGGTTAACAATTGAAGAGTGATTGTTCTTGCTTTGCTCTATAGCTTCTCTCTTGTGTTTTTGGGTTTAAAGGTGAGTTTTTGAACTCACATCTTTGTCTATTTCTATCATTGTTGTTAGGTATGAATTCCTAACATCTATTCATGGTCATTTGCTTTTGATTTGAATTGATTTGGTGAACATTTCATTTTTGGTGTTTTGAAGTCAAAACTTTAAAAATCCTAGCTTTGATGTATGATCATGCTTTTGGTGGTGTATTGAAGAGCCTATAGGGCTGGGTTGTCGATTGGCAAAAAACCCTAAAGCCCATTGCTCGTTTGATCGCAAATTGTGAGAGTTTGCTCTTCATTTTGATAGGTTGGAAAAAACAGTTCCAGTGCCAGTCAGTCGACTGACTGCAGAAGCCGAAAGTTTCAGGTTTCTGGATCAGTCGACTGGCCTCTGCAGTCAGTCGACCGACATGCTTGTCTCGGCCCAATTTAGCTATTTGGTGTGGATTTCCAATTTAAAACCGATTCGTGTTGATCCGATTTATTGTTATCATTTATTATTGACTTTGATGACTTCTTTTTCAGGATTTTTTTGAGAATATCCATTTTGATGGATTCGGTATCGATTTCTTTGGATTTGATTCACGTCTTCGTATGTGGATTTTGGTGATTGATTGTTTCTACAATCATTTCTATGCTTTGTCACTTTAAAATACAAAGGTTTCTATACTTGTAGTAAATATTCAAACTCTTTTACAAAGATGATTTCAACTCTATTTTTAATACAAAGCTCGTTTATAAAACCTTTTTCTAATATATTAGTATATACAAACCTTTACCTTATTCGTATGAGAAAATCTAATTAAACGGCTTAGCAAAACAAGTGGTATAAAACGCTTGCGTTTACTTCGTCGGTTAATTTTTGGACTTGTTCGATTGAAATTCTTGTGACAATTTTCGAGTGGGAATCTACAATTTGTTCGTAAATATTTAAGTTAAGCTAGTGGTTATGGGACATGAAGCTAAACTCATATATTTACTAGCTTAGTGTAATCGACACTTTTAATTGATCGATGATGATCATTTTGTGATTTAGACTAGCGATGTGCAATGTCTATTTGTTTGTGTGGGGATTACAATCCCCGTTTGTGGAACTTCAGTTCAATTTGGTGGGGTAGCGACCCATGGTCTTCGGGCCGTTTGTGGAGCTTCGGCTCAAAATTTATGGTTAGCGACCATGGAATAGCGTTCCGTTTGTGATACACGTGTTGGTGAGTTTTCATGCTCCCGTTTGTGATAGGTCTCCCCCTTTGTGATTTCTGGATTCTAATTGATGATTTCTAGAATTTGTGTTTCACCAACTTTTGTGATTGGCATTAATATGTTTGTCAATATTTGTGGTTTGGTGAATAAAATAAAGAATGTGACATTCTTTTGATGTTATGAGATTTTGTGAGATATTGTATGATTTTTGTTGTTGTTAAATGTATACTTGTCACAGTATGACATTATTGTTATCATATGTTTTTGTTATATCTCTACTTATATCTCATTTTATAAATTATAATTATAGCTAGACTGATCCGTTTATTATTTTCTTATTAAATAATACTCGGGTCAGACTGAGATGTTACAGGTGCTTCTGCTTGACTCCTTATCTGGGATCATCTTTTGACTTTTGTCTAACTACATTAGATTGGTAGTTTTTGTTGTTATACATTTGAGATAGAGACTCCTTGATGTATACATATTCTTTTGTCTTGCACTTGTATCTATTCTTTTGTGATATTGTGGATCTTGTTTGACCACTACTCTGATGTACACTTTTATGTGTTATATTCATATATGTTTCCGCCTTTGAGATATGAACATCTGTGACTGATTTATGTTATGCTTATTTCTATATTTGTTTCCGAAGGCCTCATAGCCACTGTGTGGTAGCTTTGAGTTTGTATTTGATATGTCGGATTTCCTCTTGAAATGAAATGCATGTAATACTATCTGACATATCGGTACTCGCACAAAGTAATTACACGGATGGTCGCTCCTCAACAGCCTTATTCTTCGCGCTAGTCGACGGCATTTGTGGTGACCCTCATCCTAAAATGCTTAGAATTTTTTTTTTTTGGTATACAAGAGGAACTCACCACTAACCCCAAATACTTTTATATTTAAATTTTTATATAGTTTCCAACTATTTTTCCCAAGACCCTGGAATTACTAATATAATCATATCAGTATACAAAGATTAAACCAATTATATATTTGATGATACACAATTGTTCCTTTATTATTATTTTATATATATATATATATATATATCAGAGTCAATTTAAATCAAAGTGAAAACAAAATATCATACAATCTATTGACAAGCCATTTATTTCCTTTCTGAATCTTGTTCTACTGCCAGAGGTGTATTTTAGCAAATTACAACACTTAAACCTTTTATCTGACTATAAATATTAATCTGCCTAAATAATTCTATTAACACAAACATAGTGTTTCCTTAATCTTATCAGTGTTATCAGGTATACACATAACACTACTCATAAGTTATTTCCATTTATCATTTTAGGTTGATTAGAAGAGTACTTTTAGCATTTTAAAGTTTAATATGGTGCAGACCTACAAACTTGGTGGTTTGTGAGATATGCTTGGAGTTATATAAGGGCTGCTTGGTGTTTTCTTTAATTTGTCCCGGAAGCACATTACACTTCACTGATTGAAATGAAGTGGTTCCAGGCATCCAAGGGTTTGACTCATGGCCATCTAGGCCGGCCATAGTCCCTCCTTTACCACTTGTAAACCCATATCCCTCATGTTAACAAACTTCTACAAAGTGCTACTCCTAAATTTCCAAGCCTTTTTATGTCCAGTTCAAGTTTTCTGGAAAAATCATTCTTATAGGTGTTCAATCATTTATCAAAAATTCAGTACCTTTCAAGTCTACTATTCTCAAAGATCTTTCCGAAAATTTAAATACTCAAATTTATACAAGTTTCCAGAATTCATGCACATGCCAGTATCATTTACCTGCTATACACAAATTCATTTCACTTGAATATTCTACAAAAATCTTGAGAGTTCATTTCAAAAAATTAAATCCCCTTAGCAGTTCAATTCCCATAAGACAAAATATAAACAATAGAAATCAGAGGTTCAAATATATATACATATACATATATCAGTATCAACTATCTGACATGCATACATTTATTCCACTTGGATATTTCTTATTCAAATCTTGTCAAAACTATTATAATTTTATTTAAAGAAAATCATAGAATAAACTCAGGCAATAAAACCAGAGATCATTACATTCACATTTTATATTTATGTGTTATACCCATGCTCTTGTTTCCTTCAAATCAGATGATCACAACATCAATAAAAATCAAACTCCATCATATATCATTCAAAATGAATTTTACTTAAGTACAAGTTTTCATCCTCAAATACTTAGAAAGTTTCCTACAAGTACTTCAATTGCAGAAAATAGAATTTGTCTAGTAATTCCATTACAAAGCAACTGCAAATTTAAAACAAGTCTCTCTTATTTATACTAGCAGCCAATGCCTTCTTTACTCATCAAGCCAACTTCAATTTCCTGCAAGCAAATCATTTAGCTGCCCCAAATAATTTTTGAGACACCCAGATGATTGCAAGGGCAACCAAAATGGTCAGTTTACACTGGTATGAGCATTTATCAATTTTGTATATATGTACATAATTGTAGTAATCTTGCAATGCCTTCCTAGATTAACAGGTCTTATACTTAGCATGTTTTGGTTCATTCAAAAAGACACAATACCACATTCAACAAATCAAACAATGCACAACAGTCAGTTAAGATTAAGCATGTGTACAAATTTTTAATTCATCCTCATCAAAACTTGGGTAAGTAATCTCTGTTTTATACTCCAAATTTCCACCCAGCAAATTAATCAATGAACAATGTTTAACTTGATTAAATCTAACACCAAATCTGAAAGTTTATAACCCAGATTTTTAAACCCCTACCCCCATTTATTTCATGGTCTTTAACTCCTTGTCAAATGAACACTATGTATGCATTGTGATGGAAACTCCCAGGTTGTTTAAATTATTCCAACACACAAAGGCCTCAGGGTGCTGTTGCACCATGCACATACTTGCTTCCACCTGAAGTAAGCAGATCATTGACTACCCCCAAGTGACCAGTTTAGTTTTTCTCTTTTATATCAGAGAAATATGACTGCCTGCATATTTTCTGACTCTGCCCCATGTTCCCCTATTAATCTTGATCCATGTTTAATGATGATAGAACAAGAATACTTAAAACATGTTAACTCTGAAAGCCAAATTACAGATCAATGCTCCAAACAAAAATGCACAAAAAAACACTCATATCACCCATAACCAATCATTTAAGAGATTCAAATAACTCATAGTATTTTTAGGCTGCCTGCAATAGGACTTAATGCCATTGCATACAAAAGATAAATACTCACATAATGTTTCTCCTTTTTACTGCCTTAATTTCTTAGAACAGCAAATCCCCCAAAGCCTCAAGCTAGTGTTTCTCCTTATTTATTTTATTTTTGTTTTGATCCCGAGAGAGTGATGGTTTTGGCTATGTGCAGTTATTTATAAATCCATTCTAGGGTTTTAGAAAATGGGTAATTCCCCTGATACCCTTAGATGTTTATGTTCACATCATATTTCTGTGTGATCATAAATTGGAAATGCACACTTTAATTAGCTATTTCGGGGATCATGCATTTTTAGACACTCAATACTATTTTCATGACTCCTTTCTACTCATGCCATAAGCATGTGACCCTTAGTTTATTATTTCTTTTTATAAGTTTTAAGGAAATCTGAAAATCTACTTTGTATATTTTTTTTTCCTACCTATCTATTACCTCCATTCTATCAGACATACTACCATACTTTGTAATGTAAAATCATTTACCCAAATTATTTGCTTAGAATAAATATGGTATGGAAATTTTATTTGAGTCTGTATATGTATATATATATTTCTGCCTTTTTGTCAAATCAGTCAACTCCCTTTTTAAATTAAAAATCACATATATTATGCTAATTATTTTCTGGCACAATTATAAGACATATAAACCTTTATATTAAACCTCATTTTATTTTATCTTCATATAAAACAGCAAACACCCCATATATATATATTAAATGTATATATATTTACATAATTCTTTGAACATAAAACTATATTATTTTGAGCTCCAATTTTTTCTTCTAATTACCTTGATTCCTTGCATTTTATCAAACAGAAGCTCTCATTTAATTTTATTCATTGCCAAATTCTTTTCTGTTTTAATGCAATATATATATATATATATACTTATATATATCTCAGAATTTTCTAATATAAATATATGTATTATTTTATTTTATTTTAGGGTCATTACATACCCTCCCCCTTAAAGGAATTATGTCCTCATAATTTCACCTAATCTCTCCAATTAAAAACACTAATCCATAGCCTGTTTTAACTCCATAACCCCATACCCATATTTTATGAAAACAAACAATGTATAAGTATATTTAGAAAAATCATCTTAGGCTGCTTAGACATACCTCTCCATCAGTAAATAAACTGGGGTATTTAGCCCTCATTTTATCTTCAACCTCCCATGTACAATCATTAGTGTCCAAGCTCCATTGGATTTTCACCAGTTTGATCACCTTGTTCCTCAACTTTTTCTCTTCCTTGGCAACTATCCCTACTGGTTCATTGGTATAAACCAAATTCTTCTGGACTTGAACTTGAGTAGGTGACTCCAGAATTGCTCCTTCATCATGCACCCATTTTCTCAATTGAGAAACATGAAATACAGGATGCACACCACTCAACTCCTCAGGTAACTTGAGTCTGTAGGCCATAGCACCAATTCTCTGCATAATTTCATATGGTCCTACAAATCTTGGTGATAGCTTTCCAGATTTTCCAAACCTGAACACTTTCTTCATTGGTGATACTTTCAGAAAAACATGCTCTCCTACTTCAAACTCCATTGGCTTTCTCTTTCTATCTGCATAAGACTTTTGTCTTGATTGTGCTGCCTTCATTCTATGCCTAACCAATTCAATCATGTTGGAAGTTTCTTTAACATGATCTGGCCCCAACATTACACCCTCTCCTGCTTCCAACCAACAGGCAGGAGACATGCAAGGTCTCCCATACAAGGCTTCAAAGGGAGCCATTCCTATGGTTGATTGATAGCTATTGTTGTAAGTGAATTCTGCCAAGTGAATATGATCCTCCCAATTTCCCCCAAAATCAAGCACACATGCTCTAAGTAAATCTTCCAATATTTTATTCACTATCTCTGTTTGCCCATCACTTTAAGGATGGTAGGCAGTGCTTAAACAAAGTTGTGTTCCCATTGCTTCTTGGAAACTTTCCCATAATCTTGAGGTGAACAAAGTGTCTCTATCACTTACTATAGTCTTGGGTATGCCATGTAACCTCACCACTTCTTTGATAAACAATTGTGCAAGCTTAGATGCATTTCTATCTGACCTGACAGGAACAAAGTGAGCTGATTTGGTTAGTCTATCAACAATTACCCATATACTATCATTGCCTTTCTTAGTTCTAGGCAAACCATCCACAAAATCCATGGAAATGCTTTCCCACTTCCACTGAGGTACCTCCAAAGGTTGCAACATGCCAGAGGGCTTTTGGTGGTCTGCTTTAATTTGTTGACATGTGGAACATTTTGCCACATATCTTGCCACTGCTTGCTTCATTCCTGGCCACCAGTAGCCTCTTTTTAAATCATGATACATCTTAGTACCACCAGGGTGTATGGTGTACCTGGTCTTGTGATGCTCATTCATGATTTCTTCCTTCAATTTTGCAATGTTTGGTACACAAAGCTTATCATTTTTCCTCAAATAACCTTGGGAATCTATTTTAAAATTCTCTGACTCAATGTTGTTTAATAACATTTCTTTCTTCTCCTTCAGACTTTGATCTTGATCTTGCATGCTACCAACTTTCTCCACCAGATTAGACTTCACTGTGATTATTCCCAGTGTACCATACTCCACCATATCACCATGCTCTTTAAAATTCACTGCATCCTTACTGTATATATCTGCCTCCCCAAGCACTGCAAGATTTTTAAACTCATCAATCATCAAACTGGCTAATCTAACATGATTTCTGCTCAAAGCATCTGCTACTCTATTAGCTTTTCCAGGAGTGTACAATATATCTAAATCATATGCAGCCAGAAACTCCAACCACCTTGCTTGCCTCATATTTAAATCTTTTTGAGAAAATAAATATTTCAATGCTTGATGATCTGTGAATAATTCAAATTTTGCCCCAAGCAAATAATGCCTCCATAATTTTAGTGCAAACACTATTGCAGCTAATTCTAGATCATGAGTTGCATATTTGGTTTCATTGGGTTTAAGTTGTCTTGATGCATATGCCACTACCTTGCCATGTTGCATAAGCACTGCACCTAACCCAGACCCACTAGCATCAGTGTATACAACCATTCCTTCATTTGCTTCTGGGATTTGTAGGACAGGAGCTTCCACCAATGCTTGCTTCAATTTCTCAAAAGCTTGTTCACACTGCTCAGTCCACACATATGGTTGGTTCTTCTTGGTTAGTTTGGTCATTGGTGCAGCTATTCTTGAAAAATCCTTGATGAACCTCCTATAATACCCTGCCAAACCTAAGAATGACCTCACCTCAGTCACTGTTTTGGGTCTACTCCATGATTGAACTGCAATGACCTTGCTTGGATCTACACTTACTCCCTGCTGTGACACTATGTGTCCTAAGAATTTTACTTCATGTTGCCAAAATGTACACTTTGAATACTTGGCTTTTAATTCATGTTCTCTAAGTCTGGATAATACTAAATGTAGGTGCATGGCATGATCATTTTCTGTCTTTGAATAAATTAATATGTCATCTATAAACACCAAGACAAACTTATCCAAAAAGTCTCTAAAAATTCTATTCATCAAGTCTACAAAATAGGAGGGAGCATTGGTCAAGCCAAATGGCATTACTAGAAATTCATAAAGGCCATACCTTGTATTAAAGGATGTGTACTCAATGCTTTACTCTGCAACTTTCATCTGATGAAATCCAGAGGCTAAGTCTAGCCTTGAAAATATTTTAGCCCCATGCAATTGATCAAATAAGTCATCTATTCTAGGCAGTGGGTACTTATTTTTAATAGTCACCTTGTTTAAATCTCTGTAGTCTACACACAACCTCATTGTTCCATCATGTTTCTTGACAAATAGCACTGGGGAACCCCAACTGGAACTACTTGATCTTATAAATCCTTTCTCTTCTAATTCTTCTAGTTGATGTTTTAATTCTACCAACTCTTTTGGACCCATTCTATAAGGCTTCTTAATGATTGGATTTGTTCCAGGAATTAATTTTATTTTAAATTCAACTGGTCTGTTTTGAGGAATTCCTTTCACTTCTCCAAACACATCTACATATTCATTGACTACTAGGATTTCCTCTATCTTTAATTCTTTCTGAACTTCATTAATACTCCAGATTTTATTAAAACATGTATTCTTTGCTATTTCACTTAAGATGGTAATTCTTTTGCCTTCATTTGTTTCCAAAGAGATAGTAAGGTTTTCTAAATTTAAAATTGCTTTATTTCTCATTAACCAATCTACCCCCAAAATAATCCCAATACCAGGCTAATTTAAGGTATATAAATCTGAATTAAATTCATAACCCCCTATAATTAATTTCAGACCCAAACACTTCATCCCCAACATACAATGACTCCCTATGGGACTGTGTACAACCAAGGGCTGATCAATGGAAACACATGCAAGTGTTAACTTCTTTACAATTTCCAAAGATATTAGTGAATGTGAGGCACCAGTGTCATATATTACTGATATGGGTTGGGTATGAATAAAAATTATACCTTCAAGTTGCCCAACATTCCCAGTGTTATTTGCTGCCAAAGCTCCTACCCTTGCTGTTCCCCTATTGGTTTCTGGGCAATCCTTCTTGAGATGACCCATCTTTCCACAATTATAGCATCCTCCTCTGGGTATCTTGGGGTCAGGGCATTGGTTACTATAATGTCCAGCTTTTCCACAATTAAAACAATGAGTGAACTTCTTGCTTTCAGGTGCTGTTGCTCCTTCCCCTTTCTTAACTCCT
This sequence comes from Allium fistulosum, assembly GCA_030737815.1. Taxonomy (NCBI): domain Eukaryota; kingdom Viridiplantae; phylum Streptophyta; class Magnoliopsida; order Asparagales; family Amaryllidaceae; genus Allium; species Allium fistulosum. The sequence continues at coordinate 148,317,067 of CM060908.1, forward strand.
TTACTTGCGTTTCTCTTGTCATAAGGTTGCACTTTGTTCTGACCACCTTTCTTCTTGTTGAGCTTCATATTCCTGAATTTCTCTCTTGCAGTGTCATGTTGCTCAAATGAGAGAGTTAGATCAATTACTTGATCAAAGGTTTTGTCCTTGTATGGCAACATTGCCTTTGACAAACTAGGGTTCAAGCCTTGAATGTACCTTGCATTCTTTGCTTCTGCATTCCCTATTAACACCAGTCCATACTTGGATAAAGTTTCAAACTTCTGAGTGTATTCATTCACATTCATACTTCCTTGCCTTAATCTAATAAAGTCTTCAAGTAGTGTGGCCTTGGCAGATGCTGGGACAAATCTGGCCTCAAGCATGTCCTTGAAATTATTCCAAGTAATGGTATCCTCTTGTCTTCCTGCTGTCACAACTTCCCACCAATCCAGTGCAACCCCCTTCAATTTCCTTGAAGCTATCTGTCTCTTTCTTTGGTCATTGATTTGCATATCTGTGAAGACCCTCTCCATAGTTTTTATCCAAGTTTGAACACCTATAGCTCCTTCAGTACCTTCAAAATCCTTTCCTCCCAAAGTGGTACAAGTCTTAAGCAGTTTGGAGAGTTCCTCATGAGGATTGTCTTGCCTTGGTGCCATTCCATCCCTTAAAGCTCTCACAAAATCCTCCATGCTCATCACAGGTGGCTCACGTGATGATCCTGCACCTGTGTGATGCCTTGGTCCTACCATAATGCTATAAATATGATTTTTATGTTAGTTTATTTACCCCTATCAGTTTTTGGTGTCTTTACTTGGTTCATTTTCATTTCTGTGCACACTGTGCATGTGTCACATGTACACACATATATTTCTTGACATACAGCAAAAACATTCAACACCAACAATTCAAACAATGCATTCAAACATCCATATCCATACAACAACATTTACTATGTTATTTAAAACATAGCTCTGATACCAACTGTGGTGACCCTCATCCTAAAATGCTTAGAATTTTTTTTTTTGGTATACAAGAGGAACTCACCACTAACCCCAAATACTTTTATATTTAAATTTTTATATAGTTTCCAACTATTTTTCCCAAGACCCTGGAATTACTAATATAATCATATCAGTATACAAAGATTAAACCAATTATATATTTGATGATACACAATTGTTCCTTTATTATTATTTTATATATATATATATATATATCAGAGTCAATTTAAATCAAAGTGAAAACAAAATATCATACAATCTATTGACAAGCCATTTATTTCCTTTCTGAATCTTGTTCTACTGCCAGAGGTGTATTTTAGCAAATTACAACACTTAAACCTTTTATCTGACTATAAATATTAATCTGCCTAAATAATTCTATTAACACAAACATAGTGTTTCCTTAATCTTATCAGTGTTATCAGGTATACACATAACACTACTCATAAGTTATTTCCATTTATCATTTTAGGTTGATTAGGAGAGTACTTTTAGCATTTTAAAGTTTAATATGGTGCAGACCTACAAACTTGGTGGTTTGTGAGATATGCTTGGAGTTATATAAGGGCTGCTTGGTGTTTTCTTTAATTTGTCCCGAAAGCACATTACACTTCACTGATTGAAATGAAGTGGTTCCAGGCATCCAAGGGTTTGACTCATGGCCATCTAGGCCGGCCATAGTCCCTCCTTTACCACTTGTAAACCCATATCCCTCATGTTAACAAACTTCTACAAAGTGCTACTCCTAAATTTCCAAGCCTTTTTATGTCCAGTTCAAGTTTTCTGGAAAAATCATTCTTATAGGTGTTCAATCATTTATCAAACATTCAGTACCTTTCAAGTCTACTATTCTCAAAGATCTTTCCGAAAATTTAAATACTCAAATTTATACAGGTTTCCAGAATTCATGCACATGCCAGTATCATTTACCTGCCATACACAAATTCATTTCACTTGAATATTCTACAAAAATCTTGAGAGTTCATTTCAAAAAATTAAATCCCCTTAGCAGTTCAATTCCCATAAGACAAAATATAAACAATAGAAATCAGAGGTTCAAATATATATACATATACATATATCAGTATCAACTATCTGACATGCATACATTTATTCCACTTGGATATTTCTTATTCAAATCTTGTCAAAACTATTATAATTTTATTTAAAGAAAATCATAGAATAAACTGATCAGGCAATAAAACCAGAGATCATTACATTCACATTTTATATTTATGTGTTATACCCATGCCCTTGTTTCCTTCAAATCAGATGATGACAACATCAATAAAAATCAAACTCCATCATATATCATTCAAAATGAATTTTACTTAAGTACAAGTTTTCATCCTCAAATACTTAGAAAGTTTCCTACAAGTACTTCAATTGCAGAAAATAGAATTTGTCTAGTAATTCCATTACAAAGCAACTGCAAATTTAAAACAAGTCTCTCTTATTTATACTAGCAGCCAATGCCTTCTTTACTCATCAAGCCAACTTCAATTTCCTGCAAGCAAATCATTTAGCTGCCCCAAATAATTTTTGAGACACCCAGATGATTGCAAGGGCAACCAAAAGGGTCAGTTTACACTGGTATGAGCATTTATCAATTTTGTATATATGTACATAATTGTAGTAATCTTGCAATGCCTTCCTAGATTAACAGGTCTTATACTTAGCATGTTTTGGTTCATTCAAAAAGACACAATACCACATTCAACAAATCAAACAATGCACAACAGTCAGTTAAGATTAAGCATGTGTACAAATTTTTAATTCATCCTCATCAAAACTTGGGTAAGTAATCTTTGTTTTATACTCCAAATTTCCACCCAGCAAATTAATCAATGAACAATGTTTAACTTGATTAAATCTAACACCAAATCTGAAAGTTTATAACCCAGATTTTTAAACCCCTACCCCCATTTATTTCATGGTCTTTAACTCCTTGTCAAATGAACACTATGTATGCATTGTGATGGAAACTCCCAGGTTGTTTAAATTATTCCAACACACAAAGGCCTCAGGGTGCTGTTGCACCATGCACATACTTGCTTCCACCTGAAGTAAGCAGATCATTGACTACCCCCAAGTGACCAGTTTAGTTTTTCTCTTTTATATCAGAGAAATATGACTGCCTGCATATTTTCTGACTCTGCCCCATGTTCCCCTATTAATCTTGATCCATGTTTAATGATGATAGAACAAGAATACTTAAAACATGTTAACTCTGAAAGCCAAATTACAGATCAATGCTCCAAACAAAAATGCACAAACAAACACTCATATCACCCATAACCAATCATTTCAGAGATTCAAATAACTCATAGTATTTTTAGGCTGCCTGCAATAGGACTTAATGCCATTGCATACAAAAGATAAATACTCACATAATGTTTCTCCTTTTTACTGCCTTAATTTCTTAGAACAGCAAATCCCCCAAAGCCTCAAGCTAGTGTTTCTCCTTATTTATTTTATTTTTGTTTTGATCCCGAGAGAGTGATGGTTTTGGCTATGTGCAGTTATTTATAAATCCATTCTAGGGTTTTAGAAAATGGGTAATTCCCCTGATACCCTTAGATGTTTATGTTCACATCATATTTCTGTGTGATCATAAATTGGAAATGCACACTTTAATTAGCTATTTCGAGGATCATGCATTTTTAGACACTCAATACTATTTTCATGACTCCTTTCTACTCATGCCATAAGCATGTGACCCTTAGTTTATTATTTCTTTTTATAAGTTTTAAGGAAATCTGAAAATCTACTTTGTATATATTTTTTTCTTCCTACCTATCTATTACCTCCATTCTATCAGACATACTACCATACTTTGTAATGTAAAATCATTTACCCAAATTATTTGCTTAGAATAAATATGGTATGGAAATTTTATTTGAGTCTGTATATGTATATATATATATTTCTGCCTTTTTGTCAAATCAGTCAACTCCCTTTTTAAATTAAAAATCACATATATTATGCTAATTATTTTCTGGCACAATTATAAGACATATAAACCTTTATATTAAACCTCATTTTATTTTATCTTCATATAAAACAGCAAACACCCCATATATATATATTAAATGTATATATATTTACATAATTCTTTGAACATAAAACTATATTATTTTGAGCTCCAATTTTTTCTTCTAATTACCTTGATTCCTTGCATTTAATCAAACAGAAGCTCTCATTTAATTTTATTCATTGCCAAATTCTTTTCTGTTTTAATGCAATATATATATATATATACACTTATATATATCTCAGAATTTTCTAATATAAATATATGTATTATTTTATTTTATTTTAGGGTCATTACAGCATTACTCCGAAGTGTCCTTGGCTAGCGTGAGTATAGAGGTGGGGCATCACAGTACACAACAACGTTATGTGATCATAAAACAGTAATAAAATAGAAAATTTAACTTATTCTGTAATATTTCAAAAGTACCGACGTTTGCCACAATAAGCGTTAAATGAAAATATTTTTATTTTTCAAATTAAAAATTATGGAAAATTTCTATAAATTAAATTAAAAATACGTCATAAAAATTCAGGTCTAAATACGAACATAGATTTTATTATAATTTAATTCAAATCCTAATATTTAAATAAATTAAATATTCAAATTCGATGACTCAAAAATACGGGTCGTTACATTCTAACCCCCTTAAAAGAATTTCGTCCCCAAAATTCAAAGGACGGAATAATATAACGAAAAACAAACAATCAACAAAATAAAGCACACTGAAAATAGTTATCACCCATAACCCTGGTCGGAGGTACGGTTCCTTATCCTATCCTTTTTTATTTATCAAATTAAGGTAGTTTCATTTTAAAATTTCCTAGGTTGATTTAATTACTTACCTAGACAAATTTTACTTAGGCACCTAACCTATGCTCTGATACCACCTGTAACGAGCCGGGTTTTCGGACCAGTCAAAATGTCGAAAAACCCGTCCGTTCTAAAACTACGAATGAAAACTACCAACTTAATACACAATATTTGATAAATATTCAACATTGCTAAATGTATAGGATATAACTTTTAATTATACAAGTTATGAGAGTAATCATTTATTCTACAGCGTGCTTTAATACAAACCCAAAATCAAGCACTACAAACAATTGTAAATCTACCACTGCGCAACTCTGATGAGAAATAGCAATATCCTTACCTGCGAACTCAATAAATAATGTAAATGCGGAATAAAATAGTAAGTAGAAAAGATACAACAATACACGATATATGGCAAAAAGTAAACAAAAAAATGTTATGCTATTATTGGGGCTGCATCACTACCACTTATAACTGCCTACGTACCCCTATCTAATTGGGTACCCAATTAGATATAGGATCAAGCCAACGTAGTTCTCCTACCGCAAATAGGACTCATGGAGCCTACGATGCAACAAACAAATATGCAATTCCCAAAACTACCCACTTAGGCTTAATCTTTACATTTAAATTTTCCAAATCTATTACCTTTATGGAAATTATCTCTTTGGACTTTATTCCCATATTCTTATTTCAAAACTTTTGAAATATATATATATATATATATATATATGTATGTATGTATGTATGTATATCTTTTATATTCAAACTATTCCTTTAGTTGGGGATTTGAAAACAAATCACATTTTTGAAATGATACCAATATACAAGCATACAAAACTATATGCTACCAAATCTCGGGAGGTTTCTAGCCATAACCAGGCCCCTGGGTCTAGCCTTCCGAATAAATAATAGATTGGTGCATTCCTCTATTCCAAGGACGGACTACACCGAGGCTATAGAACATCTGCACCTCCTTTACCCATGCGTTTCGTAGATTATGGGTTACTCGAATCTTTGGTAACATAACAATTCATTTTATATTCCGAAGTGGCATAATTATTTGCGCTAATAATTACAGATACTTCTAATCTATAATAATTTCCATTTTCAATCCTTTCAAAAATCATTTAAAAACCATCGGGTTTAGTCCTCGAAATTCTTTCGGTTTTATAAAACAATTTTATAAAACCATTCTTTATATAAATCACTTCTATATAATATAACTTCAAAATATTCATTTCCAAATATTTCTATTTATTTAAACATTTCATAAACTTTTATTTATGAAAACCAACTTTGAAAACATTTCCATTGACGTCAAATTATTGTAACTAATTATAATAATTAAATGAACCAAAATTATCGCTAAACACCTTTTAGTCATATCGTGAAATAAATCACTAGGTGTTAGCCTACAATTGTTTTTTACCCAACCCATGCATATGGATAATTAATTGCTCATAAACTGGCCAAGCAATGTCAACAATCAGTAATAATAATTAGCGCTCATAAACTGGCCGAGCGCAATCCAAATAACCAAACAATCAATTGACAACAATAATAAATAGCAACACGTCTATCTATTAAATAATTAACCATCAATACGAAATAAATCAACTATCGAATAATAATAAATCTACACGGTTTGTAATAGCAGAATGGGGATTTGTTCGGCAAATAAAAGTCACCAATATTTTATCAATATTTTACACTTCTCTAAACGTATCTATAAATTACACATGTGTGTTCTATTTGTTTATACGAATCTAGTGTCGAAGACGACGAGTTAAATGGATTTATATGAATTGAATTATTTCTAATTCAAGCTTTGAAAGTGAAATTGGTTAAAAGAGATTGTTTAAAAGAATTGAATTGGAAATGTAAAGTTATAATCGATATATGACTTTAGTTTAGAAAATTGAATTATTTTAAAGATTTGGATCTTAAATTAAAGAATGAGGTTTAATTTGATTTAAGTATTTAAATCAGTAAATTGAAATTGGACTAGAAATTCATGTAAATTGAAATGGGTTAAAATAAGAATTGGATTGAAATTTAAATCATTGAATTTAATTGTTGAATCAAATTTGAAGTTAAAATGAAGGTTTCGAAAATTGAAGTTAATTCAAATTGAAATTGAAATTAAGTTGATTTAAAATTAAATCGAAATTGAGTCAATTGAATTGAAAGATTGGAAATTGAGTTTGTTGATTTGAAATTGGACATGGGTCCAGATTTGTTGAAATGGAAAGAAATAGTTTGATTTGATATTATTTTCAAAATAAATTATTTTAGTATAAACTGTTTAAAATCTATCTTTTTAATATTCAAATTATTTATATTTTCCAGCGATTTTACTATATAAACCATTTTCAATGCTCAAACCATTTTATATCAAACTATTTAAACTATTTTAAACTATTCAAACTATTTTTCTAAAATTTCAAACTGTGAAAAGTTGAGATGTTTATATTTACATCCTTGATTTAAAAGCAAATGTGGTTAAATGAGGTTATAACCAAAGTGGGAATTTGAAATGATATTTTCAAGTGGAAATGACATATTTTGAGTAAATATGGTATTTTGAAATAAAGGATATTTTGAATTGAATATGATATTTTGATATGAAATATGAATCAGTTTTTGAAATGTAAAAGAACCAACCGGTGTGAAAAATGACGTTTGGTTGTTAAAGAGACCGGGGCCTCATATTGGCATACTCTTTGTCAAAATTGGAACCACATTAACAACTATGTACATGGTGGATGATCCAGAATAAAGTGGTTGAATTGGAGGCGTTTGCTGGATTTGAAGAAAGAGAATGATAATGGACGACCCCGACACTTGTGTCAATTTGAAATGACTAAAACAGGAGCCGTACCTGACCATTGAGTCTAGCTACCACAAGCGGGCACACCTCTTCTTTTTACTATATTGATGTTGGCTTGATCTGTGCATCTTGATTTGATTTTTGAGCGTGTTGGAGGCGGTGGGCCGTTAGGAGTTACCACCAATCAGGAAACGCAAAACAGCAGTATCCTACCTTGGGCATCGCCTCACATGCCTTGTCATACTCTTTATCCTTATTCGTGCCCACTACGATTTTGTTTTAGTATGGTACCTATAGGGGACTCACTGGCTACCGACGTTACTGATTGTGTTACAGGACCTGCATAGACTACCTGCTTTAAAATGTGTTAAGGGGGATTAATGTAAAGCCTTAACGCTAAGAAAAATATTTATTTTATTGATTAGACACGACATATATTGTAACAACCCGCATATCTATCGATTTTATATTTAAATATTTTATCGTTAGTCGGATGTTAGTCCGAAAAGCTACTTTTTGCATACGGTCAAATTAGGACTCGAGACCACCCCCATTGAGTTTAAAATGACGTTTGCGATCTTTTGGAGTATAAACTTCGATATGTTTGGAGATAGTGAAATTTTCGTCACTTTTCCCGCGTGTGACTTTGGTTTGGACTGCACTTCCTTAGTTCAGCCCAACCCCCTTCCCCACTTCATTCACCATTTGTTTTAACATCCAAGCTTCATCAAAAATGGTGGTGGGAAGTGGAAATTGAAACTCCAAACTCAAATTCTATTGCAAATCCGAGATTCAACATCAAATTCACGTGAAGAACATTGATTCAAGCTTGTTGGTGTGCTTGCTTTGCTTTCAAATCTCCATCTTCATCAAATTCCGTGAAAAGGTGAGATCTTTGATCTCACATCTTGCCTATATCTATCTTGGACTGTTGGGAATGGTTCCCTATCATTTTAGCATCAGCATTTGCATTTGGTTTGGATTGGATTGGTGAAAACCCCAAAATTTTAGTGTTTTTGGTGAAAAAACTGCACTTAGGTCGTTCTGCCTTCGCTAGGTCGTTCGCGAGTTAAGCCTAAGTCGTAGGTCGTTCGTGTTGAAAAGTCACATGGAGCATAAGTCGTTACAGGCCTTAAGTCGTTCTGGGTGTGCTAAGTCGTTCGCGAGTTAAGTGCTAAGTCGTGCGCGAGTTAAGAGTTAGGCCGTTGCCTTCAGCTACCTCGTCCTGGCTTAGGTCGTACTGGGATAAGTCGTTAGGTCGTATAGACCTTAGCTCGTAGCTCGAATTTGAGCTTAAGTCGTAGCTCGTATTTGCTCTTAAGTCTTAGGTCGTTGCCGACCTATAATCCCCAGGCAAAAGTCGTTCGCCCTTAAGTCTTAGGTCGTTGCCGACCTATAATCCCCCAGGCAAACTTTAGGTCGCTCGCACTGGCTTATCTCGTAGGTCGTCTCCGACCTAAGCTTCTTTTCCATAATTCCTTCGCGAGTCAAGTGTTAGGTCGTCTCCGACCTAACGCCCCTCGTCACCTTAAGTCGTAGCTCGTACGTCGCTCGACCCTGCTAAGTCTTTAAGTCGCTCGAGTTAGGTCGGCCAGTATATCTCGTAGGTTGTAACAACCTTGTATTTTACAATTATTTTTTTAAATTGATTTTTCTAGATTCAAAAGCTTTATTTATGAAAAGGAATAAATTTTGTTATTGTAAATATAAAAACTTTGATTTTGTATGTGGATTAGAATTCCAAATATGACTAAATTTAATATTTCCAGAAAATGTGAATTTTGGTTGAAATAGTCAAACTTTGACTTTTAAACTAAAAAATTTAAAAGTTTGAAATTATAAATTTTATCTTTTATCATAAAAATAGATGTAATAACTTGAACACTACTTTTCGTTTCGTTGAAAACGGAGTTAAAATGTAAAAGTTATGTACATTTTAATTTTTAGTATAATTTGTTTTATTGTGCAATTTTGCCTATTTTAAATTTTATAAATCATATTTTCTTTCTTATATTTTGTTTTAATATGTGTTAATATGTTATTTTATGTATATTTTTGTCTTTTTATATTTTTAAAATGAGAATAGAATTTTTCCAACATTTACTGTATTTATTTTTCATTTTTAAAGGCTGTTTTCCTATTTTCTGCTATTTTCTTCATTAAAAATTATATGTAAATTTAATTTTAAATATTTACTTTGTGAATATATTTTTATTTTATGTTATTATTTATGTTTAAAAATATATTACAAGCTCATATGAATTTTCTAAAGTTTATACCATTTATTTTCAATTTTTCTAGCCTAGTTGACAATTTTTGCTATTTTCTTGATTTAATTATTTATAATTAATATTTATTATTATTTTTTTTATTTGTTACATTTTCGAATTTTAACTGAAATTATATGTATTTTCAGATATTTAAACTTATTAAAAAGAAATAGAGGAAATTTGAAAAGTTTTAAACTCTTGAAACTCCTAAGGCTTTCCATCTCCCGACCTTTCATTTTTCCAACTCTTCTCTTAATTGTTTTGGGCGTGTAATCTACTCATTTCAGCTGCATTTTTTTTTCACTTTCACGAAATTCATTTCTCCTCCTCTCACAAAAAAATCACGGCTATTCTCCTTGTGAAGCTTAGGTAAAAAAATTCTATCTTCTTCTTCTCTTTTTATGATTTTCTACTTGAATTTGCACATGCTCTCCACCTTCATAGCTGTATTCCCCTTCCTCCAAGCTGTGGCTGACCACCACCACCACTTTTCTCTGACCATCACACAGCCTAACACCTCTCCTCCTCAGGCCAAGCCAAGCCATGATGAAGATCATCACAAAAATCCATCTAAACTAGCACTAGCCATCACCTATGCACTCAAGCTGACCTAGTTTTGGTACCATCACCTTCCACCACCCATGGCCGCCACCAACACCACCTCCAGCACCACCTGGACCCCCTTCCACATCATCACCTTGGACCCCCACTCCTCTGGCCATGCCCCATGAGCCTTGGTCGAGCCTTGAATTGCCTTGAATCCATGTTAAAGTGACATTGTTTTGCCTTGTTGTGTTGTTTCATGCATACTCACCTTTTGCTATCCTCTAAACATGTTTGGCCGACCCTTAGGCAACCAAAACCTGATCCAAATCTTGCCTTAGACCTGTAGTACACCATATGGCTGAACCTGAAGGTTGTTGGAAGCAAGTGCAAAGCAATTCTACTTTGATTCGTGCAGTTGATTCTATATTATTCTATCGTATTGTGCATTTGAAAACTTATATTGTTTGTATTGTTTTGTCTTATGTATTCGAGGAAGTTAACCTTGTCTCTCCCACACTCATCATCATCATGGCTGAGAAAATGAACCCCTTGTTCGAGCTTTTGAATGGTTAAAGCACAGTCAAGTAATCTATTCCGTTGTTGCTTCTTATCTTCATTGTTTCAACATTGTTTGCGTTGAATATTTATGCGTATATTGTCTTGTTTGGCTATTGTTTACAAGATAAATATCAAGGCTCTCCATTCATTCAAATCAAAAGTCATGCTATATCGTGCTGTTGTGCTTTCTGGAATCTATTCTGTGTGTTTTGATCGCTAATCTCCAGCTTTAACAGGTGAGTTATTCTCACCAGACAATATGTACCTATATAACTAGTAAATTGACACCCTGTGAATCTGTAGAAATATATTATCATGTTATACTTGACTATGTTATGATCATATGATGTTTATACACCTGTTATATCATCCGTTACTGTTATATAATGTATTCTGTTCATTTATATCTGTTTATCACACTGCAAGTTCCTTGTAGACTAGAATCACTATGGGTTGAAATGATACATACCCGAACAGACTTTAGAATAAGGGAATATCGTTATGGGCTGAAATGATAGGCCTGAGCGATTTTCAAATTCATTCATTTAACTTGGGATTGCGGGTTTGAAATGATAGAACCCGGATTTTTCTTTTTAAACTGCGGATTGAAATGATACATATCCGTATCACTTGACCTAGGTTAGAAAACTATATACAGGCCCGTGGTTATTTTATAAAGTGTTTTGGATATTTTTAAGTATTTTAAAAATATAAATTTATGAAATATGATTTAAATGGATTTTGAAATGTTTTAAAATAAAGAAATTATGATTTTTCTATGTGTTAAAAATGTAATTAATGAATGGTTTAACTGGATTTTTGAAATATAACTTAAGTTTGGAAATTTGGAATTTTGGTTAAAAAATGATATTTAAGTTATATAAATAAAATGGAAATTTAATTTTATTTGGAAAATGGTAAAATATGATAATTTGATTAAATTTGAATTTAAGTGATTTATTAAAGTATTATTGATTTTTCTATGAATTTAAGTGGTTAAATAAATGAATGTTTAAAAGTGATCTTTTAAAATATAACTTGACTTGGAAATGTGAAATTTGGTTTTAATTAAAAGTTTAAGTTAATTAAATAAAATTGGAAATTTAGTTAAATTTGTGAAATGGTAATTTAAATTTGAAGTGTTAAGTTTATTTGTTGAAATGTGAAGAATTGGAAACTTTTACACTTAAATTTATTAAGTAAATTGTTGAGAATTGGATTTAATTATAAGAAATTTATTGTGAAAAAGATATATGTTAAATGATATGTAAATGAACATTTTAAATGTTAAAATATGATTTTTAAAATGTTTATGTGTTTTAATTTGAAGTTATTTAGTTGCTGGAAATACACTAAAATCTGGAATTAACTTTTAATAGCATTCAGAAATGCTATAGTTTCTGAATTGAACTAAAATTGTGTAAAAAGAGCTATTACAACATTTCTGAAATGCTGTAGTTGCTGTAATTGAACTTATAGGCTAATATTGAACTCAGGTCTATTATAGCATTCTCTGGAAGTGCTATAGTGGTCTGCAGTCTTTGCTGAAATCAAATAAAACCTTTGTTTTGAAATCTGAGTTACCGCAGCACTTCTGAAATGCTGTCTTTTCTGTTTTGAACTATAATTTAACTAAAAACTGAGTTTTAACAGCAGTTTTAAATGCTGTCTTTGCTGAATAAAAATGGTTTCAAGTATAACTTATAACAGCTTTTTTTCTAAATGCTGCGAAAGGTTGAAATTTTAAAAATTATGGTTTTTGACTTAGTAAACGAACTCAGAATGGTTTGAAACTTTGGAAATTGAATACTTGATTTGAAAATATAATAATTACACTTTTAAAAGGTTTAAATGAATTATTTTGATTGGAATATAAACTATTTAAAGGTGATTTGAAATGATAATAAATGAACGATATCTTTGAATTTAAAAGGTATATAAGGTTGAATATTTGGATTTGAACTGATAGGATATTTTATTATATTAAAATGATTTGAAATGAAGTTTTGTAAGGATATGATATTTTATTATATTAAAATGATTTGAAATGAAGTTTTGTAAGGATATGATATTTTATTATATTAAAATGATTTGAAATGAAGTTTTGTAAGGATATGATATTTTATTATATTAAAATGATTTGAAATGAAGTTTTGTAAGGATATGATATTTTATTATATCAAAATGATTTGAAATGAAGTTTTGTAAGGATATGATATTTTATTATATTAAAATGATTTGAAATGAAGATTTGGAAAGATTGATATTTGATATATTAAAAATGATTTAAAATGAAGTTTTGAAATGATATGATATTTTAAATATATGGAAATGGTTTGGAATTGATTTAATCTTTATTTTGATAAATATATGGTTTGAAATGATATTTTATTTTGAAGTAAAGTATTGTTTTAAAAGTTATAACCACGGGTTATAATAACGATTGGTTGTTAAAGAGACCAGGATCGGATATGGACATACTCTCTGTCGATACCGAAAACCACTTTGACAACTGTGTACGCGGTGGAGTTTCCAGAATGAAGTAGGATGGTGGCGACGATCCTAAGGTATATACGTGGACCCAACTCCCGTGAGTTGGCATAAGGTGGCTAAAACAGGAGCGATTGACGGACCAAGGAGGTAGCACCTCTTATCGGACACACTTCTTCGATACCATTCTATTACTTGTGATTGATTTGGTGGCCACCCTTGATTTGGGAGTGTTGTTCGAGGTGGGCGGTAGTGGCTGCTATGCGTCACCACTAGTCCGGATGCGTAATTGGTATATCTACCCTGGCATTGCCTAGTTGTGCCGTGTCACCTACCATATCGAGCTTTACTACGATTATGATTTTAAGATCCGACCGCGTTAAGGTTCTCCATCCCCTTAACGCTATTTTTTATATGATTATACTTTACTTATTTAGACACTATTATAATAGCGAATATTACTACATAGTAGATATTTTAACGGATCCTTAGAGGATGGGCGGTCCCAAGCATCTTCTAAGTTACTTGTACCTTTATTACAGTTCACTTGAGTTGGTTTACATTATATAAGTATATATTGTCCTGACTCGAGTGTTTTGTGTTTTGCTTTACGCTCGGGTCAGCCTGAGTTATTCACAGATTTGGATTTCCACTCTCTTGGAGATTTGAATCGCTGGAGATTATCTGCTTGTCATGTCCTATCTATTTCAATTCCGTTGTTCTACTCAGCTTGTACTTGGTTATTTTATTGAGACTTTTGTTGTACTCTATTTCTTCTGTTGTATCTTATGTAACTCTGACATATTTAGATAGTAGCTTCATGAACTACTATTTCTTTTACTTCCGCTGCATTATTTTACTCTGTGTCTGTGATCTGTGATTATATTTATTTACTGTATATTCTGAGATTTGCCAAATTTTATTTACAACGTGGTATTTTGAGCAATTCAACTCCGGCATGAGTGTCTGCCTATACACTTATAATGGATGCGAATGGTTGAAAATATCGGGTCGTTACAGTTGGTATCAGAGCTTTGGCTTTGAGGCAAAACTTAGAATGTATGGTAAATTTATTTACAGAATCACTTTCGTTCGAGTTTGAATCTCTTCCTTTTGATTCGATTTCCTTTGAATTTTGGAACGTTCCCTGCGGTTCCAAAATTCATTCGTGTCCCTCACTATTCATCTTTTTTTGATTCTGGAATATCTCATAACTCCACTTTGAATGATCTTTGTAGTGAATTGGCGGTCTCGCCAATACTCTAATTTTCTTGTAAAAGGGTGAAACTCCTTTACAAATTTGCATCGATTCACCAGAGATTTTTATCTATCCTTGGTTTAGATGCTAATATCTTTTGTTATTCCAAACTCTATCTCTTGAGATCGAAGGTAGATTTACCATAGAAAATCCACATTTGATCTTATCCATTAAGTCACGGTTGACCCGGTTAAGGTTGGCCGCGATTTATCTAAGCTTACCCATCTCTCTACTTTGTTTAAACATCTTGTCTTTTGTTCCTAAACTATCTCCAAACATTTTGAATTATGCTGGTAAATCTATGTTTTGTTTGATATGTTGTGTTGTTTGGGTTGTTGATGTTGATTTGGGCTTCCGATCGATTCTTCTGATCAACGCTATCGATAGGATTTCTAAAACACTTTGATAGAACAAACTGACACAATATTATTTTAAAATTTGGTTAATAAAATAAATTTTGATATATAAGAAAATTTTATGGAACTTAATAAATTGATTTAAATTGATTATTTGAAATGATAATACTTGATTTATCATTTATTGTTCTATAAATGAATTTATAAATAGTTGTTTATAAATTTATTTAGGAACTGAAATGAATTTAAAACGAAATTTAAGAATTTAATTTCCGATGGATTTCAAACCTTGTGTTTAAAGTTTTAAAAGGATATATTATTTAAAGTATTTCCAAGTAGAAATTTGTTTCTAAAGGATTTTTAAGTTTAAAAATTTAGTGCTCTTCTCTTTGTCGTTGGAAAATAATTTCGGTGATGACTGCAGCATCATCGACGTTCATTTTAGAGTTTCGAAGTGAAGAGACTGTTCTGTAGTCTTGCTACAGCTTTGTTTTGGGGAATTTAATTAATTTGAATTTCTAAAATATGACTTGATTTATAATATATATATATAGATATATGATTTAAACTTGATTTGACATATTATGTATATATAATTACTTATTTCCAAAAGGTTTGAAGATATTCGAAAATTTAATTCCTAAATTTTATCTTGAAGAATAATTTCAATTATAAAATGAATTTTTTTTGGATAAATGATTCAAACTTGAGATAATTGAATTGGAAAGTTTTACTTGTAATAACACACAATTTCATTCCAATATAACTTACCTAAATTACACAGAAGTTGAATATGGAATTGGATAATATACAATATAAAAAGGATTTTTATAAATAAAATTTGAGTGGTTATAATCCATGTTATACACTTAAATTTTAGTTATAAAAGATTAACAGAGGTAAATATTGAAAAAGGAATCTAAAGAGATTTTATTTAAATAACTTAATAATCAAATTTGATTTAATATGGAACCTTAAGTCTAACCTAGGAATTTTAATAAAGGTTATTTCCTGAAATGAATATGTTGTATAATAAATAATGTATCTTTGAATAGATAAAATAAAATACATTTGAATTGGACTTTTGGTAATAAAGTTTATTTAACTTGAATTCATAGTTTAATTGATGTCTAAATGAATAAATGTGTAAAGAAATTTGATTGTTATATTTGCTATATAAATATTTTATTTATGAAATAGATATGTCTTGAAAAATGAATGATTATGATTTAAATAGTTAAAATGTATTTTAACATCACTAAAAATTGATAATTGAGAATTTGGTTTTCAAATGGAATTTTAAGTGTAACTTATTAAAGGAATATCTATTTATGAAATGGGTATTTCAAATAAAGTGTTAGGTTATGTGTTAAATTAAGAGCTAACTAAAATAGTGAACTTTTGAATTAATAAATGAAGTATAGTTTAATTTGGATATTCCATTCATAAAAGTTTGTTTTAATAAGTCATAAGTTAAATGATATCCAAATGAATATTCTAGAATAAAACCGATTTGAAATATTAATATATCTACTTAGCATTTTATAAGTGCTGCTATTTTGAAAATACAATGTTTTGGAAATTTTTATAATTGAATGAACTTAGAAATGTTACAACTTTAAAATGAATATTATTTGACCTTGAATTAAAATGGTTTAAATAAAGATTATTTTCAAAAGGTGTTATGATTTTCTAAGTATTATGTTCTTTTTTTTAAAGAATAACATTTCCAAAGTGTTATGATTTTAGTAGTATGATTTCCAAATGATAAACATCCCTAAATTGTTATGATTTCAAAGCATTATGGTTTCAAATTTATTATCTTATTTTGTTTTTTTCCAAAATATCTTTTGGTTGTCCTTATTTCTCTTATCTTGTTACAGAATGGGAAGGCTATTGCTTATACCAGTCTATTTAGAAATCTTTCTGTAATCTTTGATAATCTTTGTTACTAATCTGGATCTGAACACTGTTTCTCCATTCATAGACCGTCGGTCAAGTGAAAAGGGAGATTCAGACTCTAGAGGATCTTTTTCGTGCTTATATTCTTGATTTGATCACCTCCATCTTGTTAAACTTACCTATAACAATAGTTATCAAGTGTAATTCCAATCTTTTTATCATCTTGTCTTAATTCCATTTCATTATATCTTTTTCTGTGCTTTCCCGTACCTCGTTCCTTTTCGGGGACGAAAAGTTTTGAGTGGAGGAGAGTGTAACAACCTTGTATTTTACAATTATTTTTTTAAATTGATTTTTCTAGATTCAAAAGCTTTATTTATGAAAAGGAATAAATTTTGTTATTGTAAATATAAAAACTTTGATTTTGTATGTGGATTAGAATTCCAAATATGACTAAATTTAATATTTCCAGAAAATGTGAATTTTGGTTGAAATAGTCAAACTTTGACTTTTAAACTAAAAAATTTAAAAGTTTGAAATTATAAATTTTATCTTTTATCATAAAAATAGATGTAATAACTTGAACACTACTTTTCGTTTCGTTGAAAACGGAGTTAAAATGTAAAAGTTATGTACATTTCAATTTTTAGTATAATTTGTTTTATTGTGCAATTTTGCCTATTTTAAATTTTATAAATCATATTTTCTTTCTTATATTTTGTTTTAATATGTGTTAATATGTTATTTTATGTATATTTTTGTCTTTTTATATTTTTAAAACGATAATAGAATTTTTCCAACATTTACTGTATTTATTTTTCATTTTTAAAGGCTGTTTTCCTATTTTCTGCTATTTTCTTCATTAAAAATTATATGTAAATTTAATTTTAAATATTTACTTTGTGAATATATTTTTATTTTATGTTATTATTTATGTTTAAAAATATATTACAAGCTCATATGAATTTTCTAAAGTTTATACCATTTATTTTCAATTTTTCTAGCCTAGTTGACAATTTTTGCTATTTTCTTGATTTAATTATTTATAATTAATATTTATTTTTTTTTTATTTATTTGTTACATTTTCGAATTTTAACTGAAATTATATGTATTTTCAGATATTTAAACTTATTAAAAAGAAATAGAGGAAATTTGAAAAGTTTTAAACTCTTGAAACTCCTAAGGCTTTCCATCTCCCGACCTTTCATTTTCCCAACTCTTCTCTTAATTGTTTTGGGCGTGTAATCTACTCATTTCAGCTGCATTTTTTTTCACTTTCACGAAATTCATTTCTCCTCCTCTCACAAAAAAATCACGGCTATTCTCCTTGTGAAGCTTAGGTAAAAAAATTCTATCTTCTTCTTGTCTTTTTATGATTTTCTACTTGAATTTGCACATGCTCTCCACCTTCATAGCTGTATTCCCCTTCCTCCAAGCTGTGGCTGACCACCACCACCACTTTTCTCTGACCATCACACAGCCTAACACCTCTCCTCCTCAGGCCAAGCCAAGCCATGATGAAGATCATCACAAAAATCCATCTAAACTAGCACTAGCCATCACCTATGCACTCAAGCTGACCTAGTTTTGGTACCATCACCTTCCACCACCCATGGCCGCCACCAACACCACCTCCAGCACCACCTGGACCCCCTTCCACGTCATCACCTTGGACCCCACTCCTCTGGCCATGCCCCATGAGCCTTGGTTGAGCCTTGAATTGCCTTGAATCCATGTTAAAGTGACATTGTTTTGCCTTGTTGTGTTGTTTCATGCATACTCACCTTTTGCTATCCTCTAAACATGTTTGGCCGACCCTTAGGCAACCAAAACCTGATCCAAATCTTGCCTTAGACCTGTAGTACACCATATGGCTGAACCTGAAGGTTGTTGGAAGCAAGTGCAAAGCAATTCTACTTTGATTCGTGCAGTTGATTCTATATTATTCTATCGTATTGTGCATTTGAAAACTTATATTGTTTGTATTGTTTTGTCTTATGTATTCGAGGAAGTTAACCTTGTCTCTCCCACACTCATCATCATCATGGCTGAGAAAATGAACCCCTTGTTCGAGCTTTTGAATGGTTAAAGCACAGTCAAGTAATCTATTCCGTTGTTGCTTCTTATCTTCATTGTTTCAACATTGTTTGCGTTGAATATTTATGCGTATATTGTCTTGTTTGGCTATTGTTTACAAGATAAATATCAAGGCTCTCCATTCATTCAAATCAAAAGTCATGCTATATCGTGCTGTTGTGCTTTCTGGAATCTATTCTGTGTGTTTTGATCGCTAATCTCCAGCTTTAACAGGTGAGTTATTCTCACCAGACAATATGTACCTATATAACTAGTAAATTGACACCCTGTGAATCTGTAGAAATATATTATCATGTTATACTTGACTATGTTATTATCATATGATGTTTATACACCTGTTATATCATCCGTTACTGTTATATAATGTATTCTGTTCATTTATATCTGTTTATCACACTGCAAGTTCCTTGTAGACTAGAATCACTATGGGTTGAAATGATACATACCCGAACAGACTTTAGAATAAGGGAATATCGTTATGGGCTGAAATGATAGGCCTGAGCGATTTTCAAATTCATTCATTTAACTTGGGATTGCGGGTTTGAAATGATAGAACCCGGATTTTTCTTTTTAAACTGCGGATTGAAATGATACATATCCGTATCACTTGACCTAGGTTAGAAAACTATATACAGGCCCGTGGTTATTTTATAAAGTGTTTTGGATATTTTTAAGTATTTTAAAAATATAAATTTATGAAATTTGATTTAAATGGATTTTGAAATGTTTTAAAATAAAGAAATTATGATTTTTCTATGTGTTAAAAATGTAATTAATGAATGGTTTAACTGGATTTTTGAAATATAACTTAAGTTTGGAAATTTGGAATTTTGGTTAAAAAATGATATTTAAGTTATATAAATAAAATGGAAATTTAATTTTATTTGGAAAATGGTAAAATATGATAATTTGATTAAATTTGAATTTAAGTGATTTATTAAAGTATTATTGATTTTTCTATGAATTTAAGTGGTTAAATAAATGAATGTTTAAAAGTGATCTTTTAAAATATAACTTGACTTGGAAATGTGAAATTTGGTTTTAATTAAAAGTTTAAGTTAATTAAATAAAATTGGAAATTTAGTTAAATTTGTGAAATGGTAATTTAAATTTGAAGTGTTAAGTTTATTTGTTGAAATGTGAAGAATTGGAAACTTTTACACTTAAATTTATTAAGTAAATTGTTGAGAATTGGATTTAATTATAAGAAATTTATTGTGAAAAAGATATTTGTTAAATGATATGTAAATGAACATTTTAAATGTTAAAATATGATTTTTAAAATGTTTATGTGTTTTAATTTGAAGTTATTTAGTTGCTGGAAATACACTAAAATCTGGAATTAACTTTTAATAGCATTCAGAAATGCTATAGTTTCTGAATTGAACTAAAATTGTGTAAAAAGAGCTATTACAACATTTCTGAAATGCTGTAGTTGCTGTAATTGAACTTATAGGCTAATATTGAACTCAGGTCTATTACAGCATTCTCTGGAAGTGCTATAGTGGTATGCAGTCTTTGCTGAAATCAAATAAAACCTTTGTTTTGAAATCTGAGTTACCGCAGCACTTCTGAAATGCTGTCTTTTCTGTTTTGAACTATAATTTAACTAAAAACTGAGTTTTAACAGCAGTTTTAAATGCTGTCTTTGCTGAATAAAAATGGTTTCAAGTATAACTTATAACAGCTTTTTTTCTAAATGCTGCGAAAGGTTGAAATTTTAAAAATTATGGTTTTTGACTTAGTAAACGAACTCAGAATGGTTTGAAACTTTGAAAATTGAATACTTGATTTGAAAATATAATAATTACACTTTTAAAAGGTTTAAATGAATTATTTTGATTGGAATATAAACTATTTAAAGGTGATTTGAAATGATAATAAATGAACGATATCTTTGAATTTAAAAGGTATATAAGGTTGAATATTTGGATTTGAACTAATAGGATATTTTATTATATTAAAATGATTTGAAATGAAGTTTTGTAAGGATATGATATTTTATTATATTAAAATGATTTGAAATGAAGTTTTGTAAGGATATGATATTTTATTATATTAAAATGATTTGAAATGAAGTTTTGTAAGGATATGATATTTTATTATATTAAAATGATTTGAAATGAAGATTTGGAAAGATTGATATTTGATATATTAAAAATGATTTGAAATGAAGATTTGGAAAGATATGATATTTGATATATTGAAATGATTTGAAATGAAGTTTTGAAATGATATGATATTTTAAATATATGGAAATGGTTTGGAATTGATTTAATCTTTATTTTGATAAATATATGGTTTGAAATGATATTTTATTTTGAAGTAAAGTATTGTTTTAAAAGTTATAACCACGGGTTATAATAACGATTGGTTGTTAAAGAGACCAGGATCGGATATGGACATACTCTCTGTCGATACCGAAAACCACTTTGACAACTGTGTACGCGGTGGAGTTTCCAGAATGAAGTAGGATGGTGGCGACGATCCTAAGGTATATACGTGGACCCAACTCCCGTGAGTTGGCATAAGGTGGCTAAAACAGGAGCGATTGACGGACCAAGGAGGTAGCACCTCTTATCGGACACACTTCTTCGATACCATTCTATTACTTGTGATTGATTTGGTGGCCACCCTTGATTTGGGAGTGTTGTTCGAGGTGGGCGGTAGTGGCTGCTATGCGTCACCACTAGTCCGGATGCGTAATTGGTATATCTACCCTGGCATTGCCTAGTTGTGCCGTGTCACCTACCATATCGAGCTTTACTACGATTATGATTTTAAGATCCGACCGCGTTAAGGTTCTCCATCCCCTTAACGCTATTTTTTATATGATTATACTTTACTTATTTAGACACTATTATAATAGCGAATATTACTACATAGTAGATATTTTAACGGATCCTTAGAGGATGGGCGGTCCCAAGCATCTTCTAAGTTACTTGTACCTTTATTACAGTTCACTTGAGTTGGTTTACATTATATAAGTATATATTGTCCTGACTCGAGTGTTTTGTGTTTTGCTTTACGCTCGGGTCAGCCTGAGTTATTCACAGATTTGGATTTCCACTCTCTTGGAGATTTGAATCGCTGGAGATTATCTGCTTGTCATGTCCTATCTATTTCAATTCCGTTGTTCTACTCAGCTTGTACTTGGTTATTTTATTGAGACTTTTGTTGTACTCTATTTCTTCTGTTGTATCTTATGTAACTCTGACATATTTAGATAGTAGCTTCATGAACTACTATTTCTTTTACTTCCGCTGCATTATTTTACTCTGTGTCTGTGATTATATTTATTTACTGTATATTCTGAGATTTGCCAAATTTTATTTACAACGTGGTATTTTGAGCAATTCAACTCCGGCATGAGTGTCTGCCTATACACTTATAATGGATGCGAATGGTTGAAAATATCGGGTCGTTACATAGGTCGTCTCCGACTTATCCTCCAGTTAAGTCGTTCGACCCTCTAGGTCGTTCGAGTTAGGTCGTTGGACCATTTACCTTAGGTCGCTTGACCTTAAGTCGTAGGTCGTCGCCGACCTTACACTTTGATGCATTTTTGAGCTGATTTCCTTGGATTTTATTCACGTCTCCGAACGTGAATTTTTGTGATAGATTGTTCCAACAATCATTTTATGACTTGTCACTTTAAAGATATGAAGGTTTTAATACTAGTAGTAAATATCAAAACTCTTTCATCAAATCGATTTCAACACTATTTTTAATATCAAAAGTTCGTTTTCTCAAACCGATTTTCAATCTACTAATATATATAAGCCTTTACTTCACTCGAATGAGAAATCGACTTAAACGACTTAGTAAAACGAGTGGTATGAAACGCTTGCGTTCACTTCGTCGGTTAGCTCTTGGACTTGTTCGATTGAACCCTTTTCGTGACAATTTCCTAGTGAAGATTTACAGCTTGTTCGTAAATATTTAAGTTAAGCAAGTGGTTATGGGACATGAAGCTAAACTCATATATTTACTAGCTTGGTGTGATTGACACTTCTCGCTGATCATGATGATCATTTTATGATTTAGACTAGCAATTGTGTGATGTCTCTTTGTTTGCAAGGTTAGACTAGACCGCAGTAGTGTGATTCCGACTCACACATATCTCTTTGTCCGCAAGGTTAGTCTAGACCGCAGTAGTGTGATTCCGACTCACACATATCTTTTTGTTTGCGAGGTTAGGCTAGACACCACTTGTGTGATTCCATTCACACATACCTTTTTGCTTTTTGGTTAGCCTAGGCCTCAATCAGTGTGATTCCGACTCACACATATGGGGTAGCGCCCCATGGTCTTTGGACCATCATGTGATAGGCCTCTTTCTCTTTTTTATGATTTCTGGATTTCTTGTTTGATTTCTGGATTTTTATGTCATTGACTTGTTATGAGTACAAGTTTAGGGTATGATGCCCTCTTTGGATCTTTGAGAAGATTCTCGTGATATTGATCATTTCTCATCGGTTGATCTCCTGTTGATCATCATTTTCATACTTATAGTAGTATGTCAGTATGGATATTCTATGTTTATGCCATGTCTTTTATTATATATCATGTCATCTGATATTTATAGTTAGACTGATCCGTTTATTATTTTCTTAAATAATACTCGGGTCAGACCGAGATGTTACAGGTGCTTCTGCTTGACTTCCTTCCGGGATTTTCTACTCTGACTTTTGGCTGCCTATTTAGTTTAGCAGTTTTTGTTGTATACACTTGAGATATGGACTCATAGTTGTATTCTTTTGGTATAGCACATGTTGCTATTCTTTTGTATTATTGTGGAACTTTTTGACCACTACTCTGATGTACACTTTCATGTGTTAGTTATATATTCATATCTTCTTCCGCCTTTGTGATATGGATGTCTGTGACTGCTTTGTGTTATGTTTATTTCTATGTTTGTTTTCGGAGATTATTTTATAGCCACCGTGTGATAATCAATTACATGGATGGTCGCTCCTCAACAGCCTTATTCTCCGTGCTAGTTGACAGCACTACATCGTAGTGTCCTTGGCTAGCGTGGGTATTGAGGTGGGGCGTCACATATATAGCGTATTTTACTACATATAGATAGTTTAACTGATCCTTAGGAGATGGAAAATCTCGTAACATCTCTTAAGTTATTGCACTCATGTTGTACACTTGATAGGAGATTTAAAATCCCGTAAACATCTCTGAAGCTATTACACTCATATTTACTTGTTGATTTAACTTACACAAGAACTTTTAGTTCTGACTCGAGTGTTTTTTGTTTTCATTACGCTCGGGTCAGCCTGAGAATTTCAGTGTTTAAAGACATTCTTTCTGGAGGATGAAGAAAAAGTTTGGTATATTATATTATTAGTCTTATTCCACTGCATCATTATTGGTATGTTGTTGTTTGTACTCTGATTATGTTGTAAAAATTATGTAATCAAATGTATATTGTAAAACAACTTCATGAACAATTTATTTGATTATTATATTTTGTCATTCTACTGCGAGATTCTGTGTTTTTTGTTTTCTTTCTTTTCATTTATTTTCTTATTAAACCCCATTGATAATCCTCCCTTTTGAATGGTTTGAATTAGACATGTGTGGTTTATTATCGATTTAAACCATCCACAAAGGTGGGTCGTCACACCCACTTTATAATGGCAGTAATTATAGATATTGGTCATGTAGAATGAAAATATACTTATAGTCGATTGGTTTAGATGTTTGGAATATCACACAAAACGTGTACACTAAGCCCTAAACTGACTTTTCACAATGGATTACTGACTAAAAGGCAGTTGCACAAAGTAATTTTAAAGCCATGAATATATTTTTTGTTCATTGGATAGAAATGAATTTAATAGAGTATTTATTTGTATGTCTGCATATGAAATATAGAGAACACTACAAGTTACACATGATGGCACTAGTAAAGTCAAACAGATCAAAATTCCTATGTTAACTAATCGATTCCAATTATTTAAAATGAGTTCAAATGAGTCTATTTCTGATATGTATTATAAATTTCAAGATTTAGTTCATTAACTAATTGCATTGATCAATTTTTTTTAAAAGGATCAAGTTAGAAAATCATCATTTCACTTACTCCTAAATGGGAACAAAACACTCTTACAGCTGAAGAGGCTAATGACATTAACACCTTGAAAATTAAAGAGTAAATTGGCAATTTAATGTCATTTAAAGCACAAATGCAAGGAAGAAGAGAAAGCAAGGAAATGAAGAAGAAATCCATCGCATTCAATGCCACAATAGATGATCTGGATTCTAACAACGATAATGATGAGGAAATTGTCTTCATGACAAGAAAACTCGGAAAATTTCTAAAATACAGAAAGATGAATAATCTGAGTAGAAATGATAATAAAATCCAGGAAGTGGAAGTGGAAGCAGAAATGATGTTAGATGCTTTAACTGCAATAAACTTGGCTATATGCAGAGAGACTATCCATATCTTGTGAAACCGAAAAACTCACCAAATTTTCATTCATCCACAAAATGGAGAAGAGCCTATATTACCACATTGGACGATTCAAACACTTCCTCAAGTGATAATGAACCAGATATAAGGAATGTTAATATGAAGTTGCTTCACAACAATAATCAATTTAGAAATGTCCAGAGAAATGGAACAAAAATAGGTACGCGTTTAAATTTAAAATTTTGAAATTTTAAGTGTTTGATTGCTTTTGATTGTTAGGAATAACTTATAGGTTAATAATAATAATATTGGACAAATATAGTTTGTATATATTACATGTTTTATAAAATTTATTTAAATGAAAAAATATAAAATATATATATATATAATAAATTTTAAATTATTTACTAAGTGTATATATTATTAATAATTATAGGATAATTATATATACACACATATATAGGAAAATAAGAATAATTTGTTTAATTCCTCTTTTTTGAAATTCACGTGATGTATGCCGACATACCCACTATACCTATGTCTACTTATGCACTTGAATTCAGAATTTGAATTTTCATTTCAAATTCAAAATTTGAATTTTCCTCCACCTTTTCACCAACCCTAATTTCCTGAAAAGGTGTCTCTTAACTAGAAAACATGTCCATTGATTCTCTATTTAATTATACTATCTCCATCTATTCTTTTCACTCTCATTTTCAAAATTCAAAAATTCATTAATTCTTCAATGGCTTTCTCAAGAAACACTCCATCAACCATGAGGCTTTCTAAGAAAACAAAAGGCTTCCTTTTTCATGACAAAGAAGCTATACAAGCCTATTTGGAGTATATGTCTTTCGGAAAAGTCTTTTTTGGAAGAGCTATTTTCAATGTTTTTCCTACCTATGATCTTTATAATCTTTGTTTGCAAAATGGAATTCTTGGTTTAATAGATGCTTCCCAAATAGATTTTGTATGTTATCCAAATTTAGTAAAAATATTTTATGCGAATTTGAAAGGAAAATTTATGATAGAAATGAAGGAGAAGATTGGAGTAGTGTCAAAGGCACTCAAATTGTTCTAAATTGTGAAATTTTAGGTAACATTCTCGGATGAAAATCTAGTGGAATGGACCTTTCAAATTTTAAAATTAATATTCCAAATCGTGAAGTTTTTCATGATATTTTTGATAGTGATGATGATTTTGAGTACAAAAACAAAACTTTGTGTCTTCAAGCAAGAATTTTAATTCTTCTTTTGCAACACAGTATAACTCCGAGGATGGTAAATTATAATAACCTAACTCAAAAAGTTTTCAAAGCTCCTTTTGCCATTTATGGTCACTATGACATAACAGATTATTTTGGATGAACTTTTTCCTAATAATCTCTTTAGGAATGAGAGCACATTATTTCATGGTGTGTATCTTACTAGAGTATTCATATATTTTGTTGATGACCTAAAAGGAAAGGAACCTATTCCTTGAAAACTTTTTGACAAGGCCAACATCTCTCTCATGCAGATTTCACCCATATTCGAGCCTTATGAAACACTTGCAAAAAAGGAACAAAGATTGGCTTAGGAAAAGGAGTAGAGAATAAAGGAAGAGGAGGAAGAGGAAGGCAAAGAAATGGAAGCCGAGGAGGAAGAACAAGAAGAGGAAGAAGATTCGAAATGTCATTTCATCCTTCCAACAAAGATCTTCTCAAAAATCAAGAGAAGATTTTTTTTCAACCAAAAGAAGCTTAAGTGATCTCTTTGTAAGAAATTCACTTCTCTTTCCAACAAAGTAAGCAAATTCTTTGGAAAGACCATTCGAAAGATTAGGGAGAAAGCTTCATCTTCATCTACTTCTTCCTAGATGTATTTCTATGTTTTTCTAGTTTCTAGTTTGGACTGTTCTAGTTTTCATTCTAGGTATCATTTATGTTTATCTTTGGATTCCATGTAATCTTTCCTTAATATCAATGAAAACTTATAACTCACAGATATACATCACTTTTGGATCCCGGAAAGTCAAACAAATGCAATAGTATAGGCCAAATATAATAGTATAGCAAAATAAATAGTTTTTGAAAATTATGATACAAATGTTGACATTTGTATATATTGTATATCGATAGACGATGGCCGGATTTCATTTTTTTTTAATTCAAAATAAAATAACTACCAAACACCTATTCATTTCAAACGAATTCTTACCCCTATATAAACCTATTCAATCCAGAAAATAAATCATTTTCTATTATATTTCTTCTCATTTTTCACTTATAAACTTATCTTTTCAAAAATGGTTTCTCCACCCAAAAATTTTGTGAAAAATCTTAAAAAAACTCTACAATTGTTAAAGAATATCCTTACTTTCATTCTCAGAAATAAAAGACACTTAAAACTAAGTCAAATACAAATGATTAAAGAAAGAAACATTTAGTCTCCATTTCATGGATGATTTCTTCTCTTATCAAAGACGAACCAACCAACAATCCTAATAGTACCATCAACAGTGGCTATGAAGATTGAAACGCCATCAAAATGGCTCCAATTTTAAGTTTTGATGGTTGGGTAGAAGTTCCTAAGGAAGTCTAAGTTTGATTGGTTAGTCTTAAGATATGTAGGATTTAAAATAAATTTGTATATTAATATATTACATTATGGATTTGTGTGTATAAACTTACTGGATTGGATTGATTTGTTTGGTTGATTGGATTATTTGATTTAGATAAATAATATGTATGTAATGGACTGGCTTGACTAAAAAATTTTATGTTGTCGCTTTTTATTTACATATATCATTCTAATTCCATTTATATGATATAATACTTTAGTTAGGAGGAGTATTGGTTGAATTTTTTTTATTGATGACAACGGGGGAGAAATATATTCAATATCCATGCATAGATTAAGGGTGAGTTTTGTAACTTTGGGGAAGTTATATCATATTTTATAAACATGGTTGTCATCATCAAAAAGGGGGAAATTGTTAGTACATTAAGCATTGGTTTTGATGACAACAACTATATGACATTATATAAAATACAGATGCTAATGTTTTTATCAAATTTATATATAGTATGTAGTGTAGGTTATTAGATAGGTATTGATTAAGAAGACTGTACAGTATCAAGAGCAGATTCAAAAGGTTGATATGGAGATTCAAGAGTTAAAGATTGAAGACTCATGAGTATTGAAGATTCAAGATATTCCAGATAAGTTATAGAGTCATGGATTATTATTAAAATCCTGATAGCACTTCTTTGATCTCTCTCTTAATTTTTCTTTGCAATGGTTTTCAAGCAATCTTAATTTTAAAATGATTTTAAAGAATCTCTATTTTCAAAATGATCTTTAAAAATAACTTCCAAATGATTTCTAAAGATTATTATATTTTGAGCAATTAAGTTTTTAAACTTTTAAATCTATGATACCTTGTTATAATTTTAGTTTTATAATCTCCAAATGTTTATAAGATATTATAACATTTATTATAACTTTGTTTTTAAATATATATTCACTCATAATTTAAATATAATATTTTCAAAAGAAATTAATATTTTAATCCTTTATATATTTAAAAATAATTCAGAATAATTTTATAAAGTTTTCTTAAGTTTTGATATGATTAAAATGTGTATAAACTATGTTTAGATGATTATACAAAGTTTCAAAATATTCTACAAATCTTAATATTTTCAAAACAATTTTAATTAAGTAATTTTTGAAAATATAAAGGGATATGTTGACATACCCTAATAATATATGTCGACATATAAACTGATTTTTTCAAAATTCGAATTTGAATGGAAGTGCCTTTCCGTCATATCTCTTAATAAGTGGACATGGCCATTGTTTCCCTATAAATAGGAGTTCCAACAAAATTTTTAACTACTTTATCTTATTTTCTCTCCACTTTTACTCTCTTGATTTCTAAAAGAAAATCTACTTAAAATATTCTCAAATTCAATCAGAATCAAATTCAAACTCTATTGATTTGATTCTCTATCAATTACTCACCGATCACTCTCATCTCTATCTCTCAAAACATGACCAAAGTGCTATTTAAGAGGTTATAGGAGCATTTGAATTCAAGATCAAGAATCTGATTCTACAAACTCTATCAAATCATACTCTTATACTCTTGGGTATGCTTGATGCCCTTGAAATCCAAGTAGATGTGCTTATGTCCCATCTAAATGAAGTGGGTGTGCTTGGTGTCCCGTTTGAATCCAAATGGGTATGCGTGGTGTCCTGTTTGAATCCAAGTGGGTTTGCTGGCATTTCGTCTGAATCCAATGAGTGTACTCAGAGCTTGGAAAATCTAGAGGGTTAGCCTTGAAATTAAGATTGTAAAAACTTTGATATTTTAAAAGAAATATGTATAGGAAATTGTACAAGACGGGATGTAGGTCAACTCCAAACCAGTATAAAAATTCATGGTATGACCTCTCCAACTCTTTACTTTTAATTTTTACTGCACTTATATCTTTCTATACTTGCATCTGTGATTGTTGATTCTACAACGTTTAATTATAATCTTAAAAGAATTTAAAAAGATTCATAAAAATTAGTAAACACTACTCAGACCCCCTCTAGTGTTAACTAGCCCTAAGATCCATCTTCCGCAAACTAACATTTGGTATCACAACATTGGTTTTCAAAGTATTCATAATTTTGATTTTTGAAAACTTTTAATGGCTAACAACACTATTAGTAATACAGTTAGTAGCACTGTTAACAATAAGCTAACATTGGTAAAAACAACTATGGAATCACGTAGCTAACCACATAACGAACCAAAGCGAAGAGTTCAAGATGACCAAATTGGCCATCTTTCAGAGTTGTACTGGCCAAGCTCTTGGAGTCGTACCTACCCGCATAAGTTTATAAGGTGGCATCCTACTTTGGTGGAGAAACAGTCTAAGGCATGGAAAATGAAGTGGAGATCTTCTGGGCGAGATTTTGGGCTGTCTACCTCTATAAATAGGAAGGTAGGGCTCATTTTTCAGAATCTTTTGGCTCTTACTCTCCTTTCTCTAATTTTTTGTAATCTTTGTCGGAGTTGTACTGACCCGTAAGAATTTTTGCCTCCAAGTCAGAGTATAAGAAATAAAATCATTAAGTGGACATAGTCCAAGATTAGCAATCACTATAAACTATTATGTGCTCTTTTCTACTCGTTTATCATTTATTTTCTTCACTTTTCATTCTCTACTTAAACTATTGGGTGTTTATACCATTTTTGGTTTAAATATTTTTGTGTTCTCATTGACAAACAATTGAACTCGCTAATTTAAGAGTTAGGAATATTTAGAATGACTAGACAATCAACTAGGAATGCTGTAACTGGAGGAAATCAAAAAGGGGGCAGCCAAGAGGTGTCCCCAGGAGCAAACCCCTATCAATTTACACAACCAAGGATGAGATGGAAACAGTGATGAATGGATTGTTGCATAGGATGATTGCTCGCCAGGAAGAGATATCGAGAATTTCTTCACGGGAATGGGATAGACGGGAATAGCTTAAGCTGCTGCAAATCAGAATCAAAGACCAGAAGCTGGAGCACAGGTAATTGGAAGCGGAGTGGAATGACCCAGGACAATCCCCGAGCCAAACATACGGGTCGGTACCGACCCACAGGCACAGGTTGATAACGACCCATAAAAGCTTAGGGGCATGGGTTGTCCTAGCCTAGGAAGGAATTGATACTCATCCTAGAGATGAATGCGAATCAGAATGTAGAAGCACGACCGGAGGAGTACGTACCGGAATTCCCATGCAGAGTCAGGGGGTAGGCTGAGAATGCAAACTTGGGAGTTCATTTGGATGACAACAACAGACTTGCTGAGATGGTGAGAGGAGCTATGAGGGGCGGACTGCCTAACCGAAGCTTAGAGGATGTGAATAGGAGTCTGTTCACTCTGAAATTTCGGTACGCTAGGAATCCACCTGATTTCAAGTTACCTACATTGGAAACATATGACAGGAAGATGGATCCAATGATTCATCTGATGAGGTACATTCGGCACATTGATGTGTTGGATGCATCTGAAGAGGTTACAGGATGGTGTTTCCCTCTTTATTTGACAAATGTGGTGGTGCTATGGTTTAGACAACTGGAAAACGGGTCCAATGAAACATGGGCAAGGTTAGTAAACAGATTTGTGAAGCAGTTCCAAGTCCATATCTCACGACCTAAAAATGTAATGACGTTAGCCAGCATGAAGCAGAGGGTCAAAGAGACCCTTAGGAGTTCTCTAACGAGGTTTAATACGATGGTTGTGGCGCTTGATAAGCCAGACCCTTCAATGGTTCTGATGGAAGTGGTTTCAGGAATAGCCGCTAAGACGGATTCCAAGATTATATTAGGACAAGATCCTCCTCAGGATCTCGTAGAATTTATCATGAGGCCGAGAGACACTTGCATCAGGAGGATGCTTAGGCTGATTAGTAAGAGACCATTATTGTGGATGATGGAGAACCGCTCGAAGAAGGATCTAGCAAAGGCAAAAGAAAAAGTAAGATAGATGATGGCTTTGAAGGGCCAAAGTTGTTGGAACTTGACTTGCCCACAGCGGAAGTTATGGGTGAATTTCAAAAAATTTACCCTATTGGACATTTTATTGGCCTATGAAGTCTAAATGAATTAGAACATTTCTAAATTTCATTTAAATAAAATCATTTATTTTATTTAAATTCAAATATATTAAGATATGAAATTAATTTTATT
Organism: Allium fistulosum; assembly: GCA_030737815.1. Classification (NCBI taxonomy): domain Eukaryota; kingdom Viridiplantae; phylum Streptophyta; class Magnoliopsida; order Asparagales; family Amaryllidaceae; genus Allium; species Allium fistulosum. The sequence continues at coordinate 148,349,368 of CM060908.1, forward strand.
TGATTTAGTTTATACATAAATGTATCAACATATATGTGTAAGTGCATGTGTAACATAATAATCCGTGAAAGTTATAATATGCCCATATGTAGATGTTGGGATTTACACTGCAACAGACATATTAGCTCATTTTGTATGTCACGTATGTTGTCCAAATATGTGCATGTATATGGGTTACAAAATACACACACACATGTATGTATAAATATATTATATATAATATATGAACATAAAACATTTATATATAGATATATCTACACTATAAAGCAAAACCTTGGTCAAACCGGTCAAAGTGAAGCCTTTTTGGCATTTCCCATAATGTCCGATTGAGTAAACAGAAACAAATTTCTGCATTGAGGCAAAATTGTAACTCCGTTCTAACCACGTTTCATCAACCGCCTACTTCCCCACGTTTTCGTCATTTACCCGACAGTTTCTTTTCCCTTTCCTCAAATCTTCAGTATGAGCCATGAGAGTCCTCTACTCCCCATGCTTCAATCACCTGTGGTCGAGTATGTTGTTCTGTCAGTTCTCTGGATTCTGTTCTCAAAATGGTAAAACTGTTTCCTTTATGCCCTTTATTCTCATTTTTTTACAGCTTCTGTGGATCTCCCTTGATTTCGTCAGTTTCAACTTCATTCTTTGGATTGTTGGTACTATAGCAGTTAAATCTGAAGATGCAAGGGAGGTTATTGCGATCTCTTTTCAGTTATCACGTTGGATCCTTTGTTGGTGAGGCAGTTCATTTTGAATTAGCAAGGCGATGGATCTGGAGCGCTAGAGGTTGCCGCTCTCAGCTTTGGTCACGTAAGTGATTTATTTTAATTTATCGGTTGGAAGTTTTAATTTTTAAAGTTCATACTTTTTCTAACTTCCTAATTCTTCATATTGGCTAGGGAAATTGAATCTCCACCTCATCCTTCTCAAAAAGTCGCTTGCCAGATCTCAAACTCGGTACTTTTAGTAAACTGAATCCTTACCAGTTTATACTCCTCTTAGTTTGATTTCGTATTTTGCTGTTTTTTTACTAAATTTGTTTAAATGATTACAAAAAATATGATGCTTCTAAACCCTAAACAAACTGTGAAAGAGATGGATTATCAATGTCTAATAAGGTGTTTTGTTATGATTTTTAGTTTTCATAGCTTCATTTTGCTGTATATTAACTAAAGGTTTGATTTTTTTACAGGCATGTAGCAGTGATGCGAGGAGAATGATCCATCATAACGGTACTAAATCAACATGTCTATCTTTTTCATGAATCTGAAGTTTCACTTTTGCTTTTCAACCTGTCTATCTTTTTCATGAATCTAAAATTTCACTTTTTCTTTTTAGTTTACAACATCATTTCCTCTACAGGCCTAATTCTGTTGTGTTCTACCCTCACTTTCATTACGCCGCCACCGGCGAACAGCACTGCTGCGAATATAATGGTCCATCATAACCCTACTAAAACAGAGTATTTATCTTCTTCTTCCATCTGAAAATTCAGTTTTGGTTTTTGGGTAATAACACTGTTTACTCTATAGCCCTAAATCTATATATGTTAATTTTGCAGGTACATGAATGTTTCAGATTGCTTTCTTCCCTTCCGATGCCTGTGGACAGGTGCACTGCTGCTCGAAAATCAATGGCAGAAAATTTTGGATCCTCATACACAAAATTGGTTAACTCTTCGCTTCAATATCAGTACCGGCATCCATTTCCTAGAAGCAGTACTTGGAGCCATAAATTTCTTGACGTATTAGTCAACTATTCAAGGTAATGTTTACTATTTTTTATTTTCTCCTTTTTCATACTATAAACCGTTGTTTGATGCATTTATTTCTCAGCTTTGTGATGCTTTCTTCCACGCACATACTGAAAACGACCTTACATTGTTTCGCCCCTCCTGGATAGAATACATCATAAATATTACAGAAAATTGAATGAATAAGATAATCTTGAGTTTATTTTTAGGATATTGTCATTTTCGTGAATTTGAGATATAGTTTATCTTCTTCCACTGACAACGGAATAGGTGGAATTTTTCTAAAATAGTTTTTTACCTGAAAGTTCATGTTGTTATTACTTTATATTTTTTTTATGATACTTTGATGTACAGAGCGCTCGGATTTATGACTGCTTACAACTGCAAAATTGGGCAGTACAGGATTTTGTAACTGTTATTCTATCCATTCTGTGTTTAATTAATTACCCAGCTGACTTTTTTTCCTATTTTTTTCCATCATCCCTTCACACTATAAGTTATCTTAATTTCTTTTGCTGCTACTTATACTCATACTCCACTACTCAACACATACGCACACATAAGTTTATGATGTTATACATTCATAAATTGCTGTATAATGCTTAGATTTATGTTTGTTTACAACGCTGGGTTGAAGTATGCTGTAGATGTACCTGTAGGTGTTGCTCTACCCTTTAATTTGTTCTCTTAGAAATTTCTATCTATTTCACCCAACTACTTCTTTTTTTGTTCGACTACATGATTTCAGTACCATATACACTCTCATATGTTTCTACGAGTTTTAACTTCACTTTTCTTATGAACAATTGTTACTCAATTTCGTCAACTTTAAACGGAAGTTGTTCATGTCTGCCACGATTTGTTTAATTTGCATTCATAACCATTTGAAAGTTGAAGAAAATTAACCAGATTGTCATATCCCTTAGTTTTAAATCCAGTAATTAAAGTAACTTCACAAATGAAAGATACAACAACGTCTGTAACATAAATAATTTCAATAACTACTGCTCAATAAAAATTAATTATGTATTTTATTGGTACACTTCATGTCAAATAATTTTTTATATTTTGTTTTACTACTAAAGAACATTTTTCTTAGAAAATAGGCCATTTAATACTTCCCTAAAAAATGGAACCTTGGTTTTAGGAAACTTAGGTTAGGTTGCATAGTATAAGTATAAAAATCTAAATAATCACTCTATTGGAAACAAATTTAAACCGATTTTTTGTTTTCAGACATGATATTCATTATGTTTGGGAATTGATATGACATATAGATGTATCTATAAGCAAAAAATTTCTCAGTACATACAGTTTGCTTTGACTATCTTATCAAAGTTCAGTTTTAAATAAACGTTAGTTGTTATAGAAATTTACTTATGCAATCAATCAACTTTTTATACAAATTTTTCTGTTATAGAAATTTACACTCCCTTAGTTGGAAACTGAATCATTCCAGCTTTCATTACTCATCTTGCTTAATTTATATACATTTGTAGATCATTTTCTACAATTTAGCCACTACTTCCCTCATTTATTTCGCATACTTAAGGATTTTGGTAATAGGTCATCAAACTGACTTCCTTTTTATTATGGAGATCCTTCAGACAGCAAAGATCTAATCACTCAATTCAGAAATGCTGCTTCAGCAATTGTTTCAGATGAGAAAATAGCTTTATTGGGTGCCATACAATCATTATTTGAAGGCTCCATGTACACTTTTGTTTTCCTGTGGACTCCTGCATTAAGTCCAAATGAAGAAGACATACCACACGGTTTTATCTTTGCAACTTTTATGTTATCTTCTATGCTGGGAAGTTCTATTGCATCTAGGCTCATGGCCAGGCCCGTAGTCAAAGTTGAAAGTTACATGCAAATTGTTTTTCTTATATCCTCTTTCACTCTCCTCCTCCCTATCATTACCACGTTCTTGGGGACAACCCCATCTGTTAAAGGAGGGAGTATATCTTTTGCTGGATGTATACAACTCTTTGGTTTCTGCACATTTGAAGCATGTTGTGGATTATTTTGGCCATCTATTATGAAAATGAGGTCACAGTACATCCCTGAGGAGGCGAAGAGCACCATCATGAATTTCTTTTGCATTCCTCTAAACATTTTTATTTGTGTTGTGCTTTACAATGTGAATGCATTCCCAATTACCATCATGTTTGGCATGTGCTCTATTTTTCTTTTCATAGCTTCTATTTTGCAAAGGCGCCTTATGGTGGTTTCTGAAGCCCACAGATCAAAGTCACAGAGAGATACAGAGGTAGAACCACTAAATCTGTAAGCAGCTACAGGAAAATATGAATTGGTATTATTATTAATAAAGGAAATGCCTTGAACCAAAGCACTGCAGTTAAATCACAACCAGTTCATGATTAAGTATATTTGTTTGTAAACTATGGACACAGTCAACCTCAAAGGGATGAAGAGATCTTACTTTTTGTGTTAAAAGATTTTGAGATTTATTATATTTATATAGCTTTTGGTATTCGGCAGTCACAGAATATTTGCCTATGAAGTGATTTATATGATGTAATATCTGTATTTTAGTTTCATGAGGATGAATAGAATTTGATCTGTATTATCTGATAGTATCGGGCATTAATACAAATGATTGCTTTTTATAAAAAAAAACTGACTTCCTTTTTATTATGGATTTTTATATTTGAACAAGCAATGAAATGCAAAATTGTGATCATAGTATCAAATGATTATTTAGAGGACATTCTCTTTCAAAAAAGAGAATTGATCGACCTATCACTGTAACTTTTGCAATGAAATATAAGGTGTTGTTCTGTTATATATCTAATAATACTACATTCTGACATAATATGCAGGTCTACTCTTTTTATGGCCTCCTTGACCAAATGCAAATATATGTAAGAGAGAGTGGATAAGTATCAAGATGAAGTAGTGGATAAGAAGTGTGCTGCTTCATGTCCTCATGTTGTGTTCGTCTCCGATTGTACTTTCGCCGATAATACTTTATGTATACAGACAATCAGCGCTTCCAACTGTCAGCTAATAAACACTATCAGCTTCTCTAGCCAATGTATTTGGCCGATAAACTTCACAGCTTTTGACCTTATATATAAACCCAAACATTTACTTCTGTTATTATATGCATCTGCAGACGATTTCATGCGCACTAATGAGACTTCATGAGGCAATCCACATAAATTATAATATTTATAGTACAATATTTTCCACCGACAATGTTGTTTACACCCTGCAAATGAATAACAAATTACAACTGCACATCCAAAATCTATTAGTATAATAAAGCCATAAAATTATCATGATTATATTCCAAAAAACATTTCCAGTTAACAAAAGAAATATCAGAAATAATTATGAAATTTGATTCACGAAATCAAGACAATGGAATTAAACTATGCACAAAACGAAACATAAATATCAACATAGTCATCTTCGAAGCAAGAAAGCCATCTCAAGGTTCAAACGGTACTGCGTTTCCAGTATCATATCCATAAGCAACCAATATTTGCTTCAAAAAGAAGTCATTTAGTACGCTCATAACAAAATCCAAACATCATTTTTTAATACCAATTCCTTCTGCATACGTGCAACGCACGTGCCAACATACTCGTATAATATATATATATAAAAAGAGAGAGAACAGTTATTAAAAACTATTTATAATTCAAAATTAACTTAGTTTTGCAAACATAATAATTTTAGTATTTTAATTTGTATATATTTTGAATAAAATAATGTTTTCATCCATAAATAATTAACATAAAATAATCTATAAATGAAAATTCAAATTTAACAATTTTCGAAAATTTAGGATCATAAAATAGAGCATAGGAAAAATCTGAAGATTTTTCAAAGTTGAATTATTATTTTTAAAAACAAATACATTGATTTCGGCAATAATTATTTAATATGAAATTGTTATCCCGCCTTTTGGCAAGGCCGTGACACCAAAAAATTGACTAGAAATCAATGACAGTCCATCCTGTAGGGCGGTTACATCACAAGTTCACCATGGTATCGATGAATTTTGTCCGAGTCCGGATTAGGCTACAATTGATAAGACGCGTCAAGGAAAGCCATAGGAGCCAGCATTCCAAATCTCGAGTCAATCCGAGTTCGTACGCCCAAGGTATCATCAATGCAAGTGAAGGACATAGCCTTGTGATCGTCTCCATATGGTTCGTATCCATCAAGGTCGACTCCATCAAGATTGACTCCATCCCCTTCGTATCCCTCAGAACAAACCCTCAGCTCGAATCCATCGAACTTCCCTGCATTACTTCGAATCCATGAGAAGTACCATTGCTTCGACTCCATCTAAGCAGCCTCGACGTTCGAATCCATCCAAAGCCTCCCTTAGTTCGAATCCATCAGATGGTCGAGCTTCATACCCAGTACCCGAATCCACATTCGATTACCTCGAGTTATCCTTAGTTCGAATCCGCGAAGATATCCTGCTTCGAATCCAACAAAACGCTCTGCTTCGAATCCATGCATAGGTGCCTCCCCTCGAATCCATCTAGCTGCGATTGACTTCGAATCGATTGAAGCATGTCGCTATCGATACGAGCAAAGCGTCATTCGAATCGAGTGGGGAAGATATAGCGTGATCGATTCGAACGAGCATACGTTCGAATCCATGTACTTCGAATCGACTACTTCACATCGACCAAGTCACAAGCAGCTAAGGACGTGGATTCGACCCAGTCAACTCGGCGGGAAAAGTGGATCGATACGAGAGACGCGTGCCACGTCAACATCCTCACATACAAGCATATCGATTCGACCCTATCAAGTCGAAAGGGATCGATTCGAACGAAGCACATCAACCAGAAATGCAAACTTGAATCGATCATAACTTGAGATCTACAAGTCCAAATGCTACGAAATTTGGACAAGAGCTAACTGGCAACCTAAGGAATGTCCATGCCAAATTTCAGCTCAATCGGAGCAAATCTTGATCGATTCGAAGCAAGGGTCGAATCGATCCCAAAGTGGGCCCGGATTTCCAAAGAGCGGGCATGTGGGCCCCCTCACGTGCCAGAACTGGTCTCCCCTCATTTTAGGCGAAATAGCCTCCTACACCTATAAATAGAGCCCCTGGTCATTCAGAAAAGGGGTCGGAGAATTCTAAGTACTGAAGAGCGCCCAGATTCTGCCAGATTTACTCCAGAACACCACTGCTTCTTTAGATTCAGATTGTAATCATATAATCAGTTGTACTATCTCAGAAGAAATTGTAATCATCAAGTAAACATTAGTAAAATCATCAACTTCAGAGTGGACGTAGGCAAGATCGCCGAACCACTATAAATCTCGTGTTTATGTTCATTATTTTTGAATTGTGATACCCTGTTTGCTTAGACTTGAGATTTGTGTGTGAATATTGTTGATTTATATTCATATACTGGTGCTTTCACAACATTCGGGGTTTGTGACCAATTTTGGCGCAAACACTTTGGTGCTTTCACTGAGAACTGAACTCAGGAGTTCTATCATTTGAAAGTTGAATCAGAAGGCTAAGAGATTTAGATCCGGAGAATCATGACGAGACAAACAAGTAGAAGGCAAAGAGCTGAGAGAAGTCAGCACGAAGGAAGTCAAGAGGCCTCCTCGGGAGCAAACCAAGCATCGATCTTCATCACCAGGGATGAGATGGAGACAATGATGAAGAGGCAGGAGGAGATGATCCAGAATTTGCTTCAACAAATTGGACAACTTGGAGCGCAAAATCAAGGAACAACCAGGGCCCAGAATGAAGCAGGACCATCCAACGCAGCGCCGGAGCTGGGAGGCACACACTTAGGACATGTTGATCCAAAAACGGGAAGAGAGACAAGGACATCCGAGCAACCTGACAGCAATAGAGGGATGAACACTCAGTCAGGGGGGCAAACACCCGAAAGCTCACACGGACTCGGGGGGCAGATCGAAGGTAGTGAACGAGGACTACAGCTTGGAGACAATGATAGATTGGCAGAGATGGTCAGGCGAGCCATGAGAGGAGGATTAGTAAACAGAGATCTTGAAGATGTGAACAAGATTCCCTTTTCTCCTACAATTAGGTTGGCTAGGAACCCACCAGAATTCAAACTACCAACAGTAGAAGGGTATGATGGGAGGACGGACCCTGCGGTCCATCTAACGAGGTATATAAGGCACATGGAAGTGCTGGGGGCATCACAGGAAGTCATGGCCCGGTGCTTCCCGTTGTATTTGACAGACATAGCAGCTTTATGGTTCAGACAGCTAGAGAGCAGTTCCATTGGGACATGGACCGATTTGATTGAGAAATTTATGAGGCAATTCAGAGTTCATATTTCGAGACCCAAGAATGTGATGAGTTTGGCAACGCTAAAACAGAAAGCTGGGGAGTCTTTGAGGAATTTCTTGACGCGATTCAATGCGGCGGCAGCATCGGTGTATCGGCCAGATCCATCCATGGTTATGATGGCAGCTGTGTCCGGAGTAGCTGATGGCACGGAATTCAAAAATTCATTAACTAAGGATCCGCCAATGGATCTAGGAGAATTCTATCACGAGGCAGAAAAGTTTTTACGATTGGAAGATGCTAATGCTGAACGAGAAGAAGGAGAGGGAATAGAAGTTTATGCACTTAAAGACAAAAAGCCTCTCGAAAGTGATTCAGGCAAGGATAAAGGAAAACGAAAGGCTGAGGACAATGGTGACAGGTCAAAGCGACTGCGGAGAGAGCCACGATTCACCACTTATTCAGAGCTGAATGAGAGTTTGGAGCGAATCTACCAAGATACACGAGAGCAAGTTCCCTACCGTAGGGCAATACGAAGGGATCCCACTGTTGACGAGAGGAAATCAGACAGATACTGCTTATTCCACGAACTGAATGGACATAACACTAACGACTGTAGACATCTGAAGGATGAGGTGGAAGGGCACATCAGGAACGGTATGCTACTTCAGTATGTGAGAAGGCGAGCTCCAGCAGTGGAGCCAGAGCGACCACCATCTACATCAGCTAGGGGTGCCCCCGAGCCGGGACACCGTATGATTATCAATTAATTAAAATAATGATGAACAAGTCGTAAACCTCTCACCAACACGGGTAAATCATTTGCACATGTGCGAGATCACGAACGGTCCATAAGCATGCGCTGAATGACTACTAGCCCTATCATTGTGGGAATTTACACTTTGACATCCTTGCTTTGCTTTTGTTTCATCTTGATTTGAATATTTGAACTTGACTTTGTTTAACATTTCTTCTAAAGACTTATTTTCAATGAAAAAATGCTACTTGTGATTTCATAACGGCTAAGCCACTTACACATGTACGGGATCACGAACGGTCCCTAGGCATGCTCTGAGATGGTGATAAACCGTTGCAAGAAACAATCCAGGGGTTCACCCGAACGTGAAACCTGGTATTGATGATACTAAGTCCCTCCCCGGGCACACTCAATTCGCCTCGAACGGCACCCGACCACGAACGGTCACAATTCGCCTCGAACGGCATCCGACCGCGAACGGTCACAATTCGATCGCGAACGATCACACTTCGCCACGAACGGCACCCGACCTCGAGCGGTCACCATTAGCCTCGAACGGCACCCGACCACGAACGGTCACAATTCGCCTCGAACGGCATCCGACCACGAACGGTCACACTTCATCTAGTATAACATTTGATCACGAACGATCACACTCTGCCTCGTACGGCACTCGACCACGAACGGTCTCAGTTCACCTAATACGACACACGATCGCGAACGATCACATTCCTCTTTTCACGTCACCCGACCGCGAACGATCACAACTCGCCTCGAACGGCACCCCTCAACTCAAATGGCTTGATCGCGAACGGTCGTCATTTGGGGCCATATAGAAATACTAGATCGCGAACGGTCGAATTTCGCCTCAAATGGCTTGATCGCGAACGGTCGTCATTTGAGGTTATATAAAACCATCGATTTATTTGCAGGGCATCAACATGATATGAACATCCAGCTTATGGCATTACAAAACACACCTTCCTATCGCAAGGCATATTTTGGGGGGCAAATGTTATCCCGCCTTTTGGCAAGGCCGTGACACCAAAAAATTGACTAGAAATCAATGACAGTCCATCCTGTAGGGCGGTTACATCACAAGTTCACCATGGTATCGATGAATTTTGTCCGAGTCCGGATTAGGCTACAATTGATAAGACGCGTCAAGGAAAGCCATAGGAGCCAGCATTCCAAATCTCGAGTCAATCCGAGTTCGTACGCCCAAGGTATCATCGATGCAAGTGAAGGACATAGCCTTGTGATCGTCTCCATATGGTTCGTATCCATCAAGGTCGACTCCATCAAGATTGACTCCATCCCCTTCGTATCCCTCAGAACAAACCCTCAGCTCGAATCCATCGAACTTCCCTGCATTACTTCGAATCCATGAGAAGTACCATTGCTTCGACTCCATCTAAGCAGCCTCGACGTTCGAATCCATCCAAAGCCTCCCTTAGTTCGAATCCATCAGATGGTCGAGCTTCATACCCAGTACCCGAATCCACATTCGATTACCTCGAGTTATCCTTAGTTCGAATCCGCGAAGATATCCTGCTTCGAATCCAACAAAACGCTCTGCTTCGAATCCATGCATAGGTGCCTCCCCTCGAATCCATCTAGCTGTGATTGACTTCGAATCGATTGAAGCATGTCGCTATCGATACGAGCAAAGCGTCATTCGAATCGAGTGGGGAAGATATAGCGTGATCGATTCGAACGAGCATACGTTCGAATCCATGTACTTCGAATCGACTACTTCACATCGACCAAGTCACAAGCAGCTAAGGACGTGGATTCGACCCAGTCAACTCGGCGGGAAAAGTGGATCGATACGAGAGACGCGTGCCACGTCAACATCCTCACATACAAGCATATCGATTCGACCCTATCAAGTCGAAAGGGATCGATTCGAACGAAGCACATCAGCCAGAAATGCAAACTTGAATCGATCATAACTTGAGATCTACAAGTCCAAATGCTACGAAATTTGGACAAGAGCTAACTGGCAACCTAAGGAATGTCCATGCCAAATTCCAGCTCAATCGGAGCAAATCTTGATCGATTCGAAGCAAGGGTCGAATCGATCCCAAAGTGGGCCCGGATTTCCAAAGAGCGGGCATGTGGGCCCCCTCACGTGCCGGAACTGGTCTCCCCTCATTTTAGGCGAAATAGCCTCCTACACCTATAAATAGAGCCCCTGGTCATTCAGAAAAGGGGTCGGAGAATTCTAAGTACTGAAGAGCGCCCAGATTCTGCCAGATTTACTCCAGAACACCACTGCTTCTTTAGATTCAGATTGTAATCATATAATCAGTTGTACTATCTCAGAAGAAATTGTAATCATCAAGTAAACATTAGTAAAATCATCAACTTCAGAGTGGACGTAGGCAAGATCGCCGAACCACTATAAATCTCGTGTTTCTGTTCATTATTTTTGAATTGTGATACCCTGTTTGCTTAGACTTGAGATTTGTGTGTGAATATTGTTGATTTATATTCATATACTGGTGCTTTCACAACATTCGGGGTTTGTGACCAATTTTGGCGCAAACAGAAATAATATATTACTAAAAGTTCAAATTTTAAAATTTTAGAAATTCTAAGATCATGAATGAAAGGTTACAAAAAATTTTGAAGAAATTTTCAATTAAATTATTATTTTTAATAAACCATAAACAATATTTCCGAAATAATATTAATTATTAAAAATAATAAAATTTATTGAAAAATTCTTAACTTTTTTCTATATCTTTCTGAAATGATATAATATTTTTAAAAATATGAAATTGAATTTTTAATGTAATAATTATTTAGTATATAATAAACAATTCGAAAATTCAATAAATGTTAATTTAAAAATATGAATATATGTATGATAATTAATTTTCGAATTTTTAAATTCATATTACATATAAATAAGTGTACTAAATTTTTTAAATCATTAATATATCTTATATATGCATATACGCTATTATGATAGAGAAATATACACTAATATATATATGAATTTATTAATAAATATATATAAAACAATTATTAGTGACAAAAATTGATTTTGTACAGTAAAAAAAATTTGCCCATACATAAATCAAATAGTATAATAAATAAATTATGCACATAACCAAACCAATTTATGACAACCACATCTACTTACAAAAATCTCACCTAACTAAACATATAGTAGCAATATATTTAAACAGATATGAAATTGCTCATTATAAGATCATAGAATATAATTTAATTACTATAATATGAATTAAAATTACTAATTTAATGATGCCTTTGAATCCACGTCGAAATAATGACTTCCCTTCCTTTTACTGTTCCTGATTCGTCAGATTGCAAGTCCAGAATCACCGACCTCTAACTATCGAATAATATTATTTTAATTTGAAATATATTTGATAATTTTGGAGTGGATTGAGAGCTATATTTTAACCAGCAATGTAGAAGGTAATGGCGGCCGAAAAGGTTAGTTACTGTTTTTAGAGATACATATATATAGGGTTGTATTAGAGAGAAACGAGGAAAACCTTTTTACCCATTCTCACTTTATCTCAACCCATTATCTCCAAGTCAATTCCCTATGTTTTAGCCACCACTAGACCTTCCCAAAACCGAAATTTTGTAGCCCTAATGATTGGCCTTAAATCCATCTATGCACAAGCCAAAATACTATGCAATTAAATCTAATTTAATCGCTTGTCGATACTGTATATCGATCGATATATTTATAATTGTTATAAATATATATAAAATTATTTATTTCTCAAATCATATTCAAATTTTATAATTAATATTTTATAAATATTAATTAATTTAATTAATTTATAACATTATAAACTAATTAAATCGTTCGGTCTTAAGGGAATTCATCATTTCGGCTGTGTAACTCTTGAGTGTAAATTTGGTCAGCGATTAACATCGAACTATTCTAATGTTAACATTCACACGTCACTTAGCAGGAGGTGTGACATTATGGCTAAATTTATCGCTTACTCATTTTCGGTAAAATCCAGTTTTTAGTTTAATAAGCGTTACTCGGTAGTGACATTTGTTTACACCAATTCTCTTCGACAAAACTATATCACTTTGGACTTATGGAATTTGGTATTGGTCAAAATTCCAACCTCATCCACATTCAACTTTATAGTCGAGATGAGATATCCCGGAATTTCGAGGAATTTAAAATGTGATAATCTCTTAACTAAATTATTTAAAATTGATAAAATTGTTATTTTCAAATATAAATAACCAATTAATTAATAATGTGATGTTTTAAATTATGATTATAGATTGATTTTAAATAAGAATAATTAGTTACAAATTTAATTTGTGTTATTTTATAAATAGATTTAAATAGTCCTATTATTTCTAATTTAATAAGTGATATTTAAATGTGTATATATATGTGTGTAGTTTAGAAGAAAATTATGATTTGAGAATTTAAAATAAAAGTGTTTCAATATAATTACAATAAAATCTATCTTAAATTTAAGTAAAGCTCTACTTATTCACTTTTGATCTATATATATATTTGATGTAATTTTGGTAATAATGTTTAAATTAAAATAAATCTTGTCAATATTAAAAATAAATATAAAACAAATATATGGTCATAAATGTAAGTATTAATATATATAAACATATTAAGCATAAGTGAAAATAAAATAAATAAATAAATAATTGTAAATTAAGTGTTGGATAGTTAAGAAATAAAAATATGGAGTTATGTTAAAAGAATAGAAATAAATACACAAACTAATATAATAAAAATAAATATAACAACTTTAAAATTTGACACTTAAGTTAAGTCTAGAATTGTATATATATACTATCACCATATGTATATGCAAAGAAATAAGTCAAAAACCAAGACAAAAATACATACAAGATGTACAAAATAAAATAAAGAAATAGTATTGTAAACATGATAAGGAACAAGGCATTTAATGCCATCAACTCTAGCAAGGAAAAATCATTTCAGCCTCTTTATAAAAAAAGATCTCTGACCAAAATCTTGTACCAGCAAATATTTACCTCTGCATACTTGTTCTTATTTATCAACCTTCTTTTTTTCTTTTCGTTCATTTGAAACAAAAGCACACTCAAGTTCAAAAGCCAATACCTAAAAGCTTCTCTTCAAATTATTCTTTAACCTGTAAACCAAATTCACCTCTGTTTCAAATCTTTTCAAAAGCCTGTAAGGATTTTTCTACAAGCCTGTAACCAGATTTCATCTTCAAACTGCAAGCCTAGAATCAAGTTGAATCATCATGTTCCAGACCAGTTCATTTTCAAAGCTTCAGTTTTCCAGTAGGTTAATCAAAGCAATGCAAATATTTTCAGTTTTGAAGTTTCAAATGTTCAAAGCTTTTCAAGTTTTCAGTTTCAAATGAAATAAAGCATCCCAGTTCTTTCCAAAACCTCTGCTTTTCAAAAACAGGTGAGTAAACTCTTATTTTAAAAAGTTAAGTAGATACAGGATTGTTGCTTGTGAAATTCTGAAATAAGTAATGCTTGCATTTGTAGATATAAATGTGCAGTATGTTTGTTTATGCTTTGAACTGTGCATGTCTGTTATTTTTTTAATACCTCTGTTCTTAGTTCAGGTTTTAAATTTTTGATCTAAATTCCAAATCTCTTTCCCTGATCTCTGTTAGGCCGTAGTATTTAAACAAATTCAGTTTGTTAAATCATAAACTTGAATCTAAAAATATTTTTAAACATATTTGTTATATGTGGAAATCTGGAACTCAAGATTTACAGTAAAAATCTTATAACATGTAAAAATCAATAATCTTAGTTTACTATTTTAAGATTATAACTTGAATCCATTTTAAAAGTTAGGAGTTTCAAAACAAAAATTGTAATTTTTAGATTAGTATTTTAGGAGCAGATCGTAGTTGAACTGGAAATGGGTTTTTACCATTTCCTAGCGATCGATGATCACTTGGGCCTCGGGGTTTTGACTGGAGATGGAAGAAGCTGTGGGGTGCTTGGGAAAAATGTCTGGAAGTGTTCCAGATCGTCGAGGCGACGTTGAGGAGGAGATTTAGGTTTTTAAACCTAGTTTGGGCGAGACTGGAATTCTGATCGTGGCGGCGTCTCTGATGCATCGATTTGCATCAAATTTAGGGACTAGCGGCGTGTAAGATTCGCGGAGATGTGGCCGGAGTTTGGGAGGGTCTGGTGGTCGGCGATGTGGATGCGGGGTAGTTTCAGGCAGTGGTTTTGGGTTCCAGGCTTTCTGGGTAGCTCGATTTTGATTCGAGACTGGTGATGGTGTTTTAAGGATCGGAGAGGGTTGCTGCGACGTATGGTGATGTGTCAAAGGGTGTGGCGATGGTCAGAGTCGCTTCAGGTGGTGGTGCATGTGCACGGTGGAGCGGATCGTGTCAGTGTTGTGGGATGCGAGATTTCTCGGAGACATTCTCGGGATTTTTGGGATATTGACTCGAGTTTGTAGTCGAGTAGTTTGTGGGAGATAGCCTGTAAGTTTTTAAAGCTGTAAAATTTAAACTTAAGTTTTGAAAAATCGGAAGTAGGGGAGAACTCAGGTTTAAACCCGAGTGGCATTCGGGTATGACCCGAAGTAAGCCAAAATCCAGTTTTTAAATTAAGATTTTTGAAATTTAAAAAAACAAATTGGTTAAAACTTTCTTTATAACATTACTTTATAAATATCAAATTGTTTCTTAACATTTGTTAAGAAGTTTTAAAATTTATTTAATCTAAATTTTTGTTAAGTAAAGTTAATTATAAAGATAAAGGGTTTTAAATATGTTTATGGTAATTAAGGTATTTGTAAAATAATGTTTTATCTTAAGATAGTTATAGTTTAATGTCTTGATATTGATTAAGTTAATTAAAGGAAATTAAGTATAATTAATTAATTTAATTAATTAAGGGTAAAGGATTAATTAAGTAATTAATTAAGAATAATTAATTAATTTAATTAACTAATGATTATGATTGATTAATTAATGATTAGAGATTAATTAATTTGTAATTACAATTTACTTAATTAAGTAATTAAAGGTTGATTAATTGGTAATTAAGAAATATGTAGTTATGTTTTATTAATTTATAAATAAGCTTTATTAATTAATAATTAAGAAATAATAAATCTATAATTAAAGTTAATTAAGAAATAAATTAACTATTATTAAGGGTTAATTAATTGTAATTAAGGATTGATTAACTGATTAATTAAGAATTAATTAATTGTTACTAAGTTTTATTAATTGATAATTGAGGTTTATTAATTAATAATTAAAAGGATAATCTACAATTAAAGATTAATTAATTTGTTTTAAGGGGTAATTAAGGAATGAATTACCCAATTGTAATTAATCAAATGAATGTGATTAATTTAAGATAATTAATTGTAAATTAATTAAAGATAATCATTTGATGGTTGATTAAGTATAAATACTTAATGAAATTGAATAGTGTAATTACTCAGCGAAGTAATTAATGTATAATTAACTGGATGTAATTAATTAAAGGGAATTACTTAATGGGAAGTAAATTAAAGTATAATTACTTAGTAGAAATAATTAAAGATTTATTACTTAGTGCAATTAATCAAAAGATTTATATAATTAATTAAGAAGTTAATTAATTAAGGTAAGTAATTACAGGAGGGTAATTTCTGTTTATGATTAAGGCTGATTAATGAAAGTGATTAATTAATGTAATTAAGGATTAATGTAATTAATTATAGTTAATTAAATAAATGGAAGTAATTAAGTAAGGATCATTAATTAATGTAATTAATGAAGTAATTAATGGTTAATTAATGTGAATGGTTAAGGTTAATTAATTTGTGAAATTAATTAAAGGCTAATTAATTAAAGTAATTAAGAATAACTAATCAAGATGATTAATTAAGATGGATAAGTAGATGATAATTGTTTAATTGATTTGTAATTAATTAATGATTAAGTAAGCAAGATTTATGTGATGAAAGTAATTAATTTAATTTATTTTAAATTAATTAGAGATGGAAGTAATTAATTTAATTCACTTTAAATTAATTATAGATGGTGATTAAAAAATCATTGCTTATGGATGTTGAATGATATTGATTGTCTTAAATGGTTTGAGATCTCAGATATGAGATAAGTGATGATGTGTGATATGGATGTTTGGTTGAATATGATGATAATGTGAATTATCTGTTTATTATGATAATGTGAATTATCTGTTGTGATGATGTTATGAATTATCTATCTGTGTATATATAGATAATGGAATTGAATTGTTTTAACTTTAAAATCACTTGGACCTAAAAGATGGCGATTTGGATTTCGATGAGACCGGGATCGGGTTTCCAGATTTGGATATCCGAAAACCACATCGATCCAAATTAATGATAGGTCGTGAATCTCAAGTGAAGATGAAGATTCAGAGTGCAAGGGTTATTGTCGTTAACTCTGAGGATGATTCCAAAATGAGTGTAACGAGATAATGCCTTCGGTTTCATTCGAACCCGGAACGAATTTGTATGGATTGAATGCTTTCAGTACATCGTCAGGTGGACGGTGAGCATTCTAAGAGATGTGTTCTGATGAGGTAATCGTAGCCTCAAGCCTCATCAACCGGGAATGGCTAAAACAGGGGAGGTGCGGCAAGGCTTCGTGGGTAGCCCCCACTTGAGAGTAAGGTCATCCCTGTCTAGATGTCCCTTTTTATTTCGGCTTAGTGGTGCGGCTGCTGATCACAACCGTGGGGTGATTTTATTCGGAATTATCCAGTAAGGGATGGTTCCGACTTTGTGTTGCAGGGGAGCGGGCGTACTCCTCGGTACGCTGATCTAGGCCAGGTACTGTGATGGGCGGTACCCCAGTAGCCCTGCCATTGTATGGAATCCAAACTCTAATAAGCGCTGTACGATTTAGTTGTGCCCAACTATGTTGGAACGTGAGATGTAAGCATTCCAGCTATTTCTGTATTTTACTTGAAAACCCTAGACCCTATTATAATATCACTGGATTTCCTA
This sequence comes from Allium fistulosum, assembly GCA_030737815.1. Taxonomy (NCBI): domain Eukaryota; kingdom Viridiplantae; phylum Streptophyta; class Magnoliopsida; order Asparagales; family Amaryllidaceae; genus Allium; species Allium fistulosum. The sequence goes on from CM060908.1 coordinate 148,367,162, forward strand.
TCAAATGTTTGGTTAGCGTAAGGTAAAAACTTACCCATGTTTATGCGTGGGAAGTCTTACGTGATACCTTGTTTTCAAAAGGTTTTTAAAAAATTAAGCAACTTTAACCATTTACTCGTACCAGACCCATGTCTGACCCGGAGTTTGTTTTTCTTAAACTCTCGGGTACTCAAATTTTTACGAGTAGCCAGGGATTCAGGTTAGCTTTGACAAATTCTGGAGGAGCAATGGAGCAGGAGGCTTCAGCGTATAGATATATATTGGTTTCGCTGTGTTAATGTTTATCTGTATTTCCGCTGTGTTGTATCTCTGTGATGTTTTGAGTTGTATGAAAGACAGGTGTTTATAACTGTCTAATTTGTGATGTATAAGCTGTGTATCTCTGATGTATATGATACTATGTAATGTCTTATGTAATAAATATAATTTATTCGTTCCGCTGCGAGATTCTGATGTTGTTTAGTTCTTTCTTCTCTATCTTTTCTCTTTTCTATCCCTTTCTTTCTCATTGATGATGCGTCATTCTGTGTATAGAAGGGCGGGTCGTTACAGTTGGTATCAGAGCATAGGTTGAGCGAATACCTAAGCTCTGGAGTGGTATCTTTCTTGAGAGAACGTACTTGTAATTTTTATATATATACATATATCTATATTTCTACCTATCGGTTGGGTTACCTGTTTGGGTTTTCCAATATAAGTTATAAAGGTAGATAGGGTAGTGGTGTGTGTAACACGACTACCGATGGTTGGAGTTTGAATTTTTATGGTTGGAAGTGTATATGTCGAGACTGTAGACCTAATACTGTCTCGAGTGAGCTTTACTTGATGTAAGGATTTTATTGATCTCTGAAGGAAACCTGTTAAGAATTCGGAATTCATCATTGAAGTGCAAGTTTGATCGCGTGTAACAACCCGGGATTTGCATTACCAATTAATAAATAAAAGTTAGGTTTTTTTATTTATTTTAATGAAGCATAAAAGGATTTGGAATAATAAAATTTATTATTCGAAAAGGCTATTTTAATTAAATGGGAAATATGGGATTTTAAAATGAGGATAAAATGTTATTTTTGGAAAGTTAAATATTTGAGGAGAGATTTTAAAATGGGTTTTAATAAAAAAAAAATGAGTTTTATAAACATATATGAACACTTAGACTAATTTTTGGAAACATGTAAATAACTCTCTTCTTATTGGGTTACAAAACCTAACCCAATAACACACCCTAAACCTCCTCTATAAATTATCTCATACTCTCATAACCTCATTCATTCAACCCTAATCAAAACCCTAATCATTTCCTAAAGCTTTCATAACAAAAATGACCTTTATTTTCATCTCCTTCTAGTTTTAGCTTATACAAGTTATTCTATGCAAAGGTAATGCAAATACCCACCTCAAATCCATTTTTATATCTTTCTCATTTCTGAAATGTATTTGGTAACACATGTTTTATGTGTTTTTTTGATCTTATAGCCTCCTAATCATCTTTTGCTAACTTGGGTTGATGCTATAATAGTCTTTGTTGCTTTCAAGAGAGGTATATTGCTAAAAACCTCTTCTAATATGTGTTTAATCATCTTTTGATTTTGGTAATCAGTTAGTAACACATGTTTTATTATGTAACATGTGAATCATAGCTCTTTGATCATCTTTGCTTTCATTTTGGGGTGTGCACATAAGGTACTTGTAGTATATGCTAGCTGAAATTATAATTAGTTTATTGCTGTTAGTAAATTAGGCATATCTCATTCATCTTAAATCGGAATTAAGATTTTCTTGAAGTTCTGGAAAGCTTATTCTGTACCCTATAACTTTTATGTTTTGTGCTTTGCCTAATTTTGAGGTTTGAATGGTCGAAATCATGCTTGTTTGTCGCTGACCTGACAACAAACTACAGGGTTGATAAAATAAAAACCTGAAATTGATTTGGCCATAAGTTACTCGTTTCTTATCCAAATCTAATAATTTTGGATGTTTTGGAAAGCATAGATTTAGAGCTAAAACTTTCATATTTTGAGTTTCATGAAATTTCGAAGTTAATTTGGTCAAAACTGTGCATTCTTACCACTGTCCCGAGAGCACAACGACAGTGATATAAAATTTAGATCTGATAATTGTTTTAGTCATAGAATTTTCATCTCTGGTCGGAATTTGACGATCTTGGTCATTCCGGAAAGCATAGAAACTAAGCTACAACTTTCATTTTATTCATTTTGCCATAATTTGAAGTTTACTATGCCAAAATTGTTGTTTTTCATCTCTGTCCAGTTAGTGCATAGCTATAGGCCTTAGTCTCTTTTCTCCCGTTGTTTTTAAGCGTAGAACCCCGACTTTGCGACGCCATCCCGGACTCGTCCTTTGTCAGATTTCATCATTTTTGGTCTCGTTAAAAAGATGAGATCGAGATCTTTAACCATGCAAAGTTTGGTTTAGATCTGGGTGCATTAGGTACTTCGTTTCTATTGCCGAAGTAGCACCCAGAAACTGTTTTACAATAATGATCATTTTCAGTTATCGTCGGACCAACTTTGAAACATTGCCGTTTCTTCGTTTCAAGTCGAAACCGAACGATTCTTGTTGTATGTCAAAGTAGGATTACTTTACTACGCTCCTGCAAATTTTCATCAAGATCTGAGTTCATGTGACCCTTCGACCATGTCGTCGAAGTGGGACCTTTACACTGTTTTGACACAGTAAAGTTTTATGATTTTTGTCCGACTTTGAGACGACGCCGTTTCTTCGTTTCAAGTCGGAATTTCCCGATTCTTTTTGCAGTTTGGAGCAAGGATGTTGGACTATATGCCTACCAATTTTCATGCCATTCGGATTCAGTTTGCTGGTCCGAATAATTTTCCGAACTTGGGTTTGCGTCATTTTTGGACTATTTTCCAACACTTAGAATATTTTCAGTGATTTTCTGGTTTTATTGATTTCTTTGAGATTTGTCTCTAGATTTCGTACACGGGTTTTATGAATTATTTTCAAAGGATTTTTCACTCCTAAATGGCTTTCGAAATTATTATATAATATTATTTTTAATTATTAAATTAATTACTCCATAATAGGAGAGTTTTCAAAAGCTGTTTTAAAGTGATTTCAAAATCAATTATAAATCCGTTTCGCACCATTATTTTCTATAATAAAAATCTCACACTCACTTTTTAGCACGTCGAGCGAAGTGGAAAGGTGCTTAAACGGTTAGGAAATCTCCGGCCTATGGAACCGTGTGTATTTTCTTTCCGGTTAATCCCCGACATATTCGATTGATCGTTTTGACCTTTGGGTCTAGTTTACCGATGATACGAGGTGGACTTTTTATTGTTTGGAGTGTGAGATTGCTATTGGTTAGTAAACCATTTAGTGCGAACGTGGGGTATGGGACTCATTGTTAACACTTTACGGGTTCCTCTCCAAGAAGTTGGTGACACATTAGCCTTTGGGCGGCCAGTACTGGACCTCTGGGTCACCACGCCTCTGGGCAACCGTCTCTGGACACCTGCTCTATGGAGCAGTTTATTTTTCGGCATGCGCCTCTGGGCCTTTATCCTTTTGGGAAGGATCTTGCCGTCTCGCGCGTTCTGCATCTGTGCGAGTGATCGATCACAACTCTACAGTACTTGACAACAACGACTCTGGTCGGTGCACGTGCAATATTGGTATTATTTGATGATTTTTTATATCCATTCGAGTACCGCCATTCGGTGTTGGTTCTATGGAACCATACGATGTAAGTGCGATTGCCTTGTGGATTCACAGTGTCTTTGGACACTGCTTTTCAGTGTTGGATTTCATTGACTTTTCAGTATATCCCCATTGCTCTTTGGAGCATCGATCTTTGCTTGGGCATTGATTACAGACTCTGGTCACTCTTGGGATTATTGCCTATGGGCATCTTTTTATGGCTTTGGCTACGCCGATGATATGAGGCGATTTTATTTATTCTACACTTTGGTGTTGATTTATCTTTCGAGATTTTTATTGTTTATTGATGATTAGGGATCGTCATTATATTCATGTGGTTCATAATATACTTCTCTTTGGATAAGTACTGTTTTATTTATGTACCGCATTATTATATATCTAAGTTATTACTGATTGTTTAGCTAGCCTGACCCGAGTGTTTTCGCTCGGGTCAGACCGAGTTGTTTCAGGTTAGGTCTCTGGACTTAGCTTCTGTGCTTCCGCTTGGACATTATCTGCTATGCTGATAGATAGCGCTTTTATTTGTCCACTATTCCGCTACTCTGTTATTATTCAGACTTTGATATGTACATATTTTTAACCCACATGTGTGGGCAGTGTCTTTGTACCCACTTATAGTATTTGGATCTGTATTGACGATGTATTGTTCTGGGATTTTATATCTGTTATGTGATTCTGTTCTGTGATGTTTTAACATTTATTATTATGCTTTGTCCTGATAGATCTTTAGCCATTTGTAATTTCGTTATAAGTATTTACCGAATATGTCGAACCACTTGAAAAAAATATATAAATACCATCCTTTCGACGTATTCAGTAGATAGTTATAGCTTGATTACAAATGGTCGCTTCCACTATACTCTATTCTCCGCTTTAACAGACAGTATTACTCCTGTAATACTCTTTGTTACAGTGGGTCTCAGAGTGGGGCGTTACAGCTTGGTATCGGAGCCTGGTTTCAGGAATAAGCATAATAAACACAGAACAGATACACTTAGTACAATACATTTTAATTGGATCCGAATTAAATCAAATCCCTTCCTTGTGCCTATTGATAGATAAGTTAGGAATATGTGTAGGAATCTGTTATATTCCGTAGTATTCCTTAATTAATTATCTATCATTGAATCATGTCTAACTCTAATTCCCGTTACGACATGTTTGACCAATTGAGCGGTGCGAAGGTCTTCTCTCAGCTTGACCTTGCCACCGGATTCCATCAGCTACGAGTCGCCGAAGACAGCATTCCTCTTACAGCTTTTCGCACTCGTTATGGTTCTTTTGAGTGGTTGGTCATGCCGTTCGGCTTGACGAACGCTCCGGCTTTCTTTGTCGATCTTATGAATCGAGTATTCCGGGAATACATCGATAGATTCGTTCTGGTTTTCATCGGCGATATTCTTATTTATTCTAGATCCGAGGCAGAGCATGCTCATCATTTGCGGATCGTCTTGGATACTCTTCGTCAGCATCAGCTTAAGGCCAAGCTCTCCAAGTGCCATTTTTGGGAGAGCAAGGTCAAGTTCTTGGGCTATATTGTATCATCCGAGGGTATTTCCGTCGATCCTGCCAAGATCGAAGCTATTCAGAATTGGAAGTAGCCCGAGAACGTTCATGATATTCGCAGCTTCCTTAGGCTGGCGGGTTATTACCGTCGGTTTATCAAGGATTTCTCTCGAGTTGCACTTCCCCTCACGACTCTGACTCGTAAGGGGGTTCGTTTTATTTGGTCTGATAAGTGTGAAGCTTCCTTTCAGCGACTGAAGGAACTTCTCACCCATGCTCCTATTCTTGTGGTTCCTGAGAGTAACCAGGATCTTTTTGTTTACACCGACGCTTGTGGTAGCGGCCTCGGTGATGTGCTTATGCAGAAAGATCGGGTAGTTGCTTACGCTTCTAGGCAGCTACGTCCGAATGAGGTTCGCTATCCGACTCATGATCTTGAGTTGGCAGTTATCGTCTTTGCTTTGAAGACGTGGCTTCACTTTCTATTAGGCAAACGCTTCACTGTTTACACCGATCACAAGTCTCTGAAGTATTTATTCAGTCAGAAGGATCTCAATATGAGGCAGCAGCGATGGCTTGAGTTTCTCGCCTCATATGACTTAGACATTCAGTATACCCCTGGCAAGGGTAATCGCGTGGCTGATGCACTCAGTCGCAAACACTTGGCAGTAGTTTCTATGATGATAGCTGAGTGGGATATTCTTGAGACTCTTTCTATGTGTGATATTCGAAATCGAGCTCCGTCTTCTGATCCTCAGATCTTGTTATTCAGCATGGAAGCTCGACCTATTCTATTGGATCGCATTGCCCATGCTCAGCGGCAGGATCCAGACTTGTTGCGATATATTCATCTCCTTGAGTCGGGATCCAGTGATGAGACATTGCTGGATTATTCTATTGATTCTCATCGGTGTCTTCGCAGGAGGAACCGTATTTTGGTACCATCTGATTTATCACTTAGGCATGACATTCTGGACGAGTGTCATCGCACTAAGTACACCATCCATCCCGGCTCGAGCAAGATGTATGCCGATATGTGTCAGATATATTATTGTAAAGGGTTGAAGAGTGATGTTGCAAGTTATGTAAGCCGTTGCATGACTTGTCAACAGATCAAAGCTGAGCATCAGCGTCAATCTGGTCTTCTTCAGCCGCTAGAGATTCCATTGTGGAAATGGGATCAGATATCCATGGATTTTATTAACGGTCTGCCTCGATCGAGGTCAGGCCATACTTCTATTTGGGTCATAGTCGATCGCTTGACCAAATCAGCTCATTTCATTCCTATTAAGTCCACTCGGACTGCTCCTCAACTTGCTGCTATATGTGAAGGAAGTCGTTAGACTTCATGGTATTCCTAGCTCTATCGTCTGTGATCGAGACACTATCTTTACTAGTCACTTCTAGAAGTGCCTACAGTCAGCTTTGGGCTCAAAGCTGAATCTCTCGATTGCTTATCATCCTCAGACCGACGGTCAGACGGAGAGGGTGAATCGTGTTTTAGAGGATCTTTTGTGCTGTTGTATTCTGGATTTCGGAGGTAGTTGGGAGGATCACTTACCGCTTGTAGAGTTCTCCTACAACAACAGCTTTCAGTCTAGTATTGGCATGTCTCCTTTCGAGGCTCTTTACGGAAGGCCATGTCGTTCTCCTGCGTGTTGGTTAGAATCTGGCGAGAAGCTCCTTCTTGGTCCAGATTCAGTTCGGGAATCTTCGGAGAAGATTATTCTTATTTGTCAGAGAATGAAAGAGGCGCAGAACCGCCAGAAATCCTACGTGGACAACCGTAGGAAGCCTCTTGAGTTCTCCATTGGTGATTCTGTCTTTATTCGGGTCTCTCCCATGAAGGGGTTGTGCGTTTCAGCTCTACCGGGAAGTTGGCTCCTCGCTATGTTGGACCATTTCCTATTACGGAACACATTGGCCTCGTTGCTTATCGTGTGGATCTACCTGCTCACTTCTCTGGAATACACGACGTGTTCCCTGTTTCCCAGCTTCGCATGTGTGTCCGCGATCCTGATTCTATCATTGAGCCACATGCTGTGCCTGATTTAGAGATCTTACCTGATTTATCTTTGTAGCGGCAACCTTTTCGTGTGCTTGATTCGGAGGTTAGACGCCTTCGCAACAAAGAGGTTCCACTCGTGAAGATTCAATGGTCACCGAATCCTAAGGACTGCACTTGGGAGACCAGAGAATCTATCGAACGCTCTTATCCTGGCTTTCTCCCATCTTCTTCTGCAGGTGAGAATTCTCTATATTATCTCTATCACTTCTTTTGTGGATTTGACGTTATAGACGACATCTATCTTAAGGAATTGCGGGGACGCAATTTTCTTAAGGGGGGGGGGAGTCTGTAACAACCCGGGATTTGCATTACCAATTAATAAATAAAAGTTAGGTTTTTTTTATTTATTTTAATGAAGCATAAAAGGATTTGGAATAATAAAATTTATTATTCGAAAAGGCTATTTTAATTAAATGGGAAATATGGGATTTTAAAATGAGGATAAAATGTTATTTTTGGAAAGTTAAATATTTGAGGAGAGATTTTAAAATGGGTTTGGATAAAAAAAAAGAGTTTTATAAACATATTTGAACACTTAGACTAATTTTTGGAAACATGTAAATAACTCTCTTCTTATTGGGTTACAAAACCTAACCCAATAACCAACCCTAAACCTCCTCTATAAATTATCTCATACTCTCATAATGTAACAACCCTACATTTTAGGCTTATTTTATTTTATATTTTATTTCTGTTAAATTGAATTTCCTGATTGAAAAACTTTATTTTAATTTGAAATTATTTTTAACTCGTTTTGTTTCAAATATTTCATTTCTAAATATATATTTTGATTGTTATGTAAATTATAATTTCAAACTGGTAAAAATTGGATATTTTACTGTAAAGTGAATTTCTGTTCAAACTGGTCAAACTTTGACTTTTAAACTTTAAATTTAAATATTTAAAATTCTTAAATTTTATCTTTTATTATGAAAATAGATTTAATTCCATGAATACTGCTTTTCGTTTCGTTGAAAACGGACTTATATTGTAGAAGTTATGTAATTTTCAATTTTGTGTATAAACTGTTTATTTTGCAATATTATTTATTTTAAAACATATAAATTATATTTTTTTTGTCATATTTTGTTCTAATATATGTTAATATTTTATTTTATGTATAATTTTGTCTTTTAATAATTTTAAAGTGATTATAAAATTTTTCCAAAGCTTGTTGAATTTATTTTGTAATTTTAAAGCCTAATTTCTATTTTCTTTGCTATTTTCTTAATTTAACTATATATAATTAAAATTTATTTATTTATTTTATACATTCACTTTATTTTCTTTGTTTTACTTTATTAATATTCACTTTACATGTATTTAGATTAGAATAGATTTTTCCAAAGATTATTTGAATTTGTTTCAGTTTATTTAACCTAGTTTGTATATAGTGTTATTTTTCTTCATTTAATTTAATTAATATAAAATTTATTTATTTATTTTTCTTATTTACTTTATTTCTGAGTTTATTTATCTTTAATTTCAGCTATTTTCATATTTATAAATATATATATAAATATATAATGGAAATTTGAAAAGTTTATGTCTCTTTAGTTGCTTAAGGTCCTTTAATCTTCCGACCTTTCATTTTCTCAACCTCCACCTTAATGATTTTTTTTGCCGTGCTTTTCTTTTCTTTTCCAGCAACATCTTCCTCATTTTTCACGTGAATTCTCACCTCTAACTTGAAAAAAAATGACGGCCTCTCCCTTGTTCAAAGATTTGGTAAAATTCCCTTTCTTTTCCATTGTTTTCTACTTGTTTTGTTGATTTTGCACTTGCTCTCTTCTCCTTTTAGGCTCGGCTCCTCTCAACTCCAGCACCTTGGCTTCCTCCACCACCACCTGAACCTATCACTACCTCCTCCAGCCCAACCCCAAGCCCAAGCCGTGGCCTCCCATGATGTTGATCCACACAAAAATGAGCAAACTTCACCTATATCTTCCTAGTCGAGCACCATACATCACCACCACCTCCAACTCCTCCTTGGCCGCCATCTACATCACCACCACCTGCCATAGTGGACCCTGACACCACTACCACACCTGTACCTAACCCACTACAGACCTGACCATGACTTGTATTGCCTTAGCCGTGACCTTATGTGGCTTAGAAACCATGTAGTTTGCCTTTGTGTTGTAGTTCATGCTCACATATCTTTGCACCATCACCATACATGTTTGGCCAACCCTATGGAACCCAAAACCAGATCCAAACCCACCCCTTAGCCATGCATTTCAGATCTGGAGCTGAAGCATAGATGGTAGAAAGCATGTGCAATCACTTTGGCTTTGGTTCATGCATTCATTTCTAACATTGTTTTATTGAATTTTGAGTTAAAAACTCATGTTGTCTGTATTTGTTTTGTTTGAATGTGACAAGGGAATTTATCTTTGGCTCTCCCATATCAAATCATATTCGTGTTATCGTGCTTGTTTGGATCCCATTCGTGCAGTCGTCGTCGTTTCTCCAGCACAAAACGGTGAGTTATTCTCACCAGACAATATGTACCTATATAACTGATAAACCGACACCATTTGAATCTGTAATGTATATCATCATGTTATATATGTTTATATTATTATCATATGATGTTCACACCTGTTATTACACTTATTATATCATATGTTACTATTATTTAATGTTATTCTGTTATTTATATCTGTTATCACCATTGCAAGTTCCCTGTAGATTAGAATCACTATGGGTTGAAATGATACATACCCGAACGGACTTTAGAATAGGGAAAAATCGTTATGGGCTGAAATGATAGGCCTGAATGATTTTTATTTAAATTATTTTAACTTGGGATTGCGGGTTTGAAATGATAGAACCCGGATTTTTCTTTTTTAACTGCGGATTGAAATGATACATATCCGTATCACTTGACCTAGGTTAGAAAATTATATACAGGCCCGTGGTTATTTTATAAAGTGTTTGAATATTTTTAAGTATTTTAAAAATATAAATTTATGAAATTTGATTTAAATAGATTTTGAAATGTTTAAAATAAAGAAATTATGATTTTTCTATGTGTTAAAAATGTAATTAATGAATGGTTTAACTGGATTTTTGAAATATAACTTAAGTTGGAAATTTGGAATTTGGTTAAAAATGATATTTAAGTTATATAAATAAAATGGATATTAAATTTTATTTGGAAATGGTAAATATGATAATTTGATTAAATGTGAATTTAAGTGATTTATTAAAGTATTATTGATTTTTTCTATGAATTTAAGTGGTTAAATAAATGAATGTTTAAAAGTGATCTTTTAAAATATAACTTGACTTGGAAATGTGAAATTTGGTTTTAATTAAAGGTTTTAGTTAATTAAATAAAATTGGAAATTTAGTTAAATTTGTGAAATGGTAATTTAAATTTGAAGTGTTAAGTTATTTGTTGAAATGTGAAGAATTGGAAACTTTTACACTTAAATTTATTAAGTAAATTGTTGAAAATTGGATTTAATTATAAGAAATTTATTGTGAAAAGATACATGTTAAATGATATGTAAATAAACATTTTAAATGTTAAATTATGATTTTTAAAATGTTTAAAGAGTTTTAAATGAAGTTATTTAATTGCTGGAAATACACTAAAAAGCTGGAAATCACTTTTAATAGCATTCAGAAATGCTATGGTTCTGAATTACACTAAAATTTGAATAAAAGGGCTACTACAGCATTTCTGAAATGCTGCAGTTGCTGCAGTTGAACTTATAGGCTAATATTGAACCCAGGTCTATTATAGCATTCTCTGGAAATGCTAAAATGGTCTGCAGTCTTTGCTGAAACCAAATTTAACCCTTGTTTTGAAATCTGAACTACCGCAGCACTTCTGAATTGCTGTCTTTTCTGTTTTGAACTAATTCAACTAAAACTGAGTTTTAACAGCAGTTTTAAGTGCTGTCTTTGCTGAATTAAAAATGTTTTCAAATATAACTTATAGCAGTTGTTTTTAAATGCTGTGAAATGCTGAAATTTTAATAATTAGGGTTTTTGACTTAGTAAACGAACTTAGAATGGTTTGAAACTTTGAAAATTGAATACTTAATTTGAAAATATAATAATTACACTTTTAAAAGGTTTAAATGAATTATTTTGATTGGAATATAAACTATTTAAAGGTGATTTGAAATGATAGTAAATGAACGATATCTTTGAATTTAAAAGGTATTTAAAGTTGAATATTGGATTTGAACTGATAGGATATTTTATTTTATTAAAATGATTTGAAATGAAGTTTTGTAAGGATATGATATTTTATTATATTAAAATGATTTGAAATGAAGTTTTGAAATTATATGAAAATTTAAATATATGGAAATGGTTTGGAATTGATTTAATCTTTATTTTTGATAAAGATATGGTTTGAAATGATATTTTATTTTGAAGTAAAGTATTGTTTTTAAAAGTTATAACCACGGGTTATAGTAACGTTGGGTTGTTAAAGAGACCGGGATCGGATATGGACATACTCTCTGTCTTACCGAAAACCACTTTGGCAACCGTGTACGCGGTGGAGATTCCAGAATGAAGTAGGATGGTGGCGACGATCCTAAGGTATATACGTGGACTCAACTCCCGTGAGTTGGCATAAGGTGGCTAAAACAGGAGCGATTGACGGACCAATGAGATAGCACCTCTGATCGGACACACTTCTTCGATACCATTCTATTACTTGTGATTGATTTGGTGCGCACCCTTGATTTGGGAGTGTTTTTCGAGGTGGGCGGTAGTGGCTGCTATGCGTCACCACCAGTCCGGATGCGTAATTGGTATATCTACCCTGGCATTGCCTAGTTGTGCCGTGTCACCTACCATATCGAGCTTTACTACGATTATGATTTTAAGATCCGACCGCGTTAAGGTTCTCCATCCCCTTAACGCTATTTTCTATATGATTATACTTTACTGATTAGACACTACTGTATATAGCGTATATTACTACATAGTAGATAGTTTAACGGATCCTTAGAGGATGGGCGGTCCCAAGCATCTTCTAAGTTACTTGTACCCTTATTACAGTTCGCTTGAGTTGGTTTACATTATATAAGTATATATTGTCCTGACTCGAGTGTTTTGTGTTTTGCTTTACGCTCGGGTCAGCCTGAGTTATTCACAGATTTGGATTTCCACTCTCTTGGAGATTTGAATCGCTGGAGATTATCTGCTTGCCATGTCCTATCTATTCCAGTTCCGTTGTTCTACTCAGCTTGTACTTGGTTATTTTATTGAGACTTTTGTTGTACTCTATTTCTTCTGTTGTATCTTATGTAACTCTGATATATTTATATAGTAGCTTCATGAACTACTATTTCTTTTACTTCCGCTGCATTATTTTACTCTGTGTCTGTGATCTGTGATTATATTTATTTACTGTATATTCTGAGATTTGCCAAATTTTATTTACAACGCGGTATTTTGAGCAATTCAACTCCGGCATGAGTGTCTACCTATACACTTATAATGGATGCGAATGGTTGAAAATAACGGGTCGTTACAGTTGGTATCAGAGCTTTGGCTTTGAGGCAAAACTTAGAATGTATGGTAAATTTATTTACAGAATCACTTTCGTTCGAGTTTGAATCTCTTCCTTTGATTCGTTTTCCTTTGAATTTTGGAACGTTCCCTGCGGTTCCGAAATTCATTCGTGTCCCTCACTATTCATCATCTTTTGATTCTGGAGTATCCCATGACTCCACTTCCAATGATCTTTATAGTGAATTGGCGGTCTCGCCAATATTCTAATTTTCTTGTAAAAGGGTGAAAATTCTTTATAATCAGCATCGATTCACCAGAGATTTATATTTATCCTTGGTTTAGATGCTAATATCTTTTATTATTCCAAACTCTATCTCTTGAGATTGAAGGTAGATTTACCCCAGAAAATCCACATTTGATCTTATCCATTGAGTCGCAGTTGACCCGGTTAAGGTTGTCCGCAATTTATCTAAGCTTACCCATCTCTCTACTCTGTTTAATCATCTTGTCTTTTGTTCCAATCTATCTTCCAAACATTTTGAACTGTACTTGTAAATTAATGTTTTGTTTTATATTGTGTTGTTTGAGTTGTTAATGTTGATTTGGGTTTCCGATCGATTCGTCTGATCAACGCTATCGATAGGATTTCTAAAACACTTTGACAGAACAAACTGACACAATATTATTTTAAAATTTGGTTTATGAAATAAATTTGGATATATAATTTTATGGAACTTAATAAATTGATTTAAATTGATAATTTGAAATGATAATACTTGATTTATCATTTATTGTTCTACAAATGAATTTATAAATAGTTGTTTATAAATTTATTTGGGAACTGAAATGAATTTAAAACAAGAAAGTTAAAGAATTTAATTTCCGATGGTTTCAAACCTTGTGTTTAAAATTTTTAAAAGGATATTATTTAAAGTATTTTGAATAAAAATTTGTCTCTAAAGAATTTTAAAGTTTAAAAATTTAGTGCTCTTCTCTTTGTCGCTGGAAAATAATTTCGGTGATGACTGCATCATCATCGACGTTCATTTTCGAGTTTCGAAGTGAAGAAACCATTCTGTAGTCTTGCTACAGCTTTGTTTTGGAAAATCTGATTGATTTGAATTTCTAAAATATGACTGGATTATAATATATATAAAGATATATGATTTAAATTTGATTTAACATATTATGTATATATAATTACTTATCTCCAAATGGTTTGAAGATGTTCGAAGATTCAAATTCTTAAATTTTTTCTTAAAGAATAATTTCAATTATAAAAAGAAAAATCAAAATTTTGGATAAATGATTCAAACTTGAGATAATTGAATTGGATAGTTTTATTTGTATATTACAATTGCATTCAAATATAACTTACCTTAAAATTTTTTAGAAGTTAACAATGTAATTGGATAATATACAATATAAAAAGGATTTTTATACACTTAAATATTAGTTATAAAAGATTAACAGAGGTAAATAGTGAAAAAGGAATTTAAAGAGATTTTATTTAAATAACTTAATAATCAAATTGATTTAATATGGAACCTTAAGTCTAACCTAGGAATTTTAATAAAGGTTATTTCCTGAAATGAATATGTTGTATAATAAATAATGTATCTTTGAATAGATAAAATAAAATACATTTGAATTGGACTTTTGGTAATAAAGTTTATTTAACTTGAATTCATAGTTTAATTGATGTCTAAATGAATAAATGTGTAAAGAAATTTGATTGTTATATTTGCTATATAAATGTTTATTTATGAAATAGATATGTCTTGGAAATTGAATAATTATGATTTAAATAGTTAAAATGTATTTTAACATCACTAAAATTTGATAATTGAAAATTTGGTTTTCAAATGGAATTTTAAGTGTAACTTATTAAAGGAATATCTATTTATGAAATGGGTATTTTAAATAAGTGTTAGGTTATGTGTTAAATTAAGAGCTAACTAAAATAGTGAGCTTTTGACTTAATAAATGAAGTATAGTTTATTTGGATATTTCATTCATAAAGGTTTGTTTTAATAAGTCATAAGTTAAATGATATCCAAATGAATATTTCTGAAATTAAACTGATTTGAAATATTAATATATCTACTGTAGCATTTTATAAGTGCTGCTGTTTTGAAAATACAATGTTTTGGAAATTTATAATTGAATGAACTTAGAAATGTTACAGCTTTGAAATGAATATTATTTGACATTGGATTTAAATGGTTTAAATGAAGATTATTTTTAAAAAGGTGTTATGATTTTCAAAGTATTATGTTTTTTTTAGAATAACATTTCCAAAGTGTTATGATTTTAAGTAGTACGATTTCTAAATGATAACATCTCTAAATTGTTATGATTTCAAAACATTATGGTTACAAATCTATTATCTTATTTTGTTTTTCAAACTACCTTTTGGTTGTCCTTATTTCTCTTATCTTGTTACAGAATGGGAAGGCTATTGCTTATACTAGTCTGTTTAGAAATCTTTCTGTAATCTTTGATAACCTTTGTTACTCATCTGGATCTGAACACTGTTTTTCCATTCATAGACCGTCAGTCAAGTGAAAAGGGAGATTCAGACTCTAGAGGATCTTTTTCGTGCTTATATTCTTGATTTGATCACCTCCATCTTGTCAAACTTACCTATAACAATAGTTATCAGGTGTAATTCCAATCTTCTTATCATCTTGTCTTAATTCTATTTCATTTTTTTTCTTTTTCTGTGCTTTCCTGTACCTCATTCCTTTTCGGGGACGAAAAGTTTTGAGTGGGGGAGAGTGTAACAACCCTACATTTTAGGCTTATTTTATTTTATATTTTATTTCTGTTAAATTGAATTTCCTGATTGAAAAACTTTATTTTAATTTGAAATTATTTTTTACTTGTTTTGTTTCAAATATTTCATTTCTAAATATATATTTTGATTGTTATGTAAATTATAATTTCAAACTGGTAAAAATTGGATATTTTACTGTAAAGTGAATTTCTGTTCAAACTGGTCAAACTTTGACTTTTAAACTTTAAATTTAAATATTTAAAATTCTTAAATTTTATCTTTTATTATGAAAATAGATTTAATTCCATGAATACTGCTTTTCGTTTCGTTGAAAACGGACTTATATTGTAGAAGTTATGTAATTTTCAATTTTGTGTATAAACTGTTTATTTTGCAATATTATTTATTTTAAAACATATAAATTATATTTTTTTTGTCATATTTTGTTCTAATATATGTTAATATTTTATTTTATGTATAATTTTGTCTTTTAATAATTTTAAAGTGATTATAAATTTTTTCCAAAGCTTGTTGAATTTATTTTGTAATTTTAAAGCCTAATTTCTATTTTCTTTGCTATTTTCTTAATTTAACTATATATAATTAAAATTTATTTATTTATTTTATACATTCACTTTATTTTCTTTGTTTTACTTTATTAATATTCACTTTACATGTATTTAGATTAGAATAGATTTTTCCAAAGATTATTTGAATTTGTTTCAGTTTATTTAACCTAGTTTGTATATAGTGTTATTTTTCTTCATTTAATTTAATTAATATAAAATTTATTTATTTATTTTTCTTATTTACTTTATTTCTGAGTTTATTTATCTTTAATTTCAGCTATTTTCATATTTATAAATATATATATAAATATATAATGGAAATTTGAAAAGTTTATGTCTCTTTAGTTGCTTAAGGTCCTTTAATCTTCCGACCTTTCATTTTCTCAACCTCCACCTTAATGATTTTTTTTGCCGTGCTTTTCTTTTCTTTTCCAGCAACATCTTCCTCATTTTTCACGTGAATTCTCACCTCTAACTTGAAAAAAAATGACGGCCTCTCCCTTGTTCAAAGATTTGGTAAAATTCCCTTTCTTTTCCATTGTTTTCTACTTGTTTTGTTGATTTTGCACTTGCTCTCTTCTCCTTTTAGGCTCGGCTCCTCTCAACTCCAGCACCTTGGCTTCCTCCACCACCACCTGAACCTATCACTACCTCCTCCAGCCCAACCCCAAGCCCAAGCCGTGGCCTCCCATGATGTTGATCCACACAAAAATGAGCAAACTTCACCTATATCTTCCTAGTCGAGCACCATACATCACCACCACCTCCAACTCCTCCTTGGCCGCCATCTACATCACCACCACCTGCCATAGTGGACCCTGACACCACTACCACACCTGTACCTAACCCACTACAGACCTGACCATGACTTGTATTGCCTTAGCCGTGACCTTATGTGGCTTAGAAACCATGTAGTTTGCCTTTGTGTTGTAGTTCATGCTCACATATCTTTGCACCATCACCATACATGTTTGGCCAACCCTATGGAACCCAAAACCAGATCCAAACCCACCCCTTAGCCATGCATTTCAGATCTGGAGCTGAAGCATAGATGGTAGAAAGCATGTGCAATCACTTTGGCTTTGGTTCATGCATTCATTTCTAACATTGTTTTATTGAATTTTGAGTTAAAAACTCATGTTGTCTGTATTTGTTTTGTTTGAATGTGACAAGGGAATTTATCTTTGGCTCTCCCATATCAAATCATATTCGTGTTATCGTGCTTGTTTGGATCCCATTCGTGCAGTCGTCGTCGTTTCTCCAGCACAAAACGGTGAGTTATTCTCACCAGACAATATGTACCTATATAACTGATAAACCGACACCATTTGAATCTGTAATGTATATCATCATGTTATATATGTTTATATTATTATCATATGATGTTCACACCTGTTATTACACTTATTATATCATATGTTACTATTATTTAATGTTATTCTGTTATTTATATCTGTTATCACCATTGCAAGTTCCCTGTAGATTAGAATCACTATGGGTTGAAATGATACATACCCGAACGGACTTTAGAATAGGGAAAAATCGTTATGGGCTGAAATGATAGGCCTGAATGATTTTTATTTAAATTATTTTAACTTGGGATTGCGGGTTTGAAATGATAGAACCCGGATTTTTCTTTTTTAACTGCGGATTGAAATGATACATATCCGTATCACTTGACCTAGGTTAGAAAATTATATACAAGCCCGTGGTTATTTTATAAAGTGTTTGAATATTTTTAAGTATTTTAAAAATATAAATTTATGAAATTTGATTTAAATAGATTTTGAAATGTTTAAAATAAAGAAATTATGATTTTTCTATGTGTTAAAAATGTAATTAATGAATGGTTTAACTGGATTTTTGAAATATAACTTAAGTTGGAAATTTGGAATTTGGTTAAAAATGATATTTAAGTTATATAAATAAAATGGATATTAAATTTTATTTGGAAATGGTAAATATGATAATTTGATTAAATGTGAATTTAAGTGATTTATTAAAGTATTATTGATTTTTTCTATGAATTTAAGTGGTTAAATAAATGAATGTTTAAAAGTGATCTTTTAAAATATAACTTGACTTGGAAATGTGAAATTTGGTTTTAATTAAAGGTTTTAGTTAATTAAATAAAATTGGAAATTTAGTTAAATTTGTGAAATGGTAATTTAAATTTGAAGTGTTAAGTTATTTGTTGAAATGTGAAGAATTGGAAACTTTTACACTTAAATTTATTAAGTAAATTGTTGAAAATTGGATTTAATTATAAGAAATTTATTGTGAAAAGATACATGTTAAATGATATGTAAATAAACATTTTAAATGTTAAATTATGATTTTTAAAATGTTTAAAGAGTTTTAAATGAAGTTATTTAATTGCTGGAAATACACTAAAAAGCTGGAAATCACTTTTAATAACATTCAGAAATGCTATGGTTCTGAATTACACTAAAATTTGAATAAAAGGGCTACTACAGCATTTCTGAAATGCTGCAATTGCTGCAGTTGAACTTATAGGCTAATATTGAACCCAGGTCTATTATAGCATTCTCTGGAAATGCTAAAATGGTCTGCAGTCTTTGCTGAAACCAAATTTAACCCTTGTTTTGAAATCTGAACTACCGCAGCACTTTTGAATTGCTGTCTTTTCTGTTTTGAACTAATTCAACTAAAACTGAGTTTTAACAGCAGTTTTAAGTGCTGTCTTTGCTGAATTAAAAATGTTTTCAAATATAACTTATAGCAGTTGTTTTTAAATGCTGTGAAATGCTGAAATTTTAATAATTAGGGTTTTTGACTTAGTAAACGAACTCAGAATGGTTTGAAACTTTGAAAATTGAATACTTAATTTGAAAATATAATAATTACACTTTTAAAAGGTTTAAATGAATTATTTTGATTGGAATATAAACTATTTAAAGGTGATTTGAAATGATAGTAAATGAACGATATCTTTGAATTTAAAAGGTATTTAAAGTTGAATATTGGATTTGAACTGATAGGATATTTTATTTTATTAAAATGATTTGAAATGAAGTTTTGTAAGGATATGATATTTTATTATATTAAAATGATTTGAAATGAAGTTTTGAAATTATATGAAAATTTAAATATATGGAAATGGTTTGGAATTGATTTAATCTTTATTTTTGATAAAGATATGGTTTGAAATGATATTTTATTTTGAAGTAAAGTATTGTTTTTAAAAGTTATAACCACGGGTTATAGTAACGGGTTGTTAAAGAGACCGGGATCGGATATGGACATACTCTCTGTCTTACCGAAAACCACTTTGGCAACCGTGTACGCGGTGGAGATTCCAGAATGAAGTAGGATGGTGGCGACGATCCTAAGGTATATACGTGGACCCAACTCCCGTGAGTTGGCATAAGGTGGCTAAAACAGGAGCGATTGACGGACCAATGAGGTAGCACCTCTGATCGGACACACTTCTTCGATACCATTCTATTACTTGTGATTGATTTGGTGCGCACCCTTGATTTGGGAGTGTTGTTCGAGGTGGGCGGTAGTGGCTGCTATGCGTCACCACCAGTCCGGATGCGTAATTGGTATATCTACCCTGGCATTGCCTAGTTGTGCCATGTCACCTACCATATCGAGCTTTACTACGATTATGATTTTAAGATCCGACCGCGTTAAGGTTCTCCATCCCCTTAACGCTATTTTCTATATGATTATACTTTACTGATTAGACACTACTGTATATAGCGTATATTACTACATAGTAGATAGTTTAACGGATCCTTAGAGGATGGGCGGTCCCAAGCATCTTCTAAGTTACTTGTACCCTTATTACAGTTCGCTTGAGTTGGTTTACATTATATAAGTATATATTGTCCTGACTCGAGTGTTTTGTGTTTTGCTTTACGCTCGGGTCAGCCTGAGTTATTCACAGATTTGGATTTCCACTCTCTTGGAGATTTGAATCGCTGGAGATTATCTGCTTGCCATGTCCTATCTATTCCAGTTCCGTTGTTCTACTCAGCTTGTACTTGGTTATTTTATTGAGACTTTTGTTGTACTCTATTTCTTCTGTTGTATCTTATGTAACTCTGATATATTTATATAGTAGCTTCATGAACTACTATTTCTTTTACTTCCGCTGCATTATTTTACTCTGTGTCTGTGATCTGTGATTATATTTATTTACTGTATATTCTGAGATTTGCCAAATTTTATTTACAACGCGGTATTTTGAGCAATTCAACTCCGGCATGAGTGTCTACCTATACACTTATAATGGATGCGAATGGTTGAAAATATCGGGTCGTTACACATAACCTCATTCATTCAACCCTAATCAAAACCCTAATCATTTCCTAAAGCTTTCATAACAAAAATGACCTTTATTTTCATCTCCTTCTAGTTTTAGCTTATACAAGTCATTCTATGCAAAGGTAATGCAAATACCCACCTCAAATCCATTTTTATATCTTTCTCATTTCTGAAATGTATTTGGTAACACATGTTTTATGTGTTTTTTTGATCTTATAGCCTCCTAATCATCTTTTGCTAACTTGGGTTGATGCTATAATAGTCTTTGTTGCTTTCAAGAAAGGTATATTGCTAAAAACCTCTTCTAATATGTGTTTAATCATCTTTTGATTTTGGTAATCAGTTAGTAACACATGTTTTATTATGTAACATGTGAATCATAGCTCTTTGATCATCTTTGCTTTCATTTTGGGGTGTGCACATAAGGTACTTGTAGTATATGCTAGCTGAAATTATAATTAGTTTATTGCTGTTAGTAAATTAGGCATATCTCATTCATCTTAAATCGGAATTAAGATTTTCTTGAAGTTCTGGAACGCTTATTCTGTACCCTATAACTTTTATGTTTTGTGCTTTGCCTAATTTTGAGGTTTGAATTGTCGAAATCATGCTTGTTTGTCGCTGACCTGACAACAAACTACAGGGTTGATAAAATAAAAACCTGAAATTGATTTGGCCATAAGTTACTCGTTTCTTATCCAAATCTAATAATTTTGGATGTTCTGGAAAGCATAGATTTAGAGCTAAAACTTTCATATTTTGAGTTTCATGAAATTTTGAAGTTAATTTGGTCAAAACTGTGCATTCTTACCACTGTCCCGAGAGCACAACGACGGTGATATAAAATTTAGATCTGAGAATTGTTTTAGTCATAGAATTTTCATCTTTGGTCGGAATTTGACGATCTTGGTCATTCCGGAAAGCATAGAAACTAAGCTACAACTTTCATTATATTCATTTTGCCATAATTTGAAGTTTACTATGCCAAAATTGTGGTTTTTCATCTCTGGCCAGTTAGTGCATAGCTATAGGCCTTAGTCTCTTTTCTCCCGTTGTTTTCAGCGTAGAACCCCGACTTTGCGACGCC
Source organism: Allium fistulosum (assembly GCA_030737815.1). Classification (NCBI taxonomy): domain Eukaryota; kingdom Viridiplantae; phylum Streptophyta; class Magnoliopsida; order Asparagales; family Amaryllidaceae; genus Allium; species Allium fistulosum. The sequence goes on from CM060908.1 coordinate 148,388,662, forward strand.
ATCCCGGGCTCGTCCTTTGTTGGATTTCATCGTTTTTGGTCTCGTTAAAAAGATGGGATCGAGATCTTTAACCATGCAAAGTTTGGTTTAGATCTGGGTGCATTAGGTACTTCGTTTCTATTGCCGAAGTAGCACCTAGAAACTGTTTTACAATAGTGATCATTTTCAGTTATCGTCGGACCAACTTTGAAACATTGTCGTTTCTTCGTTTCAAGTCGAAACCAAACGATTATTGTTGTATGTCAAAGTAGGAGTACTTTACTACGCTCCTGCAAATTTTCATCAAGATCTGAGTTCATGTGACCCTTCGACCATGTCGTCGAAGTGGGACCTTTACACTGTTTTGACACAGTAAAGTTTTATGATTTTTGTCCGACTTTGAGACGACGCCGTTTCTTCGTTTCAAGTCGGAATTTCCCGATTCTTTTTGTATTTTGGAGCAGGGATGTTGGACTATATGCGTACCAATTTTCATTCCATTCGGATTCAGTTTGCTGGTCCGAATAATTTTCCGAACTTGGGTTCGCGTCATTTTTGGACTATTTTCCAACACTTAGAATATTTTCAGTGATTTTCTGGTTTTATTGATTTCTTTGAGATTTGTCTCTAGATTTCGTACACGGGTTTTATGAATTATTTTCAAAGGATTTTTCACTCCTAAATGGCTTTCGAAATTATTATATAATATTATTTTTAATTATTAAATTAATTACTCCATAATAGGAGAGTTTTCAAAAACTGTTTTAAAGTGATTTCAAAATCAATTATAAATCCGTTTCGCACCATTATTTTCTATAATAAAAATCTCACACTCACTTTTTAGCACGTCGAGCGAAGTGGAAAGGTGCTTAAATGGTTAGGAAATCTCCGGCCTATGGAACCGTGTGTATTTTCTTTCCGGTTAATCCCCGACCTATTCGATTGATCGTTTTGACCTTTGGGTCTAGTTTACCGATGATACGAGGTGGAATTTTCATTGTTTGGAGTGTGAGCTTGCTATTTGTTAGTAAACCGTTTAGTGCGAACGTGGGGTATGGGACTCATTGTTAACACTTTACGGGTTCCTCTCCAAGAAGTTGGTGACACATTAGCCTTTGGGCGGCCAGTACTGGACCTCTGGGTCACCACGCCTCTGGGCAACCGTCTCTGGACACCTGCTCTATGGAGCAGTTTATTTTTCGGCATGCGCCTCTGGGCCTTTATCCTTCTTGGAAGGATCTTGCCGTCTCGCGCGTTCCGCATCTGTGCGAGTGATCGATCACAACTCTACAGTACTTGGCAACAACGACTCTGGTCGGTGCACGTGCAATATTGGTATTATTTGATGATTTTTTATATCCATTCGAGTACCGCCATTCGGTGTTGGTTCTATGGAACCATACGATGTAAGTGCGATTGCCTTGTGGATTCACAATGTCTTTGGACACTGCTTTTCAGTGTTGGATTTCATTGACTTTTCAGTATATCCCCATTGCTCTTTGGAGCATCGATCTTTGCTTGGGCATTGATTACAGACTCTGGTCACTCTTGGGATTATTGCCCATGGGCATCTTTTTATGGCTTTGGCTACGCCGATGATATGAGGCGATTTTATTTATTCTACACTTTGGTGTTGATTTCTCTTTGGAGATTTTTATTGTTTATTGATGATTAGGGATCGTCATTATATTCATGTGGTTCATAATATACTTCTCTTTGGATAAGTACTGTTTTATTTATGTACCGCATGATTATATATCTAAGTTATTACTGATTGTTTAGCTAGCCTGACCCGAGTGTTTTCGCTCGGGTCAGACCGAGTTGTTTCAGGTTAGGTCTCTGGACTTAGCTTCTGTGCTTCCGCTTGGACATTATCTGCTATGCTGATAGATAGCGCTTTTATTTGTCCACTATTCCGCTACTCTGTTATTATTCAGACTTTGATATGTACATATTTTTAACCCACATGTGTGGGCAGTGGCTTTGTACCCACTTATAGTATTTGGATCTGTATTGACGATGTATTGTTCTGGGATTTTATATCTGTTATGTGATTCTGTTCTGTGATGTTTTAACATTTATTATTATGCTTTGTCCTGATAGATCTTTAGCCATTTGTAATTTCGTTATAAGTATTTACCGAATATGTCGAACCACTTGAAAAAAATATATAGATACCATCCTTTCGACGTATTCAGTAGATAGTTATAGCTTGATTACAAATGGTCGCTTCCACTATACTCTATTCTCCGCTTTAACAGACAGTATTACTCCTGTAATACTCTTTGTTACAGTGGGTCTCAGAGTGGGGCGTTACATCGTGCTCATGTGAGCGGATTTTTTGAGAGTTTGGATCTGTCGGTTAAGCAGAAATAAGTGATGGTACGTTGGCAACCTCAGGAAGCAGTAGTTGCATGGTGAGACGTAGTGACTATGGATGTTTCCGAAGATGTTTTCTTTGGAACAAGTTGAGAGAGTATGTCTGCATCGATGATAAGACCGAGTTTCAGCTGGATGTTGTGTTTGGTTTGAGGTCCGAGTTTCTCAAAGGAGCTTTGGATTAGGAAGTTTTTGGCATCCGTGGCAGCAGTGCAGCTGGGAGATGTTTTGTGCCAGCAGGAAGATCTTTTGTTTAATAGTACCCTAGTGGTGGAATTCAGAAGCAGCAGAGTGGATCCATTTCTTTGGTGGATTGGTTAGTCAAGGACAGGCTGTTCTGATTGGTAAAGAGAGAGCAGTTTCTCTATGGAAATAGGCCGGATTGATTGCAAAAGTGACTTGCGATAGTCTAAGTGTTCTCTTGGTTTGTTAGAGATTTTTTCTGGATGTCTTCAGGAAGCCAGTAGTTTGTCTACATTAGGAAGTTTAATTTCCATTGACCTGGGTCTGGAAGAGATACCGGTGGTTCACCTAAGGAGATGGATGGTTTCTTAAGGAGATTTGGTGGAGCATTTGTGTTTTCTCTTCTGTATCTAGTTTCTTCTAGCTAAGGGTAGCTAAAGACAGTACCCTTGACCGAGGACTCATCTATTTCTTTGAGCAGTTCGTTTCCGATTGTGGTGGATCTGAGGAACTGTGTGTCCGGGAGGTGTTGGTTAAGATTTTGCTCGAATTCATCGACGTGCTTATCTACTCCAGATCAGAGTTGTGCAGCGGAAGCAAGGTGGTAGCTGTTCAAGAGTGGAAGCAACCAGAAGTTGCAGTGTTTTTGGATTAGAGAGTTTCTACAGGAAATTTTTCTAGATTTGAGGCCAGATTGGCAAGTGTTTCTGTTTTCTCTTTTCTCGGATAGGAGAAGTAAGTTGTAATCTACTGATGATGGTGGAGTAGAGTTGTATTCTGGATTTTGGGTAAATCTGGAGAGGATTTTTTTGGTTTAGTTATTCTGATCCAGTTTGTTTATTGAAGCATCAGCGAAGATTGAGCTGGTCAGGAAAGGTTGTAGGCAGTCCAGGATCGTCAAAGGAGTTTTGGGGATAAGAAACGGAAGAATTTGGAATTCGAAGTTGGGGACTTCGTTGTTGTTGAGATTTTCTTCGGTAAAGGGAGCAATAAGTTTGGGTAAGACTGTGAGGTTAGCTCCGAAGTATATTGGATCTTTCTGTATTCTGGTAAGGATAAGTGCTTTGGTCTGCAGGATTGAATTGCCAGTTTGGAGGTCTGGGATTCAATGTATTTCACGTATCTCTGAGGGAATACGTGTATGATCCATCACTGATTTTGGAACCAGTAGTTCAGAAGGGTTTGGTTGTTGATCAGGTCTTGAGTATGGTTAGATCTCTTGTGTAGATTGTAGATCTAGATGAGTAGGAGCTCAATAGCTTAGTAGTGTAGTTAGTTTGGATTCAGTAGAGCGAGTATTCCAGTATCTGTACCTGGGAAACTCGGGAAATTTTTAGGAAGCTTATCCGGATCTGTGTCCGAATAGCTAGTGTTGTTTGTTTTGATTGAATTGTTTGTTTGGATGAAATTGTTTGTTTGGTTGTGTATGGCTGATATGCATGCCTGAATTGGTTGAAATAAAATAAAACTTTGGATTATCTTTTGTTTTAAATTTCGAGGACGAAATTCTTTTAAGGGGGAAGGAATGTGATATCCTGGAATTTCGAGGAATTTAAAATAAGATAATCTCTTAATTAAATTATTTAAAATTGATAAAATTGTTATTTTCAAATATAAATAACCAATTAATTAATAATGTGATGTTTTAAATTATGATTACAGATTGATTTTAAATAAGAATAATTAGTTACAAATTTAATTTGTGTTATTTTATAAATAGATTTAAATAGTCCTATTATTTCTAATTTAATAAGTGTTATTTAAATGTGTATATATGTGTGTGTAGTTTAGAAGAAAATTATGATTTGAGAATTTAAAATAAAAGTGTTTCAATATAATTACAATAAAATCTATCTTTAATTTAAGTAAAGCTCTACTTATTCACTTTTGATCTATATATATATATATTTGATGTAATTTTGGTAATAATGTTTAAATTAAAACAAATCTTGTCAATATTAAAAATAAATATAAAACAAATATATGGTCATAAATGTAAGTATTAATATATATATAAACATATTAAACATAAGTGAAAATAAAATAAATAAATAAATAATTGTAAATTAAGTGTTGGATAGTTAAGAAATAAAAATATGGAGTTATGTTAAAAGAATAGAAATAAATACACAAGCTAATATAATAAAAATAAATATAACAACTTTAAAATTTGACACTTAAGTTAAGTCTAGAATTGTATATATATACTATCACCATATGTATATGCAAAGAAATAAGTCAAAAACCAAGACAAAAATACATACAAGATGTACAAAATAAAATAAAGAAATAGTATTGTAAACATGATAAGGAACAAGGCATTTAATGCCATCAACTCTAGCAAGGAAAAATCATTTCAGCCTCTTTATAAAAAAAGATCTCTGACCAAAATCTTGTACCAGCAAATATTTACCTCTGCATACTTGTTCTTATTTATCAACCTTCTTTTTTTCTTTTCGTTCATTTGAAACAAAAGCACACTCAAGTTCAAAAGCCAATACCTGAAAGCTTCTCTTCAAATTATTCTTTAACCTGTAAACCAAATTCACCTCTGTTTCAAATATTTTCAAAAGCCTGTAAGCATTTTTCTACAAGCCTGTAACCAGATTTCATCTTCAAACTGCAAGCCTGGAATCAAGTTGAATCATCATGTTTCAGACCAGTTCATTTTCAAAGCTTCAGTTTTCCAGTAGGTTAATCAAAGCAATGCAAATATTTTCAGTTTTGAAGTTTCAAATGTTCAAAGCTTTTCAAGTTTTCAGTTTCAAATGAAATAAAGCATCCCAGTTCTTTCCAAAACCTCTGCTTTTCAAAAACAGGTGAGTAAACTCTTATTTTAAAAAGTTAAGTAGATACAGGATTGTTGCTTGTGAAATTCTGAAATAAGTAATGCTTGCATTTGTAGATATAAATGTGCAGTATGTTTGTTTATGCTTTGAACTGTGCATGTCTGTTATTTTTTTAATACCTCTGTTCTTAGTTCAGGTTTTAAATTTTTGATCTAAATTCCAAATCTCTTTCCTTGATCTCTGTTAGGCCGTAGTATTAAAACAAATTCAGTTTGTTAAATCATAAACTTGAATCTAAAAATATTTTTAAACATGTTTGTTATATGTGGAAATCAAGAACTCAAGATTTACAGTAAAAATCTTATAACATGTAAAAATCAATAATCTTCGTTTTCTATTTTAAGATTATAACTTGAATCCATTTTAAAAGTTAGGATTTTTAAAACAAAAATTGTAATTTTTAGATTAGTATTTTAGGAGCAGATCGTAGTTGAACTAGAAATGGGTTTTTACCATTTCCTGGCGATCGATGATCACTTGGGCCTCGGGGTTTTGACTGGAGATGGAAGAAGCTATGGGGTGCTTGGGAAAAATGTCTGGAAGTGTTCCAGATCGTCGAGGCGACGTTGAGGAGGAGATTTAGGTTTTTAAACCTAGTTTGGGCGAGACTGGAATTTTGATCGTGGCGGCGTCTCTGATGCATCGAGTTGCATCGAATTTGGGGAGTGGCCGCGTGGAAGATTCGCGGAGATGTGGCCAGAGTTTGGGAGGGTCTGGTGGTCGGCAACATGGATGCAGGGTAGTTTCAGGCCGTGGTTTTGGGTTCCAGGCTTTCTGGGTAGCTCGATTTTGATTCGAGACTGGTGATGGAGTTTTAAGGATCGGAGAGGGTTGCTGCGACGGATGGTGATGTGTCGGAGGGTGCGGCGATGGTCAGAGTCGCTTCAGGTGGTGGTGCATGTGCACGGTGGAGCGGATCGTGTCAGTGTTGTGGGATGCGAGATTTCTCGGAGACGTTCTCGGGATTTTTAGGGTATTGACTCGAGTTTGTACTCGAGTAGTTTGTGGGAGATAGCCTGTAAGTGTTTAAAACTGTAAAATTTAAACTTAAGTTTTGAAAAATCGAAAGTAAGGGAGAACTCGGCTTTAAACCCGAGTGGCATTCGAGTATGACCCGAAGTAAGCCAAAATCCAGTTTTTAAAAAGGTTTTTAAATTAAGATTTTTGAAATTAAAAAAAAAACAAATTGGTTAAAACTTTCTTTATAACATTACTTTATAAATATCAAATTGTTTCTTAACATTTGTTAAGAAGTTTTAAAATTTATTTAATCTAAATTTTTGTTAAGTAAAGTTAATTATAAAGATAAAGGGTTTTAAATATGTTTATGGTAATTAAGGTATTTGTAAAATAATGTTTTATCTTAAGATAGTTATAGTTTAATGTCTTGATATTGATTAAGTTAATTAAAGGAAATTAAGTATAATTAATTAATTTAATTAATTAAGGGTAAAGGATTAATTAAGTAATTAATTAAGAATAATTAATTAATTTAATTAACTAATGATTATGATTGATTAATTAATGATTAGAGATTAATTAATTTGTAATTACAATTTACTTAATTAAGTAATTAAAGGTTGTGTAACAACCTGGGGTTTCATATCAATTGATTATGTTTATTGTTAGACGGTTAGTATTGTTAGCTAATGGATATTGGAATTTTATTTGGGTTAAAATTCTTTGAAAATTGGTTAAGTGTTGTTTTGGTCCTTAAGAAATCTTGGTCATGGTTCCTTCTTATGTTTGGGCCGTTATAATTATCAAATGGCAAACCCGTTTCCCCCTCTCTTCGTTTCTTTTGGCAAACCCGATCCCCTTTTTCACTTCATTCGTTCGGTAACCCTAAATGAAAAAGAAGGCAAAACGAGAAATAAATAGTGGCGGCTCGATCTCCTTTTAATTCGTCTTCAAAAACTCGTGAAGCTTGTTCGTGCTTTCTCGTACGCTCCTCGTTCCGAAGCTAGGGCGCGTTCAAAGAAATCGAAGATGCTGACTTTAAGATGATTGTCGCCGCTTGCTCTGACAATCGGCGTCTCCTTGCTTGGCTCTCGGCTGCTTCGATTGTGGCAAAGGTGAGTGATTTAAGTGTCACTCACATTTAATTCAGACTTTATCGATTTGAACTTGTGATTTCGTGATTACTTGGTTTGTTTGGATTTTGATGTTGATTTTGTTCTCGTTCTTGTATCATCGGCTTTGGTTTCGATTGGAGACGATGTTATTTGTGTGCGTATAAAATCGCTTGAATACGTCTATTGTTTTATCTGGGCCACTTGCTGTTGCTCGGATATTAATGTTTTTTTTTTGACAGTAATCATATGCGTATATTTTGATGGCTTGAGCATTCCGGTTTTGCTTTTGAAATCGCTAGATTCCTAGATTACCACGGTTTCGAATTTGAACTATCAATTTTGTTTTATCTTGACTTCGACTTGAACTCACAATTCTAATTTATTTTCTACTTTATTTGTTGCGTGAAAATTTATTGACCATGTTATTATAATTGTTGAAATTTGTGTAAGTGTATTCTTGTACACACGAAAATTTGGTGCCCAAATATTTGGTTGTTTCATTAGTGCATGCGAATTATGTTGCTAGGTACTTTTGTAATTCACTTATACGTGTACACTAGAATTCAAGTCCAGGTTGCTTATTTCCTACTATTAAAACTCTAACAGTATGGCTTGCATTACAAAGATGGACACCATAACTCATTCGCACCAACTGGTCAATATTTTGTCAAGTATGATGTGTAGTTGTAGCATTGAAAACAAAGTCAAGTTCCAAGTCTTGTTTTATAACCAGTACGTGCGTGAAACAAATATGGTCATGGTCATTAGTGTATTCACTAAAGATGTGTACAGGTCACCACCATTTCAGTTATATTAGTGTGCATGAATCGTTTAGCCTGTCACTGTTTTAGTGTGGCCTTGCATTATTTAACTAGGTTGTTTAAAATGGGAATAAGGACACACGTCCAAATAAAATGATGAATATAAAACGTTTTTTTTACATCTCCTTGTCAATTTTGTTTTATCTTGACTCCGACTTGTGATGTTGGTTATGTGATGAATTGTGAGACATTTCTGTCTTCGTTCAAAACTGCTGTACCATGTTTTTTAATACTGTCTCGCTACTGGGTTGGTGTTGCACTTATGCTTGTTGACAGCGATCATCATTTGTTTTGCGAATTTAGTCATTTGACATTGAGGCTCCATTGGTCTGCATTATTGAGGCCATACTTAGTAGTTGCATTGCTGCTGACACTATGTCACTGTGCATTCATTGTTTGCCAAATTAGTTTCACTGCATCTCCACACACCTGTTACACTTGTAGTGTACCATGCTGGTTCATTGTATTTTTATTTGGGTTTGAGCACCACTGATCTGATAACACTTGTATCAGTCATTGTCGTAGCATTGTGTACATGTGTCCTTATTGATGCACATATTTTTCCATTGGTTGTTCGCTTCGGTTCTGATGTGTCATGCAGTTGTCTTAATTGCTGTGCATGTCGCCACCTATGTAGTATTTGTATCCATGCATGAATTTGATTGGGTAATGAACTTTACTCTTTAGTCAGAGCTGTTGTAGTCTCCAACTTCTACCCATTCAAACTGATACATTGCAGTGATACAATGTATTTATTTGCATTTGATCACTATATTTCATTGGTGACATTATTCTTATTTAAAGCTGCTCGGTGTCTTTTTCTGTCATGTTGAATTTGAGAACATTGAGGTTGAGTTTGTTGTCGCATTATATCTGGACTTCCTTTGATCCATTTAATGTTGCCATCTGGTTTGCTTTCACCCTCATTTTGCTGTCTTCATGTTGTACCACTGCCTTGTGCATGTGGCCATTCGATTTGAGTTGTTTGCAGTGTGTTGAGTCTTGGTAACAATGACTTGACCCCTGCATTTTTGTCAATATTTTGACCCCTGCAGTAGTGATGTGCTGATTTATAGTTGGAGTTGTGATGCCATTTTATACGTGTTGGCGAGGCAGTACACGCGTGCGTGTACTGCAGCCACTCAGTCTTGATTTCAATTTATATTTTCTTTTGAATTGGCGAGGCCGTACACGCGTGCGTGTACGACAGCCAATCGAACTTTGATGGTTTTTTAAAGTGACAATTTTAATGGCTTTAAATTGATTTAGTCGATTTGATAAATTGTTTATTTATCTCTGTTGATGATTTAAATCTGCTGATTTTTGTTAAACACTGTTAAGTGTTATATTGACCGTTATCCGGTTTCTTTGTTTAAAGAATCGGATAGACGGGAATTATTGTGACTGTCGTCTATTAAAATTATTACTGCCTATATGCACTAATAAACTGGTTTGAATTAGACTGACCTGGGTATTATTTTCTTTTGAATGTAATACTCGGGTCAGACCCGAGTTATTTCAGGTAGTAGATTTCCTTCTTGAGTTGCTGTTCGGGATTTGAAGACTTTTCATATCTTCTGAAGTTGTCAGTGTCATTTTGTAGTAGTCGTGTCATTGTATAGAACGATATGTATTCATGTATATTAGTCGATAATGTACTTGTATATATAACTTCTAGAGTCGACAGTTGTAGTTGTATCATATGTATTGTGTCAACTATGTATTAACTGACATCAGTTATATATATATGAGACTTTTGTTTTTATCTGTGTTCCGCATTTATATTATCTGTGTTATTGTTATATCTAATGTCCCAAACTATTATGAACCATCGTAGTTTGTTTTATACTGATAATTGGGTGTGTCGATGGGAGTAAATAAATGATAGATGAAAAATAAAAAGTATATACCACTCCTATCGAGATAACCAATATTAGTGTAAGGTCAACTATGGATGGTCGCTCCTATCCAGCCTTATTCTTCGTAATAATAGACAGTATTTCTTTTAATACTCTTTGTTATTATGAGCATAGAGGTGGGGCGTCACAGTTGGTATCAGAGCTTGGGGTTTATGGACATAATATAAAACATAACTTGGATGGAACATATGTTACAACTATTGGTCGATGTTTTAGTGTGATTGGAGTCAAAACTAAAGTTTTGAAATTTTGATGCAAGTTTTTAAATATCATTATTTAAAAATAAAAGTGAAACTGTGTTTTGTTGATTTGATTGAATTGTGTTCTGTTTATCAGAGTGCGCAGCGGAAATAGTGAAACTGTCTTCGCTGAGTACCACTGACAATCTTTTTGATTTAAAAATCAAAATACGAAATTGATATGAATTCCAATTGTTGTTTACATAGCTGTAATTATTTTGTTTCTTTGAGAATTTTGAATCCAAATTGAGGATTCGAAGAAATTGCAGATATGTGATTTTTGTTGAAATTTCCGCTGGCTTTCTTTTGTACTAATCATCAATTGATTAGATTTTTGCTGTTTTAAATTATCTTCATTGAAGATACATTTGAATGATTCTTTGTTCATTTTTTAGTACGTGCAAAAATTTAAATTGCACGTTATTGCATTTATTTTACGTTGAACCGATGCTTGGTTATGAAACGTATTTTGTTGCCGTTATTTTTATAACGGAATTTTTACACCAATGCTATATTTTGAAGCATGGTGTTTTGTGGCGTTTTGATAAATGAAAATTCACTGATATTACATTTTGATGTAAATTGTTTTGATGTGATTTTGACGTTTTAAAATTACTGTCGCTTTGGCTTCAGTAACCGTCATGTTTTAAAAGTGGATTTTCGAGCGGTTATTCCGCAATACTGATTTGTGACCGTTTTTACGGTATTTTGAGAAGTACAATTTCCTTATCGAAATTGTTACTAATATTGCTGCTTTAATCACGTGATTGGAAACTCGTTTTAAAAATGAAAATTGTTTTATAAAATTTTAGCAGTTTGCGTTTTCAAAAGGATGAGAAAGCGACTTAAACGATTCAGCAAAATCGAGGATTATGACCCCTTTCTTTTACTGTTTCGCTTAACTCCGGACTTGTTCAGTTGAGGATGCGAATTGTTATTTTTACAAAATAAACAAAATTGTTTTCAAAAATTTTACAGTTTGCGATTTCAAAAGAATGAGGAAGCGATTTAAACGTTTCAGCAAAATCGAGGACTATGACCCCTTTCTTTTACTGATTCGCTCAATTCCGGACTTGTCCGTTTGAGAATGTAAAGTGTATTTTTACAAAATACACAATTTTGCACTTTCAAGGAAACGATGAAGTGATTTAAACGATTTAGCAAAAGTGCGGAGTATGGAACCACACTTTTACTATTTCGGTTAATTCCGGACTCGTTAATTGAATATCTGTTGTTTTGATGATTCTACACTTTCAAGGAAACGATGAAGAGAATTAAACAATTTAGTAAAACTCGTGGTTATGGGACATGTGCGTTTACTATTTTGGTTAATTCCGGACTCGTAAATTGAAATATTTGATGTTTTCGTGTGCTTTCGAGCCACTATGTTGGACCTTCGGGTCATATGTTGGACCTTCGGGTCAAATACCAGTACTAGACCTTCGGGTCATATGTTGGACCTTCGGGTCATTTGTTGGGCGCCAAAATTATGTTGAGTACTTGGTAGGCTTCGGCCATATGTTGTTGCACGTGCGGCGAATTAAAAACTCGCCATCTGATGGGATCGATCCAAGCTTTTATGTTGATTTTCTAGTCTTCTTAATTGATTTCTAGATATTTGTTGTTTCCAATTATCTGCAGGTAATTGGATATTTGTTGATATGAGTTCTGATTATCGTTTTGATAATCAGATATTTGTTGTTTTTAATTATCGCTTTAGATAATTAAATATTTGTTGATTTGAGATTTAATTATCGCTTTAGATAATTAAATATTTGTGATTTGAGATTTAATTATCGCTTTAGATAATTAAATAATTGTTGATTTGAAATTTAATTATCGCTTGAGATAATTAAATATTTGTTGATTTTAGATTTAATTATCGCTTTAGATAATTAAATATTTGCTGCTTTGAGATTTAATTATCGCTTTTGATAATTAAATATTTGCTGATTTGAGATTTAATTATCGCTTTTGATAATTAAATATTTGCTGGTTTGAGATTTAATTATCGCTTTTGATAATTAAATATTTGTTGATTTGAGATTTAATTATCGCTTTAGATAATTAAATATTTGTGATTTGAGATTTAATTATCGCTTTAGATAATTAAATAATTGTTGATTTGAAATTTAATTATCGCTTGAGATAATTAAATATTTGTTGATTTTAGATTTAATTATCGCTTTTGATAATTAAATATTTGCTGGTTTGAGATTTAATTATCGCTTTTGATAATTAAATATTTGCTGATTTGAGATTTAATTATCGCTTTAGATAATTAAATAATTGTTGATTTGAAATTTAATTATCGCTTGAGATAATTAAATATTTGTTGATTTTAGATTTAATTATCGCTTTTGATAATTAAATATTTGCTGGTTTGAGATTTAATTATCGCTTTTGATAATTAAATATTTGCTGATTTGAGATTTAATTATCGCTTTTGATAATCGAATATTTGTGAATTTTAAATTTGATTATCGTTTGTGATAATCGAATATTTGCTGATTTGAAATTTGATTATCGTTTCTGATAATTGAATATTTGTTGATTTGAAATTTGATTATCGTTTTTGATAAACAGAAAATTACTAATTTTACTGATTGTAAGATTTTCTAATCTCTACTTGATTCTAGATTACGTTGGTTATATTAAATTGCGGTTTTTTATCTGTCTCTGTTGATAGTTATAGTTTGCTGATTATGAAGTCCGTGTTTTCTATTTATCTGATTGGAAATTGAATATTGCTGATGATTGCATTTATTCAGTTTTGCTGCTTTCTGATTGTCTATTGATAGTTAGATTTTGTTGAAAATTTGTGAATCTCTTTATTGGAATTAAAGGATTTCTTTGGCGTCTGTGTTCTTGACCTTTATTTTTCTAGCTTAACCAGTTTATGTTAGGAAAATAATTGTTATTGACGTCTTTAATTATGAAAATTGCGGGGACGCAATTTTGATAAGGAGGGGAGTCTGTAACAACCCGGGGTTTCATATCAATTGATTATGTTTATTGTTAGACGGTTAGTATTGTTAGCTAATGGATATTGGAATTTTATTTGGGTTAAAATTCTTTGAAAATTGGTTAAGTGTTGTTTTGGTCCTTAAGAAATCTTGGTCATGGTTCCTTCTTATGTTTGGGCCGTTATAATTATCAAATGGCAAACCGGTTTCCCCCTCTCTTCGTTTCTTTTGGCAAACCCGATCCCCTTTTTCACTTCATTCGTTCGGTAACCCTAAATGAAAAAGAAGGCAAAACGAGAAATAAATAGTGGCGGCTCGATCTCCTTTTAATTCGTCTTCAAAAACTCGTGAAGCTTGTTCGTGCTTTCTCGTACGCTCCTCGTTCCGAAGCTAGGGCGCGTTCAAAAAAATCGAAGATGCTGACTTTAAGATGATTGTCGCCGCTTGCTCTGACAATCGGCGTCTCCTTGCTTGGCTCTCGGCTGCTTCGATTGTGGCAAAGGTGAGTGATTTAAGTGTCACTCACATTTAATTCAGACTTTATCGATTTGAACTTGTGATTTCGTGATTACTTGGTTTGTTTGGATTTTGATGTTGATTTTGTTCTCGTTCTTGTATCATCGGCTTTGGTTTCGATTGGAGACGATGTTATTTGTGTGCGTATAAAATCGCTTGAATACGTCTATTGTTTTATCTGGGCCACTTGCTGTTGCTCGGATATTAATGTTTTTTTTTTGACAGTAATCATATGCGTATATTTTGATGGCTTGAGCATTCCGGTTTTGCTTTTGAAATCGCTAGATTCCTAGATTACCACGGTTTCGAATTTGAACTATCAATTTTGTTTTATCTTGACTTCGACTTGAACTCACAATTCTAATTTATTTTCTACTTTATTTGTTGCGTGAAAATTTATTGACCATGTTATTATAATTGTTGAAATTTGTGTAAGTGTATTCTTGTACACACGAAAATTTGGTGCCCAAATATTTGGTTGTTTCATTAGTGCATGCGAATTATGTTGCTAGGTACTTTTGTAATTCACTTATACGTGTACACTAGAATTCAAGTCCAGGTTGCTTATTTCCTACTATTAAAACTCTAACAGTATGGCTTGCATTACAAAGATGGACACCATAACTCATTCGCACCAACTGGTCAATATTTTGTCAAGTATGATGTGTAGTTGTAGCATTGAAAACAAAGTCAAGTTCCAAGTCTTGTTTTATAACCAGTACGTGCGTGAAACAAATATGGTCATGGTCATTAGTGTATTCACTAAAGATGTGTACAGGTCACCACCATTTCAGTTATATTAGTGTGCATGAATCGTTTAGCCTGTCACTGTTTTAGTGTGGCCTTGCATTATTTAACTAGGTTGTTTAAAATGGGAATAAGGACACACGTCCAAATAAAATGATGAATATAAAACGTTTTTTTTACATCTCCTTGTCAATTTTGTTTTATCTTGACTCCGACTTGTGATGTTGGTTATGTGATGAATTGTGAGACATTTCTGTCTTCGTTCAAAACTGCTGTACCATGTTTTTTAATACTGTCTCGCTACTGGGTTGGTGTTGCACTTATGCTTGTTGACAGCGATCATCATTTGTTTTGCGAATTTAGTCATTTGACATTGAGGCTCCATTGGTCTGCATTATTGAGGCCATACTTAGTAGTTGCATTGCTGCTGACACTATGTCACTGTGCATTCATTGTTTGCCAAATTAGTTTCACTGCATCTCCACACACCTGTTACACTTGTAGTGTACCATGCTGGTTCAGTGTATTTTTATTTGGGTTTGAGCACCACTGATCTGATAACACTTGTATCAGTCATTGTCGTAGCATTGTGTACATGTGTCCTTATTGATGCACATATTTTTCCATTGGTTGTTCGCTTCGGTTCTGATGTGTCATGCAGTTGTCTTAATTGCTGTGCATGTCGCCACCTATGTAGTATTTGTATCCATGCATGAATTTGATTGGGTAATGAACTTTACTCTTTAGTCAGAGCTGTTGTAGTCTCCAACTTCTACCCATTCAAACTGATACATTGCAGTGATACAATGTATTTATTTGCATTTGATCACTATATTTCATTGGTGACATTATTCTTATTTAAAGCTGCTCGGTGTCTTTTTCTGTCATGTTGAATTTGAGAACATTGAGGTTGAGTTTGTTGTCGCATTATATCTGGACTTCCTTTGATCCATTTAATGTTGCCATCTGGTTTGCTTTCACCCTCATTTTGCTGTCTTCATGTTGTACCACTGCCTTGTGCATGTGGCCATTCGATTTGAGTTGTTTGCAGTGTGTTGAGTCTTGGTAACAATGACTTGACCCCTGCATTTTTGTCAATATTTTGACCCCTGCAGTAGTGATGTGCTGATTTATAGTTGGAGTTGTGATGCCATTTTATACGTGTTGGCGAGGCAGTACACGCATGCGTGTACTGCAGCCACTCAGTCTTGATTTCAATTTATATTTTCTTTTGAATTGGCGAGGCCGTACACGCGTGCGTGTACGACAGCCAATCGAACTTTGATGGTTTTTTAAAGTGACAATTTTAATGGCTTTAAATTGATTTAGTCGATTTGATAAATTGTTTATTTATCTCTGTTGATGATTTAAATCTGCTGATTTTTGTTAAACACTGTTAAGTGTTATATTGACCGTTATCCGGTTTCTTTGTTTAAAGAATCGGATAGACGGGAATTATTGTGACTGTCGTCTATTAAAATTATTACTGCCTATATGCACTAATAAACTGGTTTGAATTAGACTGACCTGGGTATTATTTTCTTTTGAATGTAATACTCGGGTCAGACCCGAGTTATTTCAGGTAGTAGATTTCCTTCTTGAGTTGCTGTTCGGGATTTGAAGACTTTTCATATCTTCTGAAGTTGTCAGTGTCATTTTGTAGTAGTCGTGTCATTGTATAGAACGATATGTATTCATGTATATTAGTCGATAATGTACTTGTATATATAACTTCTAGAGTCGACAGTTGTAGTTGTATCATATGTATTGTGTCAACTATGTATTAACTGACATCAGTTATATATATATGAGACTTTTGTTTTTATCTGTGTTCCGCATTTATATTATCTGTGTTATTGTTATATCTAATGTCCCAAACTATTATGAACCATCGTAGTTTGTTTTATACTGATAATTGGGTGTGTCGATGGGAGTAAATAAATGATAGATGAAAAATAAAAAGTATATACCACTCCTATCGAGATAACCAATATTAGTGTAAGGTCAACTATGGATGGTCGCTCCTATCCAGCCTTATTCTTCGTAATAATAGACAGTATTTCTTTTAATACTCTTTGTTATTATGAGCATAGAGGTGGGGCGTCACAGGTTGATTAATTGGTAATTAAGAAATATGTAGTTAAGTTTTATTAATTTATAAATAAGCTTTATTAATTAATAATTAAGAAATAATTAATCTATAATTAAAGTTAATTAAGAAATAAATTAACTATTATTAAGGGTTAATTAATTGTAATTAAGGATTGATTAACTGATTAATTAAGAAATAATTAATTGTTACTAAGTTTTATTAATTGATAATTGAGGTTTATTAATTAATAATTAAAAGGATAATCTACAATTAAAGATTAATTAATTTGTTTTAAGGGGTAATTAAGGAATGAATTACCCAATTGTAATTAATCAAATGAATGTGATTAATTCAAGATAATTAATTGTTAATTAATTAAAGATAATCATTTAATGGTTGATTAAGTATAAATACTTAATGAAATTGAATAGTGTAATTACTCAGCGAAGTAATTAATGTATAATTAACTGGATGTAATTAATTAAAGGGAATTACTTAATGGGAAGTAAATTAAAGTATAATTACTTAGTAGAAATAATTAAAGATTTATTACTTAGTGCAATTAATCAAAAGATTTATATAATTAATTAAGAAGTTAATTAATTAAGGTAAGTAATTACAGGAGGGTAATTTCTGTTTATGATTAAGGCTGATTAATGAAAGTGATTAATTAATGTAATTAAGGATTAATGTAATTAATTATAGTTAATTAAATAAATGGAAGTAATTAAGTAAGGATCATTAATTAATGTAATTAATGAAGTAATTAATGGTTAATTACTGTGAATGGTTAAGGTTAATTAATTTGTGAAATTAATTAAAGGCTAATTACTTAAAGTAATTAAGAATAACTAATCAAGATGATTAATTAAGATGGATAAGTATATGATAATTGTTTAATTGATTTGTAATTAATTAATGATTAAGTAAGCAAGATTTATGTGATGAAAGTAATTAATTTAATTTATTTTAAATTAATTAGAGATGGAAGTAATTAATTTAATTCACTTTAAATTAATTATAGATGGTGATTAATAAATCATTGCTTATGGATGTTGAATGATATTGATTGTCTTAAATGGTTTGAGATCTCAGATATGAGATAAGTGATGATGTGTGATATGGATGTTTGGTTGAATATGATGATAATGTGAATTATCTGTTTATTATGATAATGTGAATTATTTGTTGTGATGATGTTATGAATTATCTATCTGTGTATATATAGATAATGGAATTGAATTGTTTTAACTTTAAAATCACTTGGACCTAAAAGATGGCGATTTGGATTTCGATGAGACCGGGATCGGGTTTCCAGATTTGGATATCCGAAAACCACATCGATCCAAATTAACGATAGGTCGTGAATCTCAAGTGAAGATAAAGATTCAGAGTGCAAGGGTTATTGTCGTTAACTCTGAGGATGATTCCAAAATGAGTGTAACGAGATAATGCCTTCGGTTTCATTCGAACCCGGATCGAACTTGTATGGATTGAATGCTTTCAGTACATCGTCAGGTGGACGGCGAGCATTCTAAGAGATGTGTTCTGACGAGGTAATCGTAGCCTCAAGCCTCATCAACCGGGAATGGCTAAAACAGGGGAGGTGCAGCAAGGCTTCGTGGGTAGCCCCCACTTGAGAGTAAGGTCATCCCTGTCTAGATGTACCTTTTTATTTCGGCTTAGTGGTGCGGTTGTTGATCACAACCGTGAGGTGATTTTATTCGGAATTATCCAGTAAGGGATGGTTCCAGCCTTGTGTTGCAGGGGAGCGGGCGTACTCCTCGGTACGCTGATCTAGGCCAGGTACTGTGACGGGCGGTACCCCAGTAGCCCTGCCATTGTATGGAATCCAAACTCCAATAAGCGCCGTACGATTTAGTTGTGCCCAACTATGTTGGAACGTGAGATGTAAGCATTCCAGCTATTTCTGTATTTTACTTGAAAACCCTAGACCCTATTATAATATCACTGGATTTCCTATCAAATGTTTGGTTAGCGTAAGGTAAAAACTTCCCATGTTTATGTGTGGGAAGTCTTATGTGATACCTTGTTTTCAAAAGGTTTTTAAAAAATTAAGCAACTTTAACCGTTTACTCATACCAGACCCATGTCTGACCCGGAGTTTATTTCTGTTTTTCTTAAACTCTCGGGTACTCAAATTTTTACGAGTAGTCAAGGGATTCAGGTTAGCTTTGACAAATTCTGGAGGAGCAATGGAGCAGGAGGCTTCAGCGTATAGATATATATTGGTTCCGCTGTGTTAATGTTTATATGTATTTCCACTGTGTTGTATCTCTGTGATGTTTTGAGTTGTATGAAATACAGGTGTTTATAACTGTCTAATTTGTGATGTATAAGCTGTGTATCTCTGATGTATATGATACTATGTAATATCTTATGTAATAAATATAATTTATTCGTTCCGCTGCGAGATTCTGATGTTGTTTAGTACTTTCTTCTCTATCTTTTCTCTTTTCTATCCCTTTCTTTCTCATTGATGATGCGTCATTCTGTGTATAGAAGGGCAGGTCGTTACACGAGAGAACTGTTAAATTAGTCACATTGATATTTTCTGTTTGACCTTAGTTATATTAACCAACAGAAAACTATCGAGTGAGTCGTTCCATAGTTATCCAATAACTATTAGTACGTAACCCCTAGGTGCCCCCAGTAGTCATGAGTAACACACTGCCCAACATTTGGAGAGCGTTACGTACTCTAGTCTCAACGGATACATCGATATCCAGTCTCGATGCATCTTGACTAGGAACATTTAAAATGGTATATTTGTTTCGTTGTGATAAATTATTCACGGTTACAACACTTTTTAACTACTATCAGAAAATATACCATTTACGGATTTTTCTATTAAATATACTTTTAATTAAGTTAATTAATTAATATAATCGCATTATATCAAGTATATAATAGGAAGAAAATACATTTTATTTCGAACAAGATTAGTCAATGAGTTAGATATATGTAACAAATTACATAATTGCCCCTAGGGCATACCCATAACTCTATCAATCTCCCACTTGCACTTGAGGTCAATTATGGAATCTAATTCCAACTTCTCTAATCAATTTTCTCAAAACCAATTAGGTCAGTCCCTTAGTGAATGGGTATGCTATTATGTTTTATTTAACTACTTTGTCGATTAACTCTCTCTAACACTAACAAATTGCCTTTATCATGTGGAACGATTCGAAGAATGTCTTTCGACTTCTAATGAGCTTTAAGTTCTATCATGAGAAATTTAATGACATTTTTATCTTATAACAATATTATGGGATTCTCAACATTTGGAATCACCTTTGGCTCAATTATAAATTTGTGCATTTATATCTATATACATTGGTTTATTGTAGCGCTATTCAAGTTAATGTTCTCAACATTTCGTTGAATCGACCACAATCACTTTTATTTTGAAACATTTTCGAATTAAAGATTTTAACTTGAATTTTATCATTGACATGTTATACTCAATATCACTTATAAAAGTTTGTGTCCAACATTCCATCATAACGGGTTCGTTGTTTCTATAAACAATTCTCTAGTATTTCATAAATACGCGAGAACACCTCAAACAACCATTTAGTGATATCAATTTGGATTTTATGTTTTCTCCATGTATCAAATACATACACAAAACACAATAACATACACAACATAACCTGTATGATCATTCATATTGCTAATGCATAAGGAATCCAACTTACATGTTCTCCTTTTAATAGGATGCTCTTGTATATCGTTTTGGTACAATCCCTATATCTTTTATGCTCACCATAAAAGACATCATTTACAATCCAAAATTGAGTATTAAAACAACTAAAGATGATTTTAATACAAGCATATTGTTAAAATCAACAACGTGTTGTTTACTTATAGTTTAGAAATATCAATGTACCTTTTAAAGTTCTTTCTTATGAACACACGCTTCCTCTACACTTTGATTGAAAATCAAACCATTTGATATTTCTATCAAAATACTTATTCAATCTTGATGCTTATAAAATGATACATTCGTATCATTTCTTGGATCATATCCAAAGACTCACAAACTCAATATCGCTCCCACTGACTTCGAGGCATTTTTGGTTAATATGTGTAAACGGTTTATTCTAAATCATTATTTAGAATTTTTTGTTTCAATACATAAGTACCAAACACTAAGTCCTATCGAGCGATAATTCTGTGAGTAAATCTAAATTAACTTGAGCATGTTGAATACCGAATCTATTATGCTAATTTCAACAATTGAAATTTGCGATATTATTCTTATCAACATTGCTTATTTAATTCCAACCACATTAGTCTTTCCAATAAAGACACAATCTCGGCCGATGGATCACATCTCTTTGGTTATGACCACCAAAATCATATTTTGATAGTGTACTTTGAATTCTTTCAGATTTGCGCATCATACCATGAAGAGTCGACAATCTTAATGGTTTAATCGAACAACCGAGGGTAATATATATTTTCAACATTAATAAGAAACTCATATTTTCTCTTCGATGTACAAGAATACTTATTAGACATTCTAATGCTATGTGTTCATTTAGGTTAGTTAATTTCACATCATCTCATATAATCAGTTCTATCTATGGATCAGATCCAATTCCATTTAACTACCAAATATTTATCAAAGAAATTCCTTCACAATGAAGTTGATATACCCTGAAACAACAATTGTTTCTTAGTGCAAATAGAATAGGGATTCATAAACTCTTTATGAACCTTTTTATTTATAAAATTGATTTTAGTTTACAAAAATTATGTTCAAAACATAAATATGTCATTTGATGATAGATCTTTCCAAAAAACTTTTTGGAGATTCATACAGGATCCCTCATGAACAATTATTACGTGCACTTTCGACTCGCACAACCTGCCAACTCCTTGGCCTAGGATATGTTGGGATTTCTTACAAACCCTTATCTTGTATGATTGTAAACTGTTTTTTAGATGAAATAATATCAACCTTGTGTATTAATCTTAAGTACATGATTTATAAAAAGAAATTAACTCAACTTCACTCACAATTAATCGTAAATTGTCCAACAATGTCTGATTACTCCTTATCAATGCATCATTATGTATCACATGGAGGAGTGATTTTGAGATTGAATCTATATTCATTTTTAGGTACATTTGGAACTCTTTCCAATATACTCACTTATTCGACCAAATCAAATCATTTTATTCTATTGCATGTTATTTTATTTACTTTTCTTTTATATTCTATGAATTTATCATAAACTTACTACATGTGTATCTAATACACATGTTCATGTTGGTACTAAATCATCAATTAATATAACAAGTATATGGAACCCTTTTGGTATTAATAGACTTGTGATTGCATACATCAATATGTATTAATTGAAAGAGTTAATCAACTCTTATGATGCTCCCACTGAATGGGTGCATAGCCATTAATTATTTGAGATATATTTAACCAGTATCATATGAATCATAATCATATAGTAAAATTATTTCTCAAAACTATGGCTTAGTCTAAAACAACTGTAAATAATATTAGATACATATGTATTTTTGTTGCATCACTTTTACTATGAAAACATATTCCATAATATAGTTCTATTTCATAATGAATATTCATAATACTCATATTGAAATATAGTTATATCTATTTTTCAGTCAATACCAAAAAATAAACATTATTTCACAAATAATGTTCGGTACATTTTACGAAAACAATTTTCGTAATTTGATGCAATCATTAGGTGCTATATGGCATGATCCCCTATTTCCGCCATTACTATAATAGCGTACTAAATTTAGAGGTCCACCATTTACTTCATATCGTTAATATTGTTTACTTATTTCATATGCTGCAACTAGTTTACAGAGGAGAGTTCTTTGATCAAATATCTTGAACTCAAAGAAATAAATGTTATAGAAAACAATTTTCTATATGAAAATACATTTCGAAATAAAGATCATATTTCATATTCCAATATTAAGCATCAGTTGTTATTACAATTCTTGTTTCCAATGTTTCTCTATGAAGCAGAAGTGACTATTCATTCTCTTCATTCCAACTTTACCTTAAATTACATCTATTCTTATACATTTGTTTTTTTCAAACGGTCAAACTATTCAAAAGAAAACCTTACTACAATATCATAACAAACCTTTTACAAAAGCGCATTCGATTATTCTTAACATTTAAGACATCAAATATGTTACACTTTATGTAAACCGATCAAGATGACATTTCAACGATCGAGTTCTTAGATGTATCTCGTAGTTTATGGTCTTGTGTTACATTAACACAATATGATCCTTTTGAAATCATTCAAGTTGAATACATGATCTTAAAATACTGTTTATTGGCTTACTTCGAATGAACTAACTTCATCAAAAAATTGTACCCCACAAAATATGACTGTTCACCATATAACATTTATATGTGAAAGTACATGGATCAAATTTCCTAGTCTTGAATTGCATTTAGAGTTCAAAAACTCATAAAATGCAATACACGGTCTAAACCAAATAAATATATAAGTGACCAACTTACGAATGTATTAAGTAGTTGAAATTGGGCACTTGCATGGGTATAGAAACATCATATAACATGCAATTAGAATTATTAGGAGGTAGATATTATATTTCTATTTGTTAACTTTCAGTTCAGTTTGTTTATATATGTTAATTGACAAATGTTTTATCAATCATATTAAATGCACAAATTTATCATTGTAGATAATTATAACATTAGAAAGGTTAAATGTTACCATTTCATTTTCTAATAAGGCTCCCACTAGTCTTTTATATTTCTCCAAACCCTAAGATGAAACATAGAAGTCTTACAACTTCACTAGTGGTCGTTAGGACTCGTTTGTTTTGGTATTTTGACCTTGATTTTGCTCAACAAATCATAGCCCCACAAATGATGGACTCCTTATCGATTGTATCATATACAACTCCTAACCCATCACTACACCAAATAGGTCCTTTTGTAACACTTTTATTTCTGTATTTTGTCACAGTTATTATGTAATAAATTTGTCACGGATATTTTCGTTAGCAACTATTACCACACTTATTACCGTGAGGAAATCTGGTATTTTTATAAATAAATAAAACTGAAGTGGATGACAATGTAATTTTATCCTTTTTGGGTTGTCACGAATCTAACATCCTGTGGTTTTCCCCTTTCATCATTCGTCCTTCGTTGTTTCAACCTAGGGTTACCACACGTCGTTGCTTTGCTCAGTCATTTATCACTTTCAGTCAATGCATGTCGTTGATTCATCTATTCATTTTCCTCTTTCGGTCTAGGCTCACCGCACGTCACCGTTCGTCCAATCAATTTCCCCTTTCAGTTCAGGGTTACCATGCGCCATCGCTTTGTTCTGTCGTTAGGTATTTTTCATTTTTAATCTTAAATTGCATTTGATTTTCGATTTGTGTTCGAACTTCAATTCATTTTTTTCCTTTTGATGTATTTTTTTATTTCATTACAGTCTCAGAGTTTGAGGCTCTGCTTTTAATTAATCTTGATAGAGAGCCATGATGGATGCTTCTAAATGAGTTAAATAATCAAATTGGTTACTGCTGTGTTAATATATGTGTTATTTCTGAATTGGCTCTATGCCTATAAGCTATAAAAAAAGAGAGAAATAAAAGCATTTCTTGTACTGTTTTCAAACTCTAAACTCCTTTTTCACTCTCTTCACTTTAATTTTACTCTTGTATTGATCTATTTCTTGAGAAAACGGGATGACTATGGGTGGGGTTCTGTGTTAGTTTACAAATGAGTTCTCATTCTTTGCTTTGCTAAGCTTCTGGTTTCCTAGACTTTATTTCT
This sequence comes from Allium fistulosum, assembly GCA_030737815.1. NCBI lineage: Eukaryota > Viridiplantae > Streptophyta > Magnoliopsida > Asparagales > Amaryllidaceae > Allium > Allium fistulosum. The sequence continues at coordinate 148,413,279 of CM060908.1, forward strand.
GCTAAACTAGCTATCTTCCTTTTCTTAATTTATATGAAATCACTTGGATAACCAAAGTATTTTTTTGTATATTTGCTATGTTAAATATATTTCAAGAAGTTAAATGTTTGAGTATTTTTTATTCTTCATCCATGAACAACCTCTGTAATTTCAGTTCTTGCTTTTCACCAGAAAAAGATGACAATTGCTTAGGAAAATAATTAAAATATTTCTTATGTTTGATTATAATCTTGCTTGACGAATTACATTTAGTATGATTTTGTACTATTACTAACACTTGACAAATAGAACACATGGACTGAAATTGGAGAGAGCGAAGAATACAAAGGCAAGAAGCTATCGGAAATTGAGTGGCAATGATTATGAGAAGAAGCTCGACGAAGCAAAAACTTATAAGGATAAGCTTCATCAGTTGGAGGCAGCAAAAGAAGCAGAGCCAGGTTCCACTGAGGCATCCCTTGGTGAAAACAATTTTAATTACAAGCTGAAAAGGTTATATTATTTTTTTGGTTTGCTCAGCTCATTATTATAATTATTAGTTAGTGGTAACTGTATAATGATCGATCCTTGTTACCTGATTGAGTAATATATACACTAGTTGGCAATTCATTTAGTGGAAGATTGGTACATAACTTATTGCTAATAAAAAAATTGCATTCTTTAGTTAACATAAAAAACTGATTTTCAAAAATAACGTATTTCAGGAATAAGCTTCATACAAAAATTATTACAAGAATAGGCTCGTCTCCAGTTTTGAAAATGCAAATTGAAAATTAGGTATTAATGCCATTTTTAGTTCAAACATGGGTAGGAGCTCAAATCTCATGTTCTCAAACTCTTTTCTTCATGTGCACTCATCTATAACTATTGACTTTTTTATCGTCACCAGTTTAGATAATTTAGTTGGTTTCACATATTAATTAAAGCATAGTGATCAAATTTATTTGAATACAACGGAAATGAAAAGAAAAGGAAAGAATTTCATTTAATCAAGGAAGTTATGCTACAAAAGTAGAATAGGTTAAGAAGTAGAAATTAAGAAAATCTCATTATTTTCTATGTTGCCAGCATACAATAAAAGTAGAATGGAAAGTGGCGCACACAAGTAAAAAAACCGGAGAGGTGCTTCCTTGCGCCGCTGAAAAATATGTAAGTCATTTACATTGCATTTTCAAAAAAAACAGTGTTCAAACAAGTATTTTTCTCTGTGCATCCTCAATTAGATGTTACTGTTCCCTGCACACAACCCTGAACAATGTCGCTACCCCCTAACTTGCATAGTCACTGCACTGACAACTTCGTCTTCCATACAAAACCACTTTCCCACTGTTGCCACTTTAACAAAACTGACCAATACATTCATCAACTCCACAAACAAAACTGTTCACTCAAGTCAATCACCCGCCATAATTTGTCTTTGTTCATTGCATATTGTTGCATCCCACTGCCTTTCACATCCATCATCTACCAACAGCATGGCCAAGGCAACAAGTCTTTGTTCAACCATACTGCAAATACCCCCCTTCATTCACCATCCCTTCTGTAGTACAAATATACAGCATTTGTTTTCGTTTGTGTTAAAAAAATTGCATTTGTTTTCATTTGTGTTTGTTTGTACATTTGTTTTAAATTTTCAGTTTTCATTTGTGCATTTGTTCATTCTCTGGTTCATTTCTTCTGTTAAAAAAAAGTTTACTTCTATGCACTTGTACAAAACTGTTCTCTGTTAGTTCATTTTCATTACAAGGATTTTGCTATGCATTGTTATACCTATACACATGCATCACACACAAAATTACACACATGCATACACGCTAACGCACAGGTACACTGCAAACGTGCACACTCTGCCATATACATACTAATATATACACTAGCACACAGTTATATATAAACACACATGCACACAGTACACACACTTAAATATATATACTTATATGTATGTATTTACTCACGCACTTTAGAACATTAATTTTCACTAGCAAAATCATGCTAAATTAGAACACTGTCACACACACACACAATATTATATTAAAGGGTGAGAAAAGTATAAACAAACCAAAGTGCTTGCAAATCCTTGACATGAGCTTTTCTCTGTATGAAAAAAATTTTCTTAGTCTCTTCATCTAAGCCAAGTAGTAAAGCAGTAACACAAGCAAGAACCATTGAAGAAACCCTCAAATATACTTCATACATTAATAGTTTACTTATTTCCTTCATCTCTTTTTTTTTCAAATGTTTTATTTGTCAAAATATGATATGCAGCAAGTGATTTATATTATGTGAGTGGTGATATAACTGTACTTTTAGTGTTACTGTTGGAGGTTATAGGTTGAAAATGACAGAATTTAATAAAGAGGTGAGTAGTCATAGGATAGACAAATAAATGTGAATGTGCTTAAGAGCTTTGCGATTAGGATAAATTCTTGAATAGTAATTAGTTTTAAATTTTAATATTATGCAAAAATTAGATAAATAATAATATCAATTCTTTGTACATTGCATTAAAAGTTACTTATTAATAGTCAACCAACTGATCTAGAAAATATTTTAAGTGAGTCTGAATAAGAAGAAATCCAGTCCAGTGATGATATTTCGTCTATTTTAATTTTAAAATAATTAAATGATTTACTGAATGAATCATATGCCAACTGTCAAATCTTAGTCTAAGAATTACTGGAATTACAAAATTAGATATTAAGATTCCATTGCAATAACCCGAGCTTATAACAGACAGACTCAAAAATGTATTTTTGTTATTACCTACTAAGATTATAGTTGTGTGAAAATTCACAGTTTAGAATACTGAACCACCGCTTTCAAACAGTTGCAGCATTTGCCTACCTTATTTTGGGTTCAAAGTCAACATACAATTTAAGGTTCAGCTACAACATAATTAATGTTCTATAATGCTGTTATGTTCGGTTTCTAATATTGGACCATTCTCAATAGTTTTTCCGTTCACTTTTTCATTTTTCCGTTCAATATATCTTTGAAGCGGTAATATACTTAAGGGTTACAGCAAGATGAGACGCATTCTTCATTTTATAAAGAATTAGGAGCATAAGCTCAGTAAATTCTGATCTGTGCTAGTGTGTTTGGGATTAGTGCCATCTGATGCATTTTATTTATAAGGTTTGCTAACAGGTTTGAGTTTCAAGACAATTCATTACTTACCTTCAATTTCTTTTGCTAAAATACTACTGTACCATTTCAATTACATTGTAAGATAAACCAAGAACTCTTTAAGAATATTTGTACATATCTGGTTAAAAGTTATTGGACAAAGTATATGGCAATCTCAGTATTGGTTATCCTTTGAATTTATATATGTTCAAAGTTCATTATATGGATCTTCAATGCATTTTTGAACGAATAATTGAAAATAAAATATGACACTGTCAATTTATGAATTGTGTAGGCATTGATAGAAGCAGCCGAAGAAAGACAAAAATCGGAAGCTAGTGTTAATGGAGAAGATGGAATAAGAAGTTTAGAAGATTTTGAAAAAGATCCCGTTGCCGAAGCTTTTCGGGATGATAAAAAGCGAAGCTATTGTCGAGCTATTAGCTCTACGTCTACTATAAAGCAAGTAAGACTCTCTCAAGCTTCAAAAGCCATTACCAATTACAAAGAGAATGCAAATCAACACTATGTAGTTATATTCTGAAACTGTGTTTTAAAGTTTGTTATATATACTATGCTTGTATGCTATAATTTGTGGTGTTGGTATGAAGTATCATTTGTGGTGTTTGAATGAAACATAAATGTTTGGTGTTGTTTTAATTATTGATCGTATGTTTTCTTAATGTTAATACTATATATTTTTTGTATAGATTGTTTGTAGCTGTAACAAAATATTGGTGCTATATATAGTTTGTTTGATACTGTTTAAGTTATCACGGTTATAAGTGTTAGAAAATAACCTTTCGTAATAGTTATAACTGTGATATAATTTGCATTTGTCACGGTTATAAGTGTTAGAGTTTCCTTTTTCGTAACGGTTATAACCGTTAGAAACCATTGTTCTGTCACGGTTATAAGTGTGAGAAATTACTATTTTGTCACGGTTATAACCGTTAGTAAATACTATTCTGTCACGGTTATAAGCGTGAGAAATTACTATTTTGTCACGGTTATAACCGTGAGCAAAAGTGTGACTGAATTTGCCCACGGTACCCATTTTCACGGTTATAACCGTGACAAAATGGTTTTATCACGCTTATAACCATGAGGAAATTGCCTTTCTGGTGTTGTGCATTTTTCCTTGTTCTAATCTCATTTCGACCTTGAGTTTGCTCAACAAATCGAAAGAGATTATTCACTCATACCTACCATATCGTGTTGGCCTAAGTATAGTATATGTACCTTGAGTTTGCTCAACAAATACATATAGTTATCTTACCTCATCCGTTCAATATATTAATAATACTACTCATAACATTCCTAGCTTGAGTTTGCTCAACAACTAAGGAGTATGTAAGTAATTTATTAATATATATATGGTAAAGGACAACATTATATTGAAGATTCATAATCTTCAATGTGACGACCGCCCACGACCCCTGCACTGAACCTAGAAATAGTGCGCTGTAAAGTGTGCCAGGCAGCCATGGACGATTGTCAGGGTAAATTAAAACAGCAGAATCTATCGTATTACTCACAGCGCATGGACAAAATACAATAGAATATATATATGTATAGTGAAGCTTCACAGAATAGAATCTCATCAATAAAACTTCATAATAGTTGAATACAAACATCTGAACAGTCAATACATCAAGCCTCACTACATAACACTCAGAGAATATACAAACAGCGGAACACCCAATACATATAGTAAGAAGATAATATGCAAGCCTCCAGCTCGTCTTCGACATCAGCATCGTGGAAAGCAAGAACAGCACCTGTCACCTGCTACCTAGTATGCCCGTCCCAAAATGGACGAACAGTCCAAGGCAATAAGAGTTAAAACATAAAGCCTTGAGTCAGACAATAGTCTTAGTGAGCGGTAGATTAACTAACAACATACCAAAAGAGCATAAAGGAAAAAGGAATAGGAATACAACCCTCCCACTCCACCTCTTTCTACAGTGATAGCCCCCAGACACACACTAAGTAGAAGCAAACATAGCAAAGCATACAGTTTAAAGTAAAGCAATTATCACTCGAGTCAAGGGCGATGTTTTCCAAGTACAAACCCCCAAGGCCTAAACCAAGATCAGATAAGCACCTAGAAAATACCGCTCTTGAGACCGAATGATGATACAACCAAACATCCATGACTCTGGCTATCACTGTTATCATTGCTTCGATATCATCGTTAATTGAATGACCGGCTCATTATTTCATCCGTCCGTCAAGGGCTAATGGAAACCCCGGTTCTAGACATAACTCCGCACGTCATCGTGACCCGTGCCTAGGACTATCGAATCTGCCCAGAGTACTTGACTACCAATCAGTAGCCTTCAGGGACTATCGAATCTGCCCAACGTACTCTTGCTTTGAGCATGCTAGAACCTTCAACAACGATGAGATCTCAGCCTTCTAGTCATCCTCCTCGACCACTATTTCCATACAAGCTCAAGCGCCTCTCGAGCAAACCATTATCCTCAAACTCGAACCATTTCACCGAGTTATCAATCTGCTTGGAATGATCCCGTCTGGATTAGACCAAGACTATCTCATACTATGCCTCGCCTCATCATCATCATAGCAAAGCCTCATCTCAACATCATCATCAAATCTATCCATATGAGCTTCATCATCCGCTACATATGCCACGAGCAGCTTTTCCAATTCAAGAGCCTTTCCCTTAGCTTTTGAATCACCTTCGACCATCTTGCCTAAATTAAATTATCAATCATCTAATTCATAGTAATCAATCAAATCAAACATTAATCCAAGTAAACAAGCATTCAAATATGATCTAAATATACAATTATAACAATAATGGCAATTTCGTAATTAAAGAGTCAAAAGTCTAACAAGCATGAAAACATGAGCAATATCTCTATAATCTTGATGAATGAACTTGCATAGGTTAACATGTAGTAAAATGGATGCCAAATCATTATGAACAATGGATCTATATGGATCTATACTTAGGATTAGGAAAATGCATGGAAATCACTACTTTAACACAAAATCAAGCCAACGATCCGATATACTCCTTTGGATCCGTGTGAGAGATAATCACCACTCACCAAATCACCTAAACAACCCCAAAGCAACACACTTCAGATCTGGACAGCGAAGGATCTAACTCGATCTATCACAAATCCGCTTCAAACGATGAAATCTCTCTTCGAAGAATGTAGATCTTCAATCTAAGTTCTTCGATCTTCGATTTGGATGGAAGGAATCACAAGATTAAAGTGGAGAAAAGAAGTGAAGATGTGTAGAAGTCGAGCTCTCAAAATGGCAGCACTTCGTCGCTTCGAAATCCAGATCCCAAAAATGAAGAAAAACCCTCATATTTATAGGCTGATCCTTAGGTCGCTCGCTCTTAGGTCGCCCACGACCTAAAAACCCCTACGACCTACGACCTAGCGCAAGTGCGCAACTTACAGATCCAATGACCTAACACATGCGCGCTTATACGACCTAACGACTTAGCATATGTGTGCTTCCTCGCGAGCTACGACTTAACTGAGACGCGACCTAGCAACAGTTCCGACCTAACGACTTAACGGAAGCCACGATCTAACTATGTCACGACCTAAAACAATGCGCGACCTAACTATGTCACGACTTAAAACAATGCGCGACCTAACTACTCAATAACCACGCGACTTAACTGGGTTACGACCTAACCCCTTACGACCTAATACTTAGCGACCTAACAACCCACGACCTAACTCCTAAGTCGTCTACGACTTAACTTCCTTAGGTCGCTCACTGCTACCACCAGCTTCCTTAGGTCGTTGCCGACCTATCCTTCTTAAGTCGCTAACTCGCCCAGTTTCTTAAGCCGCTAACTCTTAAGTCGCTTACTTCTATAAGTCGCTCCAATCCCTAAATCGCTTAACTCCTAAGTCGTCTACTAACTTAGGTCGCTTACGTCCTAACTAAACCACCCCATAGGTCGCTCACTGACTTAAGTCGCTAACCCCTTAGGTCGTCTAACCCTTAGGTCGCCAATTACCTTAGGTCGTCTACTCCGACCTAACTTCTGTACGACCTAACTACTATACGACCTAAGACTTAGACTCTGGACGACTTATCAACAATGCGACCAAATGTCAACTGTTTTACGATGTTTCGATCCGTAAAAATACGGGTCGTTACATTCTTCCCCCCTTAGGAATTTCGCCCCCGAAATTCCAAACAAACAGAGCAATCAAAGACTATTCTGCATGCCTATCATCCATAGCAATCAACAAACCATGCATCCAATTCTAGCTTAGCATGCAGAATTCTAAAACTAGAAAAAGTTACAATGTCGTTAGATGACACGACACCTTAGGGCCATACCTTGAAGAGTTCAGGATGAGTTGCTTTCATCCTCTCTTCCACCTCCCATGTACAGTCGTTATCATCATCACTCCATTGTATCTTGAGCAACTTAACTACCTTCCTCCTAAGCTATTTCGTGTCAGTTTCCACAACACGAAGCGGCTTACGAGGTCTCCTATCGACTGGATCAACTTTGAAATCTTCACAGCTACCAGCAGAAACCACTGTATTCGAGTCGTGCACATACTTCCGTAGATATGATACATGAAAAACATTGTGCACACTCGACATCTTTTCTGGTAACTCCAATCTGTAGGCGAGCTTTCCAATTCGCTCGGTGATCGGGAATGGTCCAACAAATCTCGGAGTCAATTTTCCTTTCTTCCCGAATCGAATAACATTCTTCAGAGGAGAAATCTTCACAAAAACCATATCACCTACGTCGAATTCCAAATCCTTTCGACGCTTATCGGCATAACTTTTCTGACGGTCCTAGGCTGCCTTCATTCGTTGCCTAATGATCTCTATGCAATCCGAAGTCTGTCGAATCATCTCTGGCCCAAGTATCAGCTTTTCTCCTGTCTCTAACCAACATGTCAGAGAGTTACACGGTCTTCCATACAAAGCCTCATACGGTGCCATACCAATGCTTGACTGGTAACTGTTATTATACGAAAATTCTACCAAATGAAGGTGATCTTCCCATGATCCTCCGAAATCCAAAACACAAGCTCTGAGGAGATCCTCCAAAACTCGGTTGACTCTCTCGGTCTGACCATCTGTTTGATGGTGATAAGCTGTACTCAAACACAACTTGGTTCCCAAAACTTCCTGGAAGCTCTTCCAAAATCCACTAGTGAACAATGGGTCTCGATCGCTCACTATACTCTTCGGAATACCATGGAATCGAACTATCCACTTAACATATAACTCAGCCAACTTTGATGCAGTCCTAGTCGATCGAACAGGAATGAATCATGCACTCTTAGTCAGACGATCTACAATGACCCAAATCCCTTCATTTCCCGTTCTTGTTCTAGGTAGCCCATGAATAAAATCTATCGATATTTGTTCCCACTTCCATGTAGGAACTTCTAATGGCTGAAGCAATCCACTTTGCTTCTTCTGCTCGGCTTTTACCAACTGGCAGTTCATACACTTGGAAATAAAATCTCCAACATCCTTCTTCATACCTTCCCAGTAATAGGTTCTCTTCATATCCCGATACATCTTATTTCCACCTGGATGAATTGTCAACTTCGAGTGATGACTTTCCCTCAGAACTTCATTCCTCAATTCATCGTTATCGGGAACAACTAGTCGTCCTTGCTTCCGAAGCCAACCTTCTTGATCGACCTCGAATCCTTTATCCTTTTCTGGGTCCAATCCAGATTCCAAATCACGGATAATCTTGACAAGCTTATCGTCTCGCTTTTGGCTCTCGCCAATCCTTTCCACAAGAGTCGGTCTTATCGATAAGTTTTCCAACATCTCAGGTTCCAATTCACATCTGGGCCTGAAGTCAAATCCAGCTAGATACTCGAGATTCTTCCATTCTGAAAACATGACTCCCAATCCTGCATGTCTTTGACTTAACGCATCTGCCACTGCGTTACCTTTTCCCGGAGTATAAGCTATACCAAAATCATATGATGCCAAAAACTCTAGCCATCGCTGCTGCCGAAGATTCAAATCCTTTTGGGAGAAAAGATACTTCAACGACTTATGATCCGTAAACAACTCAAATCGAACTCCCAATAGATAATGTCTCCACATCTTCAGAGCAAAAACAATCGCCGCCAACTCCAAATCATGAGTCGGATAATTCCTTTCATGCGGCTTCAGTTGTCGACTTGCATACGCAACAACTTTATCCCTCTACATCAGCACTGCTCCAAGTCCAGTACCACATGCGTCGGTGTAAACCACCATCTCATCATTCCCACTTGGAATAGTCAAAACATGAGCACTTGTCAGTCGCTCTTTCAGGATTCCGAAAGCTTGCTCACACTTAGCATCCCATCTGAACACTTGGTTCTTTTTCGTCAATCCTGTTAACGGTGCAGCTACCTTGGAGAAGTCTTTGATAAACCGTCGATAATATCCTGCTAATCCAAGAAAAATTCTCACATCAGATGCATTCTTAGGTCTAACCCAATCCTGGATTGCTGCCACCTTGGCGGGATCAACCGCTATTCCATTTCCAAAGATAACATGGCCTAAGAACCTCACTTCACTCTTCCAGAAGTGACACTTCGAAAACTTAGCCTTCAGCTGATGTTTCCGCAAGATTTCCAAAACAATACGCAAGTGCGTCTTGTGCTCTTCTTCAGTTTTGGAATAAATCAGAATATCATCCACGAACACTAGCACGAACTTACTCAACTGATCTCTGAACACTCTATTCATAAGATCCACAAAATATGCTGGTGCGTTAGTCAATCCAAACGGCATTACCAGCCACTCAAAGAAACCGGATGGTGTCCTGAAAGCAGTCTTCGGCACACTATCCTTAGCCACTCTTAACTGGTGAAATCCCGTTGCCAAATCCATCTGAGAAAACACCTTAGCTTCATGAAGCTGATCAAACAAGTCATCTATTCTCGGCAATGGATACTTGTTCTTCTTAGTCACCTTATTCAGCTCACGATAATCCACACACAACCTCAACGATCCATCCGCTTTGGTTACGAACACGACTGGTGCACCCCATTCGGACACACTATGCCGAATGAACCCTTTCTGCAAAAGATCATCAACCTGCACCTTCAACTCCTGCTGTTCCCTAGGCGCCATCCGCCTAAGAGGCATCACAACAGGTCTGGCTCCTTCAACTAGATCTATACGAAACTCGATCTCTCTATGCGGCGGTAACCCTTTGACCTCGTCAAAAACATCCTCAAATCCATTAGCGATTGGCACAGATGACAGTCCATCCCGTGGAACAACCAGTGAATAAATGAAGCTCATGAAGACGCCTTCCTCATGCTTACATCGTATCACAATCTTTCGCCCCTCCACATTCTCGTCTGTCACCTCCAACCTATCACAATCAACCTTTGCCGCATACTTCCTAAGCCAGTCCATACCCAAAATAATTCCGAACCCCGCAAAGTTCAGAAAAAAACAATCACAAACAAAAGAGCAATCATGACTCGATACAATCAGACCACGGCATAGCATACACAACAAGATGAACCCCCAACTGGATTAGTCACAACCAATGGCCTATCAACAATATCCGGTTCTAAACCCAACCGGCCTACAAGTTCATTACAAACAAACGAATGCGACGCCCCAGTATCAAATAGCACTCTAACTAGAACACCACATAGGAAAAGAGTACCTTGAACCACTACACTCTTTCCTTTCTCTTCAGCGGTAGGAGCTTTCGAAGATGATGGAACAGCTCCCAAAGCATAAGCTTGCACAATCTGCTTGTCCTTCCTCGGTTCTGGATAATTCCTCTTGATATGCCCCGGCTTGTCACAGTTGTGGCATTTCATCGGCACCTTAGGATTCTTGCAATCCCTGGAGAAGTGGCCCTTCTGCTGACAATTGAAGCAGGTCAACTCGCCCTTCGGCTTCTTCTGGCCATCCTTACCCTTTTGTTGCTGCTGCTTCCTCTTCTTGTTTCCACCCTGCTAGGGTTTAGACTCTTCCCTGGTCACAGCAACAACAGATCCTTCCTTAGGAAACAGATTCTCGTGCCTCAGAGCTTTCTCTACAAGCTTCTCAAATGGATCGTCCAAATGATCCACCAACTGCCTCCCAAGATAATTGTCCAAGCCTGTCACAAACTTCTCATTCTTCTGATACACAGATTCTATATACGACCGGGCATACTTGGACAAAGCTTCAAACTCAGAAACATACTCAAGAACCGGTCTTCCACCTTGCTTAAGCTCCACAAACTTCTTGAACAGAACAGACTTCTGAGCTGTAGAAATGAACTTAGCTTCAAATCTGGCTTGGAATTGCTCCCAAGTGATATCTTCCTCCGGAGTATCAATGGTGATAGAATTCCACCAATCAGAAGCTCTTCCTTGAAGCTGCCTTGATGCCAACTTCCTCTTAGTTGCATCCTCAATTCCCAAATCACCAAAGATCCTTCTACAAGCATCTATCCACTTTGGACTTCAATGGTTGACTCTGTTCCTAAGAAAACCTTCCCTCCAAGAGCAGTATAATCCTTACACAACTTAGCAAAATCCACCGGTTTTGGAGTTTGAACTTGAACTCCAACATCAACTGCTGTCCCCGGAACTGGTATCCTTCTCATGATCGAAGTCATCATAGCTTCGAACATAGCTGCATAATCAGCAGCCCCCTCAGTAGCACGGCCTTCCCTAGCAGCTGGTCTCCCTCTTCGACTCATCCTTAATATCTATAAAAAGGAATGATTAGCACACCTAGAGAAACAACTGCATAAAGGACTCAAACTCTGCTAAGCTACTATATTATATATAGTAATCATCCATCAAAATACAATTACGTCTCTCATACGTAGTTACGTCAGCGAGCGTTGGGTAAAATCGATTAACCAATGCTCTGATACCAAATGTGACGACCGCCCACGACCCCTGCACTGAACCTAGAGATAGTGCACTGTAAAGTGTGCCAGGCAGCCATGGACGATTGTCAGGGTAAATTAAAACAGCAGAATCTATCGTATTACTCACAGTGCATGGACAAAATACAATAGAATATATATATAGTGAAGCTTCACAGAATAGAATCTCATCAATAAAACTTCATAATAGTTGAATACAAACATCTGAACAGTCAATACATCAAGCCTCACTACATAACACTCAGAGAATATACAAACAGCGGAACACCCAGTACATATAGTAAGAAGATAATATGCAAGCCTCCAGCTCGTCTTCGACATCAGCATCGTGGAAAGCAAGAACAGCACCTGTCACCTGCTACCTAGTATGCCCGTCCCAAAATGGACGAACAGTCCAAGGCAATAAGAGTTAAAACATAAAGCCTTGAGTCAGACAATAGTCTTAGTGAGCGGTAAATTAACTAACAACATACCAAAAGAGCATAAAGGAAAAAGGAATAGGAATACAACCCTCCCACTCCACCTCTTTCTACAGTGATAGCCCCCAGACACACACTAAGTAGAAGCAAACATAGCAAAGCATACAATTTAAAGTAAAGCAATTATCACTCGAGTCAAGGGCGATGTTTTCCAAGTACAAACCCCCAAGGCCTAAACCAAGATCAGATAAGCACCTAGAAAATACCGCTCTTGAGACCGAATGATGATACAACCAAACATCCATGACTCTGGCTATCACTGTTATCATTGCTTCGATATCATCGTTAATTGAATGACCGGCTCATTATTTCATCCATCCGTCAAGGGCTAATGGAAACCCCGGTTCTAGACATAACTCCGCACGTCATCGTGACCCGTGCCTAGGACTATCGAATCTGCCCAGAGTACTTGACTACCAATCAGTAGCCTTCAGGGACTATCGAATCTGCCCAACGTACTCTTGCTTTGAGCATGCTAGAACCTTCAAAAACGATGAGATCTCAGCCTTCTAGTCATCCTCCTCGACCACTATCTCCATACAAGCTCAAGCGCCTCTCGAGCAAACCATTATCCTCAAACTCGAACCATTTCACCGAGTTATCAATCTGCTTGGAATGATCCCGTCTGGATTAGACCAAGACTATCTCATACTATGCCTCGCCTCATCATCATCATAGCAAAGCCTCATCTCAACATCATCATCAAATCTATCCATATGAGCTTCATCATCCGCTACATATGCCACGAGCAGCTTTTCCAATTCAAGAGCCTTTCCCTTAGCTTTTGAATCACCTTCGACCATCTTGCCTAAATTAAATCATCAATCATCTAATTCATAGTAATCAATCAAATCAAACATTAATCCAAGTAAACAAGCATTCAAATATGATCTAAATAGACAATTATAACAATAATGGCAATTTCGTAATTAAAAAGTCAAAAGTCTAACAAGCATGAAAACATGAGCAATATCTCTATAATCTTGATGAATGAACTTGCATAGGTTAACATGTAGTAAAATGGATGCCAAATCATTATGAACAATGGATCTATATGGATCTATACTTAGGATTAGGAAAATGCATGGAAATCACTACTTTAACACAAAATCAAGCCAATGATCCGATATACTCCTTTGGATCCGTGTGAGAGATAATCACCACTCACCAAATCACCTAAACAACCCCAAAGCAACACACTTCAGATCTGGACAGCGAAGGATCTAACTCGATCTATCACAAATCCGCTTCAAACGATGAAATCTCTCTTCGAAGAATGTAGATCTTCAATCTAAGTTCTTCGATCTTTGATTTGGATGGAAGGAATCACAAGATTAAATTGGAGAAAAGAAGTGAAGATGTGTAGAAGTCGAGCTCTCAAAATGGCAGCACTTCGTCGCTTCGAAATCCAGATCCCAAAAATGAAGAAAAACCCTCATATTTATAGGCTGATCCTTAGGTCGCTCGCTCTTAGGTCGTCCACGACCTAAAAACCCCTACGACCTACGACCTACGACCTAGCGCAAGTGCGCGACTTATAGATCCAATGACCTAACACATGCGCGCTTATACGACCTAACGACTTAGCATATGCGTGCTTCCTCGCGACCTACGACTTAACTGAGACGCGACCTAGCAACAGTTCCGACCTAACGACTTAACGGAAGCCACGATCTAACTATGTCACGACCTAAAACAATGCGCGACCTAACTATGTCACGACTTAAAACAATGCGTGACCTAACTACTCAATAACCACGCGACTTAACTGGGTTACGACCTAACCCCTTACGACCTAATACTTAGCGACCTAACAACCCACGACCTAACTCCTAAGTCGTCTACGACTTAACTTCCTTAGGTCGCTCACTGCTACCACCAGCTTCCTTAGGTCGTTGCCGACCTATCCTTCTTAAGTCGCTAACTCGCCCAGTTTCTTAAGCCGCTAACTCTTAAGTCGCTTACTTCTATAAGTCGCTCCAATCCCTAAATCGTTTAACTCCTAAGTCGTCTACTAACTTAGGTCGCTTACGTCCTAACTAAACCACCCCATAGGTCGCTCACTGACTTAAGTCGCTAACCCCTTAGGTCGTCTAACCCTTAGGTCGCCAATTACCTTAGGTCGTCTACTCCGACCTAACTTCTGTACGACCTAACTACTATACGACCTAAGACTTAGACTCTGGACGACTTATCAACAATGCGACCAAATGTCAACTGTTTTACGATGTTTCGATCCGTAAAAATACGGGTCGTTACATTCAATATATATATGTATATATATATATATATATTGAGTGATATCGACTTGTGGAATAATATATTTCTTATGAAATACCCCAGCGATGCAAGTGTCAGACACATCAGAAATCATGGTATATGTACATTTATATATGTATTTATTTCTCAAGTCTATTTGGGTTTCTTTAATGTTCCACATTTAGTTTATACACATATCATATAAGTTTTAGTGTTATATTACTTTTATATTTCATATTACTTATATAATAGTCTTATGTATAATATATCATTAATTAAATCTTATCTAATTAATTTTAATCAGTTAACTCTTTAATTAATTTTAAATTAGTATTCCAATATAACTTTTATATTGGACATATCTACTATAACATTTATAGTGTATACTATAATCTTTATAGTGTAACACATATATATATGTGTATTTTATTAATTAATTAACCTTTAGTTAATTTATTCAATTAAACAATTTTTATTAAAATTTATTAATTTTAAAATTTATCTTGTATGCATACATGTATACTAATGTTATCTTAAACATTTTAAAATAACATAACATATATCAACATATGTAATACATGCATATATGCATTAATTAATTAACATATTTATTTACTTTATTTTATTAATCTTATTAATAAATTTAAAATTTGAAATTATTATATAAATATTTTCAAACATTTTGAAAATATCATTATCCTTTCAAACATTTTGAAAACTTATGTAATATTATAATTTTTATAATAAACATGTTTTATTTTAAATTTAACTATTAAATTTAAAATCTTTAACATTAATTTTCAAAACGATTTTGAAAATTAGCCCAAGGCCTAAATTAAGTTAGGCCTTTTCTATTAGGAGCAACCTTTAGGCTCACTTCACCTTTCGGGTCAGGTCAGTAGCCAGGTAGGACAAGGTACTTGATTACCCAATTCCAATCCTAGACATTACCTTTCTAGACACCGTACTAAGTGGGCAAGCTTAATTAGTTATCCCTAATATGACTAATTTAGACCGCATAGGCTATTGGGCTTCGATACCATTGTTGGAACCAGACTAGCCCGCAGCGGAAGTTGTGGGTGAATTTCAAAAATTTTACCCTATATGATCTTTTATTGGGCCTATGAAGTCTAACTGAATTAAAACATTTCTAAATTTCATTTAAATAAAATCATTTATTTTATTTAAATTCAATTATATTAAGATACGAAATTAATTTTATTTGATTTAGTTTATAGATAAATATATCACATACATATATGTGTGAGTGCATGAGTAACATAATAATCCGTGAAAGGTATAATATGCCCATATGTAGATGTTGGGATTTACATCGCACCACACATATTATCTCATTTTGTATGTCATGTATGTTGTCCAAATATGTGCATGTATATGTGTTACACTATACACACACACATACACACATATGTATGTATAAATACATTATATATAATATATGAACATAAAACATTTATATATAGATAAATATATATAGAAAGAGAAAGAACAATTATTAAAAATTATTTATAATTCAAAATTAACTTAGTTTTACAAACATAATAATTTTAGTATTTTAACTTGTATATATTATGAATAAAATAATATTTTCATCCATAAATAATTAACATAAAATAATCTATTAATGAAAATTCAAATTTTATAGTTTTTTAAAATCTAGGATCATAAAATAAAACTTAGGAAAAATCTGGAGATTTTTCAAAGTTGAATTGTTATTTTTAAAAACAAATACATTGATTTCGGCAATAATTATTTAATATAAAATACTATATTATTAAAAATTAAAAATTAAAAATTTTAAAAACTCTAGGATCATGAATGAAAATGTAAGAAAATTTTTGAAGAAATTTTCATTTAAATTATTATTTTTAATAAACCATAAACAGTATTTCCAAAATAATATTAATTATTAAAAATAATAAACTTTATTGAAAAATTCCTAAATTTTTTTATATATGTTTCTAAAATGAAATAATATTTTTTTAAATATAAAATTGAATTTTTAATGTAATAATTATTTTATATATAAAAAACAATTCAAAAATTCAATAAATGTTAATTTAAAAATATGAATATATGTATGATAATTAATTTTTGAATTTTTAAATTTATATTATATATAAATAAGTGTACTAATTTTTTTAAATCATATATATATATCTTATATATGCATATATGCTATTATGAGAGAGAAATATACACTTATATATATATATATATATGAATTTATTAATAAATATATATAAAACAATTATTAATGACAAAAATTGATTTTGTATAGTGAACAACATTTGTCTATACATAAATCAAATAGTATAATAAACAAATTATGCACATAACCAAACTGATTTGTGACAATCACATCTACTTACAAAAATCTCACCTAACTAAACATATAGTAGCGATATATTTAAACAGATATGAAATTGCTCATTATAGGATCATAGAATATAATTTAATTATTGTAATATGAATTAAAATTTCCAATTTAATGATGCCTTTGAATCCACGTCGAAGCAATGACTTCCCTTCCTTTTACTATTCTTGATTCGTTAGATTGCAAGTTCGAAATCACCGACCACTAACTACCAAATAGTATTATTTTAATTTGAAATATATTTGAGAATTTTGGAGTGGATTGAGAGCTTTGTTTTAACCAGAAATGTAGAAGGTAATGGTGGCCAAAATGGTTAGCTATTGTTTTTAGAGATATATAGGGTTGTATTAGAGAGAAACGATGAAAACCTTTTTACCCATTCTCACTTTATCTCAACCCATTATCTCCAAGCCAATTCCCTATGTTTTAGCCACACCTAGACCTTCCCAAAACCAAAATTTTGCAGCCCTAATGATGGGCCTTAAACCCATCTAAGCCCAAGCCAAAATACTATGCAATTAAATCTAATTTAATCGCTTATCGATATTGTATATCGATCGATATATTTATAACTGTTATAAACATATATATATATATATAATTATTTATTTCTCAAATCATATTCAAATTTTATAATTTATATTTCATAAATATTAATTTAATTAATTTATAAAAATTATAAACTAATTAAATCGTTCGGTCATAAGGGAATTCATCATTTCAGCTGTGTAACTCTTGGGCGTAAATTTGGTCAGCGATTAACATTGAACTATTCTAATGTTAACGTTCACCCGTCACTTAGTAGGTGGTGTGACATTATGGCTAAATTTATCGCTTACTCATTTTTGGTAAAATCCAATTTTAGTTTAATAAGCGTTACCCGGGTGTGACATTTGTTTACACCAATTCTCTACGTCAAAACTATATCACTTTGGACTTATGGAATTTGGTAATGGTCAAAATTCCAACCTCATCCACATTCAACTTTATAGTCTAAATTCAAAGTCCTTGGTTCAATAATAACAATTATTATTAACCGAAATTCTCTGGCCAAAGACTTTGACTTTGAGTTGACTGTGATACTAACTGCATTAACTGAGGAGACGAATCCTCTCTTGAATAGTGCTTCACTTCCAATACTTCCACTCAACCCAACTATAGTCACTCGATGGATGTCATGCCATGATTTGGCTATAATCAAAGCAGAGCTTTCATATTGAAGATCCACAGTATTCTCAAGTCGAGAGAACTATGTAAACCAGTCACATCGATATTTTCTATTTGACCTTAGTTATATTAACCAACAGAAAACTATCGAGTGTCGTTCCATAGTTATCCAATAACCATTAGTACGTAACCCCTAAATGCCCTCAGCAGTCATGATTAACACACTGCCCAACATTTGGAGAGCGTTACGTACTCTAGTCTCAACGGATACATCGATATCCAGTCTTGATGCATCTTGACTAGGAACATTTAAAATGGTATATTTGTTTCTTTGTGATAAATTACTCATGGTTACAACACTTTGTAACTACTATCACAAAATATACCATTTATGGATTTTTCTATTAAATATACTTTTAATTAAGTTAATTAATTAATATAATCACATTATATCAAGTATATAATAGGAAGACAATACCTTTTATTTTGAACAAGATTGGTCAACGAGTTAGATATATGTAACAAATTACATAATTGCCCTTAGGGCATACCCCTAACTCTATCAAAAGTGACAAAGGTAGGAACCAAAATTCTCTTCTTACACGGATTTAAATGATACACCAGAGTGGATTTATCTAGATACCAGAGGACAGATCCTCTATCGGAAGCCAGCAAGAAGAAAGCCCATGGACCATGAAAGGACGTTTGGAAAATATTGCATATTCCATTAGCTGGATAAGCATAACATAAATGACTGCAGATAACTACGGGATCTAATCGAGGAACAGGTCAGAGATTACCGATTACAATAGTACGTGAGAAATCGAACTTCGGTGGATGAACAAGAACATCCATCAACCACAGCAAATGAAAATGCCCATGGATCAAGGTCGAGGATAGTCATCTCTTTATTGGGATGGCAGGTGTTATCCCGCCTTTTGGCAAGGCCGTGACACCAAAAAGTTGACTGGAAAACTAAAGACAGTTCGTCGTAAAAGTTCGTTATACACTGTTTCATCATGGATATCGATGAATTTTGTCTGAGCCCGGATCGGGCTACAATTGATAGGACACGGCAAGTAAAGTCATGAAAGCCAGCATTCCAGATTTCAAGTCAATCCGAGTTCGTATGCTCGAGTTATGATCGATGCAAGTTGGAAGAGAACACCCTATTCTCGTATCCATCGCGGACCCACAGTTCGAATCGATTGAGTTTGCATCGATCAGAGTGGCCTTAAGTTCGTATCCATCAACAAGGTACTGTTCGAATCCATCGGAGGCGCCCATGTTCGAATCCATCACGTTAGCACCACAACCATCTGGTTTGAATCCATTAACGATGTTTCCTTCGTATCCATCAAGCTTGGAGGACCTTCGAATCCATGAAGATACCTCTCTTCGAACCCAACCAGTGCCGTCGTTTCGTATCGATCAGCTGAAGTGAGATATGATCGATACGAAAGAGTCTCAGTTCGAATCCATGCATGAGTAAAGCCTTCGAATCGACTAAGTCAAAGCGGCGAAATTCAAGGGACGACTCTATCAACTCGGCGAAAAATGTGGATCGATGCGAAGAATGCGCGCCACGTCAACCTGCTAATGCGTGCTTGGATCGATTCGAAGCAATGGAATCGAAGTCGTCGATTCGAACCAAGCGTTGCAACCGCAAAAGCGAATTCGTATCGACCATATCTCATGATCCCCAAATCTAAATGATATGAAATTTTCACAGGAGCTTAGGCACATGTTGAAGAATGTCCACACCAAATTTTAGCTCGATTGGATGATTTTTTGATCGATTCGAATGGAGTTCGAATCGATCCCGAAGTGGGCCCAATTTTCTTGAGGCCAGGTGTGTGGGCCCCCTCACGTGCCAGAACTGGTCTCCCAAAATTTAAGCGAACTATCAGTCTCCTACGCCTATAAATAGAGCCCCAGGTCATTCAGAAAAGGGGATCTGGATTCTGAAGCGCCCAGACTCTGCCAGATTCAATTCTACGTCTTATGATCACTGTTGTATTCGAATTTCAGAGCGATCATCAATTGTAATCTGCTGCAACAGATTGAAGTTATCAAGTGAATCAATAAAATCATAAGCTTCAGAGTGGACGTAGGCAAGATCGCCGAACCACTATAAAATCTGTGTTGTTTACTACTGTTCTTTTCAATTTTCTGAGTGTTCTTCATTTTTTATTTCCCTACATATTTGTTATCTGTGAATTGTGATTGCGAACTGGTGCTTTCAACGACTATCGGGTGTTTATGACCAATTTTGGTACAAACATTTCGGTGCTTTCACTGAGAACACTAATTCATGAGTTCTATCATTTAGAAGTTGAATTTGAAGACTTAAGAGCTCAGATCTGAGAAGATATGACAAGGCAAACTAGTAAAAGACAAAGGCCAGAGCAAAGTCAGCATGAAGGGAGTCAAGAAGCTTCCTTGGGGGCAAACCAAGCATTGATCTTCATCGCCAGGGATGAGATGGAGACAATGATGAAGAGACAGGAGGAAATGATCCAGAATTTGCTTCAACAGATTGGACAACTTGGAGCGCAAAATCAAGGAGCAACCAGAGTCCAGAATGGAGCAGGACCATCTGGCGCAGCGCCAAAGCTGGGGGGCACACACTTAGAGCATGTTGATCCAATCCCGGGAAGAGATTCAGGGACATCCAAGCAACCTGGTGGCAACAGAGGGATGAACGCTCAGCCAGGGGGGCAAAGCGAACGTAACACTCAAAGACCACAGCCTGACGACAACGACAGGTTGGCAGAGATGGTCAGACGGGCCATGAGAGGTGGACTAGTCAACAGAGATCTGGAGGATGTACATAGGAGTCCCTTTACTCCTACGATCAGGCAGGCCAGGAATCCACCAGACTTCAAGCTACCATTGGTGGAAATGTATGATGGGCGGACGGATCCAGCGGTCCATCTAACGAAGTATATGAGGCACATGGAAGTGCTGGGGGCATCACTGGAAGTCATGGCCCGGTGCTTTCCATTGTATTTGACGGACATTGCAGCACTATGGTTTAGACAACTGGAGAGTAGCTCCATTGGGACTTGGACAGATTTGACAGAAAGGTTTATGAGACAATTCAGGGTTCATATTTTGAGACCCAAGAACGTGATGAGTTTGGCGACTCTAAAGCAGAAAGCTGGGGAGTCTTTGAGGAGTTTTCTAACGCGATTCAATGCGGCAGCAGCGTCAGTGGATCGACCAGATCCGTCTATGGTCATGATGGCAGCTGTATCTAGAATATCTGATGGCACGGAGTTCAAGAATTCACTAACTAAGGATCCACCTACGGACCTGGGAGAGTTAGATCATGAAGCCGAAAAGTTTTTGCGATTAGAGGATGCTCGTACGGAGAGAGAAGAAGAAATCGATGTTTATGCAGTTAGAGGCGGTAATTCACTTGGAAAAGGTGCAGAGACTGGTAAAGGGAAGCGAAAGGCTGAAGAAAATGATGACAGATCAAAGCGGCAACGGAGGGAGCCGCGATTTACCACCTATTCAGAACTGAACGAGGGTTTGGAGCGAATCTACCAAGACACCCGAGAGCAAGTTGCCTATCGTAGACCAATGCGACGGGATCCAACTACCGACGAGAGGAAATCAGGCAAATATTGCTTATTCCACGAGCTGAATGGACATAGCACAAATGACTATAGACACCTGAAGGATGAGGTAGAAGGGCATATCAGGAACGGTAGGCTACTTCAGTATGTGAGAAGGCGAGCTCCAGCGGTGGAACCAGAGCGGCCACCATCTACATCGGCTAGGGGTAACCCCGAGTCGGGGCACCGTATGGTTATCAGTTGATTTAAATAACGATGAACAAGTCGTAAACTTCTCACTAACACCATCACACCATTTACACATGTATGAGATCGCGAACGATCCACAAGCATGCTCTGAATGATTATTGACCGTTTCGTAGTGAGAATTTACACTTTGACATCCTTGCTTTGCTTTTGTTTCGTGTTGATTTGGACATTTAGACTTTTCTTGTTTGGACATTTCTATCATGGAATTCATGTGAGAGTTAATTTTATATTTGCAATTCTGTAGAAGAAGTTACTCGCGTATGCTTTGGATCGCGAACGGTCCACAAGCACACCTTGTATGGCGACGAACCGCCATGATCGCTGATTCAGAAATTCACCCGTACGTGAATCTGACATTGATAATACTAAGTCCCCCCCCGGGCACACTCATTCGCCTCGAACGGCCCCCGACCTCGAACGGTCACTATTTGCCTCAAACGGCATCCGACCGCGAACGGTCACACCTCATCTAGTATAACAGTCGATCGCGAACGATCACACTCTGCCTCATGCGGCACCCGACCACGAACGGTCACAATTCACCCAATATGACATTTGATCGCGAACGATCACATTCTGCCTCGTGCGGCATCCGATCGCGAACGATCACATTTTATCTCGTGCACCATGCGACCACGAACGGTCACAATCCAGCATAATTCGTCTAGAACGACAACCGATCGCGAACGATCACGTTTCTGCCTCGTACGGCACTCGATCACGAACGATCACATTCTTCTTTCCACGCCACTCGATCACGAACAGTCACAACTCGTCTAGAACGACATCCGACCGCGAACGGTCCCATTTCGTTATTTGCCGCGAACGGCATCCGACCGCGAACGGTCCCATTTCGTTATTTGCTGCAAACGGCATCCGACCTCGAACGGTCCCATATTACCTCAAATGATATACGGTCGCGAACGATCGTCATTCGTGGTCAGGAAAGACTATCAAGTTCTTTGCAGGTCGATGATAGGATATGAACATCCAGCTTATGGAACTACAAAACACACCTTCCTACCGCAAGGCATGTTTTGGGGGCAAATGTTATCCCGCCTTTTGGCAAGGCCGTGACACCAAAAAGTTGACTGGAAAACTAAAGACAGTTCGTCGTAAAAGTTCGTTATACATTGTTTCACCATGGATATCGATGAATTTTGTCCGAGCCCAGATCAGGCTACAATTGATAGGACACGGCAAGTAAAGTCATGAAAGCCAGCATTCCAGATTTCAAGTCAATCCGAGTTCGTATGCTCGAGTTATGATCGATGCAAGTTGGAAGAGAACACCCTATTCTCGTATCCATCGCGGACCCACAGTTCGAATCGATTGAGTTTGCATCGATCAGAGTGGCCTTAAGTTCGTATCCATCAACAAGGTACTGTTCGAATCCATCGGAGGCGCCCATGTTCGAATCCATCACGTTAGCACCACAACCATCTGGTTTGAATCCATTAACGATGTTTCCTTCGTATCCATCAAGCTTGGAGGACCTTCGAATCCATGAAGATACCTCTCTTCGAACCCAACCAGTGCCGTCGTTTCGTATCGATCAGCTGAAGTGAGATATGATCGATACGAACAAGTCTCAGTTCGAATCCATGCATAAGTAAAGCCTTCGAATCGACTAAGTCAAAGCGGCGAAATTCAAGGGACGACTCTATCAACTCGGCGAAAAATGTGGATTGATGCGAAGAATGCGTGCCACGTCAACCTGCTAGCGCGTGCTTGGATCGATTCGAAGCAATGGATTCGAAGTCGTCAATTCGAACCAAGCGTTGCAACCAGAAAAGTGAATTCGTATCGACCATATCTCATGATCCCCAAATCCAAATGATATGAAATTTTCACAGGAGCTTAGGCACATGTTGAAGAATGTCCATACCAAATTTTAGCTCGATTGGATGATTTTTTGATTGATTCGAATGGAGTTCGAATCGATCCCGAAGTGGGGCCAATTTTCTTGAGGCCAGGCGTGTGGGCCCCCTCACGTGCCAGAACTGGTCTCCCAAAATTTAGGCGAACTATCATCCTCCTACGCCTATAAATAGAGCCCCAAGTCATTCAGGAAAGGGGATCTGGATTCTGAAGCGCCCAGACTCTGTCAGATTCAATTCTACGTCTTATGATCACTGTTGTATTCGAATTTCAGAGCGATCATCAATTGTAATCTGCTGCAACAGATTGAAGTTATCAAGTGAATCAATAAAATCATAAGCTTCAGAGTGGACGTAGGCAAGATCGCCGAACCACTATAAAATCTGTGTTGTTTACTGCTGTTCTTTTCAATTTTCTGAGTGTTCTTCATTTTTTATTTCCCTACATATTTGTTATCTGTGAATTGTGATTGCGAACTGGTGCTTTCAACGACTATCGGGTGTTTGTGACCAATTTTGGTACAAACAGCAGGAATCAGGTTCGACCCTCGTACTCTATCGCCCCTTTTCAATAAACAATGCAATAATACAGTCTAGCCACTTACTTGTGTATGGGATCTCGATCGATCCCTAGGCATGCTCTGAGTTGGATGCTAGACTATAATGCCCGGTGAGGCAGCTATCTTGATATTAGGTTTTATGTTTGAATTTGATCCCAGTAGACGAACCTTTGATTATTAAAATCTACATTGAATGTAATGAGTGATATTAATCGCTTTAAAATCCCTTTCGGAGAGACGGGACCGGTGTTCAAGGTGCAAGTCCCCTCGTCGGAGCATGAGCAAATGAACTTGTTCGATATTAATCACTATAAAGTCTCATCCGAAGGGACGAGACCAGAGTGCAAGGTGAAAGTCCCCTCGTCGGAGCACGAGTGGATGGACTTGTATGACATTGATTGCTTTAAGTCCCATCCGGAAAGACGGGACCGGAGTGAAAGAAGTAAGTCATCTCGCTGTAGTGTGAGTAGATAGGCTTGCTTACTGTTGAGTCCTCTTACCGGAGAATGAGTAGATTGGGCTTAGCAAGGGTCCGAAAAGACCATGGAATTGATTATCGACCCCAAATAGCTATGAATAGGATTAATGATCTAAGGAGATTGTAGATTTAACTATCTGCCTTGAACAACCTTGAATTTAACGATCTAGGGAGGATGAAGATTTACACTATCGACCCTGGATGGCCATAAATTTGATTAAAGATCCAGAGAGATCGGGGATCTAACTATCGGTTCTGAACGACCATGAATTTGATTATTGATCTAAAGAGATCGCATATTAAACTGAATATAAAACGATTTGAAAAGATCAAACCTGAAAATGAAAACATATTTGATTTTGATAAAAGGATTTGAACGTCTTGTAATTAGAACAGAACTGACAAATCCCGGATGAATACAGGATGATTTTAATATGTGATGTAATAACTCCGAATGAAATTGGAATTGTGATGATGTATAGACAACACTTTGGCAGAGTCTAGACCCTTAGGCTATGACGGGTCTGGAAAGACCTGTGATTGACAAGAGAATCCAAAGGAACCCGATGATTCGCAATGGTTTGATCGACTAATAACTAGGTAATTAAACTACTAACATCTCATCAATGCCAACAATTGATTTTGAGCAAAACACGCCTTCCGTTTGCAAAGCGCGCTTTGGGGGGGCAAGTGTTATCCCATCTTTTGACCAGGCAGTATACGGACAAACTTGACAAGTCAAACTTCGAAATTATCAAGGAAAGATGCCCAAAGAGATGACCGCGAAGCTAAAAAACAATACACATCTAAGATCACAAAGAAAATGCCAAACCAACCCGAGACCAGAAAAGCAAGATCCCACCAAAGTGGTGGGTCAGTACTGACCCAACACCTTGGGTTGATACCGATCCAAGAATGCTCCTCTAGGGGGGCCATCTTCTGCCTACGTGCCTTACTTGATGTCAAAAGCATATACTGAGTGTTGTTTCGTTGATCCAATGCAATTCTCTATCGATCTTCATGAAATCTTGAACCTACAACTTTGTATTTCCACGGATCCATCATTTGAACTCAGAAACAAGCTAATATTGGTGAAAACAACTATGGAATCACAAAGCTAACCAAGGATGAACCAAAGCGAAGAGTTCAGGATGACCAGATTTGCCATCTTTTGGAGTCGTACCGACCCAAGCCCTTGGAGTTGTACTGACCCATATAAGTTAATAAGGTGGCATTTACTTTGGTGGAGAAATAGTCTAAGGTATGGAAAACGAGGTGAAGATCGTCTGGACGAGATTTTAGGCTCCCTACCTCTACAAATAGGAGGGTATGGCTCATTTTTCAGGATTTTTGGCTCTTACTCTCCTTTCTATAATTTCTTGTAATCTCCATCGGAGTTGTACCGACCCACAAGAATTTCCTCCTCCAAATTAGAGTATAAGCAATAAAATCATTAAGTGGATGTAGGTCAAGATTAGCCGAACCACTATAAACTGTTGTGTGCTCTTTTCTTCTCATTTTTCATTTATTTTCTTCACTTTTCATTCTCTACTTAATCTATTGGGCGTTTGTGCCATTTTTAGTTCAAGCATCCATGCTATGTCCTTGGTTTGTAATTCATTTACCGTAAAACATTTGGTGTCCTAGATTTGTATAAGTGGGCAGGAAGAAAAGGTATCCATATATTCATTACTCACATAATTCATTAAATTCAAGCTGCATTGTTGTATTACTTGAAGTTAATAAAAACAAACAATGGCATTTTAACCAATGTTTCGATGCCCCAATGCTATAATCGTAATTTTGAATTACTTATGTTTTCTTAGTACATGTTATAATGCATGCATGATATTGACTTCACATACAAGCTATTGCTTTTAGATCTTAACCTAGATGTTTATCAAACAACATAGAATAGAACATTGTAGGTATAGAATCGAATTAACCTTAAAGGGTGTGGTGGGGGTGAATAGAGTTTATAATAAATTTACAAGATAGTAAAAATTGCAGCACTGATAATAATAAGGTAAATGCGGAAATTAAATTGACACACAAGTTTACCTAGCTTCGGCAAAACCAGTCTACTATTGCCCCAGCAAACTCATGACTCTCACTAACCTAATTGTTCTAACTCTACGCTTAAAACCCTACCACAACTCAAGTCTCGAGTTGCGAATTCTCGAACCATACCCTGTAGTTTGTAGCTAGTTAAAACCTAGAGTTTATACAATTTAAAAACAAAATATAAAAGAAAGAGAAACTCTATACTAATTAGGCCCAAAACATTTTGTTTACAATTAAAGAATATGGCCAAACTAAAATAAAATACGATCTCCCCTTTTATAATTCTTCAGCTCGTATTTTTCTTCGAAACCGATTCCCCGTTTTGTCCTTGTTTTGATTTAAGGTTTCCAAATCTAAAGCTGCCTCTTTGAAATTCTGATTCGAATCGCTGTCCTTTTTCTTTGATGCTCGCATTCTTTAATTTAACAACAGTTTGATGTTGCAGTAGCTTTCAGAGTCGACTGTACGTGAGATAGATTATTCGGTATGATTTTTGCCTTTTTCAATTTTTATTATTCTCGACTTCTCATCTAAATGTCGATGAATATATTGGGTATTTATAGAGTTTGATTTTGAAATTGAATCCGTTATTTTTTAATTAGTGATTTCAAATCTTGGTTTTGGTATTCATTGATTCCAGATCAAACGATTAAATGAATTCTGACTTGTTCTCGTTGTGAAGTATACTCTAATATATATATTTGAATATATTTTGAATAAATTTGACCCTGGTTGATTTTCTATTGACGCAGCAGCGGATAACAAAAATGATGAAACTGTGAAAGTAGCGATCGATGGAATAGAAGATACCGAATGGCCCAAATCCGTTGATCCAAAGATACCGGATTCTAGCTATCCCAAACACGTTGATCGTGCACGATACCGTGTTTAAAGATCTACGATTCTTCGTACGTTGATCTAGCGCACTAGATACCGTGAATCGGCTTCAGCAGTCGTTGAATCGAGCGCACTCGATTACCGAAAGTGGAGATATGAGATCACACTCAACTACCAATTGGAGAAGTGGCACAAAGCACACAAACAAGTTTTTATTCAAAATCAACTAAACTTTACAAATGATACAACCGGCCTATTTATAGGCAATTTACAACTCCATTTACATCACAACACCTAGGTCGTTAACGACCTAACAGACGCGACCTACGACCTATCACATTACAACACACGTGACTTATCACATCACGTTACACGACCTAAAAACAATACAGATTACAACAAGTAAACGACTTATAATATTTACAACAGTTACAACATCACGACTTACACTTGAGCGACCTAAAATGTAGGGTAGCGACTTAAGGAATAACTTTTGGAAATCTTCATGCGACCTACCCCTTGAGCGACTTAAAGAAATGCAGCAGTGATCGACCTAAAAAATAAAAGGCAGCGACCTATCTTCTCAGTACATAAGGTCGAGCGACCTAAAATAAAGCGGCATCCACATCAGCGACCTAACATAGGTCGTAACTCGAAACAGTCAACATCCGAAAGGTTGGAGCGACCTAAAATTGGTTCGCTAGGTCGTGAGCGACCTAAGGATTTAGTGAAGAAGTTAGGCCGTAACTCCTTATCTCTTGACTTGTTAGGTCGTGAGCGACCTAAGGACCGTGAGCGACCTTCACTAGGTCGTGAGCGACCTAAGGAATCACTAGGTCGTGAGCAATTCGAATCAGATGAACTAGATCGCGCTGCATCATCTATGATTTCGATTTTGACTTGTTCAATCATTTCTATTGCTGAATTTTTTTGATCGACTGCTTTGACTTTTGATATGTTTATTGATGTTGAACCTTGTAACTGATACTTAATATAGCATGAATTGATTTTTGTCTTTGATGCTTTGTTTCATTTGAGTGTCATGTCCCTTATGTGACTTTCCATCTTCTTATTGAGTTTTGACTTGCTGGAAAATGGTTGCTTGATTATTCTGAATTAAAATTCTGTTTTGGCCTTAACGTTGTTGCTTGATAACGAACTCACAACCTTGTTGCTTGAGTTGTTATCTGGCTAATGAACAGATGCTTTGTCACTTGACAGTGTTGTGTATGTCTTCATTGCTATTGTGTGCATCACCTCTTGTTCATAATATGTTTGTGCGAGCATATTATGTTGCTTTAGTGTATATCCTTGATCTTGTTCCTATGTACTTGTGCACCATATGGTTTTGCCTTGTATGTGTTTGTGCATGCATGTATGTACCACAGCTGCATCTTCATTTCAATTTGCTGTCTGGCAATGTTATTCTGTCTATGCATGTTGTATTTGTAACAGCGATGCCTGTATGCATGTTCTAAATTGGTTCAGTTTGTATCCTTGCTGTACTTGACTCTCTCTTATGTATCTAAACTTGGTTTCTATAAAAGATGAACTGATCGGTTTTTTGAGTCATTATTTTATTGATGTGTATGTAACCTAATGCTTGTACATCTCTGTGGGTGCATGCTGGTCTAATACTCCTCTTTGACCTGTTTGTGCAACCTTATGTGTGCACTTGCAATTTTGACCTGACTGGTTTGAACTAAAATAATTCACTTGCGTTGAGCCAAAGCTTTCTTGGGCTTGACTTGTGCATGCACTTGTGTTGAGTCCAAGCTTGACCTTTGCATTTGTCCCTAAAATTTATTTATGCAAGTGCGTTTTGTGTGTGCATAGCCTTATGGCATGTACAGCGATACAGTACGCATGTCATATGCTGCTCGTGTACATTTTTCGATTCCAGTTTTAAAATACGAAAACAAACAACCTAATTAACTGAGATAACATTATATTTAATTAAATTTTTATTTTTTCAATTATTAATTTTTTTTGCTTTTTACTGTGTTGTTTATTTGACAGGCAATGTAGAAGACGGACACAAGCTAGAGCAAGAAGACAACAAATCAAATTCGAGTGAATGAGTGAGTAAAGTGAGTGATGTTGTGGAGAGTGAAAATATTGTTATATATGAAAGTGTATAAATTGTGTTGTATATGAATGCGTAAAATTGTGTTGAAGCTATGTTGTGTACTATTTGAAAATTGTATTAAAATAAAATATTTGTTTAAATGAATTATGGTTTGCTTATTTCAATATGTGATGTTGCAATAATACTATAATAATAACATTTAAATATGTATGTAACATTCTAAATTGATTTTAAAAGTTTAATAATTTATATTCAAATATAGTGATTGTTTAGGTATTTGAATTGTGAATTAAGTATTCGAATGGTGAATTAAACATTAATTAAATGAATTTAATAGCCTTATTTAACTGCTTTTAATTAATAAATAATAACGGTTAATTTTTTTGTAAATTTATTTACAATAATAAATGGTTTGAATAAATATTCAAAAATTAATTGTTAATATAACGACTTGACTTCTATTGATGTATTTTTAATTTAATTTATTTGATTTTTCCATAATTTTTAATTTGAAAAATATTTAAATTATCGTTTGATAATTTTTCGGTAAATGACGGTATTTCTATTATTTTACAAAATTAGTTAACCAGTGTATATTTTTTTGTTTTAGGATCATGTGGCATTTTTCTACGCGATCATATTTTTGTTTTGTCGCTCGCGGCTCGTACATAGATGAAAATCTATGCCGCGAGATGCCGAAAATCATAAAATAATCATAAGTTAACACTTGACTAAATCATTCCATAAGTTTTTTCCTCTTTTCAATGTACTATTCTATCAAAATCAAAACAAAGAAAATTTAGAAAATTTGAAAATTTTAAATCTCATCTTGCCTAGATTTGCGTTTTGTATGAGTTGTGTAGAGTGCGGCGAGGTTTGGAGGGTGCGATGGTTAAGAACAATATATGAGCCTCTTTCTCCCATCCGACTCAGCTTGCCTGACCAGAGCTTAAAAGCTAGGTTTTTATTTCCTTGGAATCAAAGGGGAATTAGCTCGATTTGAGGTTGTATTTGGGTTCAACGAGGCAAGTAGCACCTAAGGTCGAAGTTTCATGGTGTATTGTGGTCCAATGAGTGGTGCGACTTTTTGGAGTCGCAATCGACATGAGTTGGTAGCGAATTTGTAGGGGGAGGTGGTGGTGAGGTCGGGGTGTCCATCACAAAGTTCGTCGAACGTGCAATTCAATGACGCGATCGGTGTTGGGTATCATCGTGTGTGGAGAAAGAGGGAGGCGGAGGAAGGTGCGGTAATGGCGAAGCTCGTTGTTGGGTTAGGCGAGAGTTTTGTAAATGAGGAAGATGAATTAATATAGGGTAGTTAGATTTTAAAATGTAATCAATGTGTTAATTTTATTATTTAAAATTGATAAATTATAAAAACAAATCTTGCTCATATGAGGTCCAAACGAAATGCGGTATTTTGTGTTGCACTCGTAATGGTGATAGTTACTTAATGGAATTGGTTTCTTCAAATTTGGAGCAAGTGAAATTCTGGGCAAAAATCGAACGTCGCTCGATTTTAGTTCAAATCGGAACGCTTCGACATCAACTGGAATTTCGAGGAGTTTACTCACCTCTGAATAAATTATACAATATATGTGTTGCTATAGATTATTGTTGAATACTTGGTTGATAATTTATGTTGTTGTTTGATTGTTTGTTTGGTTTTAAATTCCCGCTCGAAAAGGCAAATGTCATAAATAACCATTTTGTTGCAAGAAAGAAAAATAAATGGAAAGTTGGAGTGTACAAAATGAATAGGTCGCTACAGAATACTTTGAAGTACACATTCACGTGTGTAATTTACATGAAACTTTTGTAGAGAGATCCTCAGGGTTTTCTCGCCAATATTTATTCAATTACTTACTTATATTCTTATGCTGCCTATAATGTTGTTTGGTTGAAACAATTATGACATATTGTTTGGTTTGAATAAGCATTGTTAAGCGATTTTTGCTATACCGTCACTTATGAAAAACCATCCCCTTAAACCATTTTGTGTATGGAACGATTTCATAAAATAAACGTTTGGTCGTGTGTTTTACTTTAAAAGTTGTTTAAACTATATTTTCAAATATTTGGAGAATTCTAAAAATAAAGAATAAGTGTTGATTAAAATTTATAAAAGGAGTTACAAATTTACTTAAATATTTTTTTGGGATAATTAACGCTGTTTCTAATTTACAAAAAGATTATAAATTTGATTTATTATCTTTTGGAATAATTAATGTGGTTTAAATTTATAAAAGATTATAAATTGGATTTAATTATTTTTCGGGCACTTAAAGTTGTTTTAAATTTATGAAGGTTATTCACCTTAAATATTTTTTAAATTCTTTTCAAATGGGTGTGTAAGTATTGTATTAGTTAAGAAAGGAATTTGAGGGTTTAAATACAATTTTAGTTATAATTCAATTATAATAAAGTTAATTAATAAAGTTATTAACGATGTTTAAAAGTTATTTAACTAATTTAATAAAAGTGATTAAAGTTAATCAACTGATTTAATAAAGGAGTTTAAAGTTAATTAATCATTTTAATAATGATGTTTAAGATTAATTAATCATTTTAATGAATGATATTTAAAGTTAATTAATTGGTTTAAACAAAGATGTTTAAAATTAATTATCCGATTTAATAAAGGTGTTTAAAGATAATCGATTTATTTATTAAAAGAGTTATAAAGTTGATTAAATCTCTTTTTGGAATAATTAATGTGGTTTTTAATTTATAAAATTATTTAAATTGATTTATTATCTTTTGGGATAATAAATGATGTTTGAAACTTATAAATGATAGTTTATAAATGAGAAAATCTTAAAATGGAATATTTATTTAAGGAGTATTTTTTAAAGTGTTTTACAAATATTTGTAATGTAAAAACCAAGCACAAGTTCGGTTTTAAAAGTTTAAAGTTTGATTCGGTTATGGAAAAGGCAGGAAATTTAACTTCCGTAAACACTATCGCTTATATGGAAAGGATTTAGTCATACTCTTAGCACTAAATGTCGAGGTATGGAAACATGTCCCTATCTCGAAAGTTAAAAATGTCATCAAGGCAATACCTAGAGGTAACACCACCTTCACTTTCCCGACTTCTTTGTAACCAAGAAATATTACAAGTTTGAAACCAATGAGTAATGGTGAGAATATGAGATTTACTTTCTATATACGATCATTTTAATGGTGAGAATTTGGCAGAGTATGTGTCTAAGTGTATGATTAGCCAAAGGGTAAAGGAGAAGCAAAATAAGCTGGGAGGATTGTTGCAACCATTGGATATACCGCAGTGGATGTGGGAAAGTGTTTCTATATATTTCATTAATGGACTGGGAATGAGAGTATTTGGGTCATAATCGATCGACTAACCAAATGCGTTCACTTTGTTTCATTTAGGAGTACGAGGAAAGTTGCACCTTTCAAAACTCTATATGTGAGGGAAATATTTCAGTTCAACGGAGTTCCTTCTAGCATTGTTAGTGACTGAGATCCAGTTTGTACCAATGAATTTTGGAGGAGTCTTCAAGAAGCTTTAGGCATTGAGTTGAGTTTATGTACCGCTTATCACCCACAGATAGATGGACAGATGAAGAGCGCAAACTGGATATTGGAGGATCTACTTAGGATGTGTATCTTGGATTTTGCCTTGGGAGGATCACTTGCCACTAGCGGGGTTCACTTATAATAATAGATATAAGGAAAGTATTGGGATGATGCCATTTGAGGCATTACATGAGAGGCCATGTAGATCACCATCTTGTTGGTGGGACACTACAGATAGGCACATTCTTGGATCGGATATGGTAGGGGAGACATCAGAGAAAGTAGACTTGATACATTGAAGGATGAAAACCACATAAGATAGGAAGAAGTCTTATGCTGACAGAAGATGCACAAAGTTGGAGTTCGTAGTGGGAGACATGGTATTTGTGAAGGTCTCACCGCTTAGGCATGTCATGAGGTTTGGTAGTTCAAAAAAGTTAGCACCAAGGTTTGTATGGCCTTTTCCAATCATAGGTAGAGTTGCGAAGTTAGCTTATAGGGTAAAGCTTCCTAAAATTGAGTGGCAGTATGTGTCATTTTCCATATGTCACACTTGTGGAGGTGTCTACGTGATACAGCAGTTATAGTCGAGTCAGCTAGAGGAGGTGGTAGTAGAAAAGGAGTCACTTGTTCACCGTGCACCCACTCATATCCTTGACCATGGTAAAAAATGACTCTGCAATAAAATTATTAAGCTCGTTAAGGTCTAGTGAGGAGATGAGCCAACAGAGAGTACACGAGAGCCCATAGAGAAGATCTGAGCTTCCCATCTAGAAATTTTTTTGTAAATGTTTCCATTTAGTTAATATGTATAAACAGCTTATGCATTTAGGTTTAGCTTAGTGTACCCCATAGGTAGGAGCACTTGGATGCTAGGAATGGTTACGAATGTGTCATTAGGACATGTTTTGGATGATAGTTGCTAATGTATGTATTTATTAAATTGATCTTTGTGCACATTGGCAAATATTTTTAAGTTAGCATACACACATCGTCATTTGTTTTATTTCACTATGTTTTATGCATATGATTGTTGCACTATAGATTGAATGGTTGCGCATATATATATATATATATAGAAATGCCAGTATATATACCTAGGAAGTTGCGTACATTTGGATACAGGGCATAAGCATATGCATTTCAGGAGGTTGATTAGATCAAGAGCCCGCCTAATTTTTCCATTATTATAGGTTCATATACTTTTGATGCCTATATGTACATACTGCAATAGAAATTTGAACTATGGACAATGATTGTCAGTGGTTGTTGGCTGGGTAGATGGTTATAAGTACTAACTTCAATACGTACGAGTTGCATTTTACCATCATTGGAGATTTCGGGGATGAAATCCTTTTATGGGGGAAGAATGTAACACCCAACAAAAAAATTAAACATAAATTTTATAAAGAAATTAAGTTAATTATAATAAAGGTAAAGTAGACTTTTCATAAACATCTGAATTTGGCTATGAAACTTGCACCGTTGCGTTCATAGTTAATTTCCAAATAATTTTCATATATAAAGTTTTGTAATTGGAGCTCGTATAGAAAAGTTATTAAAGTTTAAAGATTCGAAATTGAAAATAATTAAAATATAAATATATGGTAAGAATTACAAAATCAGAAACATTAACCGATAGAAACATTGGTTGGGATCGGTCGACTGCCCCAAGCCAACCAGACAAGCTTTAGCGGCTAGGGTTAAATTAAGCCGAATGGCCTTGTTTTTATATAATTAAATCTAACGGTCCAATGCAATTCTCTATCGATCTTCATGAAATCTTGAACCTACAACTTTGTATTTCCACGGATCCATCATTTGAACTCAGAAACAAGCTAATATTGGTGAAAACAACTATGGAATCACAAAGCTAACCAAGGATGAACCAAAGCGAAGAGTTCAGGATGACCAGATTGGCCATCTTTCGGAGTCGTACCGACCCAAGCCCTTGGAGTTGTACTGACCCATATAAGTTAATAAGGTGGCATTTACTTTGGTGGAGAAATAGTCTAAGGTATGGACAACGAGGTGAAGATCGTCTGGACGAGATTTTAGGCTCCCTACCTCTACAAATAGGAGGGTATGGCTCATTTTTCAGGATTTTTGGCTCTTACTCTCCTTTCTATAATTTCTTGTAATCTCCGTCGGAGTTGTACCGACCCACAAGAATTTCCACCTCCAAATTAGAGTATAAGCAATAAAATCATTAAGTGGATGTAGGTCAAGATTAGCCGAACCACTATAAACTGTTGTGTGCTCTTTTCTTCTCATTTTTCATTTATTTTCTTCACTTTTCATTCTCTACTTAATCTATTGGGCGTTTGTGCCATTTTTAGTTCAAGCAACCATGCTATGTCCTTGGTTTGTAATTCATTTACCGTAAAACATTTGGTGTCCTAGATTTGTATAAGTGGGCAGGAAAAAAAGGTATCCCTATATTCATTACTCACATAATTCATTAAATTCAAGCTTCATTGTTGTATTACTTGAAGTTAATAAAAACAAACAATGGCATTTTAACCAATGTTTCGATGCCCCAATGCTATAATCGTAATTTTCAATTACTTATGTTTTCTTAGTACATGTTATAATGCATGCATGATATTGACTTCACATACAAGCTATTGCTTTTAGATCTTAACCTAGATGTTTATCAAACAACATAGAATAGAACATTGCAGGTATAGAATCGAATTAACCTTAAAGGGTGTGGTGGGGGTGAATAGAGTTTATAATAAATTTACAAGATAGTAAAAATTGCAGCACGGATAATAATAGGGTAAATGCGGAAATTAAATTGACACACAAGTTTACCTAGCTTCGGCAAAACCAGTCTACTGTTGCCCCAGCAAACTCACGACTCTCACTAACCTAATTGTTCTAACTCTACGCTTAAAACCCTACCACAACTCAAGTCTCGAGTTGCGAATTCTCGAACCATACCCTGTAGTTTGTAGCTAGTTAAAACCTAGAGTTTATACAATTTAAAAACAAAATATAAAAGAAAGAGAAACTCTATACTAATTAGGCCCAAAACATTTTGTTTACAATTAAAGAATATGGCCAAACTAAAATAAAATACGATCTCCCCTTTTATAATTCTTCAGCTCGTATTTTTCTTCGAAACCGATTCCCCGTTTTGTCCTTGTTTTGATTTAAGGTTTCCAAATCTAAAGCTGCCTCTTTGAAATTCTGATTCGAATCGCTGTCCTTTTTCTTTGATGCTCGCATTCTTTAATTTAACAACAGTTTGATGTTGCAGTAGCTTTCAGAGTCGACTGTACGCGAGATAGATTATTCGGTATGATTTTTGCCTTCTTCAATTTTTATTATTCTCGACTTCTCATCTAAATGTCGATGAATATATTGGGTATTTATAGAGTTTGATTTTGAAATTGAATCCGTTATTTTTTATTTAGTGATTTCAAATCTTGGTTTTGGTATTCATTGATTCCAGATCGAACGATTATATGAATTCTGACTTGTTCTCGTTATGAAGTATACTCTAATATATATATTTGAATATATTTTGAATAAATTTGACCCTGGTTGATTTTCTATTGACGCAGCAGCGGATAACAAAAATGATGAAACTGTGAAAGTAGCGATCGATGGAATAGAAGATACCGAATGGCCCAAATCCGTTGATCCAAAGATATCGGATTCTAGCTATCCCAAACACGTTGATCGTGCACGATACCGTGTTTAAAGATCGACGATTCTTTATACGTTGATCTAGCGTACTAGATACCGTGAATCGGCTTCAGCAGTCGTTGAATCGAGCGCACTCGATTACCGAAAGTGGAGATAGGAGATCACACTCAACTACCAATTGGAGAAGTGGCACAAAGCACACAAACAAGTTTTTATTCAAAATCAACTAAACTTTACAAATGATACAACCGGCCTATCTATAGGCAATTTACAACTCCATTTACATCACAACACCTAGGTCGTTAACGACCTAACAGACGCGACCTACGACCTATCACATTACAACACACGCGACTTATCACATCACGTTACACGACCTAAAAACAATACAGATTACAACAAGTACATGCCTTATAGTATTTACAACAGTTACAACATCACGACTTACACTTGAGCGACCTAAAATGTAGGGTAGCGACTTAAGGAATAGCTTTTGGAAATCTTCATGCGACCTACCCCTTGAGCGACTTAAAGAAATGCAGCAGTGAGCGACCTAAAAAATAAAAGGCAGCGACCTATCTTCTCAGTACATAAGGTCGAGCGACCTAAAATAAAGCGGCATCCACATCAGCGACCTAACATAGGTCGTAACTCGAAACAGTCAACATCCGAAAGGTTGGAGCGACCTAAAATTGGTTCGCTAGGTCGTGAGCGACCTAAGGATTTGGTGAAGAAGTTAGGCCGTAACTCCTTATCTCTTGACTTGTTAGGTCGTGAGCGACCTAAGGACTGTGAGCGACCTTCACTAGGTCGTGAGCGACCTAAGGAATCACTAGGTCGTGAGCAATTCGAATCAGATGAACTAGATCGCGCTGCATTATCTATGATTTCGATTTTGACTTGTTCAATCATTTCTATTGCTGAATTTTTTTGATCGACTGCTTTGACTTTTGATATGTTTATTGATGTTGAACCTTGTAACTGATACTTAATATAGCATGAATTGATTTTTGTCTTTGATGCTTTGTTTCATTTGAGTGTCATGTCCCTTATGTGACTTTCCATCTTCTTATTGAGTTTTGACTTGCTGGAAAATGGTTGCTTGATTATTCTGAATTAAAATTCTGTTTTGGCCTTAACGTTGTTGCTTGATAACGAACTCACAACCTTGTTGCTTGAGTTGTTATCTGGCTAATGAACAGATGCTTTGTCACTTGACAGTGTTGTGTATGTCTTCATTGCTATTGTGTGCATCACCTCTTGTTCATAATATGTTTGTGCGAGCATATTATGTTGCTTTAGTGTATATCCTTGATCTTGTTCCTATGTACTTGTGCACCATATGGTTTTGCCTTGTATGTGTTTGTGCATGCATGTATGTACCACAGCTGCATCTTCATTTCAATTTGCTGTCTGGCAATGTTATTC
The DNA here is from genome assembly GCA_030737815.1 of Allium fistulosum. Taxonomy (NCBI): domain Eukaryota; kingdom Viridiplantae; phylum Streptophyta; class Magnoliopsida; order Asparagales; family Amaryllidaceae; genus Allium; species Allium fistulosum. The sequence goes on from CM060908.1 coordinate 148,451,985, forward strand.
TGTCTATGCATGTTGTATTTGTAACAGCGATGCCTGTATGCATGTTCTAAATTGGTTCAGTTTGTATCCTTGCTGTACTTGACTCTCTCTTATGTATCTAAACTTGGTTTCTATAAAAGATGAACTGATCGGTTTTTTGAGTCATTATTTTATTGATGTGTATGTAACCTAATGCTTGTACATCTCTGTGGGTGCATGCTGGTCTAATACTCCTCTTTGACCTGTTTGTGCAACCTTATGTGTGCACTTGCAATTTTGACCTGACTGGTTTGAACTAAAATAATTCACTTGCGTTGAGCCAAAGCTTTCTTGGGCTTGACTTGTGCATGCACTTGTGTTGAGTCCAAGCTTGACCTTTGCATTTGTCCCTAAAATTTATTTATGCAAGTGCGTTTTGTGTGTGCATAGCCTTATGGCATGTACAGCGATACAGTACGCATGTCATATGCTGCTCGTGTACATTTTTCGATTCCAGTTTTAAAATAGGAAAACAAACAACCTAATTAACTGAGATAACATTATATTTAATTAAATTTTTATTTTTGCAATTATCAATTTTTTTTGCTTTTTACTGTGTTGTTTATTTGACAGGCAATGTAGAAGACGGACACAAGCTAGAGCAAGAAGACAACAAATCAAATTCGAGTGAATGAGTGAGTAAAGTGAGTGAGTGTTGTGGAGAGTGAAAATATTGTTATATATGAAAGTGTATAAATTGTGTTGTATATGAATGCGTAAAATTGTGTTGAAGCTATGTTGTGTACTATTTGAAAATTGTATTAAAATAAAATATTTATTTAAATGAATTATGGTTTGCTTATTTCAATATGTGATGTTGCAATAATACTATAATAATAACATTTAAATATGTATGTAACATTCTAAAATTTTATCGTTTTAATTTTGAATATTTAATTAATTGATTTTAAAAGTTTAATAACTTATATTCAAATATAGTGATTATTTAGGTATTTGAATTGTGAATTAAGTATTCGAATGGTGAATTAAACATTAATTAAATGAATTTAATAGCCTTATTTAACTGCTTTTAATTAATAAATAATAACGGTTAATTTTTTTGTAAATTTATTTACAATAATAAATGGTTTGAATAAATATTCAAAAATTAATTGTTAATATAACGACTTGACTTCTATTGATGTATTTTTAATTTAATTTATTTGATTTTTCCATAATTTTTAATTTGAAAAATATTTAAATTATCGTTTGATAATTTTTCGGTAAATGACGGTATTTCTGTTATTTTACAAAATTAGTTAACAAGTGTATATTTTTTTGTTTTAGGATCATGTGGCATTTTTCTACGCGATCATATTTTTGTTTTGTCGCTCGCGGCTCGTACATAGATGAAAATCTATGCCGCGAGATGCCGAAAATCATAAAATAATCATAAGTTAACACTTGACTAAATCATTCCATAAGTTTTTTCCTCTTTTCAATGTACTATTCTATCAAAATCAAAACAAAGAAAATTTAGAAAATTTGAAAATTTTAAATCTCATCTTGCCTAGATTTGCGTTTTGTATGAGTTGTGTAGAGTGCGGCGAGGTTTGGAGGGTGCGATGGTTAAGAACAATATATGAGCCTCTTTCTCCTATCCGACTCAGCTTGCCTGACCAGAGCTTAAAAGCTAGGTTTTTATTTCCTTGGAATCAAAGGGGAATTAGCTCGATTTGAGGTTGTATTTGGGTTCAACGAGGCAAGTAGCACCTAAGGTCGAAGTTTCATGGTGTATTGTGGTCCAATGAGTGGTGCGACTTTTTGGAGTCGCAATCGACATGAGTTGGTAGCGAATTTGTAGGGGGAGGTGGTGGTGAGGTCGGGGTGTCCATCACAAAGTTCGTCGAACGTGCAATTCAATGATACGATCGGTGTTGGGTATCATCGTGTGTGGAGAAAGAAGGAGGCGGAGGAAGGTGCGGTAATGGCGAAGCTCGTTGTTGGGTTAGGCGAGAGTTTTGTAAATGAGGAAGATGAATTAATATAGGGTAGTTAGATTTTAAAATGTAATCAGTGTGTTAATTTTATTATTTAAAATTGATAAATTATAAAAACAAATCTTGCTCATATGAGGTCCAAACGAAACGCGGTATTTTGTGTTGCACTCGTAATGGTGATAGTTACTTAATGGAATTGGTTTCTTCAAATTTGGAGCAAGTGAAATTCTGGGCAAAAATCGAACGTCGCTCGATTTTAGTTCAAATCGGAACGCTTCGACATCAACTGGAATTTCGAGGAGTTTACTCACCTCTGAATAAATTATACAATATATGTGTTGCTATAGATTATTGTTGAATACTTGGTTGATAATTTATGTTGTTGTTTGATTGTTTGTTTGGTTTTAAATTCCCGCTCGAAAAGGAAAATGTCATAAATAACCATTTTGTTGCAAGAAACAAAAATAAATGGAAAGTTGGAGTGTACAAAATGAATAGGTCGCTACAGAATACTTTGAAGTACACATTCACGTGTGTAATTTACATGAAACTTTTGTAGAGAGATCCTCAGGGTTTTCTCGCCAATATTTATTCAATTACTTACTTATATTCTTATGCTGCCTATAATGTTGTTTGGTTGAAACAATTATGACATACTGTTTGGTTTGAATAAGCATTGTTAAGCGATTTTTGCTATACCGTCACTTATGAAAAACCATCCCCTTAAACCATTTTGTGTATGGAACGATTTCATAAAATAAACGTTTGGTCGTGTGTTGTACTTTAAAAGTTGTTTAACCTATATTTTCAAATATTTGGAGAATTCTAAAAATAAAGAATAAGTGTTGATTAAAATTTATAAAAGGAGTTACAAATTTACTTAAATATTTTTTTGGGATAATTAACGCTGTTTCTAATTTACAAAAAGATTATAAATTTGATTTATTATCTTTTGGAATAATTAATGTGGTTTAAATTTATAAAAGATTATAAATTGGATTTAATTATTTTTCGGGCACTTAAAGTTGTTTTAAATTTATGAAGGTTATTCACCTTAAATATTTTTTAAATTCTTTTCAAATGGGTGTGTAAGTATTGTATTAGTTAAGAAAGGAATTTGAGGGTTTAAATACAATTTTAGTTATAATTCAATTATAATAAAGTTAATTAATAAAGTTATTAACGATGTTTAAAAGTTATTTAACTAATTTAATAAAAGTGATTAAAGTTAATCAACTGATTTAATAAAGGAGTTTAAAGTTAATTAATCATTTTAATAATGATGTTTAAGATTAATTAATCATTTTAATGAATGATATTTAAAGTTAATTAATTGGTTTAAACAAAGGTGTTTAAAATTAATTATCCGATTTAATAAAGGTGTTTAAAGATAATCGATTTATTTATTAAAAGAGTTATAAAGTTGATTAAATCACTTTTTGGAATAATTAATGTGGTTTTTAATTTATAAAAGTATTTAAATTGATTTATTATCTTTTGGGATAATAAATGATGTTTGAAACTTATAAATGATAGTTTATAAATGAGAAAATCTTAAAATGGAATATTTATTTAAGGAGTATTTTTTAAAGTGTTTTACAAATATTTGTAATGTAAAAACCAAGCACAAGTTCGGTTAGTTTAAAGTTTGATTCGGTTATGGAAAGGGCAGGAAATTTAACTTCCGTAAACACTATCGCTTATATGGAAAGGATTTAGTCATACTCTTAGCACTAAATGTCGAGGTATGGAAACATGTCCCTATCTCGAAAGTTAAAAATGTCATCAAGGCAATACCTAGAGGTAACACCACCTTCACTTTCCCGACTTCTTTGTAACCAAGAAATATTACAAGTTTGAAACCAATGAGTAATGGTGAGAATATGAGATTTACTTTCTATATACGATCATTTTAATTATTCCTGATAGTTGATTTATTGACTATCGATTCATCTTTCTTCTTTGAATATCGTCAATTTACGACGATTTGTTGCTTATTTTAGTCTTGATATCCTTTGTCGGAAATGACAAAAATCAAAGAGCGAGTGGACATCTAGCTATGTGGGGTTGCTCCCATTAAGTTATATTCACATCTACTCTAGATTGGAATCGGTGATATGTGCATGGAGATATGAAATAATCTGATTCTCGGTGAGGTTGGCGGGGTCCGGCTAGTACATTTCTAAGAGAGTCATAGAGAAAATGACAATCAAAGTGTATTTTCTAGAGGTATACTTTCTGTAAGGGGTGCCACACCCTTCAAGTCATTGTTGGAAAATTCTTTTCCTTGTTGTTGATTCAAATCTTTGAATTGTTTTCCTAATTGCATTGAGAAGTGACTAAAGCTCTTCTCAATGTGTAATTATTTGTGTTTGTTCTTTTTGTTTGGAATTTGACTTTGTTTATGCATATTCTTTCGAGTCGGGATTTTGTTTAACCGTGTTTCCATTCTTTCGTGCATGGATGTTGTTCTTAGGGTAAAAACTTATTTCCTCTTTAGCGGCATGGTCTCATAGAATTATTATATGTTCCCCATATTACTTGAATTTTCCCATGCTGGTATTTCTAGACTGATCCGGGAGTTATTTTATTATAATGCTTGGGTCAGACCGAATATTTTTCCAGGTTGACGTTGGTGGGACATGGAGCTCATGGAGTGGAACTGGATGTTTACCTGCCATAGTATTTTATTTCCATTGTATTAGTATGTATACCTATCAACAATTGTAAGGTCAGGAAGTTATAACTGTCTAGGCTGATGAGGTTTGTTTTTAACTCTGATATACCATGTAGTTTAGAGTGATAACTTTTACTACCTTTGTTATATTATATGCGATCATTCCGCAGTAAGATTCTGATTCTACTATTCTTTATCCTTTTCTTCTCTTTTTGCCCTAAAATTTTTCCTTTCTGACGATTGGATGTTCGACATTGGAATACCATAGATATATTTGGTGCCGACTTTCGATGGTCGAAATGCGGGTAGTTACATTATACTCACACATACACACATATACATATGTTTATTATCATCAAATAAAAACCATAAACTATTATATTCTACAATCTCCCCCCTTTGATGGTTGCAAACATATACTAAGTTTTTGTGCCTAGCAAATGCGTTTGATGTGTTGTGATTAAGCTCCCCTTATTTGTATACTCCCCTACAACTAGACTCCCCCACACACAGATGCACGTAGATTAAAAATACAAAATTGATTCGAGCAAAAACAACTCTTGAATAATAAAAATCTATTGAATATCAGTAATGTTATTACTCAACCACCAAAACCATAATCTCTCTCCCCTTTTGTTATCACCAAAAATAATAATAATAATTGAAACAGTGATGAATTTTGATAAAATTCATAAGATGATACCGAGAGAGAAATATAAATTGCAAATTCCAATTAATCAAACAAAAATCATAATATTTTATTGATTAGACACAAATTCCACTTTAGAGTGATGAATGATTTATGATTTGGGAAGAATATAGTGATAGTAGTGTGGTATGCTTAGTAATTCCCTTTAAAAAAATGTTGAGCACTTTCTAACCATGCATAACTATTAGGACTTTTAAATGAGGTTAGTTGTTGCTTATAAAAGAATGTCATGTATTTTCTAATCATATATAACCGCTAGGACTTTTAAATAAGATTTGAAACTACTTGAATATGTATCCCTCTCTTGTATACGAGTCTCATCCATGCATACCCGTGAGGACTATTAAATGAGAATGTAAGCACATACACATAGATTAAAGCTACATCCATTCATAACCGTGAGGACTTTTAAATGAGAGTGAACACTTTGGAATAATTTTAAATCCCCATAAAAATATAATTTCTTGCTTTAAAATTGGAGTATAATTTCTTATATTCTCTAAAATACCAACTTCTTTGGACTATATTATATTTTTGGTGTATGGAGTGTAAGAAGGATGATAATGATAGAAATGATCATGGAATATGTATTAACTAAAAATATTATAAAATTTGTTTACTTTTTATGAAATTTTTAACATATACTTCCTCTAGCTATGAAGTATAACTTAATCACTACTCATCACTTTCTAAAATAGTATTAATATTTTGATAAGTTTTAAAAGGTTCAAGCAGTCAAAAACTATCTTTTCACAGTAAATCCCTTGCCAAACTAAACAAGAGTGTTTCCATCAAAGTAAATTTCTGAGTTATTTCGTAAAAAAATTTCTAAACTTAATCAAAATCTATTTTCTGCAAGGGGTTTAGTGGAAACGATTGCTGCTGATTTTAAAGTCAGATGAAAATGCATATATGATTTCAAATGAAGTGATGTCTAATACCACTTGTATATTTTAGTAGCCAAAAATAATATATTATTTACTAAACAGACTGTGTGCTCCTCAACATCACTCGAATTGATTTTTAATTTTTTTAGCAAGGTCATTTATTATCAGAAAAAGTTGAAAACATTCTGTTAAGCAAAAGCACATACATTTCTCTAACCATTAAATTATTAGTTGTGAATAAGACAATGAAACTTAATTGTTTTTCCAAAGCAATTAACAAATCAGCCCATCTAAAACCATCATTTGGAAGCTTTAAGTTTGTAATTTGATTTAGCACAAAATATGAAAGTTTTAGAAATTCAAAAATTCTAACCACCAAAATTGGTTTCAAGTCAACAGGACAAAACAATCAAAAGTTATGATTGAAATACTACAAATTATTTCATAAGTCAGAAATATTTATTCAATTAATGTGCTGAAATGATTGCTATTTTTCAATATTTACAAATTAAATCAGCTAAAACTAAAAAAAGAAATGTTGTAGTGCTATCAATTAGCTTTCCAAAAATTCTAAAATTTCAAAAATTGGAGGAAAAATGTTCAAGTTATGATCGAAATACAACAACCGTGTTAAGAAGTTCTGAATCTGTTTTAAAACAATGTTCCAAATGATTTTTAGATTTTCGATAGCTTACGTTCAGATTCTGGAAATCATAAAAAATAAAACATAAAAATGATTTTTGATCTATTTTCGAGAACATCTTGAAATTTACAAATTGGAGTTAACGAGCTCAAGATATGGTGATTGTATTATAGCCGTGTCAACAAAAACAGAATTAACAATAAGAAAACCAAACTGAGTTTAGAGATCATAATTTACTTACCTTCGATGTTGTGATATCCAAAATGTGTAGATCTCCACCTCATTTTTCTAGGCTAAGGAATGCTAGAACTTTTGCTCATCAACCATATAAAACAACTTGAAATCTATCTCTATCGATGTTGTTCCTTAGCCCGCTTTCATACCTAAATTTTGGAGGAGACGAGTGGCCGTATAAAGGATGTAAGACCACTTTTATTTTCGATCGAAATCTATGGTACCCAAATTTGTTTACATGGCAAATCGCTAATTTTAACAATCGTACCCTAAGGAATCAAAACTTGTTTAAATTTAGAAAAATTTATTTGTACCTTTTGGAATCCATATTTGTTTAATAGTTTTCTATTTGTTTTTATTTCGATAATTATTATCACTATGTCTTGTATTTCCACACTTTACGCATTTGGATATACACTTATTCCCCTAGCAGTGTTATTATTCATTTGTTTATAAATTGATGCTTTTTCAATTCCAAGTCCTTGTCTTTTATTCGTGAAGAGTTAATTCCTAATAACATATTAAACGATTTTTCTCTAGTGGAAAATTCTCGAATAATTAACTCGAGTTTATTAACATTTGGTTTTAGAAGATTATTCCCATTTAACAGCCTAGAACAACAATTAATGACACACTCTCTCTTTTCAAAATCATTTCTTTTTAAGACCAAATTTTCATTTTTGAGTTCTTTTATTTTGGCCTCAATTTCAAGCATCTCAATTTCAAAGAGTTGGCATTTTTCAAATTCAAGTTTTTCTAAATCTTTGATTTTGTTGTTAACTTTTTAAATTCGTGATTTATATGAATAATTTCATTTTCACTACTTTTTAAAATCACGTTTTGCGTTTTCCATGGTTTTGAAAAAATATTACCTCATTTAATTCCCTTTCAGAATTTGCAGATTTGGAATTTTCGAACATCCTAAAACTTTCCAACTCCTTTTGTAAAATGTTATTTTTGCAAATCAACTAGGTTTTGTTTTTTGCCAAAATCAGAATTCCCTTTTTGAGCTTTTGAAAAATTTCATGAAAACAGGCAAATTCTTTTTCGTAATTTGAACACTTTTTGCAATTGGAATTTTCAATTTTGTTAATGTTTTTAAGCACATTTTCAATTCATCATTTTTCTAGCGCAATTTAGATTTTCACTTTTCAACTTGTAGTTTTTCATCTCAAGTTCATCAATAGTTGTAGTTATTTGACACAAGTGAACTAAATCTTTGAACAAAAAATCACTTGTCTCGTCATCTGTTGAGTCTTTGTCACTACCTACCTATCTTTTGTAAATCATGTCAAGTATAATTCATTAACTGAGTCAATTTTGGTGAGTTTCTCGCTGTTGCCGCCTTTTCTGCCATATATGGCATGGATATTATTCCCAATTTCTTGTGCAGAAATAATGAGAGATATAGTAAAATTCATCTCAACTAATTAGGGAATGGAGTATATACGTAGTAAGAGCATTAATCAAAATATTTTTCTTATCTATCGTATCACACCCATTTTCAACAATGTTCCAACATTCAAAATTAATAACTTAATCCAATTTTAATTTCCAATTAAAAAATTTTGTTCCATAAAAAATAGTGGGACTAACACTGACCGACTCTCACTAGATTTGTAGCTAAGGCTAAACATTTATGTTAGTACCCGCTCTGATACCACTTGTAGGATCGAATTAACCATTGAATGGAGGGTGAATAGGGTTTATAACAAATTTACAAGATAATAAAAATTACAGCACAAATAATAACAAAGTAAATGCGGAAATAAAAGCGAAACACAAGTTTACCCAACTTTGGCAAAACCTACCTATTGCTGACCCGGGTAAACTCGTGACCCTCGCTAACCTAATTATGCTAACCTTATGCTCGAAACCCTGCACAACTCAAACCTAGAGTTGCGAATTCTCGAACCATGCTTCGTAGTCCGTACCTGGCTAAAAACTAGAGTTTAAAAAATTTAAAAACAAAATACAAAGAAAGCGAAACCCTAAACTAATTAGGCCCAAAATAATTTGTTTACAAGTAAAGAATACGGCCGAACTAAAATAAAATATGATCTCCCTTTTTGAAATTCTTCAGCTCATATTTTTCTTCCTAGCTGATTCCCCTTATTGTTTTTGTTCTGATTTCCAAATCAAAAGCCGTCGCTTTGAAATTCCAATCCCAATTGCTCTCCTTCTTCTCTAATGCTCACGTTCTTTAATTAGCAGCTATTTGATGTTGCTATAGCTTTCACAGTCGAGTGTATGTGAGATAGATTATTCGGCATGATTTTTTCCCTTTTCGATTTTATTATTCTCGACTTCTCATCTAAACGATGATGATGATATTGGGTATTTATAAGGTTTGATTTTGAAATTGAATCTGTTATCTTCGATTTGATGATTTCAAATCTTGGCTATGGTATTTTTTGATTCCAGATCGAATGGATTTGTGATTTCTAACTAGTTCTTGTTGTGATACATATTCTAATATATATTTAAATATATTTTGAACGAATTTGACCCTGGTTGATTTTCTGTGATTTCAGTTTTGACTTGTTCAATCATTTCTGCTGCTGAATTTGTTTGATCGACTACTTTGATATTTGATATGTTTATTGATGCTGAACCTTGAAACTAGTACTTGATATAGCATAAATTGATTTCTGTCTTTGATGCTTTGTTTAATTTGGTGTTATGTCTTTTGTGTGACTTGCCTTCTTCTTATTGAGTTTTGACTTGCTGGAAAATAGTTTCCTGATGCTTTTGAATTAAAATTTTGTTTTAGCCCTTACTTTGTTTCTTGATGATGAATGCACAACCTTGCTGCTTGAGTTGCTGTCTGGCTAATGAGCATTTGCTTTGTCACTTAACTGTCTTGTGTGTGGCTTCATTGCTGTTGTGTGCATCACCTCTTGATCTTATTTATGCTTGTGCGAGTGTATTATTTCGCATCAATGTATATCCCTAATCTTGTTGTGGCGTACTTATGTACCTTGTGGTTTTGCCCTGTATGTGTTTATACATACATATCTGCACCCTTGCTGCATCTTCATTTCAGTTTGTTGCCTTGCTATGTTTACTTATCTATGCATGTTGTTTTTGCAACAGTGATGCATGTATGCATGTTCTAAGTCAGTTCAGTTTGTATCCCTTGTCGTACTCCACTCTCTGTTGTGTATCTAAACTTGGTTTTTGTAAAAGATGAACCGAGCAATTTCTTGAGTCATTTTTTTGTTGATGTATGTGTAACCTGATGCTTATACATCTCTATGAGTACAAGTTGGTTCGATAATCCTCTCTGACTTGTTTGTGCACCCTTATGTGTGCTCTTGCAACTTTAACCTGATTGGTTTGAACTGAAATAATCCACTTGCTTAGGCCCGAGCTTACTTGGGCTTGACCTCATGTATGAACTTGTATTGATTTTGAGCTTGACCTTTGCATTTGTCCCTAAAATTTATTGATGCATATGCGATTTGTGTTTGTACAACCTTATGGCATATACATCGATACCATGTGCATGTCATATGCTGCTCTTGTACATTTTTCGATTCCAGTCTTAAATTATGCAAACAAACAACCCAATTAACCGAGGCAACATTATATTTAATCACATTCTTATTTGTAATTCAATTATTAGTTTGTTTCTTTTTGCTTTTTACTACGTTTTTAATTTGACAGGAAAAGTAGAAGAATGGACATAAGCTAGAGCAAGAAGACAATGAATAAAATTCGAGTGAATGAGTGATTGATGTAAGTGAGTGTTGTAGAGAAAGGAAATATTACTGTATATGGAAGGGTTTAAATTGTGTTGTATATGAATGTGTAAAATTGTGTGGATACTATGTTGTGTTATATATGAAAATTATATTGAAATAAAATATGTTTTAAATGAAATTATGATTATGTGATGTTGCAACAGTACTATAACAAACACACACACACATACACACATATATATGTGTGTGTGTGTGTGTTTATTATCATCAAACAAAAATCATAAACTGTTACATTCTATAGCAGACCATCAATTATATTTAAATTTTGTAAAAAAACATGGGTTCCCTTCTCATAGTCAACATTTAATGTTTTTTGCATTGAAAAATTGGAAATATACTTCCAGATTATTTTACCAGTGGAGGAAAGCTAACTCCACCCTTTTGGAATGCCTATTTAAGATATTGAAACACATGAAAATTTATATTGGTTTCTTAAAATGCAAATTTAGAAAATTTAATTTGATACAACATTTGATTCATATTGTTATACTAATTTGTTTAATTTTAGGGGGAATACATGTTTGATATGTTTTTTTGGCATTAAAATGAAAAATCGAAGAAGTTTAGTCTAATGATTCAGATTCTGCTATTACATTTGGAGAGGCGATTAGCTATGGAGTTTCTACTCTTTTAGTAAGCCGTTTTTCCATGGTAACAAACTATTTGAAGACAAATTTAATGAAACAATTTCCTACTAAATATAGAAAATCATTTACACATACAGATATATATATATATATATATATGTATATTTGTGTGTGTGTATAGTGTGTGTGTGTATGTATGTTTTTTATATATCAAAGTTTAATGATATATTAACCACCAAATTCCTTAATCGGTTCTCATGGGAATAAGGTACAAGGAAATAGAATGGTGTGTAACAACAGCTTTTTTAAGAATTAATTAGGTACCATGAAACTCCTCATTATTTATTATCGTATCACCAATAATTTACATTGCTCAAAATTTGTTTAGTTAGCATAAACAAGTTTGCTATTGCATTTCTTACTCTTGATTCTCATATAAGTACTCAAATTTGTGCATACATTAGTTGTTTATTTTTCTTATTTGTACCATTTCTAATCATGATAACTTTTCCTCTAATTAAGCATTGCCTTATGATTGTGGTAATATTTCTGCATTAGTAACTACCAAATAAACAATATGTTTTTTGATAATGATCTAAAAAAGTGCTTCTTTAAACTCTTGATTTATATATATACACACACATATATACATACATACATAGATATATATATATACATAATTACATATACATATACATATATATATATATATTCTTTATAGAGTAACCTTATTAACAAATGATTAAACTATGACTTAACAAATATTTTCTTAATTTTTTGTCTACTTTAGCTATTTAGGACTCTATTAGCTAGGATATGATTTTGTTAGCAAACAGGCTAGATTTGATTTTATATGCAGATTTATTTTATTTATATGGTTAGATAATTTATGTTTTATATTACAGCTAGAAAGCTACAAAGCTTATCCATTTTCATTTGTCAATCATTTTGATGGTGCCTTGCGAAAATTCCTATATTTACCACAAACTTAGAACGCTAGGTCAAAATTTCAAATCCATATCAGGGAAAAATCGTATAAAATGTTTATATGCCATTTAATGCAAACATCAGTGTTATCCTTCATTTCAACCGGGTAATATCCGGATGAGTAAGAAACATTAAATGGTAGGGAAGCGAACCATAAATTTTAAATCTTAACTTTGAGGATTAAAATCCAATTGAAGTCTAAAGGGTTGATACAGAAGCTTGCTTGCCACTTAAGGTGATTAGCCATTTTCTAGATCAACCAAGTGGCAAAAGCCAAAATTGCAAAATTTGAGTTTGAGTGTCAACTCGATACCGAGTTATGAAATCATCATAGTTTAACTACTTTAAAGAGATTGAATGCCAAACCAAAAAATAAGATAAGCATAAAATGAGGAAGGTGTACCAGTTGGGAAATTCCATTCAAGAAAACAATGGAATGAAGCCAAGCACTCAGAAGAAACTAGAGAACAGGAAAAACCTATGACAAGGCACTAAGTTGTAAAGAATGACTCGGTACCTAGTTGACTATCAAGATGATAACATGGCCATTATCTCCTTCCTAAACCTCCTCCTAAGTGTGGAGAACGTGGATAGCAATATTAGAGCTTATTTTGTCAATCTTCATCTGTAAATAGGGAGATAGGAGTACAAATTCGAGATTTTTGTTGCATTCTGAATTGTTTGATTTTACACTGTTACTCTGTTGGATTCTCACCAACTTGTGAGCATCTAGTTATAAAATCGCAATTTGTAAAAACTCTTAGATATCATTAACAAAATTTACGTGGATGCAGACCAGAGTATTGCTGAACCACTATAAATTCTTATGTGTTACTTACTTCATTTCCCATTTATTTCTTCACTTATTCTCTACATACAATTCGATCGGTTGTTTGTTCAACTTTTGGCATAAATTTTTTGATGCTTTCACTGAGAGAACTCGAAATTCTCACTATTTGAATCTATCAACTTAGGATTGTAATAATCCATGAGTTAGATCCAAAAAATATCATTAGAGGATCATTGATTACTTAGATTTCCTTAAGATCTATAAATGGATCCATGATAACTATGGCACCCAGAAATCCCAACGAGAAGTCAACTACCTCTAGACCAATTAATTATATTGAGAATAAAGGCTCTCAACATGGAGAAGATACCAATCAACCTATTGTTGCAGAAATTCAAAGTGCGTCTGAAATGGTAATTAATGGTATTTGGATAGAATGATGATGGAAATGAACAAAAGGTTGATAGAGCTAGAATAATACGAAGAAATAGATGAAAAAGAACGTGGATTTGATGAATTAGGTGTCCTAGAGACATAGAAGGAGTAGAAAGGAGCTATCATCTTTTAATGCGAAAGAAGAAAGTTCTTCTTCATCGGACAGAAACCATAGAGATGAAAAACAAAAGAAAAGGAAGGATGCTAAGACTTTAAAAGTTGTAATGGAAAAACCCAAGTTGACAAGGGTCAACTAAGTACTGACCCAACATCACAAATCAGTACAAATCAAAGAGCCCAAGTCGTCAATGATGAGCATATGGTGAGTTGAAAGATGATGTTGAAATTGATGTTGGTCATGTTTTTGGTAGCCAGAATGGTGGAGTTCAAACGACTGCTGCTGAGCCATTACATAGGGGACATAAAAGTCGAATAATTGAATGAATGGTTCTCATAAAGAATGGTGAACCTAGATATAACAGAGCTAACTGAGACCATTTGCGGAGCCATATACTTATGATAGACCATCGTTCGATCGATTCGATTGAACTGAAATATTTAGCTAGTATAGTGGGGAAGCTGGTGAATGAAAACCAATATAGAAATGATGATGGTTGGGGTTCTTTTCCTAGTAGGAACCTATTCACTAAGGAGATTTTATAGGAGGATTATCCTAAAAGATTTGTAATGCCCACGACGCTGCCTTACAATGGAACATCTGAGCCAAGACATCTTTTGAAATACAAGTGGAACATGGATGGTGTCCGGGCAACATATGTTGTGAGGTGAAGATGTTTCCCGATATTTCTTAAAGGAATGGATACCTAATGGTTCACTTGACTCCCATCGAGGTCTATATCTTTGTTTGACTAGTTAGCTAGAAAGTTTATGGAGCAGTTCAAGTTGCATGCTGCTCATCCCAAGGGTGTGATGTCCTTATCCAACATTTTTCAAAGCCTGGAAGAGTCTTTGAAAAACTTCTTGAGTAGATTAAATACAGCTGTGACTTAAGTTAACAATGCCAAGGAGGATATTGTGTTGATGACATTGATTAAAGGAATTCATCCAGATACGGATTTCAATAAACGACTAAAGATGAAACCCCTACCAACCACAGAGGAGTTTTATAGGAGGGGGACCCAATATTTGCGCTTGGAAGAGGCGAATATGGCTATTGGAAAGGCAGTTGGAAGGCCATCTACTGAGGTAGTGTAGAGTAATGTCTTTGTGAAGCAGACCATTGGGAATGTTGATATTAATGTTGGGAATAAATACAAAATTAGAAATGAGGAAATCAAGGTGTTGGAGGTAGGAAACGGGATATTAAGAAATATCCGAGGTACCCAAAACTTATGAAGATTACACCCACTCAATGACACTGTGGAGAACATTTACCTTGCCATGCAAGGTACAAATAACTATAAAAAGTCAACTCGGAAGGAATCGACCGAAAGAGAGAAGATGTCTGGGAAGTATTGTCACTTCCACGAAACCCATAGGCATAATAAGAATGAGTGTTGACACTTGTGGGATGTGATCGAGGACCTAATCAAAAAGAAAAGGTTTTAGTAGTATGTGAAAGAATAGCAAGATGGCGAGCAACTGAATAATGGACCCTAAGGGAAGATGGCCTAATGGAGATAGATTTCCCTAGCGGAGAGGAGCTTAGATAGCTTAAGCAAAAATTTAGGATCAATACCATAACTGGCAGACCTCATCCAGCCGAGAAAAAATGGAATGAGATGGAACGGTACAGGAGTTCATCGAAACATGTTGTACAAGAGAACTTCTTTGCTGTAGAAGATGGAGTTCATGCAAAGCAGCTAAGATTGATGACTAATGACATAATGTTTAGAAACTGAGATGCAGATGGGGTAGATGTGCTAATGCTTGACCCCTTGGTGATTACGGAAATGATTAGGTCGGCGACTGTGAAACAAGTTCTCATTTATTGTGGGAGCTTAGTTAATATTTTGTTTAAAAGACTTATGACCAGAAGAAAATGGATGTCTTGGGTCTTAAGCCATGTAAATCTCGCATTCAAGGATTTACCAATGATTATAGAGCCTATGAGATGTGTTGATTTATCAGTGGTACTTGCTAAAGGTGACTGCAAGAGAGTGTGGGTTTAGACCTTTGTTATGATAGAAACGTACTTTGCTTGTAATGCTCTCTTGAGCCGACTGGCCCTTGCAAGTTACAATGTTGCCCTAGCCCTATGGTGCTTGATAAGAAATTCATGATTGAAACTGGGGTAGGATCCATCAAGGAGACCATCGTATGGGAAGTGAATGTTACATCGTAAAGCTGAAAGAAGTTAAGCGACATGAGAAAGAAAATGATGCAGATCAAACTGGGGACAAAAGCAAATGGAAAGGGGAGAGATCGATGAATCGAAGCGGAGGTGCTTCTATGTAGATAAATAGGGAAATAGGTTACTAGAGGTGAGTGAGTTTGTTATTGGACATGTTGATTTATATATAATCGAATTGATATATAACTAATTGATCTAGATATTGTCAAATTTAATCTAAGATATTATTTATCTTGAAATTGCAACTGATTAGGAATTTGATAAAAATATAAATTATATGAATATGATCCATATTTAATGATTAAAATAAATTAGAGATATATGTTTGATTGAAATATGAATGCCTTTTCTGTCCACCTCGAATATTAAATCATGAATTTTAAAGTGTATATAACTTTACCCTATTAATGTTGATTTTACCCTGAATTACTTTGAAATACAAATATGGCAGAATATTTACGGAAATTGTTAGAATTGAAGATTTAACGAAATAGTGTTTATTGTTGAAATTGTATGGAAGTAGAAAGGTTAATTAGTTTATAAACAAAATGAAACGGATATTAATGTTCATTAACATCGACCGATTAACATGCTTACTGTAGTCGGTCGGCAACAAGCGTGCGTATAATATCCGACGGTCGATTAGTTATCAATTTTCAAGTATAGGTTGACCCTTGGCCATACACACACATACATATACATATACATACATATACATATGTTCATATATTAGTAAGGAAATTAGTTCCCTAATTCTCGACTCTTGGATTTTACGGGACTGGGCGAATGTGTAGGCAGGCAATTAGGCCTAAACACTATCTGTTCTGTGAATTTGACATTCGTTAGATGGCATTTCAATCGCATGGTTATGCTAACCACACGACACTAATATGAGGTTACTTAGTTTATGCATGACACTGTTTGCGATTGCTTGGCAAGGTGCAGTGGTCGGCACTAATATGAGGTTCCTCGATGGATACATGACATTGTTGGTGGATGCCTAGCATGGTGCAATAAGTGGCAGTGTTATCATTAAGCTTGGACACGGATGTAGCAGACCCTAAGACATCTTTGGCATGAGTCGACATTACGGGCTCCTCTTAATGTGTAAGTGCGATACATTGTAGTTGTAGTTTAGGGAACGTAGTCTTTAGGATGATTGTAACACCCCATAAAATGAACCATAAATAAATAGAGTAAATTAAATTAAATATAATAAGGGTTGAATATGGAAAATTTATAAAATTTTGAAGTTGACCATGAAAGTTATTCCCTTTGCGTTCATGGCGAAATTCTGATCTGTTTCCATGTATAATATGTTGAAAACGGAGCTCAAACGAAGAAGTTATGAGCATTTGAAGTTTTTAGATTTAAATTAATTTAATTAAAATTCAAATTCAAATGAATATTTAAATTTAGGGTATGAACTACAAAATTATATCTGGGCCTAGGTAAATGCTTTAATTAACGTTTAACGTTAAACTTAAATAGTTTAATAAATTAATTAAAAAGCAACGGAATAAATAAATACCCAAAATAATCAACCGGTCGACATCTTTACTATGACCGGTTGATCCCTAGCGGTCGATCGGTTAAGGAGAGGCGGTCGACCGATTAAAGACAAATTTTGGAAGTGGCGGCTAGGGTTTGAAGGGTTGTGCTATTTATTTGTACGCTCCAGATTTCTCCATTTTAAACTATTTTCATCCTACGGTTCTGGTATGATTCAACCCCTATAAGTAGAACCCTATCCGCTCCACTTTTTATTCATATTATCTTGGGGAATTCAATGAAACTCTACCATTGTTATCTCTCCAAATTAGATTCAGAAACTCCGCAGAGAATTCAGGTAAGAATCCAATCTATTTTCTATTCATTTCTTCTTCCTCCAACCTATTCTTATTCTATTCTCCTCCAACTATTATGAATCTAATAAAAATACATACCTCTTCCCTACTTTGTGTATATATCAAAAGATAGAGATTCTTGAAGAGATTGTGGGGCATGCAAATCCAAGGAAGGTGAAGCTAAGGCTATTCTACGAGTAGAAAACTTAATATTTCTTTTCAGCAATTGTTTAGGGTATTTATTTTGGATTTGAATATGCCTTAGGGATTTTGGGATTTCAAAAATACGATAGATGAAATCCCCCAAAATTCTTTTTATTTGGAAATGTCAATTCTATGTTGAGATTCTCAAATATTTACATTAATTTGATGGAATTTGTTTCGTTTATGCAATTTTTGTTAATTTCATAGTCTATTCCACTTCTCCTTCTTCTTTGGACAAATTCTAATCCTTCAATAAAATGAGGGGTTTAGATTATGAATTATATTCGTTGTTGACACCATTTATATCTATTTCTTTGTAAAAAGAGGACTTGAATAGAATATGGGGTTTAGACTGCAATTCTTATTGTTTAGGATATTCCATTGAATTGGTATATGTAGTAAATTGAGTTTTTATTTTATTCACAAGTATGTTATTGTAGTTTTGATTATGCATATTTACTCCTAGTTTTGGACATTTGAATTCCATCAAATCTTGGAAAATTGAAGAAAAGGGACCTATAATAATAATTGATTAGGAAATTGACATTTAACGCTAATTTATATCGTAAAATCCATGCATTTAGAACTTATAGGTGCGAATATTTATTTATCTCTATTTACATAGTTAACATATAATTATTGTGTATATGGCGTAGTCAATTAGGCATTTATTTTCATTTATTTCCCCCATTAGGAGGCTAATTGATTGTTAGGTAAAAATAGGAGAAGACTCTTTTGTAGCCTAAGTATTATTTTGACGCGTAATAAGGTAAAATCCTTGTAAGACCATATTTATGAAATGGTGAGATGAATATACATATATATAGAGAGAGTAATTAATTTATGGCTAAATTATATTGATGCAAGGTCAATAGAGTTACATGATAGAAGTCTGCTCTTTACTTTGAGGCTACCGGCAGTTGTGTACACTTTTATTGATGTGAGATATCCTTATAATAAATATTTGCAATAATGTGAGGTTAGTTCCAAATTCTATAGGGGAAATCTGCCCAGCTAATCTAGCTACCGGTTCCTACAAATAGAGGACTAATGTGATAGTATGGGCCATAAATGAAGGGCCTACTTCGGGGTTTGAGGTATTAAGTGGTTGGACCCACCTTTTTCCCAAATGAAGTATTAAATGGCCAAGGGCTTACATTAGGTGGTATCGCTACAGGGGTCCGCTTCTGAAATTAGGCCTTAAATGATGGAGTCTGCCCACTTTCCACTTGGAAGTATTAAGTAGCCTATGAGATTCCATACGATGTCAGCTAGATAGTAACATTAAGGAGAACACTTCTGGAAATAGGCTTTGAATGACGGGGTCTACCTATTTTCTATTAAGAAGTATTAAGTGGCTTAGGTACCGTCTTTTACATTATTAGCTATTTATGACGTATGATTAGGATATGGGATCTACTTTTGGAATGGAATTTATTCAGTGGTTGGACCCTCCTCATTTCCATATAAAGAAGTATTAAATGATTTTAATGGTTTTATGTTTGTAGGCATATTTTTATTTTGAAGTATACTACCCAAGTGCTGAAAAGGTAAGACTCGGGATTTTTATTTACTAAACACTTATTGTTCTGACTCCCCCCTCATTACAACAGAGGTTAAGGACGGAGTGATGGCAGTGATGATGCTTAGAGATGGAGAAGCGTGACTTGTGGCAATATTTGTTATTATTACTTGCTTTTATGTATACCCATGTAACGGATACTATATTATTGTTTTTATGGAATTTTGTATTATGACATTTTTATGGTTTTGAAATAAATGGGTACACTTTTTATTGTATTTTCTTCCATCCGCTATGAGTTCTGAAAGTTTAGTAATGGCTCTATACTATTATTTTCTTAGTTCTACCAACAACTTACCTTAGAATGGATCTATGTTTTGATGGGCCTTTTCTAAGTCAAAATTTAAGCCTGTTCCGGGGTTGGTTGTTATAATGATATTTTATGTGATCCTGTGTTAGGAATAGTCCCATAGGTTATTAGACCGATCCATCGTTGTTTTGAGGTTCGATTAACTGTTCGACCCTAATTGTAAGCCTTCACAATATGCTTGGGTGTAGGTGCATTTTGAGCTATATTCCTTGGGTTAATAAAAGCAACCTTAGAAAGTAATTCACAAGCACAAGTAGAATAGCCTAGGTCATATAGACTATAAATGATGTCAATTGCGTGATCATCATATACTAATGATGTAATTCATTCACCAAACCATTTTTCTAACCAACTACTTTCCTTTTTTCCCCTACAGGAGAAGAGGGCAGTAGGTGATTGACCCAAATCTTGTACATGGAGTAGTGAACTTGGTGTTAGCACCGCATATTATTACTTTTCATCACTCTCTATGAAACTATTTATTGTATTTAGTACTTATCAGACTATGTATTGTTATTTTATAAACTCTGGATTACTGACTATATATGTTTTGTGACTGTGTTTTCTAGAATTTTTTTGTTTTTATATTTTACTACTTACGTTGTGAGATCTGAAAGTGCAGAGTGACTTAGATTTTATCCTTATAATCTTAGTCCCTCTAATGTTTTAAAACACTATAGCTCGTATCTCTTAGCATACATGGGTCTGAAAGTCAACCTATACTTTAGATCGGTGTGTCCAAAATTCGAGTTATCACATATGGCATCAGTGACTAGGTTTTAAATTCCTTAAGAGTTAGGCACATATTGAGAGAACGTACTTGAGAAAAAAGAGTTTTCAAAAAAGGTTTTCAATTTTTTTTTGAAATGGGTTTATATATATGTATAGATAAGAGGTGTTTCAAATGTTTTATATATCTAAGTATAATATGAAAACACTATCACTTATTCTTGCCAATACTATTTATGTAAAAGTTGCTAATAATTCCTAAATCATAGACAGAAATAATAAGAAATCCTGTAGGTTGTGGCTCAGGTGGTGCAACTGAGATTCCGGGCATGAACGTCCCATTATGGTTCCACAAGTATTTGGAAGCGAGAGGACAATCTGAGCTTAACCTTAATAAGGGACCCACAGAGCAGCACCAGGTGTAGTTCCTTCCCACCCACCTATCATCAATTTTTCCAAGCTGTGTAAGGACTTTGTGAGTCTAGGACAAAATCCATATGTGGGGACCAAATCTTATGTGGACTCAAGGGCTTGGATTCATACTTGTGAGAAGATTTTTGGATTGATGAGCCTTAGAGATGACTTTAGAGCTTTCCCCTGCATTTACAAGGAGAGACTTTGAATTGGTAGTACGTGGTTGTGGCGAAGGCCAATGCGGAAGAGATGACTTATAGAGAGTTTAGAAGGTGCTTTTAGACGAAATTTCTTTCCATGGCAGAGCAGGGAGTATAGTTTAGAGAAGTTCATATGTTTACAGTAAGGAAAAAATTTGGTGAAGGAATATGTAAATCAGTTCAATGAGTTGGCTAGATTTGGTCTGGATCTGATATATACCCCTCACAAGAAAGCTTTGAAGTTTGCTTAGTGGCTGAATCACCCTCTTCAAGATTTGGCTCATAGTCACACTCCCATGGGAGCGACTTTCAAGGGTTTGGTGAAGATGGCTTTACAAAATACTATTTCCAAAGAAGAGGCGAGGAGTGAGCCCAAGAAATCGGGTGGAAAGACTTCCCAGTAGAATCAACGCAAAGGGCAAATGGGGACCCATCGAAGATTAAGAAGCAGGGGATCAAGTGCAAAAAATGCAGTAGGAGGGGGCATGTTATGAAGGAGTGCAGGATGGACATCTCACAGATCAATTTCAACTGTAATCAACTCGGGCATATGAAAAGGGAGTGTCAAGCACCCCCGAAGAGGTCTACCCAAATGGTTTCAGCTTATGCATCCGATGTTGTTCCTTGCTCGAGTGCACCTCCATTAGCAGACAAGGGGAAGAAGGTCAAAATTGAAGGTATGCTAACTTTCCAATTTATCTGTTCATACCTTATTTGACATGGGGACATTACATTCTTTTATTTTGAGTGGATTGTTGTTATAGACCTAGTGGTTGTATCAAACCTTGTTGGAGGATTGTCTTATTTATCTATGATTTATAAGAATTTGAGATTGTTTATTTTGGGGGTCGAGATCGATTGCGATGATTTTGTCTTAGGATTTTCTGTGTTTGGGTTGGTTTTGGGTATGGAATAATGACCATGTCTGGGGCGATTTTAGATTATGATAGGAAGATCGTTCGTTTGGGTACTTGTAGTGGACGTGGTCTGGAGGTTTATTGCGATCCCAGAGGTTCAGTTATTTATTGAAAATGCCAGAACTGTTGCCTTACCTCTGAAGCATATGGGTCCTAAAGAAAGATGCAAACTGAACAAGCAAGTGAATGAGCTGTTGGAGAAAGGCTTCATTAGAAGGAGTATTTCAAAGTGGGGAGTACCAATTGTCTTTGTCACCAAAGAAGATGTTTCTCTAAGGCTCTGTTATGATTATCGTGAGCTGAATAAACTGACAAGGAAGAATCGTTACCCGTTACCCTACATAGACGATCTCTTTGATCAGTTAGTTGGAGAAAAAGTGTTCTCTCGGCTTAACTTGGTTGCTGGGTTTCATCAGCTACATGTAGCTAAGGATAGTATTCAAAATACCACTTTTCATATACCCGACGAAATTTTTGAGTGGTTAGCAATTCCGTTTGGACTAACCAGTGCACCCGCCTATTTTGTTAATTTGATGAGTTGAGTTTTCATAGGGTTTCTTAATAAGTTCATGGTGGTATTTGTCGATGACATATTAGTCTATTCGAAAAGTGAGGAAGAGCACAGATTGTGTCTAAAAGAAGTGATCAATACTCTCTGTGAGCATAAGTTAAATGCGAAGTTTTTGAAATGTCACTTTTAGCACAAGGAGGTCTGCTTTTTGGGCCACGTTGTCTCTTAGCATGAGCTAGCATTGATCCGAGTAAACTGGCGGCAGTACGGGATTGGCATGTGCCAAGGAATACCATAGAAGTAAGGAGTTTTCTTGGTTTGGTGGGCTACTATAGGAGGTTCATTAAGGACATCACTAAAATTTCTGCCCCTCTAACCCCCCTTACCAGGAAGAATTTGGTTTTCTCGTAGGACTCAAAGTGTGAGGATGCTTTTATTAAGTTGAAGGATTCATTAACTGGTGCATTATTTTAGTATTATCGGACGGTTCGAAGGCATTCACAGTATAAATCAATGCATACGGTATAGGATTGGGAACGATTTTGATGTAGGAATGGAGAGTGATGCTAGTTGACAATTGGAAGTCCATGAGAGAAACTATCCTACATATGATCTTGAGTTAATAGCCATTATGCCCTCAAGTTCGGAGTCATTATCTATCAAGAGAGCGGTTTGAGCTGTATATGGATCATAAGTTTCTAAAGTATTTTTTCTCCCAGAAGGATTTGAATTTAAGGGAGCAGAGATGGATAAAATTCTTGGCATCGTATGATTTCAATATCTCCTATACTCCAAGCAAGGGCAATTGTGTAGCCGAGGCCTTGAGTAGAAAGCATGTAATGCTTAGTCCTATGTTCATAGAGTTGAAGCGCTTGGAGTTTATCTCCACGTTCAATTTTCAACATCGTCAAACATCACTTCAAGATTGTTAACGACTTTGGATGTGCAGCCTACACTTATACACTAGATTGGGTCAAGCCAAAAGCATGATAAGGAGTTATTGGATATTTTCGAGAAGCTTAGTAGAGGAAAGCAGTCGAGTCATTTGAGGCGCTATACCACTGACTCGAAGGGGTGGTTACGGAGAGATGGTAGACTATGTTTCCTCTCATTATGGATTTGATTAACATGGTACTAGTTGAGTCCCATCGTTCTAAGATGACCAATCATCCTAGTGAAGACAAAACGTATTGTGATATGAGGAGAGCCTTTTATTTGCCTGGTATGAAGAAGAATTTGGCAGAGTATGTGTCTAAGTGTATGATTAGCCAAAGGGTAAAGGAGAAGCAAAATAAGCTGGGAGGATTGTTGCAACCATTGGATATACCGCAGTGGAAGTGGGAAAGTGTTTCTATATATTTCATTAATGGACTGGGAATGAGAGTATTTGGATCATAATCGATCGACTAACCAAATGCGTTCACTTTGTTTCATTTAGGAGTACGAGGAAAGTTGCACCTTTCAAAACTCTATATGTGAGGGAAATATTTCAGTTCAACGGAGTTCCTTCTAGCATTGTTAGTGACTGAGATCCAGTTTGTACCAATGAATTTTGGAGGAGTCTTCAAGAAGCTTTAGGCATTGAGTTGAGTTTATGTACCGCTTATCACCCACAAATAGATGGACAGATGAAGAGCGCAAACTGGATATTGGAGGATCTACTTAGGATGTGTATCTTGGATTTTGCCTTAGGAGGATCACTTGCCACTAGCGGGGTTCACTTATAATAATAGATATAAGGAAAGTATTGGGATGATGCCATTTGAGGCATTACATGAGAGGCCATGTAGATCACCATCTTGTTAGTGGGACACTACAGATAGGCACATTCTTGGATCGAATATGGTAGGGGAGACATCAGAGAAAGTAGACTTGATACATTGAAGGATGAAAACCACAGAAGATGCACAAAGTTGGAGTTCGTAGTGGGAGACATGGTATTTGTGAAGGTCTCACCGCTTAGGCATGTCATGAGGTTTGGTAGTTCAAAAAAGTTAGCACCAAGGTTTGTATGGCCTTTTCCAATCATAGGTAGAGTTGCGAAGTTAGCTTATAGGGTAAAGCTTCCTAAAATTGAGTGGCAGTATGTGTCATTTTCCATATGTCACACTTGTGGAGGTGTCTACGTGATACAGCAGTTATAGTCGAGTCAGCTAGAGGAGGTGGTAGTAGAAAAGGAGTCACTTGTTCACCGTGCACCCACTCATATCCTTGACCATGGTAAAAAATGACTCTGCAATAAAATTATTAAGCTCGTTAAGGTCTAGTGAGGAGATGAGCCAACAGAGAGTACACGAGAGCCCATAGAGAAGATCTGAGCTTCCCATCTAGAAATTTTTTTGTAAATGTTTCCATTTAGTTAATATGTATAAACTGCTTATGCATTTAGGTTTAGCTTAGTGTACCCCATAGGTAGGAGCACTTGGATGCTAGGAATGGTTACGAATGTGTCATTAGGACATGTTTTGGATGATAGTTGCTAATGTATGTATTTATTAAATTGATCTTTGTGCACATTGGCAAATATTTTTAAGTTAGCATACACACATCGTCATTTTTTTTATTTCACTAAGTTTTATGCATATGATTGTTGCACTATAGATTGAATGGTTGCGCATATATATATAGAAATGCCAGTATATATACCTAGGAAGTTGCGTACATTTGGATACAGGGCATAAGCATATGCATTTCAGGAGGTTGATTAGATCAAGAGCCCGCCTAATTTTTCCATTATTATAGGTTCATATGCTTTTGATGCCTATATGTACATACTGCAATAGAAATTTGAACTATGGACAATGATTGTCGGTGGTTGTTGGCTGGGTAGATGGTTATAAGTACTAACTTCAGTACGTACGAGTTGCATTTTACCATCATTGGAGATTTTGGGGATGAAATCCTTTTATAGGGGAAGAATGTAACACCCAACAAAAAAATTAAACATAAATTTTATAAAGAAATTAAGTTAATTATAATAAAGGTAAAGTAGACTTTTCATAAACATCTGAATTTGGCTATGAAACTTGCACCATTGCGTTCATAGTTAATTTCCAAATAATTTTCATATATAAAGTTTTGTAATTGGAGCTCGTATAGAAAAGTTATTAAAGTTTAAAGATTCGAAATTGAAAATAATTAAAATATAAATATATGGTAAGAATTACAAAATCAAAAACATTAACCGATAGAAACCTTGGTTGGGATCGGTCGACTGCCCCAAGCCAACCAGACAAGCTTTAGCGGCTAGGGTTAAATTAAGCTGAATGGCCTTGTTTTTATATAATTAAATCTAACGGTCCATGTCAATTTCCACCCCTATAAATACAACGATATACTAGGACTAAGAAACCTAATTTAATCTTATATGCTCCAAAAATTTGCATCTCTCAAAAGTCTCCGCTTCTCTTCAAATCAACCTATTCTTCATAAATTAAATTTTAAAAATCAAAGATCAGAGAAAGGGAAGATAATAAAATTAGGGATAAAAGCAAACGGAAAGGAGAGAGATCAAGGAATCGAAGCAGAAGCGATTCTAGGCAGATAAAGAGGGAAATAACTTACTAGAGGTAAGTGGGTTCGTTCTTAAATATGTTGATTTATATGTAATCGAATTTACCTATACCTATTTGATCTATAATTTTTCAAATTTTTTCTGAGATATTGTTTATTTAGAAATTGCAACTAATTGAGAATTTGATAGAAATCTAAATTATATGAATATGATCCCTATTTAATGATTAAAGTAAATTGGATATATATGTTTGATTGAGATATGAACATCTTTTTTTCCACCTTAAATATTGAATCTAGAATTTTAAAGTGTATATAACTATACCCTGTTGATGTTGATTTTATCTGAATTACTTGAAATATAAATATAACAAAATAATCACGGAAATTGTTAGAATTGAAGATTTAACAAAATAGGGTTTACTTTTGAAATTGTAAAGAAAAAAAAAGGGTAATTAATTTACAAATAAAATGAAATATAAATTAACGTTAATTAACATCAGCCAGTCGATAAGCTTACTATAGTCGGTCAACCGTTACAGTAGCCGGCGGTCGACCGGTCATCGATTTTCATGCGTAGATTGACCCTAGGCCTAAGGCCTAGGTTTATAGATTTATAATATATATATATTGGTACATTAGTAGGGAAACAAGTTCCCTAATTCTCGACTCTTGGATGTTATGGGACTAGGTGTGTGTACACGGGCAATTATACCTAGACACTATCTATTCAGCGAATCTAACATTTGATATAAGGCGCTTCGATCGCGAGTTATGCTAAGCACAATGCACAAACAGGAGGTTCCTTAGTGTATGCATGATACTGTTAGTGGATGCCTCATGCGATGTAGATTTCGGTACAAACGAGAGGTTCCTCGGTGGATACGCGACACTATTGGTGGATGCACAACGACGTGCAATAAGTGGCGGCGTTACCATTGAGGTTGGACACAGATGCAACAGACCCTAAGTTGTCTTTGGCATGAGTTGGCACTGCATGCTCCTCTCAATGCGTAAGTGCGATACATTGTAGCTGTAGTTTGGGGAACGTTGTAGTCGTAATTAATTGTATTCAGATAAAATTTAAGTGTGCATCGATATACGAGCGCATATACAACTTTTGTATATGCACCCAATTAATTAATAATGGAATTTAGAAAAAACTAAAGACATCTAATACATTAAATAAATGATAAATTAATATTTCATAATTAGTAATTAATTTAATTATTTTATAACAATTTATTATCAATTAAATCATGTAGTATTTCGAAGAATATATCAATGTGGTTGTGCGACTCGTAAGCTTAATTTCTGTCAATGATTAATTTTGAACTATTCGAATATTAACATTTATCTGTCACTTAACCACATAATGGCAATTATTTACACCAATTCTCTTCATCAAAATAATATTACATTAGGACTTTTGGAATTTTGTTTTGGTCAAAATTCCAAAATTTTCCATATTCTACTTTGTATGTCCAAATAGAAAGTCCTCAGTTAAATAATAATAATTATTACTAACCATACTACTCTGGCCAAAGACTTTGACTTTAGTTGACTTAAGTTGACCCTGTAACCCTTTATATCTAAGGAGACAAATTCTCTCCTAAATAGTGTTTCACTTCCAATGTTTCCACTCGACCTCTATAGTTGTTTGATATGTGTAGGCCACAATTTAACCATAACCTAAGCAAATTTTCCACATTGAAGCTCGATAAGTATTCTCAAGTTAAGGGAATTGTGTAAAATTGTCACATTAGTATTCTATGTTTGGCTTTAGTAATAATAACCAATAGAAAAATATCTAGTGCAACGACCTAGAATTTTAGTTATTTGAGTTTGGAATATTTAATTAATTTTAAATATTGAAAAGTTAATATTATAGATTAAATAACTTGAATTTCAAGAATAATGATTTATGGGATAATTTAATAATTGAAATTGTATAAAATATTGAATCTTCAATTTTTATTTGGATAAAAATGATTTAAAAGCTTATTAAATTTCTATTTAATAAGAATATGACGACCCGTAAATCCGTACCCTCTGAATCGACAATAAACCACACATGTCCGACCCAAAAAGCACAGAATGACGGAAAGTCATGAGAAAGAAGAGAAAGGGTGAGAAGAAAGAAAGAAGAGAGAAGAAGAGAGAAACATAACCATAAGAATACAGAATCTCATATCGCAGCGGAATAATATATAATATAGATGAATAATCTTTACAAAAGAGAAACTGTAATATACATACATCAATGAGAGTACAAAAATAAATAATTATCAGCCTGGACAGTTATAACAACATGTCCTCACAAATGCTGATAATTTACAACAACGATGCAGCGGAAAATAAATAGATACGTGTATACAACATGAAGACCTCCAGCTCGTCCACTGAAGCTCCAAAAGCACCAAGTCTGAACTTGTAAATATACTCGGTCTGACCCGAGCATTGAAAGGGAAGAACGCCCGGATCAGTTTGGTAAACCAACGTGAGAAAAAAACATCTCAACTGAATTTATAAAGTTATCAAAACGTTTCCTTTATCAAAACAAAAGGTATCTCGTAAGACCACGTCCACACATAAACACAGGCAGGTTTTTCCGTTACGTTAACCAAAACCTCTTCATATCAAATCATGTTATATTATAATAGTGCCTATTATACAAATAATAATCAATATAGCTGAAATTGTTACATTATTAAATTCCAGCATAATAGGTTTACAAACAAAATGGCAGTTACGTAGTGGATATTGGATTCCATACAAATGACCAGGTAAGGGACTACCTTTCGTACAGTACACCTCTAGAGGGATGCACCTAGGGAGCAGATACTGCCTGCCTAAACCAACACAAGACCGGCCTACCCCTTCCTGGATAGTACTGAATATGTCATTACCCCGGTCGTTACCGACCTTTAACGGGTACTCGAGTCATACATTCACCACATACTTAGACATGTGTAGAGTAAATCTAGAAGGATGATGACATCTCCTAATGGAACCGACCCCACTTAGCCTCGCCGCTTCTACCCTGTTTTAATCATTTCCTGGGATATGAGGCCAAAAGAGGTGTCGAATACCTTTCACATATCACATCATCATCATCTTTGAATGCCGCATTGTCATTTCCATTGACTACTAATTGCCTTCCACAAAAATACAACCCTTGAGCTTGTACGTCTCAAGGAGGGTGTTAAGCTAAGAGAAGTTGCCTTCTCCGCCGCCACAGATGTATGTTTGTAAAAACCAATGTACGTAATCTTAGAAATGTAATGTCAGACATCCATCCATACAAGTTGTCCAGGAACAGAACAAACCGAAGGTACTTTCCTACCACATCCTATCAGGAAATCCCTAGGATTAGTAGTGAATAGTCCTTGCATTGGATATTTTATAACAAAGAGACTACTGCTACTATATGTATATTGGGATTTTAACCCCAGATGATCAACAAGCAGTCCTTCACTGTGAAAATCCTAAATATCAATTTCATCAACAAACCTGCACAATCGTCGCATATAGGTTGGTCCGAAGTGTTTTTCGGATAAACCGATCCCAGTCTCTTCGCACCAACAATGCAAAAGCGTTACTCAACCTCATACAGAAACCAAGTGTCGTAGACTTATCATGTTTTCAACTTTCAACTTGCTATCCTTCGGCCAAGAAGGAAGCTTGGTAGATTAGAGTAATCACTCTGCACTACTCGAATCAACATCCTTTACACCAAACGATATTCAAGCCTACACGGATGGCTACGTACTAAGTGTACGACTAAATAGTTTCCACATCAAGTTGAGAAACTAAAATGGCCAAAAATATAATTTAGCACTAAAACAGACACTAGGCCCGATTAATTAAGTCATTTATAAATCAATTCACTTTCCAATTTATTTACTTCAAATTATCTTTAAAAGATATATTCTCAAAACCATTTCAATATTTGTAAAACATTCATAAACTTATTTTAATTATAAGTGAATTCACAACTTATTGTATTTTCAAACCATTTAAACTCCATTTTAAAATATCACTTTCCAAAACATTTATTTTAAGGATTTTTCACTTTAAAAATGTGGATAAATTTCCTTTTATAAAAATCCATATTTAGCTCATCAAATTAAATAGATTTCACATTTATAAAACAGTGTTTATAATTCACATTTCTATTTTATAAAAACTTTCATTTATAAAATTCCTTTATTAACCAATTTCCATTTGTATCTCATTTATATGTCAAAATCCCATTATAAGTTTATTTACTTATAAATCTCTTTATTTACAAATTCATTCTTTTCTAATCTTATTATTTATAAAGTCCATTATAAATTCATTTCTAAATTTCAATTGCAAATCCAATTACAAATTTGATTATAAATCCATTTCTAATATTTATAAAACACTGTTTATAAAAATCCATTTCATTAAATCTCTTTATTAATAACACTCCTTTATAAACTTTCGTTTTAACACTTATAAAACTCGTTTATAATCCCATTACTTTTATTTCTAAAATATCAATTTTATAAATCTTATATATAAACCATTTATAATAAGTTCAAAAGTCTCAATTTAACTTATTTTACAAAATAGATAACTTCATATTTCAAAAATCATATTTAAGTATATTTCACAAAGCCATAATTTTTAGAACATAAAAATTATAACTTTTTATTCATTTAAAATAAATTCATTTCTTTAACAATTCAAAAATTATTAAAACATATATATTTTCAAAATCACTTTGAAATCCTTTTTAGATTGAAATCATCATTTTAATATTTTAAATTTCCGAAAATATGGCCCAATGTGCAAAAGTAATAAATAAGGGGATTCACATCAATAATAGCAAACATGACATCCATCACATCAAACATCACATAATACAACATATATAACAATATGCGTAAATAAAAATCAACAATGGTGAGTAATCCAGTTGGATCCATTCAACATGTAACCTGCAACAAATACACATATGAGAAAATATGTACAATGTCTGCTTCGAGGCAGACGCGCGTACAAAGGGTCATCCGCTCATACACGGAAATGTATAGGATCTATTCTGCTCTAATAGGCAGGAATATATCTAACTACTAATAATATAGTATAACATCCAAACAATCATTAAACATCATATAATAAATTTATTCCCACTTTATAAAAATATAAGCGGGCCAGAGAGAGTGAGTTTTACTCACTTTGGTTGTAGTCATCGCAATAGCGATTCGTGTGGATTAAAATTAAACTAGCGTTTAATTTAATCCAAAACTTTTGCTAGCTCTAAATCTGTGCAAACGAGCTCTAAAATGTAGTGCTCATCAATACAAACCCAACGCGACTTGTTTCGTGCTAAACGGACCTCGTATGAAATAGTTATGGATTTTTAAACATTCGAGTATAATTAATTATAACTTAACTTAAATAATTTAATAAAAAAACTTAACCCTTACTGTTTAAATTTTTGTTCGCTCCCTCCTTCTCCTAGCACGCTATAGGAAAACGTGAACCCATCTTAACATTTTTTTTTCGTACGCCGCTCGCCAACGCAACGGCCACCACCACCATCGCCGAGGCCCCTGCTTGCGACCTGCTCAAGCCCTCATGCCAGCGTACATGTATGCGCCTCATCCAGACAACCATAGCCGAACCCAAAATCCATTACGAACGCAGCGAGATTTTGGCGAATCCGAGCCACTTCGAAAAAAATCCACCGTTGGATGTGAAGTACTCGATGAGCTCTACGTTTTCCTAGTTGGGAGTTTTTGCAAATTGTTTACGGATTGAGAGATAATGGAGGAAGAAGTTTTAAAATTTCTGGCCATTGAAAAGAAAACGACGGCTAGGGTTTAGTTTCTAGGGTTTTGTAAGTTAGGCTCCTCTATTTATAGGCAATATAAATTACTATTCACCCAAATATTTTCCAAACTCCAAACAAAGCGTGCCGCCTGGCGTTTCTAATGTTTTACCCCTATTCCGAACACAATGGAATATATATCGGGGGCCAATTTCATCATATACAGAAGAAAGGTTTTCGAAATCAAATTATTTTAATTAAAATTCCTCTAATTAATTTCTATGCGTTTTTAATTCGTACGATCAAATGGTAAGTCCAATTAGTACGAAATTTGGAATCAATAATAACATACTATTACGGATCCAATGAAACTGGTTTCGTCCAATTCTGAGACAGTGTCCCGAATAGCTATTTTTACTCGTTCAATTAATATATAAAATTTCCAATTTCTGTTTATTTACTTTTAAATCAATTTTAAAAGTTTTCTAACTTCATTCTAATTTAAATAGAAATTAAATCAACTTTATAAATCGTTTTCACTTATATTAAATTCAACATTCAATTATTTCCACAATTTCAAATATTAAATTAAACAATTTAATTATCCAATAAATCATCACTATATGTGAAATATGAGTTACTTAACTTACAAAATTAACTTCTGAATGTTTAAAATCAATTAAATATTCTAAATTCGAACGACTGAAAAACTGGGTCGTTGCAAAGAATGAAGGTAATAAAACTTTAAACTGGATTTAAAAGTGATTTAACTAATTTTGAAAATAACTCGTTTTAATTAACAATAAAAATAGCCTTCCGAGGCACAGTCTCGGATTTCGACGAAGCCAAAGTCCTTTGGTCCGTAATAATGAATTATAATACGCCGTCAAATTTCATAGCGATCAGACGTATCGTTTGGTCGTATGGGATAGAAACGCGTTGAAACTAATATCGAAAATTTAATATAATAATTGGGTTCAAAAAGCTATCTTCTCCATACGATTAAATTAGGTCCCGAAATAAGTTCCATTGCATTCGGAGTAGGGGTATAACATATACAACGCCAGGCGGCATGCCTCGGTTGGGGTCCAAAATCATATAGCTAGATATTTTGAATTTTAAATAATATATTTTCATTGATTTAACCATACAGTACCATGTTCTTTCTTTATCAGCCGACCTACCTGTACAAGCCCACACCCTTTTTGTGGACTTCCGTATCTCCCTCCCTTATTTAAACACAGCTTAACAGAGGGAAAAAAAGAAGTCTTGAATTAAAAAATCAAAATATGAAGAAATACTTATCTAAAAATCTTAGAAAAATTATATTTGGTCTCGCCAGGCCATATGCTTTGATTTGGGGAACGCAACGTTGGGTTCGGCAGTGGATTGGGTCACGCCACTCCTTGTCAGCCAAACTAGGGCTTGGATTTGTGGCAAATGGCGGGGGAGTTCGGCGAATTGGATATCATATTTGGATTCAGGAAGGCAAATGGCACCCTAGGTGCAAAATTTGGTAGTTCTCGGTCAAGTATTGTGGATCGCGACCATAGAGGAGTGAGAGTGGGATGGGCAGGTCGCATTTTGATTTAGGAGAGTGGAGGCCTAGTGAAGGTGGCGGGAAGGTAGCTCGCGCGAAGAGAGAGGCGCTGGCGAAATCGGTTTTTCGAATAGTCGCGTGGTTGTGGAGAAAACCGCGTGTCAAGGAGCGACGTGCACAGCCATGTCCAACGACATGTACAGGGTTATTTTGAAGTTATTTAATTTTAATAATATTATTTGAAGGTTATTTAATTATTGTAATATTTTTTTAAGGTTATTTGTTATAGTTAATAGGTTTTAAGAATTTATAAAAGGTTAATAAATTGAAAGGTTAATTATTTCAAGGGTAATTATGGTTTCAAAATTTATAATAAGGATTATCAATAAGTTTTGGAAATAAGTTATTATTATTTATAAAAAATGGTAAAGGTAAATTATTATTATTTATTTAACAATATTTGGAATTATTAATTATTATTAAGATGTTTAAAGTTAATAATTTTCATTAATTTACATGTTTTGTGTTAATAATTATTATTATAAAATGGTGTCTTGGAGTAAAAGATTTTGATTGTTTATAAATGTTTTATGAAACCTATGAATGGAGTTGAAAGATCTGGATTTTATAAAAGAGCTTATGAAATGGTTTTGGTGATGTAAGGAAAATTATTTACAAGGTGAAGGGTTTTATAAATAGTTAGATATTTATAAACAAATTTTAGAAATGGGTATATAGATTTATAAAAGGAATTTTATAAATGGTTTTTATGGACTTATAAAGGGTATATAAGTGATTTTTGAAATGTATTGTGAAGACCCAAAATTTTTGAGAATAAAAATTACTTTAAAGAAAAAAAAACAGGAAATGGAAAATAAATACCAAGAGTGAATGAAGTAAATAAGTGAGAGAATGGTAGGTAGAGAAAATAAAAATGGGGAGAAAAATAGCTGAGTAAAGAGGAGCATTATATTCACATATTTTATGTGTATATATATATATGTATTATATAAATAACCAAAGAATAAAAATAGCTTGAAAATGAATATTAGAAGTAAGTGAAGTAATTATGCAAGGGGATATTTTTTTTTATATATACAGTGATGAGAGGAAAATGATTAAGTATAAAATGAATTCAAAAATTCACATGACTTGTGTATATGTGAATATTGTATAGAAAATATATACATATGATCAGAGAAGTATGGGATGATAAAATAAAAATCCTCTTGATAATTAAAATGCATAGAGATCAGTCAGGCAATATTTTTGAGTGTGGATGCCTTTTTGAAATAAATCAAGAAAGAAGCAAATGGTAAATTATGTTAGTTAAAAACAAAACTTATAGAAAGAAACATGAGAAGTAACCCGGGTATGATAAGATACATTGTGAAATTAAGTCACACAAAAATAATGTACAGTTAGAATCATGCAAATAGCATGCACATGGAAAAGCAGAATAATAACTGTTTTCATTTGAAATAGAAATAAAAAAGAAAATGGCCAAATTAGCCATAAGCATGCATACAGGCTTCTTTTATTTTTGTAAGGATAAAATGGGTGTTTCCTCTATTAAAACCCTAGTTAAATGATTTAAATCAAGGGGTAAGGCAGAGGTTTTCTCTGAGGAGGAAAAATAGAAGTTTAATTCAAAAAAAATAGAAAGGAGAAACTCACACAGTCTTCAAGCTAAAGCATTCTCGGGGAAGAGGAGAGGAAGGTGAGTGATAATCATTTAAAAGACTTAAGGCATTAAGACCCAAGTAAGGGCAGCCAAATTATTTTATATAAAATCATATTATGTTTTTCTGTTTGGTTTTATTCTCTGAATAAATACATGTTGATCATGGATGGTATTTTGATTGAATTTCTGGTTAATGTTTTGATCTGTTTTGAGTTGTTATAATTGTTTCAATTTTTGCTTTGAAATATAAATAATCAAACATATATTCATATTATAGAAATGGATTTTATAATCCAGTTTTATATGAAGAATGAACTAAATGTTTTACTGAGAAATAGGATATCAAAGGGAAATGAAGTGGGCAGTGTGAATAATGAGATTCATGCTCATGCCTAGTTCATATTAAAAATGATATGAACAATGCAATACTATAAACATGTGCTGATCTGTTCAGATCATGAGCCAATATGTTTTTATGGGTTTTTCTTAAAAACCCTATCCTATGTTCACAGTAAAATAAATATAGTATTTCTTATGGTTTCATCAGATTTATGCAAGCAATGAGAAAATTTCTAGAAATAAATATACAGGAAGTTTTATAAAATAATATTAAGCCAGAATGACTTTGGATGTGCAATTTTGCATGAATGCTTTGTATGATTGGATGTAAACCCTTGAGTGAGTTTAATAAATTTTGGGGTTTATGTAATGAAAGGAAGAACATGAGCACCTCTGGAATTAAAAAGAAAATTTCTCAGCAATTAAATGAGCATGGTCTCTAAATTAAAAAGTAATTTAGGAGAGGTGCCTTGATCTACTCATCATCAGGTGGATGATGGGTATGTGCATGACTTGTTCAAGTCCTGAAGGCCTCTGTGCAAAGGATAACAGAATTGAGTCCTTTGCAATGCACACTTTGTGTTCAAAGGCAAGAGTTTAGACCATATAAAATATAAAATGGGATTGAAAGGTTATGCTATGGATTTTAGGAAGCTAAAATCCATAGGAGTTTGTACATGTAGAACTAAATGGATTGAATGGATGAATGCTTGGGTGTATGTTTGTTAGATAAATTTAAATGTACATATGCTCAGGTTTAACATGAAATTGAATAGTGTCAAATATATATGTTCACTACACAGTTTTAAGAATTTATAAGTTGTTTTAATAATGATTTCACTCATACCAGAATTTTATTCTGACCCTATTTATTGCCTTTGCAATATTTGGGGTGTCTCATTTTTATTGAGGCAGCTCAAAATATTGTTGCAGGTAGAGATGCATGAGTAGCTTGCTTGCTTGGAAAATTAGAAGACTTACTTGAGTTTATAAAATGCAGTAGTTCATTGTAATAAAGATAGCTAGGCAAACTTTCTTAAGTCTATGCAGACCTTTCAGAATTGTAGTGGCTTTGTTCATTTAAAAAGAATCTGTAAAACTTAAGTATTATATGTGTCTTGAGCTACTGATCTAAGTAACTGACTTTGATGGTTTCTGGTGGGTTGTGATGGAGAAAATTATGCCTTGTAATTTAATATGTAGACATGCTTTCTTTATCAAAGTTTGTTAAATTTTTAAATTGAAAAGTTGCAGTAGTTCATGGATAAGCATGTAGCTAAAAATTGTTAAGTGATAATTGAATCTGGCATTGGCTAACCAGAAGAGCTTGACCATGACTTATAACTGATATAAGACCATGAGAAGCTTGAAATCTTAACCTGTTAATTCTTCTTGAACATCTGATTTTCCAGTAAAGAATTTGCATTGTATTGTATAGTAAAAATGAAATACATGCTTTATACTTATAATCTAGAATGCAACTATATTGAACTGAGCTTATCTAACCACTTATTTGGTTTAAGTTAAGTGAGTTTTGTCTTTAACAAATCTGTTGAAAAAAATGCATTGCCATGTAGTCTACCTAGATATTAAACATGCTAATAATCCCACTGTTTGATTGATCACTATCATTTGTTTTATAATCTGAGAACCTATCAGTACCCTTCTCAAAATGTTCATCTGAAAGTTTGCATTAGGCTGATTTTGATATTGCTCCAATCATTCTGTTTTTATATTCATGCAAGTCCATATCTGGTCTGCTAGATTAAGTTAGCATTTTGCTTGCATGTAGTTTTTCTTCTGCCTGATCTATAACACACTTATCACCAAATGTTCCTAAGATCATTACCAATATTTTAAGACATGAGTATATTTACCTGACACAAACATTGTTTGAGTAAGCAATAAGCACCCCGGGATAAATTCTCAAACTTGAGTTGTTTTAGTACCTTGCATAAATTCAAAGGACAACACTAAGCAACAAACTCCTAGATTCCCAGACATTAAAATCATGAGTAAATTATTGGGCTATAAAACAAGCTGTGAAGTAAGTCAATTAAATAACTAATTTGAGAAATAAAACAAGAAAAAAAAAGTGGTTATATTAGAATTAAATAATAATCAAAGAGATGGCTATGTGACACAAAATCTCTTGAATATGAGAAACATTGTGTGATTGAATTTCTTTGCTAATTTAATTACTCTGATAGGCAAAGAAACATTTATATATCTTCATATATATATAAATGACATGATTGGATTGAAATACCGATATTTTTATATTGGTAAAATATGGATCTTGGGGAAATGAATTAAAGAAGTGACCACAAAAAAAATCACATAAATTAGATTAAAAAGAAGTGGGTCACTTCAGTTGGTATCAGAGCTATGTTGTTAAAACATAGCATAAATATATTGTCCAATCTTCTTGTATGGATAAAATTCTAAAAAAATATATAATAATGATAGAAATAAATATTCACAGTAGAAATAAATTGCAGAAAATAATTAAATTAGAAATATGATTAACTAGCTATGCAATTGAATAGTGAATCATGGTAGGAAGACCACCAAGCACTGGAGCAGGACCCTCAAATGATGCACCATTGGTTAACTTGCAAGATTTGGTGAGAGCATTTAGGGAAGGAGCAGTGCAAAGGGAAGAGAATCCTCAAGAGGAATTAGCTAAGCTATTGAAGACATTTTCAAATTTAGGAGGCAAGGATTTTGAAGGCACTGAGGGAGTTATGGGAGTGCAGACATGGTTGAGAACTTTGGAAAGAATATTTGCAGATATGCAAATTAATGACCAAAGAAAGAGGCAGATAGCTTCAAGAAGGCTCAAAGGAGCAGCATTAGATTGGTGGGAAGTGATTATTACAGGAAGGCCAGAAAATGAGATAACATGGGATCAATTCAAGGACATGCTTGAGGCAAGATTTGTCCCAGCAACAGCTAAGGCAACATTGCTTCAGGAATTCATAAGGCTGAGGCAAGGACCAATGAATGTGACTAAATACACTCAAAAATTTGAGAGTTTGTCTAAGTATGGAACTATGCTCATAGGAAATGAAGAATCAAAAAATTCAAGATTTATTCAAGGACCCAATGCTGGTTTGAGTAGAGCAATGTTACCATACAAGGATAAAACATCTGATCAAGTCATAGACCTTACTCTTTCTTTTGAACAACATGACAATGCAAGGGAAAAATTTAGGAACATGAAGGCTAATAATCAAAAGAAGGGGAAAAATAGAGCACATCCCTATGACAAAAAGAATATGGATAAGAAAGTGGAGGGAGCAGCCACTGGGGAAGCCAAGAAGAAAGTTACTTGTTATAATTGTGGCAAAGAAGGACACATGAGTAATAGGTGTCAAGCAGCCAAGAAGGCACCATTTAGCTGCTATAACTGTGGGAAAGAAGGTCATATTAAAAGAAACTGTCCAGAGTTTAAGAAAGGGGCAAAGGTAGGAGCATTGGAAACAAAGGCAAAGGCAAATGCAGCAGGAAGCTTTGGACAATTGGAAGGTATACTTCTAATTAAAAGTTACCAAGTCACAGTTATATATGACACTGGAGTCACACATTCTCTAATATCACAAGACATAGTGGATAAATTAGCACTCACATGCAACAAAGTTGAAAAACCCTTGTTTATTCAAAGTCCCCTGGGTAGCTCTTGTTTGCTAGGATTAAAATGTTTGGGAGTAGAATTAAACATAGGAGGAAATGTGTTTAAATCCGATTTGTTTGTATTGAAATATCCTGGAATAGGAATTATTCTAGGAGTAGATTGGTTGAGTAAATTCAAAGAAATTTTGAATTTAGAAAATTTTACTATTTCCTTGAAAACAGAAAATGGTAAAAATATTTTAGTCATGAGTGAAATAGCTAAAAAAAATTGTCTTAATCAAATATGGAGTATGACTGAGAAGGAATTAATTTTAGAAAACATAGAAGTAATAAGAGAGTATCCAGATGTTTTTGGAGAGGTAGTAGGGGTACCGGACAATAGACCAGTTGAATTTCAAATAAGGTTAATTCCTGGATCAAGTCCTATCATCAAGAAACCTACTAGAATGGGTCCAAAAGAATTAATAGAATTGAAGCAACAACTGGAAGAATTGGAGCAGAAAGGCTTCATAAGGCCTAGCAGTTCAAACTGGGGTTCTCCAGTGGTGTTTGTGAAAAAGCATGATGGTACACTAAGAATGTGTATTGATTATAGAGAACTAAATAAAGTCACCATCAAGAACAAATACCCACTCCCCAGAATTGATGATCTATTTGATCAACTAAATGGGGAAAAGGTCTTTTCGAGGCTAGATTTAGCCTCTGGGTTTCACCAGATGAAGGTAGAGGAAGAAAGCATTAAGTATACTGCCTTCAACACAAGGTATGGGTTATATGAATTTTTGGTGATGCCTTTTGGATTGACAAATGCACCATCATATTTTGTAGATTTAATGAATAGAACATTTAGAGATTTTCTAGACAAATTTGTGGTTGTCTTTATTGATGACATATTAGTGTATTCAAAATTAGAAGAGGAACATGCAAGGCATTTGCATTTGACTTTGTCAAGACTAAGAGCACATAATTTAAAGGCAAAATTTAATAAGTGCACCTTTTGGCAAAATGAAGTAAAGTTTTTGGGGGATATTATTTCTCAACAAGGAATTAGTGTAGACCCAAGTAAGGTTATGGCAGTTCAATCATGGAACAGACCCAAATCAGTGACTGAGGTGAGATCCTTTTTGGGAATGGCAGGCTATTATAGGAGATTTATAAAAGACTTTGCAAGAATAGCCATTCCATTGACCAAGCTAACTAGAAAGGAGCAGCCATATGTTTGGACAGAGAAATGTGAACAGGCTTTTACATTATTGAAGAAAGCATTGATGGAAGCTCCAGTTTTACAAGTACCAGAGGGAAATGGGATTAGTAGTTTACACAGATGCTAGTGGATCTGGACTAGGGGCAGTGCTCATGCAACATGGTAGAGTCATAGCATATGCATCAAGGCAACTCAAGCCAAATGAAACTAGGTATGCTACACATGATTTAGAACTAGCTGCTGTAGTATATGCATTGAAGCTATGGAGACACTATTTATTAGGTGCTAAGTTTGAATTGTTTACAGACCATAAGTCACTTAAATACTTGTTTTCCCAAAAAGACTTAAACATGAGGCAACATAGGTGGGTAGAATTTCTAGCTACCTATGATCTTGATATATTATACACCCCAGGAAAAGCTAATAAAGTGGTAGATTCATTAAGTAGACATCAAGAAAAATTGGCAAGCTTAATGATGGTTGAGTTCAGGGATTTGACAATCCTTAGTGAGGTGGAAGTAAAAGAAGAAACTAGTGTATCAGATAAGACACATAGTGAGATGATTGAATATGGTAAATTAAGCCTCATTTCTTTAAAGTCAACACTGGTTGATAAAATAGGACAAATGCAGAATCAAGATACAAATTTGAAGGAGAAAATGAACATGATATCACAAGGCATGACAGTGGAAAACTATAAGGTAGATGATAAAGGATACTTAAGGAAAAAGGGGAAACTCTGCATACCAAATGTAGAGGAACTGAAGCAAGAAGTTATGGATGAGCATCACAAAAAAAAATACTATACATCCAGGTTGTACAAAAATGTACCATGATCTTAGGAGGAATTACTAGTGGCCAAGGATGAAAGGAGCAGTGGTAAAATATGTGGCAAATTGCTTGACATGCCAACAAGTAAAGGCAGATTATCAAAGACCCTCAGGCCTATTACAACCTTTGGAAGTGCGTACTTGGAAATGGGAAAGCATATCAATGGATTTTGTGGATGGTTTGCCAAGAACAAGAAGAGGCAATGATAGTATTTGGGTAGTGGTTGATAGGCTTACAAAAACAGCACACTTCATTCCTATAAATTCAAACAGAAATGCCCATAAACTAGCTCAGTTATTTGTGAAAGAGATAGTGAGATTGCATGGCATCCCCAAGACTATCATTAGTGATAGAGATACTTTGTTTACTTCAAGGTTTTGGAGTAGCTTTCAAGAAGCTATGGGGACAGAACTAAGCCTAAGCACAGCCTACCACCCACAAACAGATGGGCAACCTGAGATTGTTAATAAGGTTTTAGAAGATTTGCTTAGAGCATGCATAATTGATTTTGGAGGCAACTGGGAGGATCATATTCATTTAGTTGAATTTGCTTATAATAATAGCTACCAGTCCACCATAGGAATGGCTCCATTTGAGGCTTTGTATGGAAAGCCTTGTTTATCTCCTGCATGTTGGATGGAGGCTGGTGAAAGAGTGTTGCTTGGACCAGACAATGTAAAAGAAACTTCTGCAAGAATTGAATTAGTGAGGCAAAGAATGAGAGTAGCTCAAGAGAGACATAAAGCATATGCAGATAAAAGGAGAAGGCCAGTAGAATTTGAGGTGGGAGACTATGTGTTTCTCAAAGTTTCACCAATGAGGAAAATACTGAGATTTGGCAAAACAGGGAAACTATCACCAAGGTATATAGGACCATATGAAATTGTTCACAGAATAGGGACTTTAGCTTATAGGTTGAAGTTACCAGAGGAATTGAGCAAAATACATGATGTATTTCATGTATCCCAATTGAGAAAATGGGTGCATGATAAGGAGACCATTCTTGAATCTCCTACACATGTTGAAATTCAAGAAAATCTGGTTAATAAAAAGGAACTAGTGGGCATTGTGGCTAGAGAAGAAAAGAAACTGAGAAATAAAATAATTAAACTAGTTAAAATCCAATGGAGCTTAGATGGAAATGACTACACATGGGAGGCTGAAGATAGGATGAAGGATAAGTACCCTAATCTATTTTCTGCTTGAAGGTATGTCTAGAACTGTAATAACTTTAAATATTACTTAAGTGTATTTGACTGATCTTAGATGAATGAATTTCTGATATGTTTGAAATATACTAATAAACCAATATATAATTGTGGGACACAATTCCTTTTAGGAGGAGAGTATGTGAAGACCCAAAATTTTTGAGAATAAAAATTACTTTAAAGAAAAAAAAACAGGAAATGGAAAATAAATACCAAGAGTGAATGAAATAAATAAGTGAGAGAATGGTAGGTAGAGAAAATAAAAATGGGGAGAAAAATAGCTGAGTAAAGAGGAGCATTATATTCACATATTTTATGTGTATATATATATATATGTATTATATAAATAACCAAAGAATAAAAATAGCTTGAAAATGAATATCAGAAGTAAGTGAAGTAATTATGCAAGGGGATATTTTTTTTATATATACAGTGATGAGAGGAAAATGATTAAGTATAAAATGAATTCAAAAATTCACATGACTTGTGTATATGTGAATATTGTATAGAAAATATATACATATGATCAGAGAAGTATGGGATGATAAAATAAAAATCCTCTTGATAATTAAAATGCATAGAGATCAGTCAGGCAATATTTTTGAGTGTGGATGCCTTTTTGAAATAAATCAAGAAAGAAGCAAATGGTAAATTATGTTAGTTAAAAACAAAACTTATAGAAAGAAACATGAGAAGTAACCTGGGTATGATAAGATACATTGTGAAATTAAGTCACACAAAAATAATGTACAGATAGAATCATGC
This sequence comes from Allium fistulosum, assembly GCA_030737815.1. Lineage (NCBI taxonomy): Eukaryota > Viridiplantae > Streptophyta > Magnoliopsida > Asparagales > Amaryllidaceae > Allium > Allium fistulosum. The sequence goes on from CM060908.1 coordinate 148,495,213, forward strand.
AAATAGCATGCACATGGAAAAGCAGAATAATAACTGTTTTCACCTGAAATAGAAATAAGAAAGAAAATGGCCAAATTAGCCATAAGCATGCATACAGGCTTCTTTTATTTTTGTAAGGATAAAATGGGTGTTTCCTCTATTAAAACCCTAGTTAAATGATTTAAATCAAGGGGTAAGGCAGAGGTTTTCTCTGAGGAGGAAAAACAGAAGTTTAATTCAAAAAAAATAGAAAGGAGAAACTCACACAGTCTTCAAGCTAAAGCATTCTCGGGGAAGAGGAGAGGAAGGTGAGTGATAATCATTTAAAAGACTTAAGGCATTAAGAACCAAGTAAGGGCAGCCAAATTACTTTATATAAAATCATATTATGTTTTTCTGTTTGGTTTTATTCTCTGAATAAATACATGTTGATCATGGATGGTATTTTGGTTGAATTTCTGGTTAATGTTTTGATCTGTTTTGAGTTGTTATAATTGTTTCAATTTTTGCTTTGAAATATAAATAATCAAACATATATTCATATTATAGAAATGGATTTTATAATCCAGTTTTATATGAAGAATGAACTAAATGTTTTACTGAGAAATAGGATATCAAAGGGAAATGAAGTGGGCAGTGTGAATAATGAGATTCATGCTCATGCCTAGTTCATATTAAAAATGATATGAACAATGCAATACTATAAACATGTGCTGATTTGTTCAGATCATGAGCCAATATGTTTTTATGGGTTTTTCTTAAAAACCCTATCCTATGTTCACAGTAAAATAAATATAGTATTTCTTATGGTTTCATCAGATTTATGCAGGCAATGGGAAAATTTCTAGAAATAAATATACAGGCAGTTTTATAAAATAAGATTAAGCCAGAATGACTTTGGATGTGCAATTATGCATGAATGCTTTGTATGATTGGATGTAAACCCTTGAGTGAGTTTAATAAATTTTGGTGTTTATGTAATGAAAGGAAGAACATGAGCACCTCTGGAATTAAAAAGAAAATTTCTCAGCAATTAAATGAGCATGGTCTCTAAATTACAAAGTAATTTAGGAGAGGTGTCTTGATCTACTCATCATCAGGTTGATGATGGGTATGTGCATGACTTGTTCAAGTCCTGAAGGCCTCTGTGCAAAGGTTAACAGAATTGAGTCCTTTGCAATGCACACTTTGTGTTCAAAGGCAAGAGTTTAGACCATATAAAATATAAAATGGGATTGAATGATTATGCTATGGATTTGAGGAAGCTAAAATCCATAGGAGTTTGTACATGTACAACTGAATGGATTGAATGGATGAATGCTTGGGTGTATGTTTGTTAGATAAATTTAAATGTACATATGCTCAGGTTTAACATGAAATTGAATAGTGTCAAATATATATGTTCTCTACATAGTTTTAAGAATTTATAAGTTGTTTTAATAATGATTTCACTCATACCAGAATTTTATTCTGACCCTATTTATTGCCTTTGCAATATTTGGGGTGTCTCATTTTTATTGAGGCAGCTCAAAATATTGTTGCAGGTAGAGATGCATGAGTAGCTTGCTTGCTTGGAAAATTAGAAGACTTACTTGAGTTTATAAAATGCAGTAGTTCATTGTAATAAAGATAGCTAGGCAAACTTTCTTAAGTCTATGCAGACCTTTCAGAATTGTAGTGGCTTTGTTCATTTAAAAAGAATCTGTAAAACTTAAGTATTATATGTGTCTTGAGCTACTGATCTAAGTAACTGACTTTGATGGTTTCTGGTGGGTTGTAATGGAGAAAATTATGCCATGTAATTTAATATGTGGACATGCTTTCTTTATCAAAGTTTGTTAAATTTTTAAATAGAAAAGTTGCAGTAGTTCATGGATAAGCATGTAGCTAAAAATTGTTAAGTGACAATTGAATCTGGCATTGGCTAACCAGAAGAGCTTGACCATGACTTATAACTGATATAAGACCATGAGAAGTTTGAAATCTTAACCTGTTAATTCTTCTTGAACATCTGATTTTCCAGTAAAGAATTTGCATTGTATTGTATAGTAAAAATGAAATACATGCTTTATACTTATAATCTGGAATGCAACTATATTGAACTGAGCTTAGCTAACCACCTATTTGGTTTAAGTTCAGTGAGTTTTGTCTTTAACAAATTTGTTGAAAAAAATGCATTGCCATGTAGTCTACCTAGATATTAAACATGCTAATAATCCCACTGTTTGATTGATCACTATCATTGGTTTTATAATCTGAGAACCTATCAGTACCCTTCTCAAAATGTTCATCTGAAAGTTTGCATTAGGCTGATTTTGATATTGCTCCAATCATTCTGTTTTTATATTCATGCAAGTCCATATCTGGTATGCTAGATTAAGTTAGCATTTTTCTTGCTTGTAGTTTTTCTTCTGCCTGGTCTATAACACACTTATCACCAAATGTTCATAAGATCATTACCAATATTTTAAGACATGAGTATATTTACCTGACACAAACATTGTTTGAGTAAGCAATAAGCACCCCGGGATAAATTCTCAAACTTGAGTTGTTTTAGTACCTTGCATAAATTCAAAGGACAACACTAAGCAACAAACTCCTAGATTCCCAGACATTAAAAGCATGAGTAAATTATTGGGCTATAAAACAAGCTGTGAAGTAAGTCAATTAAATAACTGATTTGAGAAATAAAACAAGAAGAAAAAAAAGTGGTTATATCAGAATTAAATAATAATCAAAGAGATGGCTATGTGACACAAAATCTCTTGAATATGAGAAACATTGTGTGATTGAATTTATTTGCTAATTTAATTACTCTGATAGGCAAAGAAACATCTATATATATTCGTATATATATAAATGACATGATTGGATTGAAATACTGATATTTTTATATTGGTAAAATATGGATCTTGGGGAAATGAATTAAAGAAGTGACCACAAAAAAAACACATAAATTAGAGTAAAAAGAAGTGGGTCACTTCATGTATAAGAAGCTTATAAGGGATGGAATTTTTATAAAGGGATTATAAATGGTTTCAGAGGTTTAGAAAATGATTTATAAATGGTTTTGGAAAATCGAATGAAAACTTTCTAAATTTTGTGGATATACTTATACCGTTAAGATAAGTATATGGATATTTCTAAGTATTGAAATATAGAGATTTGCGAGTATATCCTTGTAATTTACAAGTAATTTATGACGTGGGTTTTATTTATGAAGAATTTATTAAAAGGAGGCCGGTGGTCGCAATGTGCTTAACCCATATTGTTTTCACCTATGGAATAAATCTTTGTTTGAATGTTTGTTTATTTGATAGTTCAATAACCGACTATCAAATCTTGGCCTAAATATGTAATCCTTCTTAATTTTGGTGGTACGAAAATATTCCCTTCTTAACACCGAAGGATTTTAAATTTGGAAATATCTAGGGGAAACACGGGGATTATATAGTACAATCACCATCGGTGGTGCTATACTGTACATATAAACTCGTTTCGTTCTTCTAGGATAAATGGTAAGCAGATCCATCCACTTAAACGGTTAGGGGTTAATCCCCACTCTAATGTATTGTTTGATTATTTCCTAAAGAACCGATATTGAGCATTTCGAAAATCGGCGTTTGGTTTTGTGGAGCACCCAGGAAGCGAAGGAGTGTACTCGTAAGAGATGATTTGAACCCTTAACCACTCTGAAAATCATATACCGTTATATGGAGGAGATTCGTAATATATTGGAATGTTGGGATCCATGCGTGATTCCGAGACCGTTGGGGTATGGGAATCCGGGTGTGATTCCAAATCTAATTGAGATGTGGGAACCTATGTGCGGTTCTGAGCCACGTTGGGGTATTGGAATCCATGTGGGATTCCATAATCTATTTGGTGGTGGTGCGTAAGCTAGAACGCCGGACGTAGCCTCATCAGCGGGAATGACTAAATCCAGTGATAGGAGGCATGGCCAGTAGGGTTGGCAAACCCATAGGGTGTAGTCGGCTGCTTCTAGATGTCACTTAGTTGTTATGCATGCATGGGGCGATGCACTCGGTCTTAGCGAGACCAGCTATGTTATTTCCTATGGTACATCAGTAGGGATGTACGCTGCTTCGAAAGGATAGCTCTGTTCCTTATGCAGGAGGACCATTCCTCGAAGTATTGAGGGCACCTCCATGGAAAATCCTACACAATTAGCGAACGCTCCATATCGATTTTCTATTATATACCTAGTATTGTTGTGATGTACACTCACGAGCATCACGACTACTTAATTATTATTATTTTCACCATTAGACAATATCATAATATCAATGGAGTTTCTATATAAAAGGTTTAGGTTATCGTAAGGTAAAAACCTGTTTGTGTTTACGTGCAGCGTGGTCTTATGAAATACTTTTGATTTCAAGGATTTATATAACTTTACAATCCAGTTGGGTGTGTTTTCTCATGCTGGTTTTCAAGACTGACTTGGGTGTTATTTTATTATAATGCTCGGGTCAGACCGGGTATATTACAGATTGGTTTGGATGCTTGGAGCTTCAAGAGACGAGTTGGAAGCCTAGAGACGTATTCACGTAGATGGTTATTTTACGCTGTATTCATTGTTGTGTTTATCAGCAATTGTGAGGACATGCTGTTATAACTGTCTAGGCTGAAATAGGTTAGTATACTCTGATTGATGTTTGTATATATACATATTACAGTTTTGTTTTTGTGTAAAAATTTGTGGTATATTATAGATTATTCGTTCCACTGTGAGATTCTATGTTGTTTATTTTCTTCTTATCTTCTTCCTTCTTTCTTTCCCCTAACAATCAGGTTTTCCTGCTTTCGATTGCTCGGCATGTTATATAGTGGATGTATCTGTGTCGTTTTTCGAGGGTCGAAAAACCCGGTTCGTTACATTTGGTATCAGAGCTGAAGGTTAAGCGAGAAACTTGGCTTTGGTGAGGTAACTCATTAGAGATAGGGTCAGTAGCACCCTAGAATGAGTTTGAGTGTATATATATATATATGAGTGCGTATTTGTTAAGGATATAAAAATTGTTTATATTGTGTTGGTTGATCTATTGAGTGGCTTATGGATTCTAGTCAATATGAGTAATTAACGTTATTGATAGGGATCTCTAAACACTTGAAAGAGTAATTCAAAATGGTATTGTTTTGATATTGAGTGAATGAAATAATTTTACTTGGATTATATTTTATATAAAGGAATAATTTTTCAGAAATTATATTATATGGTGTGCTTGGTTGCTAGGAAATGATAATGTTGATTATTATCATTTCTTGTTTGCTATTGTACTTTAAAAAAAGTGTTATTATTATAATGTAAGTAAGATTAACAATTACGGAATGATTTTATATAAAAAAATGGAATTATATAAATATATGATTTATAAATGTGATTTATAAATTGAAAGGAAATGAAATTTCTAACGTATATTATAAATATGATTTATAAAAAGGTTTAAAAGATGGGAATTGGGGATTTAAATTCCGTTGGTTTTGAAAATTGTTTTTCAAAATTTTGGAAAATAATAATTATATTATTTGGGAAAATAATTTTGAATGGAAATATTAAAAAAAGGATTTTTTTTTAAAAGGAGATAAAAGCACTGAACTTACTTCGGTCGCTGGAAAATAATTTTGGTGATGACTACAGCATCATCGACGTTCATTTTCGAGTTTCCAAGAGAAGAATTGCTACCATTGGAGTTTTGTTTTGGTAAAACTAGTTTTGATTTTAAATTCCAAAAGGATGATTTGATATACCAAGGGGATTTTGTATATATGCATATGATTTCAAAAATGATTTGAGATACTTAAGAACAAGGAGTTTAAACTCTGGGATTTTCATTTAAATGTTTTATTGAAAATATGAGAAAATAAGTTTGTTAACTTATAAAATTTTGAAAATTAGTAAATTGAAACAATGTTTAAACTGTTGAATATAAATATTATGAAAAGCAAAATTGAAATGAATCTTAACTTAACTTAAGTTAAATAAAGTGGATTATGGAAAGAAAATTTAGCTTGGGTTAGGCTAAGTGAAATAATTTTTGGAAATGGAATTGATTGAGATTTGAAATAAATTAATGAAATGAGCTAATTGAATTAATTAGTTGATTTGATATGGTTTGGAATGTTGATTGATAAAATTTAATGTTGAAATTGGAAAATGAAATTGAATTTGGTTAGAAATAGACAAGGACTTAAGTGGTGAAGTGGTAATAAACATACAAACTTTTGTATAAAATGCTTATAATAGACATAAGAAAATTTGATGGAATAATTCTTAAGAGATAATTAGTATTGAAAGGAATATACTAAGTAAATAAAGAAATGTGAATAATGCAATGTGAATAAATTGAATGTAGATCAATTGAATGTGGATAAAATGAATTAGAACAAGATAAAGGTGAATAAAAGGAAATTGGTGTAGCAAAGAACCAATCGAAATAAATATGTAAGTTGTATGTATGTTATTTTATTCGTATAACGGTTTGATCCAGATTCGAGCACAGGATTCCGAGATGATTTATATTGATCCGAGTTGGAATTTTTCACTCGATTCTCGACGGTGAACACTGGATATGGATTTTGGGTTGATTTTGGGGTTCTCTATCATAGTATATGGCTATGCAAGGAGAATGATGGTTTCCAATCAAGGAACCAGGTTTGAGTCCGCACTTGTAATACCCCAAGATTTTGAGGAAAATCCTTTTAAATAAATGATTAAAATTCTGGGGGAAAAATCAGAATTATTATATAGGTGGGATTTTCAGTAGTGCAAGGTTGTGTGCATGTGTGCACGTGCACACTAGTTATGGCACTAAGAGAAAATCCAGAATTCCTGAATAATAAAACAAAGAAGGAAAACATTTAGATAAAATGTTTTAAATAAAGGAAATATAGGCCTAGACATGAATATTAAAATTCCTGAGGATATGTATATATATATATATATCTATATATATATGCATATGTATGACTTGTCTGGAAATTAAGACAGAAGAGAACATTGATTTATAATGAATAAGTGAAATTTTATTTGAATAATAGGAGTATAGAAATGCATATAAGAATGCACATGTTTTCTGCAAATAAAAGAAGGTTAAAGTTAAACTAACACCCATAGTTGTATAAATGTATATATATACAGATATTATTTGAGCAGAAAATTAATAAAGGAAAAATAAGTAAAAGAAGCACTAAAATAGTAAGAACCAAAGTGCAAGAAAGCAAATGTATAAAGGCAGAAAATAGAAAGTCACACCATTATCATGTTTGAGGTAAGTATAATAAAAATACTTAAAGTAATCACTTTCTGAAAAGGAAAGAAAATGGGCACAACTTAGCCTTGTTTTAAAATATTGGCCGGGACATTAAGGGTTAGGAGGGAGAGAATATGAAATGCCAAATGCATGATTCTGGTTTGGGCTAAAATAGGGATTTTGCATCACCCAAAACCCTAGGTAGAACCCTTATATAAATCAAGAGCCTAACCAGAAAACTACTCTCTCACTGAATTAATTAACCTAAGGAAGAAGAGGAAGAAAAGGCTAAAGATTTGAGGGGTTTTCTGGATTAAGCTTGTGTAAGCATTTAGGTGAGTATCCTCACTCATATACATGGCATTAAGACCTGAGATTAGGCAGCCAAGCTTTTATATGCTATATTTTGCATGTTTTGATTTGCAAACCATGTTGACTACTGATGGTTTCATGAATGCTTGATGAGATATGATCTGCTATGATGGATGTATAACTTTGTTGTTCTATTTTCATCCCTGTATGTTATACCAAAACCTTAAAGAACATGTAAGAGAGTATTTGTAACTAGTCTGAATCATGGCTTAAGACAAAGAATGAAGAAAAAAAAACTATGAGCTGCATATACAATGGTATAGTGCTGAGGCTTGAAATAATTGGTTAAGGGTGCAATGGAGTCTTTCTCTATAAGTGCTGAGCCCTAAACCAAACAGAAAATTTACAAGCCTAAAAATTATGTTTAAACAAGATTAAAAATCTGGCTAAACATAGTTGCTTGCAAAATCAAAATAAACCCAATAGAGCCATGCATTTATTCTCAGTTGCAAACATTCTGGTATATGTTTGAATAGGGTGTTTATATGCTAAATAATGTGAGATGGAATGACTGGGTGTTATACCTCTAGAAAGTAACCTTTAACTTGCTTGCAATATTATGTCTGCAAGGTAACTAGTATGTTTCATGTATATAAGTGGTCTGTACACCTAGCTATCATTGATAAAATGAACATGAATACACTTAGTAATATAACTAAGGATTTTGTGCCAAGAAGGCTGCTGGAATGCTTGTCCTATTTGAAGTAGACAAGTTGACACATGGCTTGTTTAAGTCCTGAGATCTTTGTGCCATGATGTTAATTAGTTCATGGCAATGTGTCCCTTTGATTCCTTATAGCAGATGAGGCCAGGAATTTATAAGAAGAAAAGGCAACCTTAAATGATGATATAGGAAACTTGGGTCTTTCCGGGATTAGGGTTGGTATGAGGAACCTTAGTAGTTCCAGATAAAAATTGTTTTAATGCATATGTTTGCTCTTGTGTATGTATATGGGAATACCTGATCAATTTATACATTAATCATTCATGATAATACCTGTCAAGTTATGCAAGGTACATTTATGCTGTATCCTTAGCTTAATATCATGGATATGTTAGAAATGCTCACACCAGATCATAGATCTGACCCTTATTGCTCATGGCACATGGGGGTGTCTCATTCATAATGGGGCAGCCACTAATGCTTTTGCAGGTTGTGATGGAGCTAAGTAAGCAAGATTAAAAAGATATGGAATAGAGAATGCTAAGATAATTAGAAATAAGAGCTAGAATGTGTTAATTCATGCATGTATTTCCTGATTGATATGGCTATCTAAATGTATTAAGAATGAAGAACTTGTAAGAAATACGTGTTATGTTGTTTCTGGTTATTTCTGGTTTGGTATGTATTAAGGATATTGATGTTAAACTGATTTGAAAATCTATTTGCTAAAGTTGTTTTTGATTTAGAGGAAAAACCTGGATTTTATAAGCATAATCATTTTATGATGATTATAGTTCATCCTAAGTCCTTTCAAAAGATAGATATATAGGAAATTATATTGGGAAAATCCAGAAAGAATTATAACTGTTATATTTTCAAGTCATGATATTGATATATGTCCAAATGCAAGTAAAAGTGTATATACCCTGAATATGCATTTTTAAAAGAGAATTATGGTTAGGAAGGATGATATAAATCTGATCACAAGGTGTCTGATTCATACATATATAAAAATGCTTTTGAAAAGAAGGAGTATCAATGTTTTGGGTAGATTCTGGTTTGTAAAATGCAAATAAAAGAATGGTCAGATTAACCACATGGTTAGACCATAGGTCAGGCCAAATGTTCACTTCAAATCAATAAAGCAAGGAACCATTTGAACCCAGTTTTCTGGAAAATGAGCAAAGACATTGACATGTACATGTATATCTGTGTACATGTTGATATTTGGGCAAAAATATAAACATAAATTCCTAGAACAGTTGTAGGAATGGGTTTAAAAAATAATAAAGCAAGAAATATTGTTTTGTATGTTAGATTATAGGCAAAAATTAAGTATATATGTGTAGATAGGTAGATATCAGATTTTAAACCATACAGGAGAAAAATAAAAAGAAAAACAAAAATTGGGTTTGAACCGACCAGCATAGCACTCGAACTCGTGACCTCTCATGTGTAAGTTAGGCGCGTTTCCATTACGCCTAGATGTTGCTTGTGTTCACTTATGATCCACTTTCTTTTAGCCTGAGTTTGATACTATACAGACTTTAACACAATCATTCATATTAAAAGCTTTCTTCCACCTGATTATTACTTGATCATTTCTTAATTAGAATAACAGACTAAAGTACATGTTTCCAGTGGATTCTATGGTCAAAAATCAGGATACAATCATTAATCTTTTATCAGGGAATTATCACATTTTAATAGATTTAAAAGGATTTCTACTTACATATTATCATGCTCTGATTCTAGTAGAATATAACATAGATATCTTCATATATGTATGTTAGGAATGATTTAGATTTAAAACAATATTTTTATATTGTGAAAGATCCTGGATAATAGGAGAATAGGGAAGGATGACCCTAGGTAGTCTTAGCTAAGTATGATAAAAAAAAAAATTGGTTAAGAATTAGGGTCATTGCATTTGGTATCAGAGCTATGTTTTAATTAACATAGCAAAATATTTGTATGCTTATGTTTATACTAGGTTTGTTTGTGATATATTTGACTGTTTATAAGTATTCCCTGAATGTATGTGTGTGCATGTGACATACACAATGATTAAATAGGAAAGATACAACCAATTTAAAATTAAAGCGAAGTATTATAAACTAATATAATGAAATACATATACTTTTAGAAATATGGTAGGAAGAGGGTCTCATCATCAAGGAGGATCTAGCACACCACAAATGCTTGACATGCAGGAATTTGTGAGAGTTTTGAGAGATGGAATTGGGCACAGACCTGAGAACCCATATGAGGAGCTCTCCAAGTTAGTGAAGACTTATACCAATTTGGGAGGCAAGAGCTTTGAAGGAACTGAAAGTGTAATGGAGATTCAAGCATGGCTAAGGACATTAGAGAGGATCTTCACTGATATGCAACTAGATGACCAAAGGAAGAGGCAAGTGGCCTCAAGGCAATTAAAAGGTGCAGCTTTGAGTTGGTGGGAGGTGATCATAGCTGGCCGGAATGAAAATGATATTAATTGGAATCAATTTAAGGAGATGTTAGAGGCAAGGTTTGTTCCAGCCTCAGCAAAAACCACTTTACTTGAGGAGTTCATCAAACTTAGACAGGGGACTATGAATGTCACAGAATACACCCAGAAGTTTGAGGGATTGTCAACCTATGGGGCAATGTTAGTGGCTGATGAAGCATCCAAAAATGATAGATACATCAAGGGATTGAACCCAGGGCTTAGCAGGGCTATATTACCTTATGCTGACAGAACTTTTGATCAAGTGATAGATTTGGCTCTAAAGATTGAGCAGCATGACAAGGAAAGAGATAAGTTTAGGAGCTTCAAAAACAATAGCAACAAGAAGAACAAAGGGAAGTACCATCCTTATGATAAGAAGAAAGGAGAGGCAGATGGTAAGAAGGCAGTAGATGCAAAACCCAATGAAGCCAAAAGAAAAATAGTTTGCAACCATTGTGGGAAAGAAGGCCATATTAAGCCAAGATGCCCAGAGCTTAAAGGGGGAGCTTTCAAATGCTTTCTATGTGGGAAGGAAGGGCATATGAAAAGAAATTGCCCAGAATACAAGCAACAAGGGAAAGTGGCAAACCTGGAAGGTAGGGGCAAGGCCATAATTGAGGCTAATGCTGAAAACCATGGTCAAGTGGAAGGTACACTATTTATTTGTACCATACCTTTAGCTGTAATATATGATACCGGGGCAACCCACTCACTCATTTCCCATGAAATAGTTAAAAGGTTGAAAATGAACTGCAATTTGGCTGAAATACCTCTTTTAATACAAAGCCCTTTAGGAAGTTCTAGTGTATTAGATATGATTTGTGTGGATGTGAATTTGAACATAGGGGGAAACACATTTGTTTCCAATTTATATGTTCTAAATTTCCCAAATATAGGAGTTATATTAGGGGCAGATTGGCTAAGACAATTCAAAGCCATAATTGACCTAGATGCATCCACCATTTCACTACAAAATTCTAAAGGCCAAAGGGTTACAATTCTGTGTGAACCTATCAAAGAAAACAGGCTAAATCATTTAATTGAATTAGAAAATAATCCCAAGGAAATAGCTATTAATGAAATCCCCATAGTTAAAGAATACTTGGATGTATTTGGGGAAGTAAAAGGTGTCTCACACCATAGACCTGTTGAATTCCAGATTAACCTTATGCCTGGGGCTAGCCCAATTATCAAAAAGCCTACAAGGATGGGGCCAAGTGAATTAAAGGAGCTAAAGAACCAGCTGGAAGAATTAGAAGCCAAGGGGTTTATAAGGCCAAGTAATTCATGCTGGGGTGCTCCTGTAGTATTTGTTAAAAAGCATGATGGTACCTTAAGAATGTGTATAGATTATAGAGAATTAAACAAAGTAACCATCAAAAACAAATACCCATTACCCAGGATAGATGATCTCTTTGATCAAATCAGTGGAGCTAAAGTGTTTTCTAGGCTAGACTTGGCATCTGGGTTTCATCAGATGAAGGTTGAGGATTCAAGTGTTAAATATACAGCATTTAACACAAGATATGGTTTGTATGAGTTTCTGGTTATGCCATTTGGGCTAACAAATGCCCCTTCTTACTTTGTAGACCTAATGAATAGGATATTCAGAGATTACTTAGACAAGTTTGTTCTGATTTTTATAGATGACATTCTAATCTATTCTAAAACAATAGAGGAACATGAGAACCATTTACATTTGGTCTTATCTAGATTAAGAGAAAAAGATTTGAAAGCAAAGTTCTCTAAGTGTGTGTTCTGGCAAGAGGAAGTACATTTTCTTGGACATGTTGCCTCTGCTAGAGGGATTTCTGTAAACCCCAATAAGATAGTAGCAATCCAAGCATGGAAGAAGCCTAACAATGTTAGTGAAGTTAGGTCATTTATGGGGATGGCAGGATACTATAGGAGGTTTATACAAGGATTTTCTAAAATAGCAATGCCACTCACTAACCTGACTAGGAAGAACCAAAAGTTTATATGGACTGATAAGTGTGAACAAGCTTTCACCCAGATCAAGGAGGCTTTGGTAAAATCACCAGTGTTGAGAGTACCAGAAGGCAATGAGGGATTAGTTGTATATACAGATGCATGTGGGTCAGGGCTAGGGGCTGTGTTGATGCAGCAAGATCAGGTCATAGCCTATGCATCTAGACAACTAAAACCCCATGAAACTAGATATGCAACTCATGATCTTGAGTTGGCAGCAGTAGTATATGCCTTGAAGCTCTGGAGGCATTACTTATTAGGTGCAAAGTTCATTTTATACACTGATCACAAGGCCTTAAAGTATCTCTTTTCACAGAAAGATTTGAATATGAGACAACACAGATGGGTTGAATTTCTTGCTGCTTATGACTTAGATATACTTTATACACCAGGCAAGGCTAATAAAGTGGCAGATGCATTGAGTAGGCAGCATGCAAAAGTGGCCATGTTGATGATGGAGGAGTTTAGAGACTTGACCATGCTCACTGATTTGGAAATAGATGAGAGCAGTGGGATAAGTATGGAGATAGTTGAGGAAGAAAGGAGTAAAGGAAGGTTAAGTTTAATTACTTTACAATCAAATTTGGTCTTGAAGGTGGCAAAGATGCAAGAAGAAGATCAAGACTTAGCAGAAAAAAGGTCTCTCCTATTAAAGAAGGAGGAAGTGAAGGATTATCACATTGATGAAAAAGGATACCTAAGGTACAAGGGTAGGATATGTGTCCCAAACATCATAGAATTGAAAGAAGAAATCCTTAATGAGTACCATAGGAGCAAATATTCCATACATCCAGGCAGCACCAAGATGTACCAAAACTTAAAAAGGGACTATTGGTGGAAGGGAATGAAGTCTAATGTAGCTAGACATGTTGCTAAGTGCATGGTTTGTCAACAAAAAAAAGCTGAGACCCAAAGACCTTCAGGGTTGTTGCAGCCACTTAGCATACCACAGTGGAAGTGGGAAAACATATCTATGGATTTTATAGATGGTCTTCCTAGATCCAAGAGGGGAAATACAAGTATTTGGGTAATTGTAGATAGGCTGACTAAAGTAGCCCACTTCATACCAGTAAAAGCAGACAGAAATGCACCTAGGCTAGCCCAAACTTTTATGAGAGAAGTGGTAAAGTTGCATGGTGTTCCTAAAACTATAGTGAGTGATAGGGATACAATCTTCACTTCAAGATTCTGGAAGAGCTTCCAAGAAGCTATGGGGAGTGAATTGTGCCTAAGCACAGCTTATCACCCCCAATCAGATGGGCAAACAGAAGTGGTAAACAAGATTTTAGAGGATTTGCTTAGAGCATGTGTGTTAGACTTTGGAGGAAATTGGGAGGACCATCTCCATTTGGCTGAGTTCACATACAATAATAGCCACCAAAGCACAATTGGAGTGGCACCCTTTGAAGCCCTATATGGAAAGCCATGTCTATCACCTGTGTGTTGGGCTGAGGCAGGAGAGAAAGCTATCCTAGGGCCAGAATATGTCAAGGACATCACAGAAAAAATAGGACTGGTGAGAAAGAGGATGGCAGCAGCTCAAGATAGGCAAAAGAAATATGCTGATGCAAAGAGGAAGTCAGTGGAATTCAAAGTAGGTGATTATGTCTTCATTAAGGTTTCACCAATGAAGAAAGTCTTGAGATTTGGCAAGCAAGGGAAACTCAGACCCAGATATGTTGGACCATACAAGATTTTGGAGAGGATAGGCTCACTAGCCTATAAGCTGGAGCTTCCAGAGGAGATGAGTGCAATGCACAATGTGTTTCATGTGTCACAACTAAGGAGATGGGTACATGACAAGGAGGAAATCTTAGAAAAGCCTACTGAAGTTCAGATTAATCCAGATCTAATCTATGAGAAAGAGCCAGTGGGAATTGTGGCAAGGGAAGAAAAGAAATTAAGAAACAAGACATTGAAGCTTGTAAAGATTCAATGGAGTATAGATCCTAGTGATTGTACTTGGGAGCTAGAGGATAAAATCAGGATGGATTACCCTAGGCTCTTTGCAAATTTAAAAGGTAAATTCTTAGATTACTAAGAAAGTTTAATATGTATGATAGACAGTGACTAATTGATTTGCTCATGCATATGCTGAATAATTTTTCCCTAAGAAATTAGAAGTACTCAAAGATTATGTTGCAAATTGTGAGGACACAATTCCTAAAAGAAGGGGTGATTGTAATACCCCAAGATTTTGAGGAAAATCCTTTTAAATAAATGATTAAAATTCTGGGGGAAAAATCAGAATTATTATATAGGTGGGATTTTCAGTAGTGCAAGGTTGTGTGCATGTGTGCACGTGCACACTAGTTATGGCACTAAGAGAAAATCCAGAATTCCTGAATAATAAAACAAAGAAGGAAAACATTTAGATAAAATGTTTTAAATAAAGGAAATATAGGCCTAGACATGAATATTAAAATTCCTGAGGATATGTATATATATATATATCTATATATATATGCATATGTATGACTTGTCTGGAAATTAAGACAGAAGAGAACATTGATTTATAATGAATAAGTGAAATTTTATTTGAATAATAGGAGTATAGAAATGCATATAAGAATGCACATGTTTTCTGCAAATAAAAGAAGGTTAAAGTTAAACTAACACCCATAGTTGTATAAATGTATATATATACAGATATTATTTGAGCAGAAAATTAATAAAGGAAAAATAAGTAAAAGAAGCACTAAAATAGTAAGAACCAAAGTGCAAGAAAGCAAATGTATAAAGGCAGAAAATAGAAAGTCACACCATTATCATGTTTGAGGTAAGTATAATAAAAATACTTAAAGTAATCACTTTCTGAAAAGGAAAGAAAATGGGCACAACTTAGCCTTGTTTTAAAATATTGGCCGGGACATTAAGGGTTAGGAGGGAGAGAATATGCAATGCCAAATGCATGATTCTGGTTTGGGCTAAAATAGGGATTTTGCATCACCCAAAACCCTAGGTAGAACCCTTATATAAATCAAGAGCCTAACCAGAAAACTACTCTCTCACTGAATTAATTAACCTAAGGAAGAAGAGGAAGAAAAGGCTAAAGATTTGAGGGGTTTTCTGGATTAAGCTTGTGTAAGCATTTAGGTGAGTATCCTCACTCATATACATGGCATTAAGACCTGAGATTAGGCAGCCAAGCTTTTATATGCTATATTTTGCATGTTTTGATTTGCAAACCATGTTGACTACTGATGGTTTCATGAATGCTTGATGAGATATGATCTGCTATGATGGATGTATAACTTTGTTGTTCTATTTTCATCCCTGTATGTTATACCAAAACCTTAAAGAACATGTAAGAGAGTATTTGTAACTAGTCTGAATCATGGCTTAAGACAAAGAATGAAGAAAAAAAACTATGAGCTGCATATACAATGGTATAGTGCTGAGGCTTGAAATAATTGGTTAAGGGTGCAATGGAGTCTTTCTCTATAAGTGCTGAGCCCTAAACCAAACAGAAAATTTACAAGCCTAAAAATTATGTTTAAACAAGATTAAAAATCTGGCTAAACATAGTTGCTTGCAAAATCAAAATAAACCCAATAGAGCCATGCATTTATTCTCAGTTGCAAACATTCTGGTATATGTTTGAATAGGGTGTTTATATGCTAAATAATGTGAGATGGAATGACTGGGTGTTATACCTCTAGAAAGTAACCTTTAACTTGCTTGCAATATTATGTCTGCAAGGTAACTAGTATGTTTCATGTATATAAGTGGTCTGTACACCTAGCTATCATTGATAAAATGAACATGAATACACTTAGTAATATAACTAAGGATTTTGTGCCAAGAAGGCTGCTGGAATGCTTGTCCTATTTGAAGTAGACAAGTTGACACATGGCTTGTTTAAGTCCTGAGATCTTTGTGCCATGATGTTAATTAGTTCATGGCAATGTGTCCCTTTGATTCCTTATAGCAGATGAGGCCAGGAATTTATAAGAAGAAAAGGCAACCTTAAATGATGATATAGGAAACTTGGGTCTTTCCGGGATTAGGGTTGGTATGAGGAACCTTAGTAGTTCCAGATAAAAATTGTTTTAATGCATATGTTTGCTCTTGTGTATGTATATGGGAATACCTGATCAATTTATACATTAATCATTCATGATAATACCTGTCAAGTTATGCAAGGTACATTTATGCTGTATCCTTAGCTTAATATCATGGATATGTTAGAAATGCTCACACCAGATCATAGATCTGACCCTTATTGCTCATGGCACATGGGGGTGTCTCATTCATAATGGGGCAGCCACTAATGCTTTTGCAGGTTGTGATGGAGCTAAGTAAGCAAGATTAAAAAGATATGGAATAGAGAATGCTAAGATAATTAGAAATAAGAGCTAGAATGTGTTAATTCATGCATGTATTTCCTGATTGATATGGCTATCTAAATGTATTAAGAAGGAAGAACTTGTAAGAAATACGTGTTATGTTGTTTCTGGTTATTTCTGGTTTGGTATGTATTAAGGATATTGATGTTAAACTGATTTGAAAATCTATTTGCTAAAGTTGTTTTTGATTTAGAGGAAAAACCTGGATTTTATAAGCATAATCATTTTATGATGATTATAGTTCATCCTAAGTCCTTTCAAAAGATAGATATATAGGAAATTATATTGGGAAAATCCAGAAAGAATTATAACTGTTATATTTTCAAGTCATGATATTGATATATGTCCAAATGCAAGTAAAAGTGTATATACCCTGAATATGCATTTTTAAAAGAGAATTATGGTTAGGAAGGATGATATAAATCTGATCACAAGGTGTCTGATTCATACATATATAAACATGCTTTTGAAAAGAAGGAGTATCAATGTTTTGGGTAGATTCTGGTTTGTAAAATGCAAATAAAAGAATGGTCAGATTAACCACATGGTTAGACCATAGGTCAGGCCAAATGTTCACTTCAAATCAATGAAGCAAGGAACCATTTGAACCCAGTTTATATTTGGGCAAAAATATAAACATAAATTCCTAGAACAGTTGTAGGAATGGGTTTCAAAAATAATAAAGCAAGAAATATTGTTTTGTATGTTAGATTATAGGCAAAAATTAAGTATATATGTGTAGATAGGTAGATATCAGATTTTAAACCATACAGGAGAAAAATAAAAAGAAAAACAAAAATTGGGTTTGAACCGACCAGCATAGCACTCGAACTCGTGACCTCTCATGTGTAAGTTAGGCGCATTTCCATTACGCCTAGATGTTGCTTGTGTTCACTTATGATCCACTTTCTTTTAGCCTGAGTTTGATACTATACAGACTTTAACACAATCATTCATATTAAAAGCTTTCTTCCACCTGATTATTACTTGATCATTTCTTAATTAGAATAACAGACTAAAGTACATGTTTCCAGTGGATTCTATGGTCAAAAATTAGGATACAATCATTAATCTTTTATCAGGGAATTATCACATTTTAATAGATTTAAAAGGATTTCTACTTACATATTATCATGCTCTGATTCTAGTAGAATATAACATAGATATCTTCATATATGTATGTTAGGAATGATTTAGATTTAAAACAATATTTTTATATTGTGAAAGATCCTGGATAATAGGAGAATAGGGAAGGATGACCCTAGGTAGTCTTAGCTAAGTATGATAAAAAAAAAAGAATTTTTTTTGGTTAAGAATTAGGGTCATTGCAGCACTAGAGTGGTCATGTGAATGATACTAGTTCGGAGGTGAAATTGTGTGATCGAGCGAGTGATCAGATTTGATATTGCGTACAGATGATATATGTACATCGTACGGTTTTAGTAAATCAAACGTTGGAAATTGAAAATGCAAAAAGATATGATTGTGAACTATATGATTAGACATCATGGGTAAATAAGGTGTAGGTATATAAAAGCAAGAGCAAGTTTGATGCCTTTGATTTCATAAGTAAAATTTGGTTGTCCAACAAAGATACATGTTTAAATTGTTGTTTGAATTTGATGGTTTTATGATTGAGCCACTTAGCTTTGTTTTCTTTGTTGGTTTGGCCGTAGGGGCGATTTTTGGTTGTTCTGGTCGAGCCGTGCAAAGGAGACGCTGGCGAAATTTTTTTTCAAAAATTAAAACAAGTTGGAAATTTTGTAGAAATTTGTGATAACTAAAATTAGATTTTGAATTATAACTTGAAATGATGGAATGGATAATATTAGTTGGAATCTATGAATGAATTTGGAAGCTTAGTAAAAGTAATAACAAGGTTTCAACAAATTGAATTCGGAAAAGGTTAAGGGCTTAAATTAATTTGGCGAAATATTTCGACTAAATTGTTTTAAAAAGGAATGGGTTTGGGCATTTTTCCTAACTTGGCAATTTCGGGGACGAAATTCTTTTAAGGGGGGAAGAATGTAACGACCCAGAATTTTTGTTATTTGAGTCTGGAATATTTAATTAATTTTAAATATTATAAAGTTAATTTATAGATTAAGTAACTTGAATTTCAAAAATAGTGATTTATGGGATAATTTAATAATTAAAATCGTTTAAAATATTGAATCTATGATTTTTTTTTAGATAAAAATGATTTAAAAGCTTATTAAATTTCTATTTAATAAGAACGAAGGTAATAAAACTTTTAAACTGGATTTAAAAGAGATTTAACTAATTTTGAAAATAACTCGTTTTAATTAACATATAAAAATAGCCTTTCGGGCACAGTCTCGGATTTCGACGAAACTCCGTAATAATGAATTATAATACGTTGTCAAATTCCGTAGCGATCAGACGTATCGTTTGGTTGTACGGGATAGAAATGCGATGAAACTAATATCGAAAATTTAATATAATAATTGGATTCAAAAAGCTATCTTCTCCATACGATCAAATTAGGTCTCGAAACAAGTTCCATTGCATTCGAAATAGGAGTATAACATATAGAACACCGGGCAGCACGCCTCGATTGGGGTCCGAAATCATATAGCTAGATATTTTGAATTTTATATAATATATTTTCATTGATTTAACAATACACTGCCATGTTCTTTCTTATCAAGCGACCTACATGTACGATCCGACACCCTTAATGTTGACTTCCGTAACTCCCTCCCTTATTTAAACACGACTTAATAGAGGAAAAAAAAGAAGTCTTGAATTCAAAAATCAAAACATGAAGATATACTTATCTAAAAATCTTAAAAAAAAAATATTTGGTCTCGCTAGGCCATATGCTTTGATTTGGGGTAGGAAATGTTGGGTTCGGCAGTGGATTGGGTTGCGCCACTCCTTGTTAGCCAAACTAGGGCCTGGATTTACGGCAAATGGTGGAGGAGTTTGGCGAATTGGATATCATATTTGGATTCGGGAAGGCAAATGGCACCTAGGTGCAAAATTTGGTAGTTCTCAGTCAAGGATTGTGGATCGCGACCATGGAGGAGTGATAGGGGGATGGGCAGGTCGCATTTTGATTCAGGAGAGCGGAGGCCTAGTGAAGGTGGTGGGAAGGTAGCTCGCGCGAAGAGAGAGGCGTTGGCGAAATCGGTTTTTCGAATAGTCGCGTGGTTGTGGAGAAAACCATGTGTCAAGGAGCGGCATGCACAGCCATGTCCAACGACATGTACAGGGAGTGAATTTGGGAAAGAAGACCAGTGAGGGGTATGATTGTAATTATATGGAATTGAAATTAGTTTTATTTTATAATTTTTAAATTGTTTCGATAACTTCTAAAATTCATATCTCCTTCATACGAGGTCCGAATGGAACGAAAATTTTTGCGTTGCGCTCAAATCGACGAAATCTTCGCAATGGAACTGGTTTGGATGAATTTGGAGATTATCAAAATTTGGGCTAAAATCGGAAGTCGTTCGATGTAATAACCCGCATATTCATCGATTTGATATTTAAATATTTTATCGTTAATCGAATTTTGGTCCGAAAAGCTACTTTTTGCATACGGTCAAATTAGGACTCGAGACCACCCCCATTGAGTTCAAAATAATGTTTGCGATCTTTTTTAGTATAAACTTTAATATGTTTGGAGATAGTGGAATTTTCGCCACTTTTTAGCTTAAGGCTTTGTTTTGGGCTGAACCACTTACTAACTCAGCCCAACCCCCTCCTTCTCTTCATACTTCATTTCTAATTGCTTAAACTTTGAAGCTTCATCAAAAATGGAGGAAGGAAAGGGAAATTAAAACTCCAAGCTCAAGTTCTCTTGCTAATCCATCATTCAACTCCACATTCAAAGTGAAGACATTGGATTCAAGCTTCTTCCATTGCTTTTAAGCTTCTCCATCATTAATTTCGGGAAAAGGTGGGATTTTTATCTCACATTCTTGCCTATGACTATCCATGATTGTTGGGTATGAATTCCTAGCACTTGTTCATGTGAATTTGCTTTTGGTTTGAATTCAATCGGTGGGGAATCCCAATTTTTAGTGTGCTTCAGCAAAACTGGGCTTAGGTCGTTCGGCAGTTGAAAATTCGCACCTGCATATAGCTCGAGCCACCTTAGGTCGTTCGGCATTCGTTAGGTCGCTATACACCTTAGGTCGTTCGGCAGTTAGGTCGCAACCCCTAGGTCGCTCAGCATTGAAGAACACTCACCTGTTATATGTCGCGCCTCGTTAGCTCGAAATCCCCTTAGGTCGCTCGGCAAAGAGCGTTCCACACTAGGTCGCACGCCTAACTCATTTTCTTAAGTCGCTCGGCGTTAGGTCGCGTGCATACTTGGTCGCGCCATTTAGGTCGTAACACGTTAGATCGCGCCTTGTTGGGTCGTTCTGTGCTTAGGTCGTTCAGCCTGCTTTCGTTAGGTCATAACACCCTAGATCGCTCAGCCTCACTACCCTAAGTCGCTCGACCTGCCTGCCCCAGTTAAGTCGTTCCATACTTAGGTCGGCCACGTTAGGTCGCTCGCCCCTGATAGGCCGCTTGCGCCCTAGGTCACACCACTTAGGTCGTGTGCTGTTCCTTAGGCTGTTATGCTTTAGGTTGCTCGACCTGTTTTTCCCCTAGGTCGTTCGGCATGCTACCCTTAGGTTGTTCGACCTATTTTACTTTAAGTCGTTGCACTTTAATTCGACCACTTTAGGTCGCAAGTGTATTTCTACTTTGATGGTTTTGGAACTGATTTCCTTGGATTTTATTCACGTCTTCGAATGTGAAGTTTAGTGGATTGATTGGTTTCTACAATCAATTTTGTGACTTGTCACTTTAAAAATACGAAGGTTTCAATACTAGTAGTAAATATCAAAACACTTTCATCAAAGCGATTTCAACACTATTTTATTACAAAACTCTTCTTCTTGAACCGTTTTCCAATCTATTAGTATATACAAGCCTTTACTTCACTCGGATGAGAAATCTAATTAAACGGCTTAGCAAAACAGGTGGTATGAAACGCTTGCGTTTACTTCGTCGGTTAATTCTTGGACTTGTTCGACTGAACCTTTTGTGACAATTTCCTAGTGAAGATCTACAGTTTGTTCGTAAATATTTAAGTTAAGCAAGTGGTTATGGGACATGAAGCTAAACTCATATATTTACTAGCTTGGTGTGATTGACACTTCTTGATGATCATGACGATCATTTTTGTGATTTAGACTAGCAATTGTGCGATGTCTCTTTGTCTACGAGGGAGACTAAACCCCGTTTGTGTGATGTTTCTACTCACATATGTGGGGTAGCGCCCCATGGTCTTCGAGCCGTTCGTGTGTTCAAAAATTAATGGATAGCTTCCATGAGATAGCTTCTCGTTCGTGTGATACATATGTTGGTGAACTTTCATGCTCCCGTTCGTGTGATAGGCCTCCCCCCCTTTTTGGGATTTCTGGATTTCGTGTGTTGATTTCTGGAATTTGTGCTTCACCAATTTTCATGATTTTCATTTATATGTTTATCAATTTTTGTGCATTGGTGAATTCGTGTGTCATTACCCTTTTTGTGGATTTGGATCTTTGAGAAGATTCTTGTGATATTGATTAATCTCTTGTTGATTATCATTTACATACTTATAGTAGTATGCTATTATGGTTATTATATGTTTATGCCATATCTTTTATTCTATATCATGTCATCTGATATTTATAGCTAGACAGATCCGTTTATTATTTTCTTATGAAATAATACTTGGGTCAGACCGAGATGTTTCAGGTGCTTCTGCTTGACTTCTCTTCTAGGATTACTCTGACTTTTGGTTAACTACTTAGATTAGTAGTTTTTGTTGTACACATTTGAGATATCGACTCATTTATGTATTCTTTTGTATAGCACATGTTGCTATTCTTTTGTATTATCGTGGATCTTTCTGACCACTACTCTGATGTACACTTTCATGTGTTATATATATATATATTCATATCTTTTTCCGCCTTTGTGATATGGATGTCTGTGACTGATTTGTGTTATGTTTATTTCTATATTTGTTTCCGAAGATTATATATAGCCACTGTGTGATAGCTTTGAGTTTGTATCGGTATGTCGGATTTCCTGCTTAAATGAAATGCATGTTTTACTATCTGACATATCGGTGCTCGCACAAAGAAGTTACACGGATGGTCGCTCCTCAACAGCCTTATTCTCCGTGCTAGTCGACAGCATTACACCGTAGTGTTCTTGGCTAGCGTGGGTATAGAGGTGGGGCGTCACAGCTTGGTATCAGAGCCAAATTTCGGAACAATGTAGAATAACTTAACAAGGATCATCATCCTAAGTCCACCTTAGGAGTCGTGTTTCAGGATTTAGTTCGAGTCTTCGAACCGATTCATCCTGTTTTCTTTATGATTCCTTGTTTTATCTATCAAGATTGCTTGATATTCATTTGGTGAATAACCTTTTTCTTCTTCTCTCTTTCTTAAAGAAGAGAATGTCTAGACCAGGCCGTCCCAGAGCCGGGCCTTCTACTGTTACTCCCCAGGTTGGAGTTTTTATGACCGCTCAACAGCTTCTTGATTTAGTAAAGAATGCTCAAGCAGCCGGTCCTAATCAGGAACCTTCTCATCCTAAGTCTGGATTTGCACGCTTGTGCAACGATTATACCAACTTGGGTGGGAAACCATTCAAAGGTTCCGAAACTATTATTGAGGTCCAGGCTTGGTGAAGAACATGCGATCGAATCTTTTCTCGCATGAATCTTGTTGATCTTCACCGTGTTCAGGTGGCTTCCAGTATGCTCCAAGAAAGAGCACTGGATTGGTACGAACTTCTTATTTTTGAAATTAATGAAGCTGATCTCACCTGGGAGCAATTCCGGGAATGCTTCGAATTAAAATTCGTACCAGAAGCAGAGAAAGTGACATTGGCTCGACGTTTCATAGACCTTGTTCAAGGTGAATCCTCTGTGACAGATTATGTCACATCCTTCGAGTCACTATCTAAATATGGGGTTGAATACATCAACACCCCATTGAAGAAGAACCAAAGATTCGTCTATGGCTTAAACAAGAATCTGAAGAAGCCATTACTTCTAAAATTAGAAGTTTCTTTCGATCAACTCATTGATATCGCTCTTCATCTTGAAGAGGCGGATAGGGAAAGTGACGTTGAAGTGGTGGGTGCCAAACCAAACTTCAACAACAAGAAAAGGCCTAACAAGTTCAAAGGTCCTTATCCCAACAAAAAGGGTAAGCAAGCAACTCCTGCTACAAAGACACTTTCCCCTAGTGATGGGAAATGCTTCAACTGTGGTGCTAGGGGCCATTTTGTGAACAAGTGTTCAAAGCCCCGTTCTTGTCGTTATTGTAAAAGTCCAGATCATTATATGCACCTATGCCCTAAGCTTCAAGGCAAGGAGGGAAAGTTAAACGTTGCTCAAGCCCCTGGCAACACATCTCGCGGTCAAGGTATGTCTCATTCTATTCTTGATGGCATCATTATATTTCATGATCAACCTATTAGAGTTCTCTTTGATACGGGTGCATCCCATTCTTTTATATCAAAGGAACTTGTCGATACTTTTTCTTTAAGTGTTGATGCTTTAATGACTTCTTTAAGAATTGCAAATCCAGTTGGTGGATCCGCAACTCTTAGTTTGCTTTGTAGAGATGTCAAGATTATTTTGTGTGATTTTTCTTTCCTAGCCGATTTGCATGTCATGCGTTATTTAGGCTTTGGTATGATTTTGGGTATGGATTGGCTTAATCGTTATGAAGCTCATATCCTATGTCCTGAGCGGACTATTTATCTTCGACATCCACTATTTGTTAAGCAGATTTCTATTGTTCTTAAAGATTCGGATTCCACTTTGACGGCATCTTTATATTCTCTAAATCCTCTTGATGATGACAACGATGATGAGGAAGATGCCATTTCTCTTATTCACGTCGTCCGTGAATTTTCCGACATATTTGAGCCCGTTTTAGGATTACCACCTAAGCGAGCAATTGAGTTCAAAATTAATCTTATCCCTGGAGCTCAACCTATTACTCGTCCTCCTTATCGCATGTCTAATAAGGAGAATGAGGAGATGCGCAAACAACTATCCGAATTGGAGACGAAGCAATTTATTCGCTCTAGTTCCTCGCCTTGGGGAGCTTCAGCAATTTTCATAAAGAAGTCCGATGGTACACTTAGGCTTTGCGTTGACTACCGCAAGCTTAATGATCTTACTATTAAAAATAAATATCCTTTACCTCGGATAGATGATCTGTTCGATCAGCTTAGTGATGCTAGAGTCTTTTCACATTGGACTTGGCTACTGGTTTTCATCAGCTTCGTATTGCAGAGGATAGTATTCCTTTGACTTCGTTCCGTACTCGTTATGGATCTTATGAATGGCTAGTTATGCCATTTGGTTTAACTAATGCTCCAGCTTATTTCGTTGACCTTATGAATCGAGTTTTCAAAGATTTCCTCGATCGGTTTGTTCTCATCTTTATTGATGATATTCTTGTGTATTCTAAAACCGAGGAGGAACATGAAAAGCATCTTCGGATTGTATTGGAAACTCTTAGGAGTAATCAGTTAAAAGAAAATTTTTCTAAATGCCACTTTTGGCAATCTAGTGTGAAGTTTCTCGGTCATATTATTTCCGAATCCGGAATATCAGTGGATCCTTCAAAGATTGAAGCGACTCAAAATTGGAAGAGACCGGAGAGTGTCACGGAAATCCGTAGCTTCCTTGGATTGGTGGGTTATTACTGTCGTTTTATCAAAGACTTTTCTAAAATTGTCGTGCCTCTTACTGGCTTAACAAAGAAAGGTGTTAAATACATTTGGTCGGACAAATGTGAAACTTCTTTTCAGAAATTAAAAGAACTCCTTTATGATGCTCCTATTCTTGTTATTCCCGAAGGGAATCAAGATTTTGTTGTTTATACCGATGCTAGTCGCGTTGGTTTGGGTGCCGTTCTTATGCAAAAGAACGTGTAATTGCTTATGCTTCTAGGCAATTGAAGCCGACTGAGACTAGATATGCCACGCATGATTTAGAACTAGCGGCTATCGTTTTCGCCCTTCGAATTTGGCGACATTATATTTTGGGAGAGAAATTTATACTTTATACTGATCATAAGTCTTTGAAATATTTATTTTCTCAAAAGGAACTTAATTTGCATCAACAGCGTTGGCTCGAATTCCTTGCCTCTTATGATCTTGATATTCTTTATACTCCCGGAAAGGGAAATCGAGTTGCCGATGCACTTAGTCGCAAGCAACAAGCGGTTGTTTCTATGATGATATTCGAATGGAATGACCTCGAGGTTTTATCCACTTGTGAAGTTCGAGATCATGTTTCCGATTTAAGTTCATCTCTTGTTTTATGTAGCCTTGAGGCTCATCCTTCTCTTTTAGACCGCATTCTTGAAGCTCAAAGGCTAGATCCCGAATTGGCTCTTCTTGGCCAAAATATTAAGGATAAAGTTGATATTGAAGGTTTGAAAGACTTTGATATTAATTCTCGTGGCGGCATTCGAAAATTTGGTAGACTTATCGTACCAAATATTAGTGATCTTCGTAAAGATATTCTAGAAGATTCTCATCGTTCCAAATATTCCATTCATCCCGGTAGTAGTAAAATGTACGCGGATATGAAGCGACTTTATTATTGGGAGGGAATGAAATTTGATATTGCTAACTTTGTTAAGTGTTGCATGACTTGCCAACTTGTCAAGGCCGAACATCAAAGGCCCGGTGGGTTATTACAACCATTGGAAATTCCAATTTGGAAGTGGGATCAAATTTCCATGGATTTTATTAATGGCCTTCCCCGTTCTCGTTCGGGTCATGATAGCTTATGGGTGATCGTTGATAGACTTACTAAATCCGCCCATTTTATTCCCGTTCGGTCGAACCGAACCGTTCCTCTTCTGGCCAAACTCTTTATCAAAGAAATTGTTAAATTACATGGAGTCCCTACTTCCATTGTTAGTGATCGTGATCCATTGTTTACTAGTGGATTCTGGATGAGTCTTCAAAAAGCTTTGGGAACGAAGCTTAATTTTAGCACCGCTTATCACCCTCAGTCCAATGGACAAACTGAGCGTGTGAATCAAACTCTTGAAGATCTTCTTCGTTCTTGTGTGCTTGATTTCGGTGGAAGTTAGGAAGATCTTATTTCACTTGTTGAATTTTCCTATAATAACAGCTTCCAAGCTAGTATTGGTACGGCACCTTTCGAGGCACTCTATGGAAGGCCATGCTGATCTCCTTCTTGTTGGCTTGAGGCCGGTGAGAAGCTGGTTTTAGGTCCAGATTTTATTCGAGATTCCATAAAAAAGATTGAACTTATTCGACATAGGATGAAAGAAGCCCAGAGTAGACAAAAATCCTATGCCGATAATCGAAGAAGGAAATTAGAATTTTTTGTTGGAGATCTTGTATTTATTCGTGTTTCCCCTATGAAGGGTGTTGTACGTTTCAGTCGATCGAGAAAGTTAGCGCCTCGATATATTGGGCCATTTCCTATCACTGAACGTATTGGTTCCATGGCTTATCGCCTTTCATTACCGGTTCAGTTTTCTGCCATGCATGACGTGTTTCACGTTTCTCAATTACGGAAGTGCCTTCGGGATTCCAATTCTATTCTTGAGCCCGGTGTTGTGGAAGAAATTGAAGTTTCGCCAAATTTAACTTATGAGCAACATCCTATTCGAATTATTGCTTCGGAGGTCAAACGACTTCGAAATAAAGATGTTCCGCTTGTTAAAGTTCAATGGTCCTCAAATCCTAAGGATTGCTCTTGGGAATCTAGAGAATTCATCAAGCGTACACATCCGGACTTACTTTCTCATGCTCTTTAAGGTGAACTTCTTATTTCAAATTTCTTTTTGTGTTAATATTCTTTTATGGTTGTTACTTTTTATTTCCATCTTGTATATTGTGAGGACGCAATTTCTTTAAGGAGGGGAGTCTGTAACAACCCGCATATTCATCGATTTGATATTTAAATATTTTATTTAAATATTTTATCGTTAATCGGATTTTGGTCCGAAAAGCTACTTTTTGCATACGGTCAAATTAGGACTCGAGACCACCCCCGTTGAGTTCAAAATGACGTTTGTGATCTTTTTTAGTATAAACTTTAATATGTTTGGAGATAGTGGAATTTTCGCCACTTTTTAGCTTAAGGCTTTGTTTTGGGCTGAACCACTTACTAACTCAGCCCAACCCCCTCCTTCTCTTCATACTTCATTTCTAATTGCTTAAACTTTGAAGCTTCATCAAAAATGGAGGAGGGAAAGGGAAATTAAAACTCCAAGCTCAAGTTCTCTTGCTAATCCATCATTCAACTCCAAATTCAAAGTGAAGACATTGGATTCAAGCTTCTTCCATTGCTTTTAAGCTTCTCCATCATTAATTTTGGGAAAAGGTGAGATTTTTATCTCATATTCTTGCCTATGACTATCCATGATTGTTGGGTATGAATTCCTAGCACTTGTTCATGTGAATTTGCTTTTGGTTTGAATTCAATCGGTGGGGAATCCCAATTTTTAGTGTGCTTCAGCAAAACTAGGCTTAGGTCGTTCGGCAGTTGAAAATTCGCACCTGCATATAGCTCGAGCCACCTTAGGTCGTTCGGCATTCGTTAGGTCGCTATACACCTTAGTTCGTTCAGCAGTTAGGTCGCAACCCCTAGGTCGCTCAGCATTGAAGAACACTCACCTGTTATATGTCGCGCCTCGTTAGCTCGAAATCCCCTTAGGTCGCTCGGCAAAGAGCGTTCCACACTAGGTCGCACGCCTAGCTCATTTTCTTAAGTCGCTCGGCGTTAGGTCGCGCGCATACTTGGTCGCGCCATTTAGGTCGTAACACGTTAGATCGCGCCTTGTTGGGTCGTTCTGTGCTTAGGTCGTTCAGCCTGCTTTCGTTAGGTCGTAACACCCTAGATCGCTCAGCCTCACTACCCTAAGTCGCTCGACCTGCTTGCCCCAGTTAAGTCGTTCCATACTTAGGTCGGCCACGTTAGGTCGCTCGCCCCTGATAGGCCGCTTGCGCCCTAGGTCACACCACTTAGGTCGTGTGCTGTTCCTTAGGCTGTTATGCTTTAGGTCGCTCGACCTGTTTTTCCCCTAGGTCGTTCGGCATGCTACCCTTAGGTTGTTCGACCTATTTTACTTTAAGTCGTTGCACTTTAATTCGACCACTTTAGGTCGCAAGTGTATTTCTACTTTGATGGTTTTGGAACTGATTTCCTTGGATTTTATTCACGTCTTCGAATGTGAAGTTTAGTGGATTGATTGCTTTCTACAATCAATTTTGTGACTTGTCACTTTAAAAATACGAAGGTTTCAATACTAGTAGTAAATATCAAAACTCTTTCATCAAAGCGATTTCAACACTATTTTATTACAAAACTCTTCTTCTTAAACCGTTTTCCAATCTATTAGTATATACAAGCCTTTACTTCACTCGGATGAGAAATCTAATTAAACGGCTTAGCAAAACAGGTGGTACGAAACGCTTGCGTTTACTTCGTCGGTTAATTCTTGGACTTGTTCGACTGAACCTTTTGTGACAATTTCCTAATGAAGATCTACAGTTTGTTCGTAAATATTTAAGTTAAGCAAGTGGTTATGGGACATGAAGCTAAACTCATATATTTCCTAGCTTGGTGTGATTGACACTTCTTGATGATCATGACGATCATTTTTGTGATTTAGACTAGCAATTGTGCGATGTCTCTTTGTCTACGAGGGAGGCTAAACCCCGTTTGTGTGATGTTTCTACTCACATATGTGGGGTAGCGCCCCATGGTCTTCGGGCCGTTCGTGTGTTCAAAAATTAATGGATAGCTTCCATGAGATAGCTTCTCGTTCGTGTGATACATATGTTGGTGAGCTTTCATGCTCCCATTCGTGTGATAGGCCTCCCCTTTTTGTGATTTCTGGATTTCGTGTGTTGATTTCTGGAATTTGTGCTTCACCAATTTTCATGATTTTCATTGATATGTTTATCAATTTTTGTGCATTGGTGAATTCGTGTGTCATTACCCTTTTTGTGGATTTGGATCTTTGAGAAGATTCTTGTGATATTGATTAATCTCTTGTTGATTATCATTTACATACTTATAGTAGTATGCCATTATGGTTATTATATGTTTATGCCATATCTTTTATTCTATATCATGTCATCTGATATTTATAGCTAGACTGATCCGTTTATTATTTTCTTATGAAATAATACTCGGGTCAGACCGAGATGTTTCAGGTGCTTCTGCTTGACTTCTCTTCTGGGATTACTCTGACTTTTGGCTAACTACTTAGATTAGTAGTTTTTGTTGTACACATTTGAGATATCGACTCATTGATGTATTCTTTTGTATAACACATGTTGCTATTCTTTTGTATTATCGTGGATCTTTCTGACCACTACTCTGATGTACACTTTCATGTGTTATATATATATATATATTCATATCTTTTTCCGCCTTTGTGATATGGATGTCTATGACTGATTTGTGTTATGTTTATTTCTATATTTGTTTCCGAAGATTATATATAGCCATTGTGTGATAGCTTTGAGTTTGTATCGGTATGTCGGATTTCCTCCTTAAATGAAATGCATGTTTTACTATCTGACATATCGGTGCTCTCATAAAGAAGTTACACGAATGGTCGCTCCTCAACAGCCTTATTCTCTGTGCTAGTCGACAGCATTACACCGTAGTGTTCTTGGCTAGCGTGGGTATAGAGTTGGGGCGTCACATTTGATTTTAGTTTCAAACCTGAATGCCTCGGCGACAACATAAAATTTCGATGAGATAAACTCACCTTTTTGGTTAACTGGTATAATACATAGTTGATAAAAATTGTTGAATGATTGTTTGGATGAATTATTATATTTATTAGTTGGATTGAATATTCCCGCCTATTGGAGCGGATGAGACCCTATTGCGTTCCCGTGTAAGAGTGGATGATCCTTTGTATACGAATTCCGCCTCAAAGCGGTTGATTTATATTTTATGATTATCTAACATTTGTGATGCAGGGAAAAACAAGTTGGAGGGATCCAACGGTATTCCTCGCTATTATTGAATTATATTGTTTCCATAATATTTCCTTTATATAGATTATTGAATAATAAATATGATTGTGGATGTTGTGGTTATAACATTGTTATATGTTTGAAATTAAAACCCAGTAGTGATAGAAAATCAATAATGATATTATTTTTTAAGAAACGAATTTTAAACCTAAAATTAGGTTTCGGAAATATATTTTTTAAGGATTATCTATTCAATTATATTAATATTGTTTTGAAGTTATTTAATTTTAATAATATCATTTGAAGGTTATTTAATTATTGTAATATTGTTTTAAGGTTATTTGTTATAGTTAATAGGTTTCAAGAATTTATAAAAGGTTAATAAATTGAACGGTTAATTATTTCATGGGTAATTATGGTTTCAAAATTTATAGTAAGGATGATTAATAAGTTTTGGAAATAAGTTATTATTATTTATAAAAAATGGTAAAGATTAATTATTATTGTTTATTTAAAAATATTTGGAATTATCAATTATTATTAAGATGTTTAAAGTTAATAATTTTCATTAATTTACATGTTTAGTGTTAATAATTATTATTATAAAATGGTGTCTTGGAATAAAAGATTTTAATTGTTTATAATGTTTTTTGAAACCTATGAATGGAGTTGAAAGATCTGGATTTTATAAAAGAGCTTATGAAATGGTTTTGGAAATGTAAGGAAGATTATTTACAAGGTGAAAGGTTTTATAAATGGTTAGATATTTATAAACGAATTTTAGAAATGGGTATATAGATTTATAAAAGGAATTTTATAAGTGGTTTTTATGGACTTATAAAGGGTTTATAAGTGATTTTTGAAATGTATAAGAAGCTTATAAGGGATGGAATTTTTATAAAGGGATTATAAATGGTTTTCAGAGGTTTAGAAAATGATTTATAAATGGTTTTGGAAAATCAAATAAAAGAAAACTTTCTAAATTTTATGGATATACTTATACGTTGAGATAAGTATATGGATATTTCTAAGTATTGAAATATAGAGATTTGCGAGTATATCCTTATAATTCACAAGTAATTTATGAAGTGAGTTTTATTTATGAAGGATTTATTAAAAAGAGGCCGGTGGTCGCTGTGTGCTTAACCCATGTTGTTTTCACCTATGGCATAAATCTTTGTTTGAATGTTTGTTTATTTGATTGTTCAATAACCGACTATCAAATCTTGGCATAAATATGTAATCCTTCTTAATTTTGGTGGTACAGAAATATTCCTTAGTTAACACTGTAGGATTTTAACTCTAGAAATATCTAGGGGAAACACGAGGATTATATGTTACAGTTACCATCGGTGGTGCTATACTGTACGTATAAACTATTTTCGTTCTTCTAGGACAAATGGTAAGGAGATCCATCCACTTAAACAGTCAGGGGTGATCCACGCTCCTATGTATTGTCTGATTATTTCCAAAAGAACCAGTATTGAGCATGCCAGAAATCGGCGTTTGGTTTTGTGGAGCACTCGGGAAGCGGAGGAGTGTACTCGTAAGAGATGACTCGAACCTGTAACCACTCTGAAAACCATATACGATTCTATGGAGGAGATTCGTGATATATTGGAATGTTGGGATCCATGTGTGATTCCGACACCATTGGGTATGGGAATCCGGGTGTGATTCCAAATCTAATTGAGATGTGGGAACCTATGTGCGGTTTTAAGACCTGTTGGGGTATTGGAATCCATGTGGGATTCCGTGATCAATTTGGTGGCGGTATCAGCGGGAATGACTAAAACCAGAGATAGGAGGCATGGCCAGTAGGGTTGGCAAACCCATAGGGTGTATTCGGCTCCTCCTAGATGTCACTTATAGTTATTATACATGCATGGGGCGATGCACTTGGTCTTAGCGAGACCAGCTATGTTATTTCCTATGGTACATCACTAGGGATGTATGCTGCTTCAGAAGGATAGTTCTGATCCTTGTGCATGAGGACCATTCCTCGAAGTACTGAGGGCACCTCCGTGGAAAATCCTACACAGTTAGCGAACGCCCCTTATCGATTTTCTATTATATACCTAGTATTGTTGTGATGTACACTCACGAGCATCACAGCTACTTAATTATTATTATTTTCACCCTTAGACATTATCATAATATCAATGGATTTTCTATATAAAAGGTTTGGGTTATCGTAAGGTAAAAACACGTCGGTGTTTATTTATGGCATGGTCTTACGAAATATTTTTGATTTCAAGGATTTATATAACTTTAAAATCCAATTGGGTGTGTTTTCTCAAGATGGTTTTCCAGACTGACTCGGGCGTTATTTTCTTATAATGCTTGGGTTAGACCGAGTATATTACAGATTGGTTTGGATGCTAGGAGCTTCAAGAGACGAGTTGGAGGCCCAGAGATGTATTCACGTAGATGGTTATATTCCACTATATTAATTGTTGTGTTTATCAGAAATTGTGAGAATAGGCTGTTATAACTGTCCAGGCTAAAATAGGTTAGTATACTCTGATTGATG
Source organism: Allium fistulosum (assembly GCA_030737815.1). Classification (NCBI taxonomy): domain Eukaryota; kingdom Viridiplantae; phylum Streptophyta; class Magnoliopsida; order Asparagales; family Amaryllidaceae; genus Allium; species Allium fistulosum. The sequence goes on from CM060908.1 coordinate 148,528,901, forward strand.
TTTGTATTTATACATATTATAGTTTTTCTTTTGCGTAAAGATTTGTAGTATATTATAGATTATTCGTTCAGCTGTAAGATTCTGCTTTGTTTAGTTTTCTTCTTATCTTCTTCCTTCTTTCTTTCCCCTAACAATCCAATTTTCCTCCTTTCGATTGCTCGGCATGTGATACAGTGGATGTATCAGTGTCATTTTTCGAGGGTTGAATAATCTGGTTCGTTACATCAAGTGAGTCACTCCATAGTTATCCAATAACTGTCAGTATGTAACCCTTAGTGCCTAAGCGCCCATGAGTAATACACTACCAAACATTTCGAAAGCATTACGTACTCTAATCTACACAGATGCATCGATATCCAGTTTCGGTACACCTTGACTATGAATATTTGAAATGATATATTTTTTTATTGTGATAAATCACTCATGATTACAATACATTGTAACTACTATTACAAAACATACCATTTATGGTTTTTTGTTAAATATACTTAAATCGTATATTTAATTATTTTTAACACATTATGAAAAGTATATACTAGAAGAAAAACATCTTTTATTTTGAACAAGATTAGTTATCGAGTTAGATATATGTAAAAAAAATTATATAATTGCCTTTAGGCCATCCCTTAACTCTACTAATCTCCCATTTGCACTTGCACTTGGGGTCAATTATGGAATCTTATTCCAACTTCTTCGATTGGTCGAGTTGGTCTCTTAGCGAGTGGGTATGCTATTTTGTTTTAATCATCTGTTATGTCAGCTCTCTTTGATGTTGATAAACTACCATTATCATGTGGAACTACTTAGAGTATGTTTCTTGACTTTTATTAAGATTTTACATTGTTATCATGTAACAATGCCATTGGTATTTTCAATATTTGGACTCACACCTAGCTTAGTTATAAGTTCATGCATTTATATTTATACATTGCTTTTATTGTAGCACAATTCAAGGTGATGTACAAAGCCTTTTGATTAAATCAGCCATAATCTTTCGTTCGGAACATATTCAACTTAATGCTCGTTAACTAAGGTTACAATCTTGAATATGATATTGACATATTATACTCAATATCACTTACAAAGTTTGAGCCCGAATACTCCTTCATAAGTTGTTAATTGTTTCTATAAACAATTCTCTAGTATTTCATAAATACTTGAGAACACTCTAAACTACCATTTAGTGATCTTAATTTGAATTTGATATTTGCTCTATGCATCAAATACATAAGCAAATTATGATAATGTAGATGATACGACGTGTATGAAAATTCATATTGCCAATGCATAAGGAATCCATCTTACATGTTTCATGTTTAACATTTTAATAAGGTATCTTTGCATATTATTTGGGATATTTCCAACATTTTTTATATTTATTATGAAAGATATAATTTACAAGTCAAATATCGAATATTAAACAACAAAACTAGGACTGATTTTAACATAAGTACATTGTAATGTACAATATGTTGTTTACTTTTAGTTTAGAGATATCTATGTGCATTTTAATGTTCTTTCGTATGGACATGGGCTTCCTCTATATTTTGATTAAAAATCAAACTATTCGATAATTCTATCAAAATACTTGTTCAACTAAGATGCCTATCAAATGATGCTTTCATATAATTCGTTCTTGGATCATATCCTAAAAACCAACAAACTCAATATCGCTCACATTGACTTTGAGACATTTTGGTTTCTGTGTGCAAACAGTCTATTCTAGATCATTATTTAGAATTTTCTGTTCCAACACACATGTACCAAAATACAAAGTCATACCAAGCAATAATTTTGTGCGTAAAATATGAATTTACTTGAGCATATCAAAAAATGAATCCGTTACGCTAATTTCAACAATTGATATTTATAATATTATTCTTATCAATGTGGCTCATAATATTCCAACTGCATTAATCTTTCTCCTGAAGACACATTTGCAGCCGATGGATCATATCCCTTTGTGTACAACTATTAAAATCATATTTGGATAATGTGCTTGGAATCTATTTTAGATTTGTTCATCATATCATAATGCAGAGTCAATACTCTTAATGGTTTAATAGACAATTGAGGAATATCTATTCTCAACATCGATAAGAAACTCATAGTTTCTCTTTAAGGTTGAGAATACTTATTAGACATTCTAATGCGTTCTGTTCATTGAGGTTTGGTTAAATTTCATTTCATCCCTCATAATCAGTTTTATCTTTGAATCGTATCCAAATCCATTTTGCTACCAATAATTTCTAAAAGAAATTCCTTCGCTTCGAAATGGGTATTTCTTGAAACAACAATGTAACTCAATGCAAAGAAATAGGTATTCACAAACACATTATGAATTTCCTTATATGTAAAACTGATTTGATTTTAATTTACGATACTTATGTTCAAAACATAATTTGGTCATCCTAGGACGATCGTTCCCAAAATGCCTTTTGGGTTGATCTATACAAGATCCATCACATACAATTATTACATGTAGTCTTTCGACTCACAACCTACCAACTCCTTGGCCTATGATATATTAGGATTTCACATAAACCCTTATCTTGTCTGATTTTGTAAACAATTCTTTAGATGAAACTAATTTTAACCTTGTGCCACTCTTAAGTAGACGACCTTACAAAAAAAAGTTGGCTCAACTTCACTCATTCTTAATCGTACTTTGTCCAACAAAGTTCGATTAATCTGTATCGACAAATCATTAAGATTGAATCTTTATCCAATATTTAGGTATGATTGGAACTCTTTCCAACATACTCACCTATTCGATCAAATGGAATCTTTTCTATTGTATGTAATTTCATTTACTTCCACCTTATATTCTATGAACTTATCATGGATATACTACATGTGTTTCATATATACTTGTTCATGTTTGTGATAACTTAGTAGTGAATACAATGGTACGTGAAACCATTTTGGTATTAATAGACTTTCGGTTGCATAAATCTATATGTATCAACCCTAAGAGTTCATTAACTCTTGTGATGCTCAAACTAAATGGGGGCTTCGCCCTTAATTGTCTAAGATATAGTTCACCAGAACCATATGATTCATAATCATATAATCATATAATTATTTTTTTAAACCATGACTTAGTCTATAATTCTAAAATAATTGCAAATAATTTCAAATACTTGTATATTCTCCAATACATCACTATTGTTATGAAAACATATGCCAATATTATAGTTTTATTTTATAATGAATGTTCATAATATTCATATTGATATAAAAAATTGTTCATTTTTCAGTCAACACTGAAAAATAATAATTCATAAATAATGGTTGGTATGATTTGCGAAATAGTTTTCATAACTTGATGCGAACAGTAAGTGCTATATGGCAAGCTCCCAATGTTTCTATCTATATTTTAATAGCATATGAAATACAAAGCTCTATCCAACCACTTAATATAGAATATTTATTCCATCTATGACAACCAGTTTTCAGTTGAGAGTTTTCAGGTCAACTATTTTGAACTTAAAGAAATAAGTCTTATAGAATACAATTATAATATGAAAATACAATTTGTTTCTCATTCCAATCTTAAGTATCAATTATTATTTTACAATTCTCTTTTTTGATGTTTCTTTATGAAGAAAAGTAACCATTCACTCTCTTCATCCCAACCATACCTTAAGTTACATCTACTCTCTTGTACATTCATTTTCCTTTATAAATGGTCGAAACATTCAAAAGGAAATCCTTACATAATATCATAATAAACCTTTTACAAAAGTGCATTTGATCATCCCTAATATTTAACGATATCAAATGTGTTGTGTTTTACATAAATTGATTAAACTGACATTTCAATGATAGGTTTCTTATATCGCTTGTAGCTTTCGGTCTAGTGTTACATTTAACATATCAAGATCATTATTGTAATCAATCATACCATGTATGATATCACACTACGGTTTACTTAATTATTTGGAATGAACTAATTTCATTGAGCTTTCGTAAATTACGAATCACGACCATTCACTATATAACATTTATATGTGATCGTACATAGATCAAATATCCATATTCAAGTATTGCTTTTAGAGTTCGAAACTCAAAAAGGACAATACATGGTCTTTGGCAAGTAAGTGACAAATTACGAAACTATTTAGTAGTTATAAAATTAGGCGCTTGCATGGGTATTGAAACAATAAAATGTAGAAAATATTTACTAGTAATTTTATTTATATTTCCTTTTGTCAATCTTTAATTCAGTTCAATTTCATGTTTTATTGATAAACATTCTATCAATTATACTAATTGCACAAATTTATCAATGTAGATTATTATATCTTCAAATGTTCTTACAATACTAGAAAAGCTATATGTTACCATTTCATTTTTCTAATAAGGCTCCCACTAGATTTTTAAGTTTCTCAAAATCCTAATATGAAACATAGAAATCTTTCGACTTCCCTAGTGGGTGTTAGGACTCGTATGCCTTGGGACTCTAAACTTGAGGAAAGCTCAACGGATCATAGGTCTACGTATGATGGATAACTCTTTATCGGTTATATTGTACACAATTCCTAACCCATTGTTCCTTGTCCTAATCTCAGCTTTACCTTGAGGAAAACAAAACAAATAAAGGGAAATTATTCACTTGTACTCACCATTTCGCAATGACCTAAGTAGTACATACCTTAAGGAAAACTCAACAAATATGTATAGCTATGTTACTTTGTCTATTCAGTATATTAATAGTACTACATATACCATCCACAGCTTTAGGTAAGCTCAACAACTGAGGAGCATGAAATTAATCTATTAATATATAAATGGCAGAGAACAACTTTATATTAAAGTTTCATAATCTTTAATATTTTCAATTGAGTGATATACACTTATATGGTAATGTATTTTTTTACAAACCCTCATGATTCAAGTGTCGGACACATTAAAAATTATGGTATACATAATATACGTATGTATTTATCCATTAAGTCTCATTTGGATTTCTTATTGTTGTTCCACCTTTTATTATACATTTAAATTATATAAATTTAATTATCATATGTCTTTTATAATTTAACTAACATATATAATTATCTTATGTATATATTATATTTACTAAATATTTATTTAATTAAATAACACTTTAATCAATAACAAATAAAGAGAAATAATTCACACATACCCACTATTTGGTGATGGCATAATTATAGTGCACATACTTTGAGGAAAGCTCAACAAATATGTGCAGCTATCTTACCTCGTCTATTTAATATAATAGTAGTACTACACGTAACATTCCCAGCTTGAGGAAAGCCCAAAAACTCAAAAGCATTCAAGTAATCTATCAACATATAAATGGTAGAGGAAAATTTTATATTAAAGTTTAATAATCTTTAATATTTTTAATTAGGTGATATTGACTTATGGGATAATGTATTTCTAATGAAATACCCTCATGATTCAAGTGTCGGACACATTAGAAATCACGGTCTAAGTAATATACATGTGTATTTAACTCTTAAGTCTCATTTGGTTTCTTATTGTTCCACCTTTTATTATACATTCATATTATATAAGTTTAATTATCATATGACTTTTATAATTTAATTAACATATATAATTATCTTATGTATATTATATTAACTAAATCTTATTTAATTAATTCAATTAATTAACACTTCAATTAGTTTCATGTTTTTCAATCAAATTTTTTAATTGAATATGTATACCATAACATTTATGGTCACACACATATATCTTTATATATATATGTATGCATGTTTGTATGTATTTTATTATTTGTTAATTATCTTATTTAATTAAACAATTTAATTAAATATTAATTTTGAAAATTTCTTATATATATATATACATATTTACTTACATCATCTTAAATAATTCAAGATAATGTAACATATATATATATATTATACATGTATGTACTTTAATTAACTAACTATTAACTAATTAATTTAATAATAATATTATTATTTTAAAATTTTCAAAATATGTTTATTATATTTTCAAAACACTTTTGAAAACTATATTATAATATACAGAGTTTTAAGAACGAATTTTGAAAATCACATTATAACATTTATAATGCAATTTTTTATTTTAAGTTTAACTTTTAAATTCAAAATATTATTTTATTAAAATTAATTTGAAGTCACATTATAACATTTATAAATTATTTCTTACTTTAAATTTAACTTTTAAATTTAAATTTTCATTTTTAGTTGTCAAAATTGTTTTGAAAATTAGCTTGATGCCCAATTCAAATTGGGCATTTACTATTAAGGATATCCTTTAAGCTCACTTCACCTTTCGGGCTGGGCCGATAGCTAGTGTGGGAAAAATACTTGATTACCCAAACATAGGTCTAGACAATAATTTTCCAAACACCCTACTAAATTGGTAAGATTAACTGGTTAGCCCTAACATGACTAATTTAGACTGCATATGCTATTTTGCTCTAATATCATTGAAAGAACCGGGCTAGTCGAAAGTGGGTGAAATAGGTAGATTTCAAAATTTTCCTATTTTTGACTTTAATTAAGCCTATAAAGTCTAAATTAATTTAGATCTAATCTAAAATTTCAAATAAAATCTTCATTTTATTTCATCTGTATTGAAATTAGTTTAAGTTTAATTTGATGTAACTATGAATTAGAGTGTATCGAATATACTCTTGTATGCATATGTGTGTGATAGTTAATTGCACCGTGTTATTATTTTGCCAAGCAAAGAGTCAAGTTGTTAATTATGTGAACTATTTAATGTCATTATTTTCACTAATGAGCAATTAATTAGGAATTCCATTTACTATTATGATTTAGCAAAAATTATATTTGGTATATTTTGTGAGTATATCCAAATATACTCAAGTAAATATAGTCCAACTACAATATTTCAAAATGTGAACATAGTTAATGTGTACGTATATAGTGTTGGGATTTACACCGAAACATACACATTTCCCCTTTACATTGCATTAGATGTCCAAAACATAGTTTATAAATTTGTATATGTACACAAACCAAATAAATATATATTTCAAAAGGCTTTTTTTCAGAAAGAAATCAATTGATAAAACTAAGTTGATTCTAACCAAATCAACAATTATGAATTCAAAATTTTGTTTCCAAAATATTAAGTTGTCTGATTTAGTAAGACAATATGAAAACATATGCAGATCTAAAAATTCAAATTCAAATATATACTAATCATTTAAAATTGAAAGAAATTGGAAATAAAGGTATTTATAGAGGGAATCGAGTAATGAATTTCCTCCTTTAATTTCTAAACTCTTCCTTTCAAATTCTATATCCAACTTTTGAATTTTAAAAACCCCTTACCACCTTTATGGCTGGCCATAACAAAGCTTCCATTGGCTTTAAATCTTACCAAAACATTTTGCAATTAACTGTATTTAAATTAAATTTAAGCGTGCATCGATATCGTAGATTAATTAGTGCATATATACCTTTTGTATACACACTCAATTAATTACTAATGGAATTTAACAAATAATAATGGCATCCAATACATAAAATAAATCAAAAATATTAATATTTCATAAATATTAATTGATTTAATTATTTTATAACAATTTATAGATCAATCAAATCATATGGTATTTCAGAGAATCTATCAATGCGATTGTGCGACTCGTAGGTATAAATTCAACCAGCAATTGATATTGAACTATTCGAATATTAACCTTCACTCATCACCTTAGCCAGTGGAGTGACACTTTTGGTGAATTTTTTGCTTATACATCTTTATTGGTAAAACCAATTTTACTTATTTAAGTGTTACTGTAACGACCCACTTTTCCGTACAGTTTAAGCTGAAATGTCCAACCCAAATTGAACGGAAATGCGGATAGTTAGAGAAAAGAAAGAAGAAAGAAAAAACTTAACAACACAAAATCTCACAACAGAACAAATAATCTACAATATATAACAAATCTTTACACAAAAACAAAACTGTAATATATGTATATACAGACATCAATCGGTGGATACTAACTTATTTCTGCTCGAACAGTTATAACAACTTGTCCTCACAATTGCTGATAAATACAACAGTGAATGCAGTGGAAGAAAAATAACCATCTACATGAATACATCTCAGGGCCTCCAGCTTGTCTCCTGATGTACCAAACATCCAACTAAACCCGAAAATATTCTCGGACTGACCTGAGCATTATATGAAAACAACGCCCGAGTCAGTCTGGTTAAACCAGCATGAGAAATACAATCAAATGGATTCTTAAAGTTTAAATAAACACTTTGAAACAAAGGTATTTCGTAAGACCGCACCGCACATAAACACGAACAGGTTTTTACCTTACAATAACCAAAATCTTTATATCAGAAAATCCAATGATATTATGATAATTTCTAAGGTGAAAATAATAATAATCAAGTACCTATGATGCTCGTGAGTGTACATCACAACAATACTAGGTATACAATCAAAAACTGATAAGGCACGTTCGCTAATTGCGTAGGATTTCCATGGAGGTGCCCTCAGTACTTCGAGGAATGATCCTCCTGCATAAGGATCAGAGATATCCTTCTAAAGCAGCATACATCCCTAGTGATGTACCATAGGAAACATATGGCGGGTCTCGCTAAGACCGAGTGCATCACCCCATGCATGCGTAACAACTGTAGGTAACATTAAGGAGGAGCTGACTACAGCCTATGGGTTTGCCAACCCTACTGGTTATGCCTCATATCTCTGGTTTTAGTCATTTCCACTGATGAGGCTACGTCTAGCGTTCTAGCTCACGCATCGCCACCAAAACAGATCATGGAATCCCACTTAGATTCCAATACCCTAACGGATCTTGGAATCATACATAGATTTCCATATCTCAATTAGATCTTGGAATCACCCGGATTCCCATACCCCAACGGGTCTCGGAATCACACATGGATCCCAACATCTCAATATATAACGAATCTCCTTCTTAGAACCGTATATGGTTTCAGAGTAGTTACGGGTTCATGTCATCTCTTACGAGTACACTCTTTTGCTTCCCGGGTGCTCTAGAAACCAATCGTCAATTTCCGGAATACTCAATACTGGTTCTTTAGAAAATAATCAGATAATACATAAGAGCTTGATCATCCCCTAACCGTTTACGTGGACGGATCTCCTTATCACTTGTCCTAGAAGAACAAAACGAGTTTATACATACAGTATAGCACCACCGACGGTAACTGTACCATATAATCCCTATGTTTCTCCTAGATATTTCTATAGCTAAAATCCTTTAGTGTTAAGTAGGGAATATTTCCCTACCACCAAAATTAAAAAGGATATTTAGGCCTTGATTTGATAGTCGGTTATTTAACTATCAAATAAACAAACATTCAAACAAAGATTACATTTCCCATTGAAATCACTAGGCCTCGTTTAATTAAGTTTCCATTATTTTAAAAGCACCTTTCGAATACTTTGGAAATCATTGTCATATACATATATCAACTAGATATGTATATTCACAAAACACTATATTTCGATACTTAGAAAATATAACCATATACTTATCCCAAGGCTATAAGTATATTCACAAAACGTTTCACTTTCAAAACTTAGAAACTTGAAAACTCCTAGAAACAGATATGGAAAGTACCATTCAATATCGACCATGGATCGCGGCTTATACAATGGTTAAGCCGCTATCCCAGCGGATCCATATTAAACCGTAGGCAATCTCTGCCCTCGAATTACGCCATGAAAATCAACCATTTCTTTCCAAAATCTCTTTATTTCATGAATATCTCCAAATCTATTTATAAAGTTTCTTTATAAATCTCCAATCCCTTTACAAAACATTATTAATAGATCTTAAACCCCGTTTATAAAACTTCTCCTTTTCAGATCTTTAAAACTCATTTATAAATTCTTTTATAAATATCCAAAACCATTTATAAAACTCTTCCCATATTTAAACAACTTTACTAACTTTCAAGTCGGTAAGATTCATTTCATATAAATCATCAAGGGAACAAGAAATGTTGAAGGGACAAAGGTTGCTGGTAGACCGAGGAGACAAATACACAAGATGGTAGATGTGGAGGCTTTGTAGTGTACTATGGGTGTGTATATTAGTTTTATTATATTTTAAATCAATTCCGCTATCCTGTTACACAACATCGTATCCATATACGAGCTTTAAACGGTAGAAGATGAAATATGATCGCATACAGAATTGGGATGTGATCATAAAAAACGATAAAATAGACAAGTTATTAAATTCTATGAAGTTTCAAAATGCCAATGTTTGCCGTAAAATACGTCAAACGAAAATTTACTTATTTTTCCAAATTTAAAATTATGGAAAAAATCTAAAAATTAAATTAAAAATACATCATTTAAAATCAAGTCTCAGTTTGAAACATAAATTTTTATTATAAAAACCCAAATCGAATATTTAAAACCAATTAAATATTCTAACAATCAGGTGATAAAATTTCGGGTCGTTACAGTTACCTGATAGTCACTAATTCTCTTCATCAAAACTATGTCACATGAGAACGTATGGAATTTGATTTTGGTCAAAATTACAACATCGTCCATATTCAACTTTGTAAGTCCAAACACAAAGTCTTAGGTTCAGTAATAATAATTGCTATTAATCATACTGCTCTGGCAAGAGACTTTGAATTTGAGTTGACTTAAGTTGACCCCATGATACTAACCCCATATAACTGAGGAGGAATATTCTCCCTTGAATACTGTTTCACTTCCAATGTTTCCACTCCACCAAACTATAGTCGTTTGATGGATGCCATGCCATAATTTAACTATTATCAAAGTGGGGTTTTCATACTGAAGCTCAATAGTATTCTCAAATCAAGAGAATTGTGTAAAATTTTCATATCAATATTCTCTATTTTACCTTAGTTATAATAACCAACAGAAAACTATCGAATTAGTCATTCAATATTTATCCAACATCTATCAAGACGTAACTCCTTGGTGCCTCCAGCGGGCAAGGTTAATACACTGCCCAATGTATGGAAAGCATTACATACTCTGGTCTCAATGTATGCATCGGTATCTAGTCTCGATACTTCTTGACTAGGAATATTTAGAACGATATGTTTATTTTATTGTGATAAATCACAGATGATTACAACACATTGTAACTACTATTACAAAAATACCATTTATGCACTTTCTATTAAATATACTTAAATTGAATAATTAATTATTTATAACATATTATAACAAGTATATAACAAAAGGAAAATACCTTTTATTTTGAATAAGATTGGTTATCGAGTTAGATATATGTAACAAATTATATCATTGCTCCTATGGCATAACCCTAATTCTACCACTTCGGAGATATGGGATGAAACTCAATTTATAGAAATGTTGCATCAGAGTTGCATCAAGTAAATTTTTGGGTTTCATAGTGAACTCATGAGGCATGGAAGCTAATCCAGAGCAGATTAAGAAGCTGAAAAATGTCAAAGCACCGAGAACAAGAAGGGAAATGCAAAGCTTGAATGAAAAGGTCACTATGCCGAGTTGATTCATCTCAAAGAAATTTCTGCAACAAGTACCGGATTAAAAAGAGATTTGCAGATGTACAACACCCATAAAAGAATGGACAAAAAAAAGCGATGAATAAAAGCATCAAGTCTATCTTAAAGAAATGACTGTCAAAGGCCAATGGCAAGTGGGTCAATGAATTCAACCTAGCATTGTGGGCTTATCAAAAAACTCACAAATCCACAACCGATCATACTCCATTCACATGGCCCTATGGATTATAAGTCATGATTCAAATAGAATTGAAGTACCTTCTCATCAGAAGGTTTATGATGACTGCCATTTGCTATTGACACCCAATAATGATAATAATATGTAAAGTGTGCTGTAGTCGATACCCAATGGATGTAAGACGATCATTAACGTTGTAAGGTAAAGTAAATCAATCAATTACAGAAACCTTTGTATATCTCACAACGCATCGAATAAAATATAATAGTAAACATCTCAAATATAAAACAGGCGAAACAATAATAACAGAATGAATCATAGATATCGGAGTACTCAAGTCCATACAACTATGCAACATAAATGATAGAGTTTATATAACTGATAATAAACTTAATATAAATAATTATCTCTAAATATATAATAGCATTGGTAAGCTCCATAGTACTGCAGAGCAAAATGATAAGCAATAACAGCTAAATATAGCAATATGAGAGTATAACCTCCTGCTACTTACCTGTCCAGCTCCATATGCTCACTAGACTAGATATGCCTCATCTACTCATTTAAGAGTACCTGGAATAGTAGGTAGCAAAGCATAAAATCTCGAGTCAGACAACAGTTTGGTTTGAGAGGTAGAAAATTTCGAATACTATAAAGTCAATATACTAGGATAAATAGTATGGAAAATCATACTTAACCGACACCTGCATCCATAGAGTTAGTACATAATACAGAATATATGCCACTCTACATCATGATCATCATGATGTACTATACATCAATGTACTAGGGGTGTCTAGATATCTACGTTGATAATATCTACATCGTGAGACATCCCTAGGATGATAAGCAACCAAAGAAAATATAGCATCCATCATTGTGACAACCCGCACCTCCTAACACACCGATCCAAAGCCTAGGGTGACTTTCGGACTCGCGTCGGCATTAAGAGATACTAGCTGTTGGGGTTTTTAATATATTATAGAGAACAAAAATATACAAATATGATTCAATATATTCTACACTTTAGATCTCACAACGGAAAGCAACAAAATATAAATACAGTAAATAACCATCTCAGAAAATAATCTCAAAACACAATCTCAGAAAACGGTAGATAGTCAAATCCAAAGTACACAGAAATACGATATGTAATCTGATAAATACTACGTACTGAATGAGATAGATAGTTACATAGAGAGTTATATAAAATAACAAGCAACTTCAATGATGAACTTGCCTCTCTATGTACTAATCGTGGGCCTATCACCTGCTGCTCTGTCCTTCTATGGTGGGGAAAAAGAAAGGAAAAAAGGGATGGGTCAAACAAAAGTCTGGTGAAAGTACATCATTAGTATATGGTGATCATATTTGGTTGAATTTAATAATACTCTATGTGGCCTTGGATGTTCTACAAATGTCTGTGAATTATAAGATTTCCTTACTTAAGGGGTTTTAATTTAATACACACCTGCACTTGTAGGATCGATTTCACCTTAGAGGGGGTGAATAGGGTGATACTAATAATAAAAATTAATGCAGAAATATATAAAATAATTGCAGCACAGATAATAGCAGAATAAGAAAAACAGAAATAGAACAACACAGATTTACCCAGCTTCGGCAAAAACCTGCTTACGTGCTGCCCCTAAGGTTTCTACTAGAAATTAAGTAGTCAGACGTTTACACACGTAAACTTGCAACACCCGCTATCGACTAACCTAACTCTACGCTCAAAACCTTGCCACAACTCAGCCACTAAGTTGCGAACTCTCAAACTACGCCCCGTAGTTTATCCCTAGTCACACGGCTAGAAAATCATAAAAGTTTAAAAGAAAATTACAAAATAATAACAACTCAAAATACAAAACCCTATATAATATTTTAAGCCCAAATTATAATAAGTAAGAATATAGAGCCGGCCCACTAATTAAAAAACGTTTCCCCTCTTTTCTTTTTCTCTAAGTAAAAATGTTGGTCGTGCTTTTGTTGGATTTTGGTACACAAAATACCACATATTGACATACTCTATTGATTTTTGATGAGTGACGGCCGTTAGAAGTATGATAGAAATAGAGATGGTCATGGAATTTTTACCAACAAAGCTTATTATAAATCTTGTTTAAATTTTTAAAGAAATTCACTAAATATACCATCTCAAGTCATAATATATTATTAATATCAACACTCATCATTTTTTCAATCATTATTTATCTTTTCGATAATTAGTAGGGAGTCAGATTAGTTAATGTAGTTATTTAAGATCAAATCCAAAGATAAATATAAAATCAAATTTCTAAAATGTCTAATCTGAAACGAAGTCAATAGAAACTATTTTCTAGAAAGGGTTTTATAAGAAAAAATGTCTGCTAATTGAAAATCAATTAAAATGAAAATTATGCAGATATTTTATTTGGAAATGTGATGCAACTAATGGATGTATCAACAAAAAACACTTTCCACTAGTAATTTTTCTATCAACTTGGCTACCAGTGTAATCTGATCTGAATTCCGTTTTACCTCAAAGTTATCAGATGGATACCAAAGACCAAACTGTGAAGTGTGCAACAAATATATCCACGTGTATCTAGAATAATCATCAACCAATAAAACACCATCACTAGTCCAAACAAATCTATATGAACTTGTTCAAAGACTCAAGAGGTACTTATAGTGTTCTCGGCATAAAAATATAACTGACCAACAATTTTGCATAAATCAACATTCATTTCTTTATCACATAACTGGCTGATCAGATTATGGTGCAGATTTTCAATATATCGTTCAATATAAATGTACCGTTACCTATTTTACCTTTACGATAATTTTTCGTTGTTACCCATTATGACTCTGCCACCATTGTACTATGCTAAGGAACTTTGATTTGTCGACTGTCGTGTGCTTGGAACAGCCAAAATCCAGGTAACACTATTGTTGTTCCTTAGCCTGCCACCATACCTACACGAGAAAAGATTTTTGTGACCTATTTGTTTTTATAGGTCCATGGTTTTTAGTGACAATAGATTTTGAAAAATAAGTTTGTGGAGACCCAAGATAATTTATATTTGTTCCTTTTGGCACCCAGACACTTTTCCCCTTAATAGTGTTATTAGTCGTTTGTTCATATTTTGACACTTTTGCAAATCCAAATCCTTTCCTTTTATTCTCGAAGAGTTGATTTTCTAAGAGCATATTAAATGATTTATCTCTAGTGTAAAATTTCCGAGTAACCTACTCAAGTTTATTAACTTTGGATTTTAAAAGTTTATTTTCATTTATTAGCTTTGAACAACAACTAATGGTACTATCTCTCTTTTCAAAATTCTTCATTTTCAAGTCCATATTTTCATTTTAAGCTCTCTAATTTTAGTCTCAATTTCTAGCATCTCGGTTTCAAAGAGTTGGTGTTTTTAAATTCAATTTTTTCTAAATCCTTGATTTTTTCAATCACCTTTTCAAACTCGTGATTTAATCGAATAATTTCATATTTGCTCAAAATCACGTTTTCTTTTTCAAGGGTTTTGAAATTTTCGCTGACTTCATTTAATTCCTTTTCAAAAATCGCACATTTAGAACTTTCCGACTTCTTAAAACTATCCAACTCTTTTTGCAAAATGTTATTTTTACAAATTAACTTAGTTTTATTTTTCTCCCTAATTAAAATTTTGTTTTCTAACTTTTGAAAGTTTTCTTGAAAACAGGAAAATTCTTTTTCATAGTCCAAACACCTTTTGCAATTAGAATTTTTATTTTTCTTAATATTTTTAAGCTCATTTCCCAAATCATTATTTTTCTGACGTAGTTTAGATTATTCCCTTTTCAACTTGTTATTTTTCATCTCAAGGACTTTATTATTTTCAGCACAAGAGAACTAAATCATTGAATGAAAGATCACTTATCTCATTGGCTATTGAATCTTCATCACTGCTGTCTTTTGCAAATCCTGTCAAGCATGTTTCTTCAACTGAGTCGATTGTGAAGGATTTCCCACCGTTGTTGACTTTTGCACCATATATTGCATCAAAAGTAATCCAGATTTCCTGTGCACTTTCACAATGAGAGATATTGTTAAAATTATTTCGATTAATATAAGAATATAGTATATGCATAGCAAGAGCATTAATCGAAGTATTTTTCTTGCCTACTATATCACACCCATTTTCAATAATATCCCAACATTTAGAATTAACGGATTTTAAATAAAATTCCATTTTTAATTTTTAATTTTCAATTTAAAAAATTTGTTCCATCAAAAATAGGGGGAATAATATTGGACTGACTCTCACTAGATTTACAACTAGGGTTAGACGTCCTTGCTATTAACCTTGCTCTGATACCACTTGTAGGATCGATTTCACCCTAAAGGGGGATGAATAGGGTGATAGTAATAATAAAAATTAATGCGAAAATATATAAAATAATTGCAGCACAGATAATAGCAGAATAATAAAAATAGAAATAGAACAACACAGATTTACCCAGCTTCGGCAAAAACCTGCCTACGTGCTGCCCTCAAGGTTTCTACTAGAAATTAAGTAGTCATACGCTTACACATGTAAACTTGCGACACCCGCTATCGACTAACCTAACTCTATGCTCAAAACCCTGCCACAACTCAGCCACTGAGTTGCGAATTCTCAAACTACGCCCCGTAATTTGTCCCTAGTCACACGGCTAGAAAATTACAAAAGTTTAAAAGAAAATTACAAAATAATAACAACTCAAAATACAAAACCTGATATAATATTTTAAGCCCAAATTATAATAAGTAAGAATATAGAGCCGGCCCACAAATTAAAAAACGTTTCCCCTCTTTTCTTTTTTTTGAGTAAAAATGTTGGCCGTGCTTTTGTTTCTCTTCAAACAGCTAGGGTTCTGTTTGATTGAAGCTGCCGCTTGAACTCTTGATCGATTGAAGTTTGCTTCTGATTCTGGTTGCTTCATCATCAATTTTTGGCTTTGATTTGCATACGGCTGCTCCAATGCGTCGAGCTCGAATGATAAAAGTGGTATGTGATTTTTCTTTTCCAATTTGCTTATGCTCGACTTGATTCGAGTTATTGATTTGGGATTTTATTTGAAACTTGGCTCTGTGATTTGCTTTAACTCGAATGAATTGATTTGCCGATGATGATTGGGTTTTTATAGGGATCGAACCCTAAATTATCGTTCGTATTTATTTTGTTTGAATTCTTCACATTGCTATGCTTGGCCACTAATTTTCGATTGAACGATGTGATTAATCCTGACTAGTTCAATTCGTATATTTTCTGTTATGCTTGCTTGGTTACCACGGCTTAATGAATTTGAACTTGCTCCGTGAATTTCTTTTCTCCTGCGACTTTGTTATTTGAACTTTGATATGATCTGGACTTGTTCAATTCGTGTTATCCCTTGGCTTTGACTCTGACTTGTTCGAACTCTACCTTGATTATGGTAAAACTATAAACTGAATTGTGTTGCTTCATGTACAACCTTGTATTTGCTGTCTCCTTTTGAGTTGCAGTTTTGTGCATTGTTTTCGAGTCTAGTTGTGTCTGGCGTACTTTGTTCTCACAAATGACTATGTACATATTCATGTTGTTGTGTTCATTTGTTTGAAGTCTAGTCTGGTTTCACTAGCTTGTTGAGTGTGATTCCTTTATGCTTTGCATTTTTGTAGTCTGGTCTGGTTGTGAAGTCTTGATACATATATTGTCATGTGACCTGGTGCCTTGTTAGACTTGGAGTTTAGTGTGTTCATCTGGAAGGTTGTATTCATTTGACATTGATTGCTCTGTTTCTTTTTCTGGTTCAATTCTTTGTTCTTGTTGCTATTGTTAGTAACTGTGCACATACAAACATGTATATACATACATATATATATATATGTGTGTGTGTGTGTGTGTGTATAATTATTGTGCCTATCCACTTGGTTTGATGTGAACTTGTTACCGTGTTCATATTAGTCTAGACTTGCAGTGTGGTTTCTCTTGAGTCTGGTCATTCATGTAGTCTTGTTCACTTGTTGTTTGATGAAAACAAATGTTTGCATCTTTACTTTGTTGCACATGTATATACATGTTGCTTCACTATTCTTTGCACTAGTACTGTTCCACTGCTTCATTTTTGAAAAGTTTTCTGTTTGACTTTGTGTCCACTGCTTTATTGCATCATGTACTTCATGTTGTCTGGATTTGCACTTGTGTTGAAGTGTTGTTGCATATGTGAGTTCATGTCATGCTATAATTTCGAGTTTGTGCATGCTGTCTATACTATATACATGTATACATATATATGTTTGTATGACACAACTGTACCATCATATATGTACATACATACATATGTATGTGTGTATATATGTGTTGTTGATCATGCTGCACTGACCCATATAGTTGAATATGTACATTTGACTGGGCTGGTTGTGGTTAATACTTCATGTGTACTGCCCTTTGTACATGTTGATTGTTTGTGGTCTTGTTGTACACACTGGTCTCTGGAGTGCTTGGTTCACATTACATGTGCTCATTTGTGTGTGTACTAGGTTGTAACCTCTGTTGCTTGATGCACCTTATTCCACTTTGTGTTGGCTTGACATGCTCTCTGGTTTTGGTGAATGTTGTAGTCTCCTTGGCCATTTCCTCTGATTTCTTGATGTCCACTTCATGTTGTATGTGGTTTATTTGAGTTTGATTCTAGCCATTTCAGGTTTGGTTGTACATGAACTTATATGCAGTCAAGTTAATTTTCTCTAGTTTCATCATACTCATGTATATACATATATGCTGGTCTTCACTGTTGAGGCTACACTTTCCATTTGATGTTTTGTTTGTTCACCACTGTTGACATGTGCATTTTTGTTTTAGTCGAGCATTTTGACTTGAGTTGAATCCAGCCTCGGCTCGAGTTTGACCTTGTGCTTACCTGTCCCTGGAACTTTATCAAG
Source organism: Allium fistulosum (assembly GCA_030737815.1). NCBI lineage: Eukaryota > Viridiplantae > Streptophyta > Magnoliopsida > Asparagales > Amaryllidaceae > Allium > Allium fistulosum. The sequence goes on from CM060908.1 coordinate 148,547,550, forward strand.
TATATATCAGTGTGCACGGCCTTGTGACATGTATAGTGATACACTGTGCATGTCACAAGTTGTTCGTGTAAGATGAATTCAAAATAAATGATGATGAACAACCCAAATAACTGAGGCAAATAATCATTTTCAAAATCACACATTTCATTATACACTACACAAATATTTCTTTTTCAATTTTACTGCGTCAGTGTTTATTTTTCAGATAGCTCAGATGCTGGATTCAAGCTGGAATAGAGTTGAAGAACAAATATGAGTGAACGAGTGATATGTAGTGAGGTGCAAGTGTAAATGACAATTGTATAGTGAAAGATTGTGTTGTAATTTGAAATTGTATTGTAATTGAAATTTCGTATATATAGTGAGAGCTCAAATTTTGTACTATTCAAAAATTGTAATAAAATATTTATTTGAATAAAATATCTGTTTGAATTTAAATTCTGTGTTATTTATTTTATTCAGCAAATATTTATTTAATTATGTGAAAATAAAATAGTACAATAACAAATACATTTAAATAAATAAATAAATATATATATGTTTATTATCATTAAACAAAAATCATATACTAGCATATTCAACAGCACTAACTGCTTATGCAAGCTCATACTTAGTATCAAACAACTGATCGAACCTATAAACAACTAATAATCGGCTAAAAGCTACTAGAAGTTTTCCAACATAGGGTTATCCCACAGTTTCCTTAATGGGATTGCATCTTTGTAACAACCCACACATTAATGGGCCCGAATTTCAACTAAATTGTAACACAAGTCCATAAGGGCACATATTACTGGTTTTAGTAACCTGCAATAAGAGCAAGATTACCAGAATGCAATGAATATAAACTTATAGCGAAATAGAAAAATATAAAAGAACATACGTTATTGATAGAGGCTATGACTTTGGAATCAATATTGTTCCTTGGACATCTAATTTCCTTGCTAGCGCCGAGCATGAATAACAAGACTTCTCTATCTACAGTTCTCGTCTTGCACCAATAGTCTATACATCTAAATCTATCATATGGGTGGTAATAAGAAGGGGGTTAGAACAACATTCTATTGATTGGAAAATTACATACTTTACCTATACCTTTAGGTTATGTCGATTGATTTCCATTTAAGTGTTATGTCTATTAACTACGGGTAATCCGTTAAGTCTGATGTGCATGCGTACGATATGCCTTAACTCCTCCAAGATATAACTGTATATGTATATGCCTATCCGCATATATGTCTAACCGTTTCACCACCCAAAAACCCCAGCCACTTAATACTTCTAAAATAGGAATGATGCAGACCCAACGCCCATTTAATAACTCAGTCCCCAAATTGTGCTGCAACGAAATGATGGTCGATCAATTCTTGCTTCAGAGACCAATGACCCTATATATGGCGTTTTAATTTATAATTTAATTGCCATATTACTAACTCATCTCAAAGACTCATATAATGGTTAACTAGCCCGACTCCAATAAACAAATTTCGTCTAACCATATACTTTGAGGTCTGTGCGTCTCCCATACGGATTCTACACTAGTAGAAATTGAAATCTGTCGGAGCATAACCCAAGTCTCTGCTCCGCTCGCTCGAGGCCGCCGGTGCTCATAGCCTATATGCTCGACCTACTACTAAAGACCGGTCTAAAATACATAGCCCACTAACCTTCTACATCTGACATCCTATTTAGACTTACCTAAGTAAGTCAAGGAAAATGCTCTTTTTGATTACTTAATACTTTTGATTGGAAGTGAAGAAAACCTCATTTCCTTCAAAGCACTGGGCCATTTGATACTTCAAATCCGATGCGATCCCTCGGTATATTTTCCCCAACCTATTCGCATGCATATCTCTTTCCCATTGATCCTAAAGTTGAAGATGTCTCACATTAGTAGTAAGTATACATAACTGTTGGTAGCCTCTAGGCGAAGGGCAGACTTCTGTTGTGTAATTCTACTAACTTCGCATCTCAATCCACTAAACCAAACTAAACACCCAAAGCCTATGTGTTGGGATATGACCACTAATTCATGCTCGTTTTAAATGTATAATTGAAGCTATATAATCTCCTACTATGAAAATTATATTGCCTTCTATGTATATTTAATAGAATTAATACTTGTTTGCTCGTAATTATTTCTATTTTATATGCTTAGGCTTTGGTTTCCTCATTTCCTTCTTATGTCTAATAAATGTCAATTGTTCATAATCATAGGTTATTATGTCAACATTGGACTAATGATATCTATTTATCCGTTTCAAAATCCACTTATTACCCCTATTCAATTTCCCCGCAAGTGCCATATTAAATTCTCTAATAAGTCTTTATTCAATACATTTAACTCTCTATTAACTACAACTTTACTGTCCATTAAATTTATAATTATTGTCCATAAATTTTGGAATTACTATTCATTCTTTTGTTCAACCCCTAGTCCTATAATTACTATGATGTTAAAAAATAATATAAATACCATTGTAAATTATGCTATATATATAATCGATAAGCATGGTTGTAACGACCCGTAGATTTTCGATAATTAAAATAGTTAATTTAATAAGATTTCATGGTTTAATGTTGGAAGAATTTAAAATTTGTACTTTATTTATTGATAATAATAACAAGAATGAATTGCAACAATATTTATCTAAGTTAATTATTAATGAATTGAATGAAATTCCAATCAATTGAAATGTCTCAAATGTTATAACTTAGTTATAAAGGAAATATAAGAAAAACAAATGTAAATATTGGGTTAACTAATGAAATAATATATAGTCATCGGAAATGGAATCTAATTGGTATTGTATAGGAAATTGTGACACTTGTAGTAAATAATAAACTTAAGTGTGATTAAAAGTAAATGGTGATAATTATTATAAGTTACTTGTTTATTTTGTCAGTCGAATTGAATTTGGAAACCTATTGCAACTGGAATGAAATTTTATATATTAACCGGGTGTAAAATCAATAACTGAAGTTGAATAATAATTGTGAATTATTTAGAAATGAAATTTTGAAATAGACTGATTTCGAAGATTTAATAATAACAAGTATTGAAAGATAATGCTACTCATTGAATGAGTTTACGATTAATAGTTGGGCTGAATAATAATGCTGAGTTTAATAGATGTAAATAAAGTAATGGATTGATAAGTAAAAATTCAATTAAAATGTAATATTAGAATTTGTTGAATATTGAACAATTAAATTATTTAAATTCAATATTTGAAATTTACTGAATAATTGAATAACGGGAATTGAATAACTGTTTAATTGAAATGGTTGTTCTATAATTTGTATTTGTTTCAAAAGTTAAATTTTGAATTTAATATGATTTATTTGTTATTGAAATTTAATATATGAAAATAGAGTGAATAACTGAAATTTGATTTAATATGATTCAAATTGGTTTCCAAAATGAATATAAGTTATATTTGGATTATAATAGAGTTAATAAGAATTTTAAAATTTGAATTTTAAGAAATTCTGTAAATTTTGAAAAGTCGTCGATTTAATCGACGAGTAAAAATAGCCTTCCGAGGCACAGTCTCGGAATTCGACGAAATCAGTTCCATTGGATCCGTAATAGTGTATTATTATCGGATTTCGAATTTCGAAGCATTTGGAGTTATCGTTTGGTCGTACGGGTTAGAAACGCGTTGAAATTAATATCGAAAATTTAATATTTTAATTCGATTCAAAAAGCTATCTTCCGCATACGATCGAATTAGCCCCCGAAACACATTCCATTGTGTTCGGAATGCGGGCAAAACCTTAGGAACGCCTGTCGACGTGCGTCGTTTGGAAATCATTTGAAAATGTTGTTTAAAAATGAATTTAATATTAAAATATTATTATATATGCTTGTATATACGTGAACAAAGTCGAAACCCTATCCATCTTCTTCGTGGCCGCCACTTATCAGTTTTAATGGCCGAGAACTTGTGACCTTCTTCCCTCTTTTTCTCTCCATCTACTCGTTAATTTCCAAAACTTTCTGAAGGGAAATCGAAGAGCTCGAGGGGCTCTACAAAGTCAACGGTTATGATCGGAGATAGAGCTGTGGATTGTCAGAAAATCACGATGGAACGGCGACAGTTCGAGTGCAAAATGTGAGGCCAAGGCACGACCGAGCTCCGTCTGGGCGTGGGCGTGGGTCAGGGTGAGAGTGGCGCACGCCGGGGCTATAGTCGATCAACCTCCGGTTACCGGAGGGAGGCGTGGCGATCGATCTAGTGACGCGTGCGTTTGGGTTCTTTGATCCTGGAGCACGAGTGAACGAACGGAAGAAGAAGGATCGATCTTGCGGCCAGATTTCTTCATTCTTTTTGTGCGGCCAGATCTGGTTGTTTTCATTAAATTGTTTGTTTAAAAAAAAAGAAATTGTTTATTTAAATTCGTTCAATCTTTAAAATTAGATATCTTCATCGTACGTTATCAGAATTGGACGAAACTGGCGACGTTGGAATCGCAGAGACGAGAGCTTCACTGTAGTGCAGATCCGGGACTGTTTCGAGCTCGTTAAATTTTTTGGTTAAATCGAACTCGCTCGATTTAATTTAAAATTTGAACGATTGGCCACGTAAAATCAAGGTGAGTGTTTTATAACGCTCACAACGTACTAGAATATCTTGATGCTTGTTAAATTTGATAGTGTGAAGTGATTTGATGTTTATTAGTCGTTGTTGATAAAATTTAACTGTCATCTAGATTGTCATTGAATTTAATGTTAGAAATTGAAATTGACAGTCAAATTAGAATTGGAATTTAATCGCAATTAAATTACCGAACATTTATAACTATGAAATTTCCGTGAATTATATTGTCTGTTTGGATGGTTGGTTGCGATGGATGCTATTGGTTGATATTTGAAATGTTTGGATGTTTATTTGCTTGTAGATATCTTATCATCACCCTTTGTATTAACTACAGTTGTAAGTTGAATCATTTTGAATAAATTGAGAAATAGGTTGAAATGATATATACCTATGACACTATGATTTGAATTGAAATGATATATATCTATTCCTGAAATTTAATTGAAATAACTGATCACTTGGCCATAGGATAGAAAATTATATATGGGCACCGGATTGGTTAAATTAAATAATTTTTTTTAAATCTTTGTTTTGGAAGTACTTTAAACGGTTTGATTTAAAGGAATAAAAAATCAATTTTATAAAAATTGAATTTATTGCGAATTTGAGGTTGAGATGTTGAAATAAATTTTGGTTAAAACAAATTTGTTAAATAGTTGAAGTTGAGACTTTGAAATTAAAATTTTGATATGATTGACTTTCGTAAATTGATTTGAATTTAAAGGGTTTAACTCTTATTCGGACTTTGAATATTATTAAGTAAAAGTGTGATAAAGACAACATTTTGAAATTTGAGGAAATTGGATTTGGGATGGAATTGAATTTATTTGAAATCGAAATTGATTTGAATTGAAATTGAGATTTGAATCGACTGAATGGAAAATTTGAATTTGATTCAGATTGGTAATTTGGAATTTAAAATGGTTAACTTTGAAGTTATTTCATTTTGGTTTTCCCAAATTATCCTGTTATATAAACCATTTTAAATACCTAAACTATTTTATACTAAACTATTTTAACCTATATTAACTATATTAAATTATTTTAATTTATTTTAAACTAGTTAACCTATTTTAATTTATTTTAATTATATTTACTCTATTTTTAAAGCTATTTAACCTATTTATTTATATTTGATCTGTTTTAAATCTATTTAACAAAATTTAATCAATTTAAAACTATTTTTGGAAATCTATTTTTAATATTTTAGAGTATTTTACTATTTTAATTATTCAAACTATTTTCTAAAATTTCCAGCTGGTCAATAAGGTGAAATGTTTATATTTAAATCTTGGATTTAAATACGAATTGGGCTAAATGAAATTACAACCTAAAATTGAAATGTGACGATTTTTGAAATTGAAATGAGATATTGGGGCGAAATGATTTTTGAAATGAAATCGTATATTTTGCGTAGATACAATGATTTTGAAATGGATTTGATTTTGAAGCGAACTTGATATTTTGATATCAATTATGAATTGATTTTGAAAATGTAAAAGAACCATCCGGTGTGTAATAAGCGTTCGGTTGTTAAAGAGACCGGGATCGGATATGGGCATACTCTCTGTCGATACCGAAAACCACTTTAACAACTGTGTACGTGGTGGAGATTCCAGAAATGAAGTAGGATGGTTTGGCGACGATTCTATATGGTATGACGTGACCCTGACTCCCGTGAGTCAGCTTAGATGTGACTAAAATCAGGAGCTATACCGGGCTAATGTGAGGTCATTCCTCTTATCGGGCATATTTCTTCGATACAATTATATTGCTTTTGTGATTCGATTTGGTGGCCACCCCTCGATTGTTTGGGAGTGTGTCCGAGGTGGGCGGTAGTAGCTGCTATGCATCACCACCAGTCCGGGAGTGCAATTGGTATATCTACCCTGGCATCTCCTCGTGTGCCGTGTTCATATGCCCTAGCGTGCCTTCTACGAGTTTGTTTTGTACCATACCTATGGGGTGCCCTCTGCGTAAACCTTTCGGAGGAGCGTACGGTACTGTATAGACTATGGGAATATATAAAATGTGTTAAGGGGGATATGGGTAACGCCTTAACGGTATTTTAATACTTTTACTTTACTGTAGACATATTATAATAGCGTATTGTACTACATAGTAGATAGTTTAACGGATCCTTAAGAGATGGAAAATCCCGTAACATCTCTTGAGTTATTGCACGCACGTCGACACTGGATAAGAGATGTCAAACCCCGTAAACATCTTTGACGCCATTACACTCATCTTTATTTACGATTGATTTGACTTACATAAGGATATTTTAGTCCTGACTCGAGTGTTTTGTTCTTTCATTACGCTCGGGTCAGTCCTGAGTTTTTCAGCTTATTGATGATCTATTCTGGAGGACGAAGACGAAGACTTGGTATACTACTACTATTATTATCCTTGCATCATGCTGTCTGCTGCATTATTTTATTTGTTCTGTTGTATATGTATAACTCTGATAAATGATGTATAAATGATAATCAAAAGTATACTAAACAGCTTCATGAACTGTTTATTTGATTATTATATTTTATCTTTCCGCTGCGAGATTCTGTGATTGTTTCTTGTTCCTTTTCTCTTCTTTTCTTATTTACCCTATTAACAATCCTCCCTTTTGAATGGTTTGAGTTGACGTGTGAGTTTGATTGTCGATTTAAACTGTCCAAAAAGGTGGGTCGTTACAATGGTTATATGTATATATATATGTATTTTTCCTATTTCTAGCTATTAATTACTAAACTAGAATATTCCTTTCCATGTTTTAATTTATAAGAGATATCTTTCCAAAAAGGATTACCGTTAACTTTCCATAAATTACCCAAAAATTGAAGCTTTTGCTCCGTTTGAAATTACAAGAAATTATCACTTTTCTTTTATTAAAATAAATGGTGTAAACTATGGTGAAGAATATCCATACTTTGCATATCTCTTTCATTTTTCTGTATATTCCTTATTGATTCAAAGATGCACTTTTTATACATTTGTGGAATTAAATAGTTTATGGAAATTGCATGAAAATAAATATGATTAAGTTATACCCTACTCCAATAAATTAAAATATAGAAATTTACATTTCAATTCAACTAAGGCAACCTAATTTACAACCCAACTATAGGTCTGGAATAAACTCTACCACTTTACAAACATTCTTCAGTAATAATTGCTTGGGACTAATTTCAAATTTCCAAATTAGGTTGTACATACTATTCCTATTCTAATTACCTATTTTCTAGAATATGTAGGCAACAATCATATATGTTTTTTTAAGCTTATAACCCATCAGATATTATACAGGCATTATTATTAAATAAAATCCAACGATATAAATTTTAATGTTATAAATAAATTATACGATTTCCCACTCACCTTTCTAACTTTCCAAATCTGCCAAATCTAAATCCACTCCTTCACTTGATCTTTTTCCATTCTAGCCCAAAAGAATATGTATAACAAGGTATATACATATTATCAGAACTATAGATCTAAGAAGAGATTTAAGGTTAAGAGGAATATAGATTTATAATTATAAAATCTTACCGTTTATTTCGCAACATTGATTTTCTTCTTCTCTTTTATTTTCCACCCTTCTTCGATTTTTGTGTATGTATATATATAATATTTTATAATTTTAAAAAATAATGGAGAAGAGAAAATGGCAAAGCTTCACTTCTTAGATTAGAAAATATGAGAATAGAAGTAAGGGGTTAGGGATGTATTTATAGGCACTCGAATCAACCACTAGATTAAAATAAATAAATATTGGCATTTCTGAAACTTAAACGCTAATAACTTCTTTGTTTGAGCTTCGATCACGAAACTCCACATATAAAAATTGCATATAAAATCACCACAAACACAATAATGCAATTTTCATGGCCAAATTCCGTTGTTTGCTCAAATTCCATATTTGGAGCCTTATTAATTATCATTAATTTTACCGGGTGTTATATTCTCCACTTCTTAAAAGAATTTTGTCCCCGAAATATCTCAAGGATTGAATCATATAACATAGCGCGCAATCAATCTAAGCTATCCAACCAATTAGTGTACAACCAATTTTACAGCAAAATGTGTACAAGTGCATGGTCTATCATTATATATAAGAAATGCATGCATACTGATTCCAAATCGCTGCCTCCCATATAAAACACATTCTTTTAAAAACATTTTGAAAAAATATAATGCAAACAACCAAGATATACTGGCAGTTCTATATATATGCAAGTTTTCAAAAAGCAAAGATCCTTTTTCACACAATAATTTCCACACTCCTGGTAGTAGGAGCTACTTGTAGAAGCATAGTTCAACCAATTTTTCATTCAATCTCTACCATCCAAAACCTAATATACAATTTCTATCATCGAAATTTTTTGAAATTTCAGTTGTTTGAATCTATATTCCTATGCTGGAAAAGGAATTTAGATGGAAAAATTCCAATTCGAGCCTTCCTTTGGATACCTATTCCATTGCATCATGGAAACTTCTCTTCTGCTTCTAAAACTTTTCCAACTTTTTCAAGTATAAATTGCATAAGGAGGTTTATTTTTGGATGTTAAAACGTAATTATCCTAAGCGTCAAGTATTTTGTTTACTATCAACAAAGTATGGAAATAGAAATTCCAAAGCTAAATTAGTCTTTTTTTCTTGTTATTCCCTACGTTTAGCATACCGTCACCCTTGTCGAATAGTAAAATTCATATTCACTAACACATCGACCTACCCTACGTTAAGCATGTAACACTAGAAAACTGAAAAAACTAAATTTTCTGTCAAAAAAATATTTTTTCCGTTCCAATCAAACTAGCAACACAGTTTGAAAAATCAAATTACCAAAGTATTTAAAAACTATATATATCTGTGTGTGTCTGTATGTATATGAATATATCAAAAGCATTTGAACAAAATTTTCCAAAAACTTTTGAACTCGACTTCTCAAAAGGATTTAAACAAAAATCTTCAAAAACATTTGAACACAAAAAATTTCAAAACATTTTCTGTTGTATCTATAAAACTAATCAAGCCAGAACCTGTGAGTTAATGTGTAATGGATCGGATTTTCGACCGTCGAAAATCAACATCAATACGTTCACTATATAGCATGCCGAGCAATCGAGTGCCGGAAATACCTGATCATTAGGGGTGAAGAAGAAAAGGTAGAACAAAATAGAACAACAACATAGAATCTTACAAACGTAGCAGAACAAAATATAATATATAATAACATATTATTGTACAAAAGAATCTGTAGCTGTTTTATACTTACAATCATCAGAGTACAATAATCGCTACATCAATCTGGACAGTTACAATAACTTGTCTTCATACAGCGGAAATACAAGTCAAGTATGGAAATATGTCTATGTCATCCAGCTCGTCTCCTGAGCTCCATAGCATCCTATCCTGATTCTGTAATACTCGGTCTGACCCGAGCATTATAATAAAATAACACCCGAGTCAATCTAGAAAACAAGCATGAGAAAACACACTCAATTTGAATTATTACTAATTTCAAAATCCTTTGAAAACAAAGGTATCTCATAAGACCGCGTCACACATAAATACGACGGGTTTCTCCCTTACGATAACCAAAACATTTTTATCAAAATTGTCTAATATTATATATTCAAAATATCTTCATAAGATTTATATATTCAAATCTCTTCCAGTATTTCAGTATTTGAAAACAAATTCAACACTTATCCATAACAGGATATTTCAATCCGTATCTCACTTCTACACTTAGTGAAATATTTCCAACTTCGATTTATAATCCCTTACTTAGAAAAATATCTCAATATAAATCCTTTATCGCTAATATTTCCAAAAATCTTCCATTTCCACACTTAGGAAAATATTATAAATCCATTTTCCGAAATCATTTCTAATATCAATACTCAGGAATTATTTCATATCTTATCTCCTACATTTCCGGAATTTATATTAATTCCTTTTACATTTACCAAAATCGATTATAATCACCTATAATCTCATCTATCCATTTATAACTTCTTTATGAATTTAGATTTAATCCCGGAGTTCTTGTTTTCTAATATTTCGGAAATTTCCTTAAGTTTCCAGAATTCCATTTTAAGATTTCTCTTATAAAGTCACATTCATTAATTAAACCCTATTAACAATCTCGAGAGCATTCGTTAATCAATTCCAATCACTTCCCAAATCTTTATATATATAAAATAATTATTTTTAAAGAATAGTAATTTATTTTCAAAACACGCTTAAGCAATTATTTAAATATCAAAACATTTTAAATAAAACATTAAAACTCATTTCTAACTTATTTTTATATAAACTAATCGGTTTACAAAGATGATTATAAAAATTAAAATTTTTATTTCAATTAATATTCGGTATTTGAAAAATTCACATTTGAAATATTTCAATAATATCTAGCTTTTAATTACATAGTTTAATAAATAATATTTTCTTTTAAAAAAAAACTTAGCTTCTTAGTAAAAATATTTTAAAAAAACTCCCAATAACCAAACTTCAATTTATAAATCCATCTCGATTTACAACACATCAATTTCATTCCGACTCCCTAACCATTCTCACTTTCAAAATAGAATCCACTATTTTTCCCAAAACTTACTTTCATATCTCAATATAAATTAACACTGTGGAATTATATTCAAGATTATCAATTGATTCCATTTCCCTTACTTATAAACATCATTTATAAATTTATAAACTCTTTTGAGTTTCACTTGTATATAAAACTAATCTCACTTATAAAATTCCATTTTATAAATCCCTTTCTTTATACATTCTATTATTCTTCAAATCTATTTTAAATTTTGATTTTAACTCCTTTCATATTTTCAGGATATTATTTTAAAAATCCCTTATATAGATTATTTTTGTAAATACTCTATTTAACAACTTTACGGATTAGTTAAGTATAACCTATAATCAAATTTATCATTTATCCAATATTTTCCTTTTTAAAATAATCACATTTCGATATAATTATTTTAATATCCAAAATCTCCTTACATTCCTTAAATTTCAAAAATAATATTTATGGTATTTAAAATACCAAAATTAAGGCCAGTACTACTATAGCATTTAATAATTTAAATCATGCATCAATACAAACAGATTATTCAATCACATCATATATTTTTATATATGAAAAACAATAAATATATTTGAGGAATCCAGTTGGATCCCTCCAACCAGTTTCCCTGCATCCACAGATGTTAGATAACATAAAAATACCAATCCCACTTCGTGGGGGATATCGCGGTAATATAGAGTCATCCGCTATTATGCGGTGCGCATAGGTTCTCATTCGCTCTAATAGGTGGGAAATATATCCAACTACTAATATATATACTACTATATATATAATATAACATCCAAACTGATAATAATGAATCAATTCAACCAAGTAACGAAAAATCAATTTGAATTATTATCAATTAAATCTAGCAATCCAAAATGGGTGAGATTTACTCACCTTGATTTTTAATTTGCAATCCGTTCCAATTTTAAATTAAATTAAACAGCGGTCAGTTTAATCTAAAATTCCAACTATTTCCGTACGACTCCAAATTGACTCCATATTATAGATTTCGTGGCTACGAATCAATAGCGACCGATTTTCATGATTCTGGACCTCGTATGAATGAATTACGATTTTATTAACATCAATAAAACTTAACCAAATTGTAACAACCCGCATATTTTACGATTGTATATTAAATGTTTTATTTAAATATAGCATCGTTAGTCGGATTCAAGTCTGAGATGTCACTTTTTGCAAACAGTCAAATTTGGGACTCGAGACCACTTCCATTGAGTCCAAAATGGCGTTTGCGACCTTTTTGAGTATAAACATTAATATGTTTGGAGTTGAGTAGAATTTTGACATTTTCACTTAGGGCTTTGGGCTTGGGTTTGGGTTTCAGCCCACTAACCCAACTCATCTTATATCCTAACTCCACCCCCTCTCCTCTCCTCTTCATTCATTCTATTATTTTCCTAACACTTCAAGCTTTAGTAAAAATGGGGGAAGAGATTGGAAACTAAAATCCTAAGCCCTAGTTTCCTTTGCATATTCAAGTTCTAGCTCCAAAATCAAAGAGAAACTTAGGTAAGCATCCTCTTCTTCTTCTCCATCTTAATCTCTCTCCAATTTCAGAAATTTCCTATGACCTAACTTAGGAAATATTCGTTGTAATCTTAGATTGGAGCATCTAGAGTTGAAGTTGAAGTGTGGTTGATCTTTCTTTTGATTTCAAAGCTTCTCATTTGTGTTTGGGTTGAAAAGGTGAGTTTTTGAACTCACATCTACGTCTATAGCTATTCATGTTCATTTGTTTTTGATTTGGATTGATTTGGTGAATTTTCCAATTTTTGGTTTTTGAAGTCCAATTTTGTGAAAATCCTTTTATGGGTGTTTGAACATGTTTACCGGGCTGTATCGAAGAGCTTATTAGGCTGGGTTGTCGCTTGGCATAAATCCCTAGTCGCCGTTGCTCGATCGATCGGTTCCGGTAGGATTTTGCCCCACTTGGGGGCTAGGCTGATCATGCTCTGGAAGCAGGTTCAGTCGACTTAACCAGTAGGTCAGTCGACTGAACTAGGGGGTAGAAAACATTCTGTCCCTGTATCAGTCGACTGACCACCTGGTCCAGTCGACTGACATGGAAACCGAAAGTTTCCAGGCATTGTGTCAGTCGATTGACCATCTGGTTCAGTCGACTGACCTGCTTGTCTCAGCCCAATTTGCCTATTTTCTATGGATTTCCAATTTTGAACCGATTCGTGTTGATCTGATTTGTCGTTATCATTTATTATCGACTTTGATGAATTCTTTTTCGGGGTTTTGGGAATATCCATTTTGATGGACTCGGTATCGATTTTTATGGATTTGATTCACGTCTTCGTATGTGAATTTTTGGTGATTGATTGTTTCTACAATCATTTCTGTGATTTGTCACTTCAAAATACAAAGGTTTCTATACTAGTAGTAAATATTCAAACTCTTTCACAAAGATGATTTTAACTCTATTTTTAATACAAAGCTCGTTTATAAAACTGTTTTCAAATCTATTAGTATATACAAACCTTTACCTCATTCGTATGAGAAATCCAATTAAACGACTTAGCAAAACAAGTGGTGTGAAACGCTTGCGTTTACTTTGTCGGTTAATTCTTAGACTTGTTCGATTGAAACTTTTGTGACAATTTTCGAGTGGAAATCTACAATTTGTTCGTAAATATTTAAGTTAAGCTAGTGGTTATGGGACATGAAGCTAAACTCATTCATTTACTAGCTTAGTGTAATCGACACTTCTTGATGATCGATGATGATCATTTTATGGTTTAGACTAGTGATTTGCGATATCTCTTTGTCCACGTGGGGGACTGTACCCCGATTTATGGAGCTTCATCTCATTTTTATAGGCTAGCGACCTATGGTTTTATGGAGTTCGGTACATCGGGCGTAACGCTGTATTACGTCGTTGTTCCGGCTTATTGGAGTTCGGTTCATCGGGCGTTCGCTGTACTACGTCGTTGTTCCGTATTATTTGAGTTTGGTTCATCGGGCGTTCGCTATAATACGTCGATGTTCCAGATTATTTGTGTTCAGGTTCTTCGGGTGTTCGTTGTACTATGTCGTTGTGCCTAATTATTTGAGTTTGGTTCATCGGGCGTAACGCTGTACTTCGTCGATGTTATGGATTATTTGAGTTTCTGGTTCCTCGGGCGTTCGATGTACTACGTCGTGGCACCGGCTCTATGGTTAGCGACCATGGGATAACGACCCATTTGTGATACACGTGTTGGTGAGTTTTCATGCTCCCGTTTGTGATAGACCTCCCCCTTTGTGATTTCTGGATTTCTAGTTGATGATTTCTAGAATTTGTATTTCACCAATTTTAATGATAGGCATTGATGAGCTATATCAATTATTTGTGTTTTTGGTGATTAATTTAAAGAACGTGCCATTCTTTTTGGATGTTTGAGAATATTTGAGATATTGTATGATTTTTGATGTTGCCTTATGTATACTTGTTATAGTATGGCATTTTTGTTATCACACGTTTTTGTCATATCTCTTATCCTATCTCATTTTATCCGATATTTTTAGCTAGACTGATCCGTTTATTATTTTCTTCATAAAATAATACTCGGGTCAGACCGATGTAATTCAGGTGCTTCTGCTTGACTTCTTATCAGGGTCCATCAACTGACTTTTGGCTAACTACTTTAGCTTAGTAGTTTTTGTTGTTATACATTTGAGATAGAGACTCCTTGATGTATACATATTCTTTTGTCTAGCACTTGTATCTATTCTTTTGTGATGTAGTGGATCTAGTTTGACCACTATTTTGATGTACACTTTTATGTGTTATATTCATATCTGTTTCCGCCTTTGTGATATGAACATCTATGACTGATTTGTGTTATGTTTATTTTTATATTTGTTTCCGAAGTCCACATAGCCACTGTGTGGTAGCTTTGAGTTTGTATTTGATATGTCGGATTTCCACTTGAAATGAAATGTAAGTTATATTATCTGACATATCGGTACTCGCACAAAGCAATTGCACAGATGGTCGCTCCTCAACAGCCTTATTCTTCGTGCTAGTCAACGGCATTACCCCATAGTGTCCTTGGCTAGTGTGAGTATAGAGGTGGGGTGGGGCATCACAGCATGGTACCGGAGCCAAACTTCGAAACAATATAGAATAATCTAGCAAGGATCATTGTCCTAAGTCTTTCTTAGGATTCGTGCCATAGGATTTAATTCGAGTCTTCGTACCGTTCTATCCTATATTCTTTATGATGCCTTGTTTTATCAATCAAATTTGTTTGATATTCATTTTGAGAATAACCTTTTTCCTCTTCTTTCTTTCTTTCTTAAAGAAGGGAAATGGTTAGACCAGGCCGCCCCAGCGCCGGTCAATCAAGTGCTACTCCCCAGGATGGAGTATTTATGTCTACTCAGCAACTTTTAGATCTTGTGAACAATGCCCAAGCTGCCGGACCCGTTCCAGCGCCTACTCACCCTAAATCCGGGTTTGCACGCTTGTGCATAGATTATACCGCTTTGGGTGGAAGGCCATTCAAGGGATCTGAAAGTGTTATAGAAATCCAAGCTTGGCTTAGATCATGCGATCGCATCTTTTCCCGCATGGATCTTATTGATTCACTTCGAGTCCAAGTGGCTTCTAGCATGCTCCAAGAAAGAGCATTAGATTGGTATGAGCTTTTGATTTCGGAAATTATTGAAGCGGATCTTACTTGGGAGTAATTCCAGGAAAGGTTCGAATTGAAGTTTGTGCCGGAAGCTGAAAAAGTAACTTTAGCCCGACGCTTTATTGACCTTGTTCAAGGTGAATCTTCTGTGGCAGATTATGTCGAATCTTTTGAATCTCTCTCTAAATATGGGGTCGAATATATTAATACCCCATTGAAGAAAAATCAGAGATTTGTCTATGGGTTGAATAAGAACCTTAAAAAGCCTTTGCTTCTGAAACTAGAAGTTTCTTTCGATCAGCTTGTAGATATCGCTCTTCGACTTGAAGAGGCCGATAGAGAAAGTGATGTTGAAGTTGTGCGTGCCAAACAGAACTTCAACAATAACATGAAGAGGCCTATTAAGTTCAAAGGCCCCAATCCCAATCCCAATAAGAAAGGGAAGCAAGAAACTTTGGTAGCAAAGTCTACTACCTCTAGTCGTGGACGATGCTACAATTGTGGTTCTACGGACCACTATGCAAATGAGTGCCCAAAACCCTTTTTTGTCGTTATTGCAAAAGTTCGGGCCATCTTATATCTACAAGTCCCATACTCCAAAGTAAGAGAGAGGGAGAGTTGAATGTTGTGCAAGCTCCTAGTGACACTTCTCTTGGTCAAGGTATTTCTCATTCTATCCTTGATGACATTAATTTGTTCTGTGATTATCCTATTCGAGTTCTTTTTGATGCGGGTTCATCTCCTTCTTTTATATCAAAAGAACTTGTTGATTTTTTTTAATATTATGGGCTTGATGACTTCATTGAGAATTGCGAATCCGATTGGTGGATCCGCAACACTCAGTTTACTTTGTGAAAATGTCGAGATTATTTTATGTGATTATTCTTTTCGAGCCGATTTGCATGTTATGCGTTACTTAGGCTTCAAAATTGATTTTTGGGGAAAGGATTGGCTTGATCATTATGAAGCCCACATCCTATGTCCTGAGCGGACTATTTATCATCAACATTCTCAATCTGTTAAGCAGATTTCTATTGTTTTTAAAGATTTTGATTTCCAAATTTGGTGGCAACATTTTTATTCTTTAAACCCACTTGATGAGGAAGATGTTATTTCTCTCATTTAAGTAATTTGTGAATTTTCCGAAATATATTTGAGCTTGTCTTAGGATTATCACCTAAGCAATCTATTGAGTGGTGCTAAGGTCTTTTCAGCTCGACCTTGCCACCGGTTTTCATCAGCTACGAGTTGCGGAGGGTAGCATTCCACTTACCGCATTCCGCACTCGTTATGATTCTTATGAGTGGTTCGTTATGTCATTTGGTTTGACGAACCTTCTACCTTATCTCATCCATCTTATGAATCGAGTATTCTACGAATATCTCGATAGGTTTATCTTTGTATTTATTGATTATGGATGAAAACAACAATTTAAAATTTGCAAATCTTTTTAATAAGATATTTATAAGTATGATTGGATTTTGTTCTTAAAATGAGCAAAGAATGTTTGTAAAGATTTTTAAGTGACATGTTTATCATATAGAATATGATTTTGTGTTGTTTTTCCCATTGAGTGCTTTAAGAATTCTGGTCGATGCACTTGATCAACGTTATCGATAGGGATCTCCTAAACGCTATGATGAGACAGTCAGACACAGTAAATTGACTTGTAATAAGTAATTTTTTTCTAAAAAGATGATTACATAAAGTTAATTATAATTTTGAATGTCTTAGCTTTTCGGGAAAGAGGATCGATTAAAAGAACTCCTTTCTGATGCTCCTATTCTTGTGATTCCCGAAGGGAACCAAGACTTTATTGTTTGTACCGATGCTAGTCGTATTGGTTTGGGTGTCATTCTCTTGCAAAGAGAATGTGTTATCACATATGCTTCGTGACAATTAAAGCTTGTCGAGACTAGATATGCCATTCATGATCTAGTGCTCGCGACCATTGTTTTCGCTCTAAGAATTTGGCAACATTATATTTTGGGAGAGAAATTTGTTCTCTACACCGATCATAAATCTTTGAAGTGATTATTTTCTCAAAAGGAACTTAATTTGCATCAATAACGTTGGCTCGAGTTTCTTGCATCTTATGATCTTGATATTCTCTATACTCCCAGAAGGGGTAATCGAGTTGCTGATGCCCTTAGTCATAAGCAACAAGTGGTTGTTTCCATGATGATATCCGAATGGAATGATCTCGAGACTTTATCCACTTGTGAGATTCGAGATCGTGAATCCAATTCGTGTTCATCTCTTGTTTTATGTAGCCTTGAGGCTCATCCTTCTCTTTTAGACCACATTCTTGAAGACCTTCTTCGAGCATGTGTTCTTGATTTTGGTGGAAGTTGGGAAGATCATATTTCTCTTGTTGAGTCTTCTTATAATGATAACTTCCAATCTAGTATTGGTATGGCACCTCTCGAGACACTCTATGGAAGGCCATGCCGATTTCCTTTGTGATTGGCTTAAAGTTGGTGAGAAGCTAGTTTTAGGTCCAGATTTTATTGGTATTCATTTGTGTTTCACCTATGAGGGGTGTTGTGCATTTCAGTTGATCGGGAAAATTAGCACCTCGATATATTGGGCCATTTCCCATCACCGAACGCATTTGTTTCATGGCTTATCGCCATTTGTTACCAGCTCAATTTTCTGCAAGTCATGACGTATTCCACGTCTCTCAACTACGGAAATGCCTTCGAGATTCTGATTCTATTCTCTAGCCCGGTGTTATTGAAGAAATTGAAGTTTCGCCTAATTTGACTTATGAGCAACATCCTATTCGTATCATTGCTTCGGAGGTTAAACGCCTTCGAAATAAAGATGTTCCTCTTGTGAAAGTTCAATGGTCCTCAAATCCTAAGGATTGCTCTTGGGAATCCAGAGAATTCATCGAGTGAACACATCCGGACTTGCTCTCTCGTGCTCCTTAAGGTGAACTTCTTATTTTAAATTTCTACCTTTTGTGTTGATATGCTTTTATGGTTGTTACTTCTTATTTATTTCTTAAAGATTGCGAGGACACAATTTCTTTAAGGAGGGGAGTCTGTAACAACCCGCATATTTTACGATTGTATATTTAAATGTTTTATTTAAATATAGCATCGTTAGTCGGATTCAAGTCTGAGATGTCACTTTTTGCAAACAGTCGAATTTGGGACTCGAGACCACTTCCTTTGGGTCCAAAATGGCATTTACGACCTTTTTAATTATAAACATCGATATGTTTGGAGTTGAGTAGAATTTTGACATTT
The DNA here is from genome assembly GCA_030737815.1 of Allium fistulosum. Classification (NCBI taxonomy): domain Eukaryota; kingdom Viridiplantae; phylum Streptophyta; class Magnoliopsida; order Asparagales; family Amaryllidaceae; genus Allium; species Allium fistulosum. The sequence goes on from CM060908.1 coordinate 148,566,652, forward strand.
TCACTTAGGGCTTTGGGTATGGGTTTGGGTTTCAGCCCACTAACCCAACTCATCTTATATCCTAACTCCACCCCCTCTCCTCTTCATTCATTCTATTATTTTCCTAACATTTCAAGCTTTGGTAAAAATGGGGGAAGAGATTGGAAACTAAAATCCTAAGCCCTAGTTTCCTTTGCAAATTCAAGTTCTAGCTCCAAAATCAAAGAGAAGCTTAGGTAAGCATCCTCTTCTTCTTCTCCATCTCAATCTCTCTCCAATTTCAGAAATTTCCTATGACCTAACTTAGGAAATATTCGTTGTAATATTAGATTGGAGCTTCTAGAGTTGAAGTTGAAGTGTGGTTGATCTTTCTTTTGATTTCAAAGCTTCTCATTTGTGTTTGGGTTGAAAAGGTGAGTTTTTGAACTCACATCTACGTCTATAGCTTTCGTTGTTGTTAGGTATGAATTCCTAACATCTATTCATGTTCATTTGTTTTTGATTTGGATTGATTTGGTGAATTTTCCAATTTTTGGTTTTTGAAGTCCAATTTTGTGAAAATCCTTTTATGGGTGTTTGAACATGTTTACCGGGCTGTATCGAAGAGCTTATTAGGCTGGGTTGTCGCTTGGCATAAATCCCTAGTCGTCGTTGCTCGATCGATCGGTTCCGGTAGGATTTTGCCCCACTTGGGGGCTAGGCTGATCATGCTCTGGAAGCAGGTTCAGTCGACTGAACCAGTAGGTCAGTCGACTGAACCAGGGGGCAGAAAACATTCTGTCCCTGTATCGGTCAACTGACCACCTGGTCCAGTCGACTGACCTAGAAACCGAAAGTTTCCAGGCATTGTGTCAGTCGACTGACCATCTGGTTCAGTCGACTGACCTGCTTGTCTCAGCCCAATTTGCCTATTTTATGTGGATTTCCAATTTTGAACCGATTCGTGTTGATCCGATTTGTCGTTATCATTTATTATCAACTTTGATGACTTCTTTTACGGGATTTTTGGGAATATCCATTTTGATGGACTCGGTATCGATTTTTATGGATTTGATTCACGTCTTCGTATGTGAATTTTTGGTGATTGATTATTTCTACAATCATTTCTGTGATTTGTCACTTCAAAATACAAAGGTATCTATACTAGTAGTAAATATTCAAACTCTTTCACAAAGATGATTTTAACTCTATTTTTAATACAAAGCTCGTTTATAAAACTGTTTTCAAATCTATTAGTATACACAAACCTTTACCTCATTCGTATGAGAAATCCAATTAAACGACTTAGCAAAACAAGTGGTATGAAACGCTTGCGTTTACTTTGTCGGTTAATTCTTAGACTTGTTCGATTGAAACTCTTGTGACAATTTTCGAGTGGAAATCTACAATTTGTTCGTAAATATTTAAGTTAAGCTAGTGGTTATGGGACATGAATCTAAACTCATTTATTTACTAGCTTAGTGTACTCGAAACTTCTTGATGATCGATGATGATCATTTTATGGTTTAGACTAGCGATTTGCGATGTCTCTTTGTCCACGTGGGGGACTGTACCCCGATTTATGGAGCTTCGTCTCATTTTTATAGGCTAGCGACCTATGGTTTTATGGAGTTCGGTACATCGGGCGTAACGCTGTATTACGTCGTTGTTCTGGCTTATTGGAGTTCGGTTCATCGGGCGTTCGCTGTACTACGTCGTTGTTCCGTATTATTTGAGTTTGGTTCATCGGGCGTTCGTTGTACTACGTCTGTTAACGGTAAAAAGTGAACGCTAACACCCGGTGTGTGTAATAGAATTGTGAAAGCACCACCCGTTGGTACGGGAACAGATTATAAGCTGAAAATAGAAGAAAAGCGGTAAATGAACAACAGATTTATAGTGGTTCGGCCCGTAATTGAGCCTACATCCACTTTATAGTCTTTTATTGCTGATTCGGTTACAATTTGATACAATATCCCTCTAAATACAATACAATTTGATCATGAAATCATTCTTGACTACTAGCTCAATCTTTGATGATAAAACTCGACGAATCCGTGTTGGATGTAAGGAGCTCTTCTCGAAGATTGTTGTAGTGTCTCGAATACTTGAAGATCTTTGATTGCTGAATGAGAGGAGGCTTCGACAGCATAACGGCGCTTGGAGAAATGAATGGCCAAAAGTCCCCCCCAAGTTGGAAGTGATGGGGTATTTATAGGAGCTGATCTGGACTTAGGAAATTTCTCTAAGTCTTTAAGTCGTAGCCGACTTAGGGTAGGTCGGTGACGAGTTAAGGGATAGGGTTAGGTCGGTGACGAGTTAAGGGATTGGGTTGGTGACGAGTTAAGGGATAGGGTTATTCTGGGCCCATCCTGTGGCTGTCTTTGACAAGTATTAAGTCGTAGCCGACTTATCAGACCTAACTCGTAAGACCTTAACTCGCAGCCTTTAAGTCGTAAACCCACTAAGTCGTAACCCGTTAGGTCGGAACCTTCTTAAGTCGGAGCATTTCATAACTCGGAATCTTCCTTAGGTCGTGAGGCTGATGAGTCGTAAGCCTGATGAGTCGTACAGACCTAATGAGTCGCCAGTTCTCATGAGTCGTAAATCTCCATGACCCATTGAACCGGATGAGTCGTACAGACCATGAGTCGCCAGTTCTCATGAGTCGTAAATCTCCATAACCCGTTGAACCTGATGAGTCGTACAGACCATGAGTCGTATACTCCATGACTCGTAAGACCATGAGTCGTATACTCCATGACTCGTAAGACCATGAGTCGTAGAAAGCTTGTCTCGTTGAGTCGTAGAAGAGTTAACTTTATGAGTCGTAGCATGCTAAGTCGTAAGTCGTTAAACTTCTTAACTCGTAGGTCGTTGAGTCGGACCATTCCTTAGGTCGGAGCCTGTTGAGTCGTAGGTCATCTAAGTCTTAACTCGTTAAGTCTTGCAGTCCCTTAACTTGTTAACTCTTGAGTCGCGTACCTCTTAAGTCGTGGAGAATTAAGGGTTAACATTTGCCCCTCGAAATACACGCCTAAGTCGTAGGTCGTGTGTTTCGACTCATCTTAACTCGTGTGGGCCGATTCCAATTCCTTCGACCTGGGGTATAAAATGCTTAGGTCGTTCCTCTTTTCTCCGTCTTCCTATTACTCGTTCTTTAAGCCGTATCTGCTATTAACGCAATTTCAAGCTTCCAAAGGCGATTTCGACTTGATTTACCTCCAGCCATTCCCAATTACACCGCGTAAGCATCTTTTCCCTTTTCCCAATCGCCGATCATTGCCGTCGACCTTTATCCATGATTTTTTCCCTTTGGGCCTTGCGAATACCGTTATACAGGATATCCATGAACTTAAGGTGGCTCGGTATGACTTGCAGCGATTTGTGATTTACGGTGATTTAGAAATAGGGTTGATGGAGAGGCTAACTGGTTAATGGATTAACGGGTTGAATAGTTAACGGGTTAGGAGTGACAAAGCTCAAGAGTTAGGAGGTAAATGGGTTAGGAATTGGATGGATAGATGGTTAACGAGTTAAGGATTAAGCGAGTCAGGAGTGAGATGGATTGGTAATTTCGCGTGATCCAGCAGTTTTGATGTTACGACTTACGACTTACGACTTGAAGTCTCTTTTTATTCCTCACGACTTACGACTTAGAGAATAGTTGACCCTAGGTCGCAGGAACCATTTGAGTCGTTCGCGACTTAGCACTTGTTCATATTTTGCTTGAATGTGTGGTACGATTGGAGAGTTACGACTCAACTTGATTCATGGCATATCTTTTAGACCGTGAACGAGTTAGGACTTAGGAAAATCTGCCCTAAGTTAAGTCGTGACCGAGTTAGAACTTGAGCAAATTTCCCACTGCCTTGAATGCTAAGACTTGAGTTGTTTGAACTTTGGACTCTTGAATTTTGTTGCACTCTTTTATAGATTGTCAATAACTCTAACTGCCTGTTATAACATTTACAAAAACTGGGACGAATATACTGCCATCGACTGCCCATATCGGATGACAGATTAGTTGATAAAGATTAAAATTAAATGAACTGTATGAGTGAAATGCTACACAATAACCAACTCAAATGAAGTATTAAAGCAGAATCGTAATGGTTAACTAAAACTGATTTGTCTGCATTGACACTGCACTTAAGCATTAACAAGTTTTGAAATCTCGTAATCGACTGATTGTCAGTTAGTTTAATTCCAGTTATACTTGCTTTTTCTTATTTTCATTAGTTTTGCACAGCATTTTACACTTTTAGGAAACGTGCACCTTCACTTTTGAACACTCGGCTGATTGTGTAGAATGGCATCCCATCAAGAAGATTTGGAACCAAGTGGAGAAGCTTTTCCAATTGCTACTCCGTTGAATGATCCCCCAGAAAAGACTCCTACCACTCTGAGTCATAAAGTCTTCCGTCAACTATGCTCCCAGTTTGGCATTGCTGAATCTGACGCTTTGCTCCCTGGAGTAAATGACACTACTGACAGGCCGCCCCACGGCTTCATTGCAGTGAACCGCCAAATGTGCTTGAGTGGAGCGATTCCCCCGTTTAATGACTGTCTCCGAGAACTTCTCCTTCGATTATCTATCTCCCCTTTTCAACTTCATCCTAATGGCTACGCCATCCTGCTGGGATTGTGTGTGCTTTTTAGGAGAATGCTGGACCGTTTCCCCAGTTTTGGAGAAATTTGTTTTCTATGCTCATTCACAAGGACCAAGGACCATCCCTCTATCACAGTTGTAAGGAGTGCCAGGAATCGCAAACTGATTATTGGTCTTCCCGAAAGCGTTCCTGGGTTTCTGAGCCAGTTTTTCTTTGTTCGTTGTCCCCCGGGATTTTACGCTATTTGGAGAGTGGGAAGTACGATTATCTATCTTTTCCCTGTGTTTTCTAAATTCTTTGAAGTCCAAATTGTCAAGTGTTAACTTCTTCTTTTTCTACTGTTTCAGCGCTTCCTCCTCCCTCTAGGGAAACTCGTCACAAAACTACCTTCGAGAGGCTTATGGCTGTGCCGGTCGAGGAGAGGAGTGTTCAATTTCTATTGAGAGATGAGTTCCTCCACGAATTTGGACTCTTACATCCTTCCCGTTCCACTCAGTCACATGAAGTCCCTGATTCTTCGGCTGAGGAGTCAGATACCCCCGCTTCTGCTAAAGAACCTTCACCGAAAGAATTTACCATTGAGACTTCATTGGTGAAGTGTTCTACTTTTACCGACATTGCGGGGTCGTCCAGTAAGTTAGCACTTGCCCCGGTTATTGAAGAGGAGGAAAATCTTCACACTCTTGAAAAGACGGCTGAGGTGGAAGTTGAAAAAGATAATTCTCCCATGCACCATGGCGATGATACTTTCGACAGTCTGAGCGACATCATGATAACCTCTCAGGAGCTCTTTAAAGATGATGTTTCTAAAGTGGTTCCTCCTGTTATCGAAGCAACTTCTTCTTTGCAACAAACCACAACGCCTTCCACACAACTTATTGCCATTTCTACACCCAAAAGTGGTTTGTAGTCTGACGCGCGTAGTTTGCACATCACACACACTTAGTATTTTGGCACTTATATGCACTTAGCCTTTTCAACTTGAGGATTTCTAAAACTGGTCTTTTTCTTCAATCTCAGGTTCTATGATGGGGCGAAGCGGCTCTTACTACAACAAATTCCAACGTTACGGAAGCCGTGAGGCTTATGACTTTAGGAGTTACATTGGTGCTGTGAAGGAAACTGATGAGGAGAGGGCTACCAGAAAGGCTCATGAGAGGCGAGCTCATGAAGAGCGTCGCCGGAGAGAAGATGAGGAATACTACGGGAGTAGGGACGAGCAACGTGACTCTTCCCGCAGAAGCGACGATCCTTATAAAAGGAAATCTTACGACGATAAGGGGAAGAGTCACATTTCTGATGATTCCAGTAAACGGACCAGACTTGGTGAGAAAGACACATCTAACATCTCGGAAAAGACTACCGCTTCTGTTCCTCCTAATACATCTTCCGGTTCTCCTGCCCTTAAGGAGTCTGACATCCAGACCATCATTAATAGGCCACAGTACCAAGCTGGAGATGGTCCTCCCACACTCCAGAGCCGATTTCCGAATTGGTGTCTGAAAGGAGTGCGTTTTGATTTGGACTTGATCCCCATTGATAAGCAGGCGATGCTGAAAAATGTCGATGCTGTGAAGCTTGACATCGAAAGAATGTCTGGATGGCAGAAGCTGGTTGATGAACTTCAAAGGGTCAACCATATGAACCTTGAGGCAATGATGACCATGGAGAATGATAAAACAGAATGGGACAAATGGCGTAAGCAGCATGACGCGGAGATGAAAAGCATTAGCGATGGTTATGGGAAGCTCGAAGCTGAAGTTGAAAAACTTAAAAATGAGCTTGCTACTTCCTCCACTTCTTATTCTCAGAAAGAAGAAATGCTTCAAAAACAAGTTCGAGACGCCCATGCTGCTCAGCGGGATACTGAAGTCAAACTTGAAGCAGAACAGCATGTTGCTAGAAAATATCGTGATGACGCTGCTCAACTTCAGGAGAAACTCAGCTCTCGAGACTTAGAAATTGCTAGGCTACAATCCCAGTTACTGAAGGCTGAAAGAGAACGTGATGAAGCTCTCTCTGGTAAAGCCGCAGCCGAAGAATCCCATAAGGCGACCATAGCCACCGTTGACGCGACTCTGTTCGACTTTTATATGCATTGTGTCCTGGGGCGTGGGAGCCTTTCATTTTTGGGACCAGAGTATGAAGTCACCTTAGCGGAGGTATGGGAGGCAATCATTGACTTATTTGGTGGTGCCGGATACTCTGAAACAGATCTTCAAGCTACCTACTTAAGTGAGAGCGATCGCGCTGCCCTTGCCAAAGGAAAAGAGCAGCTCATCCGAGTGCGGGCCGAGGCGACGGGAGAGAAGCTTCCTGAGAAAGAAACACCTCCTATTGCTCCTGCTTATACTTCGGCTTTAGCTCATGCGGATATTACTGGCTCTAGTTCTCATTCCACGCCTCCCGCTATGGTTGACAAAGAAACTGTATCCACCCCTACAGAGGAAGAGGCAATGAAGGACTTCCAAGCTCGGGAATTTGAGATTGATCTTGCTAAACCGGCTTCTCCAGGTAACTTTGACGATTCACGGTCTTCTTTTTTCTCGGAGAATACTGATTTTGATTTCTTTTATTATGCAGCAGTCGTGCCGGAAACTGCACCACTTCTTCCTTCTTCAGCTGTCGTTCCTCCTCCTCCTCAAGTTATACCTCTTCCAGCTTCCCAACCTGGTTCACAGGAAGAACCAATAGCGGCTCTTCAAGGTTCAGATGAACCACCTGCTTCCGAAGAACAGAAGGCAGAAGGTCTGGAAGATAGCGAGAAGACCCCGGAGCAGTCTTTTGATTATGACACAAAGCTTTCTACATTTCTTGCTCCGGGGAGTGAGTCTTCTTCCAAGAAGAAGGGGAAGCGTGTGGTTTCGAAGAAAGGAAAGAAGAGTTCTTCTGCTGCTGGGGATGAGGCAGAGATTGATCCGGCTGAGTCTCTTTCTCCTTCTTCTCCGATACGGCCTGCGAAGCTAATTACCAGGCTGGGTAAAAGCTCCAAGGGTGGGAAGAAGGGGAAATGAGTTTGATTTTGCATTTTCTGCTTTTTGTATTGACCGGGTATTGTGCGGATACTGGTCTCCGCTTCTTTTTGTAACCTGTACAATGTAAAAAATTTCTCATAGTGTTGAAATAAATAGATATTTTTCTTGTACAAATCCTTGTGTATGTAGGAATACATCTGTTTTTTATTTGAAGTGTAGAGTAAACGATTCTTTTCACTTGTACGAACTTTTTGTCTGTGTTTCAAGAACGCATTTACTCCACATCTTTATTTCGTGATATTGCAATGAACTTGTGTCGCTTGTATATTACTTTTATTACTGTAACTGAATTGTATAATGCTGCCCCCATACCACAAGTATATTGTAATATTTCTTGCTGTCACAAGACCGATACTCTTATTTCAGAGAATAACTTTCCCCTTTTTCAGGGAAGAATTATTCTGCTTTTAATAGAGTATATCTTGTCTTTGGAGAAATTTTTATTTTCTTTTTCTTCCTGAAGAACACTTCGACTTCTGGGAATGATCACTTTTATTTGTTTGAAAGTGAATTTTCCTGCACAGTGAAATGAGCTTCTAAAGAAGGTTTTGATTTTTGTGCCCCAGTAAAGGGTTTATTTTTGGTACTTCAAGCAAGGTGAAGGACGCCTCTGAAGAGGTCTTTTGGTCTCCGAAGAGAAGCGATTTTGGTCTCCGAGGAGAAGCGATTTTGGTCTCCGAAGAGAAGCAGTTTTGGTCTCCGAAGAGAAGCAGTTTTGGTCTCCGAAGAGAAGCAGTTTTGGTCTCCGAAGAGAAGCAGTTTTGGCATTTCATCTCTGGTGAAGTGGGTCTCCGAAGAGAAGCATTTTGCACTTCTACACGGGTGAAATGTGCCTCCGAAAAGGGCTTTTTAGTATTTCATCACTGGTGAAGTGGGTCTCCGAAGAGAAGCATTTTGCACTTCTACACGGGTGAAATGTGCCTCCGAAAAGGGCTTTTGCCTCCGAAGATGGCTTGTGCCTCCGAAGAGGGCTTGTGATTGCCTGGAAGTTACTTTCTCATGGTCGGAGGGGTCCACGGGACAGGCGTAAGTTGTTTGATTGGATGTTTGTTTGTACAAACGATCGCAATCAATTAACAAGGTGCCCCTTTGGTAGTCCCACCGATCTTTTTGATTGAGGAAAGCTCTCCATTTATTGGCGTGCCTCGTTAGAGGGCTTTGTTGACCCTTGGGAAGGAGCATCAGTTGGTTGGTGTGCCAGGAAGGTTGCGTCTTAGGGGCAAGTAGATCCATGGGATGGACACAAGCTGCCTGATCGGATGCATCACAATCAGCCAGCGAGGGTCTTATTCCTTCTGCTTGGGAAGGTATCCCTTTAGTGGATCTACCTGCTTTCCTGTTGAGAGGCATACCTTCCTTTGGCTGCTTCCATGTTTGCCTGCTCATGTTGTATCATCATCCGCCAATCTGCGATCCTTTATCATCGTTTCCAAGCACGTGTTCCTTTCTTTTGCAAGTAAATTGCTTTATCCGAAGAAGTAGACTTCACTGTTGAATGACTCCACAGAGTAAACGCAAGTTATTTGGTTGGATGCCTCTTTATATCAACGATCGCAACCAGTTAACGAGGGCTTGACATAGTGGAGCCGTCAACTTTTTATGTGAAGTTCCTCTTGTATGGGATTTGAGTTTGAAATTTTTGTTGCTTGAAATTTGCTTTAGTAAATGATTTGTAAGGCTCGCTTAGCTTTGCGATGGGTGAGCTTTGCTTTAATGACCTGCAGTATTAGATCGATATTTTAGCAATACATTTAGAGTATTTACACATCGAAATATAACAGGCATTTTATAATAGAAAACACAATGCATAGTTTTTCATTATTGAGTCACGCTGATTTCTCAGCGGTTTACAATGCAGAAGTTACACATCCATCATTATTTTTACAAATTCAAGCAATGCTGTTAAGTAAAAATGAATGCTAGTTATTGTTGTTTCAGAATCTCCAAGCTGGATTTCCATTTGTGCTTGATTCATAGCTTTTGGATTTTTATGCCAGAGAAAGTGAGAGATGCCCCAGTCACAGTTTTGTGGGTAATTAGTAGTCATCCCAACTTCTGCTTGCTGGGTATGGTCCCCCTGTGATAGCATTAATGACAAGCTTTTCTGAATCTTGCACTGCAGTGTTGTTGTGAGAATCGGATTGATGGGTAGGGTGTTGTTGATCCCGAGTGGATGAGGTTGGATCGACTCCGCTTCTCTTAACGTATTGTTGGAGTTTACCTTGCTCTAGCAATTCTTCAATCACCTTCTTTAATTGGCGACATTGGTCAGTGTCATGGCCAGGCTGATTGTGAAATTGGCAGAATTTTCCATTACGCTTTGCCCCTCTTGTCATCTCAGGCGGCTTAGGATACCTGACAACGTCTTTTGTTGCAAAAAAGATATTTCTTGGTGTATCAGTTAAAGGAGTAAAGTCCGAAGGATTAAAGCGGCGAGGTTTCTTTTCATTTCTCTGGCTTTTTCCTCCTTCATTCTCCCTTTTCTGACTTTCAGATTCTCTTTTCTTAGGTGGGACATTGTCATTATCAGTCTGGGCAATAACCACTTTCGATGTTGCAGAAAGGCTTTCAAGGCGAATGAGCTCATCGGCCTTTTTATAAAATTTATCAAGTGAGTTTGGTTCTTTCATCTTTAGCCATATCCCAAATTTACTCGATTTATCAATGGCTCTCATCAAATAAGTCAGGATCATGCGTGGTTCTGCATTTTCTACTTCGGCTAAAGCTATATTAAAACGGCTCAAGAAAGATTTGATCGATTCTCCGGGCGCTTGTTCAAGGTTAGACAATGACATTATATCCTTAGCTTTTGAAGCATACAATCTGAACTGTTCTTTAAACTTTTGCGTTAAGTCGGAGAATTTATCTACAGACCGAACTGGAAGCTTTGTGAACCAAAGTAAAGCCACACCTTCTAGGTATACCGGAAAGTATCGACACTTGATCTCGTCTGACGCTCTTGCACCGGTCATATGCCAATCGTATTTGTATAGGAAATGATTAGGGTCAGTGGTTCCCCTATAAGCTTGGATAGTAGGAGGTGCAAATTTCCTTGGAAACTCCGCTCTTAGGATCCTTTCAGTAAACGGAGTTCTGCTTGGCGCAAATCCCCAGTCAGCCTCATCTTCTTCCCTTTGCATGCTCTCTTTCATGATGCGGCCAACCATTTCAGACAGGTATTCTTTATTGTTCAAAGACACCTCCGGGCAAGTACCAGTTCTTCCCTCGGAAGTCTGCCCGGGCATATGCTCATGACAAGTTGGTTGCGGCATAGAACCATCAGCTTGGAAAGGTGGCATTTCAGGAAGAGTAGTTCGATGGTTTTCTGGTTGACGATTTGCCCCGAGCAGAGCAGTTAATCTATCCATCATCAAAGCGTTTTGAGTTTCAATTTGTTGGTATAATCCAGAAACTGCGTCATCCAATTCAGCCCTGGTGACTCCAACGGTTGGAGTTGCTTGGTCTGTTATTGGGGAAGCGGAAGTTCCTTCGTGAGCATTTCCGGATCTGATAGGTCTACCTCTTCTTCCAAGAGCCATTATTTCAGATCTGGTTTTTAAGAGAGGTTCTTTTTATGAGTATTTGCGAAGCAACGGTGGATGATCGCCTGAGTTGGGTTCTCAGTGAAAGCACCAAAATGTTAACGGTAAAAAGTGAACGCTAACACCCGGTGTGTGTAATAGAATTGTGAAAGCACCACCCGTTGGTACGGGAACAGATTATAAGCTGAAAATAGCAGAAAAGCGGTAAATGAACAACGGATTTATAGTGGTTCGGCCCGTAATTGAGCCTACATCCACTTTATAGTCTTTTATTGCTGATTCGGTTACAATTTGATACAATATCCCTCTAAATACAATACAATTTGATCATGAAATCATTCTTGACTACTAGCTCAATCTTTGATGATAAAACTCGACGAATCCGTGTTGGATGTAAGGAGCTCTTCTCGAAGATTGTTGTAGTGTCTCGAATACTTGAAGATCTTTGATTGCTGAATGAGAGGAGGCTTCGACAGCATAACGGCTTTACGACGTCGTTCAGGTTCTTCGGGCGTTCGCTGTACTACGTCGTTGTGCATGATTATTTGAGTTTGGTTCATCAGGTGTAACGCTTTACTACGTCAATGTTCTGGATTATTTGAGTTTCTGGTTCCTCGGGTGTTCGCTGTACTACGTCGTGGCACCGACTCTATGGTTAGCGACAATGGGATAACGACCCATTTGTGATACACGTGTTGGTGAGTTTTCGTGCTCCCATTTGTGATAGGCCTCCCCCTTTGTGATTTCTGGATTTCTAGTTGATGATTTCTAGAATTTGTGTTTCACCAATTTTGATGATAGGCAGTGATGAGCTCTATCAATTATTTGTGTTTTTGGTGATTAATTTAAAGAATGTGCCATTCTTTTTGGATGTTTGAGAATATTTGAGATATTGTATGATTTTTTATGTTGCCTTATGTATACTTGTAATAGTATGGCATTTTTGTTGTCACATATTTTTGTCATATCTCTTATCCTATATCATTTTATCTGATATTTATAGCTAGACTGATCCGTTTATTATTTTCTTCTTAAAATAATACTCGGGTCAGACTGAGGTATTTCAGGTGCTTCTGCTTGACTTCTTATCAGGGTCCATCAACTGACTTTTGGCTAACTACTTTAGCTTAGTAGTTTTTGTTGTTATACATTCGAGATAGAGACTCCTAGATGTATACATATTCTTTTGTCTAGCACTTGTATCTATTCATTTGTGATGTAGTGGATCTAGTTTGACCACTATTTTGATGTACACTTTTATGTGTTATATTCATAACTATTTCCGCCTTTGTGATATGAACATCTGTGACTGATTTGTGTTATGTTTATTTCTATATTTGTTTCCGAAGTCCACAGAGCCACTGTGTGGTAGCTTTGAGTTTGTATTTGATATGTCGGATTTACTCTTGAAATGAAATGTAATTTATATTATCTGACATATCGGTACTCGCACAAAGCAATTGCACAGATGGTCGCTCCTCAACAGCCTTATTCTTCGTGCTAGTCGATGGCATTACCCCGTAGTATCCTTGGCTAGTGTGAGTATAGAGGTGGGGCGTCACATAAAATTACTTAAAGTAATAACAGTTTAAATTTTAAATTACCCTCCTCCGAACACCTTAGAAAAAATCGCGACCATCAGTCGAACCTTCTGCCTACCACCAATCGCGTTTGCTTACAAGCAGTCGCGCCTCTATTGAACGAAACAGCTCGTCGCTCGACACCTCACCGCAAACGTCGCCCCTCAATCTCACCTCCTGCAACCGCTGGAAATCCTGCCGCATTCAACAACTGCCTCGCGACCCTCCCCTCTTTAACTGTCGAAAAGTACCAGGCTTTACGCGTACACATTTTTTATAATCGCGCTCGTTCAAAATCAATGTCGCTCGCACCCCCACACTAACGGCCGCCGACATCGACGACTTCGCCGCTCCGCCTAGTGTCGTGCCTATATCCTCCAGCGCCACCTTCAGATTGCGCGGTGTTCGCGCCCACTTCAGGTCGCGATTTTGCGACTCCGCCTCACATGCATCGGCGCATCAAGCTACTCGCACCCAGGGTCGATTTCGATCTGATCAAGGTCGCATACACGATTTTTTTTAGTTTAAGTCACAATTTTTTTTGGGTTTCAATTCGTGTTTTGAACTAAAGAAGGAGGAGAAGGAGGCTCGTGATTTAAATGGCAAGGGAGCAGCTATACGAACAAAATAGGTCTGCTTCTCAACGATAGGGTGGTTAAAGGAGAGAAAAACGGCTAATGTTAAATCGAGTTGAAATGTATTATTTAAAATTCCAAAATAGCTAGATATTTAATTTCGAACCCCGAACGAGGCATGCCGTCCGACGTTTCTAATGTTATACCCATATTCCGAACGCAATGGAACAAGTTTCAAGACCCAATTCGCTCGTATGTGGAAGATAGCTTTTTAAATCGACTATTTAAATTAAATCCAATTAAATTATTTCGAGGCGTTTTTAGATCGCACGACCAAATGGTAAACCCAAACGCAATGAAATTTGAAATTCGATAGTAATACACTATTACGGATCCAATGGAACTAGTTTCATCGAATTCCGAGACTATGCCCCGGATCGCTTTTTTTAACGTGTCGGTTAAATCAACGATTTCAAAAATTGGCAAAATCACTTGAAATTTCAGTTTTAAAAACTTTTTAACTCAATTATAATTCCAATAGAATTTATACCAACGTTAGAAATCATTTCGATTCATATTTAACTCCAATTTCAATAATTTACCATTTTCGTATTACGATAATCGTTGTATTTTGAATTTTAAATTCATTCCATAAATAAATTTATATCCCAAATAAATATTTTAATACCATTTAAATATTCTAAATCACACGTCAAAAAAATCCGGGTCATTACATTCCTTCCCTCTTAAAAGAATTCATCCCCGAAATTGCTAAGGTAGGAAAAATGCTCCAAACCCAATACATATTCAAAACCCACTTAGTTAAAACTCGACATTCACTTTCTAAATCTTTTAGTTTCTACCAAAACCATTACATTTCTAATTCAAAATCCTTTTATTTCAATTGCAATTCAAAAATCAATTTTTTTAGTTAACAAAAAATTTCCAAAATTTCCAAAATATTTCTGACACTCTAAATTTTCGAAATTTTTTGCCAGAGTCTCCCTTGTACGGAGAGCCATTTGCAATATGACAAGAGAGATAAAAATGTATATATCGAACCACACGGTCGGAAAACAAAATATATATCAATATTTTATATTTTTGCTGTATTTAATCCGAAAACGTACCTTATGTTAGCATTTTTAAGCGAGCGACTTATTTTATATACAATTACGCAACCCAACTTTAGCACAATAGCCTCCTGGTACCTATACTTACTCAATTTAAACCACGTAAGTTTCATAAATAAGAAAATCAATAACATTTCATTCCTGTAACAACTTTAACAAATAATTTCTCACTAACAACCATGCCATAGCATGAATTTATTAATATCCACAAGGTTCCAACATTTGATTATTCATTTCAATCGATTTCTATATCATTTCATTCAATTCGAATGATTTACAACCCAATTATTTGCATTCAATTCATATTTGTATCAAACAAACTCATATCCATTCCAAATTGATTAAAAAATCAATTTATTCACTTCCTATTAATTCACAGAATTTTATGTACTTCCGTTTATGTCAAACGATAATTTTTCTATGCAAATTCGGCGATATTCATTTAATAAAATAACCATTTTAGTTTATAGCTATTTTAATTTGATTTCACATCAATTTATATTCAATTTGATTTTCAATCAATTCACTTGCATTCCATCCATATCTACTCTCATTACATTTGTATCCATTTTATTTAGCTCGGAATCACTCCATGATACTTCATTAATAACCATTTCACAAATTTATTTGAACCAAGCTTTAATCCAACAATATAAACTTAAGTCAATTCATTTTATTCTTAATTAATTCAATCATATACTTAAGCTCATTTCTATTTCTATCAAATTCCATTTCAATTTTAGATTGATTCCTCTTCAATCAAATTCTATTCCATTCACTAATTAATTTGATTAGTTCATTCACTTAGTCCACCACAAATTTTAATTCCATACTCAAATTCTTTAATTAATATTCCAAGTCATATTCAATTTATTTATACTTAAATTGAATTTATTTATAACTCAAGTCATCACCATTTCAATCGAATTCCATTTTATTCGACTGCATTCCCAATTTTTTTATTTAATTCGCTTATAATTAAGTTGGATTTTATTTATAACTCAAGTTCCCTATTCAATTGACTTATCTAATTAGTTCGCTTTCAATTTATATTCCAATATCAGATTTTCATTTCAAAAATCACCTTATTTAGTTTCTTGAGTTTAAATTTATTTTAAAATTCAAGTTTTGGATTTTTATTTCTTCACCAAATCACCCAATTATTTTTATTTTGGTTTTTCTATTCCACTTTTCCAATTCACAAGTTACACAACTTATTTCTCACATTTCCATCAATTATATACATGAGTATATTCACATTTTATTACTGACTCAAGATTATACAACACTTTATAGCTTAAATATATATTTTTTCCATTAACTCTAATTTTGTAAGCTATTCAAACTTATTTATTCACAATTCCAGAATTTTCTTTTTCACTTAAATTTTTATTCCATTCACTAATCTATAACTCATAGTTGTATAACCCCTTCACAATTCTTATTTATATCCACTTCAATTCAAACCCAATTAAATTTTATTCAACTTAGCTTAAGTTAAATTCCATTCAAATTACTTACTCAAGTTAAAATTAAATTCCAAAATTCAAATTCTAGAATTCAAACGCCCGATTTTATTTCAAATCATTTTAAAATCAAATATATAGCTCTTTCTTGGTTTTAAAAAATAATTCTTTGGAGTTTCCGAAACCAATTTGGTTTTATCAAACACAAATTTCCTTTCCAAAACAATACTTGTTTTCAAACAAAATCCTCATATTAAATTACTATGGTAGCAACCCATCATTTAGAAACTTGAAAATGAACACCGATGATGTCGCGATCATCATCTGAATTATTTTCCCGCAACTGTAGTGAGTTCAGCGCTATATCTTTTCCAAAATCCATTTTTAAATTAAGTTAAAGCATTTTCTATTTAAAACTATCTCTAAATAATGCTCCTTTTTTTTAATTTCAAAAATGTTTCCAAAATAACACCAAATTCATTTCCATAACTTTCCGAAAATATTTTCTAAGCCTTCCGGGGTTTAAATTCCTGGGTTCGAGTTCGAATCCATTCCAATTATAATTCATTTGTATAATTCACACTTATACAATTTTCATTTGGTTTTTATAAACTATTTCCAATTTTATAATATTGTTAGATTATAATATTATCAACCAAACACTCCAATATACTATAATAATTTTAGAAAATTATTTCTTTTATATCAGATTATAGCTTGGGTAAAATTATTTCAGTTACCTTCTTTTTAAAACAATATTATGTTGGTTTGCCTAGTTTAAGAGTTTAGAAATCCCTATCGATACAGTTGTCCAGATTGTACCGACTAGAGATTATAAACACTCAACCGATAAGTCAACACAATATAAAATAATTTATATTCACCAAAAAATATGAACTCATATCTATTAATACACTCAGACTAATTCTTGGGTACTACTGACCCTATCTCTAATGAGCAATCCCTACCAAAGCCAAGGTTCTCACTTAACCTTTAGCTCTGATACCAAGTGTAATGGCCCGGATTTTCGACCCTCGATAATCGACATCAATACGTTCGTTGTATAGCATGCCAAGCAATCGAGTGCCGGAAATACCAGATCATTTGGGGTGAAGAAGAAAAGGTAGAAGAAAATAGAACAACACAGAATCTGACAAACGCAGCAGAACAAAATATAATAACATATTTTTATACAATAGAATCTTTAACTGTTTTATACTTACAATCATCAGAGTACAATAATCGCTACATCAATCTGGACAGTTACAATAACTTGTCCTCATACAGCGGAAATATAAGTCACGTACGGAAATACGTCTATTTCATCCAGCTCGTCTCTCGAGCTCCATAGCATCCTATCCTGAATCTGTAATACTCGGTCTGACCCAAGCATTATAATAAAATAACACCCGAGTTAGTCTGGAAAACCAGCGTGAGAAAACACACTCAATTTGAATTATTACTAATTTCAAAATCCTTTGAAAACAAAGGTATCTCGTAAGACCGCGTCACACATAAACACAATGGGTTTTTCCCTTACAAAAACCAAAACATTTTTATCAAAATCGTCTGATATTATAATAGTGTTTAACAAAGTAAATGGAAAATAGCTGAAATGCTTGCATCTCACGTTTCAGCATAGTTGGGCATAATCAAAACCGTACGGCGCTTATTGGAGAATGGGTTCCATACAATGACTGGGCTACTGGGGTACCACCCATCACAGTACACCTCTAGAAAAATGTACTGAGGACCTCGCCGGGATCCCCTACAATACAAGACCGGCCCCATCCCTAACTTGGATAGAACCGAATATGTTATCACCCCGGGTGTTTCCACCCTTAAAATCTAGCGCTAACTTTCCATGCACAACCAGATCCATAATTTAATATATTCGAGGGAACATACCCCAATTGGGTGCGACACACTTAGCCTTGCTGCATCTCCCATGTTTTAGTCATTCCCGGTCGATGAGGCTTGAGGCTGCATTTACCTTTCAAGAACAATTCCACTTAGAATGCTCATCATCCTCCAATGACGATGTTCGGATAGCATTTGTCCATACAAGTTGTCTAAAGTTTGGACAAACCAAGTCGACGTCTTCACCATCTTCACGATATCACCATTCGTAATGTTCAAACCAGATCGAAGTGGTTTTCGAATAATTAAACCCGATCCCGGTCTCTTCGAAACGATCAGCGGATTGGCCAAATTTGATAGTCGGTTATTTAACTATCAAATAACATCCACAAGTAGTCACAAGGCCCTATATAAATTTTACAAAATATTTATTTTCAAAATATCTTCATAAGATTTATATATTCAAATCTCTTCCAGTATTTCAGTATTTGAAAACAAATTCAACACTTATCCATAACAGGATATTTCAATCCGTATCTCACTTCTACACTTAGTGAAATATTTCCAACTTCGATTTATAATCCCTTACTTAGAAAAATATCTCAATATAAATCCTTTATCGCTAATATTTCCAAAAATCTTCCATTTCCACACTTAGGAAAATATTATAAATCCATTTTCCGAAATCATTTCTAATATCAATACTCAGGAATTATTTCATATCTTATCTCCTACATTTCCGGAATTTATATTAATTCCTTTTACATTTACCAAAATCGATTATAATCACCTATAATCTCATCTATCCATTTATAACTTCTTTATGAATTTAGATTTAATCCCGGAGTTCTTGTTTTCTAATATTTCGGAAATTTCCTTAAGTTTCCAGAATTCCATTTTAAGATTTCTCTTATAAAGTCACATTCATTAATTAAACCCTATTAACAATCTCGAGAGCATTCATTAATCAATTCCAATAACTTCCCAAATCTTTATATATATAAAATAATTATTTTTAAAGAATAGTAATTTATTTCCAAAACACGATGAAGCAATTATTTAAATATCAAAACATTTTAAATAAAACATCAAAACTCATTTCCAACTTATTTTTATATAAACTAATCGTTTTACAAAGATGATTATAAAAATTACAATTTTTATTTCAATTAATATTCGGTATTTGAAAAATTCACATTTGAAATATTTCAATAATATCTACCAGTTAATTACATAGTTTAATAAATAATATTTCCTTTTAAAACAAAACTTAGCTTCTCAATAAAATATATTTTTCTTTAAAAATCCTAATAACCAAACTTCAATTTATAAATCCATCTCGATTTACAACACATCAATTTCATTCCGACTCCCTAACTATTCTCACTTTCAAAATAGAATCCACTATTTTTCCCAAAACTTACTTTCATATCTCTATATAAATTAACACTATGGAATTATATTCCAGTTTATCAATTGATTCCATTTCCCTTACTTATAAACATCATTTATAAATTTATAAACTCTTTTGAGTTTCACTTGTATATAAAACTAATCTCATTTATAAAATTCTATTTTATAAATCTCTTTCTTTATACATTCTATTTATTCTTCAAATCTATTTTAAATTTTGATTTTAACTCCTTTCATATTTTTAGGATATTATTTTAAAAATCCCTTAATAGGTTATTTTTGTAAATACTCTATTTAACAATTTTACGGATTAGTTAAGTATAATCTATAATCAAATTTATCGTTTATCCAATATTTTCCTTTTTAAAATAATCACATTTTCGATATAATTATTTTTATATCCAAAATCTCCTTACATTCCTTAAATTTCAAAAATAATATTTATGGTATTTAAAATACCAAAATTAAGACCAGTACTACTATAGCATTTAATAATTTAAATCACGCATCAATCCAAACTGATTATTCAATCACATCATATATTTTTATATATGAAAAACAATAAATATATTTGAGAAATCCAATTGAATCCCTCCAACCTGTTTCCCTGCATCCACAGATGTTAGATAACATAAAAATACCAATCCCACTTCGAAGGGGATATCGCGGTAATATAGGGTCATCCGCTATTATGCGGGGCGCATAGGGTCTCATCTGCTCCAATAGGCGGGAAATATATCCAACTACTAATATATATACTACTATATATATATATATAATATAACATCCAAACTGATAATAATTTTTAAATTCAACCAAGAAACCAAAAATCAATTTTAATTATTATCAATTAAATCTAGCAATCCAAAAAGGGTAAGATTTACTCACCTTGATTTTTAATTTGCAATCCATTACAATTTTAAATTAAACTGAACAACATTCTGTTTAATCTAAAATTCCAACTATTTCCGTACGACTCCAAATTGATTCCATATTGTAGATTTCGCAGCTACGAATCAATAGCGACTAATTTTCGTGATTCTGGACCTCGTATGAATGAATTACAATTTTATTAACATCAATAAAACTTAACTAAAATTACTTAAAGTAATAACAGTTTAAATTTTAAATTACCCTCCTCCGAATGCCTTAGAAAAAAAACGTGACCATCAGTCGAACCTTCCGCCTACCACCAATCGTGTTTGCCCACAAGCAGTCGCGCCTCTGTTGAACGAAACAGCTCATCGCTCGACACCTCACCGTAAACGCCGCTCCTCAATCTGTAACGACCCAAAAATTTTAACGGTTTTTATAACGTAATTAACTGAATTTTTGCTTGAAAATAAACAATAAAATTTGATAATGAAAATTTGATATTCGGTATACGTCTATTTAGCAACTGGTAAATTTTTATTGGAGAATATGAAAATAAATTCTGTTGTGTAATCTTCAATTTAAATTCAGTTAATTTGATGAAAATAAAATGTTTTCGAAATCTAAATATTTTCATACAATAAAAATGTAAACCATTTTCTGAGTGAGACGTCATATTTCGTTTCGCCAAATTAGGACTATTCTAGCTCCGTTTATCTTATTTTCGGAGTTTTAGCAGCATTTTCGGCAGCGAAAAATTGAGTTTTGATAACCCAGTTGTATCGCTGATATCTGTGTACCATTCTGTTTGTCTCGTCGTGTCGATCTCCATAGTGTATTCATTGGTGTGTTTTGGTGTCTGGTACGCGACGGAAACCGCGAAGCGGTTAGCAGTATCGGTACCCGTTTTAGCCTTTTAGCTCTGTGTCTTTTCATTTACCCTGGAGAAACCAGCAGCCATTTGTTATTAATATTCTCTGAATTCAATTTCTGGCTTCTCTACTTCCTATTCAAATTTATTGTATGATGGTTCGTTATCTACTTTGGACCCACACTTTCGTTCTGTCAAATTATAGCAACGTATATAAGTTTATATATAATAAGCCTATATTTTGAAAGTTGTTCATCTCCCTATTCACGTTTATTTCTGCCATAATATCTCCTTCACTACTCTCGAAAAATATACAATATAAAAAAAAATTATATTATAATTCAAGCTGCACATATCTAATATTATTTAAGCCTTGTATAAACCTGTAGCTTGCCTTATCTTCTTCCCTTTCCTCATGATCTTCCTCTACGGCCAAAACCGCTTGCCCCTTTCTTTTCCCCTCTCCGCCTGTTCAGCACCCCATGCCTCCCCACAGCCAACCATCATCGCCCAAACGCCACGCTTCTAGACCCCTTCCAATAGCCGAACCCATAGCCAAGAGCCGCCACTCCATCACTGACAGCAACACAGCCGAAGGCTGCTTCCACCTGACCGATCGCCTTCCTCCGAACCACCAACACATCGAACTCCTCACCCAAGCCACCCTCCACATTTCATAGCCACAACAGTAGTGCGGCCCGCATCGGACCCCATTACTCCATCCCACATCAGCCGATCCTTCCCATCTCACCCCCACGTCATTTTCACCTCCCATAGCTAGCATCTTCGCACAGCAGTTAGCATCTTCGCACACATCATTTCTTGTCATCTTCCCCGAGCGAGCAATCCGCATGTCAGCTCCTTCGATAGTGCAGCAATCCTCTCCGTCCCATCATGCTCCGAGCACCACTCCAGCCTCCTTCTTTTACAGTATTATATGTGTATTATATATATAATAGTATATTATATTATATTATAAGTTTCAGCCTTTGTTTCATTTTGCCGAGCACAGTAGCTTGCTATTATATATATGTATATTACCATACTTAAATGTTTCGCTCTGAGGTAATTTAATTCAACCTGAGGTATTATATATATAAGTTATATCATGAAGTTTTGGCCTGTTGATTTAAGAAGGGTATATATTTGTAGTATGTGCTCATATATATTAGTAAATATATGTGCCTATATATGTGTTTTAAAATATAAAATGTATAGGTATTTTGATCTTTACAATTTTTTATAGATTTTATATATATAGTATATAGGCATTGTGATGTATAAATTACATATAATATGTTGTATATATATGTAAGTTATTCTAGTTATGTATAATATGTTTAGTAATGATTATAATTTGAAACTGATTTTTTTAATAATATTTAATGTCTATATATATATTAGTTTATATATATGTATCATCTGTTTGTTTATATATGTATAAGTTTATATAAATTACATGATCTGTTAGTTATAAAATATAAGTTATGCAAGTTGGTTCTATATTTGTTCTTATATTTGAATTTGTTGTAATAACTTTATATATATGTGGCAGTATAGATATATATATTGTCAGTATAGATTTTTCAATATATATATATATATATATAAGTAGGTTGATTTTTAATAAGTATATGTATAAGTGTTGATTTGAAATATAAGATATATATATATATTAAATATATGTGTTAAATTTAACAATGATCTTGAAATATATATGTAGATTTTGATTTTTGATATATGTTATATTGATTTACAAATATATATATATATATTATAAAGATCTTATTTCTAATACGTTCTTTAAAAATTTAGACTTCAAAAAAAAATTATATATATATATTTGTTTCATCGATCTCTGGTCCATCGTAACTTACCTTCTCAATATCGAATTTATCGCAGCAATTATTAGCTTGTCGCTGTTCTGCTAGTCATATTTGTGTCCATATCTGTGTGAGTGTTCGTGTCATCTTCGTGTTTCTCTAGCCTCGGAAGGTGAGAAATCACTCATGATTAACATTCTTATAGTTAGTAAATTTGATTTCACTTGAAACGACAATTGAAATATGTTGTTAAATTTGAACTGTTAAATATTTGATTGTTATATATGATATGCCATTATCTGTAACTGTTCACCTATGACATCTGACACCATAACCTATTATTTATATTATAATTAAATTTTTTATTGTGATATATGCTCTTTATTGTTATGTTACTATTATTTTGTTGTTTTCACTCTGCAAGTTCCCTATTAGTTTAGAAATCCCTATGGGTTGAAATGATACATACCCGAACGATATTGTAAAATAGGGGAAAATCGTTACGGGTTGAAATGATAAACCCAAGTGATTTTCTTTGATTTTGAAATTTTGGGATTGCGGGTTGAAATGATATATACCCGTAAATAATTAAATTGCGGATTGAAATGATAAATATCCATATCACTTGACGATAGGATAGAAAATTATATATGGACACCGTTGGTCTATACTTTGAAAATGATTTCCAAAGTTTGAAAGGAAATATATGGATTTTAATAAATATTGTTTTATATAATATATAAATGCTATTTTTATGTATGTATAAAAATTTAGATTTTAAAATAATATGTTTTGGAAATTTTAAATTTATAAGTTAATTTTGAAAATGTAATTTTAAGATTTTTCTTATAATTTTATTATTTTAAAAATATATAAATAAGATTTAATATAAAATAAATGTAATAATAAGATTTAATTTAATAAAATTGAATTTAATTGGTTTTATAACATGTTTAAGTATTTATTTAAATTTATATTAATATTTTAAAAATAGATTTTTAATAACTTTATTAATAGAGTTTGGGAAGATAAATTAATGTTGACTTGGAATTTAAATTGGTTAAAAATTGAATTTAAATAAGAATTGATTCGAACTTATTGATTTGAGATTTGAAAGATATGATTGATAACTTGATTTGATAAAAAGTGATTAAATGAATATTTTTAATATTAAATAAGATTGAGACTGAATATATTTATATATTGATTTAAATTCTTAAATTGAGATTTTATTTAATTATTATTAAAATGATTAAGTGAATATTTTCCAATTTGAATAAAATTAAAGTTAAATGTTGAAATCTAAATGAAACTTATATTGAAAATGTTTGAATATTTAAACCTTGAATCTTATTGGAATTGAAATGATGGTTCAAACCCGGATTTGAAATCAATATAAATTGAAATGGTTTATTAAGAATTTGAATTGAATCTTTAACCTTTTAAAATTGAAAGTGTTGAACAGGGACTGATTTAAATTGAATTTTGGGAATCTAAGCTGTTTTGAATCGATTATGAAATTGGAGGAAACTATTTCTATTATATAAAGTATTTTTAATATATATAAACTATTTTAATGTATAAATCATTTTACTATATATACTATTTTAATTTATAACTATTTTAATATATATACTATTTGCAATATCTTAACTGTTTAAGTCGTAAGTGTTATGATTTCCAAAGTGTTATGGTTTCAAAAGAGTTATGATTTTCAAAGTGTTATGATTTCAAAAGAGTTATGATTTCGAAAGGGTTATAATTTTGAAAGTGTTATGATTCTGGAAATGAATATTATTTAAAGTGAATAATGATATCGAATTGATATGGTTTTGAAATGAATATGATATTTTGATATGAGGTATGAACTATTTGAAAAAAAATGACCACGGTGTGAAATAAGCGTTTGGTTGTTAAAGAGACCGGGATCGGATATTGTCATACTCTCTGCCAATACCGAAAACCACTTTAACAACTGTGCACGTGGTGGAGATTCCAGAACGAAGTAGGATGGTTTGGTGACGATTCTATATGAGGTAATAACGTAGCCCTGACACCTGTAAGTCAACTTGATGTGGCTAAAGCAGGAGCCATGTCGGGCCAAGTGAGGTCATTCCTCCTATCAGACATATTTCTTCGATACCATTCTATTACTTTGTGATTTGATTGGGTGCACCTTTGATTTGGGAGTGTGTCACGAGGTGGGTGGTAGTAGCTGCTATCCGTTACCACCAGTCCGGATCCGCAAACGGTATATCTACCTTGGCATTGCCTCGCGTGCCTTATCACATGCCCTATCGCGTCTTCTACGAGTTTATTTTGTGTCGTACCTATGGAGTGCTCCTTGATAGCCCACCTGCAGGTGGAGTTACAGAATCTGTATAGACTACGTCATTATATAAAATGTGTTAAGGGGGATATGGGTAATGCCTTAACGCTATTTTAATAGTTTACTTTACTATAGACATAGTATAATAGCGTATATTACTACATAGTAGATAGTTCCACGGATCCTTAGAGGATGAAAATCCCAAACATCCTTTAAGTTACTTGTATTTCAGTTGACATTTCAATTGAGTTAAATTTTCTGATATGAGAATGTTATTCCTGACTCGAGTGTTTTGTGTTTTGCTTTATGCTCGGGTCAGACTGAGTGTCACAGCATTTGAGACTCACCTTTGTAGTTTGGAGCTTCTCTTGGAGATCCATCTATCTATCCAGCTTTCTGCTACTTCAGTTTATTCCAGTTGATTGTTTCAGACTTGTCATTGGCATTTGTATTAGTAACTTCTGTGTATTCAAATACTGTTGTATTTTACTTTAAACTCTGATGTTTTATATAGTAGCTTCATGAACTACTATTTATCTATTCCGCTGCTTATTGATATTACTCTGTGTCTGTGATTCTGTGATTGATTTATTTACTGTATATGTTGAGTTTTGCCAAATATAAATTAACAATCTGTTGTTTTGAGCAATTCAAGTCCGACATGTGCGGATGCGAATGGTTCGAAATAGCGGGTCGTTACACAATCTCACCTCCTGCAACCACTGGAAATTCTACCGCACTCAACAACTACCGAATAGTACCAGGCTTCATGCGTACGCATTTTTTTTAATCGCGCTCGTTTAAAATCAACGCTGCTCGCACCCCCACACTAACAACCGCCGACATCGACGACTTCGCCGCTCCGCCTAGTGCCGTGCCTATATCCTCCAGTGCCGCCTTCAGATCGCGCGGTGTTCACACCCACTTCAGGTCGTCATTTTGCGACTTCGCCTTATCAGCATCGACGCATCAAGCTACTCGCACCCAGGGTCGATTTCGATCTGATCAAGGTCGCTTACGTGATTTTTTTATAGTTTAAGTCGCGATTTTTTTTATTTTTTTGTTTCGATTCGTGTTCTGAACTGAAGAAGAGGGTGAAGGAGGCTCATGATTTAAATGGCAAGGGGGCGGCTATACGAACAAAATAGGTCTGCTTCTCAATGATAGGGTGGCTGAAAGGAGAGAAAAACGGCTAATGTTAAATCGAGTTGAAATATATTATTTAAAATTCCAAAATAGCTAGATATTTAATTCTGAACCCTGATCGAGGCCTGCCATCCGGTGTTTCTAATGTTATACCCCTATTCCAAATGCAAAGGAACAAGTTTCGAGATCATATTCGCTCGTATGTGGAAGATAGCTTTTTAAATCGACTATTTAAATTAAATCCAATTAAATTATTTCTAGGCGTTTTCAGATCGCACAACCAAACGGTAGATCCAAATGCTACGAAATTTGAAATCCGATAGTAATTCACTATTACGGATCCAATGGATCTAGTTTCGTCGAATTCCGAGATTGTGCCCCAGATCGCTTTTTTTAACATGTCGATTAAATCGACGATTTCAAAAATTGGCGAAATCACTTGACATTTCAGTTTTAAAAACTTATTAACTCGATTATAATTCCAATAGAATTTATACCAACGTTAGAAATTGTTTCGATTCATATTTAACTCCAATTTCAATAATTTACCATTTTTCGTATTACGATAATCGCTGTATTTTGAATTTTAATTTCATTCCATAAATTTCAAAAAACATCGTCATATTCCAAAAATAAATTTATATCCCAAATAAATATTTTAAAACCATTTAAATATTCCAAATCACACGTCGAAAAAATCTGGGTCGTTACATAATGTATATGGTTGACTTCAGATTTGGGAACCTTTCCTTTTACTCTCAAATGATGTACTACTTACAAATGTGTTTATAAATTTTACCTTTTAAGGCATAGGGATAGTGACCTATGATTTTGCAACAATCTTTCCTCGTCCTTTGCTTGCTAAAATTTATTTTTTCCAATACCCTATTTTTTGGGATTCAAGCATTTTTGATTTCTTGTTGTTAACTTAATTTTCTAATTTATTTTATAAACTTCCCGTCTTACTTATATTTTATTGCTAGTTAAGTGTCCTTATGAGATATTCTTATTTGCACTAATTTCTCTTTATATATATAGCTGTCAAATCCTATCCATAAAATCAGCATTGTGATAAAATATGAACGTATCTCATATCATATCGTATGCTTTTCTGATAACCCAAGAGAGCCAACTAGCATTTACAACCCAAAAAGCCTAAAAGAAAATATTGTTGGAAGCTGACATTCATCATCAACTGGTGTTAATGATGTTGTGGCCCTAACACTCCTTATTAAATTAAGATGGATATTCCTTGTATGTCATTCAACTTTGATCCACATGTCTTAAGTTACTTCCTTAGCTCCTAATAGATGAGGTTCATCCATTACTTCAATTATTCCACCCGACTATAGGAAAATTTTTGCATTTCCATACCACAGTGGGTATGAAATATAAACTATGTACATTTAGGATAACTAATCAGAAAATTGGTTTGGTGGAATATCTCCCTACCACTTATCTTGCCTTCTTCAACCTTGAGTCAACCAACATCATTTATGTGTGTATGCCATCTTATTAATCTCTTCTCCAATTATACTATTATCTTCTCTCAATCAAAATATCTTGATAGTATCCTCAAACTTTGGTATTATTTCCTATATATCCTTGATCCTTCATGTGAATATGTCCAAGGACTCGCAAAATTGTACTTTGATACCATTCTACATCCCTTTGAGGGCTTCTTATTGCTTCCACACATCTCTAATAAAATATTTCTATTTTCATACCAACATTCCTTATATTTAACAAGGATTCCTTGTTGCTACCTTACGAGCATTCATGGTTATTTTCTTTATAGCCTAAACCATTACCCTGTCTTACCGAAGCAGTGATTCCTATATACTCCATATTAAAAAATTGCTTGGTACTTACCATTCTTTATAAAACTAAAACTTCACAATCATGAAGTACTTATCCATAACCTTTATCTTTAAAAATATAAACTTTGAAACATTTTTATCAAATTCAAAAATTTCTTTGTTCCCAAAAAGGAACAGTGAAAATTTTCCTTTTTAACCAACTTTACCTTTTTAAGGACTTTCTACAACAGGGATTTACTTCTTTTAAAAGTAGGATTTCTAACTCAAAAATTCAGAAACTCAATTATCATACCAAACCATTTTTTTTCAAAAAACGTCTTTTATAACTTGAAAAATGAAAAGTAATATAACAACCCGATATTTTCAACCATTCGCATCCATACATGTCGGATTTGAATTGCTCAAAATATCATATTGTTAATTTAAATTTGGCAAAACTCAGCATATACAGTAAATAAATAATCATAGAATCACAGACACAGAGTAATATAAATTAATGCAGCGGAAACAAAAGAATAGTAGTTCATGAAGCTACTATATGTATATATAACAGAGTTAAACAAGATACAACAGAGGTCTCGAATACATAGATATCTCAATACAATAGTCAAATACAAGATCTGAATATATCACTGGAATCAACTGAATAACTGAAAGCTGGATAGATAGCTGGATCTCCAAGCGAAGCACCAACTCCAAAGGTGAGTCTCGAATGCTGTATCACTCAGTCTGACCCGAGCGTAAAGCAAAACACAAAACACTCGAGTCAAGATTAACATTCTTATATCAATAAATCCAACTCAAGTGAAATAACAACAGAAATACAAGTAACTCAAAGGATGTTTGGGATAACCATCCTCTAAGGATCCATTAAACTATCTACTATGTAGTAGTGTACGCTAAGTAGATAATGCCTATCAGTAATATAAAGTATCAAAATAGCGTTAAGGCATTACCATTATCCCCCTTAACACATTTTATATAATCATCATAGTCTATACAGAACTGTAAACTCCACCGTAAACTAGGGGGCTATCAGGGAGTACTCCATAGGTATAACACAAAACAAATCATAGTGGTCGCGCATAGGGATACAAGTATGACAAGGCACATGAGGCAACACCCAAGGTAGTGAAACTACCGTTTGCCTGATCCGGACTGGTGAGAACGCATCGCCGCAACGATCGCAACACCGCGAAACAACACTCCCAATTCAAGGGTGCGCACCAATCAAAAACAAGTAATGAGTAGTTTACGAAGAAGTGTGTCCGCTAGAGGTAGCTAACCTCACTGGCCCGGCACGGCTCCTGTTTAAGTCATTTCAAATTTGACACAAGTGTCAAGGCTATCCATTATCTTTCTCTTTCTTCAAATCCAGCAACGTCAGCATTCCAACCACTTCATTCTGGATCACACTCCGCATATAATAGTTATTAAAGTGGTTTTCAGTTTAGACAGAGAGTATGTCCCTAACCGATCCCGGACTCTTCAATAACTACGTAATTATTACACTGATTGGTCATTTAATAAACTTTTAAAATAGTTTATGTTTCAAAACCAAAATATCATTGCCTTTTCAAAACCATATCAATACGATATCACTTTCAAAATCAAATACGATATTATTTCCATTTCAAATATATCCATCTCAAATATATCCATTTACAAAATCATAGTACTTCAAAGTTATAACACTTTCTAAATCAAACACTTTGGAAATCATAATTCTTTGGAAATCAAAATTTAGAAATCATAATGCTTTGGAATCATAACACTTTCCTTCAAACAGTTTAGATATTAATAATAGTATATAAAATAAAATAGTATACAAAATAAAATAATTTATGTAAAATAGTTATAAGTTAAAACAATTTATATTAAAATAATTAGTATATTTAAAATAGTTTATATTAAAAATAGTTATATTAAAAATGGTTTATATTAAAAATAGTTTATAAAATAATATAAAATAGTTTTAAATATAATTTAAAATACTTATATAATAAAATAGTTTCCTCAAATTTCACAAATCGATTCAACTCAACTTAGATTCCAAAATTCAAATTAAATCAAATCTCAAATCATCAATTTCAATTCGATTCAGTTTCTAAATAGACCATTTCAAATTATCAATTTCAAATACATATTTGAACCACAAAATAAGCCATTTCAATTTCAATATATTTCAAAGCTTTAAATATTCAACATTTCAAAACTAAATTCGATAATTTCATATACATATCAAATTCACTTTACTATTATTTAGTTTTGAAATATTTACTTAATCATTTTAATAACACCTAAATACAACTTCAATTTACAAATTTAAATAAACAAAATATCCCATTTAAATTTATATAAATTTGAAATATTCATTTAAGTTACTTTTAATCAAATTCAAGTTATAAAATATATCTTTAAAATTTCAAATTTTATAAATTCCAAATCAAACTTATTTAAGTAAAATTCTTAAATAAATATAGTTTCAAATCAATTTCAAATCATTATAAACTCTATATTTGAAAATATAGATATTAAATAAATACTTAAACATATTACTTATAAACTTTATTAAATCAACTTTAATAAATCTTTAAAATCAATATTTATTAAAAACCGTATATTCCTTTCCAAAACCATAGAAATCATTTTCAAAATATTTATATATAGACCAACGGTGTCTGTATAAAATTTTCTATCCTATGGTCAAGTAATACAGATATTTATCATTTCAATCCGCAATTGAAGTATATACGGGTATATATCTTTTCAACCCGCAATCCCAAAGTCAATGTCAATGAAAATCGCTTTGGTTTATCATTTCAACCCATAATGATTTTCTCCTATTCTACAGATCGTTCGGGTATGTATCATTTCAACCCATAGTGAATTCTATACTAACAGGGAACTTGCAGAGTGATAACAGATATGATAATAATATAACAGACATATATCATCAATATAGATAACAAATAATGGTGCCAGGTGTCACAGGTGAACAGATACAGATAATGGCATATATATAGCAATATAAATAACAGATAATGGTGTCAGATGTCACAGGTGAGCAGATACAGATAATGGCATATATATAGCAATATAAATAATAGATAATGGTGTCAGATGTCACAGGTGAACAGATACAGATGATGGCATATGTATAGCAATGTAAATAACTAGCAGCAGCATATTTCAATTGTTGTTTCAATTGAAATCAAATTTAATAAATAAAAGAACATTAATCGTGAGTGATTGCTCACCTTTCGAGGCTAGAGAGAATGGACAATGAAATGAGTTACGAATCCAAGCACGAATTCCAAAGCAAAGCAAGATTGGCATGAATTTTGATGAACAAAGCTGATAAAAGGAATCGATGAAACAATCAAAATCAGCTTTATATATACATAGAATATATATATATATATATATATATATTATTAAATCAATATCTAATTTAAGACCATTGTTAAGATAAAATATATATATATAAATTAAAATCATTATCCTTAAACACATATGTTTAAAAACCAAGTGTATATATATATTACATCTTTTAAAACGATTATTTAAGAATTCATATACTAAGAATCAAAATTTTCAAATAACACTAAGAATCAAAATATGTACCAACTAATATATGTGTGTGTGTGTGTGTGTGTGTTTTAGAAAAGAAGGTCACGAGTACAGCTCTTAACAATAGGTACAGGTTGAAGCCTATATATATATAATACCCTTTCCTACTAGAAATCCAAGAGTGGAGACCACATGCAGCAACTTCAAAATGTAATATTTATATAAAATACTCTTTTCTAGATGAAAAATGTAACAGTTGTTTTAATCTTTATAAACTATAAAACTGTAAAAAGATCGTAAACTCATATATAAAGCTATATATACTATACTATTAAATATACAACAATTAAACAGAGAATCAAAGAATCATATCATTTAAACCAAGATAAAAGCAATATTTTCCAATCAATATAAACAAACTGACGCATAGATCTTTTAAACCCACATGCATACGAACCAATCCTAGTTGAAAACCTAGGTGAACGTACCTTATACCTGCAAAGCCGAACTTTCATTTAAAATCTGTATTCATTTCAGAAATCAAAACGTCCATACATAACACATTTTAAAACAATATTTGAAATAATTATCTACGGTCTTATATATAGTTTTAAATACATATTTATATATATTTAAATACGTTGAATAATTATTTTAAACACATATCCTTCTTCTTTTTTCTACAAAATATATGTATTACATATATTTAACTGAAAAATTTAAAACAAAAGAAAACAAATAGCTTACTGTAAACCTCTTACGTTAAACATACATATATATCTACTCAAATATTATACACTATAACCCTTTAAACATTTTATAAATATGCTTCATAAATATATACATAGAACTGCAAATAAGAGAAATACACATATATTTATATATATATATATATACCAGGCGGTCCATATATCCCAGACAAAAACATATCCCAAGCCAATATATATCACGGCCAACTATACTAACCATCATATCGGAGGAAGCAAAGTCAGAGCATGCAAACGTGGCACAAATTTCGTCATCTAGCAAGGATGAAGGCTGTGGAAGGAAAACATGTTGCTTGGGTTGCTTTGGAGCGTTTGGCAGGGGTGCTATGGTCAGGTCGGCGGTTTTGGTGGGTGAAAGGTTGAGGGCGAATGAAAACAATGCAAACCAAAGTAAATGTATGCACCTATATTCTCTGCAAATGGGAGGTGAGCAGATAGGAGGTAGGTGTGACAAGAAGAAAGGCAAAGTGCATGTCCAGATTCATGCGTGTTATGCTTCATTTTTTTTATTTTTTTATTTTATTTTTAAAAGAAGACAACAGAGAAAAGGTGGAGAGGAAACATTAGTGAAGGGAGGTAGGAAGGAGAAAGAAAGCGGTGGGAATGAGGAGATGGAGTTCTGTTCATGAGAGAGGGAAGCATGTATATTTATTATATTTTCACAATTGAAACGTCAGAGAAAAAAATAGTGTGAACGACTCAAATAAATCCGCCGGTTGGAACAATAAAAATCACGCAGTGAATTCCGAAATCATTAATGGCTATAGTTACGCTGACTGTGAATGGACACAAGAACCGAATGGGCACAACGGGTTCTGATATGGTTGTTTGTTTCATAGATCCCACCGTGCATCGAATATCAAAATTAACAGTTGAATATACTACGGAGATCAGCACAACAAGACGATCAAAACGGCATACGGATATCAGTGGTACGATTTGAATTATAAAATTCGAATTTTCTACTAGCGGAAAATGCAGCAAAAACGCAGAAAAATAAGATCGACGGAGCTAAAGAAGTTCGAATTTGGAAAAACGAAAAATGACGTCTTAGTCAGAAGATGAATTAGAATTTTTCTATGTAAAAATATTCAGGTTTGGAAAACATTTTATTATCATCAATTTTAACTGATATAAATTAGAATAAAATTACACTAGAAAATAAACTTCCAAATTATCTAATGAAAATTTACCAGTTGCTATGATTAATTAGACGCATTCCAAATATCACATTTTTATTTCAAAATTTTATCGTTTAAAATTTCACAAAATTTCAACTAATTACGTTATTAAAACAGTTAAAATTTACGGGTTGTTACAAGTAAAGTTGACAACGATAACTCATTCTATTTCTGCTTCCAACCTTAGCAGAGATTTTAATATCATATGAGGGGGTCTTCTAAAAGATATGTGAAATTATAACATCTATTTAAGCACCTATCTAATATATATGCGCAATTACTACGTATCTATGGAAATTATCCATTCTTCTTATCCTATTCTTAACGCTTCTCTCCTATGTTTTTTCTAACTAGATCACTAATCATATTTTATATAAACTCCTAATGCTATTTCTATCTAAATATCTAATAATAATATTAGAATTTCTCCTACCTAAATTGCCTTCAAGTGGCTTTCACTTCTCTAATAATATATTCCTCATATCTTAGTTATTTGGAGTTCTTACCCTTCTATTCTATTTACCCAATTTAATCAAGTACCATTTCTATTTATCCACCCATTAGAGAAAGAACTTAAAAAACCTTCAAACTTACAAAAATAGAAAAAATCATCGAGCCAAACCTACATTCAATTTTCCATTCATTTCAAAAATAGAAAACTCGTTTACTGAAAATCATTAAGTCAAAAACTTTTGACTCGACCAATTTTAAACTAAGAATTAAAAAATTTACTTACTTTTTCAAAACTACAGCTTCTCAATAAATCCTTTGAAAAACCCTTTTGAAACATTTCAAGGAATTTTCAAAAATCTTTTTGTCAAATTCTTTCACATGGGGTTGGAAACAAAAACGGACTTTAATCGTCCTTTCTTTTGAACTTCCCTTCTTTCTACCCACCTTCATAAAAATCTGTTTATCTTCTTGTAGTGATTAATGTACACCTTTTTACAAGAATTTTCTCCTCTCTTATTATTCCTAGATTTTGGATACTTGCAACATATAGTTATTTACTTCCCATTAGTCTAGATGAAATGTGCATCTTCAATTGGAAATCCATCAAAATCCACAATCGCAAGGCCTCCTAGGCCCAAAAAAGGAGTCAAGTATCATCCATCCTCTGGGATTCTTCTATATGTCATGTTCATGCTCTTCTTGGTCAACGCATTACGATGCGGCCAAAATCCATAGGGTGATTGGGCAGTTGTATAAATTTAACTCTGTTGGCCCGACTCATAGTTGCCTCATCCATCCTCTCGGAATATGGTTGCAACTACTTCTAAATCAAAATTTGTAGAGTTTGACGTATATTATATATATTATATATATAATATACATAATTATAAGTAAAAATACAAATAAGTTCGATTAGCATATCCTAATTTCTATGGTCGACTAACCTTAGCTCTAACACTAATGTAAAAACCCGCACTTTAATGGGCCTGAATTTTGAATAAATTGGAACCCATGTCCATTAGGGCATGGATCATTGGTTTTGGTAACCTATAATAAACACAAGTTTATCAAAGTTCAATCGATACAAACTTGCAATGGAATAGAAAATTTTAACTGAACATATGTACTAACTAAGGCTACGACCTAGGAATTAATATTGTTCCTTAGATGTCCAGTTGTCTTGTTAGTGTCGAGCATTAATAAGAAGACTTCTCCATCCACCATTCCCATCCTGCACCAGTAGCACATCCTTCTAAATCTATCTTACGGGTTGTAATGAGAATGGGGTCAAAACAATGTTTTGGTGATTGAAAACTTACATAATTTACCTATACCATTAATCTATAGCAATTGATTTTCATTTAAGTGTCATGTCAATTACTTACGGCTAATCTCTTAAGTCTTATGTATGCATACGATATGTCTAACCTCCTTCGAGGTTTAACAACATATGTATATGCCTGTCTCCTATATGTCTAACCATTTCACTATCCAAAAACCCCAGCAACTTAATACTTCTTAAATAGGGAGAATATAGACTCAATGACCATTTAATATCTCAGTCTCTGAAGTAGGCTCTTTGCAACGTAAACGCTAGTCAATCGGTTTTAGCTATAGAGACCAATGACCCCTGTATACATTTTTATAATTTATAGTTTAATTGCCATATTACTAACGCATCTCAAAGACTCATCTAAGGGATAACTAGCCCACCTCAGATAAACAAATTTCGCTTGACCATCTACTTTAAGGTCTGTGCATCTCCCATACAGATTCTACACTAGTAGGAAGCAAAATCCATCATGGTATAACCTAAGTCTTTGCTACTGCTCGCTCAAGACCGCCGACAGTCATAGCCTCTATGTCAGACCTACTACTAAAGTCCTGTCCAAAAATACTGACATAGCCTGCTGACCATCCACAGTTGACATCCAGTTTAGACTAACCTAAGTAAGTCAAGGAAGATGTTGTCGATCACTTAATACCTCGTATTGGAAGTGCAGTACACCTCATTTCCTTGAAAGTTCCAGGCCATTTCAGTTATATAACTCTACTGACCTCGCATCCCACCCATTAAGCCCAACTGAACACCCAAAGCTTAATTGTTGGGCTAGGCCCACTAATTCATGCTCGTTCTAAATGTATAATTGAAGCTATACAATTTCCTACTATGAAAATGATAATTCCTTCTACATATATATCTACTATTATTAATAATGACTTGTTCACTACGTAATTATTCCTATTTTAAACACTTAAGCTATGGTTTCCTCATTTCCTTCTTATGTCCAATAAATGTCAATTGTTCGTAATAATTGGTTATTGATGTCAAAACTGAACAATTTTTAATGATATTTATTTTCTCTTTTCAAAATACATCTATTATGCTGATTCAATTTCCCTATAAATGTCATATTAAATTCTCTAATCAGTCCTCGTTCAATTCCTTTAACTCTCTACTAACTATAAATTTATTGTCCATTAAATTTGTAGTAATTGTCCATAAATTTTGAAATTAATATTCCTTCCTTTTTCTACCTCCTAGTCCTATAATTACTACGTTGTTAATAATTAATACGAATATCATAGTAAATTATGCTATATATTTATTTATTTATTTATTTTTAATTGGTAAGAGTGGTTATATATATATATATATATATATATATGTATGTATGTATGTATGTATGTATGTATCCTATTTCTGGCTATTAATTACAAAATTAGAATATTCCTTTCCATGTTTTAATATAAAAGAGCTATCCTTTTATATGATTACTGTTATAAATTTCCATAAATTACTTAAAAATGAAGCTTTTGCTCTATTTGAAATTATAAGGAATTATCACTTTTCTTTTATTGAAATAGACAGCTAAACTACGGAGAAGAATATCCATACTTTACACATCTCTTTCATTTTTGGTATATTCCTTGATTGTTCAAACAACGCACTTTTTATACATTTGTGAAATTAAATAATTTACGAAAATTGCACACTAATCGATATAATTAAATTATATCCCACTCCAATAAATTAAAATATAGAAATTCACATTCCAAATCAACTCGGGAAACCTAATTTACAACCCCATTATAGATCTGGAATAAACTCTGCCACTTTAA
Source organism: Allium fistulosum (assembly GCA_030737815.1). Taxonomy (NCBI): domain Eukaryota; kingdom Viridiplantae; phylum Streptophyta; class Magnoliopsida; order Asparagales; family Amaryllidaceae; genus Allium; species Allium fistulosum. The sequence continues at coordinate 148,603,786 of CM060908.1, forward strand.
AAACATTCTTCGGTAATAATTACTTGGGAGTGGTTTCGAATTTCCAGATTAGGTTGTATATACTGTTCCTATTCCAATTACCTATTTTATAGAATATCCATGCGATAGTCATATATGTTTGTTATAAGCCTACAACTCATCAGATCCTATACAGGCATAGTAATTATACAAAATTCAATGATGAAATTTTTAATGTTATAAATAAATTATTTAATTTCCCACTCACCTTTTTATCTTTCCAAATCTCCCAAATTTGAATCCATTCCTTCACTTGACTCGTTTGCCACTCTAAGCCAAAAGAATATGTATAATAAGGTATATACATACTATTAGAACTATAAACCTAAGAAGAGATTTGGGGTTAAGTGGAATATAGATTTGTAATTATAAAATCTTACAATTACTTTCGCAATGTTGATTTGCATCCTCTCGTCTTTTATTTTATTTTCCATCCATCTTCGATCTATGTGCATGTGTGTGTATATATATATAATAATTTACAGTTTTTAGAAATAGTGGAGAAGATAAAATGGCAATGCTAAACTGCATGAATTAGAAAATATGAGAAGAGAAGTGAAGGATAGGCCTGTATTTATAGACGTTTGAATCAACTATAACTAGTAGATTACAATAACTAAATCGGGGTAGTTTAGCCAAAGTTCAAGTCCTAGCCGCCACACCCCGGCCGGTCGGCCTTCCCCATAAGCAGTCAACTGGTCCAAACAAGACAGTCGATTATAGGATCCCGCATTTATTATTATTTATTTCCTTATTTTGTTTTTTAATTATTTTTGTTCTAGAAACTTCAATTGGTAGAAACTTTTTTGTTTGAGCTTCGATCACAAAACTCCAATTAAGAAAGTTGCTCTGAAAATCATCACACACAATGTCACAATTTTATGGCCAAATTTCGTCATTTGCTCAAATTTCATTTTTGGAACCTTATTAATTATTTATTAATCATCATTAGTTTTACGGGGTATTACAATCTCTCATATTATGACTTGCTTAACTGCACGTATCCCTATTATGAATAAAGGAGGAGCCCGCAATGCTGACTCATTGCAGTGACTTATCGTATGCATCCATGTCCACCTCTCAATGGTAACGTAACGCCTCTTATTGCATGCATAGGATCCAACAACAACACATCATCACTTCGTGTCAGTATTCGTGAATGCTGAGGAACTCCCATTGTGTCGGGTCACACACTTCATTAGGCATCAATCAGTGCTGCACGTCCACCGTAGAACCTCATATGAGTGTCAGTTGCAATAGAATTGCCCTCAGTCGAATATTGACCCCCTTTGGATAAAAGCATTTACCTAGTCCCGCAACGTCTTAGTGTCGCCTCATAGGGAACTAGCTACCTTACTCTTAACATCATATATATATATATATATATGCGTGTGTGTGTGTATGTATATGTATATGTATATGTATATGGATATATGTATAATATATATACACTGCTAACTAATTTATTTATAACCTAGGCCTTAGCCTAAGGTTCATAATGTGTTTCTAGAATGCCTACCGGTCGATCACCTGCTCTTGAAGTGGTTGACCGCTTGCTGTCAACCACTGCAAATAGTACGATCGATCATTCGTCATTGATTAGGGTTTTTAAGCATCTGATTTCATTTGTTTAATAGACTAACTATTAGTTAATTACGTTCATTTCTAATTAGTGAGTTATAGAGCAATTACAGTGAACCAACTTTTACAATTCCCCAAATTTCCGAGTATACTGATTTACAAAGAAATAGTTCAACCTAGGGTTACTATTAACATCCTTATTCATAGGTTATAGGAATTTCTACTTGATTAAAAGAGGGTTTTAATTCTAGATTAATTCATATTTAACTGGTTTACATCAAGTTATTTTGTTATTAAATCTTAGATTCGAACAATATGATTCACAATTTAGTTTCTAACAACCTAAATTATATAGGGTATATTAAAATTAACTACATATAAATCATCTTATTAAAAATTTATCCACTCATCTTAGATCCAAGCTTTTCTTTGAATCATGCCTGGAACCTCCCCGCCCCGCTTTATTAGTTATTTGCTTGATTTGTCCTTCTTAATCTTCCTACATGTAATTTTATTTTACTTTTGAAGAACTTAGATTTGAAGAGGAGAGAATTTGGCATGATTTCAGTAAATAGACAAATTTCGAATGAATTAATAAGTTAACTATATATTTATAGGGTTTTAAACTGATATGGGCAGTTGATTAACCCTTAAAGAATCATTGGTTTAATCTTGTACGCTAATCCTTTACTTCGTTATCAAGTAAAAGTATTTCATTAAATATAGGTCATTGGATGCTCAAAATTTTCAATCTGAAACATTAACCGATCGACCGCTAGGTCCGAACCAGTCGACTGCTACATGTCGACCAGTAACCCCCAAGGTTTCAATGGCTATCTTTTTCTATTTTATTTTTTAATTAATTTCTTACCAAAATTTACATACTTAATTATTTTCAACTGCAAATTTCTAGACGTTTATAACTTCTTCATATTAGCTTCGATTTCAAAGTGTTATGTATGAAAATCACTCAAAAAATTGCTACAAACGCAATGGTGCAAGTTTCGTAGCCAAATTCGAATGTTTATAAAAATTCCATTTTTGCCCTTGTTATATTTTAAATTTAATTCTTTTATTAAATTCTCTCTTAATTTCTGAGGTGTTATATTCGCACCCTTAAAAGAATTTCATCTTCGAAATCTTAAAGGATGGAAAAAATGTAACTCATACAGGCAACAATTAATAACTAAAACCATCTACTCATCCATCATCCATTGGCAATCATTATCCGTAGTTAAACTTCTAACGCAGTATGCACATGCAAGTGTGGAATGTATTTGAACCTATGCTAATGCAAAGAGTAGGCAGCCTCTTGATCTAGATGACCTTCTATTATGCCATGTATTCAAATGCATGAAACATTATAGATTAATATACTTGCAATTCTTCACGTATGATCAAGCATTCACTCCATATGTGTAACGACCCAGTTAATCGCTATTTAATTAGATATTTAATTATATTTTTAAATAATTAATAAATAAATTTTTATTGACAAATAAAACTATTTTAAATGAATACTAATGATGATAAAATTATTTTTAAATTTTGTTTACCAATATATATAGTTCATAGAGAGATAAAATATGTGACCAGAAATTATTTTTCAAAATATTGATTTTTCATCAGCTAAAAGTTATTTAAAATGTCATAACACTATTATAAACACTTATATACACACTACAAACTATTTTAAACATGATGAATACATGTGTATATGCATGTATATCTTCTCTTTAAAAGTGTACATATATAAGAATAAGAGAAAATAATTTATAAAGAAAAGTGTATATATATACATATAAAACTATCTTTTTTTCAACACAATTACTTGTTGCATGGAATGAATAGTGCAAGATAAGGGTGGAGTACATGAGGATGGAAATTAAGGGGAGGGAGGACTGGCGTGCACGCATGTATACATATTTTATTATGAACACTTACATATTTTTCATTAATTTCCTAAGCCTATATATACCACTACTCTTTCATGTTCTCATTTTTACAATCCTCCTCTTCATTTCAAAATTCCCAAGAGCTTTAATAAACACATCCATGGCTTCCTTTCATAAATTCTAAGAAAAATCACTTCTTTTGCTAATATCTCCTCTTTAGTACATGAAAACATTTCTACATCCTCTACAACACCTCCTCTTTCAAAGTTGTAAACCCATCCACCCTAAAACCCTATAGCCGTACCCTACATACCTTAGGCCGAACCCAAACACCATACGGCCGAGCCCATTTAAGGTGGTCGATAATCCAAAATTTCAATTTTTGCAAGATCCTAAAGTTGTTTTCAAGTTTTAGAAAAAGTTCACCTTGAGTTAATAAAGTTTCAACGAGTAAAACTCTTGATTTTAAATAGGAAAATAACTTGATTTTGATGAGCTATATGAGGTGAAAATATAGTGGTTGTTGTGTTGAAATATCATGTTGTCTTGATGGCATATGATTATAAGTGCGTGTTTGAGCATGGATTTGCGCTTTGGATGTTAAATGATATGTTTTGATATGAATATATGAATGGTTGGTTATGATATGATGGTATGTGTTTATGATACAAAACCAAGTTTATATGATGTAATTGTTGTGAAGTTAAAAATTTGAAAAGTCACAAAGGACTTGAGATCCAATTTGAAAACAAAAGCTTGTTTTCTAATTTTTGAATTTACTAAATGTTTTCCAAGTCTTCACCTTTTGTCTAAGTTTTCAAAACTATTCCTTTTTTGTTTCAAATATATAATAGCTAGAGTTAGTGAGTTTTCACCTAGAAATCAATTCTAGCGAACTACGCTCATAGCGATAGTCGCTATGGATGCAGTTCGGAAAATTTCATGATTTCAAGTTTTAAAGTGTTTTTCTTTTAGATTGTTTTTGAAAACTCATTTCAAATAAATTAAGTAAGTCAAAAATTTAAGTTTTAGTTATTTAATAATTTAATTACTTAATTTATTAATTAGGTAATTATTATTTAATTAATTAATTAGGTAATTAGGTTAAGTAATTAAAGTTTAATAAAATTATTAACTAAGTTAAATATTTTAATTAAGTTTTAAATAATATCTAATTAAGATAAAAAGGATATTTATTTTATTTTATAAAGTTTATTTACTTTAATAATTATTTAATTAGAGTTAGTTATTTAATTAATTATTATCTAATTAAAGACTAATTATCCACTTAATTTGGGTTTAATTCTTAAATGGATGCTATTTAGTTAAAGTTAAATTAAAGTTTAATTATAAATAAATTTTAAATTAATAAGGTTTAAAGTATGAATTTTGATTTAATTAAGATTAATTAAAGTTTAGTTGAGTTATAAACTTATGATTTAATTAAAGATTATTTATTTTAAAGTTTTTTCAAAACTCTATCGCTGATTTAATTTTAACCAACTTTCTTGTTTAAGTAAGTTTTGTTTTAAACCAAAAGACCTCTTTTCCACGCTATTAAGTAGCCAAATGAATTAATGTAGTTGTAATAAAATGTTGACATGTTTTATTAAAAGTAAGTCGACTTATACCTATCACAAATACTGCACTTCAGGAACGTGATGAATACAAGGGGGTTAATTTCGATAAGTGGGTCATGATAATCTAGACATATGGAATGTATGCTCATATGTAAATCTTTACACCTGATAGTGGAATGGTCCACTATAAATAAGTTGACCCTTAAAATTATCGAATGTTGGTTTGGGAAGACTGGGATTGGATAACAATGGTTACCCAAAAACCACTTCGAACCAACATAAGCGTTCGAATAAAAAATAGTGAAGGCAAGGTCCAAGATGAATACTTTGAAGCGCAAGGGCTATTTGCTACTAATCCTAAGTGTGATTCCAAAACGGTTGTAGTGGAAGTAGTGCCTTCGGTTCATTCATCTCCTAAACGAATTGTATGGATGAATTCTAACATTGTGTCAACATCTAGAAGGCGATGTAGCATTCTAAGTGGCAGTGCTTTAGTAAAGGTAAATGTAGCCTTAGACCTCATCAACCAGAAATGACCAAAACAAGGTATGTAGCAGGGTTATGTGGGTCGCTCCCATCAGGGTATGTTATCAACATATCTAGAATCAATATTTGACTCATTTGTATGCTCCGGTACGGTTTCTGATCCCAACCATGGTGGTGATGTATTCGGTACTACTAGTCAAGTGGTAGGCTAGTTCTATGTAGCAGGGTACAAGATGTTCTTGTCAGACCCCAGGTGTATTTTATTTAGAGGTGCACCTTCGGAAGGTAGTTCCTTACCAGGTCATGTATGGAATCCATTCTCCAATAAGTTCCATACGGATTTAGTTGTACCCAAATATGTTGAAATATGAGATGTAAGCATTTCAGCTATGTTCTATTTTACTTGAAAATCCTAGACATTATCATAATACCATTAGATTTCTATATAAAGTGTTCCATTATCGTAAGGTAAAAACCCGTCCGTGTTTATGTGCAGCGTGGTCTTACAAGATACCTTTGATTTTAAAATCATTTTATAAAAGTAAAAAATTAAGTTGTTTGAGTTTATTCACACTAGACCTATGTCTGACCAATGTCATTAAGAATAATATCAAATGTTTTGATATAAAGTATTTTGGTTATCATAAGATAAAAACCCATCCGTATTTATGCATGGGCGTGGTCTTATGAGATACCCTTCTTTTCAAAGGTTTTGATTGACATTAGCATTTATAAATCGATTATCTTACGCTAGTTTATCAAGCCTGATCTGGGTATTTTTAATACTCGGGTCAGATCCAAGTAGTTTCAGACTTTCAGGTTTAGTTGAAGAAGCTTAGAGTTTCCAGAGGAGAGCTAGAGATCTTCATCTACGTATGAACGTATTCTATTATCCGCTGCATCTATTGCATTTGTTTTTATTTTCCAGTATTTGTAAGGACAGAGGATTTATAACTGTCCAGGATAAATCTAGGTTAGACAATTAAATTGTATTTAAAATTTTCCACTGCAAAGATTATATACTGAAATGATAAATGTTATTGCATTCATGTGAGATCCTGCTCAATCTTTATTTTCTTTTTTCTATAACAATCGGGCTTTCCAGCACTTAGATTTACAGCAAGTGAATATCGTGGATGTATTAGTGTCAATTTTTAAGGGTCAAAAATCCCATTCGTTACATTTGGTATTAGAGCTTAGGTTGAGCGAACACCTAAGCTTTGGTAGGGTAAAAATCATAATAGATAAGGTTAGTAGTACCCTAGAATGAGTAACTCAATATAGATAGGGTTAGTAACACCCTAAACTGAGTTTGAGAGTATTATATATATGAGCACGTATTTATTATATAATATAAAAATTATTTTGTGTTGATTTATCTGTTGAGTGGTTATAGATTCTGGTCGATGCGCCTGGTCACCGTTATCGATGGGGATTTCTAAACACTTGAATAAGACAAACCGACACACTGTTCTAAAAGGATTATATTTTCAGTATAAAGGGAAAGTTGTGTAATATAAAATAAGTTTGGAATTAAATTTATATAGAGACTTATTATCAAAGAAATGTCAAAGGAATTTTAAAATAAAAATTATAATGTTATTATTCCAAATAAATGATAATCGATTTCTTTTGGAAAAAAGATAGAAACATTTTTGTGAATAAATATTTTGAAGAAATAAAGGGTTTATAAAGATATTTAAATGAAAGATAATAGTTTTTTGAGATGTTTTCATAAAGATTTGAAAAACTAAATAAAGTTCGTATGTTATACATAGAACATTTCTTCACATGATTTTGATTTAAGATTGGAATATGGAACTTTGAGGTGTTTACAACAGTCCAAAAAAGGATTTATCACTTGATTCTTGAAAATTGATGAGGGTTTGAGATTGGGTACTTCTGTTTTCTATCATAGTTGAGGGCTATGTAAGGGAAATGAAGTTTTCTGATCAAGGAGCATGATTAGAGTCTACACTAGAGAATTGGGGGATCAATAGTAGTTCGAAAGTAAGTTGTGGATTCAAATAATAGATCAAATCAGATATTGTGTACGGATGATCTGTGTACAAGTACGAAAGTAAGTTTAAAAATAAATATATTTTTGCGAGACAACTTTGGATTTTGTTGTGGTGTAATTTCGGGGATGAAATTCTTTTAAGGGGGAAAGGCTGTAACGACCCGCAAATTTATCAGTTTGATAAATTATATATATTTTTAAAATATTCCAATATAGGGTTTAATAACATAAGTTATGATGTTTTGAACAATAAATAATAATGGTAATAAGTATTTACAAAAAATATTTCCTTTGGAAATATATCGATAAAATGGCCGAAAACTATTTTATCGATAAACAGCTTTATAATCTAAAACATCACGCATGAAGCTGGATACATACACTTATTTTTATAATTGAACAAGAATATGAAATAAAATTTATTTATTTATTTTTGGAAATTTAAAAGTATGTATGAGATCCTCAATGATGTCCTTATATATAAATATTGATTTATGATTTTAAATTAAGATTTAATGATTTAATAATTGTTATAATTATTAAAATAATTGTTTTTAAAGGATATGATTCATTTTAAATAGCTATAAAGTGATAATAAATGATTTATAATAGTTTATAAAGAGATATATAATCAGTTTGAAAATATAAGAAAATCGATATCGCTTTATTAGTATAATAGCAATTTTGTAAATAATAGTTAATATTGATTTATACAATTTTATAATTCAAATGAGATCATTTTTATTAATTAAAATTATTATAAATTTATTTCCAAATTTTGTTTATATATATATGTAATTTAAATTATAAGTGAAAATATGATCGGGAATCGGTTTCCCGATTTTCAATGGCTTAACAAACGAAAGTCGTTTCAAGTTGTTGCAACATTATAAATGACACTAACACATATTTATATGCATGTATACATATCACATACTCACATATACATACATATAACATATGTACAAATATATATACACATATGTTAAAAATATCAAAGATATTTATGAAACTTCACCCTTAAGCTTGCATAAAGTCAACAATTAGGACATGAAGTGATTTGAGGTGATGGAGCACATAGGAGGGAGGGCCAGTGGGTATAACATGTGGGAATGATGGGAAGTGAGATATTTGTGAAGTTACTTAGCCCTTAAGGCTTCCAAGGCTATAAATACATGCCCTCCCTTCATTATATTTTCACATCTATTCCATACATTCTAAACTCTCTTCTTCTTATTCTCATGAAGCTTCTTTAATGGCTTCTTAAATTAAATAATGAAGAAAAAAATATAGAAAAAGAAATAAGTAAATATACATATACATATACACCATTCCACTTCAAATAAGACCGTATCTTCTTCTCCCTTCTTCTCTTCTCTCCTTTATTGGCCATATGGTCGTGAGTTTTGGATGGTAGAGGGTCTTAGGCCATGAGCAAGGAAATGATGCCGTAAGTTTTGGAGGGTGGATGGGCTTAGCCGTGAGCTTGGTGGTTGTAGGAGGTCAAGGCCGAGAGCAATAATTAAGGTAGATGGATGGTCCAGCACTTGATATGTGGTGGAGTTGTTTGGTGAAGTATAAGATGATTTGTTAAAGTGTTGTTTGGATAAGAATGTTGGTAAAAAGTTTGTTTTGATAAAGGTGAGTACTCGATTTACTTACATTTAGAAAATAATTATATGAATGTTTAAATTATAAATTTAAATGATTGGTTGATAACTTGAATGATTATATGGTTTATTATATGGATGTTGATATGGTTGAAAACTTGGTTGTGATAAATTATGAGAAATCGCAATAAAATGGTTAAGAAATTAAACATGAATAATCAATGAAAAATAAATCCATATGGATATGTATATGGATTTTATTTGGCCCCTTAATGGTTTTGAAAATATAAAAAGATTGAAAACGAATATTATAATAATATAATATTATGAAACGATTTAAATGTGAAAAGAGATTTAATATGGAAAAATTGGTTTAAATGTTTGAAAATGGTTTATAAATGTTTTATAAACATTAAAATTCAAATTGGAGAAGTTTTGTCAAATAATGAATTTGGAGTCAAAAATAGGTGCGTCGCGTAACGGTAGTTTGCGATTTCGCACCGTTAAAGTTAAATCCTTCTGTAGGATAGAATCGGAGTCGGATTTCTTTGCAATAAGAATTTTCCATACTGTATAAAAGAAAAGGATTAAGATTTTGTTTAGTAGATTTTGAAATATGAGTAAAATAAGTTTTTGGAAAAATTGCGGTTTTGCAGTTCGGAATCCATAAAAAAATTTCTTTGATAATGATATTTTAAAATTGTTTAAAAATATGGAATAAATCTGATAAATCTTTTAAAAAAACTTAAAAGTGATTTGAGTTATAAAACAAATTTTCAAATGATAGAAAGTCGGTTTGATCAATAAAGCTTAAAAAGCACTTTTCGTAGCACTTTTCGCAGCACTTTTCTATAGCTTTTGAATATAGTTTTAAACGCAACCACTCTTTTGAAAATGTTTTCAGATGATTAATAAAGTATTTTAAAGGTGATTTGAAGGATTTATGGAATGGTTTAAATGTTAAATGATTTAGAGTCAATCAAATAACTTGACCGCCTTATGGATGCCAAAGAGATAGTGTCTAGGCTTGAGTTTGGAAAACCAGTTTTCTACTCTCCCTGGCTATCCGTACTGGCCTGATGGATGGGATAGTAAATTTGGTTAACTTGGATCAAAATTTCCCAAAGTATAAAGATATAATTTTCCAATTTTAAATAACTTAGATTATGTAGAAATGATTTGGAAATGTTTCCCTAAATAAAAGGTGAAACGATTTGGAAGTATTCCAAGATTTAAAAGGTTTTAAAATTAATCAAATGGTTTGATAAATGAGGCTTAATGATTCCATATACTTTGAAAAAGCTAAAGGAATGCTTTAATGAATATATCTCTAACAGAAATCTGGTTTAAATAAAAAGGCTAATAAATTGAATGATGTATGATAATCACCTATATTCCTAAATGCCTTTTTATCAGTTTAGAGGAACCGGGGTCAGATTTGGGTAACTCCTACCTGAAAACCACTTCAAACCAATGTATAGGTTTGGAAGTGAAGACATGTTGAAGATGATGTTTATTGAAGACCAGAGATCTTCAGAATGTAGAGATTGCTATCACGAGTCCCAGGGTTTGCCCAACATTATATATATATATATATGGAAGTGGTACCTGCATTCTGAAATCCTCATTGTATTGAAGATCGTAGATCTTCATAGCGGAAGGACTGCTTGTTGACATTCTCTGGGTAGATCCCAATATAGAGACATTTATTATAGCAGTGGTCCTTTCATGCTTTGAAATATTCGGGTTGCAAGGACTACTCACTACTAATGGTAGTAGGAGGAGTGCCTTCGGTTTCATTCAGTCCCAGATTGAAGTTGTATGGACGAATGTCTGACCATGCATTTTTAATCATATTAATTGATCTTTATCAACATATTATTTGCTTGGTGGTGGAGAAGGAAACTTCTCTTAGCTTAACACTGTTTCCTGAGACATACGAGCTCAGGAGTTATACATTGGTAGAAATTAGTTGTCTGATTAAGGAATGGCAATGTGGCATTCTAAGTGGAATGATCTTTGTGGAAAAATAAAGCATGGCTTTGTGAATAGCAAAGTGTGGCTTTTTTAAAATTGAGCGTAGCCTCACGAGCCTCACATCCTGGAGATGATACCGCTAATTATGTAGTCTGCAGGATATATATTTCAGGCTATCGGTTGTATAAGTATGTAAGAGTCCAGTGGAATCTGGATCCTCAAGGCATTTATTTTAATATAGTGGCTTGCTTGTGAAAAGAGATAAGGCTATCGAGTATTGATAGTGTGGCAAGTGCAGTTCCAAGTGACTTGCTTGAGAAAAGCGATTAAGGCACCGCGGGAACTATGTTGTTATACGTGGATCGACGGAAAAGGCTACCAGTTCCCTATCAAGTTGGAAATCCAATTCCAATACGAGCTTTACGATTTTGATTGTATTCCAAAACTAGCTGTAATGCTTTGCAAACATTTTAGCTATCCCTTTGGTATCAAATATTTCGTCCAAGTATATTACGTTGACCTAGTCCGAACATATTACCATAGACTTAGTCCGGGTATTGATACTTTCATTTTGTATATATTTATTTGAAAAGTGTTTTCAAAACCAATGTCATTAAGAATAATATCAAATGTTTTGATATAAAGTAATTTTGTTATCATAAGATAAAAACCTGTCTGTATTTATGTGTGGACGTGGTCTTATGAGATACCCTTCTTTTCAAAGGTTTTAATTGACATCAGCATTTATAAATCGAGTATCTAACCCTGGTTTATCAAGCATGATCCGAGTATTTCTAATAGTCGAGTCAGATCCGAGTAGTTTCAGGTTTAGTTGAAGACACTTGGAGTTTCTAGAGGAGAGCTAGAGATCTTCATCTACATATGGGTGTATTCTATTATCTGCTTCATCTATTGCATTTGTTTTTATCTTTCAGCATTTGTAGAGACAGAGGATTTATGACTGTCCAGGCCGAGTCTAGGTTAGACTCTGATATTGTATTCAAAATTTTCTACTGTAAAGATTATATATTTAAATAATATATGTTATTCTATTCATGTTAAATCCTGTTCTATCTTTATTTTCTTTTTCCATAACAATCGGGCTTTCCAGCACTTAGATTTGCAACATGTGAATATCGAGTATTAGTGTCGATTTTCGAGGGTCGAAAATCCCGTTCGTTTCATTTGGTATCAGAGCGTAGGTTGAGCGAACGCCTAGGGTTTGATGGGGTAAAAATCATTATAGATAGGGTTAGTAGTACCCTAGAATGAGTAACTCGTTATAGATAGGGTTAGTATCACCCTAGAATGAGTTTGAGAGTATTATATATATGAGCGCGTATTTTTTATTTGATATAAAAATTGTTTTGTGTTGATTTATCTGTTGAGTGGTTATAGATTCTGGTCAATGCATCGGATCACCGTTATTGATAGGGATTTCTAAACACCTGAACAAGACAAAGCGACACACTATTTTTAAAGGATTGTATTTTAAGCATAAAGGAAAAGTTTTGTAATATAAAATAAGTTTGGAATTAAATTTATAAGGAGATTTATTAACAAAGAAATGTTGAATTATGAATTATAATGGTATTATTCCAAATAAATGATAATTGATTTCTTTTGGAAAAAAGATAGAAATATTTTTGTGAATAAATATTTTGAAGAAAAAAAACGGGTTTAGAAAGATATTTAAATGAAAGATAACAGTTTTATGAGATGTTTTCATAATGATTTGTAAAGCTAAATAAAGTGCGGATGTTATACATAGAACATTTCTTCACATGATTTTGATTTAAGATTCGAGTATGGAACTTTGAGGTATTTACAACAGTCCGAAAAAGGATTTATCACTCGACTCTTGACGACGAACATTGATGAGGGTTTACGATTGGGTACTTACGTTTTCTATCATAGTTGAGGGTTATGCAAGGGAAACGAAGTTTTCTGATCAAAAAGTCTAATCAGAGTCTGCACTAGAGGATCGAGGGATCAATACTAGTTCAGAAGTAAGTTGTGGATTTGAATAATAGATCGAATCAAATATTGTGTACGGATGATCTATATATATCTACGAATCTAAGTTTAAAAATAAATATATTTTGGGCAGACAACTTTGGGTTTTGTTGTGGTATAATTTCGGGGACGAAATTCTTTTAAGGGGGAAGTCTATAATGACCCACAAATTTATCAGTTTGATAAATTATATTTATTTTGAAAATATTCGAATATAAGGTTAAAAAACACAAGTTATGATGGTTTGAACAATAAATAATAATGGTAATAAGTATTTACAAAAAATATTTCCTTTTAAAATATATCGATAAAATGGCCGAAAACCATTTTATCGATAAATAGCTCTATAATCATAAAACGTCGCGCTCGGAACTAGATACATATACTTATTTTTATAATTGAACAGGAATATAGAATAAAATTTATTTATCTATTTTTGGAAATTTATAAGTATGTATGACATCCTCAATGATGTCCTTATATATAAATATTAATTTATGGTTTTAAATTGAGATTTAATGATTTAATAATTATTATAATAATTTAAATAATTATTTTTAAAGGATAGTAATTCATTTTAAATAGTTTTAAAGTGATAACAAATGATTTATAATAGTTTTATAAAGAGATATATAATCAGTTTGAAAATTTAAGAAAATCGATATCGCTTTATCGGTATAATAGCAATTTTTGTAAATAATAGTTAATATTTATTTATATGATTTTATAATTCAAATGAGATCACTTTTATTAATTAAAAATGATTATAAATTTTTTTTTCAAATTGTTTTAAATACATATGTAATTTAAATTATAAGTGAAAATGTGACTGGGAATCGATTTTCCGATTTCAATGGTTTGACAAACGAAAGTCATTTCAAGTTGTTGCAATGTTATAAATGACACTAACACATATTTATATGCATGTATACATATCACATACTCACATATAACATATGTTATAAATATATATACACATATGTTACAAATATCAAAGATATTTTATGAAACTTCACCCTTAAGCTTGCATAAAGTCAACAATTAGGACATGAAGTGATTTGAGGTGATGAAGCACATGGAGGGGGAGGACCAATGTGTATAACACGATGGGAATGATGGGAAGTGAGATATTTGTGAAGTTACTTAGCCCTTAAGGCTTCCAAGGCTATAAATACATGCCTTCCCTTCATTATATTTTCACATCCATTCCATACATTCTAAACTCTCTTCTTCTTCTTCTCAGGAAGCTTCTTTTATGGCTTCTTAAATAAAATAATGAAGAATAAAAATAGAAAAAGAAATAAGCAAATATACGTATACATATACACCATTCCACTTCAAATAAGACCATATCTTCTTCTCTTCTCTCTTTTAATGGCCATATGGCCGTGATTTTTGGATGGTAGAGGGTCTTAGGCCATGAGCAAGGAGATGAGGCCGTGAGTTTTGGAGGGTGGATGGGCTTGGCCATGAGCTTGGTGGTGGTAGGAGGTCAAGGTCGAGAGCAATAATGAAGGTAGAAGGATCTTCGAGCACTTAATGGGTGGTGGAGTTGTTTAGTGAAGTATAAGATGATTTGTTGAAGTGTTGTTTGGATAAGAATGTTGGTAGAGAGTTTGTTTTGATAAAGGCGAGTACTCGATTTACTTACATTTAGAAAATAATTATATGAATGTTTAAATTATAAATTTAAATGCTTGGTTGATAACTTGAATGATTATATGATTTATTATATGGATGTTGATATAGTTGATAACTTGGTTGTGATAAATTATGAGAAATCATAATAAAAATGGTTAAGAAATTAACCAAGAATAATTAATGAAGAATTGATCCATATGGATTTGTATATGGAGTTTGTTTAGCCTCTTAATGGTTTTGAAAATATAAGAAGATTGAAAACGAATATTATAATAATATAATATTATGAAATGATTTAAATGTGAAAAAGAGATTTAATATGGAAAAATTGGTTTAAATGTTTGAAAATGGTTTATTAATGTTTTATAAACATTAAAATTCAAATTGGAGAAGTTTTGTCAAATAATGAATTTGGAGTCAAAAATAGGCGCGTCGCGTAACGGTAGTTCGCGATTTCGCGCCGTTAAAGTTAAATCCTTCTATAGGATGAAATCGGAGTCGGATTTCTTTGCAATAAGAATTTTTCGAACTCTTATGGCTATTGTTTTCAAATAAAAGAAAAGGATCAAGATTTTATTAAGTAGATTTTGAAATATAAGTGAAATAAGTTTCTGGAAAAATCGCGGTTTTGCAGTTCGAAATCCATAAAAGGATTTCTTTGAAAATGATATTTTAAAATTGTTTAAAAATATGGAATAAATCTTATAAATCTTTTAAAATGTTTTTAAGGTGTTTTGAGTTATAAAAACAAATTTTCAAATGATAGAAAGTCGGTTTGATCAATATAGCTTAAAAAGCACTTTTCGTAGCACTTTTTCGCAGCACTTTTCTATAGCTTTTGATATATTGTTTTAAACACAACCATTCTTTTTCAAATCTTTTGAAAATGTTTTCAAATGATTAATAAAATATTTTAAAGGTGATGTGAAGGATTTATGGAATGGTTAAATGTTAAATGATTTAGAGTCGATCAAATAACTTGACTGTCTTATGGGTGCTAGAGAGATAGTGTCTAGGCTAGAGTTTGGAAAACCAGTTTTCTACTCTCCTTGGCTATCCGAACTGGCCCAATGGATGGGATAGTAAATTTGGTTTACTCGGATCAAAATTTCCCAAAGTATAAAGATATAATTTTCCAATTTTAAATAACTTGGATTGCGTAGAAATGATTTGGAAATGTTTTCCTAAATAAAAGGTGAAACGATTTGGAATTATTCCAAGATTTGAAAGGTTTTAAAATTAACCAAATGGTTTGATAAATGAGGCTTAATGATTCCAAATACTTTGAAAATGCTAAAGGAATTCTTTAATGAATATATCTCTAATAGAAATCTAGTTTAAATAAAAAGGCTAATAAATTGAATGATGTGTGATAATCACCTATATACCTAAATGCCTTTTTATCGATGATTGGTTTGGATGAATCGGGGTCGGATTTGGGTAACTCCTATTTGAAAACCACTTCAAACCAATGTATATGTTCGGAAGCGAAGACATGTCGAAGATGATGATTATTGAAGATCAGAGAGCTTCAGAATGTAAGGATTGCTGTCACAAATCCCAAGGGTTTACCCAACATTATATTTATATCATAGTGGTATCTGCATTCTGAAATCCTCGTTGTATTGAAGACCGGAGATCTTCATAGTGGAAGGACTGCTTGTTGACATTCTTTGGGTAGCTCCCACATTTATTATAGCAGTGGTCCTTTCGTGCTTTGAAATCTTCAGATTGTGGGGACTACTCGCTACTAATGGTAGTAGGAGGAGTACCTTCGGTTTCGTTCAATCCAAGAACGAACTTGTATGGACGAATGTCTGACGGTGCATTTTTGATCATATTAATTGATCTCTATCAACGTATTATCTGCTTGGTGGCAGAGAAGGCAACTTCTCTTTGTTTAACACCCTTTCCTGAGACGTACGGGCTCAAGAATTATACATTGGTAGAAATCAGTTGTGTGATTAAGGAATGGCAATGTGGCATTGTAAATGGAATGTGCTTTGTAGAAGAATAAAGCCTGGCTTTGTGAATATCAAAGTGTGGCTTTGTTAAAATTGAGCATAGCCTCACGAGCCTCACATCCCAGAGATGATACGGGTAATTATGTAGTCTGTAGGACATATATTTCAGGCTATCGGTTGTATGAGTATGTAGGAGTCCAGTGGAATCTAGATCCTCAAGGCATCTATTTTAATATAGTGGCTTGCTTGTGAAAAGCGATAAGGCTATCGGGTATTGGTAGTTTAGCAAGTGCAGTTCCAAGTGACTTGCTCTAGAAATCAGATTAAGGCAACGTGGGAACTATGTTGTTATATGTTGATCGATGGAAAAGGCCACTAGTTCCCTATCAATTTGGAAATCCAATTCCAATACGAGCTTTGCGGTTTTGATTATATTCCCAAAATAGTTGTAATGCCTTGCAAACATTTCAGCTACCCTTTTTGTATCATATATTCCGTCCAGATATATTTCATTAATCTAGTTCGGATATATTACCATAGACTTAGTTCGGGTATTGATACTTTCATTTTGTATATATTTATTTGAAAAGTGTTTTCAAACCAATGTCATTAAGGATAATATCAAATGTTTTGATATAAAGTATTTTGGTTATCATAAAATAAAAACCCATCCATATTTATGTGTGGGAGTGGTCTTATGAGATACCCTTCTTTTCAAAGGTTTTGTTGACATCAGCATTTATAAATTGAGTATCTCACGCTGGTTTATCAAGCCTGATCCGGGTACTTTTAATACTCGGGTTAGATCTAAGTAGTTTTAGGTTTTGTTGAAGACGCTTGGAGTTTCCAAAGGAGAGACAGAGATCTTCATCTATGTATGGAGTATTCTATTATCTGGTGCATCTATTTCATTTGTTTTTATTTTTCAGCATTTGTAAGGATAGAGGATTTGTAACTGTCCAGGCTGAATCTAGGTTAGACTATGATATTGTATTCTAAATTTTCCGCTGTAAAGATTATATATTGAAATAATATATGTTATTCCATTTATGTAACATCCTGTTCTATCTCTATTTTCTTTTTCCCATAACAATCGGGCTTTTCGGCACCTGGATTTGCGGCACGTGAATACCGAGGATGTATTAGTGTCGTTTTTCGAGGGTCAAAAATCCCATTCGTTACATAAGACATGAGTAAAGAGGCAAACAAGGTAAGGGAGAGGGAGCACCAGCTTGGTGGGACTTCCTTACTGCAAATATTTCTAAAGAAGTGTTTTCGTAGGCCCGATTTAAAGAAGGTTTTGAGGATCAATTCTTGCCAACAATAGGAAGGACAAGGATGTATAAGAACTTCACGGACTTGAAGCAGGGGGATCTATCGGTAGCAGAGTATAGGATGTAGTTCGATGAGCTATCTTGTTTTGTACCAGAATTGATCAACACCCCCATTTAAGAAAAGCAAGATGTTTCTTTTGGGTACGACAGAAGAGTACCATGAGAAAATGACTGCTCACGTTAAAGGTGCTTTTGTGGATTTAGTTGATATGGCTTTAAGGTACGAGGCCTTGGAAAAGAAAAGGCCTACTCCAGTAACACCTAGTGGAAATACCAGTGGAGGTGGTTCTAACAAGAGAAAGCTTAATCTAAGTTGGAGGTACCAAGGAAAGGGAAAGCCTGGTAGTGGGGCTCAAGGGAGTCATTTTAATGATTTTGTTTGCCACAACTATCAGCAGAAAGGAAACATCGCAAAGTTTTGCAAAAATTCTAGAATTCAGTGGCAACAATAACAGCAAAGTGGCTATCTCCCCGATGGTCCAGAAGACTTTCTGTTTTAATTGCCATCAGCTTGGGAATATGGTAAAGGACTGCCCACTCATAAAGAAGGTGCAGCAGCCCAAGGTGTACCCGTTAAGAATGAACCGTCTACTTCAACGGATGTCGAGGGAAAAGACGTCCTTGAAGGTACCTTACTGATTAATGGTATTTTTGTTAGAGCATTATTTGATACCGGTGCCTCTCATAGCTTTATCTCTTTAGAATCAATAGATAAATTTGATTTTATTCAAAGTATCATAGAAAACCCTATGTGTGTGTCTAACCCTATAGGTGGGGTAACCCATTTGAGTATGATGTGTAAGAATATGCCAGTTTCCTACCTTTCTCATCACTTTTCTTACGACCGGTATGTCTTAGACTTTAAGGGATTTGACATTATTCTTGGTATGGATTGGTTATGAAAGTATGAGGTTGTCTTAAAATATAATAAGAGAACTGTACCTTTAGTGACGATATAGGAAGAAAAGCTAAAGTATCATGTAAGGAACCCGGTATTTTATGTGTAATTTCCTGTATGCCCTAGAAGCATCCTAAGAAAATCTAGGGTCTATTGAAGTTGTTAAGAATTTTCCGATGTATTCGAAGAGGTTAAAGTTTACCCCCATACCGAGAGATAGATTTATGCATTGATTATGTCCCTGGTGCAAGGCTTGTGGTTCAACCTAAGCAAAAAATGACTCCGAGGTAGAGAGAGGAGTCGGTAAGTTCAACCAATGACCTATTAAGAAGAGGATTGATTAGACCTAGTCATTCGAGTTGGGGATCTGCTATGGTGTTTGCCACTAAGTTTGATGGATCTTTAAGGTTGTGCGTGGATTATGGGGAGTTAAATAAGCCGATAATTAGGAAGAAGTATCCCTTACCCCGCATCGATAATCTTTTTGACCAACTTCATGAAGCTACAGTATTTTCTCAGATGGATCTAGCTACTGGATTCCATCAACTGAGGGTTGCTAAAGATAGTATACCCTTAACTACATTTGTTTATGCCTTTCGATCTAACCAATGCATCGACATATTTTGTAGATCTCATGAACCGTGTTTTCCAAGATATTCTTAATAAGTTTGTGTTAGTTTTCATTGATGACATCCTTATCTTCTCCAAATCCAAGGAGTAGCATAAACATCATTTAGAAGTGGTGTTGGAGACATTCAGGAGACATGTCCTAAAGGCAAAATTTTCCAAGTGCTGTTTTTGGAAATCCAAAGTAAGATCTTAGGATATATTATGTCAAGAGAAGATACTTCAGTAGACCCAGTAAAGGTGGAGGCTGTTCAGGAATGGAAGCGGTCACGGACTCCTACCAAGGTTCATAGTTTATTAGGTTTGGATGGATACTATAGGAGGTTTATTCAAGATTATTCTAAGATTTTTTCCAATTTGACTAAGCTGACTAAGAGGGGGAGAAGTTTGTATGGACTCCAAAGTGTGAAGAAGCATTTCTGGAATTGAAAAAGGGATTGAACAGTGCACCAGTTTTGGCTGTTCGAGATGGAAATAATGGATTCACGGTTTACACATATGCTTATAGGGTGGGACTAGGTGCTGTTTTGATGCAGCATGGTAGAGTGATTGCGCATGCTAGCAGGTAGTTGAAGACTCACAAGAAGAACTACGCTACACATGACCTGGAGTTGCTGCCCGTTGTCTTTGCATTGAAAATGTGGAGACACTACTTGCTGGGTAAGGATGCTTCTATTCCTCTTAGTTTCTTTTTAATCTTTAGAGATTTTAGGAGTAAGTTTTCATTCTTTAATTGGGTGAAAATTTTCAAGCTCTTCACGGATCATAAATCTTTGAAGTATCTTTTTACTCAGAGGGATTTGAACCTGAGGCAATAGAGATAGTTGGAATTTCTGGCAGCTTATGTTTTGGATATTCTTTAGACGCCAGGAAAGACTAATGTGGTGGCAGATGCCTTAAGCAGGAATGCTATTTTGACTCTGTTGGAGGTTACCCCAACACTTCAAGAAAGGATTACGAGAAACCAGAGAAAGGATGAAATACTGGAAGGATTAATTCAAGGAGTCAAAGGAGGTAGATAATCAGATTTTGTGATGGATAGTCGAGGTAATTTAAGGATGAACAGACGATTGTGTGTTCCAAATGTGGATGGGCTGAGGTAGGAAGTTTTTTCTGAATGCCACAAGTCTAATTTAAGTACATCTAGGAGTTCATAAGATGTACAAAGACATGAAAAGAGTATTTTGGTGGTCGGGAATAAAGAAAGACATTTTAGTCAATGTTAACAGATGTTTGTGCTATCAACTAATCAATGGTCATCATCAGAAGATAGCCGGATTATTACAACCCTTGGAAATACCTATTTGGAAATGGGAAATGGCATTAACGGATTTTATCAATGTTTTACCCATAACCAGAAAAGGAAATGAAGGAGTATGGGTTATTATGGATCATCTAACAAAGAGCGCACATTTTATTCCAGTAAAACCAATGAGAACCGCTGCTTCCTTAGCTGAAATTTTTATGAGAGCGATAGTCGGGTTGCATGAAGTTCTTATGAGTATTGTAAGTGATTGAGACCCCATATTTACTAGTCAATTTTGTGAGGCATTACAAACAACTCTAGGAACAAGTTTGAGCTTAAGCACAGCATGCTACCCCCAAGTAGACGGACAGACGGAGCTGGTGAATCGAATTCTAGAGGACCTCTTGAGAGAATGTATTTTGGATTTTGTTGGATCATAGGAGGATCATTTGCATTTAGTTAAGTTCTCTTGTAATAATAACTTCCAAGCAAGCATCGGTATGGCACCTTATGAAGCCCTATGTGGAAGACCATGCAAGTCACCAGCATGTTGGGTTGAGATGGAAGATAGATAGTGCTTGGGCTAGACATAATCTGAGAGGCTACAGAAAAAGTTGCAGTGATTAAGAAAAGAATGAGGGAAGCCCAAGATTGCCAAAAGAGTTATGCTGATAAGAGGTGAAGAGATTTGGAATTTATGGTTGGAGACTTGGTATTCATAAAGATTTCACTAATAAGAGGAGCTGGTAGATTTGGAAAAGCTAGAAAGTTAGATCCAAGGTATGTTGGTCCCTTTCGTATTCTTGAGAGGATCGGATCGCTTGCTTATAGGGTTGCCAGAGGGTTGGCAGTGTTCATAATGTGTTCCATGTGTCTCATTTGAGAAAATATGTTCATGACCCATCCTTGATTGTGGAGCCATCGATTCAAGAGGAATTGGAGATAGAACCAAACCTAATAGTGGTTAGACATCCAGTTTATGTTGTGGATCAGGATGAAAAGAGAATGTGTAACAAGGTGGTGCGACTAGTTAAGATTCAGTAGAGTGAGGATCCAAGAGATTGCACTTGGGAGACTATGGGTCGTATGAAAAAAGCCTATTCTGAGTTGATGTTGGGATAGCTAGTCATAAGTTGTGTATATAGTGTATGTTTGTTTGCTATGGATGTTTAGTGCATTTTTTTTGTATGTGTTTTATGATATGAATATATAGCTTTTTGCATAGTTTGAATTATCTCCTTGTTTGCTAATTTTAAGACGAAATTCTTTCAAGGGGGAGAGTGTTACGACTCAGAATTTAATATCTATTTAATTGGATATTTAATTATATTTTTAAATAATTAATAATAAATTTTTATTAACAAATAAAACTATTTCAAATGAATACTAATGACGATAAAATCATTTTAAATTCTTCTCTTACTCACGGATGGCTTCTACCAGCTAGCTTCTTTCAAGGCAATGGGAGCTCATCTATTCATCTCCCTCTTACGAGCCTATGCTCAGGATGTTCTTCGATCCCAACAAGTTCATCGCTCGTGGGCTACCCTCTTAGCATGTTCTAAGCTTAGATCAATACCTAATGATACAGGTTCCATCAATTTCATTTACTTGGCCATGAGCATTTGGAGATCAAGAAAACAAGCTGGAAGCTACAAGTAGAAAGCTCCAAGCTACTTCACAATTGTTAACCCAAAAAATGGATCAACGCCCTGGTTTGAGCTTAAAAGCACCAGCTCTGTTTTGATAGGGTGTTTGTACCAAAACTGGGCACAACACTCTTCGGAAGTTTTTAAAGAGATAAAATGAAGAAATTAAATGGAAAGAGAGGAATTATCTAACAAAAACTCCAAATTTCATATATGAAAGCAATTAAAATGCAAGGAGACACAAGAATTTAGAGTGGTTCGGCGGATCGCCTACGTCCACTATGAAGTTGTTAGCTTTATTGATCTTTCTTCGAAGATTACAAGTGAATTCAGCAAATTACAGTGAATGACAATGATTTTGCAGCAGTAAATCTCGTTGGTAGCAGCACGAATGGAGCTCAGATCTGGATCCGGCAGATTCTAGGCGTTGAAGGTCTCAAAAAGGAAGAAGAACCCCTTTTCTGTTGGCTTTGGGGGTCTATTTATAGGTGTAGGAGGCTGATATTTCGCTCAGATCTCGGGAGAGCCTCTCTGGCATGTGACCAGGCCCGCACGCCCAAGCCCGTGAAGTTTCGGTCCGATCCATGATCGATACGAACAGATTTCATATCGATAAAGATTTCATCCAATGGAGTCGAAATTTGGCGTGGACATTCTTTAGCATGCACGTAGTCTTCTGTGAAAATTTCATAGCATTTGGACTTGTAGATTAGGAGATATGATCGATACGAAATGAGATTCTTGGTTAGCTGTTTCGTTCGACTCGCTCTGTTCGACTCGCTTCCGTTCGACTCGGTGACGTGGCGCTTGAGTCTTTGGATCACTCTGTCCTTGATGCTGTTTTGAGCGAGTCGAAGTGGAGCGTCCTGAGGGATTCGAACAGTGGCTTTGCCAAGGGAGTCGAACTCGATGGAGTCGAACAGTGGTTCGAGCGGAGCGAGTCGAAGAAGGCATCTGATGGAGGTAAAGCGGAGCGAGTCGAAATAGTCACTTCTGATGGTTGTGAAGCGAGTCGAATCTGAGCGATTCGCAGTTGGCTTCCGATGGTTGCGAAGTGAGTCGAATCTGAGCGATTCGAAGTTGGCTTCTGATGGTTGCGAACGGAGAGAGTCGAAGTATGGCTCGAAGCGAAGCGAGTTGAAGTATGGCTCAAAGCAAAGCGAGTCGAAGTATGGCTCGAAGCGAAGCGAGTCGAAGTGTGCACTTCCAATGGATTCGAACTGGAGCGAGTCAAAGAAGGCTGTTCTTAACCAATTTTGTATCGTTCACAACTTGAGCATACGAACTCGGATTGACTTGAGATTTGGAACGTTGACTCTTATAGCTTAGGTTGTCATGTCATATCAATTTTAGCTCGATCTGGACTCGGAAAAAATTCGTCGATATCCATAGTGAGCCTGTGTATAACTGATCTCTAGGAAGGGCCGTCATTGGTTACTAGTCAATTCCTTGGTGTCACGGCCTTGCCAAAAGGCGGGATAACATTTGCCCCCCAAAGTACGTCTTGTGAAAACATGATGTGCTTTGAAGTGCTGCAATCTTCATTCTGAATAGT
This sequence comes from Allium fistulosum, assembly GCA_030737815.1. Lineage (NCBI taxonomy): Eukaryota > Viridiplantae > Streptophyta > Magnoliopsida > Asparagales > Amaryllidaceae > Allium > Allium fistulosum. The sequence continues at coordinate 148,627,883 of CM060908.1, forward strand.
TATCGTCTTTTTGATAAAAGCTGTAATCTTCGACTGTTTTTCTTGATAATGTAAACTGTTGACTGTCAACTGCTGTACCCTATATTGTTGCAACTGATTGCTGTATGCTAGCGATTAGCTGTTTGCCGTTGTAATCGTTATTAGATGAGCTTTTGATTCCTGTAAATCTGGAACATTGAATATTGGTCCGACATACATGCATATATGTTAACCTGACTCTCGTTGACATTTGCACGTTCACGAGTCGTTGTCAGTTTGTTTTATATTGAATTCCGTATCGATCCTCTCCTGAACCGACGTGAAATTTGTGGTAACAATGCTCGATGGTTGCTTTTCGAATGTTCTTTCGTAACGACCCTCTCCTGAATCGACGTGAAGGGTTGAAACATTGGAGACGATTTTTATCGAATTTAGGGATGTGAAATGAGCATTTCGAATCGATATAGGTGGTGTCACTGGATACGAACAGGCAATTCGTATCGATGGAGTTGGCCTCTAGAAGTAGTGATTTGATGGAGTCAATCTGCACACGAGACGGAGTCGAAGGTGATCGATACGAAGTGTGGTCTCGTATCGATGGAGTCGAATTGGACAGGGGACGGAGTCGAAGGTGATCGATACGAAGTGTGGTCTCGTATCGATGGAGTCAAACTGGACAGGGGATGGAGTCGAAGGGGAGACGGAGTCTAAATGATTGCTCGTTTTGCTGCACCGGAGACGGAGTCGAAAACAAGCGATACGAAGGGGAGCTTCGCACCGACGCACTGGAGAGGGAGTCGAAACGCGTGCTCGAATCCACCGGGATACGAATCGTTTATTCCTTTTGCTTTCGAGTCCATATAAATACTTTGTACTTAGCCATTTTTCCACTTTTTACCTTTCGCTTTCCTTCCTTGCCTTTGTATCGCTCAGAAACTCGAGAAGAAAGAAGAAACATTCTTGCCTTCGAACCGATTCATACCTTCAATCATTTGAACTAACTGACAGATCTAGGTAATCCAATAAGCGAATCCACGCGTAAACGATGAGACTCGGGTTTTTAATACCAAATCAATTAGAGTTGTGATCGATCGAAAATTCCTTGGCCTCAGCTTCGTGTCGATCTGGAGTAGGGGTTTCGAGATGATGAGGCGGAGGCCTTTGTATCGATCGATGGCAGAGCTTCACATTGAATCGAATGCTTTGAATACGTGGATCGATACGAAGGGGTTACGTCTGATCGACTCCAAATGATGGCCTTGGATCGAGTCGAAGTTGAGTTCCTTGGAACGAGTCGAAATGGAATGCCCTGGAACGAGTCGAAATGGAGTGCCCTGGAACGAGTCGAAATGGAGTGCCCTGGAACGAGTCGATATGGAGTTCCCTGGAACGAGTCGAAATGGGCAGCCCTCTCGGATCGATTCGAACTGGAGGTTTTAATCGAGTCGGAGTGTTGCGCTCCGATCGATTCGAAATCCTTAGCCCCTTGATCGAGTCGAACTTGCACGCCAATCTTCTAACCGAGTCTAACTCGTATGCAAATGACCATGATCTATCGATGCGAACACGGCCCTTGCGAGCGATACGAATTGAACATTAAATAATCTGAAACTTCCTGCACATTTGAACAATTGACTCCGACGAGCTTCAAACTTGCATAACTGGACTTAATCGTTTCACCGCATATCTGATTGCCTATCGAAGCTCATCGACGAAACTAGAACTTATCAAAATGATAACAAATTTTAACTTGGACTGATAGCTAATAACTGGATGGCACGGTTGTGATGGTCAACGATGACGGTCCTTCCGACTGAGTTCCGAAGTCTCGTCGTTTACATGCTTTCTTTAATCCTGTAGATCTTCTCAAATGACATACAGTACTGTACTGCACAGCACACATTCACACACTTTACACTGGGGGATGCACGAGCGTTATTGCTTGTTTAACAATGATTTTTCATGAGCTAGCTATTCATGGAACCCTTAAGTTCACAGCAGCAGGAACTCCCGAGTTCTATTCCTCTATCCATCGAGATACCGGTTATTGAAGCCGAAGTTATAGATCCAGCCGCGGACGATCGTCTAGGGGCTCGGTTTATTTATAATCCGCAAGATTCTGTGCCGTCGGGTATCTCTGAAGATATGTTAGGACATATTTGTTTAAGGCACGGTTTGTCGCTTGACGACGTGCTACTTCCTGGGCCAAATGACAGGCCGCACGATCCCCCGGAGGGGTTTACTGCTTTCAACCATCACGCTTGCACAGCGGGGACACTCCCTCCCTTCAACCAATATATAAGGGAGATGTTATCGTTTCTTGGCATAGCTCCATCTCAGCTACATCCCAACAGGTATGCCTTGTTGAACAACACCTTTGTCCTGTTTATGGAGATCCTCTTTCGACCGCCGAAGCCGATCGAAATTAGATATTTATTCAACGTCAAGAGCCGTGGAGACAGCCCTTCTTTCACCTTCCTGGAAGCGGTCAGAAACTGCCACATTGTACTGGGGTCCTAGGGAAGGCTAAGTTATTATAAAACTGAATGGTTCTACGTTCGGTGCCCCCCTGGATTTGCTAGGCGGTGGTTGGATAGACGTAAGTGTTGCCATTTCTCTCTTGAATCATTGAGATATTAGTAGCTGACTTCAAAACTGACATACTTTTCCTTTTTTATAGCTGCAATCTCTCGTCCTGACGGCGCATACTTCAGAGAGCTTGTTCGGATTCTTCAAGCGTTCCTGGGCGAAGAGAGGCATATCAACTTGGTCCTGTCTGACAGAAACTTGAGGACTGTCGGGCTGATAGAACGGAGGCAGAGCATACAGCTGGAAGGGATACATAGAGTGGCCCCAAAGAAATGGGTGAAGCGCAAAGCGCCCGCAGTCGTGATAACCGAAGAAGTTGATCCGGAGAGAACACCTACCGATACCGAGCTCCAAGCTAGGCCTTCTTCCAATGTACAGGATTCGGGAGGAAGGAGAAAAGGCAAGGCAGCTGCTTACAAGCATTCTAAATCCATGAGATTAAAATTCGTGGTTGTGTCTTTGCCCGTAACGGGGGTTAGAATTTCTGAGGCTCCTCCCCCTCCGGTAGAGAATCCTTTTGAAGGGCTTGCTGATATCCCGATTCTGGATTTTGTGTCGTCTCAACACGACGCCAGGATGGAGGAGCTTGATAGTGCTCTTGAACAGAGCGGGTCGCTTGCTATGAGTGCGGCCGACATTTTCGGTTGGTCGAGGGGTTGCACATGCATACACTTCACTACACTACATGATTCACAACTGTAAATCGTCCAACTTAGGAAATCACTAACTCTTTCTTCGTTTCTCATTTTTAGGTACTATGTCTGGAAAAGGATCGATGCTCGGGAATCTCCGCTCGGCTCGAAAGTCTTCTTCTTATTATGATTCCCGCAGGAGGGACTCGGATAGAGATCGCGATCGCGAGTACTCTAACCAAGATAGGTACGGGCGTGATAGGGATAGAGAATATAGACATCGGTCTAGATCGCGCTCTCCTCCTACTAGACTTCCATCTCCACCCCCTATTATTGTTCCACACCCGCCAGAGCCTTCTCGTCATAGGCCATCTTCTCATACTTCTAGATCCGAGTCTTACCTTCAGAGAGTTGAGACCACGGCCTCCATAATTTCAGAGCAGGTCCCCACCGAGCCCACAGGAGAAGGGGCCCTTAAACTGGCTCAGATGCGGAAGGAATTTCCGAACATTTGCTTCGATGGCTATGTCTTCCCACCACACTTGAAAAGAATTCCGTCTGGAGTGGAAAACACGATGCATGAGTACGTTCATGACATCTACACCCAGTACAGAGAGTGGGTTAAGGCTGCGGAGAAAGCTTCTAAGGTGGCTGTTGAGCGAGCCAAAGCACACGATAAAATGGATTCCGATCTTTCTCAAAGGGATCGGATCATTCAAGTGCTCACTGCTGAGGCCGAGTCTTCTCGGAAACCTGAAATGGCGGCCACCAAAAAAGCTGATGAAGCGAATGTGGCCATGGAGAAGTTGAGGCAGACACATGTTGATTTGGTGGAGGAGATGGGCCACCGGAACACTACAGTCACCGCCGAGCGGGATGCGGCGGTCAAGGAGCTCAATAAACTCAAGGCCAAATTCGCCGACATGGCCAAGGAAAGGGATGATGCAAACAACGCAGCCCAGGAGGCGTGCGAGCAGACTGTTCTGCTTAAGGGTGAGCGGGATGCAGCTGTGGCTAAAGTCCACAAGGTGGAGGCTGAGGTCGAGGAGAAAGTGAAGTCGGCCGAGTCCAGGCAAGAGGCTGACATCGAAGACCTCCTCGTCGTTTACAATGCTAACGTGTTGAGGCATAGGGGTCTAGCCTGGCTCGACGATTACCCAACGCATCTTTATAACGCTTAGGGCCGACTGGTTGAGGAAGAGAAGGAAACGCATCAGGGTGAGTCTGTGGATGAATTTGAACTCGAGAATCGGATTCTGACTGAAGATGAAAAGAAGATTCTTCACGAGTCAATGATTCGGCATGAGAAGGAAAGACTTGGCGCACAGCACTTTGAAGTGGGAGAGGGTTCAGGGGTTGACCACCATGAAGCAAGTCTTGAAGTTCCCGCGTCGACCCAGCCCGAATCCTCGTATGCGGTCGATCCCCAGGCTGTTCTTGCTTACAATCCAGATCAGCCGCAGATGTCTTCGGCTGTAGCGCAAGTCACTGATGCCGCCGTGCCGCCTACGAGTCAAACTGAGGAAGGTATTCTGAACATTCCACATATCTTTCTTAAGTCGAAATCTTAGATCGAGTTAAGTTCTTATTCTTTGTCCAGTGATTAATGCTGCATCGACCATGCCTCCTGCTACTCAAGAATCATATCAAACGCAGGAGGCTATCATGAACGAAGCAATCACCGTAAGTTCAGCTGCCCCACCTGACGATGCCCAGGGAGGTACACTTGTCTTTGTTGAGCAGTTGATGGAAGAACTCTTTCGCCGTCATGGCGATCCTTTAGCTGACTTATCATTCGTCAAGGGCGGAGGAGTTCCTGCCACAAGCTCTTCGATGCCAACCACTGACGCTCCCGGCGAGGCTCGTTCGGGTACTGAAGAGGAAATCTTGGCACAAATCGCCGCTGAGATGGATGCCGCAGCACATGGCGGCAGCTTTGGAGGTGGGACGGTGGCGCTTGGTGCAACTCCGCTTAGAATGATATCGCCTGGCGGTACATTTTCTGACACTAGTGTGGCCATGCCATCTTCTACATTTGATCCTATCCCTCCGACTCCGCCCGTAGGGAGCATTTCTATCCACTCGAGTTCGGAGGAGGATGTTGATATAATGCCCTCGCCTGAAGACCCACCGCCGAAAAGCAAAGGCTCAAAGAGGAAGATTAGCGGTGGCTCCAGCGGGTCCACACCGAGAAGGAAGCCAAGGAAGAAGAAAGATTAAACATGCTTCCCCGGTTTATTTTGACTTGCATTTTGTTGGCCGTGTATAGATGCGGGTTCGGCCCCTGATAGGAGGAATTTTTTGGAAACTTGTATACAAACTTCTTCTATAAACAATGGAAATGAAACTTCTCTTTTTTGACTTCTTCTCTGTCATTGTGTATTTGCCTAAGTGTTTCAATATCTGAAATGCACTTGTGAAGTTTCAGCTTCCGAATAAAGTTTGTTTTTGTTCGCCAAGTTCGGGTACTGTGGACATGGTTTGCGACCAGGGAGCGAGTTGAATTTTTGTGTCGCATCGCTTCAGTCGATGGTCGATGCTTGAGTCCTGCCCCCCAGTCTCGGGGATGAGTTGTAGAACATCAGTCAGCGATTGCTTCTCGTTTTCGTCATGTTAGGCCTAGTGCCACTGAACCGATGTTTGAGTCAAGTGGAGACCGAGTGGTTTTTCCACGCTTGTTTGATTGTCGGTGATCATATCCGCACTTTGGGGATTCTCATTTGTTTACCGATGGTTGGTCACGCCGGCTTAAGCTTTAATCATATGTCCGTGATCTAGGAACTTGGAATTGACATTTGTACTCCGACCCGCGCTCTGGGAGTTTGGAGTTGATATTTGTACTTCGATTCATGCTTTGGAAACTTGAAGTTGGTGTTTACGCTCTGTTTCGCACTCTGGGAATCCGGAGTCGATGTTTATACTCTGATTCACATTCTGGGAATCCGGAGTTGATGTTTATACTCCGTCTCGCACTCTGGGAGTTCGGAGTTGATGTTTATACTCCGTCTCGCACTCTGGGAGTTCGGAGTTGATGTTTATACTCCGGTTCATGCTCTGGGAGTTCGAAGTTGATGTTTATACTCCGGTTCGCGCTCTGGGAACTCGGAGTTGATGTTTATACTCCGGTTCGCGCTCTGGGAACTCGGAGTTGATGTTTATGCTCCGCTTCGCACTTTGGGAATACAAATTTGACGTTTATACTCCGACTCGCACTCTGGGAGTTCGGAGTTGATGTTTATACTCCGACTCGCACTCTGGGAGTTCGGAGTTGATGTTTATACTCTGATTCGTGCTCTGGGAACTCGGAGTTGATGTTTATACTCTGACTCGCACTCAGGGAGTTCGGAGTTGATGTTTATACTCCGGTTCGCGCTTTGGGAACTCGGAGTTGATGTTTATACTCCAGTTCGCGCTCTGGGAACTCGGAGTTGATGTTTATACTCCGGTTCGCGCTCTGGGAACTCGGAGTTGATGTTTATGCTCCGCTTCGCACTCTGGGAATACGGAGTTGACGTTTATACTCCGACTCGCACTCTGGGAGTTCGGAGTTGATGTTTATACTCCGTCTCGCACTCTGGGAGTTTTGAGTGGATGTTTATGCTCCGACTCGCACTCTGGGAGTTCGGAGTTGAATGAAGGATTGTCGTGTATCAATCCTTTCTTGACTTTGATGTGATGGCTGGTCTTCGAGCTCGGGTTTCACTTAGCGAGTGATTGATTGCATCGCAGTCACTCCCTATTTGAATAAATTCCACCGTATGGTGAAACTTAGCTCTCCATGCATAGTAATGATCGTATGAAGCATTTCAAGTAAATCACAGCTCTGGCTCGAAGAGATTGCATTTTATTGCTGAAATAAGAAAATATGGCAAAGTCGGTTGCCTTGTTACAAATTCTAATTTCGAAATGCAGAAACAAATTGCAAAATGGAAAGTAAATTAAATGGATAAAGATAGCCTGTCATGTGTAATAGCGGCGAAGGCTCTCGCTATTCCAGGCTCTTGGCATAGTAAGACCGTCGACGGTCGATAATTTGAATGTGCCATCTCCGAGCCTTCTTTCAATAACATACGCTCCTTCCCATGTCGGCTTCATATGCGATGGAACCGGATAGATTCTTTTCAAGATGAGATCGCCTAGTTCAAAGGTTCACGGACGGACATTGGCGTTATACAATTGGGCGACTCGACTTCGATGCGCAACTGCCCTCAAATCAGCTTCTTCACGCTTCTCATCTAGTAGATCGAGGGATTCAGCAAGTAATATAGCATTTTTCCTCGGATCATAGTATGTCACACGATGAGAAGGTACTTCTAGCTCGACTGGGATAACGGCTTCTGAACCGTAAGAGAGAGAGAGAATGGAGTGTGTCCGGTCGCGGTCTTGTGGGTTGTTCGATAAGCCCATAAAGCCATAGGAAGTTCATCGACCCACTTGCCACCGACCTTTTCCAGTCGTTTCTTCAGAATAGACTTTATAACTTTTTTAACTGCTTCGACCTGTCCGTTTGCCTGAGGGTGTGCGACTGCGGAGAATTTCTTTTGGATGTGAAATCGTTTGCAGAAATCTTTAAATTCAGCACTGTCGAATTGGGTTCCGTTGTCCGTAATAATGGTGTGTGGGAGACCGAATCGACAGATGATGTTGCGAACTACAAAGTTGATTACTTTCTTCGTTGTTATGGTAGCAAGAGCTTCGGCTTCAGCCCATTTTGTAAAGTAATCAACTGCGACAATGGCGTATTTCGCGCCACCTTTTGCCAGAGGTAGAGCACCAATGATATCGATGCCCCACATCGCAAACGGCCATGGGCTGACCATTTGCGTTATCTCGGTAGGAGGAGCTCTAGGAATTCAGGCATATTTCTGGCACCTATCACACTTCTTTGCATAATCCGACGCATCGCGATTCACAGTTGGCCAGTAATATCCGTATCGGGGTATTTTCTTGGCAAGCGCTTGCCCCCCGGTGTGATCGCCACATTCTCCCTCGTGCACATTGTGCAATACTCGTTTAATTTCATCGTAAGCGATACACCGGAGTAGAGGGACTGAATACCCTCTTTTGTACATGATCCCATCCTGGATGGTAAATCGTGAGGCCTTCCGAAGGACTTGTCTCTTTTTGCTCCTGCGCTCCGGCAGGGTTCCGTGCTCAATGTAATTTATGAGTGGAGTCATCCATGAATCCTTTTCGAGGACGGTTTCGCATACCCGGTCTATTTCTGCCCGGTCAATGCTTGGGGAGGATAGCGCTTCTACGGGAACGAGTCCCATTTGTTGAGCTTCACCTGTGCTAGCTAGCTTTGCCAATGAATCGGCCTTTTGGTTGCGCTCCCGAGGTATACAATAAATGGCATAATAATCAAACTGATTTAGCACTTCCTGAACTCGAGCTAAGTAAGCAGCCAACCTTCGATCTCTTGCTTGATACTCTCCCCGTACTTGACACACAACTAATTGTGAATCACAATAAATTTCCACCGCGATGATTCTCAAATCTCTGGCAAGTTTCAAGCCAGCTAAGATGGCTTCATATTCAGCTTCATTATTAGTTGCATGAAAATCGAACTTCAAAGCATAACATATGGATCGGCCTTCGGGAGTTTCAAGTACAACACCAGCGCCCGAACACCGATTGTTAGATGCACCATCGGTATAAAGCTTCCAGACGTATTCGGGGGATTTACTGGTTTCGGGCAAGTCCTCTGGAATGGTAAACTCAGCTATGAAATCGGCTAGGACTTGTCCTTGTATTGCTCGTCTTGGAGTGTAAGTAATATCAAACTGGCTTAGCTCGATGTTCCACTTGAGTAATCTACCAGACGTCTCAGGCCGCGAAAGGACCTGTCGTAACGGCTGGTCGGTGTAAACAGTAATAGGATGTGCCTGGAAATACGGTCGGAGTTTTCTTGATGCAATAACAAGGCAGTAAGCCAACTTTTCTAGCTTTGGATAGTTCCTATCGACCCCAGTCAATCGTTTACTGACGTAGTACACTGGCTTCTGTATCCTGTCTTCTTCTCGAATTAATGCAGCGCTGATAGCGTTTTCTGATATTGCCAAGTATACGAACAACTTCTCATGATCAATAGGCTTCGACAGGATAGGTGGTGTAGACAAATGTTGAACCAGTGATTGGAAAGCGCCCTCACACTCCGTGGTCCATTCAAAGTTTCGTTTTCCTTTTCGGATCAGATCGAAGAAGGGAATGCATTTGTCAGTGGACTTTGAAATGAACCTGCTCAATGCGGCTACCTTTCCATTGAGACTCTGGACTTATTTTATGGTTTTTGGAGTTTCAAGGCTTCTGATAGCCCAGATCTTTTCAGGATTAGCTTCGATCCCTCGAGCGTTGACGATGAATCCAAGGAATTTTCCGGATGCAACTCCAAAATGGCATTTTAGTGGATTTAGCTTCATTTTGTATTCTCGAAGTATGTTGAACATAGTTTCCAGGCCTTTAACATGGTCGGTGGAGAGCCGTGACTTCACAAGCATGTCGTCTACATATACTTCCATTGTTTTCCCGATTTGGTTGGCAAACATCCGATTGACCAATCGTTGATAAGTGGCTCCGGCATTCTTGAGTCTGAATGGAATAACTTTGTAACAGTAAAGTCCCAGATTGGTTACGAAGCTGGTATGTTCTTGATTGGGAAAAATGCATCGGTATCTGATTGTATCCAGAATACGCATCCATGAAGGATAAGAGTTCATGCTCAGCTGTCGAATCTACTAGCTGGTCAATTCTGGGAAGCGGGAAACTGTCTTTGGGACATGCTTTATTCAGATCGGAATAATCGACACATGTTCTCCACTTTCCGTTCGGCTTTCGGACGAGCACGGGATTCAACACCCATTCAGGATATAACGCATCTCGAATAAACCCGTTCGCTTTAAGCTTTTCTACTTCTTCTTTAAGGGCGGCAGATCTCTATGGATCCATACCACGCCTTTTCTGTTTGACCGGGACATGCCGCGGGTCAATGTTCAGGATGTGGCTCGCGATGTCCGGCGAGATCCCACACATATCGGAATGTGTCCAGGCAAATACGTCAAGATTTGCCCGCAGAAATTCAACCAATTCCTCTTGAGTTTGCTGGCTTAGCTGAGATCCAATCTTTATCATTTTCGAATCATCGTTATTGTCAACTGGGACATCAATCGTCAGTTCGGCCGGGGATGCTTGGCTTTCTTTAGATTCCCCTTCATCTTCAGTTTCTCTCGGGTCAAGTTCCTTGAGGAATTGGCTGGGGTGCCCGGGCCTGGGCCCGGGCGTTAATTGTCAATTATCGGCAAAACGGACGCAGAGAGATTCCTCCATGCCCTTTCCTTTCTCCTTTCGCTGCGCCTCCCGCAGCTCAGCGACATAGCAGGCTCTGGCTGCAGCCTGATCAGCTCTGAATGATTCCTATTCCATGATCAGTGGGAAAATTTAAAGTCAAACACCACGAGGCGATGGCTGCCCTGAATTCAGCAAGGGCTGGTTGGTCCAAGAAAGCATTGTAAGGGGAGTCTATGTCCAAAACAATGAACTGCAACATCCGTACTCTCCGACGTTCTCCAACTCCCAACTCTACTAGCAGTTCCACCATTCCAGTGGGTATAGTAGCACTTCCGTTGAAACCATGGGCTCGGGATTGACAAGGCTTCAAGTCCGTGGCTTCCATTTTCATTTGATCATAAGCACGCTTGAAAAAATATTCACAGAGCTTCCACTGTCAACTAGGATCCTCTTCATCCAGGCGGGACCTACTTGTGCTGAGATGACCAGTGGATCGATAGTGGGGGCTTCGACTTTATCAGCGTCTCTGTTCCTGAACACGATGTCATCTGCCATCGTTTTCTGTTGCTTGGCCGGAGCGCCTTCATCAAAACTACTACAACACTCGAAGTCCGCATGCTTGATAGAACTGGCATACGACTCCATTTCCTTCCAACTTTGATCTGTTGGGTGAGGACCACCACTTACTGTATTGATGAACAACCTCCCGCCTGTATGAGCGGGTTCCTCTTGTCTTTCTTGATTTGGCGCACGATTCTGATTTGATGGGCCCGCACCGCCAGACTGCGGCGCCCGCACATACTGATCCAACTTCCGCTCACGTATCAGTTTTTCAATAAGGTCTTGTAAGTGATGACATGTTAGTCCATGAGATGATGGTTTTGATGACAACAACCTTAGAATAGATTATAAAATATAAATACTAACATTACAAGTTTAGATATATATGTATATGCAGGATCTAACCATGCAGGTATCAAGAATGAAGACTGTACAGTATAGAGATTCAAGATATAGAGATAGAAGACTCATGAGTATCAAGGTTATCAAGAGTTCAAGATTTCAAGGTTAAGTTTGTTTTATTAGGAATATTGTTAAAACTCATAGAAAGGCACTGACATCTTAAAATCTATTTTATTCGTGGAATAGAATCCACTTCGAGCCCGTTAAAAGGATGGAACCCTAAGTAGGATGGAACCTACGAAAATCTAGTGGGACATTGTTTTGTCTCCACTAAGCTTAATTCAAATGATTTTTCAAAATTATCTTGTTTTCGAAATGATTTCAAAACTTTCCTTTTAAAAGATTCAAAACCCTCAATCCCGTTTTTAAAATAATTTTAGCCTCAAAACTTCTTTATTTTCAGAGTCAAAATTTCTCCTGATTTTAAACTGTCTTTTCAAGTAATATATTTAACTTTTAAATTATTTATACTTTGATTTAAATTATAGTTAAATAATATATATATTGTTCTTTATATTCACTTATGAATTTCAAATATATTCAAGTATATTTATAAAGTTTTAAATAGTTTTTATATAAGATAAATATTATTTTTATAAAAATTTAAAACATCAAATTTGGCTGAGGGATGTCGACATGCCCATAGGCACCATGTCGACATGGTGACAGTTGAGTTCAAAATTTAAATTTTAAAAGAAGTGTCTATTCTCCATAACTCTTCACGAATGGACATGACTGTTGTTCTTCTATAAATAGGGGTTAGTTTCAACGAATTTTATAACACTTTTCTCTGATTTAACTTCTCTTCTTCTTCTCCACTTTCTTATTTACAAATTACACCATTACTCTACCGAAATCAATATCGAATCTAACTAGATTATTTCTGGTTTTGATTCTCTTCACTGTCTCTACAAGATCCAAGTGCTAATCTGAGTTATAGACTTTTTGTAATCAATTGAGCAAGAGAAGGTGTGATTGTAGCCCTGAAAATCAATTGGGTGAAGTTGTTGCCCCGGAAATCAAGTATCTCTACCTAGAGGATTGTTATTCTGGAGGGTGTACCTCGTAGCCTTGAAACCGAGGGTTGTAATTGTTGAAGTGATTTTGAAAGGAAATCCGTACTTAGTTGTGCGGGACTGGATGCAGGGTAACTCCGAACCAGTATAAAATCCGGTGTGTTCTTTCCTTTACTGCTTTTACTTTATATTTGCATCTGTGTTTGATTCTGTGTTCATATCTGTGTCTGATTAGTGTATATATTGTTAACAAAGTAAGATAAATTCAAAAAGATTAACAAATTTCTTAAAACACTATTCACCCCCCCTCTAGTGTTAATTCTAGCCTTAAGATCCTTAATCCGCATTTCTCTCATGACACTCATTGGTGTTGTGACCATAACTCTCATGGAATCTACAGAATTTTCCTGTTTGGATTTGTCTCTCAGTTGGCGGTTTTGGGGCAGGTTTCTTGTATTGCATGGTATTGCAGGTCTGCAAATACACAGTTTCCAACGACGTGTTCAATAGAGTGTAATTATCGTACATGGAAGCTCTACGCCGTGGACCACGATTCTGATCGCGTTTTTTGTTCTGATTTCCATTGTCCCTCTGATGATTCTGTTTGTTTTGTGCGTTCAACTGAATTTTTCCAGAACTATCTCCGGATTGTTTAACAGCGATGTTACTTTGTATTCCTTCGATGTTGGGCCCTGCGTCATCCTGCTTCCTAGACTGTTTCGCATCCTCCCTTCTCAGGAATTGGGCTGCCTTGGAATAGAAACGGTCCAATGACGCAGGTGGTTTTCCATCTAACCAATTTCCGAACTCGGAATCAGCATCAATCCCCTTAGTTAATGCCATCAGGATAGAGTTATCATTGGGATTGCTTATTTCTGCACACGCAGCATGGAATCGCTCCAAGTAACGTCTAAGTGTTTCTCCGGGAGCTTGTGTAACATTAGACAGAGTGTTAACGTCTTTAGGCCTCGCCACGTGCATACGGAATTGTTCAACAAACTTGGTGGCCATCTGGTCAAAGTTAGAGATGGATCGTGGTGGCAAACGAGTGAACTACATGGTAGCGATGCCCCCTAGGGAAATGGGGAAACTACGGCACTTTACTGCATCATCAGCTCTCGCAGGATTCATCAGCCATTCATATTTCAGGACGTGCTGATTGGGATCAGAACTTCCTTCATAAACTGCAAAGCTGGCATCCTGAAGTGTCGAGGTGGTTCATCATATAATACGTCATCGGTGAAAGGGGTATGACTCCGGGAGATTCCCCAGTCGTCATTACTGAGACCCTGACTTTCACGGATCATTTGACAGATCATTGTTGGTATATCCGGCACTCGGATACTTGGAGCATGTTGTGCCAAGGTGTGGTCGGGTTCCACAGCGCGAGTCTGGACCGGACGCGGTCGACGGTCCGTGCCTCGCCTCCTTGGTTCAACATCCTCAGGGACATAAGGCTCAGGAGTCTGCTCTCGTTAGTTACACTGAGGATCAGCTTGGTTTCTAGCATCACCTCATCGTCCGGCAGTGGTGGTAGTAGCAATGTTGCCCGTGACATGGTAAGGAGCAGCTCCTCCTCGAGTTGAAGGTTCTGTACGGAGACTGGCGGATGGTCCAGCTCTAGGTTGCCCAAGATTCGAAGCAGGTTGGTGTCCCATGGCTTGGGTGTAGCTTACACCTAGCCGTGGGCGTGTGGATCTGGTTTGGCCATCGGAGGAGGCTGAACTCTCTGTGGAAGAATAGGAACCTTGGTCTCTTCTGGATCTTCTTCGCCTTTGGCAATTTAGTTGGTTGGTCAACTCTACGTTGGCGCGCAGTTGTTCAGTTAGTTGTTGTCGACTCTGGGTCAATTCTTGGAACAGCGTCTGGAACTCTTTTCTGGTAACCGGACCTGTTGGATCTAAAGGTCCGGCGGCATCTTGATTTGATGGAGGCAATTGCGCGGGATTCTGTCGGTCCCGTTCTCCTTGATCAGCAGCTGTAGAGGTAGTCCGTGTACTTACCATGGTGAATTAGTGAAAGTCCTTTCCTAGATCTGATACAGATCTGAATAGAATGGAAGGGCTTCAAAGTTCTAGATCTGGATCTTCTTCTTGGATTTGTGCAATCTGATATAGATAGGAGATCCAAAGAGCAGGAGAAAAATTGGGTTTTTCTCAGTGGAAGCACCAAAGTGTTTGTACCAAAATTGGGCACAACACTCTTCGGAAGTTTTTGAAGAGATAAAATGAAGAAATTAAATGGAAAGAGAGGAATTATCTAACAAAAACTCCAAATTTCAGATATGAAAGCAATTAAAATGCAAGGAGACACAAGAATTTAGAGTGGTTCGGCGGATCGCCTACGTCCACTATGAAGTTGTTAGCTTTATTGATCTTTCTTTGAAGATTACAAGTGAATTCAGCAAATTACAGTGAATGACAATGATTTTGCAGCAGTAAATCTCGTTGGTAGCAGCAGCAATGGAGCTCAGATCTGGATCCGGCAGAGTCTAGGCGTTGAAGGTCTCAAAAAGGAAGAAGAACCCCTTTTATGTTGGCTTTGGGGGTCTATTTATAGGTGTAGGAGGCTGATATTTCGCTCAGATCTCTGGAGAGCCTCTCTAGCATGTGACCAGGCCCGCGCGCCCAAGCCCGTGAAATTTCGGTCCGATCCATGATCGATACGAACAGATTTCGTATCGATCAAGATTTTATCCAATGGAGTCGAAATTTGGCATGGACATTCTTTAGCATGCACGTAGTCTTCTGTGAAAATTTCATAGCATTTGGACTTGTAGATTAGGAGATATGATCGATACAAAATGAGATTCTCGGTTAGCTGTTTCGTTCGACTCGCTTCCGTTCGACTCGGTGACATGGCCCTTGAGTCTTTGGATCACTCTGTCCTTGATGCTGTTTTGAGCGAGTCGAAGTGGAGCGTCCTAAGGGATTCGAACAGTGGCTTTGCCAAGGGATTCGAACTTGATGGAGTCAAACAGTGGTTCGAGCAGAGCGAGTCGAAGAAGGCATCTGATGGAGGTGAAGCAGAGCGAGTCGAAATAGTCACTTCTGATGGTTGTGAAGCGAGTCGAATCTGAGCGATTCGCAGTTGGCTTCTGATGGTTGCGAAGTGAGTCGAATCTGAGCGATTCGAAGTTGGCTTATGATGGTTGCGAACGGAGCGAGTCGAAGTATGGCTTGAAGCGAGTCGAAGTATGGCTCGAAGCGAAGCGAGTCGAAGTATGGCTCGAAGCGAAGCGAGTCGAAGTGTGCACTTCCAATGGATTCGAACTGGAGCGAGTCGAAGAAGGCTGTTCTTAACCAATTTTGTATCGTTCACAACTTGAGCATACGAACTCGGATTGACTTGAGATTTGGAACGTTGACTCTCATAGCTTAGGTTGTCATGTCATATCAATTTTAGCTCAATCCGGACTCGGACAAAATTCGTCGATATCCATAGTGAGCCTGTGTATAACTGAACTCTAGGACGGGCCGTCATTGGTTACTAGTCAATTACTTGGTGTCACGGCCTTGCCAAAAGGCGGGATAACATAGGGCAATATCATGGATCATAGATATAGAAAAAGAACAGTAAAAGAAAGAAGACAGAGAATTTTTATAGTGGTTCGGTTGTTAATGAAGCCTACGTCCACATTGTAGTTTTATTATGACTGACTGGTGTTACAAGTAGTGTTTGATTACAAGGCTTTTGATTAACCTTAACTAGATAAAATCTCCAGAGTTGGAATCCACTGGAGAATCATAGTGAATCCCTTTGGAGATTATTGTAAGGGAGGTAGAGAGTGAAGAATGTTTCCAACCTATACCGGATAGTGGAGTTCATCCTCGGATAGTGGAGCCATAGAAAGAAGGCAAAGGTGGTGTGTTTGAAGTCGCTATACTCGACCATTCCATCAGTGCGGGTAATGTTCTTGCTTCCTCTGAATTCGGGAGCTTCCAACTTATACCGCAAGAGCAAGAAGAATTTAATGCTTTGATTTTTGACCTTATAGGTCCCTCTACCTTTCCTATTGACGTGCCAGCTTCTTCGATGCCCGAACTGTCGCCATTTCCACATCCTCCGTGGTTGTGTCTGTTCCTTTTTCAGTTTCCACGTCCGCTTCTGGCTCGCAATCAGGCCGGAAGCCGAAAAGATAGCTGCGCTTCATGGCCTGGACGACCCTTCTGTGTCTCTAAAAGGCGACATAACAGCGGCAGAGGCCAAGGAGCAGGAAATTTAGATGGAGCAGCCCCAGAAGACTCAACATGATCTGGTTACTGTTAAGAAGGAAAAGATGGAAGTGATCAAGGCCTCAAAGAGCTCTCAAAAATAACGAAAACGCAAAGGGAAGGAAAACTCTTTTGAGAAGGCTGTAGAGGAAGAGGAGGACATTTCCACTGGAGTGTTCGTTGACATTACCAGCAGTGATAGCACTCCTAAGACGAGGCAAAAACTACCAACAAAGGGCGGAAAAGGGAGTAGTGGAAGGAAGCATTGAGAGGCTTGTGTAAAGACTGATTTTATTTTTGGTTCCTTTTGCGTCATTTTGTTCTAGTGCAGAGTCTACACTTAGTGTTTTTGCTGTGGAGTCTATATTTTCTTTTTGTTGGCCTGTGTTGTGTGGGTACGGCCCCTATATTTTGACCCTGTGTAAAGAAAATTATAAGCAATATATTGATATTTGACTGTATTCTCATATGTCTGCTCATATATGTTTTGTGCGCTTGTGCTTGTTTTATTTTGTACTTATCTAGTCATGTGATTACTGCCAAAATCCTTCGTTTGAAGTAACAGAACTTAAGAATTAACAGAACTTAAACATTAATAAAACTTAATAATTATTAGAACTTAATAATTCTTTACTTAAAAATTAATAGAATTTAAAAATTCTTTGTTTGGAGTGACAGAACTTGTGAACTTATTGTTCACATGTGTTTTTATCCAAGTACCGATGTATGCCCCCCAGTTCACAAGGCTGTTTTCTTCAAACAATTTTCACATGACCGTAACTTAGGGCTTAGATAATTTTCATATCAAATTCGAAATTTGGCTAAGTCATAGCTTGATTTTCCTTTTTTTCGGGGGTTTTGCCATGTAATCCAAGTTTCTTGTAATATTCCAGCAAGTATGCAATATATGTGTGTTGGAGAGGTGCACATTGCATGGGTTAAATGGGGGCAGTTTTAATCATTAAGCCTCCTTAGTTGAAACTTTTCTGTCAGTTTGTAGCATTCCAGTTTTGTTGGAGTTGTGCTCATTATTCTCGATTATAGGGGTAGTTGGCGTTGGTTATGATATGCGCGGTTTCCGAGATCGATATGGTTCGCTGGTTTGGAAAAGTATTAGTGCTCCTCGATGCCGCCTATCTTCGAGCAGTATGATTGGTCTAAGTTTTAAGAATTAGTGTGCGATTTCTCATGCTCCTCACTGTTGCCTATCTCCAGGCAACGGGAGGAGTTAGTGTTATGGAATTTAGTGCATCGCTTATGAAGTGCACGGCTTTTCGTTTTCCTCAATGTTGCCTAACTTCGACTAGCGTGAGGAGGTATTATTTTAGTGTGTGGCTTATGAGGTGCACGGCTTTTGTTTTTTCTCGGTGTTGCCTATCTTCGGGCAATGTGAGGAGTTATTATTTTAATGCGCGGCTTATGAGGTGTGCGGCTTTTGTTTTTCCTCGGTGTTGCCTATCTTCGAGCAACGTGAGGAGTTATTATTTTAGTGTGCGGCTTATGAGGTGCGCGGCTTTTGTTTTTCATCGGTGTTGCTATCTTTGGACAACATGAGGAGTTATTATTATTGTGCGTGGCTTATGAGGTGTGCGGCGTTTGGCACCCCTCGGTGTTGCCTATCTTTGGGCAATGCGAGGAGTATAGTTTTAGCCTTCTCGATGTTGTCGGAGCAACACCGGTTTTTAGAAGGAAAAGATCGGGTTCCGCCGATCTAACACTTTGAGTCAATTTGCTTCCGTCGACCCAGCGAAAAATTACTATGAACACGGTTTTGTTGGTTCAAGAAGCGAAAGCGGGGCAGCTTTTGCCTATGTACAATGCCCCCAGCATCCCGGGATGGCTTATTTGCTGGAAAATAAAAAATACATAAGGTAGCTTCCAGACCAAGTAACGGCGAAGCGATTCACTATTCCATACCTGGGAACTTGAGTTCCGTTGACAGTTATTAGCTTGAAAGTCCCGTCTCTTAGCTTTTGATTAATGACATATGGTCCCTCCCAGTTTGGTCTGAAGGCCCTCGGAATGGAGTAAACTCGCTTGAGCACAAGATCTTCCACTTCGAAGGTTTGATTGTGAACTTTGGAGTTGAAGTACCATGCGATCCTTTTTTGGTGGGCGCAGTTCTCAACTTTGCTTCTCTTTATTCATCAACCATATCTAGCGATTCGAGTAGGAGCTGATCGTTTTGTTTTTGATTGAAATTCTGCCTTCGGTGCGAGGGGACTTCCAATTCAACAGGAATCATTGCTTCTGAACCATATGCTAGGGCGAACGGAGTGTGGTCGGTTGCCGCTTTGTGGGTAGTTCTGTAAGCCCATAGTGCGAGTGGAAGTTCATCAATCCAGTTTTCTTTGGCTTTTGCTAGTCGCTTTTTGATACTGGACTTGGTGATCTTGTTTATCACTTCCACCTACCCGTTTTCTTATGGATGAGCCACTGCGGAAAAGCTCTTTTCAATTTGGAAGCGCTTGTAGAAGTCTTTAAACTCGGCACTTTCGAATTGGGTTCCATTGTCAGTGATGATTTTTTGTGGTATACCAAACCTGCAAATGACATTTTTAGTAACAAAGTTAATAGCTTTCTTTGTGGTTACGGTGGCCAGCGGTTCCGCTTCAGCCCCATTTTGTGAAATAATCTACGGCAATTATGGCATATTTGGCTCCTCCATTTGCTATTGGTAGGACGCCAATCAAGTCGATCCTCTATACTGCGAACGGCCATGGATTGACCATCTATGTCAGCTTCATTTAAGGAGTTCTCTTAATTTTACTGAATCTTTGGCAGCAATCGCATCTTCTGGTGTGATCTGCAGCATCGTGATTTATTGTTGGCCAGAAGAACCCGTATCGAAGGACTTTCTTCGCATGGGTCTGCCCCCTAGTGTGGTCTCCGCATTCGCCTTCATGTACCTCCTTTAGAATTTGTCGTGCTTCATCATCGATCACACACCTAAGAAGGGGGGTTGAGAATCCCTTTCGATAGAGTATTCCATCCTGTGTCATGAACCATGGCGCCTTTCTGATGAGCTTCTTCCATTGATTTCGGTCAGTTGGAAGGGCTCCCGCGAGTAGATAGTTCTTTATCGGTGTCATCCATGTATCTGGTTTGACGGTTGTTTTAAGAATCCAATCTATGTCCATTTCATTTATGCTTGGGTTGGACAGAGTTTCGACTGGGACTAGTCCCAATGACTGAGCTTCTCCGGAACTTGCCCGCTTTGCTAAATAATCTGCCTTAGTATTTTGCTCCCATGGGATGTGAGTTATGGTGTAGTGCTCGACGTTGCTTAGTAGTTCTTGCACTTTAGACAGGTACGGGGCATGATTTTCTCCTCGAGCCTGGTATTCCCCCTTTACCTAGCAGACGACCAACTGGGAGTCGCTATAGATGTGAATGGATTTTATCTTAAGTTCCTTCACCATCTTTAGTCCTGCTATGAGCGCCTCATATTCAGCTTTGTTATTCATCGTAGGGAATTCCAAGCGTAAGGCATAGCATATTGCTCTTTCTTTGGGGGTTTCGAGTACTACCCCTGCCCCTGAACAGAGATTGATGCACCATCTACAAAGAGTTTCCATTGAGTCTCCACCTCCAACAACGCTTCTTCTTCGTCGTCCTTTGTGGTGAACTCGGCAATGTAGTCTGCTAACGCTTGCCCATAGATAGCTTTCCTAGGATGGTATGCAATATCATATTAACTTAGCTCTATGTTCCATTTAAAGAATCTCCTGGAAGTTTCGGGTCGGTACAACACTTGTTTCAAGGGTTGGTCAGTTAATAATTTGATTGGATGTGCCTGAAAGTATGGCTGCAACTTCCGGGATGCGATCAAGAGGTAATACGCTAGCTTTTCCAGTTTTGGATAATTCTTCTCAGCTTCGGTGAACCGCTTGCTAATGTAATACACAGGTCACTGGATTTTCGCTTCTTCCCGCATGAGAGCGGCACTCAGTACATGCGGTGAGACAGTTAAGTAAATGAATAGGTCATCTCCAACCACTGGCTTTGATAAGATTGACGGAGCTTCCATGTGTCATAGCAGTTCTTCAAAAGCCGTTTGACAAGCTTCACTGCGTTCGAAGTTTTTTTCCCTTCTTCAGTGCATTGAAGAACGGTATGCATTTGTCTGTAGCTTTTGAGATAAATCTGCTTAGTGCTGCGACTTTTTCATTCAAGCTTTGAAGTTCCTTCTTATTTCTCGGGGCTTGAAATTCTCGTAGCGCCGTTATTTGTTCTGGATTTGCTTTGATGCCTCGGGCACATACTATGAACCCCAAGAATTTCCCAGAGGCTACTCCGAAGTGACATTTGAGTGGGTTGAGCTTCATTCCATACTTTCGAAGTATTTCGAATATTTCAGTGAGATTCCCTAGATGGTTAGCAGCTACTCGAGATTTGACCAACATGTCATCCACATAAACTTCCATTGTCTTTTCGATTTGATGTTTGAATATAGTATTTACTAACCTTTAGTATGTTTCCCCGGCGTTCTTTAAACCGAATGGAATTACTTTATAGCAGTACAGCCCCAGATCGGTGATGAAGCCCGTGTTTTCTTGATCTGGCTCGTGCATCGGGATCTGATTGTAGCCCGAATATGCATCCATGAATGACAACAATTCATTCCCCGTCATTCCATCCACAAGCTGAAATAAATGTCGTCGAAGGCGGGGGACCGTATGGAGCTAGAATTGGAGAAGATAAAGGGAAGATGAAAGCCGATGACACCATCAAAGACTCAAAACGACAGAGAAATGGACCAAGATTCTCCTCATACACCGACCTGACTGAAACCACGGGGAGGATATACCTAGATACGAGGGGGCAGAACCTCTACCGAAGGCCGCCTAGGAGGGAGCCTACTGATCGGGAGAAAAAATCTGAATTTTTTTGCATCTTCCACGAGTTGAATAGGCATAAGATGAACGAGTGTCGACACCTTCGTGATCTGATAGAAGAACTGGTCCGAAACAACTAGCTGTCGCAATATGTGAGGAGCAGAATTGCAGTGGAATTGCAAGAACAACTATCATCCGTGGCAAATGCATCAAGAAACGCCTAAGGACAGGCGCCGAGGCAAATTATCCCATGACTGGGGTAAACGGGAGTCGGATTCGATTCCAATGCTTTGTTTTATCATTTCTTTTCCCGTAACATTTTGGTATGTAAAAAATAATAATCGAAAGCTGCTTACACGTGTACGGGATCCCGAACGGTCCCTAGGCACGCTCTAAGTCAGATGCCTGAGAGAACTTTGGACAACAATCATCAAAGGCCGCTTACACGTGTATGGGATCCCGAATGGTCCTTAGGCACGCTCTAAGTCGGATGCTTGAGATGAACATTTTGAATTTCTGCTTGTTTTGATTCCTACTTGTTTAATTTTTGATTTTAATATTTGAATTTTGATAACTGGTATTGATCGCCTTAGAGTCCCACCATGGGATCGGAGTGCAAGGTGCCAGTCCCCTTGCCAAAGAGCGAGTGGATGGACTTGTACGATATTGATCGCCTTAGAGTCCCATCATGGGACCGGAGTGCAAGAAGTAAGTCCCCTCGCCGGAGAGTGAGTGAATGGGCTTACTTAATCCCATTTGACTTAACAAACAAACAATCCGGAGAGATCATGCATTAAACTTACTTAAGCGGTCCGAAAAGATCGGACCTTAAACCAGATTTGGTTTTGCAAAAAAATGGATTTGAATGCCTTATAAATAGAACAACACAGATAAATCCTCGACGAACATAGGATGGCTTTGATATATGATGTGATACGAAGTGATTTTAATATATAATGTAAAAACTCTGAATGGAAGGTGAAAACTGATAGTGATGTAAATCTCGAATGAACACGGGACGCTTAGATATGTGTAATGTAATTAGAGACATGTGATGTAATAACCTCGAATGAAACCGGAATGATTGTGATATATAGATTACACTTAGGCTGAGTCTAGAGTCTTAGGTTGTAACGGGTTTGGAATGACTTGTAACTGGCAAGGGAATCTGAAGGAGCTAAACGATCCACCACGACTAAAGCTCAACAACAGAAGACTCGTTGTCATGACTTGTTCTAAAGCAAAGCAAACCTTTCATTCAAAAGGCATACTTTGGGGGGTAAATGTTGTTCGAGTTTTTAACCCAACAGGATCCAGCAGAATACGAAAAAATCCCGTCACATCAAAATAGCGTAGAACTCGATTAGAAAAGCTAAGGCATGGAATTAACAAGGGCCAAGCTATATGACTAAGATGACGACTGGGATCAGCGATGCCGAGAGATCAGCATTCCTTTTAGTTCAGTCAGCAGCTAAACGCAAACAGCTAGAGAATTGCCGTAGAAGTGAAACAGCAACAATAAAAGACTACGGAAAAATCTCCAATTACAAACCTCAGAAAAATCCTAAGTGCTTAGCTCATCAACTACCTATGCCTCTGCTCAAACCATCAAACAAACCGGATATGGAACACTGTCAAAAGAGGCAAGATTTGGTCCGCAAAACGAATCGACCCATCAGGTCGCCAACGACCCATCGGGTCGCCGTTGACCATTGGTTTTGGCTCGTTATGTGAGCCAAAGCTCCCTCTAAGGTCTCATGTAGCCTGCCTGCGAGCTGATAAAGACAAGCCTGACCCAGAAGCTCTTCGATCTCTATAAATAGCATCTTACCTGCAACACAATGGAGGGTCCTCCGGACTGATTGTTGAAGCTCTATTGTAAACATTCTTCACCCTTGGCCTCCCTCACAACAATCTCCAAGAAATTCACTATGATTCTCCAGTGGATTCCAAATCCAAGGATTCAATCTATGGAGAGATAATCAAAGTCTTGTAATCAAACACATCTTGTATTAACAATCGGTCTATAAGAAAAATATAAAGTGGACGTAGGCTTCATTAATAGCCGAACCACAATAAAAATTCTCTGTCTTCTTTCTTTTACTGTTCTTTTCTTATATCTGTGATTTGTGATATTGCTCTGTCAGAACAAGGCTGGTGCTTTCAAAATTAAAGTAAGGTGTTGATCCATTTTTTGGGTTAACACATCCATAATTATGTTTTTTCTTTTTTTTAGTTAGCATGTAGGAGGTAGTTGGATTTATAATACATTGCTACTATAAAATAATAGACGTTTGATAAAATCTATTGGAGGTTAAATGAACTATTTTTTAAATCTCAACTTTTGTATCTAATGTTGTTTTTATTTGATTTTTTTTCTATTCATATGATTATTAATTTCATTTACTTATTTTATTTTATATGGCATAGTTTGTTTATCAATACATATTTACATTTGTGCAGTGTATCAGTGATAAAGCTGATCTTTATTCAATTCTTAAACATAAGTATATAAGAAAATTAAGTTATAGGAAAATTATGTGATAACAGAATAGTCAAATTATAAATTTCATACCGTGTTTTAGGAAATCACAAAACCGTACAAGTAACTCATTAGCTTTGGCTATAATAGAAAAAAAAATTTGTTCATTTTGTTGTAAATACTTACTTTATAAACTGTTAATTCTTATATAAATGTCTAATGTCATCTTCCTTGACATAATTTTTTTTCTAAATCTAATATTATCCATCTTAATCAATATATGGTTTAATATAGGCTATGAAATATTCATATGCAACACATGATTTACATTGAATGTTTGGCTATCATTTATCCCGTGGAGATCTAATGAAACCACGAGTTATTTATTCCCCATAAAGTAAACTAATTTAAAACTAGATGGACCATAACAAACCATATTGTCATTCAACTAATAAAAGAAAGTACATGCTTTTTAGTTTATTTTATTTAAATTTAAACTAATATGATAACTAATTATTGTTGATTATTTTGATTGAATTTGAGAAGATTAATTACATGTTAATTCTTTTTAATGCTTAAATGAGATTCCACTTTTATTTCAATATATTATTTGATTTCGTAATAGAATAAAATTAGTTTTTGGTTTCATTTACTTACATGTGTTCCAAAGAAAGAGTTCGATAAATCATGTTTTGTTACTTTTAGTAACATTTTTGCAAATTTTCTTACAAAATAGAATAATGCTAAGGTTGCTGGGATCATTAAAGCAGGAAGATGCATAATTCTAGAGTAAGGTTTCTTTGAAAAACTAGCATGGTGAAAGCTCACAAGTACGAAATTATAAAAAATTATTAGTTCACTCGTGCTACTGAAGCGCACTTTGATCATTTCATGTCAATACGATATCTAACAAATACCAAGAATTTTTTATTATATATCATATTACTAGAAAAGGTGCTTGGGACCATAACTAAATATGTTTATTTAAATTTATCTATATTTCTCAAATAAACAATAGAATAATCTAAGTTCGTCTTCCTCACTAGTTTAAGAAATAATATCGAATGCAGTAGCAATTTATTCACTCAATTGCCACTGAGCTAGAATCATGAGAAGATGCTTCAAATAATCTTTAAATAGATACATGTAGTTCTGTAAAAGGAAAAATTAATTTGTTTAAATTTGCAAAAATTCAAAACTTTTACGTGTTGTATTTTAAATTTTATGGTCATCACATCAAAAATGTTTGTTATTAATGAATGTCTAAACCAAATCATTATTAGTAAATCAATTTTAGACACTTTGCTGGAAATTGATGAGTGGAGGTAATTTTACATATGACATTGTTTAATGTCATTGGCAAAGCTCTAGTGTTTAGTACAAACCTGCTTATGAATTTTGGTAAAATTATGTTTTACTGACTATTAATCGATTATTAAATGACGAACGTTGCGGTATTAAAAAGAGTACATTTTAAATGCACGTACTTGAATTAAAGTGGTATGAAAAAAATAAAATTACTATCTTTAGCAATACACATAATTTATACATGATCTATAAACTTAAATGATGAACTGGCTGGCAATTTGAAGGCTAAGTGGTGGAACTTTCAAATCTATGGTTTCACTTTCGAAAATAATGTTAAGTTTAACTCATTTTTTGGGTTTTATATTAGTTTAAACCTGAGTTCATAGACTATACAAATATTTTGTATAAACTCAATGTACAAAAGGTGTAATTTAGTTAATTTAAAAATTAGATAACATGTTTATTTATTGGCTTGGCTGGTGATGGTATTATAAATGAGTATTATCATATTTTCTCAGCTTTGATACTATGTTAATTAGTTGTTACTAACTGAATATGTCCAAGATAATTAATTCATTTAATTAGCATCAAAGAGTATTAATTTTGAATTAATTTGTAATTTGTTCTTTAATCCATATTGGAATTAAGCTAGGAAGGTATTGGTCATAATTAACAGGAGTTAGTCATATTTTATGATTTCATCGTCCCTTTAGTTTCAACTCATAGTTAAATAATAAATATGTTTATCATAATTACTCATGTTTCATATAACAATAAATGTGTACAAGGAATGGCTGCTAAGTCCTCAGAATTGAAAGATGATGAAAGAAAAGTCCCTCACAATAAAGTTGTGAAAATTAGGTCCCTATTTTTAGTTTTTGGTTAATTTATTCTACTTTTGCCCTTGATTTCAATGCTGGGACGATTTTCTGGCAGGGGACAGTTTGGTAAAAAAAAACAAAACAAGGACTTAATTTACATGGATTTATTTGCAGGGACTTTTTGTGTATGAGCTTTGAGAATAGGGATCTTTGGTCCAAAACCCCTGTAATGTATATTCTCATATAGAACCATGTTTTATATTGATCAGTATTGAGTTTTTTAATATTTATTGATAATTACCTACATTTTATTGTCATTTATTTTACATTTTAGATTATGGTAAACACATTCACTATTTTAAATTTTAGTTACAACAAAATACAATCATTTTCACTTAATTATCATTATTAATTCCCTTATTCAATTTGAATTTAAATTAGAGTTACTTCGAATAATATTATCATGCAACTGAAAAAAGGATTTAATTAATAAAATTAGCATTACTGGTAATGTAATCCTTCAAAGTTAGGACTGACTTATAGTTTATGTTAGTGTTTGTTGTATAACATCCACTGTATCCAAAAGTATTTTCAATACTTTATGCCCTTTGAAATTATTCAAGTATATTCATCGTTCAAGAGTTGTTAGTATGTTTCAAGAAAAAACATATAAAAAAAACTAAAAAGCATTTGTTTCACTTTCATGTAACTGAAAAAATTCAAAAAATTCCCAGGTAAAAAATAAATAAAGCATGTATGCGTAGAATGAATTCGTATTGGTATAAAAATAAAAAAATAAGAAAGAAAAGCTACAAAAATTATATTATATGCTGGCTCAAGATATAATTATCTAGCGTACTATGGATTCGCACTAGTATAAAAATAAAAAATAAGAAAGAACAGCTGCAAAAATTATATTATATGCTGGTTCAAGATATAATTATCCAGTATAGTGAATATTTATGCACATAAGTAAGAAAATGAAGGCCTACTTTCTATATTAGAAAGTAAATTATGATATTATTTACTTAAATGTTATAGACAATAAATTAATTCCTTTGCCTAGCACATGATATAAAATAATCGCTGTCATAACGACAATCCCTGTTAAAGAAGAATTATATTCATTAAAATAATTATGATAGTAGTAGATGAATGGAAATGAAGTTGATGCAAATGGTAGTTTTGTTATATGTTGACCAATCCTCGGATAATTAAATTTTGTATCCAACCTTTACATGTCATTAATAAAAGTCTGACATCAACCAATATAATTATGACATCAACTTTCACATAAACAAATTTAAGTTAAATTAAAATAAATGACAATAGTAAAATTATACCATTTAACATTATCATGAATATGATTATTCGATATTGTGATTTGTATGCACAGGTCACATAATGGTGATAAACTTCCTAAAGTAAGAAATATATGATGACATTAGTTACCTAATTGTTTGTATAACATATAATAAAAATAACCGCTACCATAATGGTAGTTTCCACTGGATACAGATTATAATAATTTAAGCAACACAATTTTATTGTCACTTGGAAGTTCGTGAGTTAGAGCTAAATGTAAGTTTGGTCTACACAAAATGTAGTATTCCTACTCGCTTTGATGTATAATCGATAGCTTTCATATTTTAAAAAAGTTATCAAAATAGCAAAGAACTGATAAGTTTATGTGTTAAAAATTGATTTACCAAAATGAAAATTGACATGTAAACTTTTCATATATACGATATACATATGAATGATATGTTTTAAAATGGAGTTGAGCACTTAAAATTGAAAAGGAACATAAAATTAACAAATTTAAATATATTAGCCTTACCACGTTTAATTACTCAAGAAGTATAAGTGCTACCTCATATAAATGATTTTTAGGTAAGTGTTGAATCAAAGTAAGTTACTTTGAAACTAAATTTGTTGAACGGGGTTTGAACGCCATGAAAATAATATCAAATTTTCAGATTTAAAAGATTGGGTATTAACCTTTAATCCAAATGTCAAAAGAATGTTGTTAACTCTTCAAAGTATCAAGGATCAAGGAATTGTTGATAAGTTGTGGAAAACGGAAAACTGAGAGTAAGATACATATCAAAAGTCTAAAATTGGTTAACGTGAGGATGAGGAGAAAGTTGCACAAAATAGTAAAAAAAAGACACACCAATCGTTATTGATTAAACTATTATTACTTAGGAAATATGTGCATCCAAGTTAATTTTCCTCCACTTAAGCAACAAATCTCAAACAGCAAAAAGGTTCATAATCAAATATATCATTTTGGTTCAAATCTAAAGCAAGATTTTTCTAGCACCGACACTGACAACAACGTGAACAACATGTAGGAAGTAAGAATTTGATTATTCATAAAAGACTTTGATAGAAACAAAATCAGTTGGAATGCAAAATAAAGATAGAGCACCATAAATACTATATGCAGGAAAATCACCATAGCAGTAAGTATTAGATTTGGTCTTTGGATTTGAAATACATTGGTCACACTATCATAAATTAATAACCTTACCATTTTCAATATCGAATGCAGTTAGAATCATAGCAATAATTTTTATACCCTGTTTTCTATTAAACATGAATACATAATTATTGTAACATCCCTCATTTCGAGGCCTTAAAATAAACACTACCGATGCTGCAGTCATCAATAGTGTTATTCTCTGATGACAAAATGCAATCATGTTAATCATATCAATGACATCAGAAGCATATGAATATGAAAAAAATTCAAACACAATTCATTACATTTCAGATATAAAATTTTCACATTCATTACATAATCTCATTTGTTGCCCATGTTTAGAGAAAATAAAATAATTATATAATACTCCAAGAGCAACATATGAAAATTCCCCCTTAGTTTATCAAAGTCTAATAATTGACAGTTATCAATCATTACATCCTGTAGGAAATGCGGATTATGGATCTTAAGGCTGGATTAACATTAGAGGGAGGGTGAATGTGTTTAATGGATTTTACGGAATTTTTGAAATCTTTGAAATTAAACACAAACAGATGCAATTCACAAAAACAGAAGAAATCACTGAATCAGACACGGATGCAGATAGTAAATAAAAGCAGTAAAAGAAAGAACACACAGAATTTTATACTGGTTCGGAGTTACCCTACATCCAGTCCCACACAATTTGTTGTGCAGATTTCTTTTCAAATATAATGTCGATATTACAACCTCGATTTTAAGGCCACGAGATACACCATCATGTCTCCGAGTCCAGGGCAAACTCTCTTGATTTAACCATGCTACAATATCACCTAATTGATTTATGGGCTACAATCACACCCAATTGATTTACAGGCCACAATCACAACGTTTCCAATATCACTTTGATAGATAGAGAGAATCGATATACTTCTTTAATTTGATTACAAATGATCCTATAACTTTGAATAGCACTGAGATCTTTGAGAGAGAGTGACAAAGAATCAAACTAGAGATGATCGAGTTTGATTCACTTAGGGTTTCGGCAGAGTTTTATTAGAATATAAGAGAATATTTGAGTGGAGAAGAAGGTGTGAAGAAATGAAGAAAAACTAACTTAAAATTCGTTGAAAATAACTGGTATATATAGGAGAACAACAGTCATGCCCATTCGTGAAAGGTTATGACGAATAGACACTTCATTTGAAAATTTGAATTTTAAATTCTACGGCTATCATGTCGACATGAGGGATGGGGGATGTCGACATGCCTATGTGTATTTTGAAAATTGATTTTGTTTTTAAAATGGTTTCTATTCTAAAACTTGTCAAAACAATTTCTAAACATTGTAAACCATTTTGAATATAGTTTAAACTTATAAAAGAGATTTAAACAGTAATCTTAAAAATATATAATCTATAATATAAAAGTAATATTAAAAACTAAGTGTAGATATATTTTTGAGATTTAAAGCTAATAATATTAAAACCAGAAGAGAGTTTAAAAACAAGAGATGATTTTGAAATCAAAAATAGTTTTTGAATTAAGGCTAAAATATTTAAATTGATAGAGATGACTTTAAAAAGATGTTTTGAAAAAATAAATCATTTTGAAAATTTCGTGGATTCCATTCCACTAGAAAAGGTCGTGGGTTCCATCCCACTAAAGAGGTCGTGGGTTCCATCCCACTATTAAAGCGAGAAGGTGGATTTCATTCCACAATAAAAAACCGAATAAAGATTTTAGTGCTATTATGAAGTTTTAACATAAATCTAGACTCTATTACTTATCTTGATATCTTGAACTCTTGATACTCATGAGTCTTCAGTCTTGATTTCTTCAATCTTGAATTCGTCAGTCTTGAATCTCTATACTGTATAGTCTTCATTCTTCAGTACCTGCATATACATATATATCTAGGCAAGAATATTAGTATTTATATTTTATAACAAGTCCTAAGGTTGTTGTCATCAAAACCATCATTTCAGGAACTAACAATCTCCCCCTTTTTGATGATGACAACCTTTGTTTATAAAATATACTCCACCAAACTTTGTTTCTACTTCGACTCCCCCTTATTCCAACAACTCCCTCTTAATCTAAGCATATCTAACTTATTTTATAATTCTCCCCCTTTGTCATCAACAAAAACTAAGCCTAAACTACATACCCCCCCTTAAACTAATAATTTGGAACTAAATGTTAATAACGAAGTATAATAAGTAAAAACATAAATCGATTTTTTTTATATATGTTGTTATATTACATAAACATATGCACAAATATATACAAATACACAATATATAAAAACATTATCATAAAAACAATCTAATGAGAGTCCTTGACAATTGGTGACTTGTGAACCGAACAATTAGGGTAATGGAGACAAAAGTTTCCACATTGTTCGACCAAATTACCATCTTTGTCAAAAAATACTTCTCCAACGCAAATAACTTTATCGTCCTCATCCATTTACGCTTCATCCTCTTCTTCTTCTTCTTCGTCATCTTCTAATGGATTATGAATACGTATGTTAGAGGAATCATCTTTAATCACGATAGGATCTGCATGATTATCAATTAGAAATTTTTGCAAATTTCTAAGGATCTTGCCTTGTTTCTCCTGTTCCTTTGCCATCTTTATTTGCATGACTTGTTATTCAGTCAAAATTTGTAGGGAATCCTTCAAAGTTTCCTCGATCTTCATCACTTGAGCCAATGTAGTTCGTTGAAATGGACCATAATTAGGAGAAGAGAAGGAAAAGGTAACATTTTGGTTTGATTTATAAGAGGAGGCCATTATTTTATATTTTTAAAAGTTTGTTACAGAGAAAATGAAGAGAGAAGACAGAAGATTTCAAAATATTGTTGTTTATATAACCACCAAACTGATTTTAGAGGGAAAATCAAAATTCAAATTTTACCATTGTATGTCGACATTGGGGGTAGGGGCATGTTGACATCCTTAAGAAAATTTTGACAATTTTGCTTTTCTATATTTATTAAATATATATGTTACTATATCTATATCTATATCTATATCTCAGTTATAGAGCAAATACCTAGTTCTCTTCTAAATTTAGTAATAAAGGTTGATTGATTTAAGGGTTTTGTCAGAATATCAGCTATTTGATTCTTAGTGTTGATAAATTCAAGAGAAATAATCTCTTTACTTATATTATCTCTGAGAAAATGATGTATGATATCAATATGTTTGGTTCTAGCATGATGAGTAGGATTTTTGGATAAATTTATTGCACTTGTATTGTTACAATAAATTGGTGATTTTGAAATATTTAATCTAAAATTCTTTAGGGTCTATTGCATATAGATAACTTGAGAACAAGCCAAAGTAGTGGAGATATATTCTGCTTCGGTTGTTGATAGTAAGACAGTATTTTTCTTTTTACTAAACCAGGAAACCAGAGAATGTCCTAAAAAGTGACAAGTTCCACTTGTACTTTTTCGGTCTGATTTACAACCAACATAGTCAGCATCACGGTATGAGATTAAATTAAATGAATCATTTTTAGGGTAAAATAGGCCATAGTCTAAAGTGTGTTTAACATATCTTAGGATACGTAACAGCTTTTAAATGAGTCTCTTTGGGTTGAGAATGGTACCTTGCACAGAGACAGACACTGTGCATGATATTAGGCCTACTCGCAGTTATATAGAGTAGCGATCCAATCATTCCCCTGTATAGTTTTTGATCGACATCTTTTGACATGTCTTCTTTATCCAAGGCTTCATTGGTTGCCATAGAAGTGGTTTCCACTCACAGTGGTCATACCAAACTTACTAATTAGATCCCTAGCATACTTTTCTTGACTAATGAAAATACCACTATCTAATTGTTTTATTTGCAATCCTAAAAAGAAAGTAAGTTCACCCATATGACTCATCTCAAACTCTTTTCTCATTATTTCAGAAAACTCTTTGTTTATTTCATTGTTTGTTGATCCAAAAATTATATCATCTACATAAATCTGTACTAATTGGATATCATTTTTGTTCCTTTTAACAAAAAGAGTATTATCTACTTTACCAATTTCAAATTTTGATTGTAATAGGTAAGATCTTAGTATGTCATACCAGGCTCTAGGAGCTTGTTTCAGACTGTATAAAGCTTTCTTTAATTTGTAAACATGATTTGGAAACTTTTCATTTTCAAAAAGTAGGGGTTGTTCAACATAAACATCTTCTTTAACAAAACCATTTAAAAATGCACTTTTGACATCCATTTGAAATAATTTGAAATTGTTATGGTTTGCCAAAGCAAGTAGAATTCTAATGGCTTCTAATCTTGCTACGGGTACAAAGATTTCATCATAGTCTATTCCTTCTTCTTGACAATAACCTTGCGCGATTAACCGAGCAAAATTTCTAACGACCTCACCTTGTTCATTCATTTTATTTTTATAAACCCATTTAGTTCCTATTATAGTTTTGTCCTCAGGTCTAGGAACAAGTTCCCATACATCATTTCTGGTGAATTGATTCAGTTCTTCTTGCATAGCAAGAATCCATGAATCATCAGACGATGCTTCCTTTGGATTTTTGGGTTCAATAGTTGATATAAAAGCTACATTACTCATCTTGTTTAGTTGATTTCTAGTTCTAACAACAGATTCTATATTTCCTAGTATTTTTCTATAGGGCGATCTTTTAAAAGCCTGATCTTTTTATTAGGACGAATAGTTTCACAATATGTTTCACTTGATTCATCATTTAGAGTAACAAAATCATCTTCATCATTTATTTGAACAAAATCTTTGAAATTTTCATCATAAGATACATGCATTATTTCTTCAATGGTGTTAGTTTTTAAATTGAAAACTCTGTATGTTTTACTTCTATTAGAATATTCGATAAAGATTCCTTTGTCAGATTTAGGATCAAATTTATCCAAATTTTCCTTTGTATTTAAAATAAAGCATTTACTTCCAAAAACTTTAAAATAAGATACCTTTGGTTTCTTATTGAAAAGAAGTTCATATGGTGTTTTATTGGTTAGAGGTCTAATTAAAATCCTATTCAAAATGTAATAAGCTGTAGCGACTGCTTCAGCCCAAAAATTTCTTGGTAATTTACTATCTGAAAGCATAGTTCTTGCACACTCTTGAATCGTCCTATTTTTATGCTCTATCGCTCCGTTTTGTTGTGGAGTTCTTAGAAAGGAAAAATTATGAGTTATTCCTTTTTTATTATAGAAATTCTCAAAAATTTCATTTTAAAATTCTCCACCATGATCACTACGAATAGTTTTGATTTTTAAAGAAAGTTGATTTTGAATTCTTTTTGCAAAAGTTTTAAATAAATCAAAAGCATCACTTTTAAGTTTCAGAAAAATTGTCCATGTAAATCTAGAATAATCATCTACAATTACAAAAACATATTTACTGTGATTTATTGACTGTATTTGAGATGGGCCAAACAGATCTAAATGAAGTAACTCAAGGGGTTTTGAATTTGAAATCATATCTTTTAATTTGAATGAACTCTTCCTAAGTTTTTCTAATTAACAAGCATCACATATACTATCTACTTTAAAATCCATTTTAGGGAGACCTCTTACTAGATCAAGTTTTGAAAGTCCAGATAAGAGTTTGAAATTCGAATGCACAAATCTTTTATGCCAAATCCATGGGCCACGTGTATTAGCCAAAAGACATAGGTTATCATTTGAGATTTTCATGCTGAGTATATAAATATTTTTCTTCCTAATTCCTTCAAAGATAATATTTGATTTATTATCTTCGATGTGACGCTTATCCTTTTCAAATTTAATTTTGTTGCCCTTGTCACATAGTTGACTTATGCTAAGTAAAATTTGTTTTAGATTCCTAACTAACAAAACATCAGAAATAGGAGTTTTAGAGTTACCGACATTGCCAATGCCAATCACATATCCTTTTGAGTTATCTCCAAAGTTGACCAGTCCTCCATCTTCATAAATTATGTCATTCAGTATCTCCGGATTACTAGTCATGTGTTTAGAACATCCACTATCAAGTATTCATTTGTTTTTATTGATTTGCACCATTTGTCCATTGAGTGTTGCTTCTTCAAAAGCTATATAACGTATATGTTCCTGCACAAAACACCAATTCATTAGATAACTTGATTTTCTATAATAACAATATGTAGACTTATGAGACAATGATGATTTGGACAGTTGTTAACAGAATCTCCAAAAATTGCCATTTTAAACTTTTTCAAATTTCAGATTATGTTAACTTTGAAAACCTGACTCTGATACCAAATGTAGAAAATGCGGATTACGGATCTTAAGGCTAGATTAACACTAGAGGGGAGTGAATAGTGTTTAATGGATTTTATGGAATTTTTGAAATCTTTTGAAATTAAACACAAACAGATGCAATTCACAAACACAGAAGCAATCACTGAATCAGACACATATGCAAATAGTAAATAAAAGCAGTAAAGGAAAGAACACACCGGAATTTTATACTATTTCGTAGTTACCCTACATCTAGTCCCACACAATTTCTTGTGCAAATTTCTTTTCAAATATAATGTCGATATTACAACCTCGATTTTAAGGCCACGAGATACACCCTCCTGTCCCCGAGTCCAGGGCAAACTCTCTTGATTTAACCAGGCTACAAGATCACCTAATTGATTTACGGGCTACAATCACACGCAATTGATTTACAGGCCATAAGCACACCATTTCCAATATCACTTTGATAGATAGAGAGACTCGATATACTTCTTTGATTACAAATGATCTTATAACTATGAATAGCACTGAGATCTTTGAGAGAGAGTGACAGAGAATCAAACTAGAGATGATCGAGTTTGATTCACTTAGGATTTTGGTAGAGTTTTGTTAAAATATAAGAGAATATTTGAGTGGAGAAGGAGTGAAGAAATGAAGAAATACTAACTTAAAATTCGTTGAAAATAACTGGTATATATAGGAGAACAACAGTCATGTTCATTCATGAAAGGTTATGATGAATAGACACTTCAATTGAAAATTTGAATTTTAAATTCTATGGCTACCATGTCGACATGGGGGGATGGGGGATGTCGACATGCCTATGTGTATTTTGAAAATTGATTTTGTTTTTAAAATGATTTCTATTCTAAAACTTGTCAAAACAATTTCTAAACTTTGTAAACCATTTTGAATATAGTTTAAACTTATAAAAGAGATTTAAAAAATAATCTTAAAAATATATAATCTATAATATAAAAGTAATATTAAAAACTAAGTGTAGATATATGTTTGAGATTTAAAGCTAATAATATTAAAACCAGGAGAGAGTTTAAAAACAAGAGATGATTTTGAAATCAAAAATAGTTTTTGAATTAAGGCTAAAATATTTAAATTGATAGAGATGACTTTAAAAAGATAGTTTTGAAAAAATAAATCATTTTGAAAATTTCGTGGATTCCATTCCACTAGAAAAGGTCGTGGGTTCCATCCTACTAAAGAGGTCATGGGTTCCATCCCATTATTAAAGCGAGAAGGTGGATTTCATTCCACAATAAAAATCCAAACAAAGATTTTAGTGCTATTATGAAGTTTTAACATAAATCTAGACTCTATTACTTATCTTGATATCTTGAACTCTTGATACTCATAAGTCTTCAGTCTTGATTTCTTCAATCTTGAATTCGCCAGTCTTGAATCTCTATACTGTATATTCTTCATTCTTCAGTACCTGCATATATATCCTGCATATACATATATATCTAGACAAGAATATTAGTATTTATATTTTATAACAAGTCCTAAGGTAGTTGTCATCAAAACCATCATCTCAGGAACTAACACATCCATCCAGCCATAACGTAAGCTTAAAACAACACGGTAGAAATAAAAACTCCTAATGTTAGTTAGTTTGCCTTCTGTACGTCTCCGGAAGCTTATTTGTCTAACCTGAAATTCCCCACTCTCGACCTAGTCAAATGAGCACCTAAGAGTTTAGGGGGAAAAATAAAAACTTCGGATCAGACAAAAAATCTAGTGTTAATAATAATATACTATTTCAAACCAAAATAAATATCTAGTGAGACACGGCCGCTTAATGGAATAGGTTTTCCCATCACTAGTATCTTATCCAAATAGTCAATCACAAATCATGCACCTGCAACCACAATGGCTAGAATAATCATAACCTAATCATATGCATATATTCAACATGGTTAAGTCTAACTAATCAATTCTTCTAGGGCTATGCACATCCAAGGTCTATCCTTCCCAAAATAGACTATCTGTCTTAACTCAATTTGACTATCTGTCCAATCATAGTTTTCAGAGGATCACTATGAACCTATTAGTTTTCACTAATAAAATATAACCAATCATAGTTTTCATCGGATCACTATGAACATATTAGTTGTCACTAATAGTATATTTTAAATCAATTTTTTCTTGGGATCACTATGAGCCTATTAGTTATCATTAATAACCTTTCTTCAATCATAGTTTCATGGAATCACTATGAACCTATTAGTCAACACTAATAACATCTCTTCAGTCGTAGTTTTCATGGGATCACTGTGAACCTATTATTCAAAACTGTGACGACCGCCCATGACCCCTGCACTAAACATGGAAATAGTGCGCTGTAAAGTGTGCCAGGCAGCCATGGACGATTGCCAAGGTTAAGTTAAAACAACAGAATCTATCGTATTACTCACAGCGCATGGATAAAATACAATAGAGAATATATATAGTGAAGCTTCACAAAATAAAATCTCATCAATTAAGCTTCATAATAGTTGAATACAAACATCTGAATAGTCAATACATCAAGCCTCACTACATATCACTCAGAGAATTATACAAGCAGCGGAACATCCAGTACATATAGTAAGAAAATAATATGCAAGCCTCCAGCTCGTCTTCGTCATCAGCATCGTTGGAAACTAAGAACAGCACCTATCACCTGCTACTTAGTCTGCCCATCCCAAAATGGATGAACAGCCCAAGGTAATAGGAGTTGAACATAAAACCTTGAGTCAGACAACAGTCTTAGTGAGCGGTAAATTAACTAACAACATACCAAAAGAGCATAAAGGTAAAAGGAATAGGAATCCAACCCTCCCACTCCACCTCTTTCTACAGTGATAGCCCCCAGACACACTAAGCAGAAGTAAACATAGCAATCAGACAATTAAAGTAAATCAATTATCACTCGAGTCAAGGTCAGTGTTTTCCAAGTACAAACCCCCAAGGCCTAAACCAAGATCAGATAAGCACCTAGAAAACATCGCTCTTGAGATCGAATGACGATACAACCAAACATCCATGACTCTAGCTATCACTGTTATCATTGCTTCGATACCACCGTTAATTGAATGACCGGCACATTCTTTCAGCCGTCCGTCAAGGGCCAATGGTAACCCCGGTTCTAGACAGAACTCCGCACGTCGTCGCAGCCCGTGCCTAGGACTATCGAATCTGCCCAGAGTACTCGACCACCAACAGTAGTCTTTTGGGACTATCGAATCTGCCCAGCGTACTCTTGCTTTGAGCCTGCTAGAACCTTCAACAACGATGAAATCTCAGCCTTCTAGTCATCCTCCTCGACGACTATTCTCATACTAGCTCAAGCGCCTCTCGAGCCAACCATTATCCTCAAACTCGAACCCTTTCACCGAGTCATCAACATGCTTGGAATGATCCCGTCTGGATTAAACCAAGGCTATCTCACATCATGCCTCGCTTCATCTCATCATAGCAAAGCCTCATCTCAACATCATCATCAAATCTATCCATATGAGCTTCATCAACCGCCACATATGCCACGAGCAGCTTTTCCAATCCAAGAGCCTTTCCCTTAGCTTTTGAATCATCTTCGACCATCTTGTCTAAGTCCAACAACTAATCAACTAATTTATAACAATCAATCAAATCAATCATTAATCCAAGTAATCAATCATGCAAACAAGATCTAAAAGCAATTATAGTTAAAATGGCAATTCTGTAAATAAAGAGTCCAAATCTAACAAGCATGAAACATGAGAAATATCTCTACAACTTGATGAATGAACTTGCATAGATTAACATGTAGTAAAATGGGTGTCAAATCATCATGAACAATAGATCTACACTTAAGTTTATGAAAATGCATGGAAATCACTATTTTAACACAAAATCAAGCCACCAATCCGATATACTCCTTTGGATCCGTGTGAGAGATAACCACCACTCACCAAATCACCTAAACATTTCAAAAACAACACACTTCAGATCTAGACAGCGAAGGATCTAACTCGATTCTCCAAAATTCTGCTTCAAACGATGAAATCTCTCTTCGATGGTTGAAGATCTTCAATCTAAGCTCTTGGATCTTCAATTTGATCTTCGATTTGGATGGAAGGAATCACAAGATTAGAGTGAAGAAAAGAAGTGAAGAAGTGTAGTTCTCGAGCTCTCAAAATGCAGCACTTCGTCGCTTTAAAATCCGGATCCCAAAAAGTGAGGAAAGGGACGTGTATTTATAGGCTGAATTCTTAGGTCGTTCGCCCCCTTAAGTCGTCCACGACTTAACTATCCCCATGACCTACGACTTAACGATTCAACACATCCTACGACTTAACAGATCTTCCAACCTACGACTTAACGACTCAACACATCCTACAACTTAACAGATCTTCCAACCTACGACTTAACGACTCAACACATCCTACGACTTAACCAGAGATGCGGCTTAGCGACTTAACAAAATAAGTCCTCACGCGACTTAACAACTCACGACCTAACACTCTTAGGTCGTCTAACGACCTAACTACACCCAGCATACTAACATAGGTCGTCTACGACCTAACTAAACACGCCATAGCAACTCAACGACCTAACACCTTAACTCGTCCACGACTTAACTTCCTTAGGTCGTTAACTCACTCAACCCCTAGGTCGCTAACTGCTACCACCAACTTCCTTAGGTCGTTGCCGACCTATCCTCCTTAAGTCGTTAGCTCGCCCAGTCTCCTAGGTTGCTACTCTTATGCCGCTAACCCTTAAGTTACCGACTTCTTAAGTCGCCTACTTCCTTAAGTCGTCTACTTCCTTAAGTCGTCTACTTCCTTAAGTCGCCAACTTTCTTATAGGTCGTCTAAACCCCTAAGTCGTCTACTCCTTAGGTCATTCCAATCTCTTAAGTCGTCCCAAGCTACTGTACGACCTAAGCTACTACACAACCTAACTATCACACGACCTAAGCTTTGGTTGACTTATCAACACTAACGACCTAAACTCTGAACGGCTTAACAACACTACGACCTAATGACAACTGTTTTACAATCTTTCGATCCGTAAAAATACGGGTCGTTACATTCTCTCCCCCTTAGGAATTTCGCCCTCGAAATTCCAAACAAACAAGAGCAATCAAAACTATTCTGCATGCCTACCATCCATAACAATCAACAAACCATGCATCCAATTCTATCCTAGCATGCAGAATTCTAAAATTAGAACAAGTTACAATGTCGTGAGATGACACGACACCTTATGGCCATACCTCGAAGAGTTCAGGATGAGCTGCCTTCATCCTCTCTTCCACCTCCCATGTACAGTCGTTAACATCATCACTCCATTGTACCTTGAGCAACCTAACTACCTTCCTCCTAAGCTGTTTCGTGTCAGTTTCCACAACACGAAGCGGCTTACGAGGTCTCTTATCGACTGGATCAACCTCAAAATCTTCACAGCTATCAGCAGAAACCACTGTATTCGAGTCGTGCACATACTTCCGTAGATACGATACATGAAAAACATTGTGCACACTCGACATCTTTTCTGGTAACTCCAATTTGTAGGCGAGCTTTCCAATTCGCTCGATGATCGGGAATGGTCCAACAAATCTCGAAGTCAATTTTCCTTCCTTCCCGAATCGAATAACATTCTTCAGTGGAGAAATCTTCACAAAAACCATATCACCTACGTCGAATTCCAAATCCTTACAACGCTTATCAGCATAACTTTTCTGACGGTCTTGGGCTGCCTTCATTCATTGCCGAATGATTTCTATGCAATCTGAAGTCTGTCGAATCATTTCTGGCCCAAGTATCAGCTTTTCTCCTATTTCTAACCAACATGTCGGAGAGTTACACGGTCTTCCATACAATGCTTCATACGGTGCCATACCAATGCTTGACTGGTAACTGTTATTATACGAAAACTCTACCAAATGAAGGTGATCTTCCCATGATCCTCCGAAATCTAAAACACAAGCTCTAAGGAGATCTTCCAAAATTCGGTTGACTCTCTCGGTCTGACCATCTGTTTGAGGATGATAAGCTGTACTCAAACACAACTCGGTTCCCAGAACTTCCTGAAAGCTCTTCCAAAATCCACTAGTGAACAATGGATCTCGATCGCTCACTATACTCTTTGGAATACCATGGAATCGAACTATCCACTTAACATACAGCTCAGCCAACTTTGATGCAGTCTTGGTTGATCGAACAGGAATGA
This sequence comes from Allium fistulosum, assembly GCA_030737815.1. Taxonomy (NCBI): domain Eukaryota; kingdom Viridiplantae; phylum Streptophyta; class Magnoliopsida; order Asparagales; family Amaryllidaceae; genus Allium; species Allium fistulosum. Next base: position 148,668,938 of record CM060908.1, read on the forward strand.
ATCTTGCACTCTTAGTCAAACGATCTACGATGACCCAAATCCCTTCATTTCCCGCTCTTGTTCTAGGTAGTCCATCGATAAAATCCATCGATATTTGCTCCCACTTCCATGTAGGAACTTCTAATGGCTGAAGTAATCCACTTGGCTTCTTCTGTTCGGCTTTTACCAACTGGCAGTTCATGCACTTGGAAATAAAATTCCCAACATCCTTCTTCATACCTTCCCAGTAATAGGTTCTCTTCATATCCCGATACATCTTATTTCCACCAGGATGAATTGTAAGCTTCGAATGATGGCTTTTCTTCAGAACTTCATCTCTCAATTCATCTATATCGGGAACAACTAGTCGTCCTTGCTTCCGAAGCCAACCCTCTCGATCGACCTCGAATCCTTTATCCTTTTCTGGGTCTAATCCAGATTCCAAATCACGGATAATCTTGACAAGCTTATCGTCTCGCTTTTGGCTTTCGCCAATTCTTTCCACATGAGTCGGTCTTATCGATAAGTTTGCCAACATCTCAGGTTCCAATTCACATCTGGGCCTGAAGTCAAATCCAGCTAAATACTCGAGATTCTTCCATTCTGAAAACATGGCTCCCAATCCTGCATGTCTTCGACTTAACGCATCTGCCACTGCGTTACCCTTTCCCGGAGTATAGGCTATACCAAAATCATATGATGCCAAAAACTCTAGCCATCGTTGCTGCCTAAGATTCAAATCCTTTTGGGAGAAAAGATACTTCAACGACTTATGATCTGTAAACAACTCGAATTGAACTCCCAATAGGTAATGTCTCCACATCTTCAGAGCAAATACAATCGCCGCCAACTCCAAATCATGAGTCAGATAATTTCTTTCATGCGGCTTCAGTTGTCGACTTGCATACGCAAGAACTCTACTCTTCTGCATCAGCACTGCTCCAAGTCTAGTACCACATGCGTCGGTGTAAACCACCATCTCATCATTCCCACTTGGAATAGTCAAAACAGGAGCACTTGTCAATAGCTCTTTCAGGATTCCAAAAGCTTACTCACACTTAGCATCCCATCTGAATACTTGATTCTTTTTCGTCAATCCTGTTAATGGTGCAGCTACCTTGGAAAAGTCTTTGATAAATCGACGATAGTATCCTGCTAATCCAAGAAAACTTCTCACATCAGATGCATTCTTAGGTCTACCCCAATCCTGGATTGCTGCTATCTTGGCGGGATCAACCGCTATTCCGCTTCCAGAGATAATATGGCCTAAGAACCTCACTTCACTCTTCCAGAAGTGACACTTCGAAAACTTAGCCTTCAGCTGATGTTTCCGTAAGATTTCCAAAACAATATGCAAGTGCGTCTTGTGCTCTTCTTCAGTTCTGGAATAAATCAAAATATCATCCACGAACACTAGTACAAACTTGTTCAACTGATCTCTGAACACTCTATTCATAAGATCCACAAAATATGCTGGTGCATTGGTCAATCCAAACGGCATTACCAACCACTCAAAGAAACCGGACGGTGTCCTGAAAGTAGTCTTCGGCACACTATCCTTAGCCACTCTTAACTGGTGCAATCCCGTTGCCAAATCCATATGAGAAAACACCTTAGCTTCGTGAAGCTGATCAAACAAGTAATCTATTCTTGGCAATGGATACTTGTTCTTATTAGTCACTTTATTCAGCTCACGATAATCCACACACAACCTCAACGATCCATCCGCTTTGGATACAAACACAACTGGTGCACCCCATTCGGACACACTACTCCGAATGAATCCTTTCTGTAAAAGATCATCAACTTGCACCCTCAACTCTTGCTGTTCCCTAGGCACCATTCGCCTAAGAGGCATCACAACAGGTCTGGCTCCTTCAACTAAATCGATACGAAACTCGATCTCTCTATGCGGCGGTAACCCTTTGACCTCATCAAAGACATCCTCAAATCCATTAGCGATTGGCACCGATGACAGTCCATCCCGTGGAACAACCAGCGAATACATGAAGCTCATGAAGATGCCTTCCTCATGCTTACATCGTATCACAACCTTTCGCCCTTCCACATTCTCGACTGTCACCTCCACCTTTCACAATCAACCTTTGCCGCATACTTCCTAAGCCAGTCCATACCCAAAATAATTCTGAACCCCGCAAAGTTCAGAACAAAACAATCACAAACAAAAGAGCAATCATGACTCGATACAACCAAACCACGGCATAGCATACACAGACAGGACGAACCCCCAACTGGATTAGTCACAACCAATGGTCTATCAACAATATCCGGTTCTAAACCCAACCGGCCTACAAGTTCATTACAAACAAAAGAGTGCGACGCCCCAGTATCGAATAACACTCTAACTGGAACACCACATATGGAGAGAGTACCTTGAACCACCACACTCTTTCCTTTCTCTTCAGCGGTAGGAGCTTTTGAAGATGATGGAACATCCCCCAAAGCATAAGCTTGCACAATCTGCTTGTCCTTCCGCGGTTCTGGACAATTCTTCTTGATATGCCCCGGCTTGTCACAGTTGTGGCACTTCACTGGTACCTTCGGATTCTTGCAATCTCTAGAGAAATGGCCCTTCTGCTGACAATTGTAGCAAGTCACTTCGCCCTTCGGCTTCTTCTGGCCATCCTTACCCTTTTGCTACTGCTTCCACTTCTTGTTTCCACCCTGCTGTGGTTTAGACTCTTCCTTGGTCACAGCAACAACAGATCCTTCTTTAGGAAACAGACTTTCGTGCCTGAGAGCTTTCTCTACAAGCTTCTCAAATGAATCATCCAAATGATCCACCAACTGCCTCCCAAGATAACTGTCCAAGCCTGTCACAAACGTCTCGTTCTTCTGATATGAAGATTCAATATACGACCGGGCATACTTGGACAAAGCTTCAAACTCAGAAACATACTCAAGAACTGGTCTTCCACCTTGCTTGAGCTCCACAAACTTCTTAAACAGAACAGATTTCTGAGCTGTAGAAATGAGCTTAGCTTCAAATCTGGCTTGGAATTGCTCCCAAGTAATTTCTTCCTTCGGAGTATCAATGGTGATAGAGTTCCACCAATCAGAAGCTCTTCCTTGAAGCTGTCTTGATGCAAGCTTCCTTTTGGTTGCATCCTCGATTCCCAAGTCACCAAAGATCCTTCTACAAGCATCTATCCATCTTTGGACTTCAATGGTTGATTCTGTTCCCAAGAAAACCTTTCCTCCAAGAGCAGTATAGTCTTTACACAGCTTAGCAAAATCCACCGGTCTTGGAGTTTGAACTTGAACTCCAACATCTACTGATGGCCCCGGAGCTGGCATCCTTCTCATGATCGAAGTCACCATAGCCTCGAACATAGCAGCATAATCAGCAGCCCCTTCAGCAGCACGGCCTTCCCTTGCAGCTGGTCTCCCTCTTCGACTCATTCTTAATATCTATAAAAAGGAATGATTAACACACCTTGAGAAACAACTACATAAAGGACTCAAATCCTTCTAAGCTACTATATTATATATAGTAATCATCCATCAAAATACAATTACGTCACTCATACGTAGTTACGTCAGCGAGCGTTGGGTAAAATCGATTAACCAAAGCTCTGATACCAAATGTGACGAACGCCCATGACCCCTGCACTAAACATGGAAATAGTGCGCTGTAAAGTGTGCCAAGCAGCCATGGACGATTGCCAAGGTTAAGTTAAAACAGCAGAATCTATCGTATTACTCACAGCGCATGGATAAAATACAATAGAGAATATATATAGTGAAGCTTCACAAAATAAAATCTCATCAATTAAGCTTCATAATAGTTGAATACAAACATCTGAATAGTCAATACATCAAGCCTCACTACATATCACTCAGAGAATTATACAAGCAGCGGAACATCCAGTACATATAGTAAGAAAATAATATGCAAGCCTCCAGCTCGTCTTCGTCATCAGCATCGTTGGAAACTAAGAACAGCACCTGTCACCTGCTACCTAGTCTGCCCATCCCAAAATGGATGAACAGCCCAAGGTAATAAGAGTTGAACATAAAACCTTGAGTCAGACAACAGTCTTAGTGAGCGGTAAATTAACTAACAACATACCAAAAGAGCATAAAGGTAAAAGGAATAGGAATCCAACCCTCCCACTCCACCTCTTTCTACAGTGATAGCCCCCAGACACACTAAGCAGAAGTAAACATAGCAATCAGACAATTAAAGTAAAGCAATTATCACTCGAGTCAAGGTCGGTGTTTTCCAAGTACAAACCCCCAAGGCCTAAACCAAGATCAGATAAGCACCCAAAAAACATCGCTCTTGAGACCGAATGACGATACAACCAAACATCCATGACTCTGGCTATCACTGTTATCATTGCTTCGATACCACCGTTAATTGAATGACCGGCACATTCTTTCAGCCGTCCGTCAAGGGCCAATGGTAACCCCGATTCTAGACAGAACTCCGCACGTCGTCGCAGCCCGTGCCTAGGACTATTGAATCTGCCCAGAGTACTCGACCACCAACAGTAGTCTTTTGGGACTATCGAATCTGCCCAGCGTACTCTTGCTTTGAGCTTGCTAGAACCTTCAACAACGATGAAATCTCAGCCTTCTAGTCATCCTCCTCGACGACTATTCTCATACTAGCTCAAGCGCCTCTCGAGCCAACCATTATCCTCAAACTCGAACCCTTTCACCGAGTCATCAACATGCTTGGAATGATCCCGTCTGGATTAAACCAAGGCTATCTCACATCATGCCTCGCTTCATCTCATCATAGCAAAGCCTCATCTCAACATCATCATCAAATCTATCCATATGAGCTTCATCAACCGCCACATATGCCACGAGCAGCTTTTCCAATCCAAGAGCCTTTCCCTTAGCTTTTGAATCATCTTCGACCATCTTGTCTAAGTCCAACAACTAATCAACTAATTTATAACAATCAATCAAATCAATCATTAATCCAAGTAATCAATCATGCAAACAAGATCTAAAAGCAATTATAGTTAAAATGGCAATTTTGTAAATAAAGAGTCCAAATATAACAAGCATGAAACATGAGAAATATCTCTACAACTTGATGAATGAACTTGCATAGATTAACATGTAGTAAAATGGGTGTCAAATCATCATGAACAATAGATCTACACTTAAGTTTATGAAAATGCATGGAAATCACTATTTTAACACAAAATCAAACCACCAATCCGATATACTCCTTTGGATCCGTGTGAGAGATAACCACCACTCACCAAATCACCTAAACACTTCAAAAACAACACACTTTAGATCTGGACAGCGAAGGATCTAACTCGATTCTCCAAAATTCCTCTTCAAACGATGAAATCTCTCTTCGATGGTTGAAGATCTTCAATCTAAGCTCTTGGATCTTCAATTTGATCTTCGATTTGGATGGAAGGAATCACAAGATTAGAGTGAAGAAAAGAAGTGAAGAAGTGTAGTTCTCGAGCTCTCAAAATGTCAGCACTTCGTCGCTTCAAAATCCGGATCCCAAAATATGAGGAAATGGACGTGTATTTATAGGCTGAATTCTTAGGTCGTTCGCCCCCTTAAGTCGTCCACGACTTAACTATCCCCACGACCTACGACTTAACGATTCAACACATCCTACGACTTAACAGATCTTCCAACCTACGACTTAACGACTCAACACATCCTATGACTTAACAGATCTTCCAACCTACGACTTAACAACTCAACACATCCTACGACTTAACCAGAGATGCGGCTTAGCGACTTAACAAAATAAGTCCTCACGCGACTTAACAACTCACGACCTAACACTCTTAGGTCGTCTAATGACCTAACTACACCCAGCATACTAACATAGGTCGTCTACGACCTAACTAAACACGCCATAGCAACTCAACGACCTAACACCTTAACTCGTCCACGACTTAACTTCCTTAGGTCGTTAACTCACTCAACCCCTAGGTCGCTAACTGCTACCACCAACTTCCTTAGGTCGTTGCCGACCTATCCTCCTTAAGTCGTTAGCTCGCCCAGTCTCCTAGGTTGCTACTCTTATGCCGCTAACCCTTAAGTCGCCGACTCCTTAAGTCGCCTACTTCCTTAAGTCGTCTACTTCCTTAAGTCGTCTACTTCCTTAAGTCGCTAACTTTCTTATAGGTCGTCTAAACCCCTAAGTCGTTTACTCCTTAGGTCATTGCAATCTCTTAAGTCATCCCAAGCTACTGTACGACCTAAGCTACTACACAACCTAACTATCACACGACCTAAGCTTTGGTTGACTTATCAACACTAACGACCTAAACTCTGAACGGCTTAACAACACTACGACCTAATGACAACTGTTTTACAATCTTTCGATCTGTAAAAATACGGGTCGTTACAAAAACTAATAACATCTCTCTGATCATATTTTTCAGATCAGTTTTGGGCATCCTAACATACAAGATCTATCTGATCTCCTAGATCCAATCCTACTCACTCAGGAGTCAAATCTGACCATACTCACTACTGGAACTATCTAACTGGTAACTCTGCCCTTATTCCCAAATTGCAATGTTGGGTCATAATAATGTGAGCATAACAAAGATAAATATGTAAATTAGCTGATCAAATAGTAATAAGAACATATAACATAATTCATCAAAATATGTTCAGTCAACTATCATTGGCATCACAAAACTACTTAACCTTAAGTAATAATTTCATTTAGAAAATTCATATAAAATTTGTGCTAGACACTAATTTATTTCCTTGGAAATCTTTACTTCTATAGATGAGTAATCCTTTAAAAATCATTTTTTAAAATAAGGAAAGCATAGCCTATTACTTAGCAAAAACCTTATGCCAATAAAAAATCATTTTTAAAATAACCTTTTATACATTCGGTATCAAATTGAGGTTGTCAAACCTCTAAAACATAGGGTTTATCATGCCATTTAACAAAACTATTCAATTTGCATACTAATGGCATCCATGCCCTTAAAACATGAAGTCAAACCTTTATGTTGAGTTTTGAAAACAAAATTTCTAACTTTATAGAGCAAAAGGCGACAAGGCCAAAATCATGATCATCGAATCATAAAATATATAGATTGCCACACCTATAAAAACCTAGCATTTGGTTTGCATAATATATGCCTATCGCCTTAGAAAATAAAGGATATCGGATCTGAAGGTTTATGGCATCATTGCCACAAAACATTTGATATCGAAAATAAGACTTGTAGCATCATTGCCATATAGCAATGGAGTTTGAAAATAAGACATGCAGCATCATAAAGCTATGAATGTCGTCTTCTTTAAAACTGCGGCTACTTATGTTGCTAATATAATGGATGTCGGAAACAAAGGATTACAAGGGATATCAAGCTTAAAACCAACAAAGGATATCAAACATTTGATGTCAAACCCCAAAACATTTAAAATCTGAGCACCATTCTTAAAACATAAGGATGTTGCATTCATGTCTTGCCGAGTAATGAAACCCTTGATGTCGAAGGAAACGTCCAAATCCTATACATCTATATGAATAGATTTATTTCATACCAACTATAAGTAGATATCATGCGCATCCCTTCATGTTGGAGATCATAGCTGCGGCATGGATATCGGCTGTTACCTGGGTTTTAATACTCAAATCTAACGACATGGAAGTTTGTAATTAAACCAAAACTGTTTTATTTTCATATAAAGCCATTTCCTTTACCAACTATTGTCTCTTGTCAATTTTCTATTGGACAATAATATACTTTACCAATTTCTTTTTAGAAAAACTATTGTAAGGCCTTCTTGCTTTCCTCAAAATAATTTGCAAACCCATGCAAATAATATTGTTATTTTATATTATATAATAGCATTTCTAGCTTAATAAATTCATGGAACATCGAAATTACTTGAAAAAATTCCAAAAATATCAGAATTGCTATGTTCTTTCTTATACAAAAATTTCGAGGCCGAAATAATTATTTAATTATTTTTAATAATTAAAACTTGAAGTAAACACCTTTTCGATCTTAAGAAATTCATAAAATATTAATATTAACTTGGAAAATTATGAATAAAAAAATCATCTTCAAAATAATGTTTTACGCAACATATCAAAATTTCAAATCAATAGGAGATCGAAATCTTCGGTTTTACCCTAAAAATCTATTAAATCAATTCCATAAAAATTTCAATAAATCATCATTTAATCCAATAATGATATAATCAATCCATACATGACATACTATGATAATAAATTCTGAAACGGGTCATAGATCCGAAAATAAATATAAAAACTTGAGATGTATGCTATTATTCATCTTAGTTTGAATAAAGAGATCAAGATTTGTGGTTGTTTGATTTCCTTAAGTTTTTCCTTTGAATTGGTTTAGATATCTTCTTCCATTTCTTCCTAATAATGGTCGGCCTTGATTTGTGTTTTACCTGATAATTTCGAAAGTAAGGATGAATGAGAGGGTGAAAGGGTTTAGGGAATGAACTAAAGGATTGTTCCCCTTTTGCCCCTCTTATAAATTCTTTTCTATTCTTATGTTTAAAACCATACCATTAATTGATTACTTAATGCATGACCTAGATTAATTAAAAAAACTAATTCTCCTTATCACACCATACGTGATTCTATTTAATTTATTTAATTAAATCTCCTGAATAATGCTAAATCAAAAACTAAGGGTGTTACAGGCTCCCCCTCCTTAAAGAATTTCATCCTTGAAATTACGATAAGGATAATAACAAGCATATCAATCATGCAAATAATACTAGCCAATCTGACTAGCAAAAAGTCCATATATAACAAATATAGAACATACCCTCAAAACAATGCATGATAAGTTTCTTTAATCTTGTCTTCCGCCTCCCAAGTACAGTCTTTCCCGCTATCACTCCACTGGACTTGCACTAACTTGACTGTATTATTCCTTAACCCTTTCTCATCTCTTGCTACAAAACGAATTAATTATTTAACAAAAGTCATATCTGGTTCTACTACTATATCTTCTAATACATTTGGTGTAATAATAGTCTCTGGATCATGCATGCACTTTCTAAGACGAGAAACATGAAAACATTATGGATCCCTGCCAAACTATTCGGTAACTCAATCCAATAAGCAAGTTTCTCGATCCTTTCTATAATAGGAAATGGACCTATGTATCTCGATGTCAATTTCCTCATCTTTTCAAACTGTACCACACCTTCCATCGGTGATACCTTAACAAAAACATGGTTTCCAATTGAGAACTCTGAATCCATACGCATCTCATTTACCTAACTTTTCTGCCTAAACTGAGCATCATTCATCCGTGCTCGGATCAATCAATCTTTTTAGTGGTTTTTCTCACCATATCTGGACCAAGAACCAATCTATCTCCAGTTTCACACCAACATGCTGGTGATTTGTGTGGCCTTCAATACAAAGCTTCGAAGGGCGCCATTCCTATACTAGTATGATAACTATTATTATAGGAAAACTCAACTAAGTTCAAATGGTCCTCCTGTGAACCTCCAAAATCTAATACATATGCCCTCAACAAATCTTCGAGTACATTATTAACTCTTTTAATCTGTCCATCCATCTGTGGGTGATATGCGGTACTCATCTTTAGCTTGGTACCTAATGCTTCTTATAGACTCTTCCAGATTTCATTAGTGAATAAAGTATCTCTATTCCTGACTATACTATTAAGAATCCCATGTATTCTAATGATATTCTTCATAAATAACTTTGCTAAAGCGGGTACCGTCCTTGTTGACTTAACGGGAATAAAGTGTGCACTCTTGGTCGATCTATCTACCACGACCTATATACTTTCATTTTCCTTATTCGACCTTGGCAACCCGTCAATAAAATCCATGGATATAGAATCTCATTTCCAAAGTGGTACTTCTAAAGTTTGAAGCGATCCACTTGGCTTCTGATGCTCGGCTTTTACTTGCTAGCAATTCAAACTTTGCTTAATCCATAAGCCTACATCTCTTTTCATCCCTTTCAAGAAGAAACTTCTCTTCATATCCTGATACATCTTAGTACCTCCAGGATGAATAGTAAACTTTGATCAATTAATGACACTACCTAAGAACATCATTCCTTAGGTATCAAACATCTGGAACACACAACTGTCCCTTCTTTCTCAACCATCCATTCTGGTCAAGACTAAAATCCTTTAAATCATCAATCTTAGCTCCACCTTCTAATCTTCTAATCCGTTCAGCTAGTAATGGACCATCTCTCTACTTAGAAGCAATCCTTTTAATCATCGCTGTTTGAACTTCTAAACATGACAATATGGCAGTTACCTGACTAGAACTAGCCATTGATCTTAAGTGCACACCATAGGTAGTTAATGTCTCAAAGTCCTTCCATTCTGCTAACATAGCCAACACCACATTCTCATGCTTTCTGCTAAGCACATCTGCCGCTTTATTTCCTTTTCTTGGCGTATAACCAATACCAAAACCATAAGCTAGTAAAAATTTAGCCATCTCTGCTGTCTCATATTCAACTTCTTCTAAGAGAAAAATACTTCAATGACTTATGATTCATAAACAACTCGCATCATTCTTCTAAAAGATAGTGTCTCCACACTTTCAAAGCAAAGATCACCGCTGCGAACTCTAAATCATGAGTCGGATATCTAACTTCATATGGTCTAAGCTGTCGAAAACGTAGGCAATCACTTTACCTTTTTAGATTAACAAAGCTCCTAACCCTTACCCGCATGCATCCGTATACACCACCAAATCTTGATTTCCATTTAGAACAACTAATACGGGAGCATTTGTCGCTAAATGTTTCAGCTTCAGGAATGTTTCCTCACATTTATCGGTCCAAGCAAACTTCACATCCTTCCTGGTTAGTTGAGTCATAGGTGCCACTATACGAGAGAAATCCTTGATGAATCTTGGATAATAGCCAACTAGTCCAAGAAAAATTCTTATCTCGGTCATAGTCTTGGGTCTCTTCCAATTATTAACAACCTCAATCTTAACTGAATCTACCAATAACCCTTTTTCTGAAATTACATGACCATGAAACTTCACATCTTTCTTCCAAAAATGACATTTTGAAGATTTCGCTTTCAGCTGATGTTGGCTCAACGTTTCTAGCACTATTCTAAGATGAACTTCATAATCTTGTTTATTCTTATAATATATCAGAATGTCATCTACAAACATTAATGCGAATCTATCCAAATGCTCTCGAAAAATTCAATTCATCAAATCCACAAAGAAAGCAGGTGCGTTGGTCAGTCCAAAAGGCATGCCTAACCATTCATATGAACCATATCTTGTTAAAAATGACGTTAATGGACTACCATCCTCCGCTACCCTTAATTGATGGAACCCTGTTTCTGAATCCAATTAGGAAAATACCTTAGCTCCACTCAACTAATCAAATAAATCATCTACTCTCAACAATGGATACCCATTCTTTATTGTCTTTTCATTCAACTTATGATGATCGATACACATCCTCAATGACCCATCCGATTTCCTTATGAACACCGCAGCCGCTTCCTAAGGTGAACTGCTTGATCTAATAAAATTCCTTCCTTCTAAGTCCACCAGCTGCACCTTTAACTCTTTCATCTCAATAAGTGGCATTCTGCTTGGCATTCTACTCATGGGTTCAGCTCCAAGTACAAGATCTATTCGAAACTTAATAATTCGGTTCGATGGTAGTCCTATAATTGGCTCAAAAACATCTACAAACTCTCTTACAATAAAAACCCGATTCACTTCATCCTCAACTTCTATTGCACCCAATAAAGCACAAACATCGAAATCCGCATTCTCTACCGAGTATATAATTTGATCACTGCTATTTGGTTGTCTTAATGATACCTTTCTATCCTTAAAAAATATCCTAGCATCATATCTGCTTAACCAATCCATATCTAGAATAATCTTGGAACCCACAAAATCAAATACATACAAATTACAGGCAAAAGATGACCTAACAACTCAAATTCTAAATGATAACATCTCATCCCCAAAGTTGCATAACCTCCTATTGGATTCACAACCCTTAATGAAGTAATAAGGTATTATGGTTCTAAACTTAACTTATCTACCGAATAATGCGAGATAAAAGAATATGATGCGCTGGTATCCAATAATACTTTAACTGGTAAGCCATAAATCAAAAGCGTACCTTCCACCATGGACTTTCTTTTCTCCTCTGTGGTTAGCCTAGATGTAGATGGTTGTAGAGCAAATACTTTTCCTTTATCAACCTTGATCGGTTCTAAACATTCATTCTTGTAATGCCCCATCTGTTTGCAGTTGAAACACTTCACATTTTTCTTTTCCACAGCCTACCTTCCTTTACCAGTTCGACACTCATCCGCAAACAAGATTAGCCTTCCCTTTCTTGGCAGCTCCGCCCTTCTGGGCTCCCTTCTTCTGAAAGAACTTCGTTTTCTTGCCTTGACTACCATGAGTCTCTGCTGGCTTGTCCTTTCCAAACGTCGAAATCATTTCTTCATTCTTACCACCATCTCTACCACCACATTACTTGGATCCTTAAGATGTGGCATTGTTGCCCAGGCAATCTCCAGCTTCAAACCCCAAAAGAACTTTTCATTTCTCTTAATCACGGTATCTGTGGTGGCATATCCATATTTGGACAACTCATCAAACTTAGTTGCATACTCCAGAACTGACTTCTCCTTGCTCTAATTCCATAAATTTCCTGAGCAAAGCTGACTTGCCTACCTCAGACAAAAACCTCTCCTCAAATCTCCTTATAAACTTAGCCCAAGTCAATTCCTCTTGTAGGACTCCTACAGTTACACCATTCCACCAGTATAAACTAGCTCCGTGCAATTGCCTAGAAGCCAACCTCCTCTTCTGCTCATCATTCAAGCCTAAATCAGCGAAAATCCTTTCATAGTGAAATAGCCAATTCTCAACCTCGATAGCATCTTCCGTTCTTAGAAATGGCTTTCCTCCAAGACTGTTATAATCACATCTCAACTTAGCATAGTTATTGCCAACTAGCACCTCGGGATTAGCTCCTTCCGCATTAACAACATTACCTCCAACCAAACTAGCAGCAGCTCCAACTTGCATCATATTCATGAAGAATGGTACATAGTCCACATGTCTACTGGTGGGATTCCAGCACTCACGTTAGCATTTGCATTTGGTTAGCATTTGCTTGTCGACCTGGATTCCTTCTAATATTGGGCCAAACATTTCCATTAGTTGTGGTGCTTCCTTGACCTAGATTCACCCTTCTGTTTCCTGCTTCCATATCTTGCTTTCTCGTAATCTACATAGGAGCTTTAATAAGATACAAAAGAATGGTCTAAGAGAGATGGGAAAATATATACTTACATATATAGCAAATACAAGTATGTTACTATAATGTTATCCTATACCCCAATCCTATTCTCTAATTTATTTGGATTATGTTTTCAAAATCTTTTAATCTTTCAAATTTACATAAACCTATTCTCCGATAGCAAGTTGTAATATCCCTCATTTTAAGACCCAAAAATAAGAGCTACTGATGCTACAGTCATTAATAGTGTTATTCTCTGAAAATAAACATTACTGATGTTGTTGTCATCAATACCAAGTTTTCACATTCATTAAATAATCTCATTCGTTGCCCACATTCAGAGAAAATATTATAATTAAAATACTTCAAGAGTGACATATGAAGATGCCTCCTTAGTTGATCAGAGCCTAATATTTGATAGTTATAAAGTCTGTAATTACATCCATTCAACCGTAACATAAGCTTAAAGCAACACAGTAGAAATAAAAACTCCTAGTGTTAGCTAGCTTGCATCATGCACATCCCTAGAAACTTATTCGTCTAACTTGAAAAACCCTACTCCTAACCTATCCAAATGAGTGCTTGGGAGTTTTGGGGGAAAAAATCTTCGGATTAAACAAAAAGTCTAATGTGAATAATAATATACCATCTCGAACAGAAATAGATATCAAGTAAGACCATGCCTCTTAGCGAAACGGGTTTTCCCCTCACTGGTATCTTATTTAAATATGTCAGTCACAAATCATGCAACTGCAACCACAATAGTTAGGATGATCATAACCTGATCATATGCATGTTTGCAACATGAGTAAGTCCGACTAATCTGTTCTCCTAAGGCTATGCACACCCAAGATTTACCCTTCCTAAAATAGATTATCTATCTCAACTCAATTGGACTATCTATCTTAAATCATAGTTTGCATGGGATCACTATGAACCTATTAATTTTCGCTAATATCATCTACCCAATCATAGTTTTCATGGGATCACTATGAACCTATTAGTTGTCACTAGTAACATATCGCAAATCATAGTTTTCACAAGATCACTATGAACTATTAATCGTCACTAATAACCTTTCTCCAACCATAGTTTTCATGGGATCACAATTGTTATCCCGTCTTTTGGCAAGGCCGTGACAGCAAAAAGTTGACTGGAAATCAAGAACAGTTCGTCCCAAAGATTGGTTATACACTGTTTCACTATGGATATCGGTAAATTTTGTCCAAGTCCAGATTGAGCTGCAATTGACAATACATGACAAGCAAAGCTATAAAAGCCGACGTTTCAAATTTCAAGTCAATACGAGTTCGTATGCTCAAGATATGATCGATGCAAACTTGGGAATCAACTGTTCGTATCCATCAATCCTCAACTGTTCGTATCCACCAGGCCTCAACTGTTCGTATCCATCAATCCTCTACTGTTCGTATCCATCAATCCTCTACTGTTCGTATCCATCATTCTTCTGTTGTTCGTATTCATTAAGTGTAACAACGATGGAGTACGAACAGTGCAACATCGATCGAGTACGAACAGTGCAACAGTGATCGATACGAACAGTGCAACAGTGATCGATACGAATAGTGCAACATCGATGGAGTACGAACAGTGCAACAGTGATCGATACGAACAGTGCAACATCGATGGAGTACGAACAGTGCAACAGTGATCGATACGAACAGTGCAACATCGATGGAGTACGAACAGTGCAACATCGATGGAGTACGAATAGTGCAACATCGATCGAGTACGAACAATGCAACATCGATGGAGTACGAACAGTGCAACATCGATCGAGTACGAACAATGCAACATCGATGGAGTACGAACAGTGCAACATCGATCGAGTACAAACAGTGCAACATCGATCGAGTACAAACAGTGCAACAGCGATCGAGTACGAACAGTGCAACAGCGATTGATACGAAGGAGACAGCCTTCGAAAAACACAAACTTGCGATCATATCTCACAATCTACAAGTCCAAATGCTACGAAATTTTCACTGGAGCATACGTACAACCTAAAGAATGTTCATGCTCGATTTCGACTCAATTGGGCAAAATCTTGATCGATATGAAATTCGTTCGTATCGATCACGGATCGGGTGCAAACCACATGGGATCGATCGCGTGGGCCCGCCCACGTGCCAGAAGAGGTTTCCCGAGATCTAAGCGAGATATTTGCAGCCTACGCCTATAAATAGCATCCTAAAACCTACAGAAAAGGGACTTTTGGCTCTTCTACGTCCAGACTCTGCCGGATTCATCATTGTACTCGGATTTTGCTGTTGTAGTCAGTTGTAACTCGTTGTAATCAGCAAGCAAACTTCAATAAAATTATCAACTTCAAAGTGGACGTAGGCCGGATTGCCGAACCACTATAAACCCTGTGTTCTTTACTACTTTCATCTAAATTTTCTGAGTGTTCTTCATTTTTAATTCTCTACATACTTGTTATCTGTGATTGTGAACTGGTGCTTTCATTGGCAATTGGGTGTTTGTGACCAATTTTAGCGCAAACAACAATGAACCTATTAGTCAACACTAATAGCATCTCTCCAATCATATTTTTCATGGGATCTGTAACGACCCACCTTTCGATCCTTAGAAATCGACACTAATACATCCACGGTATTTACGTGCTAAAAAATAAATTGCTAGAAAGACTGATTGTTAGGGGAAAGAAAAAAGAAAGAGGACAGGGAGAAACTAAACAACATGAAATCTCATAGCGGAACGAATAGTATATAATATAAATAGATTTTTACAAAAGGAAACAATTGTAATATATACACACACAATAATCAGAGTATGCTAACCTATTTCAGCCTGGACAGTTTTAATAGCCCGTCCTTACAAATACTAATAATTCGGAAGGACTAATGCAGCGGAAAATAGCATATACATGAATATGACTTGAAGACCTCCAGCTCGTTTCCTGCGCTTCAATGCATCCAAACTGAAATCTGTAAATATTCTTGGGTTGACCCGAGCATTATAAGTGAATAACGCCTGGATCAGTCTAGTAAACCAGCATAAGAAAACTCTTATCAAATCAACTGATTTCTATATTTAGGAAAAACCCTTTTAAAATAAAAGGTATCTCGTAAGACCACGCCACACATAAATATGGATGAGTTTTTACCTTACGATGACAAAAGAATTTCTATAGAAACTCCTCTGATATTATAATAATGTCAATGGTTTAAAATAAATATTAAATATAGCTGAAATGATTGCATCTCACATTCCAACATAGTTGGGCATAACTAAGTCCGTAAAGCTCATATTGGAAATGGATTCCAACTATGAAAGGGTAAGGGTCTATCCACCAAATCTGTACACCTCTAGGTAAAATGTACGGGAGGCTACAACACGTTGCACCTCTACTACTCAGGACCGGCACTACAACCTTCTCCAGTGGCACTGAATAAGATTACCCCTTGGTTGCGATCAAACAACCTTAATGGGCCTCGAAGCATACATGAATATCGACACTAGATCAGGGATGATCATACCCTTATGGGAGCGACCCACATAGCCCTGTGGCACGTCCCTGCATTATTCATTTCCTAGATGTGAGGCTCGAAGAGGCTATGCTCTTACCATTTCTCCTAGCACTTCTCTCTTGGAATGCTAATACCACCCTCGAAGCAGCAATGCAGTGCCAGCATTCATTCCTACAAGTTCGTTTTGGGTCTGAACGAAACCAAAGGCACTGTCTCTACTGCATCCATTTTGGAATCACCCTCAGGATTAGTTGCAACAGCACTTGCACTTCAAAGAGCTCTACCTTCAATACATCATCCAGATGCCCTCCACTAGAACGCATATGTTGGATCAAAGTGGTTTTCGGATAATATATCTGATCCCGGTCTCTCCGAACCAACAACCGATAACAACCGAATTACTCATTCCCAGTTCTTTTAGAACCAAGTATTCGAGTCCTCACTAGGAACTCGAATTTACAATCATAGTTCCTAAGTCAAATTGGCCAGATTTGACAGTCGGTTATTTAACTATCAAATAAACAAATAACACAATCTGGAGATTTATTTTTCCAAAGCAATCATCGAGCCTAAAACACAACTTTCATTTATTAAATCTCTTTTGAAAACATTTATCAAAACATTCATATACTTATCTCACAGGCATAAGTATATTCACAAAACATTTGTGAAGATTTCTTATTTCCAAATGTCTTTAAGAGGATTTTAAAACATGTTACTTAAATTGGAGATAAGGATAACTCTAAACACATATCCCTTCGGTGTTAACTGTGGAACGGATGTTCCATAGCACTAGTTTAAAAGGTCGGTTAAGAGAAACCCAAACCTCAAAATCTTTTTATTATTAACTTCAACAAATCATTTTTATAAATCTCCTTTCATTCTGAAATCTTCTTTGCTTAAACCCAATCCATTTGCAAACACTTTATAAACCTCCATGTTTATTTATAGAAAACCCTTTTATAGATATTCAAAATCATTTATAAAACTTCCTTTCAAAAACCTACCTTCATAAAGATTCCTTATATTCAAAGACAACTTCTATAATCAGTTTAAATCAATTATGGTTCCTTTGAAATCAAAACAATTATTCAAAATACCTTGTTAAATGATAAGTTATTATTTAAACATTTCTCCATTTAAATTTAGCTTCAAACCTTTTTAACAGAATAGTGATTTCAAATAATCATTTTAAAGGTATTAGATTAATTTCAAACCATTTAAATAAAATGGTTAACTTGAAATTCCATTAGTATAATAATAATAATCTTTAAAACAATTTATGTCAATATAGAAATATACATTTAGATCAATTAGGATAATATAGTTATATAACCTTTAAAAATAACAGGCTTTAAACCATTATTATAAAATAATAAATTATCTTTAAATATAGGAATATCCTCAATATGAGGAGCACTTTCCTTCCTCTTGTCAAGTATAGTTTGTCTCCAGGTTGCCCAGTGAGTTTTTGGAATGACCCTTGGCTATGTGAGGGTATGGTGCTGAATAAAATGGTTCGAGCTCATGAAAAACTTCAGACCTTAATTGGTAATAATGCACATGCTGTTGATTATATTCTTAATGGGAAGCTTTGTGCTCCTTCCTCCAGTAATCAGGTGGTCAACATGTCATGGAGGAGCATGCGTCAACATGATGTTCGGATCGAGCTTGAGTCTGAGCTATGTTGGAAAGGCAAATCTCACAGTATAGGTAGGGTTTATGGTTTTCTTTCAAATGCTGAAGCCATTTCTACTTCTCCTTGGGCATCTGTCCTGTGGACTACTCAGTCAACGGCAAGCGATAACTTGATGCTATGGAGAATAATACAAAGTGCTATCCTAACTAGGGATAGATTGGTGGACAAGGGGATGCTAATAGACAACCTGTGTCTCTTCTGCAATGTGCAACCTGAGACTTGTTATCATATTTATTTTGACTGTCAGTATTTAACTAATATGGTTTGTACCCTAATGGACAAGGTTGGTATATCAACACATGATGGTAATTCTTCTTGCCTGTGGTATGTGTTGAAGAATGCAATGAAGTGGAGTAGCGGCCGTAAAGATATCATCTTTTTTGTTTTGAAGATTTATGTTCGTCTGATCTGGAAGGAAAGGAATTCAAGATGCTTTGATGGTGACGTCAGTGTGGCGCACCAGCTCTGGGTCAAGATCAAAGCAAACATCACCACTGGTTTGAGATTTTCCAGGCGGGGTTTCTCCCCCCACTGCCATGATATGTGGACTTGACATGAGCCCTCTGTTTTTCCCTGTTTTGTGCACCCTCCTGTACACTCTTGTTGTGCACTTTTGGGCTGCTCATTTTCTGTTACTCTGGTATGGTCAGTTTGTTTTTGTGCTGTGTCTTTGTTCAGTGCTTGGGGAGTTTCTCTTCTCCGTTCACTGTTTTCTATTTGTTATTTTTTCTTCGTCGCGACTATAGTTTGTTATAGTTGTGTCTCTTTCCTTTTCTTTAATAAATCCTGGTAGGGGACCAGCCAACCCCGCTTGCATTTCAAAAAAAATAAAATTAAAAATAAATAAATAATAAATTTACTTTAAGCAAAATCATTATAAAAATAATTTAACTTTAAAATAATATTATTTTAATAATAAAGAAATAATATTGTTATAATAATAATATAACTTTAAACCATATTACTATAAGAATAAATTAACCTTAAACAATATTATAATAATAATAAATTACTTTCAAACCAATTAACTTTAAACAATAATATACTTCCAGTAATTATCTTTAATAACAATTAACTTCAAATAATAATAATTGACTTTAAATATTATAAATTAACTTTAAACAAAGTAATTAACTTTTAAACGTAACATTTAACCTTAGATAAAACAATTAGCTTAACTAGTAATAGTTAACTTTTAAATAATATTAATATACCTTTAAATAAAATATAATAATATATTTAAAACATTTACTTTTAAACAGATGTAAACTAAAATTGATTTGAATCTAAAACATTTTGGATTTAGAAGGAGATTTAGCAATCACTATGGCACTTAAATAAGCTATCTTTCAATTTAATTAACTATCTAAGTTAATTAATGCCATTAACATCGACCATGGATTAACACATCACTTAACAAACATTGTTAATGATTTTCTATCACTACAGGGCTTTTAGTTAAACATATACAAATGTCATAACCAATAAGCCCAAACAATCAGCTTTTATATTCAATAATTCATACATCAGGAATATTATTGATAAATCAATGGTGGTCAGGAATCCTGTTGGATCCCTCCAACCTGTTCCCCCTGTATCACAACTCAAATATCAATGCGCACACACTCAGACATATATATAGTGGTAAGGAATCCTGTTGGATCCCTCTAACCATTTCCCCTACATCACATACAGTATTATACTCTTATAATATGTGTCATCTGCAACTAGGCGGATACATATAAAAGGTCATCCGCTCCAAGGGCAGGAATAAATCCAAAACAACTGATAAAACAGTAAATCATCCAAACAAGCAACAAACAATTTTTATAACTACTATACAATTTTACAGTAGTATTCGGAGGTTAGTTTACTCACCAAAATTTCAAATTATCACCAGGCATTCTGGATTCCATCCAAATCAAACGACGTTCAATTTAACGCGAAATTAAACTAGCTCCAATTGTCGCCAAACCAATTCCATTATGTAGTATTCGTCGTTACAAATGTAATGCAAAAATCCATGTTCAAATCCAACTTAATATGCATTAGGTATTGCACTAATAAGATTTCGGATTAATTAATATAACATCTACACTAATTACTATCATTAGCAGCTAATTAACATCGCTTAACTACCTAATCACGTCTTTGTTTCCAGGCTATGGAACTCGACTGCGACTTCAACTTCCCCCACTCTTCAAGGCCGCCGTGCTTCACCTAAGACCGCCGCCACCTCGTCGCCACCTCCCATGTCCAAGTCGAGTCCAAACCAGTGGCGTCGTCTCCGCCTGACCGTATCTTGAGATTATCCCCCAAAAATGAAAGTCGTTAAACCTTTGACTTCCGACGCCTCAGCCTGCCAACGACCACCGCACTACCACCTAAGTACCCCGCGACCACCAGCTACCCAATAACACCGACCATGACCCCTAACTCGCCACCTACGCCTCAGACGAGCTAGAAGTTCACTTTGTCTTTCATTTAAAAACTATGGCAACCACACTCTGCTTAAGCCTATCTCCACCGTCCATCTAGCTCACTTTGATGCCCCAAACAAAACTCCAGTTGAAGACTTCACCTGAAAATGCTTGGATTGGTCCCGATGATCTATGGTCGTTGGATGTGGTGTTTATTTTGAAAATGTCGAATGCTCTAATGTTACAGCCGCGATTTCGTTTATAGGGGAAGAAGTATAGGGTAGATGTAGGGTATGGTGAGGGAGGTATGGTCGAAGGATAGTGTGAATAGTGATGTGGGTATGGTGCTTATTATTTTATTCAAAAATCAAACTTTATGCACCTGAAAATCTCAAACTCCAATTAAGGCGTGCTTACTGGCGTTCTATACTAAATACAACTATTCGGAATGCCATAAAACTATTATCGAGACCTAATTCGATCATATGTAGAAGTTATATCTTTTCAAACCCAATTTTATTTTATTAATTCCTATAATTAATTTCTAAGCATTTCAAGCCCGCCCGGACACACAATACGTCCCATCGTCACAAAATTTGTTAACATACAAAAATTCACTATTACAGATGCAATGGCATTGGTTCGTAAAAATCTAAGACAGTGCCCCAGAATAATATTTTCATACGTTAATTAAACCAATTTATTATTAAAACCATTTTAAATCACTTTTAATTTCTAAGTTAAAAGTTTATTATTGTCATTCTTATTTAAAATAATTTAAATAAGATTTTCAAATCATTTTTATTTAAATTGAATCTAAGATTCAATTAATTAAATATTCCAATTATTTAAATTCACTATTCAAATAAATCCCTATATATGAAATTTAAGCTATTTGACTTATAAAAATAATACTTCAATATTTAAAATCAATTAAATATTTCAAAATCAAATGACCATTCTTCCCCCTTTTTACAAGGTAAGAAAAATGCCACAAACTCTCTAACTTTTCAAACCCAATTAGTTGAAATATATTATAAAATTTTCTAAGTCTTTAGATTTACGAAAAATTTCGACAGTGTCTCCTTTGCGCGCCTCGATCGGAAAAACTACAAACCTTCACTATGGACCAATTACCAACCAAAAGAAACAAAAGCCAAGTGGTTAGTCATAAAATCATCAAATCCAAACAACAATATAAACATGTACCTATTTTTCGGCAACCAAACTCTACTCATGAAACCAAAGGCATCAAACTAGCTCTTACTTTTATATACCTGCATTTTATTTACAAATAATATCCAACCATATAATTCTAACCATATCATTTTTCATATTCCAATGACAATATTTAATTTGTGATAAAGCCCGTAAAATGTACATATACCATCCATACATAATACTAATTCTAATCGCTCGCTCGATCACACAAATTTCACTTCCGAACTAGTATCATCCAATCGACTTCTCTAGTGCGGACTCCGATCCGGTTCCTTGATTAGAAACTGCCATTCTCCTTGCATAGCCATGTACTATGATAGAGAACTTTAGAATCAATCAAAAATTTGTGACAAGTATTCGCCGTTAAGAATCGGATGAAAAATCTCCGTTCAGACTGATGTAAATCATTCTCAAAATCATGTACTGGAATCTGGATCTAACAGTTATGTAAATAAAATGATCTACGTACAACTACATACTTATTCAAATTGGTTTCTGGCTATACCAAATTCTTTTATTCACATTCATTTCCACTTCTAGTATATTTTCTTAAATACTGATATCACCTATGAATCATTTCATAAATCCTTACTTAAGTTCATGCACATCCTATAATTACAACTTAAGATTGTATTCGTATAACACTCTTCTATATCATAAGTGTATATATGAACTATTCAGATTTGTTTTACTTAACTAAGATGTCTAACAAATTTAAACTTTGCCTTTTTCTCCAATTTTCCTCAAATTTATAAGTTAGCAAAACTTATTTTCTTATGTTGCCTCAAAACACTTAGCTCAATTTCTAAACAATTTGGAAGTTCCGACTGTCCAAAATCGTCGGAAATTCCATTTCATTTCAATAAATAAAAAATAACAAACATATCAAAATGAGTTACAAAACCAATCTATTCTAATGCATAGGCTACATGCATCCATATAATACTTAGTTGAAAATTTCAGAATTAAACACTTGGATTTAATTTAGCTCTACCTTGAAATAATATATATTTCATTTTATATAACAAATTATCTTTTGCAATTTAAAATAATCTTTGTTAGCCAAAACAAAACTTTTATAGCAAATCACTATGGTAGCAATTTGTCACTTAGAAACTCGAAAATGAACATTGATGATGCAGTAGTCATCATCGAAATTATTTTCCAGCGACCGAAGTGAGTTCAGTGCTTTTTATCTCTTTTAAATATCCATTTTACCAATTTGTTATTCAAAAATACTTCCAATTAATACTATTATTATTTTTCCAAAACCCTTGAAAACCCATTTTCCTAAAAACACCAGAATTTAAGTTCTCAAATTCTCAACTTAAATCTTTTTTAGTTTATAAACCACATATGTAAATCATATCCATAAAATTTACATTTTTTATATAAAATCATTTCACAAAGGTTACTTGGTTGAGTTATAACAAACAACTTTTATTTTAAATCAAATTCTACCCCTAACATTACCTTCGAACGCCTTATAATCAAATTGTGAAATTGAATTCACAAGGTGTTCATTTTTAATGTTCTCATAATCACTAATCTACCCAACCCATGTAGAGAAAAGAATAAACTGCTCCTAACCTAGCACAATAGTCAATGCCTATAAACTGGTCAGGCACGACTAACCAATCAACAAACAATAGTCAATGCTCCTAACTGGCAGAGTATGACTAATGAACCATAAGTGATAATAATTGAATGGTATTATTTTCTTAACAACCAAGCATACAATGTATAACTATAACAATTTCTGAAAAATTATTCCTTTGTATATAAAATATAGTCAAGGTAAAATTATTTCATTTACCCAATTTCAAAACAATACTATATAGAATTGCCATGTTTAAGTGTTTAGAGATCCTTATCAATAACGTTAGTACTCGTATTGACCAGAATCCATAAGCAACCAAATAGATAAATCAATACAATATAAACATTTTTATATCACTAACCAATACGCGCTCATATCTATATACACTCAAACTCATTCTAGGTTACTACCGACCCAATATCTAATGAGTACTCCCCACCAAAACCTAAATGTTCGCTCAACCTAAGCTTTGATACCAAGTGTAATGACCCGCCCTTTCAATCCTTAAAAGTCGACACTAATACATCCATGGTATTCACATGCCGAACAACCAAGTGCCGGAAAGTCCGATTGTTAGGGGAAAGAAAGAAGAAAAAAGATAAGAAGACCCTTAATAACACAAAATCTCACAATAGAATGAATTATATATATTATAAATAGATCTTTACAAAAGGAAACAATTGTAATACACACACACATCAATCAGAGTAAACTAACCTATTTTAGCCTGGATATTTATAATAGCCCGTCCTTGCAAATGCTAATAATTCTGAACGTCTAATGCAGTGGAAAATAACATACACGTGAATCGACTTGAAGGCCTCCAACTTGTCCCTTGAGCTTCAATGCAACCAAACTGAAATATGTAAATATGCATGGGCTGACCCAAGCAATATAAGAGAATAATTCCTTGATCAGTCTGGTAAACAGCGTGAGAAAACTCTTATCAAATCAACTGATTTTTATATTTAGGAAAAAACCTTTTAAAATAAAAGGTATCATGTAAGACCATGCCGCATATAAATACGGAATAGTTTTTACCTTATGATAACCAAAACATTTCTATAGAAACTCTTCTGATATTATAATAATGTTTATGTTTCAAATAAATATTGAATATATTTGAAATGCTTACTTCTCACATTCCAACATAGTTGGGCACAACTAAATCTTTAAAACTCGTATTAGCAATGGATTCCAACTATAAAAGGGTAAGGTTCTACCCATTTAATCGATACACCTCTATGTAAAATGTACGGGAGGCTACAACATGTTGCACCTCTACTACTCAGGCCCGGCACTACCCCCTTCTCGAGTACAAATATGATCACCCCTTGATTGCGATCAAACAACCTTAATGGGCCTCGAAGCATACATGAATATCAACACTAGATCAAGGATGATCATACCCTTATGGGAGCGACCCACATAGCCCTGCGGCACGTCCCTGATTTATTCATTTCTTAGGCGTAAGGCCTGAAGAGGCTACACTCTTACTGTTTCCCCTAGCATTTCCCTCTTGGAATGCTAACACTGCCCTCCAAGCAGCAATACAGTGCCAGCATTCATCCATACAAGTTTGTTTTGGGTCTGAACAAAACCAAAAACACTATCTCTACCCTCAAGATTAGTAGCAGTAGCCCTTGCACTTCAAAGAGCTCCGTCTTCAGTGCTTCATCAAGATGCCTTCCACTCGAATGCATATGTTGATTCAAAGTGGTTTTCGAATAATATATCTAATCCTGGTCTCTCCAAACCAACAACCGATAACGCTCGGATGACTCATTCCCGGTTCTATTGGAAGTAACTCGAATTTGCAATCATACTTCCTAAGTCAAATTGGCTAGATTTGATAGTTAGTTATTCAACTATCAATAAACAAACAACAAAATCTAGAGATTTACTTTTCCAAAGCAACCACTAAGCTTAAAACACAACTTTCGTTTATTAAATCTCTTTCTAAAACATTTATGAAAACAGTCATATACTTATCCACTAACATAAGTGTATTCGCAAAACATTCATGAAGATTTCTTATTTCCAAATCTCTTTAAAAGGATTTTAAAACACGTTACTTAAATTGGAGATAAGGATAACTTTATACACATATCCCTTCGGTATTAAGTGTGGAACGGCTGTTCCATACCACCGGTTTAAAAGGTCCGTTTAGAGAAACCCAAACCTCAAAATCTTTTTATTATTAACTTCAACAAATCATTTTTATAAATCTCCTTTCATTTTGAAATCTTCTTTGCTTAAACCCAATCCATTTGCAAACACTTTATAAACCTCCATGTTTATTTATAGAAAACCCTTTTATAGATATTCAAAATCATTTATAAAACTGCCTTTCAAAAACCTACCTTCATAAAGATTCCTTATATTCAAAGACAACTTCTATAATCAGTTTAAATCAATTATGGTTCCTTTGAAATCAAAACAATTATTCAAAATGTTACCTTCTTCAAATCAACATGGGATGTGCTTGGTCTTGAGTTTTGCCAAGCTATACATAACTTTTTTAACAAATGCAAATTGCTAAGGGAAGTCAATTGCACAAATATTGCCATAATTCCTAAAGTCTCTCCTCCTTCAAGTGTAACCTCATTTAGGCCTATATCCTGTTGTAATGTGGTGTATAAGTCTATTTCCAAAATTCTTGCATCTCGGCTAGCTTCTGTCTTGCCTTCTATTGTATCAAACAACCAAGCAGCTTTCATTCGTTCCAGGAATATTCTTAACAATGTGATGCTTGCTAAGGAATTATTAAATGGTTATAGTAGAGGCAATGTGACTCTTGCAGCTGCTCTGAAAATTGATATATCCAAAGCTTATGACTCAATTCATTGGGCTTCTATTGTTAGAATTATGGCAAAGATGGGTTTTCAAAAAATATTTGTGTCTTGGGTGTATGTTTGCATTTCCACACCAGCTTTCTCTGTTGTTATTAATGGAAGGCCTGTTGGTTTTTTCAGAAGTAAGAAAGGGATTCGTCAGGGCGATCCTATTTCTTCATATCTATTTCTTCTGGTCATGGAAGTTTTGACGATGATTCTTAAATATAATTATTCTCACAAGAACATCAAGTATCACCCAAATTGCTCCGACCTTCATATAACTTCAATTATGTTCGCTGATGATGTTATGTTGTTTACTAAGCCTGAGTTCTCGTCAATTTCTGGGTTGATGAAGGCTTTACAGTCCTTCTATCTCATGACTGGCCTCTCTATTAATCAATCTAAATCTTCCATGCTTGTTGCTGGAGTGTCTGATGTTCATGCTGCTGCTCTTTATCAGTTTTTTGGCTTTTCTTGTATGTCTACTGATATGAGTTATCCTGGCCTACCTTTAATCACAAAAAGAATAACTACTGCTGAATGTTTAATCCTTTATAATAAAATTACTAAGGTCATGTCCAATTGGTGCAACAGACATATTTCTCAATGTGGAAGGCTTGTGCTTATCAAAGCTGTTGTTTTTCCTTCCCTTGTCTATTGGGCACGTTCTTTTATCTTACCTACTACGCTCTTACTGATGGTTAGGTCTGCCATGAATAGGTACTTCTGGACTGGGAGTGTTCACAACACAAAGTTAATTCCTTGCTCCTTTTCCTTATTTGAGTCCACTTTGAAGCATGGTGGTCTTGGTATTATCAATGTTAGGAAGTGGAATACTGCTGCATTTAGTAAACATTTTGATGATCTAATTCTCAAGAAAGATAGTTTATGGGTCAAGTGGATGTGGCAGTACAATATTAAGAGAAGGCATTTCTGGTGTATGGATATACCTCAGAATTGCAGTTCTAATTGGAGGAATTTGCTGAAACTTAGAGATGTTTACTTACCTATGGTTCAATATCATTTACAACCTAACTCAGCTATTAGTTTTTGGCATGATCCATGGGTTAAGAAGGGTCTGATACTATCTAAAGTTTGTGAGTATCCCCTGATTCAGCAAACAGGTATTCATAGTAATGCTAAGGCTGCTGATTTTTTATTTGAAGGCAATATGCTGCTGCCTTACAATAGCAATCAGATGATAAGGCATTTGTGGGGTGAAGTTATGAATTTATTCAAGTGTGCTGATCATTCTATTTATGTTTCTTGGGAACAGAAGTTACACTCTGTTGCCATTGTGTACAAGTTCTTATCTGGTTCACTTCCTCTGCCAGCTGCTAGGTGGTACTATGTTTTATGGACTAAAGAATCTGTGCCTAGAGAGAATTTGATGATATGGAAGGTTGTAAGTCATGCTTTGATGACTAGGGATGTACTGGACAGGTTTGGTATGACTGTGTGCACCTCTTGTGTTTTCTGTGATATGTGTGATGAAACTGTTGATCATCTCTTCTTCGAATGCTCTGTCTTACTTGCATTAATGAGTAGAATCAGTAGCACCACTGGGTTTGTTCTTGAAACTGCCAACTCTGTCTCTGTTTGGGAAATTATACATACAGCTGCTTTAAGGGGGAATGATGAAGTTGGTGCAATGGTTATTTGTTTGAAAATCTATTTTGATGTGATATGGAGAGAAAGAAATGCAAGAATTTTTGAGAATTTGTCGAAAACTTATGACACTCTCTGGTTTGAAGTAAGGAATAGGGTGTACATGCAACTTCAGAGGAGCAATAGGCAGTACCCTATTGGCATTCTCCAAACTTGGGCTGTCTAGTTGGTTCTCTCTTGTTTTCTATTTCTTTATTTTCTTTCTTTTCCTTTTTTTAGCTTGATTCAAAGCTTGTTTGAATCTTTATTTTCTGTTATCAATAAATCTGGTAGGGGTCCAGTCAACCTCGCTGGCTTTGCCAAAAAAACAATTATTCAAAATACCTTGTTAAATGATAAGTTATTATTTAAACATTTCTCCATTTAAATTTAGCTTCAAACCTTTTTAACAGAATAGTGATTTCAAATAATCATTTTAAAGGTATTAAATTAATTTCAAACCATTTAAATAAAATGGTTAACTTGAAATTCCATTAGTATAATAATAATAAACTTTAAAATAATTTATGTTAATATAGAAATATACCTTTAGATCAATTAAGATAATATAGTTATACAACCTTTAGAAATAACAAGCTTCAAACCATTGTTATAAAATAATAAATTATCGTTAAATAATATTAATAAATAATAAATTTACTTTAAACAAAATCATTATAAAAATAATTTAACTTTAAAACAATATTTTTTAATAATAAATAAACTTTAGAAATAATATCCTTATCTTTACTGCTAATAAAGAGAATTCATTGAATAGATTTACTCGGTGTCCTTTTCAAATTCCAAATATACCCTTTTATATCTCATAGAGAAATAGTATTCAAATATGGGGATATAGCATGTTACTTTCTAAGTACAATTGTTAGTCACCATGGAGAACTATAGTGTGCGTTCATAAGATGCAGTATCCAAGTATACCATATTGTCCGTAATTTAGGTGGAAGTTCATCGGTCGAAGTTTTGCCTAATTCCGAGTTAGTACGAAGAAGTCGTTGCAGTTTGAAAAAAAATACCGGCTTATACACTATACGGAGTTCAAATATGGGGATGTGGTAGCATGTTATTTTCTAAGTACAACTATCAGTCCCCATGGAGAACTATAGTTTGCGTTCACAAGATGAAGTATCCGAGTATTAAATATTTTCCATAATTTAGGCGGGAGTTAATCGGTCGAAATCTCACCTGATTTTGGATTAGTATGAAGAAGTTATTGCAGTTTGAATAAAAAAAATAGCAGCTTCTGCACTAGGCGGAGTTCAAGTACGAGGATGTGGTAGCCTGTTATTTTCTGTGCAACTGTCAGTCCCCATGGAGAACTACAATGTGCATTCACAAGATGAAGTATCCGAGTGTACCATATTGTCCGTAATTTAAGTGAGAGTTCATCGGTCGAAGTTTTGCCTGATTCCGTGTTAGTATGAAGAAGTTATTACAGTCTGAATAAAAAAATAGCGGCTTCTGCACCAGCATAGTTCAAATATGGGGATGTGGTAGCCTGTTATTTTATAAGTACAACTGTTAGTCCCCATGGAGAGCTACAGTGTGCGTTCACAAGATGAAGTATCCGAGCGTTACATATTATCCGTAATTTAGGTGGGAGTTAATCGGTCGAAGTCTCGCCGAATACCGAATTAGTATGAAATAGTTATTGTAGTATGAACAAAAAAAATAGCAGCTTCTGCACTAGGCTGAGTTCAAATATGGGGATGTGGTAGCTTGTTATTTTCTAAGTACAACTGTCAGTCCCCATGGAGAACTGTAGTGTGCGTTCACAAGATGAAGTATCCGAGTATACCATATTGTCCTTAATTTAGTGGAAGTTCATTGGTCGAAGTTTTTCCTGATTTCGAGTTAGTATGAAGAAGTTATTACAGTCTGAACAAGAAAAATTGTGACTTTTCCACTAGGTGGAGTTCAAATATGGGGATGTGGTAGCCTGTTATTTTATAAGTACAACTGTCGGTCCCCATGGAGAACTGCAGTGTGCGTTCATAAGATGAAGTATCCAAGTGTTCCACATTGTCTGTAATTTAGGCGGCAGTTAACCGGTCGAAGTCTCATTGGATTCCGAATTAGTATGAAGAAGTTATTGCAGTCTGAACAAAATAAATAGCGGCTTTTGCACTAGGTGAAGTTCAGATATGGGGATGTGGTAGCCTGTTATTTTCTAAGTACAACTGGCAGTCTCCATGGAGAACTACAGTATGCATTCACAAGATGAAGTATCTGAGTGTACCATATTATCCATAATTTAGGTGGGAGTTCATCTGTCAAAGTTTTTCCTGATTTCGAGTTAGCATGAAGAAGTTATTGTAGTCTGAACAAAAAAATAGCGGCTTCTGCACTAGGCGGAGTTCAAATAAGGGGATGTGTTAGCCTGTTATTTTCTAAGTACAACTGTCAGTGCACAGGGTGAACTACAGTATTCATTCACCAGATGAAGTATCTGAGTGTTCCATATTGTCCGTAATTTATTGGGGAGTTAATCGGTCGAAGTCTCGTCGAATTCCGAATTAGTATGAAGAAGTTATTGCAGTTTGAACAAAAAAAATACAGCTTCTGCACTAGGCAGAGTTCAAATATGGGGATGTGGTAGCCTGTTATTTTTTAAGTACAACCGCCAGTCCCCATGGAGAACTACAGTGCGCGTTCACAAGATGAAGTATCCGAGTGTACCATATTGTCCGTAATTTAGATAGGAGTTTATCGGTCGAAGTTTTACCAGATTTCGAGTTAGTATGAAGAAGTTATTGCAGTCTGAAAAAAACAATAGCGGCTTTCGCACTACGCGGAGTTCAAATATGGGGATGTGTTAGCCTGTTATTTTCTAAGTACAACTATCAGTCCCCATGGAGAACTACAGTGTGCGTTCACAAGATGAAGTATCCAAGTGTTCCATATTGTCCGTAATTTATTGGGGAGTTAATCGGTCGAAGTATCATCAGATTCCAAATTAGTATGAAGAAGTTATTGCAGTCTGAACAAAAAAATTACGGCTTCTACACTAGGTGGAGTTCAAATACGGGGATGTGGTAGCCTGTTATTTTCTAAGTACTACCGTCAGTCCCCATGGAGTACTACAGTGTGCGTTCACAAGATGAAATATCCAAGTGTACCATATTGTCCGTAATTTAGGTGGGAGTTAATCGACCGAAGTCTCCCCGGATTTTGAATTAGTATGAAGAAGTTATTGCAGTCTGAACAAAAAATAGCGGCTTCTGCACTAAGCGAAGTTCAAATATGGGAATATGGTAGCTTGTTATTTTCTAAGTACAATTATCAGTCTCCATGGAGAACTACAGTGTGCTTCACAAGATGAAGTATCCGAGTGTTCCATATTGTCCTTAATTTAGGCGGGAGTTAATCGATCGAAGTCTTGTCGGATTCTGAATTAGTATGAAGAAGTTATTACAGTCTGAAAAAATATCGGCTTTTGCACTAGGCGGAATTCAAATATGGGGATGTGGTAGCTTATTATTTTCTAAGTACAACTGTCAGTCCCTATAGAGAACTATAGTGTGCGTTCACAAGATGAAGTATCCGAGTGTTCAATATTTTCCGTAATTTAGGTGGGAGTTAATCGATCGAAGTGTCCACGAATTCCTAATTAGTATGAAGAAGTTATTGCAGTCCGAACAAAAAAATAGCGGTTTCTGCACTAGGCGGAGTTAAAATATGGGAATGTGGTAGCATGTTATTTTCTAACTGTCAATCCACATGGAGAACTATAGTGTGCGTTCACAAGATGAAGTTTCCGAGTGTACCATATTATCCGTAATTTAGGTGGGAGTTCATCAGTCGAAGTTTTGCATGATTCCGAGTTAGTATAAAGAAGTTATTGCAGTCTGAAAAAAATAGCGGCTTCTACCTAGGTAGAGTTCAAATATGAGGATGTAGCCTGTTATTTTATAAGTACAACTATTAGTCACTATGGAGAACTACACTGAGTGAAGTGGGGATATAACATGTTATTTTCTAAGTACAACTGTCAGTCCCCATAGAGAACTACAGTATCTGAGTGTACCATATTATCCGTAATTTAGGTGGGAGTTCATCGGTCAAAGTATCGCCTAATTCCGAGTTAGTATGAAGAAGTTATTACAATCTTAATAAAAGAAATAGTGGCTTATGCATTAGGCGGAGTTCAAATATGAGAATATGGTAGTCTATTATTTTCTAACTACAACTGTCAGTCCTCATGGAGGACTACAGTTTGCATTCACAAGATGAAGTACACGAGTGCTCCATATTGTCCGTAATTTATGGGGGAGTTAATCGTTCGAAGTCTCGTCGGATTCCGAATTAGTATGAAGAAGTTATTGCAGTCCGAACAAAAAAATAGCGGCTTCTGCAGTGGCGGAGTTCAAATATGGGGATGTGGTAGCTTGTTATTTTCTAAGTACAACTGTTTGTCTCCATGGAGTACTACAGTGTGTGTTCACAAGATGAAATATCCGAGTGTACCATATTGTCCGTAATTTAGGTGGGAGTTCATCGGTCGAAGTTTTTCCATATTCCGAGTTAGTATGAAGAAGTTATTGCAGTTTGAATAAAAAATAGTGGCTTCTACACTAGACGGAGTTCAAATATGGGGATGTGGTAGCCTGTTATTTTCTAAGTACAACTGTCGGTCCCCATGGAGAACTGCAGTGTGCTTCACAAGATGAAGTATCCGAGTGTTCCATATTGTCCGTAATTTAGGCGGGAGTTAATCGGTCGAAGTCTCGCCGGATTTCGAATTAGTATGAAGAATTTATTACAGTCTAAACAAAAAAAATATCGGCTTCTGCAATAGGCGAAATTCAAATATGGGGATGTGGTAGCCTGTTGTTTTCTAAGTACAGTTGTCAGTCCCCAATCCTCATAGAGGACTACAGTGTGCGTTCACAAGATGAAGTATCCGAGTGTCCAATATTGTCCGTAATTTAGGTGGGAGTTAATCGACTGAAGTCTCCTCGGATTCCAAATTAGTATGAAGAAGTTATTGCTGTCTAAACAAAAAAACGGCTTCTGCACTAGGCGGATTTCAAATATGGGGATGTGGTAGCATGTTATTTTCTATGTAAACTGTCAGTCCCCATGGAGAACTACAGTGTGCGTTCACAAAATGAAGTTTCCGAGTGTACCATATTGTCCATAATTCAGGTGGGAGTTCTTCAGTCGAAGTTTTTACCTGATTCCGAGTTAGTATGAAGAAGTTATTGCAGTCCAAAGAAAAAAATAGTGGCTTCTGCCTAGGCAGAGTTCAAATATGAGGATGCAGCCTGTTATTTTCTAAGTACAACTATTAGTCACCATGGAGAACTACACTGAGTGAAGTGGGGATATAGCCTGTTATTTTCTAAGTACAACTGTTAGTCCACATGGAGAACTACAGTGTGTATTCATAAGATGAAATATCCGAGTGTACTATATTATCCGTAATTTAGGTAGGTGTTCATCGGTCGAAGTATCGCCTAATTCAGAGTTAGTATGAAGAAGTTATTGCAGTCTTAACAAAAAAATAGCAGTTATCGCACTAGGAGGAGTTCAAATATGGGGATGTGGTAGCTTGTTATTTTCTAAGTACAACTGTCATTCCCCATGGAGAACTACAATATGCATTCACAAGATGTAGTATCCGATTGTACCATATTGTCCGTAATTTAGGTGGGAGTTCATTGGTCGAAGTTTTGCCTGATTCCAAGTTAGTATGAAGAAGTTATTGCAGTCTGAACAAAAAAATAATGGGTTTTGCACTAGGCAGAGTTCAAATACGAGGATGTGGTAGCCAGTTATTTTCTAAGTACAACTATCAGTCCTTATGGAGAACTACAATGTGCGTTCACAAGATGAAGTATCCGAGTGTTCCATATTATCCGTAATTTAGACACGAGTTAATCGGTCGAAGTCTCGCCGGATTCCGAATTAGTATGAAGAAGTTATTGTAGTCTAAACAAAAAATTAGCGGCTTCTGCACTAGGCGGAGTTCAAATATGAGGATGTAGCCTGTTATTTTCTAAGTACAAT
This sequence comes from Allium fistulosum, assembly GCA_030737815.1. Classification (NCBI taxonomy): domain Eukaryota; kingdom Viridiplantae; phylum Streptophyta; class Magnoliopsida; order Asparagales; family Amaryllidaceae; genus Allium; species Allium fistulosum. Next base: position 148,703,162 of record CM060908.1, read on the forward strand.
TATTAGTCACCATGGAGAACTGCGGTGAGCGTTGAAGTTGGGATATAGCATGTTATTTTCTAAGTACAACCATTAGTCCATGGAGAACTACAGTGTGCGTTCGCAAGATGAAGTAATCGAGTGTAAAATATTGTCCATAACTTAGGCGGAAGTTAATCGGTCGAAGTCTCGCATGATTTCGAATTAGTATGAAGAAGTTATTACAGTCTGAACAAACAAAATAGCGACTTCTGCACTAGGCGGAGTTCAAATATAATGATGTGGTATCCTGTTATTTTCTAAGTACAACTATCAGTCACCATGGAGAACTACAATGTGCGTTCACAAGATGAAAAATCCGAGCGTACCACATTGTCCTAATTTAGGTAAGAGCTCATCGATCGAAGTTTTGTCTGATTTCGAGTTAGTATGAAGAAGTTATTGAAGTCTGAAGAAAAAAATAGTGGCTTCTGCCTAGGCGGAGTTCAAATATGTGGATGTAGCATGTTATTTTCTATGTACAACCATTAGTCTCCATGGAGAACTACAGTGAGCGTTGAAGTGGGGATATAGCCTGTTATTTTTGAAGTACAACTGTTAGTCACCATGGAGAGCTACAGTATGCGTTCATAGGATGAAGTATCCGAGTGTACCATATTGTCCGTAATTTAGATGGAATTTCATCGGTCGAAGTTTCGTCTGATTCTGATTAGTATGAAGAAGTTATTGTTGTATGAACAAAAAAATAGCGGCTTCTGCCTAGGCAAAGTTCAAATACGGGGATGTAGCCTATTATTTTCTAAGTACAACTGTTAGTCACCACGGAAAACTACGTTATACATTCACTAGATGAAGGATCTGGGTGTTCCTTATTGTCTGTAATTTGGATGGGAGTTCATCGGTTGAAGTTTCGCCTGATTTCGAGTTAGTATGAAGAAGTTATTGCAGTTTGAACAAAAAAATAGTGGCTTCTTCCTAGACGGAGTTCAAATATGGGGATGTTACTATCAAATCTACTTCCACAGGTACAATTAAAAATGCATGCATGTTGTGATTAAATGCAGACCCTCCTGGGCATGCATACGTACTCATTGTTATAATAATAATATAACTTTAAACCGTATTACTATTATGATAAATTAACCTTAAACAATATTATTATAATAATAATTTACTTTCAAACCAATTAACTTTAAACAATAATATACTTCCAGTAATTCAAATAATTATTACTTTAAAATATTAAAATTAGCTTTAAACAAAGTAATTAACTTTTAAATATAATATTTAACCTTAAATAAAATGATTAGCTTAACTAATAATATTTAACTTTTAAATAATATTAATATACCTTTAAATAATATATTTAAAACATTTACTTTTAAACCGGTGTAAACTGAAATTGATTTGAATCTGAAAATTTTCGAATTTAGATGGAGACTTAGCAATCACTATGGCACTTAAATAAGCTACCATTTCAATTTAATTAGCTATCTAAGTTAATCACTGCCATTAACATCGACCATGGGTTAACAGTACATCACTTAACAAACATTGTTAATGATTTTCTATCGCTATAGGGTTTTTAGTTGAACATATAAAAATGTCATAACCAATAAGCCCAAACAACCAGCTTTGGTATTCAATAACTCATATATCAAGAATATTATTGAAACAAAATCAACGGTGCCGAGGAATCATGTTGAATCCCTCCAACATGTCCCCCTTCATCACAACGCATATATGTCAGCGCGCGCGCACACAGATATATATATATATATATATATATATATCAATAGTAGTAAGGAATCATGTTGGATCCCTCCAACCTGTCCTGCTACATCACATACAGTATTATACCTATATAATATGGGTCATCCGCAACCAGGCGGGTACATATAAAAGGTCATCCGCTCCAAGGGCGGAATAAATTCAAACCAACTGATAAAACATTATATCATTCAAACAAGCAACAAACAATTTTTATAACTACTATACAATATTATAGTAGCATTCAGAGCTGAGTTTACACATTGAAATTTTCAGTTATCGCCGAGGGGTTTGGAATTCCGTCTAAATTGAACAACATTCAATTTAGCGTGAAATTTAACTAGCTATAATTGTCGCTAAACCAATTCCATATCGTAGTATTCGTCGTTAGAACGTAACGCAAAAACCTACGTTCAAATCCGACCTAATACGGATTAGATATTGCATTAATAAGATTTCAAATTAATTAATATAACATATACAGTAATTACTATCATTAGCAGCTAATTAACATCGCTTAAGTACATAATCACATCTTCGTTTCCAGGCTATTGAACTCGATTTCGACTTCGACTTCCAACGTCGTTCAATGCCGTCGTGCTCCACCTAGGACCACCGCGACCTTGCCGCCACCCCCATGTCCAAGTCGAGTCCAATACCACCAGAGGCGTCGTCTCCGCTTGACCGTATCTTGATACTTTCCCCTAAAATTGAACGCCGTTAAAACCTCGATTTTCACCGCCTCAACCTGCCAGCGACCACCGCACTACCACCCAAGCACCCGACAACCACTAGCTACCCAATGACACCGACCATGGCCCCTAACTCGCTACCTATGCCTCAGACAAGCTCGAAGTCCACTTCGCCGTTCATCTGAAAACTACGACCACCATGCTCCACCTAAGCCCATCTTCATCATCCATCTAGCTCATTTTACGCCTCAAACAAAACTCTATTTGAAGACTTCACCTGAAAATGCTTGGATTGGTCCTGATGATCTATGGCCGTTGGATGTGGTGCTTATTTTGAAAATGTCAAACGCTCTAATGTTATAGTCCCGATTTCTTTTATAGGGGAAGAAGTATGGGGTAGACGTAGGGTATGGTGAGGAAGGTATGGCTGAAGCATAGTGTGAGTAGTGATGTGCGTATGGTGCTTCTTATTTTATTCAAAAATCAAGATTTATGCAGTCGAAAATCTCAAACTCCAATTAAGGCGTGTTCATTGGCATTTTGTACTAAATACCCCCATTCCGAACACAATGAAACTATTATCAAGACCTAATTCGATCATATGCAGAATTTATCTTTTCAAACCCAATTTTATTATATTAATTCCTTTAATTAATTTCTACACGTTTCAAGCTCGCCCGAACACACAATACTAGGCCTGTCAATGGATACCCGAAAAATCTGAAATTCGTCCGGATCCGTATCTGAAAAAACGGATATTATCCGATATCCGAAAAGCGGATGCGGATATCCGATATCCGAAATGAAAATCGGATGCGGATGCGGATATAGGCATATCTGTATCCGAAAAACATCCGTCCGATCCGAAATTTATGTGTGTTGCCATTTTGTCATTATGTATGTTGCTATTTTATCATTTGAATTAATGTAATATCGTGTAAACTTGTTTGATATTATGTGTGTTGCCATTTTGTCATTTGAAAAACTGATTAGTATTGTAGTGTGTGTATTGTCATTTGAGAAAGTGATTGTTTTAGTACAAAAATATTAGTATAATAAAAAATTTATTCAATTTCGGATGCGGATATTTCGGATATTTTCGGATATCCGGAAATATCCGCTTTTTATTTTCGGATGCGGATATTTTCGGATGCGGATATTTTCGGATATCCGAAAAATGTCCACGGATGCGGATACGGATGTTAATTCTCAAATATCCACGGATATCGGATGCAGATTCGGATGCGGATTTAAATTTTCGGATGCGGATGCGGATACAGCCATATCCGCATCCGTTTGCATCCGTTGACAGCCCTACACAATACGTCTCATCGTCACGAAATTTGTTAACATACAAAATTCATTGTTACAGATCCAATGACACTAGTTTCATCAAAGTCCAAGACAGTGCCCCAGAACGATATTTCTTACGTTAATTAAAACAATTTATTATTACAACCATTTTAAATCACTTTTAGTTTCTAAATTAAAAGTTTAGTATTATCATTCTTATTTAAAATAAATTTAAATAAGATTTCCAAAACATTTTTATTTACATTGAATCTAAGATTCAGTTATTTAAATATTCCAATTATTTAAATTCACTATTCAGATAAATCCCTATATTTGAAATTTAAGCTATTTGACTTATAAAAATAATAATTCAATATTTAAAATCAATTAAATATTTCAAAATCAAATGACTAAAATTCTGGGTCACTACGGGATCACTATGAACCTATTAGTCAAAACTAATAACATCTCTCCTATCATATTCTTTTGATCAATTCTGGGCATCCTAACATACTTGATCTATCTGATCTTCTGGATGCAATTCTACTCACTCAGAAGTTAAGTCTGACCATACTCGCTATTGGGACTACCTAACAAGTAACTCTATCCCCATTCCCAAAATGCAATGTTGGGTCATAATTAATGTGAGCATGATAATGATAAATATGCAAATTAAATGATCAAATAGTAATAAGTACATATAACATTATTCATCAAAATATGTTCAGTCAACAATCATTGGCATCATAAAATTACTTAACCTTAAGCAATAATTTCCTTTGGAAAATTCATATAAAACTTGGGCTAGGCACCAATTTATTTCCTTGGAAATATTTATTGCAGTAAATGAGTAATCCTTTAGAAATCATTCTTTAAAACAAGGAAAGCATAACTCATTGCTTAACCAAAACCTTATGCCAATATACAATCATTTTTAAAATAGCCTTTTATACATTCGGTATCAAATTGAGGTTGTCAAACCTCTAAAACATAGGGCTTATCGTGCCATTTAAAAAACTATTCAAGTTGCAAACTTACGACATTTGTGCCTTTAAAACATGATTTCGAACCTCTATATTGAGTTTTGAAAAAAAAATTGTTTTTATAAAGCATAAGGCCACAAGGCCGAAATCATGATCATCGCATCATAAAATATACAGGTTGCCACACCTATAAATACTTAGCATTTGGTTTGCATAATATATGGCTTTCGGCTTAGAAAATAAAGGATGTCAAGTCTGAAGCTTTACGACATCATTGCCACAAAATACTTGATGTTGAAAATAAGACATGCGGCATCATCGCCATAGAGCAACAGAGTTCGAAAATAAGACTTGCGGCATTATAGAGCAATGCATGTCGTCTTCTTTAAAACTGTAGCTACTTATGCCGCCAATATAAAGGATGTCGAAAACAAAGGGTGACAAGGGATGTCAAGCTTAAAACCAATAAAAGATGTCAATCGTTTGATATCGAACCCCAAAACATTTAAATCTGAATGCCAATCTTAAAGCATAAGGATGTCGCATTTATGTCTTGTTGAGTAACGAAACCCTTGATATCGAAGGAAATGTCGAAATCATATACATCTATATGAACATATTCATTTGATACCTACCTAAGTAAATATCATATGCGTCCCTTCATGTCAATGTCGGAGAGCATAACTGCGACATGGATATTGGTTGTTATCTGGATTTTAATACTCAAATCTAATGATATGGCAATTTCGTACTTAAATCAAAAACTGTTTTATTTCCATATAAAGCCATTTGTTTTTACCAACTCTTATCCCTTATCAATTTTCTACTGGATAATTATATGCCTACCAATTTCATTTTAGCAAAACTTTTGCAAGGCCATCTTGCTTTCCTCAAAGTAATTTGCAAACCCATACAAATAATATTATTATTTAATAGCTTTTCTAACTTGATAAATTTATGGAAAATCATAATCATTTGGGAAAATCCCTAAAAATCATCAAAAATTGGAATTACTATATTCTTTCTCATATAAAAATTTTGGGGCCAAAATAATTATTTAATTATTTTTAATAATTAAAACTCGAAATAAACATCTTTTCCAAATCTGAAGAAATTCATAAAATGTTCATACTAACTTGAAAAATTATGAAATTTAAAATCCATTTCCAAAATAATGTTTTACACAACATATCAAAATTTTGAATCAATAGAAGATCAAAATCTTAGGTTTTACCCTAAAAACTTACAAATCAATTCCATAAAAATTCCAATAAATCATCATTTAATCCAATAATGATATAATTAATCCATACATGACATACTATGATAATCAATTTGGAAATATATCATAGATTAAAAAATAAATATAAAAACTTGAGTTGGATGCTATTATCCACCTTAGTTTGGATAAAGAGATTAAGATTTGTGGTTGTTTGATTTTCTTCAGCTTTTCTTTTGTATCGCTTTAGATTTCTTCTTCCTTCTTTCTTATAATGACCAAACTTGATTATTTCGAAAGTGAGAATGAATAAGAGGAAGGAAGGGTTTAGGGAATGAACTAAGGGATTATTCCCTTTTTTGCCCCTCTTATAAATTCTTTTCTGTTCTTATGTTTAAAACTGTAACGACCCACCTTTTTGGACGGTTCAAATCGACAATAAACCACACATGTCAGACTCAAACCATTCAAAAAGAAGGATTGTTAATGGGGTAAATAAGAAGAAGAAAAAGAAGAAAAACAAAACATAGAATCTCGCAGCGAAACGACAAAATATAATAATCAAATAGAACAGTTCATGAAGCTGTTTTACAAATAACATTTGATTACACATTTACAATTCAAATCAGAGTTATACATACATCAGAAATAAACAAATAATGCAGCGGAACACAGAATGTAGTGGAATAATAAATAGCAATAATATACTGAATCTTCGTCTTCATCCTCCAGAAAATAGTCTTCAATACACTGAAAAGCTCAGACTGACCTGAGCGTAATGAAAAGACAAAGCACCCAAGTCAGAACTAAAAGATCTTATGTAAGTCAAATCAAAATAAATAAAATAGAAATATTAGTGCAATGGTTTCATAGATGTTAAGGGATTTTCATCTCCTATCAAGTGTACAACTTGAATATAATTATTTAAAAGGTTTCAAATAATTCGAAATATCAATCTTAATCATCTAATTAAAACAAATTCGAAGTTTGAATTAACTTAAACCCTTCAAATAATTCAATTCCAAATAAAATCCAAATTGAAGAAATTATATGGGTATATGTCATTTCAACCAGTACCAAAAATCAACATTTTCAAATCAATGAAAACCGCTCGGGTTTATCATTTCAACCCATAACGATTTTCCCCCAATCTATAAGATCGTTCGGGTATGTATCATTTCAACCCATAGGGATACAGAGATATAGACATAAATAACATCCAATCATCCAAAATGTCAACCAATAACATTCATCCAATCACCTAAATATCAATAATTGAACATACAGCACAATCATCATTAAAATCAACCAATAACTACCAACAATTTACTGGTTATCATTAACGGGTATTTAACTGGCAATTTAAATTTAAATATTAAATTAAGTGGCAATTAAATTCAATAAAAGTCGGATTTAACCGGAATGACAATTTAAAATATAATAAACAGCAACCAATCAATTTCTAATGAAAAATAGAGTTTTTGATATAGAAATATTCGAAATGGGAAGAAGGGTTCAACTACAAAGTTGTTCCCATTGAAATTATACACGGTTTTAAAAAAATATATTTGATTTGGAGTAGTTTAGTGGAATATAGAAGTCATGGAAATAAGGGGAAGAAAGAGGCAAAAAAGGAAAGGGAAAAGGAAGGGAAAAAAGAGAAAGAAGAGGAGAGGGAAGGTGGGGCTTTGGCCATGGGTTTCTACCGTGGGTTGTGGATGGTGATGGAGGTGGGTGGCGGCAAGAGGAGAGAGGTAGGCTAGGGTTTTGAAGGAGGAAGGATATAATTTGATTTGGATATTTAGGATTTTTGGGGTTTGGAGTTTTCTGTAGATTTGAGCAAGAAGAAGAAAAAAGAAGAGTACGCAGAAAGTTTCTCAAATAAGGAATTTCTGTACGTACTTGGTTTTAGTCAGATAGGAAATAGAAGGTCAGTGGGTGGGAAAAGGAAGGATCTAAAGTTTCTTAGGGTTCCTAGGGTCTCTTGGTTTACTAAGGAGTCCATTAGTCTAAAACAAACCCAATAAGACTTAGCCAAAAAAAAGAACAAAAATATACACTGCAAATGAAAGAAATAAGCTGCAGGTTATTTAATAATTAGGAAATGAAGGTAGAAAGATAAAAATAAATATCATGTTTTATTTTGAAAGCTTCAGGCATTACTAATGTATAAAGAAATGTACGTAGGAATGTAAAAGTTTGCAAACCAAAGGAAAGTGAAATTTTGTATACGCGAAAATGAGGTGGCAAGAATTAAATATAAACTAAAAGTCTAGGCTCAGGTATTAAACAGTAGGAGAAATGAACGGATCAAGTATTAAGAATGAGATAACTATTTTAAAACGTACATGCAACAATTAATAACAAAAGAAATGAAGGGATCATGTACATCACACAGCCTTTTTGAAATTCAATTTATGAAACGTAACCAAATTAACTTCATTAACTCAAAATAATATTCAAATTTGTACGCAATTAGTTTTTTTATCTATGCATAATAAATAAAATTACTTACCTTAAAAATGAAAACTTTCAATTTGGTTTACCCAAAATTATCTTTTATTTCCCTTAAAACATCATTTCTGTTTAACACAAAAAGTGCGTTTCTTTTATTAAATCTATTAATTGCAATCAATGTTTTCTTCCCTTCTAATTGAAATATTTCAATAACATTAATTGCAATTACTTACGAAGTTAAATTTCAAAACAGACAACTAAAATGGATGAAAAATAGAATAATTATTTCCTTTAGTCATTTAAACACCTTTATAAATTTGTTGTTTATACAGTAGAGTAATAAATAACTTACTTAAATAAATTATTTTTCTACTCTTGTAATCCATCTGTATGCTAAAACATAGTTCAAATATACATATATTTCTTCCTTTAAATCAATCATTCTATTCTTTATTTTAATGAAATTAAACCTACATTCACAAATGAAACATTCATTTTATTTGATATAAATGTTCTTTTCATTAAATCAACTTTTCTTATATTTTCACAAAATGTAACGCCCCACCTCTATGCTCATAATAACAAAGAGTATTAAAAGAAATACTGTCTATTATTACGAAGAATAAGGCTGGATAGGAGCGACCATCCGTAATTGGCCTTACACTAATATTGGTTATCTCGACAGGAGTGGTATATACTTTTTATTTTTCATCTATTATTTATTTACTCCCATCGACACTCCCAATACTAGTATAAAACAAACTACGATGGTTCATAATAGTTTAGGACATTAGATATAACAATAACACAGATAATATAAATGCGGAACACAGATAAAACAAAAGTCTCATATATATATAACTGATGTCAGTTAATACATAGTTGACACAATACATATGATACAACTACAACTGTCGACTCTAGAAGTTATATATACAAGTACATTATCGACTAATATACATGAATACATATCGTTCTATACAATGACACGACTACTACAAAATGACACTGACGACTTCAGAAGATATGAAAAGTCTTCAAATCCCGAACAGCAACTCAAAGAAGGAAATCTACTACCTGAAATAACTCGGGTCTGACCCGAGTATTACATTCAAAAGAAAATAATACCCAGGTCAGTCTAATTCAAACCAGTTTATTAGTGCACAGAAGCAATAATAATCAGATATCAATTAGACAACAGTCACAGAATCTCGTATATCCAACTCTCGATACGAGAATTGGATAACGGCAATTATAACACTATACAGTGTTAAACAACATATCAACAATCCAAATCAATTTAAACAATTGAAATTGTCACTTTAAAACCATCAAAAATTCGATTGGCTGCCGTACACGCACGCGTGCACGGCCTCGCCAATACAGCATAAAAGATCAATGCATCACGACACAAAAGAAATATCAATTCAAAACTGTCAATTCTGGATGGCTGCAGTGCACGCACGCGTGCGCTGCCTCGCCACATATTTACACTCTTTAAAATTACAAAATGCATGCATGCTCCTAGGTGAAATACAACAGAGGGAGGAGCTTTAATATTTCCATGGTTATGTTCAGTACAATATACTAAAACAATGTGAACTATGTATTTGTACACGCAGGGTGTCTGCATGCTGTACACGCATGCAATGGAAACGTGAACTAATACTATGATCACGAAATGAGGCAAAATTACTCCACTACTTAATATATTATTGAGAAGAGTAACTTATAAAAAGAAAACACAAAGCTCATATTCAAAGAAAACTGGTACGCTCGCATGTAATTAAAGCTTGTTCTGGGCATTTTCGAAACTGTGCAAACCAATGAAAAGAGTTCAATGCTTAAAACACGCTGGGTACCCTTGAGCAACAATGTGAACCCTGTATTAATGCATGCATAAAGTCTTTCGTGCACACAAGAATTTGAATAAGTGTAAATTGGAATTCCTTCTCCACTGTTCCTAATATGCACGTATGCAAAGTATGAAGTCAGATGCAAAGCCATGTTGAAATGCAAATCATAGTCTGGAAAATTGGAAAATATTACGCGCGTACAAATGAGGAACTGGAAACAATCAGGATAACAAAATTTTACACTAAGATGGGATAGAGTAAAAATAGAAATGTGAGTATCGCAACACCAAATGCAAATATCAGACTCGAGCATAAAGGCGCAGACTCGGGTGGAAGTGAATCATTTGACACAAATCAATGCGAACGACATGAACTGGACAGTGCACCAAGGATAAGAAAACAGAGCAAGGCCCAACGAATAACAAGTATACAAGGCAGTGACGACCAATCAACGCCAAGCAAACGTATGACATCAAAACAATTGAACTGTAAACCAAAGTGGGCAATGCAAGCACAGCCTTAGACCAGCAAGAATACAGACCAGAAGATGAAGTTTAGGACAGATCAAACTTGAATGAAAGCCAAACTGAGTACACTACCAAACAAGATCAATGTATGCAAATGGGCTGCAGACCATAATAGTGGCAAGATTAAGGATGCAGACCCAGGTAGTACACGAGGGAAATGCAAAGCCAATATCAAAACATTCATCTACATTAGATTACATGAAACTGAATTGTGCAATCTCAGTAGAAAATGTATATGACATGAATGTGTTGGCGACAGTTCAAGGCAACAGTAACAAATGAGTGAAACTGGAATTTCCAAAGTGAGGCAAGAAAATTCAAATTGCAGAGGAACTGCAATTTCCAGAAAATGAAGCAAGAACTAATGTTCATGAACATGATGGCAATATATACAAGTCATCAGTAACCACTATATGAACCAGAAAGCAAATCCACCAATATATATATGCATACATACATATATATGTATATATGCACATATATACAAATCAAATAACCCGAATGGCACAGTCATATGTAAATGTATCAGACTCAGTTGCATTCAAGAGCAACACCACACAAGTGTACATAAGCAACAATGCACTGTACATCAAGTGGTATAACACAACAATACCAATGGCAATTTTAGAACCAAGCATAAAGCAGTGTCAATAAAAGAAAAATGCAAGTGGACCAGGATACAAGATGAACGAAATAAACATTAAAAGACAGCAGCTACAACCCAAATATAACAATGAAAATAAACATAGGCAGTGCCCATGTAAACGGGTGTAACTACAACTATATGGTGATACAGGAAAGGGGCAGTCGAGACAATTCAATTTCCAGGAATTTAGACAAGTGAACCTGGGAATCGTTTCCACAACAAAACAATTTCGCAAGATCAAAGTGGCCGAGATGAAAGAGGGACCGAAGTCAACAAGAGGTCAACGAATTCAAAGCCGCGAGTATCACTTAATCCAACAGCCCAAAGTCACAATTTAAACAAGACAGAAATCATCCACGACAAATAAAGTCGAACCAATCCAAGCAAAAAGAATCGTAATATGTCGAAATGGCCAAAGAAATTTCAAACGTTTCAATACGAACGAGATCAACATTAGACAAATCATAACAAGTCAAAGAAATCGCGAAATCGCGAATTCGAATCGAACAAAACAGAAAGTTTGAACTAGATGTGAGCGAATGAATCACTCACCTTTGCCACGAATTGGACGCGAGCGAGGCGAAGGAAGTCGAAGCCTTTAATTCGCCAGAGGATCGAGATCGCCGAAAGCCCTAGTTCCAGTCGAGGCAAGTGTTGAAGAAGCCGGAGCTCAAGCACAGATCGAAATCTCAAGCAAAGCCGAGCACAAAGGGAACGAAGCCCCAAAATTTCGAGCGAACGAAGAATCGTGGCCGCCATTTTCGTTCGATTGTATTCGTTTGATTAGGTTTAGGTTTCGAACGAAATGAATGGATTACAATGGGGAATCGAGTTTTGCTTGATAATCACGGCAACCAAAGAAATGGGCCAAAACAAATTTTAAAGCCCGTAAAACAACGATGAATTTACGAAAGAATTACAATCGATTAAAATCTCAATAACAATCGGCTATTGCCATTAATCATTTAATGACGATAATTAATTGATATGAAATCCCGGGTTGTTACAGACTCCCCTCCTTATAAAAATTGCGTCCCCGCAATTTTCCTAATCAAGATTGTCTATAACAATTTTCTTCTAACCTAAACTAGTTATGCTAGAAAAATAAGAATTGAGAACACAATTATCAAAGAAATTGCGTCCACGCAATCATAGGGAATAAATGGATAAAAGGTAACAACCAAAAGAGCATGGCAATGTCGAATGTACAAGCAAAGCAAGTGTCAGCGGGGAAGTATTAGATAAGAAATCAAGAGGTTCGACTGCTTCAAATCGAAAGAATCGACATCGTGGGAATCAGGGATCAAAATCAGACGACTAACAAAAGCAAGAACAATCGAGTTCCAGCAACTAAAAGAGAAGGAAAAACAGAGCAGAAATCCCATACAGAGCACGAATTAAATGTGAGTAAATCAAATTACTCACCTGAATCGCCAGAGAAAAAGACAAAGCTCAAATCTCAAAAGTCGCAAATATTCAATCATCAAAACGATAATTGAATTTCCAAATCGCAATTATTTACTTATCTCAAACGATAATCAGAAGACAAAACAAATATCTGATTATCTCATACGATAGTCAGAAAACAAATATTCAATTATCAAAAACGATAATCAAATTTCTCAAATCAACAAATATTCGATCATCACAAACGATAATCAAATTTCAAATTCAACAAATATTTAATTATCTAAAGCGATAATCAAATCTCAAATCAACAAATATCTAATTATCTAAAGCGATAATTAAATTCGAAATCAGCAAATATTTAATTATCTAAAGCGATAATTAAATCTCAAATCAACAAATATTTAATTATCTAAAGCGATAATTAAATTCGAAATCAGCAAATATTTAATTATCTAAAGCGATAATTAAATCTCAAATCAGCAAATATTTAATTATCTAAAGCGATAATTAAATCTCAAATCAGCAAATATTTAATTATCTAAAGCGATAATTAAATCTCAAATCAACAAATATTTAATTATCTAAAGCGATAATTAAATCTCAAATCAACAAATATTTAATTATCTAAAGCGATAATTAAATTCGAAATCAGCAAATATTTAATTATCTAAAGCGATAATTAAATCTCAAATCAGCAAATATTTAATTATCTAAAGCGATAATTAAATCTCAAATCAACAAATATTTAATTATCTAAAGCGATAATTAAATCTCAAATCAACAAATATTTAATTATCTAAAGCGATAATTAAATTCGAAATCAGCAAATATTTAATTATCTAAAGCGATAATTAAATCTCAAATCAGCAAATATTTAATTATCTAAAGCGATAATTAAATCTCAAATCAACAAATATTTAATTATCTAAAGCGATAATTAAATCTCAAATCAACAAATATTTAATTATCTAAAGCGATAATTAAATCTCAAATCAACAAATATTTAATTATCTAAAGCGATAATTAAAAGCAACAAATATCCGATTATCGAAAACGATAATCAAAACTCATATCAACAAATATCTAATTATCACAAGCGATAATTAGAAACAACAATTATCTGATTATCAAAAACGATAATCAGAACTCATATCAACAAATATCCAATTACCTGCAGATAATTGGAAACAACAAATATCTAGAAATCAATTAAGAAGACTAGAAAATCAACATGAAAGCTTGGATCGATCCCATCAGATGGCGAGTTTTTAATTCGCCGCACGTGCATCTCAGAGTGGCCGAAGCCTACCAAGTACTCAACATAATTTTTGGCGCCCATCAGATTGACCCGAAGGTCCGCAGAGTGACCCGAAGGTCTAGTACTAGTATTTGACCCGAAGGTCCGCAGAGTGGCCCGAAAGCCCAACAAATGACCCGAAGGTCCGCAGAGTGGCCCGAAAGCCCAACAAATGACCCGAAGGTCCGCAGAGTGGCCCGAAAGCACACGAAAGCATCAAAATGTTTCAATTAACGAGTCCGGAATTAACCGAAATAGCAAACACACATGTCCCATACCACGTGTTTTACTAAATCGTTTGATTCTCTTCATCGTTTCCTTGAAAGTGTAAAATTCATCAAAATCATCAAAACAACAGATATTCAATTAACGAGTCCGGAGTTAACCGAAAAAGTAAAAGTGTGGTTCCATGCTCCGCACTTTTGCTAAATCGTTTAAATCTCTTCATCGTTTCCTTGAAAGTGCAAAATTGTGTATTTTGTAAAAATACACTTTACATTCTCAAACGGACAAGTCCGGAATTAAGCGAATCAGTAAAAGAAAGGGGTCATAGTCCTCGATTTTGCTGAAACGTTTAAATCGCTTCCTCATTCTTTTGAAAGCGTAAACTGTTAAATTTCTGAAAACAATTTTATTTATTTTGTAAAAATAACAATTCACCTTCTCAACTGGACAAGTCCGGAGTTAAGCGAAACAGTAAAAGAAAGGGGTCATAATCCTCGATTTTGCTGAATCGTTTAAGTCGCTTTCTCATTCTTTTGAAAACGCAAACTGTTACAATTTTATAAAACAATTTTCATTTTAAAACAATTTTCCAATCACGTGATTAAAACAGCAAATCAGTAACAATTTCGATAAGGAAATTGTACTTCTCAAAATACCGTAAAAATGGTTACAAATCAGTATTGCGGAATAACCGCTTGAAAATCCACTTTTAAGATTTGGCGGTTACTGAAGCCAAAGCGACAGTAGTTTTAAAACGTCAAAATCACATCAAAACAATCTACATCAAAATGTAATGTTAGTGAATTTTCATTCATCAAAAATGCCACAAACACCGTGCTTCAAAATATAGCATTGGTGTAAAAATCCCGTTATAAAAATAACGGCAACAAAATACGTTTCATAACCAAGCATCGGTTCAACGTAAAAATAAATGCAGTAACGCGCAATTCAAATTTTTGCACGTACTACAGAATGAACAAAGAAATCATTCGAAGGTATCTTCAATGAAGACAATTCAAAACAGCAAAATCTAATCAATAGATGATTAGTACAAAAGAAAGCCAGCGGATATTTCAACAAAAATCACATATCTGCAATTTCTTCGAATCCTCAATTTGGATTCGAAATTCTCAAAGAAACAAATAATTACAGCTATGTAAACAACAATTGGAATTCATATCAATTTCGTATTTTGATTCTTAAATCAAAAAGATTATCAGTTGTACTCAGCGAAGACAGTTTCACTATTTCCGATGCGCACTCTGATAAATAGAACACAAATCAATCAAATCATCAGAACACAATTTCACTATTATTTTTAAATAAAGATATTTAAAAATTTCATCCAAATTTCAAAACTTTAGTTTTGACTCAAACACAATTAAAACATCGACCAATAGTTGTAACATATGTTCCATCCGAGTTAAGTTTTATATTATGTCCATAAACCCCAAGCTCTGATACCAACTGTAACGCCCCACCTCTATGCTCATAATAACAAAGAGTATTAAAAGAAATACTGTCTATTATTACGAAGAATAAGGCTGGATAGGAGCGACCATCCGTAATTGGCCTTACACTAATATTGGTTATCTCGACAGGAGTGGTATATACTTTTTATTTTTCGTCTATTATTTATTTACTCCCATCGACACTCCCAATACTAGTATAAAACAAACTACGATGGTTCATAATAGTTTAGGACATTAGATATAACAATAACACAGATAATATAAATGCGGAACACAGATAAAACAAAAGTCTCATATATATATAACTGATGTCAGTTAATACATAGTTGACACAATACATATGATACAACTACAACTGTCGACTCTAGAAGTTATATATACAAGTACATTATCGACTAATATACATGAATACATATCGTTCTATACAATGACACGACTACTACAAAATGACACTGACGACTTCAGAAGATATGAAAAGTCTTCAAATCCCGAACAACAACTCAAAGAAGGAAATCTACTACCTGAAATAACTTGGGTCTGACCCGAGTATTACATTCAAAAGAAAATAATACCCAGGTCAGTCTAATTCAAACCAGTTTATTAGTGCACAGAAGCAATAATAATCAGATATCAATTAGACAACAGTCACAGAATCTCGTATATCCAACTCTCGATACGAGAATGGGATAACGGCAATTATAACACTATACAGTGTTAAACAACATATCAACAATCCAAATCAATTTAAACAATTGAAATTGTCACTTTAAAACCATCAAAAATTCGATTGGCTGCCGTACACGCACGCGTGCACGGCCTCGCCAATACAGCATAAAAGATCAATGCATCACGACACAAAAGAAATATCAATTCAAAACTGTCAATTCTGGATGGCTGCAGTGCACGCACGCGTGCGCTGCCTCGCCACATATTTACACTCTTTAAAATTACAAAATGCATGCATGCTCCTAGGTGAAATACAACAGAGGGAGGAGCTTTAATATTTCCATGGTTATGTTCAGTACAATATACTAAAACAATGTGAACTATGTATTTGTACACGCAGGGTGTCTGCATGCTGTACACGCATGCAATGGAAACGTGAACTAATACTATGATCACGAAATGAGGCAAAATTACTCCACTACTTAATATATTATTGAGAAGAGTAACTTATAAAAAGAAAACACAAAGCTCATATTCAAAGAAAACTGGTACGCTCGCATGTAATTAAAGCTTGTTCTGGGCATTTTCGAAACTGTGCAAACCAATGAAAAGAGTTCAATGCTTAAAACATGCTGGGTACCCTTGAGCAACAATGTGAACCCTGTATTAATGCATGCATAAAGTCTTTCGTGCACACAAGAATTTGAATAAGTGTAAATTGGAATTCCTTCTCCACTGTTCCTAATATGCACGTATGCAAAGTATGAAGTCAGATGCAAAGCCATGTTGAAATGCAAATCATAGTCTGGAAAATTGGAAAATATTACGCGCGTACAAATAAGGAACTGGAAACAATCAGGATAACAAAATTTTACACTAAGATGGGATAGAGTAAAAATAGAAATGTGAGTATCGCAACACCAAATGCAAATATCAGACTCGAGCATAAAGGCGCAGACTCGGGTGGAAGTGAATCATTTGACACAAATCAATGCGAACGACATGAACTGGACAGTGCACCAAGGATAAGAAAACAGAGCAAGGCCCAACGAATAACAAGTATACAAGGCAGTGACGACCAATCAACGCCAAGCAAACGTATGACATCAAAACAATTGAACTGTAAACCAAAGTGGGCAATGCAAGCACAGCCTTAGACCAGCAAGAATACAGACCAGAAGATGAAGTTTAGGACAGATCAAACTTGAATGAAAGCCAAACTGAGTACACTACCAAACAAGATCAATGTATGCAAATGGGCTGCAGACCATAATAGTGGCAAGATTAAGGATGCAGACCCAGGTAGTACACGAGGGAAATGCAAAGCCAATATCAAAACATTCATCTACATTAGATTACATGAAACTGAATTGTGCAATCTCAGTAGAAAATGTATATGACATGAATGTGTTGGCGACAGTTCAAGGCAACAGTAACAAATGAGTGAAACTGGAATTTCCAAAGTGAAGCAAGAAAATTCAAATTGCAGAGGAACTGCAATTTCCAGAAAATGAAGCAAGAACTAATGTTCATGAACATGATGGCAATATATACAAGTCATCAGTAACCACTATATGAACCAGAAAGCAAATCCACCAATATATATGCATACATACATATATATGTATATATGCACATATATACAAATCAAATAACCCGAATGACACAGTCATATGTAAATGTATCAGACTCAGTTGCATTCAAGAGCAACACCACACAAGTGTACATAAGCAACAATGCACTGTACATCAAGTGGTATAACACAACAATACCAATGGCAATTTTAGAACCAAGCATAAAGCAGTGTCAATAAAAGAAAAATGCAAGTGGACCAGGATACAAGATGAACGAAATAAACATTAAAAGACAGCAGCTACAACCCAAATATAACAATGAAAATAAACATAGGCAGTGCCCATGTAAACGGGTGTAACTACAACTATATGGTGATACAGGAAAGGGGCAGTCGAGACAATTCAATTTCCAGGAATTTAGACAAGTGAACCTGGGAATCGTTTCCACAACAAAACAATTTCGCAAGATCAAAGTGGCCGAGATGACAGAGGGACCGAAGTCAACAAGAGGTCAACGAATTCAAAGTCGCGAGTATCACTTAATCCAACAGCCCAAAGTCACAATTTAAACAAGACAGAAATCATCCACGACAAATAAAGTCGAACCAATCCAAGCAAAAAGAATCGTAATATGTCGAAATGGCCAAAGAAATTTCAAACGTTTCAATACGAACGAGATCAACATTAGACAAATCATAACAAGTCAAAGAAATCGCGAAATCGCGAATTCGAATCGAACAAAACAGAAAGTTTGAACTAGATGTGAGCGAATGAATCACTCACCTTTGCCACGAATTGGACGCGAGCGAGGCGAAGGAAGTCGAAGCCTTTAATTCGCCAGAGGATCGAGATCGCCGAAAGCCCTAGTTCCAGTCGAGGCAAGTGTTGAAGAAGCCGGAGCTCAAGCACAGATCGAAATCTCAAGCAAAGCCGAGCACAAAGGGAACGAAGCCCCAAAATTTCGAGCGAACGAAGAATCGTGGCCGCCATTTTCGTTCGATTGTCTTCGTTTGATTAGGTTTAGGTTTCGAACGAAATGAATGGATTACAAAGGGGAACCGAGTTTTGCTTGATAATCACGGCAACCAAAGAAATGGGCCAAAACAAATTTTAAAGCCCGTAAAACAACGATGAATTTACGAAAGAATTACAATCGATTAAAATCTCAATAACAATCGGCTATTGCCATTAATCATTTAATGACGATAATTAATTGATATGAAATCCCGGGTTGTTACACAAAACATAAGGTACGTTTAATTACACCTATTAATTTACAATTTGGTGTCCTCTCTACCATTAATTGAAATTATTCAATTACATTAATTTCAATTGTTTTCAAAGGTGAATTTCAAAATGGACAAAATAAATGTAATGAGAAATAGAACAATTATTTTCTATCTAATAGTAATTTAAACATATTTATACACTATTGGATACAAACAGGAATTATACATTTCTTACCAAATAATAGTTTCTCGTCTCTGCAATCAATCTTTATGTTACCAAATATTTCAAATAAATAAACATATAATTTCTTCTTTAATAAAGAAAAATTTATTATTCTTTATTAATATTTATTATTCCAATCAATTGGAAATTTACCTTTAGACAATTGTTAATTTCATTCAAACCAATGTTCTTAAAATACACACTAACATTTGTTATCATCCTTACATCATTGCAAACATGTAACTTAAGCTCATAACTTGTATTATAATTTAATTTGTATTAGTAAAATCTTAAAAAAATTTATTCCTAATAATTTTATTCAAAAATCTTATTTAATTTAATATTTTTAAATGTTTAAAAATATGGGTCGTTACAATCTCCCCCACTCAAAACTTTTCATCCCCGAAAAGAAACAAGAAGGAATCCAAAAATCTATTATATTTTATTTAAAACAGTCAATTTATAAACAATTAAACTTACATATTTAAGTTTAATAAAATTGGAAAATAACTCAAATTCTACAAAAAATTTCTAAGTCTTAAATTTTCGAAACATTTCGGCACAGCCTTCTTTGTGCGGATACGTCCGGAAAATAATGATATCGATAATTACAATATATATATATATCATATTTCAATAATAAAACATCCCAAACCACGGGAAAACAATATAATATCGCTATAAAACCGTAATCCGAAAACGTACCTATTTGTCGGGCAAACAAACTTTATTTATGAAACCAAAAGCAGTAGCTATTGCTTCCATAACTTGTATTTCACTTATATAATCCAAATAGTTAAAATTATGTGATAGAATAATATTTCGGTTGTTTCAAATCAATAGCACAAACAACATACAGTATATCACAATCATATGCAAACAAAACTATACAACCATCATGGGCAACAAAGAATCCATCACACATCCATAGCAACCAGAACTAATGATTTGTTCAGGTTTAGTAAGGGTGATAAATAAACTAATAAGTGTACCTTATGCTCAACAGCCTTAGATAATTACTTAATAGATTATTCATACAACCTTAAAAAATTAGACGTATTCTTTCCCAAACTTCCCATCAGCCAAACAACAAGAGTTTTAAATTTACTTAAGTTTATTCTACTGGTTTTTTCTCTCATCATTTACCTTTCCATTCATTTATTTATATAAAGATCAATCACTTACATAATTTGTTTTCCATCAAAGATTCAAGTAATTAATGAATCATTTCATAAAATATTACTTAAGCTCCTACTGCCTTACCTAAGTTTATAACTTAATTCTGTTATAGAATAAAAATTTAAGTTTTGGTATTCGCTCTTGAAGAGAAAAGAAATATTTCAATATATCTAAAAATTCAATTAAAACATTTAACCTCATTCACTTAGTAAGAATATAAGATATATTTAAAACATCCTTCTAGCATTTTGCAAGGATTTTCCAAAAAGTTTAAACAATGTTAGAATTTATATCAAAACATTATGATAAGCTTTAAAAAAAAATAAAGTTCTTTAAATTCGATAATTTATTAGACTCATTATTTTAAAATAAGTATAAACTCTAGATTATTAAACTGAAACTAATAGTATACTCAAATCTTACATTAAATATCCAAATCAAAGTATAAAATTTCATACCTTCATAATAAATTTTAAACACTTGTTTTAAATGAATATTCAAATCATGGAAAAACATTTATTATGGTTTAATAAAAAATTCAAATAGTAAATAAACCTATAAATTTACTATTAGTACTTCGAAATCAAGTAAATATTTCAAACCATACTTCCAAAATAGAGATTCAAATTTATTTGTCAAGTATATTACAATAAATAAACTTCGCAAATCATTTTTTTTCCATTTATATAATATCTTTAAATTATACATTCAAAGAAACTTATATAAATTTTACTTGAAATATTCATTTGAAAACTTCATTTGCAAATCAATCATCTTTAATACTTTAATACTTTACGGAAAAATTCATTTGTAAAATTTCTTGCTTCATTTATAAATACCATTTAATTTTTTTAAATAACATCTTTATAAATATATGTAAACTATTTGAAAACAATTATTTACATCATTACTTATATTTAAAAAGAAGTTATTGAAACCTTAAATCCATTATTTATAAATTTTATTAGTTTTAAATCTCAATATACTTTTAAACATCATTAATAAATCAATAATCATTAACTTTAAATATGTTTTATTTAATTAATAACTTCTCAAAATATTTACAACACTAATAATTTACTATTAAACCATGTTGTACATAAATAAACAATATTTTAAACATTTTAAAGTATTTAGAAATGAAATAACATGACCAAAATATCTTTTATATAATACTTTGTCAAAATACTTTTATAACTCGATGTTTTAACAAGTTTATCCTCGTTCTTGCAGACTCTGGTCATTCGTTGATCAGGCGTAAGACTAGAAATCTCCAAGTACTTAGTAGACATGTTTCAACACCTAGTGAAAAATACTTAAAAACAGGTATGAGAAGTACCGCTCAAAATTTGATGACAAACGACGATGTTACAATAGCAGTGGCCTGCTGTTGATCCAGTGTTTACGTAATGGACACAAAACTTTCCAGAAGATCCTTCCACCTTCCGGATTCCAGAAAAATATCGTAGCCATTTCGTAAAAAAGATACCATCGACCCTTGCTGCAGTGGTAACTGCTGATTCAATGATTTACGCAATGGATGCACTTCCTTCCCGGAAGATCTATAAACAACAGATCCCAGGATCGAAAGCGCCTCCATTGGGTAAACTAAAGAACCATCTATCCTGGAAAAAAATCGAGGAACTCATGAGTTTAAGTTCGGACAACCATATCAGTTCGAATCCATTTCTGAATTCACCCAAGTATATTAGGGTTTATCGGTCGAATCCATTCCTGCATTCCCCAAGTCCATTTGGGTCGAAGCATATCATACTATACTTCTTCGCGGAGGGTACTTCCCCATACCTCTTACTTTAAAATATAACATACCATATATAGTACCCTTTCAAAATCATAGCTTCAAATATCTCACTTTATATAAATTTCATTATATATAAGATTTCATTTTCAGATAAAGTACTTTCCAAAATCAATAATCTCGAATATATCAAATCATTCTTATATAAATTCCGTTATACATAAGATTTATCTCTTCAGATCGAATACCTTCCAAAATCAACAGTTTTCAAAGTCACCTCATACTTATATAAAGTCCGTCTTATACAAGAATCAAAATTTTTCCAAAATCAATTTCACTGTATGAAAAGCCATATGGGATTGAACATCTTTGCTTTATAAAAGATTTTGAATTTAGAAACTTTGTATATAAAATCGTTTTGTGAAATAGTTTTGTATATAAAATAGTTTTGTAAAATCGTTTGTAAATAAAATAGTTTGTAAAAGAGTTTTGTAAATAAAATAGTTTGTAAAACAATTTTGTAAAAAAAATGGTT
The DNA here is from genome assembly GCA_030737815.1 of Allium fistulosum. NCBI lineage: Eukaryota > Viridiplantae > Streptophyta > Magnoliopsida > Asparagales > Amaryllidaceae > Allium > Allium fistulosum. The sequence goes on from CM060908.1 coordinate 148,726,153, forward strand.
TGTAAAATAGTTTGGAAATAAAATAGTTTGATAGTTTGTATAAGGAAATAGTTTTGTAAAATGGTTTTAAATTAATAGTAGTTTTGCATATAAGAAAATTCCAATTTAAATTACAAAGATATCCAACCCAATAACTTTCAATTTCAACATCAAAGCATATCAATAATATTAGAACATAAGATGTACATATGTCATCATTTCGCAAAATCACATTTGATCGCTCGCTCGATTACACAAGTTCGTTTTCGAACTAGTATTTTTCATTCGACTTTCCTAATGCGGACTTCGATAAGGTTTTTTGATTAGAAACCATCATTCTCCTTGCATAGCCATATACTATGATAGAGAATTCTAGAATCAAACCAAAAATCCATATTAAATATTCGCCATCAAGAATCGAATGAAAAATCCTAACACGAAGTGGTGTAATTCACATAGAACTTGTGTACTCAAATCCGAATCAAATTAGTTTTGCGAATAAAACAATATACATACAACTTACGTAATTATTCCAATTTGTTTCATTACAATTACATTTTAATTAAATTCATTATTAATCTCGTTGATTAACACAATTATCACTTCATACTTTAATATTTGTTTCATAGAATTTCTCTATTCAACACAAAACATTAACATATTCATTCTCACAATATTGCTTATATTTCTCTTCATTTTAAATTACATTCATTTCACATGTAATATTTCTCATTTAATACTACATTGATTTGCAAATCATTTCATAAGGAATTTTTTTAAGTTCATAACCAATTTATAAAAGCTTAATTCCCTTTTATAAGACATTGTTCGAGTTTAAAGTTATCACAACTTTATTTATGGCCATTTATTGCAACATCCATTTTATTTCAATAGTTGAAACTACCGGTCAACAAACAACAAAATTCACAACAACATTTCAATTTCATAAAAAAATATCCTAATTATTCATTTTATTCTCTTTAATACACCATTATTAAACTAATGTTTAGTCTATTAATTCAATCAACAATAATTAGCCAATGCTTATAAACTGACAAAACTCAACTAATCAACAATAAATGATAATAACTAAATATTACCATTTCATAAATCAAACACATTGCAAATAACTATATTAGTTATAAAAATTTATTCCTTTATATATATCATATAATATTAGGAAAAATAATTTCATTTCAAAACTTATATAAAACATTTTTATAACACTAACAAATACGCGCTCTCGTATATACACTAAGACAGCTCATTCTAGGGTATTACTACCCTATTTCTAATGAGTTAACCCCAACAGGCTAAGGTATGTCTAAACCAAAGCTCTGATACCAACTGTAACGACCCACCTTTTTGGACGGTTCAAATCGACAATAAACTACACATGTCAGACTCAAATCATTCAAAAAGGAGGATTGTTAATGGGGTAAATAAGAAAAAAAGAAAAAAAACACAGAATCTCGCAGTGGAACGACAAAATATAATAATCAAATGTTATTTGTAAAACAGCTTCATGAATTGTTTTATTTGATTATTATATTTTGTCGTTCCGTTGCGAGATTCTATGTTTTGTTTTTTTTCTTTTTTTCTTATTTACCCCATTACAATCCTCCTTTTTGAATGGTTTGAGTCTGACATGTGCGGTTTATTGTCGATTTGAACTGTCCAAAAATGTGGGTCGTTACAAAAACCATATCATTAACTGATTACATAAGGCATAACCTAGACTATTTGATTAATCTCATTCTTCTTATCACAACACATATTATTCTATTTAATTTATGTAATTAAATCTTCTGAATAATGCTAAACCAAAAACTAGAGGTGTTACAATTATACCATCACATTCATTGATCTATTACACATAAATAACCATTTGTAATAGAAATATTATCAATAATTAGAATAGAATACTCTTGTAGATGTGAACCTACTCAACTACTCATTCAAATTATTATTAATCACAATCTATAAAATATATTAGACATTAATAGTCAAAGTAGCTAAATATTACAGTAATCATTATCAAGTAACCAATATTGAATTTTTATGTTGCAATAGTAAATTACGAGAAGAGAAAACCTGTTTAAAGTAGCAAAATTGCAAAAATTGATGTTATCTTCAAAAAACAATTATGGAAATCAAAGTTGGAAAAAGGAAAAAATGAACCCAAATTTAAGGAGTTGTCGAATAATGTAAAAAGGAAAAAAGAATCTAGATTTCAATATCGAGGAACTAAACCAAGTTGGAGGATAATGCAAAGAAGAAATTCAAAACATATTTATAGATTTTAGCTTGTTAATAAGTGTTTGCGAGTGGTAGAGCCTTTGTCCGTTGTTTGTTGTCTACCGTTTTCCATGGTCAGTTTATGGCTGTTTTGTGGTGAAAAGATGGTGATTTGATGAAGATTTTAAGAAGTATATGCTTGGGAAGGAAGAAAAAAGGTTTAGGTGAAATGGTAGGTGAAGTATATTATAAAGTAACAATGAAAGTGGGCAGTATGATGTAATATAAGATAGTTAAAGAAGGAAATAAGAGAAACAAAATAACACAAGATTATAAGAAGAAAACAAAGAAGGCACAGAGGAGTAAAAAGGAAGTGGAACTAGGGTTTATTAAATAACACACACTTGTACATTATTTTTCCTCACCTGGTTTATTAAATAACACATACTTGTACACTATTTTTCCTCACTTGCTCAATAAATACTGATTTGTACTACGGTCTTAAACTTATCGAGTAAGTTCTAACTCAAGCTAAACCCTAGTTTATTTAAATAAACATCAGCTAATACTCTAGCTAACCATATCGGCATGTGCATGTCTGTGCATATGCACACATGCACAACTGATTTTCTCACATGCAATCAATCTGCAGCTTCATCTCCTAAAGCCATGGCAGCCTTATCTTCTTCTCCACTATAGACTCCTCTGCTGACCACCTCGAGTTTGGATTCTTGTGAACTATGGCCAGAAAATGAAAATGTACGATTCTCTTTATCTTTTAAAGATGAATAAAATTCCTAGCCATTACATCGAGACCTTCCCTTGGCTGGAGAAGTGTGTAGAGAAGAAGTTGTATATGAAAGGTTTAGGCCATGAAATCTAATGGATATGATGGGAGACCTTTTCATTTCCTTACCAGACCTAATTTTAGGGTGTTACTATCTACATAGACGTAAACTATCTTTATCGCCACTTAAATAGGAACTAAAATTAATTCAGAGAAAATACCGTACACACTCACTTCAGTTTGTTATGCAAACTGAGTAAAGAAATGTCATACGGTTTTTTATAACCGAAGAGTGCGGATATAAAAAACCAAAATCCTAATTGTAAACACAGTAATAACTTCTCTTATCTTCAATTAATGGCAGAGCATATTGAAATTAACAATATAAATAAGACCTAATTTTTTATTTTTGAACAAATCGTTGTATGAGTTGATTGTTATTTCTATTACTCTTCATAACATGCAAGCTATTTATTTGTGTTGTAATCTCATTAAGTTCAATGTTTGATTTTTTGTGGTATTTATTAGTGTTTTTTAAGATAGTATGTATTATAAATTTATTTTTGGTTGAAACACTAATTTAATTTTTGTGGAAAAAAGTTTCAAAATTGAACGGTTTTGATAAAAATATTTTTTTATTTATGTTATTGTAGTTTGGAAAACCATTTGCAACATTTAGTTTTGAATGAAATTTGATTCGTCGGTGGAAACATTGGTTTTCTTTTGGGAAGAGCAAACAAGGAATGAAAAATGAATATTAAAATTAGTGGATGTGGGTGTGTACGGGGAATAAATTAGTGGATGAGAAGAAAAATGTGTGAGAGGTGTATGTTTGATGCGCATAGACAATAACACCATAATTTTATATTTAAAGTTTCTAGATAAAATGAGAGGAGCTTTGTGTTTATTTTGGATAATTTTTTTTAAATTTAGGCCCTTTGTTTTTTTTAAAGAAAAGGATATGCGACGCTAGGCCGCACAGCCATGAATGCGTAGCATATAAAAATGGTACGTCAGGCTAATAGGACTAGTCGGTAGCCATTGAAATCAAATAGTCGTACCAAATTAAAAGTCTTACCTAGCACCCATCGTAGGAATACATACATATATATAATTACACATACAGTTTCAAATCCCCGCAGCATACAAACTTCCAACCATACATCGTCAAAGCTTCGATCACCAGGCATCATTATTGTTGCTTCCCGTCGATTCTAAAGGAGCAGCACAAGGAATGGAGAATTGAAGCAGTCCGGTGTGAGCTCCTGTTCAAACACATTAAAGATACGTATCCTATTAGTCATGGATATATAGGTATGAAATTTTGAATTAAAACAACGATTATTTCTTTCCAACCAAATTGCTCATCCAAAAGCGAGAGCAAGTAGAGCCTTCCAGAGTTAGGAGAGCAAGAAGACCAAAAGGTTCTGTAGCTAGATATCCAGGGCCGGCCCAAGTAATTTGGTTGCCCTAGCCTAGATTTCAAGTAATATAACAAAAAAATTTGCACTTTGCTAGGAATTGAACTTGGGTTGCCCCACTGAGCAAACAACACAATTACCACCACACCACATACTCAATTAATAATACTCTTATACAAAATGTTTTTATCTTCATAAAATGCTAAACCACCACCACCACCACTTGTTGCCCCTGCCGGATCCGTTGCCTTAGACGACCGTCTTGCTCGCCTTACCCTAGGGCCGGCCCTGTAGATATCCATGCGTATATTCTAGTTTGAGGCACACGAAGTCCAAACCTGATAGCTAAAATTGCATTCAAAAAAACATGCATGGATGAATCTATATAGTCAGAGCAAAGAAAGCAGGTGGTAACTAAGCCCATAAATTTAGGTCTGTTTTAAAACTTAATTACACAGATATATCATTTTTGGTTATGTCAACGCCACACTGACAAAATTATACTTGTAACAATTCAAAAGATATTGGTAATGTTTTAGAAAATAACACAGCTGTATTTTCAAAAATCGCATATAGTGTTCATTCGTTTAATATGGACGACTTTTCAAATAACGTCTATTTATTAAAGAATATAAAAGAATATACGGACGACATTTGATATGTCGTTGGTACATTTTTGATAACGTGGTATGATGCGGCCAAAAGTGGCATGTATTAATAAATAGTTTTAAGAGTAATGAGTAAGTTTGAAAATTGATCCAAATCTAAAAAATTCCGGAGTTGTAGTAAAGGTCGAACGAATTGATACTACGAGTAGCTGAGAACTCGAGATTTAATTCTTAAGAAAATAACAAAAAAGAAAGGTTACAAGGCATGTTTCGGTTTTATTGAACATAGAATAGATTCCAGGATTAAACCACTTGAAAATTAATTTTTAGTTAATTATGCATTAATTCATGGGGCGGTACATGTTCTATATCCATTGTTCTGGTACCACCACATTCCACTGAAAAAAACACAAAAGAAAAAGTAGGACAAGCGATAAAACTATTTTAGTAATTATTTAAGCGTTAAATAAAAGGTAAAATTAAAGATAAAATGGAAAAGGATTGGGAGATGGGGGATGCAATGGTAATTTACACTGATAAAATGTAACCGAAACAAGTATACAAAAGAGGCTATTCAAATTCGCTCTATATACTCTTCCAATTCAACGCCTGCTCTTCCGTCCATCTCAAGTCCACCTAATTTAGGCGTTTGACTTCCCTCTTCCTTCTTCTTTACTAGTGCGAACCCGTGCTTCGCACACGGATGTTGAAAAAATATTGTTGTTGCATAGGTCATATCCAAATGTATAAGAAATTTAATACGGTGGTAATGAAAAAACATTGTTGAACGATAGTGCTACATCATGAATAACAATTTGGTAGGATAAAGAATACATAGATATATTTGGTTATGATAATCACAATTAAAATCGAACAAAACAATTACAGTGAATATGTTAAAGTTCACAGACTATTTAGAGGATAATGTATTAAAAATTTATCCGCTAATGCATAGATATATTCACTGTGACATATAACGCCAATGTTGTTGCTTTTGCAATTACACAGCTGCTTCAATGTGCATAGATATAGTTGAAATATTCACTGTGAACTGCAGACACAAAGACACAGTGCAGTTCGATTCAATTAAATAAGAGTAACAAAAGTTTTTTGCAATGGGGAGAAATATAGTAATAGGATGAAATTTGTAAACAGTCAGGAAAGTATTTGTCAACAGCTGAAAAAAGGGAGCAAAAGAAAAAAGAAAAAAGCAACAGATGTAGTACAGGGGAAAAGTAGTAAAACAGAAGATTCAATTGAAATAGAAATGATGATGCAATAAGAAAATAACATGGGTTCCAATATAAATTATTATTGTTCACCGAATCTGATCTATGTCGATGCAGGGTACAAAACATGGCATACAGCTGGTCGCAGTAACCAATATTTGAAAATATCCAAAACATACAGAGGAGAACAATTGTGAGAAGTCCATTCATTTTTTAGCCTCAGAAATAACTGCTAGTAACGCATGTATGATATTGGCTTGAGCGCAAATAGGTGATGTTTTCTTGGCCTTAATAGATGCATTACATCAGTCAATTATTTTAACCATTGAAGGTATTTGTACCTGCAGCCAAAAAAGGCAAAAGTGTCATTGATGCAGTATTATTACTAAATTCTCTCACTGCTCGTCTGACCTATTAATTATATCTAATAATCAAACTATGACTACATAATCATCTATACAAAGATACATTCATCAATTATTTTCTAGAAGTTTTCCGACGGTGGTGGTGCAAGTGGTTTTAGAATTTACTGCAAAAAATAAAAAATAAACTCTTTTAGGTGGTTATCAACATTATTCTCACTACAACACATGTTTTGACCCAGCACTTAAACTGTGCATATACCTTAAGCCCGAATAAAACAACTTATATGCTTATTGTATTATTGATCATCGTAATTGTAAACGAAATTGAGTAAACTTAGCCAAATTATGTCATCAAACCTGGAAGCAATGTATTAAACGCTGAGCTGCACGGTTGAGTCAAGCATTAATTATGTGAAGTCATTATTTAATCATCTCAAGCTATCAAAAATCAAAATTCATTTTTCAATTATATTTTCATAATGCGGTTAAATAACTATCGTTAACATCAAACAAAATTATTACTACAGCTAAATTAGTATTGCATCACAAAAATGCAGTTAAAATATTCAAAAACAATAATTGCTTAATTCCAAAAATACTGCAAAATAATAACCGCTTTTGCTTAATGCATTTAAATTTTAACTACAGTAAGCTCGAATAAATCATCGTGTACAACCAAAATTATTACTGCATCACATAAATATAACTGAAATATTCAATTTCTACCATGCATAATTCAAAATTATCATTAAATTATAACTGCATTTTATTAATGTAGTTAAATTTTAATTGTATTAAGGTTGAATAAATTCCTGAAATGTAGCCAAATTTATTACTTCATCACATAAATGTGGTTAAAAATCTTCAAATATAGTTAATTACCCAAAACTTGATGGTAAATTATAATTGCATTTTCTTAATTTCATTAATTTATAACTGTTTTAAAATTGAATAAAATTATCAAATATAGTCAAAATCATCAATAGTAAATGCAATAAAAAAATTGCTAACGTAGTTAAATTAATTCAAAAAATGCCTATAAATTATTACACCATTTTTTGATGGGGTTAAATTATAACTGCACTAAGTTTGAATACTATCAAACACAATCAAGATTATTACTTTATTACACAATGTAGTTACAATATTCAAAGGCAACAATAATTATATAATTCAAAAAAAAATATTCCTTTCAAATATGTTAAAAGATAATAAATACATTATAATAATCAAGGTAAAACTACTATGTAATGTTTATGATCATCATAATAATGTTGTTACAGAAACGCGGTACACAGCGGTGACACAAAATAATTGTGCAATTAAAGCTGCTATATAAAATTATGATTTTAAAAAATTTATTTTTAGCTATCAACAATGGATATCATTGGAAAGCAAATTAAATTTGAGATTTAATAGTGAAAACGATTCTTAAATCCAATCAATGTAGAAAAAGTTATCACATTTTAAAGTTTGGAATATAAAGAAATTAAAAATGCGACTGTTCAGTTGCCAAATTTCAAGGGGGCCTGTGTGAGCTTGAAATTCAACTCACTAATAATAATATAGTATAGACAAGGCTAGTTCCCTGTATTTAATTATGCTAATTCAATATCATCTTTATTCATCTAACTGTAACGCTGTGTGTATTCTTTAGGACATGGAAATTCGTGCTGATTTTCTGGAATGGTTGGGACCGGACGCGTCGACAAACGTCCTCATGCTTCTTGACGATCCCGCTGATATTGTTCGTTTGAGCGCTGTTTCTCGATCCTGGAGACGATATGGTGAGATTTATTTAAAATTTAAATCAACGTTTTGCTGTGATTGTATTTTGTGTTTGTTATGCCCAACATCTAGAAGCAGCCATTAAAAACAGTGTGCATGATATATACAGGCTGATATATGGTTGTTTTGCTATATAAATGTGTTTAGCTTGACTATAGTTGTGTTAGGATTTGTTAGGGGTTAGTTTAGAGCCGTTGTAATTAGTCATATATATGTATGAAGGCAGTATGCATGTAAGGGTATGATCAGTTGCAAATTAATAAATCAGATTTTCTTTCACCTATTGCTTGTGTGCATTTTCTTTCTAATACTGCTGCTGTTCTTGCTTCACCCACTTTCTTCTATCTATTGAAACTCACCTCCTTCCTCTTATTATCTGTTTACATCACCACCTTCTTCTTATACTTTCAATCTGCTGCACTTTGAACCATTCTACCACCTGAGAACCAGCATTACACCTCCTCTCTGATCATCTCTATTCTCTCTTAATCACCACCTCATTCTTGCCTTTCTTGTCTCCACCTGAAATACATTCTAGACTTCAAAGAACCTTCTTCTACCTTCAACCTGCTTCCACTCGATCACCTTCCATTTCACCATATATCACCATGACTAGACCTGCTGACCAACTAGATCGTAACATATTGGTGGTGTGAGTATTTGTAGAACCATTGAAGTGCTTCCTTTTTTAGATGATAAGAACAAATATGAACCCATTCTTGAACATCAGTATTATGGTATTTGAAAAACTGCTCAGCTAGCCTTAACCAATCAATTACTGTGTCTTCACCTGAGAAAGTTGGAAAGTCTATCTTGATATTAATCTTGGCCATGTCTTTTGAATGACGAGGAGAAGAATCAACGTGTCTTGATGGAGAATGATCAAAAAGATTGGTATCAGTTCTGGGTATTATGGGTGGTCTATTATTAGGTGGAACATAAATAGTGGATCGTTGATTTTGAAAAGAGTTTTGTGGGAGAGAAGAGGATCTGTTAATGTCAGATCTGAAGTTCTGGTCGGTTTGCCTTTGGTTCTTGATATCTTTTAACTCTGAGAAAATTTTTGTCATCATTTCTTGCATGTTATCAAGCTTCTCAGTGGTTTCTTGATTTTGCCTTGTCAGAGTTGATGTGGTGATTGATAAATCATGGGTAGTTCTTTCCAATCTCTTCAGTGATAAAGCAGTTCTGTTATTAAACAAGTCTTGTCTTAGCCATAACTCAGTGGGATTATCAGTAGTCGCTGAATCCAGAGAAGAGATCCCTTCCTTATTAATTTCTGATTGAGGTGAAGGATCTTGATGAGGGTCAAAGTCTTGCTCATCAGTAGGCTCTGATACCAATATGTTACGATCTAGTTGGTCAGCAGGTCTAGTCATGGTGATATATGGTGAAATGGAAGGTGATCGAGTGGAAGCAGGTTGAAGGTAGAAGAAGGTTCTTTGAAGTCTAGAATGTATTTCAGGTGGAGACAAGAAAGGCAAGAATGAGGCGGTGATTAAGAGAGAATAGAGATGATCAGAGAGGAGGTGTAATGCTGGTTCTCAGGTGGTAGAATGGTTCAAAGTGCAGCAGATTGAAAGTATAAGAAGACGGTGGTGATGTAAACAGATAATAAGAGGAAGGAGGTGAGTTTCAGTAGATAGACGAAAGTGGGTGAAGCAAGAACAGCAGCAGTATTAGAAAGAAAATGCACACAAGCAATAGGTGAAAGAAAATCTGATTTATTAATTTGCAACTGATCATACCCTTACATGCATACTGCCTTCATACATATATATGACTAATTACAATGGCTCTAAACTAACCCCTAACAAATCCTAACCCAATTATAGTCAAGCTAAACACATTTATATAGCAAAACAACCATATATCAGCCTGTATATATCATGCACACTGTTTTTAATGGCTGCTTCTAGATGTTGGGCATAACAGTGTTGCGTGTTTGTGGAGCTATCAGTTTAGGTGTTTAGTCATGCTTGTGGCTTAGCTTTCCATGGATTCGATCTTGATTGCATTTGAATTGTATATTACTGGATCGAGAAGACTTCTTAGTTATTTATCTGTGATTAGAGTATTGGCTAGATCAGCCCCATTAGTTCAGACACCAAAGCTACTGAAATTTCATGGTTGTTTTATATTTGCATATGGCTGTGTGTTTGATGGATGATGTCAAACGGTAGCTGAGGAGCACCTATGCACTTTGGCAAAGTATGCCCTATAAACCTTTGACTGTTCAATATTTTTAGTAACAAAAGAATGCGCCTATATACAACTAATAATACTAATACAATCCACCATCTTGGGTAGAAATAATAAATTAATACAAGTCATGTTACTAAAAAATATGGAGACATGCCCATGACTGCGGTTTGTCTGGTTGACAATGTTATCTTGCTAATGGGTATTTGAAATTCCATATCTCACACTGATAGACGACTTTATCAAATGCTACTGCAGTTATCTATAATGGGTTCTGTAAGAAGCTGTGCTTAAGAAGGTGTGGGGGTGTATCATGCTTTTCCAAAGTTATTATTGTAGATACCAATGCAAACAAGACTACGGAGGAGGCTGGCTCTAGCAGCGATTCAGAATGGGTAAGCCTTGTGAAAGAACACAGGGTCTGTTCTTATCTAGGTCGTTGCATTCTTAAGCCTCTTGAAGATGATGATGAGTTGATTGGTGAAGCAATTCATGCTTCAAGCACTGACCATGACCAATACATTGAAACTACAATGTTACAGGGTGACCGAGTGGATATGCGACCTTCGTTTTGGTCAAGCAAAGGAGAAAGTGATCCTGGAAAGCCCGAGACACTAATTTATAGGTTAGGCGCCAGATTTTGTCTTGTGAATGAAATAAAAGCACAACCATTTGAAGGTTAGTGTTTCTTAACACAATTATTTTTGAATTTTAGCCAAATTTATACTCTAAGGTATACCCCATCATTCACACGCGTCCTAGGACGTCCTTTGGACATGTGCAAGGGAAAATGCGTTAACATTTTTCAATACAGAATAGTATGTACAAACGTGCACAAGACTCGATATATTCATTAGATGCCTAAATTTGTTTATTGTGTAAATGGCGAGTGGAAAAAATGTATTGTGCACAAAATTCATTAATCGAAATATCTCTCAAGACAATCATGAGAAACACAAACGTCTTACGGAAAGCAATATACCATTACTTTATCAATTGTTTTCTTTCCTCCTTTATCCAAGCTTGAGACTAATATCAATAAATAAAAGGATATAGATAGCGGAGTTAAAAATGTTGTTTGAGGGATATTTTGGCATAACTCGCAGTGTTAATGTGACCATTAAACTTTAAAACTATGGTTCAATATATTCGATGTAAACATATGTTTCAAATCGGATCATTAATGAATACTTGTTAAAGATAAAGAAATCAAAAGCGGTTTAGGTTTTCGATCGATGGATGAAAATAACAATGAATTTCTTGAACTACATAACTTTAACTGGGAATGGCTAATATGGATGGCCTATATATCTCATAAATCAACAAAGTTATGAATAAATTTTCTCTAGCCGCACACATAAACTAATGTGTATCTTCTAGCCTTATCTTTATCCCTTGTGCTCCATATCAATGCAGTTTTACCTCATCTGAATCTTGTTTAATTGTAATACCTTGGAAAAAAAAAAGCCTTTGACCTTTGATTTGGAACTTTGTAGCATGTTGTATATGGTGTAGATGATGAGAAAAAAGAAATTTTATTTTGATTGTATGGTACAAGCTTTGATTTAGATATCTTTTATCATGTTGCAGCATATTACCAACCTGGTAATCCGATATATTCAGCAAAATCCGTTAGATTTCGGATGGGCCATTCTTTGTTAGACCCAGATGAAAATGTTCCATATACTCCATTGTCGTCCAAAAAAATAGGAACAAACACACTATTGTACGACTCAGATGGAGAGTTTGTGTGGACTTATGTCTCACCTGAATTTCCAATGGCTCAGGTTTTTTGTATATTTTAATTCTAGATAATTGAGTGATATATTTATCATCTTGGCATTCACAAACCGGCTCTAATTGTATACTGTTCTACAGAGAAATGAATTACAGACTTTCAAGCTTCCAAGTCCAGTACTTTGCATTGGCGGATTTGTGCAGGTTGAGCTGATAGGCCGGGTTCAAGTTCAAGCAGCTGATAACTTGTATTACATGTGGTGAGTTCTCCATAGTTCTGCTGTACTCATTATCATGTCCTATATGTCTGATGCCTTTGCACTTTTTAAATATAATACTAGAAAGCCCACACGCACAATCTGCACACTTCATCCTCATAACTCAAGATTTTCTTTAACAAAAGTGCAATATGGTCTTTTTAGTAGTTGAGCCATGGCTGAATTATGTAAATGAGATCAGTTAGATCAGACCAAATCAGATTGCATGGAGTACTTAATTACCAAGGTGATTTCCTAAGCGTTCTAATGCTAGGATTATTTGGTTGACCGAGTTATTAGGATTATCGCCATAACTCCAAGAGTACATTCCATAACGTTGAAATTTGAATTCTAACAATAGATAGCGTTTTGATTTTAGGTCCTTTAATTTATGGTACCGAGAGAAAATGACTTGTGATGTATATACTGTAAATTTAGCATTTCAAATATAATAAATTATTAAATTTCTTTACAAATTCGTCATCATCAAAAATTAATATTCTGAATCATAAATCCAAATTTTCTTTTTAAACTGAGTGCAGCGATGAAAATTATCACTTTTCAGGTACCTTGACGGTAGTCCAAAAAGCAAGGTAGAAGAGTGCTACCAAATCGTGCAAATAGATATTGTTTTGTACATTTAATATTTTATAACATATATATGTATAGAACATGTCCATTTTGTAATATAATGCAAGTCATTTTACCGGAAGTAATAATTCATATCCTCACGTGTCTTGCATAACAAATAATGCAAGAAAAAAAAATCAATCAAATTTGCACTAAATGATAAAGTATATGGATTTTTGATAGTTTATGCCATTTATTTGCATAAAACATGTCACTTAATAAATAAACTTAAAAAAAACTAGGTGTTTTGCATTGTAGAAACGCAATGTACAATGTAAGCAATCAAATTAGCACAAAAGACATGATTTTAAACAAGCTGATTTAATTACATAATGCAAGACGTTTTCGAAAAAATAAATGAGTTTAAATTTTCAAGTGGCTTATATTATAAACAGTGCAAGGCGCTAGAAAATTCAACAAAATTGCATAAATGACATGATTTTGAATGTGTTCTAAGTGAGAAGAAAAATGAAATTTGAAATCATAACATCAAAGAATAATATAGACTCGTTTTATATTTCGAAAAATGGCGGCCTTTTCCGGTAGGAATGACAAAATGTAGAGACAAGCAGCTATGTTACAATTTTTAATTTATTTTTTATATAATAATTGTAAAATAACTGTTTTAAACTTCAATTTTAGACATAAGATGCTTCGAGTTAGTGCCGGCGAGATGTACTTTAAGATCCAAGACGTACACCCGGTATCCACTCGTCTTGTTCGAGATCTTCTTTGATACGAGATATCTTGTGTGAAAAATCCCAAGACGAAACATGATCAAAATCCAAGATTTGAAACATTACTATTACAAGCCGTGCTAGACGCAATTAAAGCCATCAAAATTAAATAAACGACCTCATTTTGAATGTATCCCGAGAAAAAAAAAGAAACGAAAATTATTCGACGTTGCAACTTCCAAGATAGAAATACAATTTCGTTTTATTTTTCGGGTGGGAACGAAAAGAAGTAGGTAGGAAAGTGCAACGACCCACTTTTCCGTACATTTTAAGCTGACAATAAACCACACATGTCCAACCCAAAATGAACGAAAAGGCGGATAGTTAGGGAAAAAAAAGAAGACAAGAAGAAACTAAACAAACACAGAATCTCACAGCGGAACGAATGATCTATAATGTATAACAAATCTTTACACAAAAACAAAATTGTAGTTTATGTATATACAGACATCAATCAAAGTATACTAATCTATTTCTGTCCGGACAGTTATAACAACCCGTCCTTACAATTTCTGATAAACACAACCATGAATGCAACGGAAAAATAACAATGTACATGAATACATTTCTAGGTCTCCAGCTCGTCTCCTGAAGCTCCAAAAATCTCCAACTAAACCTGAAAATATGCTCGGTCTGACCCGAGCATTATAGGAACAGCACCCGGGTCAGTCTGGTAAAACCAGCGTGAGAAACACAATCAAATGGATTCTTAAAGTTTAAATAAACCCTTTGAAATAAAGGTATTTCGTAAGACCACGCCGCACATAAACACGGATGTGTTTTTACCTTATGACAACCAATACATTTTTATAGAAAATCCAGTGATATTATAATAATTTCTAAGGGCGAAATTAATAATAATCAAGTAGCTGTGATGCTCGTGAGTGTACATCACAACAATACTAGGTATATAATCGATAAAGCATGTTCGCTAATTGTGTAGGATTTCCATGGAGGTGCCCTCAGTACTTCGAGAAACGGTTCTTATGCACAAGGATCAGAGATATCCTTCCGAAGCAGCATACATCCCTATAGTGATGTACCATAGGAAAAATATAGCTGGTCTCGCTAAGCCGAGTGCATCGCCCCATGCATGCATAACAACTATAAGTAACGTCTAGGTGGAGCCGACTACATCCTATGGGTTTGCCAACCCTGTTGGCCATGCCTCCTATCTCTGGTTTTAGCCATTCCCGTTGATGAGGCTACGTTCGGCATCCAACTTACACACCGCCTCCAAATAGATCACGAAATCTCACATGGATTCCAATACCCCAATGGGTCTCGGAATCACACATAGATTCTCATATCTCAATTAGATCTTGGAATCACACCCGGATTCCCATACCCCAACGGATCTCGGAATCACACATGAATCCCAACATCTCAATATATCACGAAACTCCTCCATATAACCGTATATGGTTTTTCAGAGTGGTTACTGGTTTCGAGTCGTCTCTTACGAGTACACTCTTCCGTTTTTCGGGTGCTCCAAAAAATCGAACGCCGATTTTCCGAATGCTCAATACCGGTTCTTTAGGAAATAATCAGACAATACATAAGAGCGAGGATCATCCCCTAACCGTTTAAGTGGACGGATCTTCTTATCATTTGTCTTAAAAGAACGAAACGAGTTTATACGTACAGTGTAGCACCACCGATGGTAACTGTACCATATAATCCCCGCGTTTCCCTGTAATGACCCGGATTTTTCAACGATTAATTTGGAATATTTACCATTTCCTATTACTGAAAGTATTGGTCCTGTGGCTTATAGAGTTTCACTTCTAGCTCATCTATCTGACATTCATGACGTGTTTCACGTCTCTCAACTTCGGAAGTGTCTTCGAGAGTCGGATTCTGTTATCGATTCTCCTGATTTGCAAGAGCTTGAGATCTCACCAGACCTATTTGTTGTGCAGCAGCCTATTCGCGTACTTGCTTCGGAGGTGAGACGCCTTCGAAACAAGGACGTGCCGCTCGTTAAAGTTCAATGGTCTGCTAATTCCAATGACTGCACTTGGAAAACCAGAGAGTTTATCGAGCGTTCATATCCCGGTTTTCTTTCTTCGCATAGCGATGGTGAGAATATCTCTTTATCTCAAGCTTATTTCTTTTCCTTTTGAGTGATGAAATTAAATAGTTGAATACAAATTCTCCTCTGGAAATTGCGAGGACGCAATTTTGTTAAGGGGGGAGTCTGTAACAACCCTGGTTTAAAAATTAGATTTGGAATTATAATTTAGTTAGTAAGATTTTAAAACTAAAATTTTAAGTGATTTTGTAAATTTTTGAAATCGTCGGTTTAATCGACGCGTTAAAATAGCGATCCGAGTCACAGTCTTGAAATTCGACGAAACTAGTTCTATTGGATCCGTAATAGTGTATTATTATCGAATTTCAAATTTCGTAGCGTTTGAAGTTAACGTTTGGTCGTACGGAATAGAAACGTCTAGAAATAATTAAATTAAATTTAATTTAAATAGTCAATTTAAAAAGCTATCTTCCATATACGATCGAATTAGGACTCGAGACTTGTTCCATTGAATTCGGAATAGAGGTATAACATTATAAACGCCTAGCGGCTCGCCTCGATAGGGATTGTAAATTTTTAGTCACCCAAAATGAGATATTTTTAATATTAATATTTATAAATCAAATCAAAATCAAAATCGTAGCCGCCTCTTTTCCCTTTAAAACATGCCACCCATCACGTATCCTTTCTCTTCATTCTTTCAAATCGCGCTGCATTCCTCCAGTTTTTAAATCGCGTACCCTTCTCTCTTCATCATCAGTTCGAACGAAAACACTTCGTTATAAAAAAAACCCCGCGTTACCTTTCATGCTTCTTCAATTCGAAATCGAGATCGATAATAAAAACACAAGGAATTGCGATCGAGTCGCGATGCTTGGCCGAACTCAAGCGCGGTGGTGTGTGACTGCGCGAAGGAGGAAGCGACCTCCTGATGTCGCGATCGATTTAGAGTTGCTCTAATTAGAGGGGATGGAGGTGCAGTAGGGGTTTGGCGAGGTGGCGGCGAGCGATGCGTGCACGAGGGGGTGAGCAAAATCGCGATCAATGGTAGAGTAGCGGCTGTCAATAAGACAGTGGTTGTGTGCAGAGTGGAGCAGAGTTCAGGTCGCTTCAGGTCGCGTTCGAAATGGTGGAGGTTGGGTGCGGCGAGTTGTGGCAATCGACGAGGCTGAGGAGGGCGATGGTTTGGTGATCTCTGATGGAGGATAGTGTTTTCGTCTTAGGGCAGTCAATTTGGGGAGACTCGCGATGGTAGGCAGGGGTTGTAGTCGATGGGCAGTGGCTCGTGGCTGAAGCCGGTGTTGGTGAGCGATTGGAGTTGGCTGCTGATCGAAGACGCGGCTGGGTACGAGCATGATTTCGTGAGGGAGGTAACGATAGTTTTCCTTTAGCTAAGTAAATTAAGAAATTAATTGATTATGTTATATAAATTCGAGTGTTAATAAATTTTATAACTTCTTCATATGAGGTTTAAATCGAACAGATTCAATCTTCTGGAGTGGAGCCGTGGAATCTGTGAAAAAGAATTAAAATGGAACGTTTAGCAAATAAAAAAAGAAAGGTTAGTAAATCTCACTCTTTTTGGATTGCTAGATTTAATTTATAATAATTGAAATAAATTATTGAATGCTGGTTGGATTTACAAATTATTATCTATTGGATGTTATATATATATAGTAGTATATATATTTGTAGTTGGATTGATATTCCTGCATATTTTAGCGGATGAGACCCTATGCGCCCCGCATAATAGCGGATGATCCTATATACCGCGATATTCCCTTCGAAGTGGGATTGGTATTTTTATGTTGTATTAACATCTGGATGCAGGAAAACAGGTTGGAGGGATCCAACTGGATTCCTCAGATATATTGTTATTTTTCATATATGGTGATATATGATGTGGGTAGATAATCTGTTATAGGTTATTGTTGTAATTTGAATTATTGGATGCTATAGTAGCACTGGCCTTAGATCTTGGTATTTTTAATACCATAAATATTATTTTTGAATTTGAAGGGATTTAAAAGGAGATTTTGGATATAAAAATATTTATATTGAAATTGGATTTATTTTAAAAGAAATTGATTGGGAAAAAGAAAAAAAATTTTGATTTGGAGTTGTTCTTAACTATTCGTAAAAATGTTTAAAATAGAGATTTAAAATAATTTATATAAATAATTTTTAATAATGGATTTTTAAATGATATTTCAAAAAAAATATGGCAAAGAAGTTAAAATTGGAATTCTAAACGTGTTCAAGAAATAATTGGAATTTATTGAGTAATAGATTTGTAAATGGGATTTTAATAGAAATCGATTTATAAACGGAGTGATTTATGTAAATATGTGAAATGAGTTTATAAAATTTATAAACAATGTTTATAAATAAGGGAAATGTTATTAGTTGATAAATTGGAATATAAATTCATAGTGTGAATTTATATCGAGATATGGAAATAGGTTCGGGAAAGAATAGTAGACTCTATTTTGAAAAGTGAAAATGGATTAGGGAATCGGAAAGGAATTGATGTGTTGTAAATCGAGAGGGATTTTTAAATTGGTTATTGAGATATTTTAAGAAAAAATATATTTTTTATTTAGAAGCTAAGTTTGGGTTAAAGGAAATATTATTTATTAAACTATGTAATTAAAAGCTAGTTATCATTGAAATTCTTCAGAAGTAAAATTCCAAGTATCGAATATTAGTTGAAATAAATTTCTAATGTTTATAATAAGCTTCGTAAATCAATTTGTTATTGAAAATGAAATATAAAATGGAGTATCAATGTTTATTAAAGCATTTTAAAATTTTAAATATTACTTAAACGAGTTTTAAAAATAATTTATCATTCTTTAAAAATACTTATTATACATATATATAGAATTTTGAAAATGATTTTAATTTATTTATAAACTCTCTCGAGATGTGGAAAAGGATATGATTTTTTAGAAGTGGTAAATGGATAGACGAGATTATAAGAGAGTATAATCGACTTTGAAAAATGTAAAAGGAATTAATATAAATTCCGGAAATGTAGGAGATAGGATAAGAAAAACTCCTAAGTATTGATATTAGAAATGATTTCGGGAAAATGGATTATAATATTTTCCTAAGTGAGAAAATGGAAGGTTTTTGAAAATACTTGGATACAAAGGATTATATCAAGATATTTTATAAGTAATGGGTTTTAAATCGAAGTTGGAAATATTTCACTAAGTGTTGAAGTGAGGTACGGTTGGAGATATCCTGTTATGGAAACAAGTATTCGGAATGTTTTCAAATATTGATAAATTTGAAAGAGATTTGAATGTATATCTTTGTAAAGATATTTTGGAATGAATGTTTTTAAGAATTATAAATAAGGCCCAGTGACTGCTAATGGATGTTATATTGATAGTTAAATAACCGACTGTCAAATATTGGCCAATTTCGTTAATAGTTTCGAAGAGACCGAGATCAGATTTAATTATCCGAAAACCACTTCGATCCGGTTTGAACGTTACGAATGGATATTGATTTTTAGTCATCTTCTTCATGGCCGAACCCAACATCCCCAAATCCAATTTTTAGTCAATTTGCATAATATTATCACAAAGTTTGTAAATTTCTTTTTCATTCTTCGATTAAATCAAAGCTACGACGATCCCTTCACCTACACTTACATTACCACTAATTTATATGGATAATTGAGAGATTCCAGATGAAGTATTGGTGCAATATGTTGAACGGATGGAAGCTGAAAATGAATTTCTTCCTGAAACTCAGTTTGAAACAGTTCCTGAAGCTCAATTTGAGATAGTTCCGCCGGCTAATGGTGTTGTTGTTCAATCTGCTTTGGATAATCAAATCTGCTTAGGCGAACCGAATCAAAGACTGGGGAAACAAATTAGCGGCGAAGGACGAGTGAGACAAGATACACATCCACTTTGCCACTGTGGAGATGTTTGTGAGGTAGTTGTATGCAAGACTCAAACAAATGCTGGACGTTGGTTTTACGGATGTGCCGGTTACCTTGATCATATAACTAACCCGTGTTAAGTGCTGTAATTTCTTCAAATGGCTAGATCGTCCGTTGACCCCTAGGGGAGTGGAGTATGCGCTAGAGATGCAAGCCGAAGTGATACGTTTGGAAAAGGAAAAAAGTCAGCTTCGACATCAAGTAGACTATTTGCAGTCCGTAAATCCAATTTGGAAAGGGTCTAGTAAACTGGGTAGTGCAACTGTAATGTAATGGATCTGTATCAGACTTGTTTAATTGAGTTATGTATGCTTTAGTTTTAATGAATGCTGTATTACTTGGTTTTATTTGTACTTGGTCGTTGTAGTGGATATGCAACAGATGATGTATTATTGTTTGTCTGTTATGTTTATTTGACGGTAGATGTAAAACTGTGGAAAATTCATAATTTTGCTGCGTATAAATTAAATCAAAGTAACATGACATAGCAAGTAATTTAAATGTTTGACATAAGATAACCTTTGATAACAAAGTTGCGTATAGAATAAAAATATAAGTTATACAGTTCACGAATGACAGAAGTAGTAGAAACAAGTAAAATATTTATTGCTTCCCACACGTTCTTCTCTTATGACCCAAGTTACCGCATTGTCCACATCTATCCTGTCTTTTGTCCTCCATTTCGTCCATGACTCCCCTTATTCCTGTGGACCTCGATCTTCCTGTATTCCTTCGCGTTGGCGGCGGGAGTATAGTAGGGCGTTCATGTACATCCCAATATCTACTGTCGGACACTGGATGAAAAACCGGAGAATAACTATGTCTATAAATGTCTGTCGTAAACCAGGATGAAATAAGATCATGGTAAGCTCTGTTCGCTCCACCTCTACATCGTGCGCATGCAGCTAAAATATGGGAACATGGAAAATGAGCTAGAATAGGAATATTGCATGAACAACTACAGCTGTCATTGACAATATTTACTGTGTAGTTGCACGCGTTTGTGTCTGTTACTTGCCACTCCGTTAAGCTGAACCTGTTAATGCTCATATTACGTGCTTCTGCTGAATATTTTTCCATCATTTTGTCATAATTTAGCGTGAGCGAAGATGCGTAATCCATTCCATCCGTACGTCTTCTGTAGAAGTAGCTATTAAGACGATGAAAGGTACGTGACACTAACGCCTTGACCGGTAACGATCTTGCACCTTTAAGAACTCCATTGAAACTCTCCGAAGCATTGGTAGTCATCATACAGAAACGTTCACCGCTGTCCTTGTAAAGAGTCCACTGTTCATCCTTATGTCGGAGACTTCTATCAATCCATCTGTCAGCAGCCGGACTCACATTTTTTAATTGCTCTCTGAGTTCTTTGTATGTTAACTCATCTCTTGCTTCAGCAGAAGCATGAAATAAGTTTTGCAAAATCTTACTACCAAAACCAGCTTTTTTAAAGTTTGCTTTCAAATGGCGTACAGATGTGTTCCATCAATAGAAAGAACCGGACGACAATGCTTGAAACCTGCAATGGTCGGTCCAAATGCCCAGAAAGCCCCCCAAAATTGTACTCCTTCTGTATATACATGATAAACAGTACTTGGATTGCATTTCTGTATAGCACGAAGAAACTGAGGCAAGTCATTGTACGAAGATTCCCAATCGCCAAATATTGTAGACACTTCTTTGCTAAGTCCTTTTCAGGCTCTCATGTAACTTATTTGAATTTTGTAAGTGTGTGCCAAAAGCTCTTGGACAGATTTTGCAGTGTAACTTGGGTTTGAACGAACATGTGGAAAGACTTTGGTGCAAATGAATTTGGCTGTTGCTTGTTTGTGGTTCAAGTTGATGATTGGATTTGAGCAAGCGTGATCACCACCGTATTTTTTTATCATCCACCATCCAGCATGATCTCTTTTAGACACAATAGCATGAAGCCGCCATGGACAATTAGCATCAATATCACATCTAGCAGTGAACTCTCTAGCACGGGACTTTATGTTTTTAAATGAAACTAAACACTTTATCGACCATTCACTTATATGTTCAATTAAAGATTCCTTCGATTTAAAAATCATACCAACTTGAGGCCCTTTCTCCACACATTCCAGTCCGAACATTTCGTCGGTAAATTGAAATTCTTGCACAACAGATCTTTCTATAATTGTATCATTGCATTGGTCTTCTTCTAACGGTTCTTCCATCTCGATATGCTCATCAGTGTCATCAATTTCCTCTGGAATATCATCTAAATGAACGTCATTGTTAACATTCATAGCATCGATCCATGTTTCATCGTCGTTAAGTGAAGCAGCGATTTCCATGCTATCCAAATGGAAAATTTCAATATCAGCATTTCCACCCTTCATATCCTCGGTGTCAACATCTTCATCTTCAATTTCATGCAAGTAGTCGTTTGAATTCGGGGTTGGAATTGACTGTGGAGGATACGATGGATAAGGAAGGAAACCATACCCGGGTGACTGCGATGGATATGTCATGACACCGTACCTGTACACAAACATTTGACTGTTAAGTACAAAAAACATGAATAAAACATTAATACTGCACATAAAAGCATACCCAGCTGCTTGTGCGTAAATGTTCGGTGGCTGGTAGGAGTAGTGTGGGTAATACATTTGACTTCGCTCAGCAGTATTACTAGGTCCGGGTTGACTTGCATAATCAAAGATTTGAGCTTGCTGTTCAGTTGTATGTACCACCTTCGTCTTCTTAACATACAGCTCAATTACTTTCATCCCCACACAAAACATAGAATCGACGACGTCGTTTACCTCAATAGCAATTGGTCTGTCATCCGTTACCCATTTACTAACCAATGAGATGTCGAATTCCGTAGAAGCAATCTTTGTAGCTTTGTAAATTGCCATTTTCAGCTCAAGAAAATTGCAACCCCTCCTGATTTTCGATCCCTTATGTTTTCCGTCAACATAGGTTGGCTTGCTATTTTCATCGATGACTAAATCACCGTCATAGTGACAAATAATCGGCATGGTAGTCATTGATCTATCAAAATTATAGAAAGTTAAATGTCAACACTAGATCTATCAAAATTAGTGGAGTAGGGTTTCGATTCTTTACCTCAAGTGTAGATGAACGTGCAATCTTTTGTTAATCTTCGTACAATTAAATGATTTTGAGTGGAATGTTGTGTTGCTGGTAGTGAAAATAATGGAAATGGAGGTTAGGGTTTCTGAAAGAAAATGGGTTTGAGGAGTTGTGTTTGTTTGGGGAGGAGTTGTGATGTTTATATGCTACTGTTGGGCCAGGGGATAACCCAGATATACAGGCGCAACTTTTAGTTGCGCACAAACGAAAATATATTAGGCGCAACTCAAAGTTGCGCATAGTATATTCATGAATGCGCAACTAAAAGTCGCGCCAGCAACTATCCAGAGAGCACATTTACGCGTTTCTGAGTTGCGCCTGCAACTTTCCAGATTTCCAGAGAACAAAAAACATATGCAACTTTCTTACAACATCAACTTTCATATAATAACAACATATAAGTACAACATTTCATTCAAATAGGTGAAATAATTCATACAAAAAATCATATTTCATATAACAACATGTTTCAAGTCAATAATACAACATCGCAACACCTACAAACGAACAAGGCTCAAGCCATTACAACTTCAAAACAAAGCAACCAAACGACAGACCAACACAACCCTATCTTCTTACGTTTCTGCGGTCGCGTAGTGTTCTTTGAGTTTGCGTCGGAGGCGGTTGAGATGGTCCAGCTTCAACTATTTTCTGCCCCGGCTGGCTACCTTGTGAAGGACTCCCGTGCCTCTAAAACGTCTTCTTTGGTAGGTACGACCAAAAGCCTGGGGCGGACGAGGCACATACGGTGGTGGTCTTTCTAGCTTATGCTTACCAAGAAGCGACTTGATAATTTCCTTGATGTTGAAGCACTTTCCTTTTACTCGGTCCTCATCTGCAGGATCTGCCAGGACATCGTCAACTTCATTGGAAATCATATACAACCCTTGAACCTAAAACACAAGAATCAATGATGCAAGTAAGTAAAGCTTGTTGAGGAAGTTCAAAGGTTAAAACTTATAAACACGTACCAAATCACGTTCCACTGCTCCCCGTGGAGCATATCTGGGCAGTCTAGTTGATGATTTTTTAAGAACAAATCGCCGTGTGATATGCCAGTACCAACTATAGTATTGTTCGATTGACATTCTTGGTACGCGTTCAACCTGAACGTGATCCAACCTATGATCCCACGTTGCGACGTACATGTTGTACAAGTCTCTATTCCAACCGTGTGGGAAAATCTGCTCGGCTGGATCCGTTATATGCTGATGAAGGCCAAATTGCCTCATCACTTTGTCGGGGTAGTGCATGGCTACACTTTGCAAGCAAATAATCGGGGTCCTTGCATACCAACTATGCTCCCCGTCCAAGCAAATAGGCGGCAGATCCTGTATGATCTCAGCCGTGTATGGCGTCCAGTCAACAACATGCTCGTCCATAACATCGAGCTCATTGCGATAGAATGTAGGATGACGGGCTGGATTATCTCTCCAACGTCTATCTCCGGTCCATCTACAGTCATAATCAAAAAAGTGTGTGAATATTGGCAGAAATCAAAAAAAATTCAGTGTAAGTTTCAAGTTGCTTTTACCTTGCCCCGTATGGTAATCCTGGAGCGACGTTGGCATGAACATTTGGCCGTCCAACAGAAATACGCGTCCAAGACCATACCTGCATATTATCAGTGTTAAGAAATGTCTTTCAAAATATTTCAAAATTTTGGTGCACCAATAAGTCAAAACCGACATACCTGCAGAAGTGTTAGGCAACCTGCTAACCCGTTCGTCTTTCTTAGTGCCACATTATCCAACTCCTTGTACAATGCGCACAAAACCGCGCTACCCCATGAATAATCAGAAATGGTGGCAAAATCATCTAGCAAATACAACCATTTAACGCTAACTCTACCCTTCGAATGGTTCGAAAAAAGACGAGATGCTATAAGAAGCAATATGACAGCCCGTGTGAACTGTTCTAGCTCCTCAATAGATGAATCGACTGAAATCTCCCTGCTGATTTTAAGGTCATTTAGTCATTTGACCTTCAACTCTCTTCTATTGACAACCGCTTCTGGGGGTGGAATTTCACCAAGCAAACGTTGACAAACCTCATCGGTGTCCACGTTACCACCGTAGTTCAACACAGCGTCTTCAGTGGGAAGACCAAGCAAAATAGATACATCTTGTAGTGTAATTGTCATTTCTCCCACCGAAAAATGAAAAGTGCAAGTCTCAGGTCTCCATCTATCGCATAAAGCTGTGAGTAATGATATGTCAAATCTGATATATTTGATCTGCATGAAATACCAGAATCCGGCTTGATGTAGTAATTGTTGAACCCGTTTATCTTCAACCATCTCCATCAAATCTTCAAAACTTTGCGAATGATCCAGACAATCCACCGGTTTTACACTCTACAAAACAAAGGATTATAACATATATTTAATTCAAAATGCGACATAGCTTGCAAAATTTTACTATAATTACAAAACAAATAATCTTCCCTTATTAACTCTTCAAAATTAGAGCGGTGTTATCCTGCATATAAAGCACGCTACCGTCTACCGGTCTGCTTTCTGGTTTTTCAAAGTTCATGCAAAAAAACCGATTTTTACAAATCGTTTACAACCAATTAGTGATTCAACGTTTCAAATTGAATTACTAAGATGTACAATAAGCTGTTTGACAATATTTCTAGCAAATACAACCAAATAATAAGCAAATTATAAATTAATCAAAAAAACTAGAGTTTAGAAATTACCAAAATCTATTTGTGTTGAAGAGGATCCCGCTTCCATTGTTGTTGCTTTGGTTTAATCGAAGAATGAAGAAGAAATTTGAAAATTTTGTGATAAATTGGTGGTAATTGACTAAATTTTGGGTTTGGAGCTGGTGGGTTCGGGCTTGGAAGAAGGGTTGAAGATTGGGAAATGTTTTTGTGGAATGTAGTGTAGGGTTGCTACTGCCTCTGTTTTAACAGTAGCAACCTGTGCAGGCGCAACTCATAGTTGCGCCTGCTCGACACTATAGCAGGCGCAACTATGAGTTGCAGGCAAGTTGCGCCTGCTTATTGTATTGGTTATGCGCATCTAACAGTTGCGCAACGTAAAAAAAAATTAAAATTCCATCGGCACAACTCTTAGTTGCGCACCGTAAAAAAATTGAAAATCCCCTAGGCGCGACTAAGAGTTGCGCTTTCTAAAAAAAACTCAAAACCCCATTTGCGCCACTAAGAGTTGCGCTTTTTCATGGCAGTTGGAAAAAAGCTGACTGAGATGCTGAACTGGGCAGAAACTAGCCCTGTTTGGTAATAAGTTTCAAAACCAACGTCGATCGCGAAATTGATTCGAAAATTAGCCCATTTTGAAAATTTGTCCTATAATATCAGATGATTTTGAAAAATATTATTTTGGTTATCGTAAGGTAAAAACCCGTCGTGTTTATGTGTGACGTGGTCTTACGAGATACCTTATTTTTTTTAAAGGATTTTGATAAAAGTTAATAATTCAAATTGAGTGTGTTTTCTCAAGCTGGTTTTCAGACTGACTCCGGTGTTATTTTATTATAATGCTCGGGCCAGACCGAGTATTACACATTCAGGCTAGAGTGCTATGGAGCTCAGGAGACGAGCTGGAGGAGTTCGGACGTATACCACGTACACTGTGTGAGTTATGTATATCAGGTCATGTTATTATAACTGTCCAGATTGATGTATTGATTGTTGTACTTTGATGATTGTAAGTATTAAACAGTTACAGATCCTTTTGTATAAAAATTTATTATTATATATTATATTTTGTTCCGTTGCATTTGTGAGATTCTGTTGTCGTTGTTTATATTTTCTTCTACCTTTTTCTTCTTCACCCCGAAAGATTCGTATTTCCGTTCAATTTGAGTTGAACTGATGTGGAGTATGGTCGACTCAAAGGATACAGAGATACGGGCCTTTACATTCTCCTAGATATTTCCAGAGTTAAAATCCTTCGGTGTTAGGTAGGAAATATTTCCCTACCACCAAACTTAAGAAGGATTACATATTTAGGCCAAAATTTGATAGTTGGTTATTTAACTATCAAATAAACAAACACTCGAACAAGATTACATTTCCCATGGAAATCACCAAGCCTCTTTAAATTAATCTTTCATTAATTTAAATCACATGTAAAATACTGGGAAATCACTTCCATATACTTATCTCAACATGATAAGTATATTCACAAACCACTATATTTCGATACTTAGAAATATAAACATATACTTATCTCAATGGTATAAGTATATTCACAAACCATTGTGCTTCAAACTTAAAACTTGAAAACTCTTAAAAATAGATATGGAAAGTACCGTTCAATATCCATTATGGATGGTAGCTTACATAATGATTATGTCGCTATCCCAGCGAATCCATAGTAAACTGTAGGCAATCTCTGCCCCTCGAATTACGCCATGAAGATCAACCATTTCTTTTGAAAATCTCCTTATTTTATAAATATTCCCAAATCTATTTATAAAGTTCCTTTATAAATCTTCAAACTATTTATAAACCATTCTTTAAAAATCTCAAACCCCGTTTACAAAACTTCTCCTTTTCAGATCTTAAAACTCATTTATAAATTCTTTTATAGTTATCCAAAACCATTTATAAAACTCTTTCCATATTTAAACAACTTATTCACTGACTTTCAGGTCGGTAAGATTTCCTTGAGAAACCATAAATTATTTAAGATAGCTTTAAATAACTTAAAATAATCAGTTATTATTTAAACATCCTTCTTTTTCATTTAAATTAAACTCCTTTGAAATAATAACTTAAAATCTCATTAAGACATATTAAATTAATTTTTAAACATTATTATTGTATTAATAAGTTAACTTTAAAACAATATTAATATAATAATTAATTAACTTTTAAACGTTATTAAAACAGTAATTAATTAACCTTAACTAATATTAATATGAAAATTAATTATCTTTTAAATATAAGTAAATAACTAAATCAATATAATTAATTAACTTTAGTTAAAAATTAAAGTATAGATAATCATTTTAAATAAATAGTTAAAATATAATTAAAACATTTTTAAACCATAACTAAATAACTTTTAAATAGTAATTAAACATTCTTAAATAACATTAAGAAATAACTTTTAAGAATCATATTAATAA
Source organism: Allium fistulosum (assembly GCA_030737815.1). Taxonomy (NCBI): domain Eukaryota; kingdom Viridiplantae; phylum Streptophyta; class Magnoliopsida; order Asparagales; family Amaryllidaceae; genus Allium; species Allium fistulosum. The sequence goes on from CM060908.1 coordinate 148,754,361, forward strand.
AATAATTAACTTTAAATCATTATTAAAACAATTATAAATTATCTTTAGAACATTATAAATAAATAATTATTACCTTTTTAAAACTTATTACTAAATGATAATTGTCTTTAAACCTTATAATAAAAGTAATTATTCTTAAAGTAACTTTCAAAATAATAATTAGTTTTTTCGAATTTGAAGGAGGCTTAACGATCACCATGGTATTTAACAAGCTAACATATTATTCAATTAACCTTTCAAGTCAATAACAGATATTTACATAATCCACGACTATGTAAATAAATCCAACAGTTAACCATCACTGGTTAATATATCACTTATTCAAAGAGGGATATCAATTTACGATATATAATCAAATGTCCAAAACTATAAAATAGCAGAACGAAGATTTATTCTGCTAATTAATTGTCAAATTAATTTAATTAGCGAAACGGTGTTTTATTTCGCTAAACCAATGTCCAATTATCATATTCAATCCAGTTTAAATCAACAGTAATTTATTTGGCCAAATAAACATCAATATTTAAGGTATATAAATTTTAATCGACGTTATTATTAAAATAATGTGATTTAAATCCTGTCCGTTTAAACATGTCATAAATTTATACTTGTCCAAAACTATCAACAAGTTACACTAAAACGTTGTACTCGTTCATACGAGTACCACGCCAAAATCCGTGTATTAATCGGATTTAAACGAATACGTTTTGGCACTTCAAAGTTTCACATGTTAATATTATTTAATTTATATTTAAAACAAAGAATTTCTTGTCTTAGGCCCAAGCCCACGTCCTTATGCAAACCCGCTACCCAACCCTACATCCACACAACAGAGCCTCTTCTTCCTCCCAAAGCTCCATACGATCTTCCTTGAACCCAAACTGTGCATGTCAGGTGCATGTGCACAAACAACTCCGATCCCCTAACGACGATCCACGACCGCCCACAAACGCCCATCCACCCCCTCGCCATGCTGACACCACCAACACCGCTCCAGGTTCCCCCCTTCCAATTCCGACAACCAGACTCCAAATCGAAGTTGCGCTCCCGTTCGAACATCCCCAACCGTCGCCTCCTCGGTCCACATTAGCTCTCACCACCTATGCTATCGTGACCCCATCACCGCCGCTTCCTTTTAGCCAACCACAATCCCACTCGATCACCTCCTCCTGCTGCACCATACGAAAACCCGAGCCTCCCCAAAATAGCCAACCAAAACCCTAAACCAATCAATACACGACAATCCAAAGCTCAAATCAAAAATCAGGCATGGTCATGATCTCCGCCTCGTCCCCAGGCTGCTTCCTGACACCTCCGATCGATCCCTCGACCACCGGTTGGCCGGAAATTATTTTTTAACCCAAAATGATCAACTCCTCCTCCCCGACAAACCGAGCCATTAAAAACCATGAGATGACCACTAAAATCATGATTCACCAAGACGGTCATGACTATGCCCTTCGTTCGACGATTCGTGATCGTCGAAAACGGTCGTTTTCTCGACCATTTGCTGTTATTTGCGGATATCTCTCCGATTACTCGATGAAAATTTTCGAAACTACTTTTAAAAAAACTAGACCCAAAAACTCATAACTCTCTAGTTGACGGCAAGTGCTAATTCAAATTGGTTTGAAAGAAACTGATTTTTGAAAAGGAGGGTTGGACATTTCAAAGTTTATAGGGAGTAATTTTTCCTTTTCTTTCTTTTTCAAAGAGGATGAAGAAGAAGCCAGGAAGATCCCTGAGTACATATATATGTACATAAGCTAACCCATTTCAATATCAAGTGGGCACGATCGCTTAAATGCAAGCCAACAAAAAGTCGGCTTAAGGACAAGGGAAAGCAAAAGCAAAGAAACAAGATGGTGGTTGAGAGGAAGGAGACAGTGTACTATGCATATTTATTTGATTTTAAATTAAATCCTGGTACCCCACCACACTAGATCGCGTTCGATTACGAACCGCGATTGACAGAAAGTAAATTACGATCGCGTATAAAAAAAATATACGATCACAAAACAAAAATAATTTAGACAAGTTGTTAAATTCTGTGAAGTTTCAAAATGCTAACGTTTGCCGTAAAATACGTCAAACGAAAATTTACCTATTTCCAAAATTAAAAATTATCGAAATTTTTTTAAAATTAAATTAAAAATACACTCAGTTTGAAATAGATAATTTATCATAATTTAGATTCAAATCCGAATATTTAAATTAAATATTCAAATTTGAATACCTAAAATACGAGTTGTTACAGAAAGCATGGTTACCAATTTACCATTAAGTAAACAATATACCTTGCGACCAAGGTAAGATTAATTTGTGTTTAGATAGTCACATATCAATGACTTTCTTCTGAGTTCTTACGTGGTATTAATTTCCTTATGAAAGCATATGCAATGTTCAAGTGATTGGACGGCCAATTTCTCCTGCATTCAATGTAGACATTGATGTCGATTCTGGTAGATCGGTCCTGAAATATATCCCTGATAAGTAATCGGTGTACGAATCTTGTCCTGATATGATGTACGATGCCTTGCAACATAGACTGAGTTATATTCAACATGATATCATGCTTGCTCAGATCATCCAAGATGAAGAAATGCTGCTTATGGCTGCGAATCATGTCATTTCTGACGATGAAGAAGATGGTGAATTCATTGGGGTAGACATTGAAGAAATTTAAAGTCAATATTAGCCAGAATTACCATTATGTAATGTGTGCACGAATATAATTGTTTTTACATGAACAAATATCAGTATGGTCTTACCTTGTTAAATGAGCAAACCAGTAGGAAAATTATCTGAATGGTTTATGTTGGTTGTTTTCTTTTAAAGCTCTTCTAAGTGGAAATTGTGTGCTTTTAATAAGAAACATGCATAAAATAGTGGATAATAGGGTGTAAAACTAGGGCTGTTTCAAATTCTACATGACCCATAAGATATATATGAAGAATTTGATAAGGCAGTTACATTTTAAACGCCAAAGAGTACAACATTTACACATCTAATTTGTCCAATACAGTATGCCATGCTAAATGCGCATTTGTTACTTGAATGCAACATGAAGTCCGTTGAATTTATCAAGTTTCTTTATCCCAACATGTACATATATATTTGTTATTTGTTTTGCAAATGTCTACAGCAATATTTTCACTAGAAGCATAAATTACAATTATGTACAATTTTCGTGAAAAACCAAATATTTGCATTTTTTCTTGAATTTTGTGAACATTCATTTAAAATTCTATCACAAATTTTGTTATGTTTCCACCACTATTCAACTAAAATTCTTTCACAAATTTCATGTTCGTTGCTGTTGTATCTCGATCTGAGATCTGAATCTGTAGTGTCTTTATGGTTGAGTGGCGAATTAGGTCGCTTTCTTCAAGACGTTTCGTCGCTGTACCGGAATTGTCTCTGATGCACCGCCGCTTCCAAGATAAAGCAGCCTTAAATATCAGCATCAGCAGTTTTTTGAACAAAGGTCGCTGAAGAAGAGAACTCTGTTTTAAAACCTATATAAATTTGTTTTTATATAGGGGAAAATCTGAGTGGAAAACGTGGCTGAGTCATGAATTTATAAGCAAGTCTTTTGCACAAAGACCGTTGATTCTATAGCACCAAAAAAATAATATTGTTCGGATATAAAGTTGTGTTTTAAGATAGAATAAGAAGATAACTTATTATCAAGTCGGACCACGTCGGGGTCGGGTCGAGTTGATCGGCGCGTGCGTGTGATGGGTAACATGGTCTCCTTCCTCAGTACAGGAGAAAACATTGAATGTTCAAAGGGTCCATCATTTCTCTTGTGAATCATGTATTTAGACAGGAACACTCTATAGTTCTCCACAATATGAGACCGTTCAATAGGAGGTGTATTCTATAATCTTTTCAATATCTTTAATAGTTCATTTTTAAAACCAAAATTTCCAACAGTTGCAAGTGCAAAACAGAGAAAGTGGTGCCACTTGTTGAACTTGATATGAACAGTTGTAAGGATCTGATTATTAATTAACTCCGGGTTGCTCTGAGTAATGTAATGGCTTTGTTGGTTTCAGGTTTGGTTATTATGTTGCCTTTGTTATGATTGGATATTGGAAGCTAGATTGGTTGATGATATGTTTAATTTTAGTGATATATGTTGTGATCCAGTACATTTGATATGATGAAGACCGAGTTTTATATAAATTCAAATAAATGAATATAAAGGAGACAAAAGCTTGAAACTAAAAACGCATTGTGTGTAAATTACGTACTTTTTTTTGTGTGTGTGTGTTCTTGTGTGGCTTTCCACCTGACTTTTCACCTAGCTTTCCAAATTTTGTATTACTTACTTGCATTTGACAAATATCAACAAAGAGATGAAATAAAAATAAAAAAGCGTTGCAAAGAAGACCACACATATAAGGATTTTACTAACCAATAAATATATTTTTTTAAAAAAAAAGAATAATGTGATGCAAAGAAGGCCAGACGTAGGAAATGGTGACGAATAGTAGTGGATAGTGACGAATAATAGTGGAGAAGGGGAACGCCGAAAGTGATGAATGGTGAAGAAAGTTGGATTGTGAATGACAAGAGTGAAGATGAATACGGCGTGGGGTTTACTTAACTGAGTATCAATGAATACCATGATCTTAAGGTTCCTCATGATCTCAAAAAAAAAAAGAGTGAAGATGAAAAGAAATTTTCATAAGATATTTATAGGGGGTTGTACATTTCCTAAAATACTATATTTAAGGCATATTACTAGAAAATTGAACGTATGATAGCAGTTGTTGATTAAGTCTATTTTTTATTTAATAAAAATTAGCGTAAAAAATTTGATCGAAATTGTAAAGTCTTTTACTGGATGCTATTGATTAGGTCTATTTATTTAATTAGGATTTTACTATCACTTGATTCAATATAAAAATTATTGTTACCAACATAACTCTATGTTTATATTTAAGGCATAGAATTTCATAAGATATTTATAGGGGTTGTAGCATTTTCTAGGATTCTATATTTAATGCATTTTATTGAAAAAATGAACGTAGAATAGCAGCTATTGATTAGGTTTATTTTTTAATTAACAAAGATCAGCTCCAAAGATTTGGTCAAAATTGTAAAGGCTTTTATTGCATGCTATTGATTATGTCTGTTTATTTAATAACTGTCACTTGATTGGATATTAAAATTATTGTTCTATTTCTAGCGCACATAAACAACAAACTTTAACGACAAATACAATTACCTAAAACAGAGTATAAATCATCGAAATAAAAAAAGTGAACACTTTGTAACATAAGGAGGAGAATAAAATATTCGATTTAACTACTAAATCTCTAGCAAATGAATGAGTTGATATTTTCGATCAACAATAAAATTTGACTGGGAAATTGAATAAATTGCGAAAACAGAAATTAAGAGCTGAAATTGTACAATTATAATTTGGAGATTGGAATGTAATTTTGGATGCTGAGGTTTCATTTTTAATATTAATTTTCATTACCTTTTTTAATTTTAATTTTGTTTAGTTTTTTATGAGCGTGTATAAATCATCGAAATCAAAAAAGATGGACACTTTGTAATATAAGGAAGATGATAAAATAATTGATTTAACTACTAAATCTCCAACAAATGGATGAATAGATATCTTCAATCGACAATAAAATTTGACTGGAAAACTGAATAAATTATGGAAACAGAAATTAAGAGCTGAAATTGTACAATTATAATTTGGAGATTGGTCCATAATTTAGGGTGCCAAGATTTCATTTAAATATTATTTTTCGTTACTTTTTTAAATTTACCTTTGTTTAGTTTTTTATGAGCATGTATATAAAGGATAATTTTGAAACTTCATGATCGGATCAAAAGATTGCGCTTTCAAGCCAACTATTAATAAAAACATTTCATTTTTCACGAAATAGTGTTACAAAATTCTCATTTAATAGTTTATCGTAACACAACATAAACAACGTTTGTTATCATTAAATAAAATCACTAACTGTCATACTCCAAAAATTCAATTTTCAAAATATGACCAAGTGTATATAAATTTGCGTAGAACTAAAAAAAGTAACCAAGCCACCGTTATATATAACATTCTTCCTTCGCTTCTTCTATTACCTTAATATGGTATCATGAAGTCATGGCCCTCTTTTCTTTTCATGATCAAACCGACCGTAGGGAGGTTTGCCTACTTCTACTAGGCAAAATCAATTTTCCTGAAGCCAAAATTACATGCCTCATTCCTCTCTGTTGTTGCTTCCGTGTATTCTTTACCTATTCTTCTTCTCCGTTTTCGCCGTGTTCTTCTAAAGATGCCATTACCGCAATTTCCGATAACTCAAAATAAAACCCTAAAAGATCCGATTTTACCAAAATCCAAAAAGCAAATGGCTCGAGCAATTGAAGATTTCAAAATTTCCGTGTATGGAGAAAACCATGATCTGGAAGGAGCAAAATCAAAGGCTAAAAATCAATTCATAAATCTAACCGATACTCCTCTTCATCTTTGATAACCAGCCTCCTTTATTCCTCACGCCGCCAGCATTGTCAAAGAAATCGCACCTTGTAAACCGTCGGTGGCTCGTCAGATACTACTGCCTCCAACATGGACGTCGCAGCTAGATCCATACAGTTTTGCCTCCACCGATTGAAAGGTATTAGCTTTATTCCTATTTCAATACCACTGCTCCAGCTCGCCATGCATCGAATGCCTATCTTCGAGATTTTTGTTGTTGTTTCAAACATTTTTTAGATTTGTTGATTTATGTAATTTTTTAAGACTACGAATCTAAAATCATTGACTTTGAATTAGGCATCAGAAGGCCCTACTTCCATGTCAGACCTCTTGATGCTTTGGAGCTTGAAAATTGGCATAAATACCTAAATTTCATGGAAAATGAGAAGATTTCAATAAGGTTTATTTGTGATATAATTGCATATTTTTTGATTTACTAATTTATAGTTTAAGTCATATTGACTGCATTATGCTCTAGTTGAGTGGTCGATGAAGCAACTTATTTTATTGGGATTGTGATTTGATGATGCATGGGACATACTGTTTGAATTCTACAAGGCTAAGTAATTTAAAATTGTCATTCTGGATTCAAGATATGTGTTTGAAACAAGCTAGAAGCATCAATTGTTCAAAATCCAATCTTAAATCTTATTAGCCGCTTACTTATGTTGGTGAAACTTGAGACCTGTAGTATAGGAATGTGTTACTGAACATATTAGAAAGTAATATAAGAGTTTCAATAAAGATATCGTGTAGATTGAATGCATGTAGATAATATAATACACACATCAAAACAATGCATGTAGATTGAATAGACACTTTTACAAGCGGAAGTGTGGGTTTTCGTGCCATACTTCAGGGCTTCCTCTCTCATAAATGTTTAGAGCGTTAGTCTTCGCATTGCTGTGTGAGTTGAGGCATTTGTAATGTCTAAATTAATTTTGGGTTACTTTTCTTTATATTTTCCTGTAGTTACAGCTTCTATGAATGATTGTGGGGTAGCTAGCGTGTGTGGGTCTATTGTGTCACAGCCCTTATGTGTGTTGTGCTATAGTTGTATGAGTGATAGAGTATTTTATGTGCATGAATCTTGAACGTGTTAAGTATATGCATATATATTTACTAGCTTCCGTCCAGGTAAGTATATGCTTATATATTTACTAGCTTCCAACTTTATATTTTATCGTTTTTTTTTAATTTTCCTTGTACTTCTTTTTTCTTAAAATGACTTTCTTGCTAAGCTAACCTTTGTTGCCCCTCTACATCATTCATAAGCTGTAATATGCAACTCAATGCTCTGTTCATTTCATCTGCCTTGATTATATTTGTAAGTCTTTGTGTACACTTCTTTTTCTTCTTCGTCATTTGCTCTTGCTGCTACTGGCTTTGCTTTTATTCGGTCTAACTTTGTTGGTTTAATTGTTTTTGGAATAATAATAATAATATACGTATATGAACTGCATGTGTCCATGTGTGTTATAGTGTGAATGTTAGGTATGTAGGTGATGCGCGTCTGTATTAGTATGTACTGTGCACGTGTACTTGAGTGTGCCTGTGTATTTTTACCTTGCATACCATGCTGTTGTCCATGTTTTGAGAATTGGTCTTCTTTTGCCATATACTTTATTGGTTGTGAGCTCAACCTGCTTTTGAGAATTTGGTCTTCTTTTGCCATATATGATACTGTAGAATGTCAAACTGAAACATGGGATAACTTCTGATATATGTTAGGAACTTAGTCATCTTGTCCTGTATGTCATGTTCCACGTCTTTTTAGTTTTGAATTTGAGCCTCATGATACTATTGCTGTTTAGAGGCTTGATAGCTTTGCATATTTTTACATTGCAGCCAGGCACCAGTGATAGCAAGACAAAGATCGCGCTTCTATGATACATAGCACCGTACAACAAGACCTTAGCGTTGGCATTTATAGGTTGCTTCTTCTTTCTTAACGGACATCTTGTTGCTTGCTTGTATATAACTAGTGGATATTTTATTTCATTGAAACCTTTGTCTGATGTTTTATGATGCTGTTTTCAGTTTTTATGTAGAATTTGATGCAGTTTGGTGCAGATTTTTATTTTGTTACTATCGATTTTGTTTGTTATGTAACAGCTTAGTATGGTGCAGTTTTTATTGCTTATGCAACAGTTTTTTTTAAACGGGTCGGGTTAATTCTTTTATTAAATGGGTCGGGTCCGATCAATCCGTATATTAAATGGGTCGAGTCCGATCAACCCGTACATTAAATGAGTCGGGTTTGTTTATGCCTTGAGTGGATTGGGTTAAATTTTACCCGATTCATTTATGACCCGATCCGATCCGTTTGACGGGTCTAAATGCATGTCATATTTACAATGGAAATCTATATTTCAACCTTCTGTCTGAGTATTATGGTACATGGACCACTGAGTATCATCACATTAGTACGATGGTTCTACTTCTTTTATCTGTTGACCTTTTTAATGTCAAGTAGAGCATTGATTGCACGTGCCATGTGTGCAACCTGATGGATTTAGGAGGTTAGTAGAAACAGCTTGAAGCGTGGACGTCAGTGCACAACAAATCTTGAAGGCAACCACTGTTATTATTACTAGCATTTTGCCTGAACGAAAGTCCCTCAAACATATATCTCATCCCCTACGTAAGGTTAATTTGTTCTTTGCGGTTTTTAACTGCTACACTCAATTGTAGAAACTTTAACAAAAACTGAATTAGAACAAAACAGAGAGAGTGGAAGTCAGACAATATTCAGCTAGATGATTTTATTAACTGAAGAGAATGAAAAGTACATGCTAAATGACCGTACACAAGTTGATTTATTATCAGCACAAACTGCTACTTTCATGCCACTACATGCATAATACTAGGATCTAAGTTGACACAATCTACTGAATAATAAAAGACAAACTGGTAGCATAAATAAGCAAACACACGTACTAACTAGCAAGAATCAGGATTACACCGCAACATTCCCCCTTACTCATGATTCTTCAGAGTAGTCATTCCCATCTTCTCTTTCAGTTTGATGAAAGCTTCATACTTTAATGGCTTAGTAAAAATGTCGGCTACTTGGTCTTCAGATTTGCAGTACTCCAATTCTATCTCCCTTTTGGCAACCTGATCTCTCAAAAAATGAAAGCGTGTGTCAATGTGCTTGCTACGTCCATGTATGATTGGGTTTTTAGCCAGATTAATTGCTGACACATTATCAATAAAAATCTTTATAGGCTTTATATATGAAACATGCATCTGATCCATTAAATGATCCAACCAGATAGCTTGACAAGCGCTTGATGCAGCTGCAACGTACTCCGCTTCACATGTTGAAAGTGCGACAATTGACTGTTTCTTAGACGACCACGAGCAAGCTGTATTTCCAAAGCTAAAACAATACCCAGATGTGCTTTTACGGTCATCTAAATCTCCTCCCCAGTCACTGTCTTAGTATCCCATAAGTGTACACTGATTAGCTGAAGTATAAAGAAGACCATGATCATAAGTGCCTTTCAGATACCGCAAAATTCTCTTGGCCACCTACAAATGAGATTGTCGAGGAGATTCCATAAATCTACTAATCAGCCCAACTCCATAGGAGATATCTGGTCTTGTGCAACTCAGATATCTTAAGCTACCAACCAATTGCTTAAAATATGTTGAGTCGACGGAATCCCCGTTGTCATTCTTTGATAATTTAGTTCCAACTTCCACGGGAGTTCTTACAGGGTTGCATTCTAGCATATTAAACTTCTTCAAGAAATCAGAGGCATACTTCTTTTGAGAAATGAAAATACCATCTTCTCTTTGCATTACTTCTATTCCCAAACAATATGACATTAGGCCAAGGTCCGTCATTTCAAATTCATCCATCATGGATCGCTTGAATTCTGAAATCATTGTGGGATTATTACTTGTAAACACTAAGTCATCAACATAAAGACACAGCAACAATATATCACCAGAGCTGTTAACTTTAACATAAAGAGAGTGTTCAGATGGGCATTTTTCAAAACTTGATTTACTGAAGAAAGAATCAATGCATTTGTTCCATGCTCTTGGTGCTTGCTTCAGGCCGTATAGAGCTTTTCTCAACCTATAAACTTTATTTTCATGTCCCTTCTTCACATATCCTGGAGGTTGCTTCACAAAAACCTCTTCTTCCAATGGACCATGCAGGAATGCCGACTTCACATCCATTTGATGCACTTTCCAATGACTTTGGGCAGCTAAAGCAAGAATTAATCTTATTATTTCAATTCGAGCAACTGGAGAAAACACCTCTTGATAGTCATGACCTAACTGCTGCTCGTATCCTTTCGCCACTAATCTCGCCTTACGTTTTTCTATCTCGCCGCTCGACTTTCTTTTTGTTTTGAAAACCCACTTTACGTCAATGGCCTTCTGACCATGCGGAATATTTGTAAGCTCCCATGTGTCATTTCTTACTATTGCATTTATTTCTTCATTCATGGCATTCACCCACTCAGGATCTTGATTTGCTTCTTCAAAGCACACTGGCTCACAATCTGCAAACACCGCAAAATGCACTAATTCTCCATCATCATTAATAACATTATCAGACATTACCTCAAAGTCACGCAAGGTAGCGGGTGGTTGTCGGTGTCTCCTTGGCCTTTCTGGTTCTAAAGGAGCAGATCCTTCTTGCACAAAGGTTGGTGATGCTTCTTGATTTATGACAGGAGCTGCCACTTCAGGAACTTCTTCAAGGTCATAAATAATTTGTTTGCTGGAATCAACATGTAATTCTGAATCCCATCTCCAGGTCTCATTTTCGGCAAACCTTACATCTCTGCTTACAATCACATTGTTTGTCATAGGATTATAAAGCTTGTAGCCACCAGATTTGTAGCCAATAAAGATGGTTTTCACTCCACGATCATCAAGTTTTGTTCTTTTTTGTGATGGAACATGGGCGTAAGCGACTGATCTGAACACTCTTAGGTGTTTCACATTTGGCTTATATCCACTCCATGCTTCTATAGGAGTAATATCTCGAATGCTCCTTGTTGGAGACCTGTTTAATAGATAAACAGAACACGATACAGCTTCTGCCCAAAAGGAGTTAGGCATGTCTTTGGCTTTCAGAATACTCCTCGCCATATTCATAATTGTTCTATTCTTTCGTTCAACAATGCCATTGTGTTGCGGGGTATAAGGAAATGTGATTTCATGCTTGATTCCCTGTTCTTCACAAAATTTATTAAATTCAGTAGATACATATTCACCTCCACCGTCAGTTCTCAATGCTTTGATAGAGCAACCACTTTCTTTTTCAACTTGAGCCTTAAACTTCTTAAAATAACCAAAAACTTCATATTTTCCTTGCAGGAAATAAACCCAGATTTTTCTACTATAATCGTCGATAAAGGTAAAATACCTGTTGTTTCCAATCGAAGGTATGTTGATCGGACCGCATACATCAGAGTGAATTAGCTCAAGTGGTTGTAGTGCACGATGATTGTTTCCAGGAAAAGGCAACCTTGTTTGCTTTCCAAGAGTGCAAGCTTCACACATCTGATCAAGATGTTGAATGCTTGGCAAACCAATCACCATACTCTTTTGACCAAGCAAATTTAAACTACGAAAATTTAAATGCCCAAAACGAAGATGCCATAGCCATGATTCATCATTTATAACAGCATTAAGACATGTATAACCACCACTAGGAATATCAACTCGGAACATTCTATTAACGGTCAAAGGAGCTTTAAGAATAAGTGTACCTTTTTTGTCGACAATGAAGAGATGTTTATTTCGCATACTCATGTTGTACCCCTTTTCGAGCAACTGACCAACACTGAGCAGGTTACTTTTCATGCCTGGAACATAAAATACATCTGAAATGTATTTATGATCGCCATTCTTTAATTTGATAAGAACTTTCCCTTTTCCCATCACCGGAGTTGTGCTATCATCAGCAAATTTGACTTTTGATTTCACTGACTCGTCAAGATCAGCAAATAACTCTCTCTTACCACACATATGATTAGTACATCCGGTATCAAGGAACCAAGTGTGATAGTCTGGTGCTTCATCAGCTGATGTAACCATCAAGAGGGCATGACTTTCCTCATTATTTTCTTGTACATATTGAGCTCTCTGATCATTCTCCTTGTATCTGCATTCGCTTGCATAATGGCCAAATTTATGACATGAATAACACTCGACATTGGATCTATCATTCCTCCACTTACCACGTCCTCGACCTCGGCCTTTGAGATTCCAATTGTACTGATGGCGGTTATCTCTATCTTTGTTGTCAATTCCTTGACAATTATGTTGACTTCCACGTCCCCGATTATTGTTATGTGCCCCACGACCTCGTCCTCTGCCATGATAAGTATCTTGCCTTGGTTTATTGTTACTGCTTCGTTCTTCTTTTATGGAGACTTGACTTTGAAAGACCTGCTCAATAGCATTTTCATTTTGCTTCTCATTCATGCGTTGCTCATGTGCTTGTAGTGTACCCGATAACTCATCAACTGTCATCTTAGACGAATCATGAGCTTCTTCTATTGCCACTACTATATGCTCAAATCTAGGTGTTAGTGTTCTCAGAATTTTTTCAACTTTTGACTGTTCTGAAAAATCCTCTCCATAAGTTTTCATCTGATTTACCAAAGCAAGAACTCGACTTATATAGTCTGAAATATTTTCAGATCCTTCCATTTGTAGAAGTTCATATTGACGTCTTAAGGTTTGAAGTCTCACCTTTTTAACTTTATCGGCACCTGTGAAGGATGTCGTAAGAATATTCCATGCCTGCTTTGATGTTGTTACAGCTGCAATCTTCTCAAAGACCTCATCATTCACCCCTTGATGAATGAAATACAGTGCCTTCTTGTCCTTCTTCTTCTGATCACGATGAGTGTTTCGTTGTACTTCAGTTGCTGTTTCATCGACTTCTGAAACTCCTTCCTCTACCACACTTAGTAGTTCATGGTAGTCAAAAAGCACTCTCATTTGAACACTCCATCGATTGTAATTTTTCCCAGTCAGAACGGGAACAAAAATCTGAGTCGAGGCATTCATTTGGCTCTGATACCACTGTAGAAACTTTAACAAAAACTGAATTAGAACAAAACAGAGAGAGTGGAAGTCAGACAATGTTCAGCTAGATGATTTTATTAACTGAAGAGAATGAAAAGTACATGCTAAATGACCGTACACAAGTTGATTTATTATCAGCACAAACTGCTACTTTCATGCCACTACATGCATAATACTAGGATCTAAGTTGACACAATCTACTGAATAATAAAAGACAAACTGGTAGCATAAATAAGCAAACACACATACTAACTAGCAAGAATCAGGATTACACCGCAACATGCCACATTTAGTTAGCCTATATTTCTAAATTTGCAGGACGAAAGAGGATTTCTTTGTTATAGCACGTGTTCAGTTTGAGATTGATTTAGTGGTGCATATGCACAGGATGTGATGACAATCGTCAATTATATACACTGTACTAAATCTGATAAGAACGATTTGGCAATTACATATAAATATTTCAACCTTTTGTTACCGTTCCTTTTGTGTTGCTTAGTAGTTAATTACAATTTTCCTACTATATATAATTTACGTCACGACGTTGAATTTTGTGCCATTTATTTCACTCTGTTTTCGTTAGCATTTACAATGGAGTCGAATAATGAATCAACTGTCCAGATATGCAAAATTAAGTAAGCCGTTAACCTACTCCTTTAGTTGTTCTTTGAGTTGAACCTTGACATTCGTCATACCATGTGGTGCTCCGTATCTGCAGAATTATCACATCCGGACCTATTACCTACGTCAAATTTCCCATGATTATATTTGCATACTATTCGGTACTTCTACCGGCCATTACACATATTAAACCATTAATTTTGTTTACTCAACATATTTATGCTTAGATTTAAATTACAGAAGTAAAACTGTTAATGTGACTTTATGGGAAGAACTTGCTATGAAAGTCGGTGCTGAGCTGGTACAAATGTTTGATGAATGTCCTATAGTAGCTATTACATATGCCAAAGTTGGAGATTTTCAAGATAAAAATTATTCTGTTTTTTTAGTCCTTGCCAAGCCATCATTTTTTTAATATTATTTAATCTTACTGCAGGTTTATCTTTATCCACTTTGAGTAAAAGCAATTTATATATAAATCCAAACATACCAGAAGCTAAAAAGCTTAGAAGTTGGTACAATTGTGAAGGCAAAAACATAATAATCTCTTCTACCACTTACGATAGAGTTATGCTTTCTCATATAATAAATGATCCAACATTAGATCATGACAAGGTTTGTCCATATCGTTTCGAACTATATTGTACATTAATAATTTCATATTAATTGTTTATTTTTATTCCATTCATAGTCTGCATTCTTCAGCGTGTTTACTTACATAACTTATATTAAGAGTCAGAAATTGTGGTATCAAGCCTATAAGAGTTGCAAAAAAAAGGTAACTGAATCTGCAGGATCGGGCTACTGGTGTGAAGCATGCCAACAGAATGAAAGCTCTTGTACTTTGAGGTAAAAATTTAAGAGCTGATTATTATTATTATTATTTGAAATGGTACTTTATATACAATATATCAATGGGATAATATATCACATGTTAATAAATGTTCGAATCACGCTACGCAAATTTCGAACTTGTGACCCATGGCACCAAAGTTTAGTTAATTATTTATAGTAATCAGTAATATATGTAATAATATGTTCATTTAATGCAGATATATTATGGTAATGAAAATTAATGATCCAACCGTTGAAGCTTGGATTACTGCTTTTAATGAACCAGTAGAGGAAATCATAGGTTGCAATGCTAACGACCTTTATAAGATTAAGAATGATGAAGGTGAAGATATATACGAACAAAAACTAAAGGAGTTGTTATGGATCCCTCGTCTTTTCAGAGTTGGTGTTACCCAAATAGAGTACATAAATGAAAAAAACAAAAAATCAATGTTATGTCTCAATCAGTTATTGATTATGTGGCGAAATCAAGTTTTTTGTTAGAAGAAATATCAACAATGGCAGAATCCAAAGTTTAGTTTTTTTTCCTTTCAGTAATTTTAGTTTATTTCTTGTTTTTTCTTCAGCAGTGTTAGTTTTTCATATAATAATGTTATTTTTAGGTAATTTATTTAAACATTGTAGTTCAATAATATGAGATTTATTTATTAAATCAATTTTTGCATTAGTAGTCTTCTTTAATTAGGTATTGAAAAATATGATGATGTATATTGCGGTGACATTTTTTTTAACAAATATGATGATGTATATTGATATAATAGAATTTACACAGTTTCAATTTTTTTTATTTTTTTAAAAAGCGGTTAATTTTGTATCAGACTAATAATAAAGAAAAAAATTAAACAAAAACATTTTTCTTTGATATCAAATACCATAACGGTCGGTTTACCCACCGTTGTGCGGTTATACTAGTTATTCTCTTTCTTCCTCTTTTCACTTACTCAAAACTCCAACTACACTAATCAAATTCATTATTTTCTTATATTTAATCGAAGCGCTTCTCTTTCTTGAACATATATCCAATAAAAGAAAAGGCGGACACAACATCAATAAATTCTAATAGTTTACTTAGGTCATGGTCAAGCATGCATCATTTAATGACACACCGTTAGAAGATGTCTAATGGTTCAGTAAGTTCCTAATAAACAATTTCCCACATTCCATCCTCCATACTTTCATGAATGAAACACCTCCATGCCCCCAATAATAAAAAAAAATCACGATGTTATCAGTACCAGCATTAAACTTATTAGGTTTTAATGTTGGACCAAATGCATTGAGGAATGGGAAAAAAGGAGAAATTTTCAAAAAAAAAAATCATTTTAATTCATTATGTACTAAATCTTTTATATGTATTATCATGAATAATATAGTTCACATTAAATCGCATTTGGTGTGTTGAATTTGAATTTGATTTGCATTCAATTTAATTAATCACACACACATATTGTTTGAACAAAAATTGGCATAAACATCCAGAAGTTTTTGTAGTAAAGATTAAATGAAGATAAGTAAATGAAAATAAAGAAATGAACAAGACACAATCGTTTATAGTGGTTCGGCAAAGCAAGACCTACGTCCCCTCTGAAGTTTATTGCTTATTTCTAATTTGGAGGCAGAAGTTCTTGGAGGTCGGTACAACTCCAACACTTAAAATTTTAGAATTACAAGAATATGAGAAGTAATGGAATTATAGCCAAAAGATCTCCAAAAATGAGTCCCGCCCCCCTATTTAGAGAGATAGAGGGCCTAAAATCTTGTTTAAAATATCTCCAAACCGTTGTGCATGAATTTGACCATTCTTCCAAAATAATATGTGCTACTTCAACAGAAGCTGGGAGTCGGTACCGATCCCTAAGTGGGAGTCGGTGCCGATTCTCAAGATGTCCATATTTGGCGTCTTCAATCTCTCACCTCGAATCATATTGTAGTTAGATTCTTGATTTCATAGTCGTTTGCACATGTTTTATCTTGTTTCTAAGCCCAACTGATGGAATTGAAGGAGAACAAAGTTGTAATCTCAAGTGTCCGTGGATTTCGATGGAGAAATGCATTTAATCAACAAACCAACTTTTGAAATAGGCTTTCGGCACCGAGATAAGCATATAGGCAGAAGGTAGGGTCCATCCCAGTTGTATTTGGGAGTCGGTACCGATCCCTAACGGGAGTCAATACCGATTCCCAACTTTGGGGGCTCCCATTACCCTGTTGTCATTGATGGTTTTGGCTTTGGTTTTGACTTTGTGGCTCTATCTGTGCTTGGTTCCTAGACTCATGGACTATCTCTCAGGACTTTTTGCCTTGATAACTCCAAGTTCTATCTGTCCCGTTTGTTCGGATTCTGCCTGGTCAAAAAGCAGGATAACACTTGCCCCCAAAATACATCTCGTTTCCAACGTAATGTGCTTTGAATTGAGACCAGTTTGGATTTCCGCGAAGGATTCCACTCTGTGCTTTGAATGGTTGTTATCTTTTCACGAATCAATTCCATGAATTGTCATATCCATAATGATCCATTGCAACGTTCTGCTAACATCTAGGACTATAAATTTGGAACGTGATCCCGTGGTCTGCTATTCTAAGTCCGATGATTTTAGACTAATTCCATCCATGAGTCCCAAGTATAAGTCTAACTTTCCTTCAACTTTAGTCGTCAAGTACTGGGTACATACAAATGGCTCATCACACGTGCATAAGCACTCACATACATACACATAAACCATACGTATGCTTGTACATGATTTTTTTAAGCATTTGGGACTTGGTATCGACCCTTGATTTAGGAGTCGGTACCGACTCCTTACTTAGAATATTTTCCAAGTCTACGGCTTTGAGAATTTCAGGCTCGAGACATTATATCCATTTCTTCCTTTCCACTCCCTCACTCGTTCACTTGCCATTAACTCGAGATCTTGCTTTTCGCCATTAAAACCTTCGATTCTGACACAAGCTTTCACCTTCGCCTGGACTGAAGACCGCTACCACTCATCTTTGCCATTGATTGACATCGCGCACATCCCCGCTCATCTCCTTGATCGGATCCGCCTTCACCAACCCGAACTCCAGCTTGAGATCTCGCTTTCATTCGAACCGATCCTTAACCTTAACTCCACATCGAACAAAGTTAGGTAGGATGATGGTGACTGGTCGCATGTGAATGGACATTGAGTTAGGCATGGACATTGAATGAACTTGCGGCCATGGTTTTTGTGGTTGGTAGGGATGAAGGAAGAAAGTGAGATTTGCCTAATTATGGGAGTCCCGGTGATCAGTACTTATCCCCATACTTTGGCAAATTTTTTCCTACTATAAGCCTTACGACCGAGCTTTGCCTTGGAGTTTCTCGCTGAATTTCCTCTTTCATCTCGAACATTTTCAAAGCATGGCCTATAATATTAAGTTAGTCGGGATGGCCAGTGATGACCATCACATCAAGCAATATCTAGACTTTAAAATGAACTGCTAAAATAAGCAGTTAAACAATAACCGAAATCCAAATTGCATCAAACTACTCCACATTGCACTAGAATCCACTTTAGCACAGGAAGCACGGTTTATAGTTAATCTTCTAATGTTGATTATCTGTCGAGCTTTTTATAGAAATGGACCAAAAATGTTACAAACGTCCGGCTATGTTTCACCTTCAAAATATATCGAATCCATCATAGAATCAAGCTCAGCTAAAACTTCTCAAGCAGAGCAAACTCCTATCCAACAAGAAAAACGACCAGAAACTCCACGTGTTGATCAAAAAATCTAGAGAACCCCAAAATAGAGAAACAGATTCCTGAAAATTTGGTTTACCGATATATGGACCTCAAATAGATCCAGCACCCGATACTCTTGAGGAAGCTGTAATACTGAATAACCCGGTCAATTATATTCCCTCCAAAATCAATAAAGGATCTCTTCGAAGGATATGCAGTAAGCATGGAAGTCCATTTGACAATGTTCTGGTATCGTATCGCGATTAGAGAGCTCACGATCCTTCAAAAGCTATATAACTTGCAATAGATATATGCGCATGGTGGGTTGCATCCAACCATTTAATCAATTCGTCCACCAAGTCCTGAACTTTATGAGACTGGCTCCCACACAGCTGTACCCAAAGAGCTACACTTTCCTTCTGAGCACTTATCTACTTTTCTCTATGCATTTGAATCGAGTGCCTAGCGGTGAAGAAATCTGATACATTTATAGCTTTAGAAGCCGCAAAGAAAACCCGTCTCTCATTTACTTAGAGCCGACGAGGGGTTGAAAAATCATTTTTGGGGCTTGGAACAAGCTGAGTTATTTCAAGGCTGAATGGTTTTATGTACGCTGCCTATTTGGATTAGCTCATAGATGGATATCAAGACGTAAGTTTTATTTCAAACTTCATCCGTGCATTTGCCTTATAATCAGTATGCTTAATTTATCTTTCATCGTTGTACAGATATTCCAGCGAATCCCAACGACGGATCACTTTCGGATATCGTTAGTACTCTTATGGAAATCCCAACCGAGGATAGGTATATAAGAACTCTATTGATGAACTCTTCTAGCTCATGGCTTATTAGAGGAAGGCCACAACACCGACATAATTCCAGTTGTCGACATTGAGGATGATTATGGTAATGATGATAGCAATTCGCCTACAGGAGGCGAAGTCGATCTTGAGTTGCCCTTAGCCTCAAGTCCTAGGGCTAGAGCCACAGAAAACATGGAACTAGAACACGAAGGCGCCAAGGAAGGCGAAATTATTGGAGAAGGTGGTGAGTCCGGTCAAAGTAACATCGAAGTGGGCCATGGATCCAAACCGAATAACCCAAAGACGACTCATCGCTTGCTCCGAAAAAGAAATTGATTGTGATAATTTCGAAGACGCAGACCTCCACTCAGTATCCACCAGTCACTAGTGTAGAGAAGACTTAATCTATTCCTTCAACGGGCATGTTCGCCAGTCTAGGGCCTATCCCTCAGGAGTTCGGCTCTTTCAACGGGCATGTACATATATATTTGTTATTTGTTTTGCAAATGTCCACAACAATATTTTCACTAGAAGCATAAATTACAATTATGTACAATTTTCGTGAAAAACCAGATATTTGCATTTTTCTTGAATTTTTTGAACATTGAATTAAAATTCTATCACAAATTTTATTATGTTTCCACCACTATTCAACTAAAATTCTATCACAAATTTCATGTTCGTTGCTGTTGTACCTCGATCTAAATTTGTAGTGTCTTTGTGGTTGAGTCGCGGATTAGATTGCTCTATTCAAGACGTTTCGCCACTATTGCGGAATTGTGCAAGACAGTCTCTGATGCAGCGCCACCTCCAGGATAAAACAACCATAAATATCAGTATCAATAGTGTTTGGCACGAAGACCGCTGATTCTATACCATCCAAAAAATATATTCCTCGGATCTAAAGTTGTATTTTAAGGTAGAAGAAGAAAAGAACTTTGTTTTGAAACTTATATAAATTTGTTTTTATATAAGGGAAAATCTGAGTAGAAAACAGAGTTTAGTCATGAGAAAACACCGGATCTGAGTCTATTGTGTCTTATTATCAAGTCAGGCCAGACCCAGACCCGGGTCGGGTCGAGTTTGTTGGCGCGCGCGTGTGATGGTCAGCATGGTCTTCCTCCTCAATACAAAATAAAACATTGGATGTTCAGAGGGCTCATTCTTTCTCCTATGAATCCTATATTTAAATAGGAACGCTCTATAGTTCACCACGATGTGAAACTATGTAATAAGAGTGATATTCTATATTATTTTCAATATTTTTAATAATTCATTTTTAAAACCAAAATTTCCAACAGTTGCAAGTGCAAATCAGAGAAAGTGGTGCATCTTGTTGAACTTGATATGAACAATTGTAAGGATCTGGGTATTAATCAACTTGGGGTTGCTCTGCAGTAATGTAATGGCTTTGTTGGTTTCAGGTTTGGTTATTATGTTGCCTTTGTTATGATTGGATATTGGAAGCTAGATTGGTTGATGATATGTTTAATTTTAGTGATATATTTTGTGATCCAGTACATTTGATATGATGAAGACCGAGTTTTATATAAATTCAAATAAATGAATATAAAGGAGACAAAAACATTAGGGAGTGAGAAAATATCGTAAAGTATGTTAGCTAGATGAGGTCATTGTACATTGAATTTGTCGAGTTTAACAATTTCTTTGTATATATTAGATTATGTTGAATGATTCCTTTGTACTTGTTGTATTTGCCAAGAGTAGTCATAGTTGAATGATATTTTTTGTGCGTTTGAATTCCTTTTATCTTAAATATTTCATTTTACACGAAATGGTGTTACAAAATACTCATTTTTAATAGTTTACCGTAACACAACACAAACAGCGTTTGTTATCATTAAATAAAATCACTAACTTTCATACTCCATAAAATTCAACTTTACCATTAAATAAAATCACTAACTGCCATACTCCACAAAATTCAATTTTCAAAATATGATCAAGTGTATATACATTTGCATAGAAGTCAAAAAAGTAACCAAGCCACTGTTATACGTAACATTCCTCCTTCCCTTCTTCTATTACCTTAACATGGCATCAGAGTCACGACCCTATTTTCTTTTCATGATTATTCTCTTTCTTCCTCTTTTCACTTACTCAAAACTCCAACTATACTAATCAAATTCATTATTTTCTTATATTTAATCGAAGCGCTTTTCTTTCTTGAACATATATTCAATAAAAGAAAAGGCGGGCACAACATCAATAAATTCTAACAGTTTACTTAGGTCGTGGTCAAGCATGCATCATTTAATGACAAACCGTGAAGATGTCTAATGGTTCAGTTAGTTCCTAATAAACAATTTCCAACATCCCATTATCCAGACTTTCATTAATGTAACACCTTCATGCCCTAATAATCAAAAGAAAATCATGATGTTCTCAGTACCAACATTAAACTTATTAAGTTTTAATGTCGGATCAAATTCATCGAGGAACGGGGTAAAGGGAGAAATTTTCAAAAAAAATCATTTTGATTCATTATGTACTAAATCTTTTATATGTATTATCATGAATAATATAGTTCACATTAAATCGCATTTAATGTTTTGAATTTGAATTTGATTTGCATTCAATTTAATTAATCTTACACACACACATATATATTGTTTAAACCAAAATTGGCATAAACACCCAGAAGTTTTTGTAGTAAAGATTAAATGAAGAAAAGTAAATGAAAATGAGGAAATAAACAAGACACGGTCATTTATAGTGGTTCGACAAAGCAAGGTCTACGTCACCTTTAAAGTTTATTGCTTATTTCTTATTTGGAGGCAGAAGTTCTTGGGAATCGGTACAACTCCAACACTTAAAATTTTATAGTTACAAGAATATGAGAAGTAATGGAACTAGAGCCAAAAGTTCCCAAAAATGAGCCCTACCCCCCCTATTTAGAGAGATATGAGGCCTAAAATCTCATTTAAAATATCTCCAGACCGTTGTGCACAAATTTGACCAATTCTTCCAAAATAATATGTGCTACCTCAACAGAAGCTGGGAGTCGGTACCGATCCCTAAGTGGGAGTCGGTGCCGATTCTCAAGATGTCCATATTTGGCGTCTTCAATCCCTCACCTCAAATCATCTTGTAGTCAGATTCTTGATTTCATAGTCTTTTGCACATGTTTTAGCTTGTTTCTAAGCTCAAATGATGGAGTTGAAGGAGAACAAAGTTGTAACTTCAAGTGTCCGTGGATTTCGATGGAGAAATGCATTTAATCAATAAACCAACTTTGAAAATAGGCTTTCGGCACCGAGATAAGCATATAGACATAAGATGGGGGTCTACCCAAGTTGTATTGGGAGTCGATTCTATTCCTCAACGGGAGTCAGTACCGTTCTCCAGCGGGAGTCGGTACCGATCCCCAACTTGGGAGGCTCCTATTACCATGTTGTCTTTGATGGTTTTGCCTTTAGTTTTGACTTTGTGGCTCTATCTGTGCTTGGTTCCTGGACTCTTGAGCTATCTCTCTGGACTTTCCGCCTTGTAACTCCAAGTTCTATCTGTTCAGTTTGTCTAGATTCTACCTAGTCAAAAGGCAGGATAACACTTGCCCCCCAAAGTACATCTCGTTTGCAACATGATGTGCTTTGAATCGAGACAAGTTCGGATTTTCGTGAAGGATTCCACTTTGTGCTTTGAATGGTCGTTATCTTTTCATGAATCGATTTTGTGAATTGTCATATCCATAATGATTCGTTGCGACGTTCTGTTAACATCCAGGACTATAAATTTGGAATGTGCTCCCATGGTCTGCTATTCCAAGTCTGATGATTTTAGACTAAATCTATCCATGAGTCCCTAGATATAAGTCTAACTTTCCTTCAACTTTATTCGTCAAGTATTGGGTATTACACATGGCTCATCACACATGCATAAGCACTCATATACATATGTATAAACCATACGTATGTCTGTACATGTATTTTTTTTAGCATTTGGGACTCGGTACCGACCCCTGATTTGGGAGTCAGTATCGACTCCTTACTTGGAATATTTTCCAAGTCTTTGGCTTTGAGAATTTTAGGCTCGAGACATTATATAATCCATTTCTTTCTTTCCACTCCCTTACTTATTCACTTGCCATTAACTTGAGATCTTGCCTTCCGCCATTAAAACTTTCGATTCCGACATAAGCTTTAACCTTCGCCTAGACTGAGGACTGCCGCCACTCATCTTCGCCATTGCTTGACATTGCGCACGTCTTCACTTATCTCCTCGATCGGATCCGCCATCACCAACCCGAACCCCAGCTTGAGATCTCGCTTTCATTCGAACCGATCCTTAATCTTAACTCCACATCGAACAAACTTAGGTAGGATGATGGTGACTGGTTGCATGTGAATGGACATTGAGTTAGGCAGGGACCTTGAATAAATTTGCGGCCATGGTTTTTGAGGTCGCTAGGGATGAAGGAGGAAGGTGAGATTTGCTTAATTATGGAAGTCTTGGGGATCAGTACCTATCCCCATAGCCCATACTTTGGCAAATTTTTGCCTACTCCAAGCCTTGCGACCGAACTTTGTCTTGGAGTTTCTTGCTGAATCTCCTCTTCATCTCGAACATTTCCGAAGCATGGCTAATAATATTAAGCTAGTTGGGATGGTTAGTGATGACGGTCACATCGAGCAATATCTAGATTTTAAAATGAACTGCTAAAATAAACAGTTAAATAATAACCGAAATCCAAATTGCATCACACTGCTCCATATTGCACTAGAATCCACTTTAGCACGAGGGGCAGGGTTTATAGTTAATCTTCTAATGCTAATTATCTATCATGCTTTGTATAGAAATGGACCAAAAACGTTTCAAACGTCTGGCTGCTTAGACTAAAGGTGCTTCACCTTCAAAATATATCGAATCCGACATAAAATCAAGCTCAACTATAACTTCTTAGGCATAATAAACTCCTACCCAACAAAAGCAGCAACCAAAATTCCACGTGTTCATCAACAAAATCTAGAGAACCTTGAAATAGATCACCAGATTCCTGAAAATTCAGTTGAACCGATAGATGGACCTCAAATAGATCCAACACCCGATACTCTTGAGGATGCTGTAATACCGAATAACCCGGTCGATTCTGTTCCCTTAAAAATCGATGAAGGATCTCTTCAGATGATATTCAGTAAGCATGGAATTTCATTTGACAATGTTCTAGCACCGTCTCGTGATTAGAGAGCTCACGATCCTCCAGAAGGGTATATAGCTTGCAATAGATATATGCGCATGGCGGGTTGCATCCTGCCATTTAATCAATTTGTCTACCGAGTCCTGAACTTTATGAGATTGGCTCCCACACAGTTGCTCCCAAAATTTCTTCTGAGCACTTATCTAGTTTTCTCTAAGCATTTGAATCTAGTGCCTAGCGGTGAAGAAATCCGATACATTTATAGCTTTAAAAGCCGCAAAGAAAACCCATCTCTCATTTACTTAGAGCCGATGAGGGGTAGCAGAATCATTTCCGGGGCTTAAAACAAGCTGAGTTATTTCAAGGCTGAATGGTTCAATGTACGCTGCGCACCTGGATTTGCTTGTAGATGGATATCCAGACGTAAGTTTTATTTCAAACTTCATTCGTGCATTTGCCTTATAATCGGTATGCTTAATTTATCTTTCACTGTTGTACAGATGTTCCGACGAACCCCAACGGCGGATCACTTTCGGATACCGTTAGTACTCTTATGGTAATCCCAACCGAGGATAACTTGCTCATGGCTTATTAGAGGAAGGTCGCAGCGCCGGCATAGTTCCAGTTGTCGACATTGAGGATGATGATAGTGAAGATGATAGCAATTCGCCTGTACGAGGCGATGTCGATCTTGAGTCGCCCTAGCCTCAAGTCCTGGGGTCGGAGCCGTAGAGAACATGGAACTAGAACACAAAGGCACCGAGGAAGGCGAAATTATTAGAGAAAGTGGTGAGGCCGACCAAAGTAACATTGAAGTGGGCTACGGATCCCAAACCGTACAACGTAGAGACGACTCACCGCCTGCTCCCAAAAAGAAACTGATTGTGACAATTTCGAAGACATAGATCTCCACTTAGTCTCCTCCAGTCACTAGTGCAGAGAGGACTCCATCTATTCCTTCAACGGGCACGTCTCCAGTCTAGGGCCTATCCTCAAGGAGTTCGGCTCTTTCGACGTTGGTAACATTAGCATCGCTGACATCAGTTCTCCAATCTGCTTTGAGAAAGTCATCATTCCAACCAGTGCAGGAGTGGTTACTCCCATGAGTAAGGCTTTAGTACATGGTCCACCGGGGGGACACTAGAACATACATACACGTGCACTATACGACACTCACACTTGACCCGTGTCCTTACCTATTTGATCTAACTCATCCTTGTTTTTTTACGGGTTTGATGGATAAGATTAAGCATTCATTTCGATCCCTAGAAGAGAAAGCATATCATGTTCAATGCTCTCGGTCGAGCTCATACCATCAAAGGAATGGTTGAGACTATGATTCTAGCCACCGCTCAAGCAATAATAGAGACGACCGGGATAAGAGTAGTTGCGACAAGGACCGTTCTTCTCATGACTCCACTCCTAAGCGCCGACCTAGATCTAGATCACCTCCTTATACAGGCTTGAATAGGCAGCCTGACCGCTATGATGATATTCCACCGGTTGACTCTTCTCGAGCTCCACCACCTACCTCTGTCCCTTTACAATCCACGACATTATCTCACTCCAGATGATCTTATGAGCGCAAACATCATAAGAGTGGCTCCAATACTTCTCATCAAAGGCCAGGCAAAGGAAGCGATGTTGCTCCGACCCTTATAGAGGAGCAACATATAGACAGTACGGGGTAGATGGATGAGCTTAGGAGCAAATTCCCCAACATTTGCTTTGATGGAGTTTAGTTCTTGCCAAACTTAAAGAGAATTCCTGCTAATGTCCAACATAGGACCATCGACTGCACGATCGATGTCCATAATCAATACAACAAATGGACGAAGCTAGTTGAAAAGATTTTGAAAGTCTCAAGAGGCAAGTTGCAAGAAATAGAGAACCAAAAACTCATTGAGATCAAGAACAACAAAATCATAGCCGCTCTCAAAACTAAGCTCGAGAATTTAAGAAACTCTTAAGCCGAAGGCCAAGGAGGCTAATAAAGCACTCAAAGTAGAGAGATCCAAGTATTTGAAAGAAATCGAGCAAGCACATCAGTGTAACCATGAGCTTGTAATGGAAAGGGATGCTGCCAAGAGGAACACAGCTGAATTGAAAACCAAGCTCAAGTCTGAGACCAAGGAAAAAGATAAAGCGCAGAAAATTACTCAGGATGCATGCGACGAGCTGGCTGCTGTAAGGATAGAGAGGGACAGTGCGCTTGAAATGGTCAGGGATGTTGATGCTCTCATCAAGAGAGAAGTTGGTGGTGCAGTAAAAATGGCCGAGGAGCGGGTAGAAGAGAAGATGACGAAAACGTTTGAGCCACTGGTCACTCAATACAACGCCAATGTCCTCAAATTTCGAAATCTAGAGTGGTTTAAGGAAGATTGCCCTTTGATGCTTACCCATGCTTGGGAATGGGTTATCAAGGAAGAGAAAGAATTTCTTAATAGTGATAATATTGATATGGAGTAGTTGGAAAAAGAGATTTTAAAGGGAGATGAGCCCAAAATCTTCCACGACAACTAACATCTTATTCATCCGGAAGTTGATATAACCGATAAAAAAGAATTAGGCGAAGGTTCCGGCTTTGCGCATCATGATGCTACAGCTGGTCAAACTCCCAAGACTCAAGATGCTCCTAGTTCCACCATTGATTCCTCCACCGACACTGATTATTACCCAAAGAAGCCACAACTCTTGAAATCCACAATTCTCTCCCTTATTCCCGAGGGAACTCCCGGTAGCAATCTAGCTCACGCGAAAGTTCAAACCGAGGTATCTTATTGACTTCTCATGTTTTCCAGTGAGTTGATGTGTCGTCGGTCAACATCACTAACCTCCCTCTTTGTATTTCTTTAGCTACAGGTCAGCCGACAATTATTCTGCTTCCTCCCAAGGGTTCTCCACTGGGCCACTAATATTAGCGACGTAATCCATAACCATCACGACTTTGATAACAATTCCTAGCATCTCGGTTGAAGAGACCCCGAGCCTTGACGAGCACATGATAGACGCTTTGTTGGAAGAAGCAAACGATGAGAATGAGGGGACTCAATTTGATGAGGATGTTATTAGTACTGGGGTCTCCCAGTCCCTGTCAGGCCTTCCCATGCATGAGCTTGAGAAAAAACTTGGGGTAGATATCCTCCTTGCTAGTCAAATCAAGCAGGAGAAAATTGAAGTTTTCCCTCCTCCATTGTCAATAGCTTTGCCAGAGCAAACCATTTTCACTCTTTTTTACATTCCTTTGCCCGGGGGTGCTCGAAGTACATCGACGGTATTTTCCAAAGCATTTCGGCCTCCATTTCTCCGCCCAGAAATGGCCAGAGCGCGCCTGCTAGATATTCGCAAAGCACTCCCTCAAATGGCCAAGGCAGTAGAGGAAGAGGCGGAAAGAGGCAAGAAGAAAGCTTGAGTGAATCCTCCTAGTTCTAAGAAGAAAAGGAAGTCAAAGAAGAAATAGTTGTTAGTTTTTTTTCCGTATATAGACTCCTTTTGTTTGTTGGTCGGCTTTGTACGGGTTTGGCCCCACTAATACTTTTTCTCTTTTGGTGTGAACCACTTGTACTTAGTTTTCCTAATTTGACATCAATAACAAAGACTTCTTGTTTTGTAAAAATCTTTGCTCAAATTTGTCTAAATACTTAAGAAATATGCTTTCCATTTAATGTGCTTGCGATTTATCTCTTTTAGTGATCATTTTTGGATCAAGTCCTTAACTCATTTTGTGATTTGCCGACTCATATCATTCTAGAGAATGTAAAATAATCCTTACGGTAAACCACTTAAAGCAGTGGTTTGATTATCCTTTTCCAGGATAATAAGTCCCAACCACAATAAACTCCGGGCATGGGTCTAAGTTAACTAGTCAAATCATTGTCCGCACATCCTCATCCAGGATGTTAGCATTCGACCATGCCTAACTCTGGACATTAACCAAAGGCTTACAAATTGGATCCCGCTTTACTCCGAGTGTGGACCCCTCATTCTGCCTACTCCAGGAAAGATGTTAAGGATCAGACAGACTTGTCATGTCTGTTTCCATTTATACTTCTGCCCAAGTCCGGGGACGAGAGTTGAGTGAGCAATTTCTCATATCATTCTCTTTTTGATTTATATTCCTACACTCCATCCGAGGGTAAGAGTTGGCATACAGACGGTTGTGTCATGTCCGGTTCTAAGTTTGTGCTCTTGTCCCCAATCCGAAGGCAAAAGCCAATTTGCGGATGAACGTGTTTCATCCGGCTTAATTTTATACTCTGGCTCCTACTCTGGGAATGAGAGTTACGATACAGAGGTTGTTTCGCATCCATTTTGCATTCATACTCCTGTCCTCAATCCGAAGGAAAGAGTTGGGGTGCTGACGGTCGTATCATGTTCCGCTTATGTTTATACTCTGGCTCCTACTCCGAGAGCAAGAATTTGGATGAGGACAGTTATGTTGTGTTCGGCTTATGTTTATACTCCTGCCCCTAATCCGAAGGCAAGAGTTAGCTGATGTCAATCTCTAGATATCAAAATGGGACTTCATGTGCCCGATCATGGACTGTAAAAGTTCGACCCGTACCTATCTTCGGGTACTTGCGCACCTGCTTTAATCATATGCATATTCATTTAAGTTGATCAAGTCACAACTCTTAAGAAAGGAAGAGACAAAATTCCTGGCTTGATAGGCCATTTTATTTCATTAAAGATGGAAAGTGACAAAATTCTGTCTTGTTACTCGGCTCTAGCCAGTTATTTACAAATTTATTCTCTAAGTGAAATAGCATCATAGGTGCTCGCTATTCCACGCCCTTAGGAGCGAAATCCCATCCATAGTTTCCAGCTTGAAAGTGCCATCACTAAGCTTTTCTTTTATTGTGTACGAAACTTCCTAAATTGGGCCCAAATTCTTAGGGCCAGGGAAGATACATTTGAGGACCAAATTGCCTATTTCAAAGGTTCGACTCCTAACTCTGGTGTTGTAATATCGTGCGATTTGGTGTCTGTGCACAACTGTTCTCAACTCAGCTTCGGTCCACTTCTCATCGATCATATCAAGTGACTCCAGAAGGAGTTGCTCGTTCGTCTACGGATTGTAATGGATGACCTGATCAGAAGGTATCTCCAGTTCGATTGGGATCATAGCCTCCGATCCGTATGACAAGGCGAACAGAGAATGGCCAACTGTCTTGTGAGTGGTTCGATAAGCCTAGAGTGTTAACAGGAGTTCATCAACCCACTTGCCTTTGGCCTTCTTCAATCGTTTCTTAAGAATGGACTTGATAATCTTATTTACAACTACAACCTGCCCATTTACCTAAGGATGTCTATCCCTAAAAATATCTTCTTTATGCATTGTCGGTGGCAAAAATCCTTAAACTCTATGCTATCGAATTGGGTCTCGTTATCGATAGTGATTGCTTATGGAACTCCAAAGTGACAGATGATATTTCGAACCACAAAGTTGATTGCTTTCTTCATGGAAATCATGGCCAAAGGCTCTGCCTTAGCCCATTTAATAAAGTAAGCAACTGCCACAATGGTGTACTTTGCGCCACCTTTAGATATCGGCAATACTCCGACAATATCAATCCCTCAAATTGCAAACAGCCAAGGACTGACCATTTGGGTAATTTCTGTCGGCAAGGCCCTCGAAAATTAGCAAATCTACGACACTTGTCACACTTCTGGGTATAATCAGCTGCATCTCAATTAACAGTTGGCCAGAAATATCCATAAAGAAAGATTTTCTTCGCTAGGGTTTACCTTCCAGTATGGTCGCCACAAGCCCCTTCATGAACTTCTCTTAGAATTCGTTTGACGTTGTCGTGAGCGACACACCGAAGCATGGGGATAGAGAAACCCTTCCTGTACAGTAATCCTTCTTGCATGATGTATTTCGAAGCTTGATGAAGGGTTTTGCGTCGTGCATTCCATCTTTCTAGAAGGATCCCTCTTTGCAAATAATCTTGAATCCAAGTCATCCACGGCTCCCGTTCAGGCTTAGTCTCCAAGATCCAATCAACATCTATTTGGTTGACGCTCGGAGCTGAAAGAACTTCCATTGGAACCAGGCCCATGAGCTGTGCATCTCCAAAACTAGCCAACTCAACAAGCGAATCGGCCTTCTCATTTTCCTCTCTGGGAATATAAGTAATTTTGTAATATTCAAAGTCATTTGGCAGCTTAAGAACCCAGTTTAGATAGGGAGCTAGCTTTGCTCCTTTTGCTTGATTCTCTTTCCGAACTTGGCATGCCACCAGTTGGGAGTCACAAAAAATGTGTAAAGTCTTTATTCCTAGCTCCATAGCGATCTTGAGTCCTGCAATCAAGGCCTCGTATTCAGCTTCATTGTTTGTTGTCGAAAAATCAAGTTTCAATGTGTAACTGATCGGATGTCCTTTGGGAGTGACAAGCATGACTCCAGCACCGGAACATCGATCGTTAGATGCACCATCCGTGTACATTTTCAATCCAACTTCCTTTTCTCCACTACTATTCGGAGGATAACCTCGTGCAGTGAATTCAGTTATGAAATCCGCCAAAGCCTGACCATGGATGCTCTCCGAGATTGATACGTGATATCGTACTGGCTCAATTCAACATTCCAATTTAGCAGCCTTCCGGAAGTCTCAGGTTGTTGTAAGACTTGTCGTAAAGACTAGTCAGTAAGGACATTAATCAGATGAGCCACAAAATAAAGGCGGAGCTTTATTGAAGTGATCAATAGGTAGTATGCGAGATTTTCCAATCTCGGGTAGTTTCTTTCTGCCTCGTCAACCGCTTGCTAATGTAGTAGATCGGTCGTTGAATGCAAGATTCCTTACGTACAAGTGCGGCGCTCAGGGCATGCACTGTCACCACCAAATATAAAGACAAATCCTCATCATCCACCGGTTTTAAGAGGATGGGACCAAGTGTTCTACCAGATCCTGAAATGCGTCTTTGCAGTCTTGATTTCACTCAAAATTTCTCTTTTCCTTCTTGATCATCTTGAAGAAAGGGTTGCATTTATTAATTACTTTGGATATGAATCGACTTAGGGCGACGACCTTACCATTTAAGTTTTGAACCTCCTTGATCGTCTTTGGGGCTTCGATCTCTCTCAAAGCCTTGATTTTTTCTGGATTGGCTTCAATCCCACAAGAGTAGACGACGAAACCGAAGAATTTCCCTAATGCAACATCAAAAGAGCATTTCAAGGGATTGAGTTTCATCTCATATTGTCGGAGGGCACCAAACATTTCTGCTAGATCAATGTGGTTTCACAAACGTCGTGACTTTACAAGCATGTCATCTACGTAAACCTCCATTGATTGTTCAATTTGGTTTTTAAACATCCCATTCATGAGTCTCTGGTAAGTCACTCTTACGTTCTTTAGTCCGAAGGGCATGACCATATAGTAATAGAGTCCGAGGTTGGTGATGAAACTGGTGTGTTCTTGATCTAGAATGTGCATGAGGATTTGATTGTATCCGAAGTACGCATCCATGAATGAAAATAACTCATATCCAGCAGTTGAATCCACCAACTGATCTATTCTTGGAAGCGAGAAGCTGTCCTTTGGGCATGCTTTATTCAAGTCGAAATAACCAATGCATGTCCTCCACTTCCCATTTGCTTTCTTCACCAAAACAGGGTTTGATACCCAATTTGGGTATAAGGCATCGCGGATGAAGCCGTTATCCTTTAGCTTACTCCACTTCTTCTTTGAGCGTAATGGATCTCTCCGGACCCAGGATGCAGCGTTTCTGTTTCATAGAAATGCATTTAGGATTTATGTTTAATGCATGGCTCGCTATCCTAGGCGAGATCCTACATATATCTGAGTGTGTCTCAGCAAACACATCCAGGTTTGCTTAGAAAAAACCAACCAACTCCCTCATCACACCAGCACCGAGCTGAGATTCGACCTTTAGGACTTTATTTGGGTTATCCCTGTTAACCGGAACATCGATTGTCAACTCGACAGGAGCTGTTCATCCACCCTCCGGCTCTTTTCATTGGTCCATGTCATCGTAGAGCCGACTAGTTTGTTTGAGCTGAGGCTCAAGCGGTAGTTTCTATGCGTCCAAAGCATTTATGCAGAGGACCCCCTCTTAACTCTTTCCTTTCTCCTTGAGCCTTACTTCCTTCAGTTTAATGACATAACATTCATGGCCAGCCACTTGATCTTTGTGCACGATCACTACTCCATTGTCTGTAGGGAATTTCATAGTTAAACACCAGGGAGCGATGACCGCTCTGAAATCAGCTAGGGCCGGTTCGCCTAAGAATACGTTTTAACCAGGATAGATATCTAACACTAAAAATGGCATGACCCGCACTCGCCTACGGTCAAGCTCACCAAGTTCTATCGGTAATTCGAAAATTTCTATCGCTTCAATAGCCATCCCGTTGAACCCCTGTATACGAGACCGATAATGGTTCAAATCTCTCTCCTTTAACATCATTTGGTCGTAAGCTTTCTTGAATAAAATATTGACTGAACTCCCACATTCAACAAGCACCTTTCGTATAACATCGGGATCAATCACGGCTGAGATCACGAGTGGGTCAATCATCGGAGCCTCAACTCCGTTAGCATCCCTGTTCTAAAATATAATGTCATCTGGCATACTTCGAGATTGTTTTGCCAGAGCTCCATCCTCGATAGCATAACAACTTTTGTTCTAAGCATGCTTTAGGGCTCCAATATATCTATCCATTTCCGCAAAGCTCTTATTGGCGGGATTAGGCCCACCGATGATTGTGTTTATCACTAACCATTTTTCTAGTTGCCTGAATACATCACCAATAGGCTCAGCTTGCCTCTTCCAGGAATACAACCCAGGGGCACTAGAATTTCCTTGCCATCCATCCTGTAGGGCTTTCACGTATTGCTGCAATTTCTTTTTCCTTATTAATTCTTCAATCGTGTCACTAAAGTGCCTGCACTCATTAGTATTATGACCATGAGTCTCATGTAATCTACAGAACTTGCCCGATTTCCTCTCCTTCTCAATTGAGTCCTTAGGAGTCGGCTTCCTATACGGTTCGGTACTCTGAGTAGACGGATATATGTTCTCTTTCGAATTGTTCAATTCAGTGTAATTATCATACTTGGGATTGTTGAATATGCGAGTATATGATTTTTTTTGATGATAATAAACACACACACACACACATATATATATATATATTCATTCAAATGTATTTGTTAATGTAATATTTTATTTTCACATAATTAAATAAATATTTGCTGAATAAAATAATAACATAGAATTTAATTTCAAACAAATATTTATTTTAAATAGTACAAAATTGAGCTCTCACTATATATACACAATTTCGATTACAATACAAATTTGATTACATCACAATTTTCAATTTACATTTGCACCTCACTACATATCACTCATTCACTCGTATTTATCTTCAACTCTATTCCAGATTGAATCCAGCATCTGAGTTATCTGCAAAATACACACTGACGTAGTAAAATTGAAAATGAAATAGTTTGTGCAATGTAAAATAAAATGATTTTTGAAAATATTATTTGCCTCAATTATTTGGGTTGTTCGTCATCATTTAATTTTGAAATCATCATACACGAACAACTTGTGACATGCATAGTGTATCACTGTACATGCCACAAGGTCGTGCACACCAGTATACACTTGACAAAACTACAGGGACAGGTGAGCACAAGGTCAAACCCAATCAAAAGTTGGGTTCAACTCAAGTGAAATACAAATAAAGTCACGATATTAGCACAAGGTCAAACCCGAGCTATAAGCTAGATTCAACTCGGGTGCAATTCCAAAAATCAAGATGAAGTTCAAGTGAAAACAAAACGAAAGTGACGTGCACAAGAAAACAATGTAGCTAGTCAGATATGGAACCAGAGCTACAGTTTCAAGTCCACAACAACATCGAGTATGCCAGACCTCATATATACTATGCACATGAATCAAATGCAATCAACTGAAGTGAAGACCTGGCAACATGTAAGATATGATCAAAGGCACACAACACAGTCTCGACCAAAACATGATGTACTTGTCAACAAGGACATAGTAGATGCATGCAGACTTTAAGATGTAGTGCACAGTCAAACTGAAACAACACATACACATGCCCAGGCTCAATCAAAGTCAAATGCCTTAAAGACCAAAACAGAAAATAAAATGGCATATGTATATACACATGATATAAACTATGGTGAACCAAATTGGACTCAGACTTGAAGTAATAAGAAGGATCAACTAAACTCAGAAATAATGACTGGAAACACTACAACAACTCAACACAATTTTAGCAGTGATGTACACAATGAACCTAACAACTATACATAATGTGAAGATATCAAGTGAAGGCCACACCAGCTCGAATGTACATAAGCAACAATGCACATCAACTATCAAGTACAGACTCAATGAAACAACACTGCAAACAAGTCACATGTTCCAAACAACCAATATCACACATAACTTCAAGCATATCAACAAGTTTACATGACTCGAAGCAAGAAGACTCAAAGCCATATGAAATGACCAGAGGCAGTAGACAGTGAAGTGCAGACCATACATATATACAGCTCAAGACCAAAATACACAAGACTTCAAGAACAACAAAAATAGAGATGTGTGTGTACAGGAAAACCAGACATGCACATATCGATGAAGCAGTGTCAGTGATCAAGCAAGTTCGATTTCAATCAACATAGTGTGGACAGAGCATCACATACATATATACATGCACAAACACACAAGTATAGAACTATTGATATGCAGTGACATGATGAACAACTACAAGCATCAGGTTGAAAATACTAAAGAGAAATAAATTCAAATCAAAGTTGCCGAAGTCCAGATTATCAAAAATTCAGAAATGGCCGAATTCAACTTACAAACGAATAATTCGAACAAGTCAAAATGCCAGCAGAATCAAAACCGTGGTGAGCAAGGAAACATCGTCAAAGCAATTCAAAGCCATGATAATCAAGCAAGAAAATATATGAATTGAACAAGTCTAAACAAATCGTATACACTCAAGAAAAATCGAACGGCAGAACAAAAATTATCAAACGAATTCAAATAACATATTCGAACGAAAATTAGGGAAATTGATCCCTATAAAATCCGAAGTCATCATCGACATATAAAGCATTCGAGTTCAAGCAACAATAGAAAAGAATAATCATTCAACTCGAATCAAAGTTGAGTATAGTATAAATCGAAAAAGGAACAAACGTACCAATTCACGCAACAATTGAACTCGACTTGATTGAAGCAGTCGTGTACAAATCGACAAAGCAGCAACGTGAAAACATCATTCGATCAATCAACTAAAGTCGACGGTTTCAAAAAATTTGAGCCCTAATTTTCGAGCAAAGGAAAAGAAGAACGAAGCAACCATAATCGCAAACAAAAGAAAAGAAACGGGCCGAAGAAACAAAGAAATGGGGGTTTCCTTTTTAATTTTTATTTGGGCTGGTTTTTTCTGTATTTTGGGCTATAGTTTAAAAATTAGGGTTTTGTGTTATTTTTAAATTGTTTTATTTGTAATTTACTTTTAAACGTTTGTAATTTCTAGTCGTGTGACTAGGAGACGAACTACGGTGGTGTAGTTCGAGAATTCACAACTCAGTGGCTGAGTTGTGGTAGGGTTTTGAGCATAGAGTTAGGTTAGTCGATAGCGGGTGTCCCGAGTTTACGTGTGTAAGCGTCTGACTATTTAATTTCTAGTAGAAACCTTGGGGCAGCACGTAGGCAGGGTTTTGCCGAAGCTAGGTAAATTTGTGTGTTCTATTTTCTGCTTTTATTCTGGTATTATCTGTGCTGCTATTATTTTGCTATATCTGTGTTGAAATTATTTTATATACTTCCGCATTAAATTTTTATAATTAATAGTATCACCCTATTCACCCCCTCTCTAGGGTGAAATCGATCCTACAAGTGGTATCAGAGCTAGGAACATAAGTCAATTTTTGTTTTAAAAATTTGATTTTTTCAAAAACCAATTTTTGTTTTAAAAATTTGAATTTTTAAAATGGACTCTTTTAATAATTTTTTTGCTGAGGGTCAGTCCATAGTTAGACCACCAATGTTCAATGGTGAATATGCTTACTTGAAAAGTAGAATGAAAATCTTTCTGAAAACCATTGATGCTTGGAATATTGTTGAGACAGGTTATAGGACCCCAACTATAATGGTAGATAATCAGGAAATAGATAAGCCGATGGATCAATGGACTGATCTAGAAAATAGACTACAGAATACTAATGCTAAAGCTATGAATTCTATTATTTGTTCATTCGATCAAATCGAATTTAATCGTGTCTCACATTGTCTAACTGCGCAGGAAATCTGGCACACACTAGAAGTGACTCACTAAGGAACGTCTCAAGTCAAAGAATCCCGCCTTGCCATGCTTAGTAGCGAATACGAGAACTTCACAATGGCCATGGGTGAAAATGTCAAAGAGATGTATGGATGACTTTCCAATCTCGTATACAAATCAAAAGCTCTCGGAAAATCATACACAGAGTTGGAAATAGTTCAAAAAAATCCTTAGAGTCCTTCCACGGAATTTTGAAGCAAAAGTTACGGCTATTCAAGAATCATAGGATTTGAAACAGATTAAAGTCGAAGAACTCATCGGAAATCTCACCACTTACGAGCTAGAAATGAAATTCAAGGAAGAGCATGAAGGAGGTGATACTCGAAAGAAATCAATAGCTCTCAAAGGAACAACTGAAAGTGATGATGATGATGATGGAGCAGCTGAGCTGGCACTACTAATAAAAGGATTCAAAAAGTGGTACCGCAAATACGGAAATCCAGCTCTAAATCAAAAATTGAAAAGCAGAATAGTCAAAGCACTAGACAACCCAGAAAAGCAGGAGATCATCTGCCACAAGTGCAATAAACCTGGTCATATCAAGCCCAATTGTTCTCAAAATCGACTCGGCCAAGAAAAGAAATCGAAAAGAAGAAGTTTTGCAGCCACGTGGAATACAAGTGATGATGATAATAAAAGTACTAGCAGTGAGAGTGAAAAAGTAGATCTGTGCCTTCGAGGTGATATAACCGATAACGATGATGATGAGCCAAGCGAGGTATCAAAACTCACTCACTCAGAATTACTTATATATTTCCACGAAGTAAATGGCTGTTTTGAACGACTTAGGGAGAAATACGCTAAAATTGAATCACAAAGAGATACTTTGATAGAATCAAATAAACATCTTGATCAATTAGTTAAAAACTATCAAAGCAAGAGCCCTAAGTGTGATAAGTGTCCAACATTCGAAGAAGAAATTAAAAAATTAAAAATTAAAATTAAATCACTTGAAAATGAAATTCTGATTTTGAAAGAAAGTGAAAATACTAGGAGAGAAAATTCTATTAAAAAGTGTACACAATTATTGAACGAAAAAGAATCTCTCGAAACACAAGTCCAACAATTGTCTACAACTTTAGGAAAATTTTCCAAAGGAGAAAGATCGTTAAATTTGCTATTAAGGAAACAAACTGTTAATACTGATAGATAGGGACTTGGGTATAATCACTCTGAACGTATTGAAAGTGAAATTAAACAAGTAAATTCCAAGTGCACAATTTGTAGAAAAATTAGACACAATCAAAACAATTGTTGGTATAGACCCAAAACGTGAAAACCATTCCAATTTGGGTTCCGAAAGGCACAAATATAAAATCCCTCGAAGTCAAACAAATCTGGGTGCCGAAAGGAACATATATAAATAGTTTTGGGTCTCCACAAACTTATTTTTCAAAATCTGTTGCCACTAACAACCATGGACCTATAAAAACAATTAGGTCACAAAAATCCTTTCTCGTGTAGGTGTGGCGCAGGCTAAGTAACAACAACAGTGTTACCTGGATTCTGGCTGTTCCAAGCACACAACGGGCGACAAATCAAAGTTCCTTAGCATAGTATAAAGGTGGCAGAATCACAATGGATAACAATGAAAAATTATCGTAAAGGTAAAATAGGTAAAGGTACATCTATCTTGAACGATATATTAAATGTGATAATCTGCACCATAATCTGAATTTAAATCAGCCAGTTATGTGATAAAGAAATGAATGATGATATTGATTCAGACCTTTTCAAAATTGTTGGCCAATTTTTTGTTTATGCCGAGAACACTACAAACTTTGAATTAGTTCATAAAGATTTGTTTGGATTAATGTTGATGTTTTGATGATTACTCTTGATACACGTGGATATATTTACTTATTCTGGATCTGATACTATGTTTATTTGCACGGCTTCAATTCAATTTCATTTAAAAACTGTTAAAAATGATTACACACTTCACGGTCTGGTCTATAACATCCAATTAATGATAATCTTGAGTCAAAGGGAAATTCGGATGTAGAATACACTGGTAATCTAATTGATAGAAAAATTACTAGTGGAAAGAGTTGTATGCTGAGACATTCATTAGATGCATCACATTTTTAAAGAAAATATCTGCATATTTTTCATTTAAAATATTTTTCAAATAGCAGACATTTTTTCTTTTATAAAACCCCTTCCAGAAAATCGTTTTGTTGACCTTGTTTCAGATTAGTCATTTTAGGAAATTTGATTTTACAATTATTTTTTGAATTTGATGACTACATTAACTAATCTGACTACCTACTGATTATCGAAAAGATAAATAGTGATTGAAAAAGTGACGAGTGTTGATATTAATCATATATTATAACTTGAGATAGTATAATTAGTAAATATCTTTAGAAATTTAAACAAGAGTTATAAAAACTTTTTGTTGGTAAAAATTCCATGACCATATCTAATTCTATCATATTTCTATTGACCATCACTCATCAAAATCCAATATAGTATGTCAATATGTGGTATTTTAAACGGGAAATTATTTGTTTTTCATTTCATTATATTTTTAACAAATAAAAACATCCAAAGTATTCACTCTCATTTAAAAGTCCTCACATTTATGCATGGGTGAATTAATTGGAATTTTTAATTATGTGCTTCCATGCTCATTTAAAAGTCCTTACGGTTATGCATGTATGGAACGCATATCAAAATTGATTGATTAAATAAACAAGTTGATTCTAATCCCATTTAAAAGTCCTCACGGTTATGCATGGTTAGAAGATGCTTGAATTCATTTTATAATTTTTTTTGAATACTACTAATCTCATTTAAAAGTCCTAACGGTTATGTATGGTTAGTAGATATTCAAATTCCTGATATAAATATACCACAAATAGACATAGCTATATGGTTTTTGCATCATCCCTTATCATTCTAAAGTGGAATATGCGCCTAACAGAGTATTTATGATTTTTGTTTGATTTTTTTATTGAAATTTAATATTTATACTCGATTGGGTATTAATATTGTATTAATGTCTATCACTTTATCTATATTTTTCTAACACTATTACTCTTTTGTTGATAACAAAAGGGGAAGAGAAAAGTTAAGATTTTGGTAAATAAAGGTCAAATATTCTATTTTTATTTTCTATTTGCATCTAGGATCATTTGCATGTTTTTTATTTATTCTCATGTATATATGAAAGGGGAGCCTTGTTGTAGAGAGGGAGCATTCAAATAGGGGGAGCAAATTGAATGATCAAATACATTTAATAAATTCAAAATCTTAAATATATGTTTGTTATCATCAAAAGGGGGAGATTGTTGAATATGCGAGTATATGATTTTTGTTTGATGATAATAAACACACATATATATATATATATTCATTCAAATGTATTTGTTAATGTAATATTTTATTTTCACATAATTAAATAAATATTTGCTGAATAAAATTAATAACATAGAATTTAATTTCAAACAAATATTTATTTTGAATAGTACAAAATTGAGCTCTCACTATATATACACAATTTCGATTACAATACAAATTTGATTACATCACAATTTTCAATTTACATTTGCACCTCACTACATATCACTCATTCACTCGTATTTATCTTCAACTCTATTCCAGATTGAATCCAGCATCTGAGTTATCTGCAAAATACACACTGACGTAGTAAAATTGAAAAAGAAATAGTTTGTGCAGTGTAAAATAAAATGATTTTTAAAATATTATTTGCCTCAGTTATTTGGGTTGTTCGTCATCATTTAATTTTGAAATCATCATACACGAACAACTTGTGACATGCATAGTGTATCACTGTACATGCCACAAGGCCGTGCACACCAATATACACTTGACAAAACTACAGGGACAGGTGAGCACAAGGTCAAACCCAATCAAAAGCCGTGTTCAACTCAAGTGAAATACAAATAAAGTCACGATATTAGCACAATGTCAAACCCGAGCTATAAGCTGGATTCAACTCGGGTGCAATTCCAAAAATCAAGATGAAGTTCAAGTGAAAACAAAATGAAAAGTGACGTGCATAAGAAAACAATGTAGCTGGTCAGATATGGAACCAGAGCTACAGTTTCAAATCCACAGCAACATCGAGTATGCCAGACCTCATATATACTATGCACATGAATCAAATGCAATCAACTGAAGTGAAGACCTGGCAACATGTATGATATGATCAAAGGCACACAACACAGTCTCGACCAAAACATGATGTACTTGTCAACAAGGACATAGTAGATGCATGCAGACTTCAAGATGCAGTGCACAGTCAAACTGAAACAACACATACACATGCCCAGGCTCAATCAAAGTCAAATGCCTTTAAGACCAAAACAGAAAATAAAATGGCATATGTATATACACATGATATGAACTATGGTGAACCAAATTGGACTCAGACTTGAAGTAACAAGAAGGATCAACTAAACTCAGAAATAATGACTGGAAACACTACAGCAACTCAACACAATGTTAGCAGTGATGTACACATTGAACCAAACAACTATACATAATGTGAAGATATCAAGTGAAGGCCACACCAGCTCGAATGTACATAAGCAACAATGCACAGCAACTATCAAGTACAGACTCAATGAAACAACACTGCAAACAAGTCACATGTTCCAAACAACCAATATCACACATAACTTCAAGCATATCAACAAGTTTACATGACTCGAAGCAAGAAGACTCAAAGCTATATGCAATGACCAGAGGCAGTAGACAGTGAAGTACAGACCATACATATATACAGCTCAAGACCAAAATACACATGACTTCAAGAACAACAAAAACAGAGATGTGTGTGTACAGGAAAACCAGACATGCACATATCGATGAAGCAGTGTCAGTGATCAAGCAAGTTCGGTTTCAATCAACACAGTGTGGACAGAGCATCACATACATATATACATGCGCAAACACACAAGTATACATGTATTGATATGCAGTGACAGGATGAACAACTACAAGCATCAGGTTGAAAATACTAAAGAGAAATAAATTCAAATCAAAGATACCGAAGTCCAAATTATCAAAAATTCAGAAATGGCCGAATTCAACTTACAGACGAATGATTCGAACAAGTCAAAATGCCAGCAGAATCAAAACCGTGGTGTGCAAGGA
This sequence comes from Allium fistulosum, assembly GCA_030737815.1. Taxonomy (NCBI): domain Eukaryota; kingdom Viridiplantae; phylum Streptophyta; class Magnoliopsida; order Asparagales; family Amaryllidaceae; genus Allium; species Allium fistulosum. The sequence continues at coordinate 148,796,584 of CM060908.1, forward strand.
AAACATCGTCAAAGCAATTCAAAGCCGTGATAATCAAGCAAGAAAATATACGAACTTAACAAGTCTAAACAAATCGTATACACTCAAGCAAAATCGAACGACAGAACAAAAATTATCAAACGAATTCAAATAACATATTCGAACGAAAATTAGGGAAATTGATCCCTATAAAATCCTAAGTCATTATCGACATATAAAGCATTCGAGTTCAAGCAACAACAGAAAAGAATAATCATTCAACTCGAATCAAAGTCGAGTATAATATAAATCGAAAAAGGAACGAACGTACCAATTCACGCAACAATTGAGCTCGACTTGATTGAAGTAGCCTTGTACAAATCGACAAAGCAGCAACGTGAAAACATCATTCGATCAATCAACTACAGTCGGCGACTTCAACAAATTTGAGCCCTAATTTTCGAGCAAAGGAAAAAAAGAACGAAGCAGCCATAATCGCAAACAAAAGAAAAGAAATGGGCCGAAGAAACAAAGAAAAGGGGGTTTTCTTTTTAATTTTTATTTGGGCCGGTTTTTTTTCTATTTTGGGCTATAGTTTAAAAATTAGGGTTTTGTGTTATTTTTAAATTGTTTTATTTGTAATTTACTTTTAAACGTTTGTAATTTCTAGTCGTGTGACTAGGGGACGAACTACGGTGGTGTAGTTCGAGAATTCGCAACTCAGCGGTGGAGTTGTGGTAGGGTTTTGAGCGTAGAGTTAGGTTACTCGATAGCGGGTGTTGCGAGTTTACGTGTGTAAGCGTCTGACTACTTAATTTCTAGTAGAAACCTTGGAAGAAGCATGTAGGCAGGGTTTTGTCGAAGCTAGGTAAATTTGTGTGTTCTATTTTCTGCTTTTATTTTGCTATTATCTGTGCTGCTATTATTTTGCTATATTTTATATACTTCCGCATTAAATTTTTATAATTAATAGTATCACCCTATTCACCCCCTCTCTAGGGTGAAATCGATCCTACATGGACCTCTGACACGTTTCATGTTATCTGGCTTTCCCTTCTTTTCCCCATCATTGTTTTGTTTTCCTCCTTTGTTCTGATTACCAACTTTCACATCAACATTTCCAAAGCTTCCTCCAGATGGGTTTACAGCAATATTGCTTTGAATCAGATCATTTGAAATTCCTGTGTCAGTTCTCTGTGGACGCTTACGCACGTCCTCTTAACGCAAATACTCATTACTTTCCTATAGAAAGCTTCTATTATTGACGGTTGCTTCCTTTCTATCCAATCTCCAAAATCCGAGTCGGGATAAACTCCTCCACAAAGATCCATTAACACCATATCTTCCTTTGGATCCGTTATTTTCGTTACAGCCGTGTGGAACTGATTTAAATAATCTCGAAGCGACTCTCCTGCAGCTTGATATACATTAGACAACAACATCACTTACTTCAGACGTAAGGTATGCAAACAGAATTTCTCCATGAATTTCCATGACAATTCAATAAAAGATGATATGGACCTAGCGGAAGCGAATGAACCACAACATAGCCACCCCTTCTAAGAAAATTGGGAAAAATGGCACTTCAGAGCGTCCGAAGCTATGGCTGAATCCATGTGCCATTCATATCTTAATAAGTGTTGCCTAGGATCTGTTGTTCCTTCGTACAATGACATCGTTAGCATGTCGAATCTTTTGGGGTATTTCGCATGAAGGATGTCCTCTGTGAATAGGTTTCAATTAGCATAAGTTCCCCAATCGTCATTAGTTCTAAACCTATTTTCACCGACCAACCTCCTAACCATATCTTCCAGATAATCTGAATCAACAGGTTCGACTGAACGGCGGTGACCATGTCCTGCCAAGTGTTCGGCTCAATGAACGCTCTCAGGAATTTTCTCGATATCTAGGCTTCCCAAACTCCTAGGGACCCATTCATATAGAATTCCCCCTATTTGATTCCCATGAGCTGCATCATTAACAATACTATGATTTTCCAGATTCAGATCTTCAACTGCACGTCCAAGGACAACATCCACGTCGCCTTCCAAAGGATGGGCTCTGGGCCCACCATTTTAGGGATCGGTACCGAGTCCCGGGTGGGGATCGGTACCGAGTCCCTGAATTCAAGCCTGAGGCTCTTTCTCTCCCTTGTGTAGAAGTTCCAGCAGCATATTGAGCTTTCTTCTAACTTCCTTCCCTCCATCTTCGCTTGGATGAAGAAGAAAACTCTGACTTTGAGCTGGAAGACCTTTTACTCCATCTGCTGCTATTTCAAGTCAGCTCATTCAATTGCCTCAAGCTTTGTTGCATCGTGTTGTTCATCTCCTGTTGGATAGCTTGGAATCTGTCTTCCATCTGCTTCATTATCCTATCCATCTCCGATCCAGCCCAAGCATCAGCTAGAGTCTGGATCTCGGGTTGAGTTGGTTGGACAAATCCATCTCCTTGCTAAGGATTCTGATTCTCGATTTCAGTAGTAGCTCTGGAATTGGTAGAACAATCTCTTCTTGATGGGGCCATGGCAGAAAGCTTTTGGTAGACCTTTGCAAATCTGAGTTGTAAAATTAAAAGATAAAGAGATTGAATCTATTTCTTGGATATAGAAAATTCAATAGTAGATGATGGATCCAAATGGCCTGAGAATATGTCGCCCTCAGTGAAAACACCAAAATGTTTGAACCAAAATTGGCGCAAACACACAGAAGTTTTTGTATTAGAGATTAAATAAAGAAAAGTAAATAAAAATGAGGAAATAATCAAGATGCGGTCATTTATAGTGGTTTGGCAAAGCAAGGCCTACATCCACTTTGAAGTTTTATCGCTTATTTTTGATTTGGAGGCAGAAGTACTTGGGAGTTGGTACAACTCCAACACTTAGAATTTCAGAGTTATAAGAATATGAGAAGTAATGGAACTAGAGCTAAAAGATCCCCAAAAATGAGCTATACCCCCCTATTTATAGAGGTAGGGGGCCTAAATCCCATCTAACATATATCCAGACCATTGTGCACGAATTTGACCAATTCTTCCAAAATATTAGGTGCTACCTCAATAGAAGCTAGGAGTTGGTACCAACCCCTAAGTGGGAGTCGGTACCGATCTAGGGATCGGTACCAATCTCCAAGACGTCCATATTTGGCATGTTCAATCCCTTACCTCGTATCATCTTATAGTTAGATTCTTGATTCCATTGTCGTTTGCACTTGTTTTAGCTTGTTTCTGAGCCCAAATGATGGAGATGAAGGAGAACAAAGTTGTAACTTTAAGTGTCTATGGAGTTTGATGGAGAAATGCATTTAATCAACAAACTAACTTTGGAAATAGGCTTTTGGCACCGAGATAAGAAAATAGGCAGAAGATGGGGTCCACACAACTTGTATTTGGGAGTCGGTACCGATCCCCAACGGGAGTCAGTACCGATCCCCAACTTGGGGTGATCCCACTACCTTGTTGTCTTTGATGGTTTTGGCTTTGACTTCGTGGCTCTGTCTGTGCTTGATTCCTGGACTCCTAGGCTATCTCTTCGAGCTTTTCGCCTTGATAAATCCAAGTTCTATTTGTCCAATTTGTCCAAATTCTGCCTGGTCAAATCGTAGGATAACATATATATATATATTGAAATTGGGTATGTAAGTGGTAGTACATAGTTGTACTATAGTCTTAGATTATATACAACATACTACAAGTCATTATATGTCCAGTGGTTCAAATCATGCAACACGCGATTCAAACTCATGACCTCACAACCAAAGCCGGAGTGCCTAGCCACTATGAAAGTGGCGCTGGACTTTTAATGTTAATTATATTTTCATTGGATAAATAATACTTGTTATCCAGCTTTTAGACCAAGCATCTTTCTAACGGATCTAGACGTCAAGAATATTTTTTGGAATGGTTCAAGGACTCGGAAGCATGCTTGAAAGGATGATAGAGGGCGCTTCAAGAACTTTGGTTGCAAAATAAACTAAGGAAACATGTCGGTACTGACCTCTTTTTAGGTCGGCATCGAGATGATTTTAAGCATGTGGGCGACTTCTGGAGCTATGATCAATAAGTAGTTGGCTAGAATGATTGTCTTGGAGCTCATTTCTAAAGAAGTAGGTGAACAACTCCAAAAAGCTCTGAAGATAAGGACAAGTATGAGTGATGTTAAAACTCTTGGCAATGACTTCATTTCTAAGGAAAAAGTGCTCGGATCTTGATGGATTGATGTAAGAAGGCCAAGTAATAGAAGATGGACTAGTTGGCGATTGACAATTCAAATCAGCATCGATCACTTTTGATCAGTACCGATATGATTTTATGACCCTCAGGACTTCATTTCCCCTCCTGATTTCTCGAAACTTGAGTTTGAACTATTAGTTCATAATCCGATGACTTCATTGGGTGATTTCTCTATACATAATAAGCATATGACAACTTAAGAAGAACTTTTGGCACTTCATCTTCTTCACTCTCTCTACTCAGCCTTGTCATAAAGGAAGTTACTTTTTTCTATTCCAAGTCATTGAAACTGTAAAACCCTTGTACTTATGATAAACAATCTTTATAATAATATTAAATGGACGTAGGCCTTAGATTTTCCAAAACATTATAAAAGTTCTTGTATTTCTTGTGTTATTTTACTATTTATAGCTAGATCTTTCAATTTTAATTCATTTCAGGATGTTGTGCCACTTTTTGGCTTGACATTTTTGGTACTATCACTGAGAAAGAGCTTCTCAATCGTTGATCTAGCTATCTATTATGGATTAAAGCATCCACGAGGTAGGTCCAGAAGGTTTTTATTAAAAGTTTAAAGGAATTTCATATTGGAAGTAATGACATCAATAAGGAAGTCTGAAGATCTGAAGCAGCTACCGGTGGAGATAAAGGAGCTTACCGCTAGTATAAGATGACTAACCAATCAGAAGCCGCATTGCCAGGACTATGAGACTATCTGCCCCTCAGGAGATGGTGACTAAGGTGGAGTTTTATAAGATGACGGCAGAGTTGAATCAAAGGATGATTGATAGTCAGAAGGATCTCCTTCACGAGATGGATGCCAGCATAGCCTTACCAACCCAACAGTCTCAAAGACCTAGGAAGGATAGGAGAGAACCATCATTCGCGGCTTCGAGGAGGAAAATTCAACAGCTTCTGATCAGAACAAAAGCGATGGAAAACAAAAGATGAAGGAATAATCTACTGGAGCGGCAGGGAGGAACGTTGAAGGAATTGGATGAGCTCATGCTAAAGGAATTCATATCTATGCCAACCAGTATTAGGTTGGTACCGATCTAAATTTGAGGACTCAAGAAGGGTAGAAGCCCGAGGCCATCCACTTGTCAAATTTCGTGGACGATTTGCAATATGCTGGTAATGAAGTTAAACCGACTGATGGAGTTCAGGATGCTGGTACTCGAACGACCACTACGGAGCCAACCAGGCATCAACGAAGGACCAAAGGAGTGGTTCTCCTAGAGAGTAGATGACCTAAACGTTAACTAATAAACCGAGATCATTTGCAAAGTCAAATACTCCGTGTATCTCTTGATAGTCATCCTTTCGATTACCAGGCTAGTAAGGAGCATATTGTGGATATGATTAAGTGGTTGCTAGAGGGAAAAAATGGAGAAAGAACGAAGATTGGGGTTCTGCACCTAATAGAACTCAATCTACGAAGAACATATTAATGGAAGAGTATCCTATGAAATTTATGATTATTTCAATGACATCGTATAACGGGATGACGTATCTCAGACAACGTTTATTCAAGTATGAATGGCACATGGATCGTGGTAAAGCAATGAATGCAGTTTGATGCAGGTGTTTCCCTATCTTTTTAGATGGGGTTCCGTTGATGTTGTTTACTCGGCTCATGCCAAAATTCATTTTGACTTTCGATGAGTTAGCTAAGAAGTTCTTGGAGCAGTTCAGGCTCTACACTGCTCAAGCCAAGGGTGTAATGTTCTTGTTGAGCATTTCTCAAGGACCTAACAAATCGCTGAAGGGTTTCCTAATAGGTTTAATGTTGTGACTATTGAGGTTAATAATCCAAATAAAAACATGGTTTTGATGGATTTGGTATGGGGTATATATCCGGACATGGTTTTAAGAAAATGTTTGAGGATGAAACATCCAACTATAGGGAGGAGTTCCATAAAAAGGTTAACCATTTCTTGCATTTGGATGAGGCAGGCCAGGTTGTCGGGAAGACTTGTGGTGGACAGTCAAAGGAGGTTAGTTAGAGTTATGTAGCTATTAAACAAACTAGTGGGAGCATTGGATATGTGGCCGCGAAAGTTGGGAATTATAGTGATCAAAGAGAAAGTAATCATGGCACCGGGGAGAAGGTAGAATGATGACAAAATGCGTCTAAGGAATATGAGGCCAGATAAGTATACGCCTTTGAACGATACACTTAAAAACATATACCTTACCACACAATGCATAGAGAGGTATATGAAGCAAGCTAGAAGAGAGATGATTGAGGCAGAAAAGCGCTTTAGGAAGTTTTGTAGATTCCATGATATTCATAGGCATAACACCAACGAGTGCAGGCATGCTAGAGATTTTATTAAGGATTTGATACAAAAAAAGAAATTATAGCAGTATGTTAGAGAGTCATAGGATGGCAGGCAGAATGCTAGACCCCAAGGGCCGAAGGCCTATGGGAACTAGCCTAGACCCAGTAGAGAGGGACCCTGGCGGCTAGATGGAAGGATTTTTATTAACACCATAATTGGAGGACCTCATGCAGTAGAGAAAAGCTTGAATCAGATGGAGCGATATGTGGGTTTGATGAGGCATGTACCACATGAGAGCTGCTTTGCCATTGAGGATAAAGATCCGGCAAAGCAGCAAAAGTTTATAACCGATGACATCATTTTTTGGAATGGGGATGCTAATGGTGTTGAAGCTCAACCTTTGATCCCATGGTGATGATAGCTATTGCAAGCCCTGCTATTATACATAGAGTGTTGGTGTATTACGGAAGCTCGGTGAATATTCTGTTCGAAAGGACTTTTGATTAGATAGGGATAAGTTTAAAGGACATCAACCCTTGTAAATCTTGGATTCAAGGATTTACTCATGAGGTGAAGGAACCCCTTGGAACTATTGATTTTTCCATGGAGTTTGGGGATGGAGATAGCAAGATTATGCCGGTTTAGAAGTTTGTGATTGTGGATGAATATTCGACATACAATGCCTTTATGGGCCGACCGACCCTTACCGATTTAACATAGCACCAACTCCTTCATGCTTGATGATGAAGTTCCCCATAGAGAATGAGGTTGGATCAATTCTAGGTGACCAAAGCACTGGTCGGGAATGTTATGTTGCTAAGCTCAAAGAGAAAAAGCGACGAGCAAAAGGAAGGAATGTACAGAAAGCTTTTTGCATTAAGATCAGGAGGCATAACAGTTAATGACCAAGCCTTGGATTGGGGACCATAGCAAATTTTATAACTCTATGGATCCTAGGAAGCAGTCAGAGGTGTATGCAGCACCAGTTGTGCCGATGATTAATGTTCCGATTGATATGGATGATCCTATGTGAGTCCTTAATATCAATGTCAGCTCAACGCCGAATCGAGGAAGGAATTGGACAGTTTTCTCTAAGTAAACAGTGATGTATTTACTTGGAGACAGTCAAATATGTGTGGGATATTACCGAAGATAGCATGTCACACACTGAATGCAGACCCAGAATACCATATTGTGAGACTCAAAAGACGCAGTCTAGGTCCCTAGCGATCCGCTACATTGAATGGCAACTGTTGATGGGGTCGCAATCTTGTAGGCATGGAATAAGCTATTTCACTTAGATTTATTTAGTTTACTTTTAGTAGATAACCTATACTAGTGAATTGAGGGCAATGTACTAAGGCGGGACTTGCCACATCTTTTGTTTGTGAATAAACCTAGCTTCTTGAAACAATGGATCTACATTGTAACGACCCAAAATTTTAGTTATTTGAAATTGGAATATTTTATAGATTTTAAATATTGAAAAGTTAATTTTATAAGTTAAATAACTTGAATTTAAAACATAGCGGTTTATTTGGAAATTTAAATTGTTGAATTTAATAATTGGGAATGTATGAAATTATTGATTCTTGAATTTGAAATGAATGAAAATATTTTTAAAGTTAGTATAAACTCTATGTTGATAGAGATGAAGATAGTAGATTTTTAAAATTGAATTAAAAATTATTTGACTAGTTTTATGGTAATTCGTTTTAATTAACGAGTAAAAGTAGCCTTTTAGGGCACTGTCTAGGATTTTGATGAAACTAGTTTCATTGGGTCCGTAATAGTATATTATTGTATGTCGTCAAATTTCATGCCGATTGGACGTATCGTTTGGACGTACGTGATTGAAACGCATATAAATTAATTTCAGAAATTTATATAAATAATTGGGTTTGAAAATCTATCTTCTGCATATGATCGAATTAGACCTCGAGAATAGTTCCATTTCGTTCGGAATAGGGGTATAACATATAGAACGCCAGGTGGCACATCTCGATAGGAGTTTGAGATTTATGGATGTTTAAGGGCTTTATATTTTAAATTTAAATTATATATATATATATGTGTGTGTGTGTGTGTGTGTGTGTGTTAGCACCAAAATTGGTCACTAACCTCGTAGAGAAAGATTATGTAGAGAAATAAGTGATGAAGGTAAATTAAACAGAGAAGACAATGCTAATCTAAATGCAGAAAGTAAGAACACCAAATTTATAGTGGTTCAGCGTAATTGCCTACGTCCACTTTGAGGTTAAACTTTATTGATCTTCTTAATGATTGATTACAAATACAATTCGTAGATCAAATGCTTGAATGAAGTTGTTAAGTAAAGAAGATGAGTCTGAAAAATGGCAGAGTCTCCCCAGTGTTCTCCCAAAAAGGTCCCTTTTCACTATGACCCTGCCCCTCTATTTATAGACAAAGATGGGCTGGACTTCCCAGATGGGCTCGGTAGCCGAACACTCTAGCCCAAGTATAGTGGTCGCTGCATGCCGAACCAGGTAGGCCGAACACAATGATGCCGAACCACCCTTCCTATGCCGAACGACATGTTTGATGTGTGGGAAGTGCAGAATAGTTGTCAGTCGAAGCCGAACGTGCCTCTGTCCGAAGCGCTTGACCGAACAATGCTCTCTGGCCGAACGATGCATTCTGGCCGAACGATACCTTTGGCCGAACGATCCTCCATGGCCTAACGTGCCTTCTGGCTGAACGATGCTTTTTAGCCGAACGATCCCTTTGGCCGAACGATACTGCCATGTCGAGTAATCATATACGCCGAACGCTATCTGATGCCGAGTACTATCTGATGCCGAGTACTAGTTGCCTGGTCAAATCTCCAGGAAACACTTGCCCCCAAAGTGTATCGCGTGGCCGAACGTGGTACGCTTTGAATCATGTAACCTTTTCGTCTCGTCTTAAACCCTTGACTAACCCCAAATGGAGATGCCCTTTTGTGAACTCCAGCGGTTTAGATGTGTGCCGAGCGTGTTCTAAATGCCGAACGAGACATTTGTAACCTAACGTGCCTCTGTCCGAATGAACCTTTAGTGCCGGACACTCTTATACGCCGATGCCGAACGTCATGACCTTGACCGGTTCCACCGGATGTAGCCTTTTCGACTTCTTCTGTTTCCCTATAAAAGCCAGCACCTCTATCCTTCTTTTCCTTTTCACACTTCCAATACCTCTGCCTTGCCCCTGCCGAACCTAGCAGCATACAACTCGCCGATTCTTCCCAAGTCTCTTCCTTACCAACTAGGTACCGATCCTTTCATCTTAATACAACCTTTATGCTCGAACTCCCTTAATTGATGGGATAAATCAAGCCTTGGACAAAATGTCGAGTCACGCGACGAGGGTGGTAGGAAGTGTAAATAGAGATGATTTTTTTTCCAGAAATCAATGATAGACACACTGTGGTTCGGCATAGGTATTTTATGCCGGACCAGATTGGTGGAAGTAGAAACATGAAGGAAGTAGGAGATGACTGGGGGCATCGAGCGGTCTGGTCTGGTACGACTAGCCGAACGATTTGCCCTTGTGGTTCGGTGTGGATGGAGGAAGAGACAAGGCTAATGTTGAAGACAGCGTGCCGATGGTCATTCCAGCCGAACAGTCACAAACACCGTACCATACTTAGGCTAAAACACGCCGAACAAAACAAGGCCAAACAATGACTTTAGCCGAACAATGCTTTAGCCGAACAATGACTTTAGCCAGACAATGCTTTAGCCGAATAGTGACTTTAGCCGGACAATGCTTTAGCCGAACAATGACTTTTGCCGGACAATGCTTTAGCCGAACAATGACTTTAGCCGAACCATGACTTTAGCTGGACAATGCTTTAGCCGAACAATGACTTTAGCCGGACAATGCTTTAGCCGAACAATGACTTTTAGCCGAACCAGGACTTAGCTGAACAATGACTTTAACCGAACAATGACTTTTAGCCGAACCAGGACTTAGCCGAACAATGACTTTAGCCGAACCATGACTTTAGCCGGACAATGCTTTAGCCGAACAATGACTTTAGCCGGACAATGCTTTAGCCGAACAATGACTTTTGCCGGACAATGCTTTAGCCGAACAATGACTTTTAGCCGAACCAGGACTTAGCCGAACAATGACTTTAGCCGAACAATGACTTTTAGCCGAACCAGGACTTAGCCGAACAATGACTTTAGCCGAACAATAGACTTAGCCGAACAATAGACTTTTAGCTAAAGCAGGACTTAGCCGAACAATGACTTTAGCCGAACAATAGACTTAGCCGAACAATAGACTTAGCCGAATAGTCGCGAAATTTATTAACTATATCCACCCGTATAGAAAAACGAGAAACAGGGCCCTAAGCACTCTAGCATATGTGAAGTCGACCTGGACCACCAACTTCTTAGCTTCCGTAAACGTAAATCTGAATCTCAGATTACCATACGTTTTCTGGATCTGGAATCGTAATCGCCAAAAGGCAGGCTTCTGGGGACGGTCAGCGATGACGGTCTCCGAGGGCGATGACTTGATGCTCATTTTTATAGCAACAACTTTGCGACCTTCAAACTTTTAACGCTTTTACACGATTGCTTGCACTAGATCACACACCATACGGGGGGAATATTCATGTTGTTAACTCTAACGTTCAACGTTTTTCAAGTATAGTTTTCGCAGGCACTTAAACAGATTCATTTTTTTATGTTTTCATGCAGGCTGCTCTAATCCCGAGCCAACTCCGAGGAGCGATGACGCCAAGGAGGAGGCAGAGACAACAAGCGATGTTGCTCATGCGGGAGTAACTCCTGGCCCTGACGCTCAAGTGATCGGGGCGCTAGATGATGACAAGCTTGACACTTCGTCTCCTGCCGAAGGGAGTGATGAAATCAAAATCACTGGCGCCTCTGAGCATACCTCAAAGATGAGCATGAAGGAACGCCTCGCCGAAGAGGAGAAGAAAAAGGTCGAGGTCAAAGTCGAACCTGAGATACTGGAACTTACCGACCCGCGGAACAGACCTCTGAAAATCATTCTCCCGGGCAGGTTTAAACCAGTGGATGTTCCGTCTCCTACTCCTGACTCTGCTTCTTTAGTGAGCAAGAAATCCAAGAAAAAGCGTGAGGGAGAGGAGTCGTCGGAAAAAACAAAAGAAGACAAGAAGAAGAAACCGAAGAAATAATCGCTATACTCGTTCAACGAGTTCCTTACTTAAGTCTTGTAATTACTTTTATCTTTTGTCTTTGTAGTTAGTATAGATAGGTTCTTGACTCCAAGCTTTGGAGGGATAACTGTGTAACCCCATTTTGAACTATTGAATGAAGTTTAGTTTCTTTTTAATTTGAATGATTCTCTTGCTTTTCTTTGGTTCGCTGACTAACTGTAGTCATAACTCAAGTTCTTATGAGTTGCATTGTCTCCCAGTCCACTCTCGTGTTGTTCAAACATTTCCAGACGTGGCATACTTCTTGTTCCACATTTCTCGAGTACTTGGACTTTCTTCCAAATCCGCGCTCTAGGGATTTAGAGCTTTGAAATCGTTTATACTCTAGTCCGCGTTCTGGGGACTTAGAGTACTCCGGTCCGCGCTCTGGGGATTTGGAGATTTGAAATCGTTAATACTCTAGTCCACGCTCTGGGGATTCGGAGATTTGAAATCGTTTATACTCTAGTCCGCGCTCTGGGGACTTAGAGTACTCCGGTCCGTGCTCTGGGGATTCGGAGGTTTGAAATCGTTTATACTCTAGTCCGCGATCTGGGGACTTAGAGTACTCCGATCCGCGCTCTAGGGATTCAGAGATTTGAAATTGTTTATACTCTAGTCCGCGCTCTGGGGACTTAGAGTACTCCGGTCCGCGCTCTGGTGATTCGGAGGTTTGAAATCGTTTATACTCTAGTCCGCGCTCTGGGGACTTAGAGTACTCCGATCCGCGCTCTGGGGATTCTGAGATTTGAAATCGTTTATACTCTAGTCCGCGCTCTGGGGACTTAGAGTACTCCGGTCCGCGCTCTGGGGATTCGGAGGTTTGAAATCGTTTATACTCTAGTCCGCGCTTTGGGGACTTAGAGTGCTCCGATCCGCGCTCTGGGGATTCAGAGATTTGAAATCGTTTATAAAAGTTCGTGCATCGTACAGGATAATGTAGTTCTTGTTAGTCCATAGGATAGTGTTTTTGATGACAACAACTATAGAAGTGTTATAAAATATGTATGTGCAGGAAATCTATATGCAGGTATCAACAAAAGAAGACTGTACAGTAAAGAAGACAAAGATCAAGAGTTCAAGATTGAAGACTCATGAGATTCAAGATATTCAAGAGTTCAAGACAAATAATATAGTTAGGTTAGATATTTGTTAAAACTCCTTGAAAGCACTATCATTCTTTTTTATCCAATTTACTCGTGGAATGGAATCCACTTCGTTCTTGTTAAAGGGATGGAACCCTAGTGAGATGGAACTCACGAAATATCTAGTGGAACGGATAGTAGCCCTATTTTGTTATCCACTAATTTTGATTCAAAATGATTTTCAAAATTATCTCTTGTTTCATAAAATGATTTTCAAATATTCCTTTTCAAAAGAAAAACCTTCGTTCGTATTTCCAAAAATGTTTTAGCCTCAAAATCATATTTATCATTTTGTTATATTTTGATTTCAAAATTGTCCTTGATATTTTAGCCTCAAAATCTATTTTAATATTATATTTACTTTAGTTTATTTACCTTGATTTTAAATATATTTTAGTATATATACATATATATATTCATAAGTATTTCTACTTTTAAATACCTTATACAAATACATAGAGTCCATTTGAATAAAGTTGCATATGTTTTAAATCATCATTTTCAAAGAAAAGCAAATCATCATTTTTACTAGACCATGTCGACATCCTCTTTACTTGTCATGTCGACATACTTCCCGTTACAGCAAAGGTTATTTTCAAAAGAAGTGTCTATTCGTTTAAACCTCTTCGAATGGACACATCCATTCATTCTCTATAAATAGAGACTGTTATGGACGTTTTCCAGTAACTACTTTCTTTATTTTCTCTCCTCTTTATTCCCTTATCTTATTTTCTAATCATCCTATCCATATTCTGCCAAAATCTTAAGTGAATCAATCCAGAATATCTCTAGTTTGATTCTCTGCCACTCTCTTCAAAGAATCTCAGTGCTTATCAGAGTTATAGATACATTTGTACTCAAAGAAACTTGTTTAGGGTTATAAAGGTGTGATCGTGTCCTTGGAAATCGATCGGGTGAACTTGTGTCCTGTGAATCAAGTGGTTCTACCCAGAGACCTGAGAATCTGGAGGGTGTACCTCGTCGCCTTGGAATCGAGGGATTGTAATCTAGATTATTATTGAATAGAAAGCCGTACGAGTTGTGCGGGACTGGATGTAGGGTAACACCGAACCAGTATAAAATTCCTGGTGTGTTCTTTCCTTTACTTGCTTTTTATTTATATTTGCATCTGTTTGTGATTCTGTGATTTGATCTGTGATTGTGTATTTGCATTAAGTTAGTTAAATCAATTTAAATTAAAGAAGTTTTAAAGAAATTCTTAAAACACTATTCACCCCCCCTCTAGTGTTAAATAGCCTTAAGATCATCTTCCGCGTCCCTTTCATTTGGTATCAGAGCAAGTTTTTCAAAGTATTCATAATTTGATTTTTGAAAAGTTCATGGCTAAGTTTGAAATGTTTCCTAAAAATAATTCTTTAATGATCAAATCATTGTGGTCTCATAAATTGATGCATGATAGTTATATAGAATCAGGTAATCTACAAAAGTTGCTCACTGTGTAGGAATCTTGCTTCATGGCGACAAATGAACCTATTCACAATGGACAAGTTGTGCAAATAAGGAAAAACAAGTGGATACTTGATAGTGGATGTTCAAGACATATGACAGGAAATCCAGAGATTCTCAATGACATTATTTACAAGGATGGAGGATTGGTTAATTTTGGGGATAATTCAAAAGGTTATGTAGTTGGCATCGGCAATGTAGGTAATTCTGAAACTCCTATTATTTCAAATGTTTTGTTAGTTAAAAATCTACAACATAATCTACTTAGTGTTAGTCAGTTATGTGATAAAGGATATAGGATTAAATTTGAAAAAGACAAGTGTCACATCGAAGATAATAAATCTAATATTATCTTTGAGGGAGTTAGGAAAAAGAATATCTATATTCTCAGTATGAAAATTTCAAATGATAATCTATGTCTTTTGGCCAATACAAGTGACCCTTGGACTTGGCATAAGAGATTTGGACATTTGAATTTTAAACTCTTATCTAGACTATCCAAACTTGATCTAGTAAGAGGCCTCCCTAAGATGCAATTTAAAGTAGATAGTATATGTGATGCATGTCAATTAGGAAAACTTAGAAAAAGTTCCTTTAAACTTAAAGATATGATTTCTACTTCAAAACCTCTTGAGTTACTTCACCTAGATTTATTTGGTCCATCTCAGATTCAATCAATCAACCATAGTAAATATGTCTTTGTAATTGTGGATGATTATTCCAGATATACATGGACAATCTTTCTGAAACATAAAAGTGATACTTTTGATTATTTAAAAGTTTTTCAAAAAGAGTTCAAAACCAACTTTCTTCCAAGATCATCACTATTCGTAGTGATCACGGTGGTGAATTTGAAAATGAGAAGTTTGAGGAATTCTGTAATCAGAAGGGAATTACTCACAATTTTTCGTTTCCAAGAACTCCACAACAAAACGGAGTAGTTGAGCGTAAGAATAGGACGATTCAAGAGTGTGCTAGAACTCTACTTACTGATAGTAAATTACCAAAACATTTTTGGGCTGAAGCAGTTGCAACAGCCTGTTATATTTTGAATAGGATTCTAATTAGACCTCTAACCAATAAAACACCTTATGAACTTCTTTTCAATAAGAAACCTAAGGTATCTTATTTCAGAATTTTTGGAAGTAAATGTTTTATCTTAAATACAAAAGATAATTTAGATAAGTTTGATCCTAAATCCGACAAAGGAATCTTTATCGGATATTCTAACAGGAGTAAAGCTTATAGAGTTTTTAATCTAAGAACAAACACTATTGAAGAAACTTTACATGTTTCCTTTGATGAAAATTTCAAAGAAGTTGATCAGACTAATGATGAGGATGACTTAGTTATTTCTAATCATGAATCTGTAGATGCTACAAATGAAACTTTTCATCCAAATAAAAAGATTAGGCTTTTAAAAGATCACCCTGTAGAAAATATTCTAGGAGATATGCAATCTGTTGTTAAAACTAGGAATCAATTAAACAGTATGAGTCATGTTGCTTTTATATCCTCAATAGAACCTAAAAATCTAAAGGAAGCATCAACTGATGATTCATGGATTCTTGCTATGCAAGAAGAATTGAATCAATTCACCAGAAATGATGTTTGGGAACTTGTTCCTAGACCTGAGGATAAATCCATTATAGGCACTAAATGGGTATATAAAAATAAATTAAATGAATTAGGTGAGGTCGTTAGAAATAAGGCTCGACTCGTTGCACAAGGTTATTGTCAAGAAGAAGGTATAGATTATGACAAAACCTTTGCACCCGTAGCAAGATTAGAAGCTATTAGAATTCTGCTTGCTTTCGCTAATTTCAATAATTTCAAACTTTTTCAAATGGATGTCAAGAGTGCCTTTCTAAATGGTTTTGTAAAAGAGGAAGTTTATGTTGAACAACCTCCACTCTTTGAAGATACAAAATTTCCAGATCATGTTTTTAAATTAAAGAAAGCCCTGTATGGTCTAAAACAAGCTCCTAGAGCTTGGTATGATAGACTTAGGTCTTATCTTTTGCAATCTGATTTTGAAATAGGTAAAGTAGATAACACACTTTTTATTAAAAGAAATAAAAACGATATTCAACTTGTACAAGTGTACGTAGATGATATTATTTTTGGATCAACCAATTCTGACATGAACAAAGAATTTTCTGACATTATGACAAAAGAGTTTGAGATGAGTCATATGGGTGAACTTAACTTTTTCCTAGGATTACAAATCAAACAATTAGATAATGGTATCTTTATCAGTCAAGAGAAGTATGCGAGAGAGTTAGTTAGTAAATTTGGCTTGACCAATGTGAGTGGAAAACCAACTCCCATGGCAACCAATATAGCGTTAAGTAAGGATGATCTATCCAAAGACGTAGATCAAACCTTGTATAGAGGAATGATTGGATCACTTCTCTATATAACTGCTAGTAGACCAGATATCATGAACAGTGTCTGTCTCTGTGCAAGATATCAATCTCAACCCAAGGAAACTCATCTAAAAGCTGTGAAACGTATCATTCGATATGTTAAACACACCTTTGATTATGGATTGTTCTACCCTAAGAATGATTCATTTGAATTAGTTTCCTACTGTGATGCTGACTATGCTGGGTGTAAGTCAGACCGAAAGAGTACAAGTGGAACTTGTCACTTTCTAGGTCATTCCTTAATTTCCTGGTTTAGTAAAAAGCAGAATACTGTTTCCCTATCAACAACTGAAGCAGAGTATGTTTCTGCTGCTTTAGCTTGTTCTCAAGTTTTGTATATGCAACAAACCTTGAATGATTTTGGTATATCTATCACAAAATCTCCAATTTTCTGTGATAACACTAGTGCCATTAGTTTGTCCAAAAACCCAACTCTCCATGCCCGAACTAAACATATTGACATTAGACACCATTTTCTAAGAGATAACGTAAATAAAGAGAAAATTTTTCTTGATTTCGTTAATTCTGAAAATCAAATAGCTGATATTTTAACCAAACCTTTAGGAGAACCTGTCTTCACCAAGTTAAGAAGAGAATTAGGTATATGTTCTCTTTCTGAAATATAGTATATAGTATAGTAGTATACATAGGGTATATATGAATGATTTCTTAACCATAGCATTTTACAACACCATGTCGACATAGTATTCATGCGTCATGTCGACATGAAACGGTAAAAATGACAATTCGTTTTTCCCTCTAATTTTTGAATGGGTGGTTATTTAATTCACCCATTCCGAGTTTCTCTTCCCTCCAATCATTATTTCTTCATACTACTTTCTGGAAACATCAAATCCATGGCTTCCACATCCAATCCTAATCAAATTTCACCGGTTCCTTTCCCTTTTCCTTCACAAGGCCCTTTCCAAAACTCCATACTTGCTCGTGTCATCAAAATAGAGGAGAAAGTTGATGATTCGCTGCAAATGTTAACTGAAATACAAGTTCAACAATTGAGAATGGCAAGAGAGCAAGAGAAACAAGGGAATATTCTGAGGAATCTTCAAAAATTTCTCATGGATAATCATGCCAATCCAATTGTAATTGAAGATTCTTCTAACATAGGAGCAAATGAAGAAGGAGAAGAAGACGAAGACGAAGAAGAAGAGGAAGAACCAATGGAGGAAGAAACTGATGATGAAGCAGTATGTGTAGGGGAAGTTTGTTTTGATGCTTATGGGAACATTGTGGAACAACATGGAAACTTCTGTTTCCATTACCCAAATTGTCCTGTCCACAAGTCTCCTATCATCAAAAACAACCGTTGAGTTGTTTATTTTCTTGTTTTAGTTATGTGTTTATAAGTTTAAATAGTCATGTATATAGTAATATTGAAATGAATAAAATAATCTGTGGTTACACGTATTATTCTCATTCTTATATTACTTCTGAGTATACAATATTTAGCATTGTTATATCTAGTTTCAGTATTATTAATGATAACACTATCATTAATATCATAGATTTAGGGGGAGTTAATGTCATTTTTTTGTTGATGACAAAGGGGGAGAAGTATAAAATAGGTTAGTTAGGCATAGATTAAGGGGGAGTTATTAGATTTAGGGGGAGTTATAAGGAGAATATAAATATTTTATAAACAAAGGTTGTCATCATCAAAAAGGGGGAGAATGTTAGTCCATAGGATAGTGTTTTTGATGACAACAACTATAGAAGTGTTATAAAATATGTATGTGCAGGAAATCTATATGCAGGTATCAACAAAAGAAGACTGTACAGTAAAGAAGACAAAGATCAAGAGTTCAAGATTGAAGACTCATGAGATTCAAGATATTCAAGAGTTCAAGACAAATAATATAGTTAGGTTAGATATTTGTTAAAACTCCTTGAAAGCACTATCATTCTTTTTTATCCAATTTACTCGTGGAATGGAATCCACTTCGTTCTTGTTAAAGGGATGGAACCCTAGTGAGATGGAACTCACGAAATATCTAGTGGAACGGATAGTAGCCCTATTTTGTTATCCACTAATTTTGATTCAAAATGATTTTCAAAATTATCTCTTGTTTCATAAAATGATTTTCAAATATTCCTTTTCAAAAGAAAAACCTTCGTTCGTATTTCCAAATATGTTTTAGCCTCAAAATCATATTTATCATTTTGTTATATTTTGATTTCAAAATTGTCCTTGATATTTTAGCCTCAAAATCTATTTTAATATTATATTTACTTTAGTTTATTTACCTTGATTTTAAATATATTTTAGTATATATACATATATATATTCATAAGTATTTCTACTTTTAAATACCTTATACAAATACATAGAGTCCATTTGAATAAAGTTGCATATGTTTTAAATCATCATTTTCAAAGAAAAGCAAATCATCATTTTTACTAGACCATGTCGACATCCTCTTTACTTGTCATGTCGACATACTTCCCGTTACAGCAAAGGTTGTTTTCAAAAGAAGTGTCTATTCGTTTAAACCTCTTCGAATGGACACATCCATTCATTCTCTATAAATAGAGACTGTTATGGACGTTTTCCAGTAACTACTTTCTTTATTTTCTCTCCTTTTTATTCCCTTATCTTATTTTCTAATCATCCTATCCATATTCTGCCAAAATCTTAAGTGAATCAATCCAGAATATCTCTAGTTTGATTCTCTGCCACTCTCTTCAAAGAATCTCAGTGCTTATCAGAGTTATAGATACATTTGTACTCAAAGAAACTTGTTTAGGGTTATAAAGGTGTGATCGTGTCCTTGGAAATCGATCGGGTGAACTTGTGTCCTGTGAATCAAGTGGTTCTACCCAGAGACCTGAGAATCTGGAGGGTGTACCTCGTCGCCTTGGAATCGAGGGATTGTAATCTAGATTATTATT
Source organism: Allium fistulosum (assembly GCA_030737815.1). Classification (NCBI taxonomy): domain Eukaryota; kingdom Viridiplantae; phylum Streptophyta; class Magnoliopsida; order Asparagales; family Amaryllidaceae; genus Allium; species Allium fistulosum. Next base: position 148,816,199 of record CM060908.1, read on the forward strand.
GAATAGAAAGCCGTACGAGTTGTGCGGGACTGGATGTAGGGTAACACCGAACCAGTATAAAATTCCTGGTGTGTTCTTTCCTTTACTTGCTTTTTATTTATATTTGCATCTGTTTGTGATTCTGTGATTTGATCTGTGATTGTGTATTTGCATTAAGTTAGTTAAATCAATTTAAATTAAAGAAGTTTTAAAGAAATTCTTAAAACACTATTCACCCCCCCTCTAGTGTTAAATAGCCTTAAGATCATCTTCCGCGTCCCTTTCAGTTCTAGTATTTCATCACCCGACTATGAGGTATAGAAACATTAGTAATTCGTGGAAAATACGGCTTCAGGCCTTTATTAATGAAAAACAACTAAACTGCTTGATTACATAGTTAAAAGGAAACTAAGTTGCGACTGAATGAAAACATACAGGAAATAACTGTGCCTAAAACAAGAAAGAAACATACTAAATGTAATAATGTCGCAAATGCTCGCTGTTCCACGCCCGGGGGAGTGTCACGCCATCAACGGTCGCTAGCTTGAACGTTCCCTCTCCAAGCTTCCGTTCAATGACGTACGGACCTTCCCAGCTGGGATTCATACGCGAAGGTACTGGGAAAACTCGTTTCAAAACGAGATCATCCACATCAAATATCCTTGGGCGGACTCTGCCGTCGTAGTAACGCTTGACTCGGTGCCTATGTGCTGCCGCCCTTAATTCGGCCTCTTCACGTTTTTCATCGATACAATCCAGTGATTCCAACAAGAGGTCCTGATTCATCTTGGGATCATAATATGTCACCCGGTGCGATGGAACTTCAAGTTCCACGGGTATAACGGCTTCAGAGCCGTATGCCAAGGCAAATGGAGTGTTGCCGGTCGCAGACTTGTGGGTAGTTCTATAAGCCCATAATGCCGTCGGGAGTTCATCTACCCACTTGCCTCCGACTTTCTCCAGACGCTTCTTCAGTATTGACTTGATTATTTTATTAACGGCCTCGACTTGTCCGTTAGCTTTTGGGTGTGCAACGGTGGCAAACTTCTTCTCGATGCCATACTTTAAACAGAACTCTTTGAACTCTCTGCTTTCAAATTGCATCCTGTTGTCTGTAATGATGGTGCGAGGAAGGACAAAGCGGCATATAATGTTTCGTACAACGAAGTTAATGACCTTTCTAGAGGTGATTGCGGCCAAGGGTTCTGCCTCAGCCCATTTTGTGAAATAGTCGACTGCAACTATCGCGTATTTCGCACCACCTTTGGATATAGGCAAAGAGCCGATTATGTCGATTCCCCAAATTGCAAATGGCCAGGGACTAACCATTTGTGTGAGTTCCGTTGATGGAGTCCTCGGGATTTTCGCATATCTTTGACACTTGTCACATTTCCTTACGTAGTCTGCAGCGTCCCGATTCACGGTCGGCCAGTAGTATCCATTGCGGAGGATCTTTTTTGCTAGCGTTTGCCCCCCGGTATGGTCACCGCATTCCCCTTCGTGAACCTCTTTCAAGACTCGCTTTGTCTCGTCATGAGCGATGCACCGTAATAAGGGGACTGAGAACCCTTTTCGATACATTAATCCATCCTGCATCACGTATCACGCGGCCTTTCGAAGGATCTGTCGTCTTTCGCTCCTTTTTTCTGGTAAAGCCCCGGTTGTCAGGTATAGTTTGAACGGGGTGATCCACGACTCCTTTTCGATTTCTGTTTCCAACACACGGTCAACTTTCATCTCGTCTATGCTCAGGGCATGCAAGACCTCAATGGGATACAATCCCATTTGTTGCACATCGCCTGTGCTTGCAAACTTAGCCAACAAGTCGGCTTCTTTATTTTGTTCGCGCGGGACATGTGAAATGTCATAACGCTCAAGACTTGACAGTAGTTCTTGGACCTGAACAAGGTACGGAGCAAGCTTCTGTCCCTTTGCTTGGTAATCCCCCCGCACTTGGTAAACCACCAACTGTGAGTCACAAAAGATTTCAACTGATTTGATCCCGAGTTCTCCGACGAGCTTCAAGCCAGCAATCAATGCTTCATATTCTGCTTTGTTATTTGTAGCTGGGAAATCAAGCTTCAAAGCATAACAGATTGATCGATTTTCCAGAGTTATAAGAACTACACCCGCGCCGAAGCAACGGTCGTTCGATGCCCCATCAGTGTATAATTTCCAACGAACGGGGGGAATGACGTCATGATTATCTGGTTCTATGGGTATGGTAAACTCAACGATGAAATCTGCTAATGCTTGTCCTTGTATGGCCCTTCATGGCAAGTAGACGATATCGAACTGGCTCAACTCGATGTTCCATTTTAGCAATCTTCCGAAAGTTTCTGGTCGTTGGAGTACCTGCCGCAGGGGTTAATCGATATAAACACTGATTGAGTGTGCTTGAAAATATGGGCGTAGCTTTCGTGATGCAATCACCAAGCAATAGGCCAATTTCTCAATTTTAGGGTAATTTCTTTCTGCCCCCGTTAGACGCTTGCTAACATAATACACCGGCTTTTGGATTCGTTCCTCCTCGCGAACTAAAGCCGCACTTATCGCATGTGGGGATACAGCCAAGTATACGTACAGCATCTCGTGGTCTACTGGTTTTGACAGCACTGGTGGACTCTCCAGATGCCTCACCAGATCCTGGAATGCTTCCTCACAACTAGACGTCCATTCGAAGTTCCTCTTCCCTTTCTTTATTATATCAAAGAAAGGGATGCACTTGTCAGTTGCCCTGGATATGAATCGACTTAGCGCAGCTACTTTTCCATTCAAGCTTTGTACCTGCTTTATAGTCCTGGGTACTTGCACATCTCGAATAGCTTGGATCTTTTCGGGGTTAGCTTCAATTCCCCGAGCATTGACGATGAATCCCAAAAACTTCCCCGACGCAACGCCGAAGGAACACTTCAGAGGGTTGATCTTCATCCCGTAATACCTGAGTATGTCGAACATTTCAGCCAAGTCTCGAATGTGGTCGTTTGACTGTCGTGACTTCACGAGCATGTCATCCACATAGACTTCCATCGTCCTACCAAGCTGGTCCTTGAACATTCGATTCACCAGACGCTGATAAGTCGCTCCTGCGTTCTTTAGTCCAAAGGGCATTACTACATAGCAATATAGCCCGGCATCTGTAACGAAGCTGGTGTGTTCTTGGTCCAGAATATGCATCTTGATTTGGTTGTATCCCGAGTATGCATCCATGAATGATAACAGCTCATGTCCTGCGGTGGAGTCGACCAACTGATCGATCCTTGGTAACGGGAAACTGTCCTTGGGGCACGCTTTGTTCAAATCAGAATAGTCTATGCAAGTTCTCCATTTCCCATTTGCCTTTATCACCAGTATGGGGTTCGATACCCATTCAGGATAGAGGGCGTCGCGGACGAACCCATTGGCTTTGAGTTTGTCCACCTTCTCTCTGAGAGCAGCAGACCTCTCCGGGTCCATTCCTCTCCTCTTTTGTTTAACAGGGATGTATTTCGGGTCTATGTTCAACATATGACTCGTGATGGCGGGAGAAATCCCACACATATCAGGATGCGTCCAGGCGAAAACATCAAGATTCGCCCGGAGGAAGTCACTAAGGTCTTCAGTCATTGCGGGGCCAAGCTGTGATCCGATCTTCAGTATTCGCGGAGGGTCGTTTTGGCTAACTGAAATGTCAACCATTAGTTCAGCCGGCGCCGCCTTTTCTTCCCTGGGTTTCTCATCGTCGTCTCTCGGATCTATGTCTCTGAAGATCCGAGAATTATGCCCGAGCCAGGGCTCGGGCACTACTTGTCAATTATCCGTGTTAAGGATGCGGACGGGATTGTCCGCAACCTTTCCTTTCTCCCTCCGATGGGCCTCTCGGAGCTCAGCCACATAACAGGAACGACCAGCTGCTTGGTCGCCATGAACAATACCTACTCCTTTGTCAGTCGGGAACTTCAAAGTTAAGCACCACGGGGCTAACGCTGCCCTAAACTCAGCCAGGGCCGGTCGGCCCAAGAAAACATTATACGGAGAATCCACATCCAAAACTACGAATGGTAGGATTCGCACCCTCCGACGCTCGCCTTGTCCCAGTTCAACTGGTAACTCAACATACCCCACTGTATCGGTCGCTGCGCCGTTAAAGCCGTGTATACGAGCCTTGGACGGTTTCAAGTCCTTTGTTTCCATTTTCATTTGGTCATAAGCCTTCTTGAAGATGATGTTGACAGAACTTCCGCAATCAATCAGAATTCTTTTCACATATGCCGGTCCGATCGTCGCAGATATGACCATCGGGTCGATGGTTGGAGCCTCTATTTGATCAGCATCTCTGTTTCTGAACACTATATCGTTTGTCATTATGCGCTGCTGCTTAGCAGGGGTCCCATCCTCCACATTCGAACAGCACTCAAAATCTGCATGCTTCAAGGAACTTGCATACCGCTCCATCTCTTGCCAATTTTTATCCGCGGGGTGAGGTCCGCCGATAATTGTATTTATGACTAGTCTACCCACATTTCGGGCAGGCTCCTCGGGATGACACGGAGCTGGTGCGCGACCTGGGTTGGTCGTTCCCTGTCCTCCTTCCTGTGGATCCTTCACAAATTCTTGCAACTTCTTTTGCCTGATCAACTTCTCGATAGCGTCGTGCAGGTGTCTGCACTCTTGCGTATTGTGCCCATAAGTCTCATGGAAGCGACAATATTTTCCGGTTCTCTTCTGCTCCTCGGTTGATTCATTTGGACGTGGCTTTCTGTACTGAAAAGTATTGCAGGTAGATAGGTAAATGTTCTCGAGAGACGCATTCAGCGGGGTATACTCGTTGTAGCTTGGAATTCTCGATTTCCACTTCCCCGCTTCTCTCTTCTTCCCTTGATTTCTTCCTCCGGACTCCTTAGGCTGCCCGAACTTATTCTGGACATTGACTTGGACCTTTCCCGAGTTGTCCCCGGACTGTTTCACAGCAACATTGCTTTTCATGGACTCTTGGGCAGGTCCTGGTGTCTTATCTCGTCTTACCCATCTAGCTTCCTCTCTCCTTATGAACTGGTGTGCCTTTGAGTAGAAACGCTCTAGCGTAGTCGGAGGTTTTCCTGCCAACCAGTCTCCAAACTCAGAATCCGGATCCACACCTCTCATCACAGCCATTAGGATTGCATGATCGTTGGGATTACTGACTTCAGTTGCCGCAACATGGAACCTTTGTAAATATTCTTTCAATGACTCCCTGGGACTTTGGATTACACTTGACAGAGACATTACGTCCTTTGGACGAGTAGTGTGTATCCTGAACTGCTCAATAAACTTCTTTGCCAACTCCTCGAAATTGGATACAGACCACGGAGGAAGTCGGGTAAACCACATAGTAGCGATCCCAGATAGAGTAATTGGAAAGCATCTACACTTGGTGGCATCATTTGCCCTAGCTGAATCCATCATCCATTCGTACCTCATGACATGCTGTCTAGTGTCACTCAAGCTCCCGGAGAAACACTCTGACGTTACTTGGAGTGATTTCATGCTGCGTGTGCAGAGATAAGCAATCCCAATGACAACTCAATCCTGATGGCATTGACTAAGGGGATTGACCCTGATTCTGAGTTCGGAAATTAGTTAGCCGAGAAGCCGCCTGCGTCATTGGACCATTTCAATTCCAAGGCAGCCCAATTCTTGGGAAGGGAGGATGCGAAACAGTCTAGGAAGCAGGATGATGCAGGACCCAGCGTGGAAGGAATTCAAAGTAACATCGCAGTTAAACAATCCGGGGAGAGTTCTAGAAAAGTTCAGTTGAATATACAAAACAAACAGAACCAGCAGAGGGACAGTGGAAATCAAGGTAAAAAACGAGATCAGAGTCGTGGTCCACAACATAGAGCTCCCATGTTCGACAATTATACCCTATTGAATACATCGTTGGAAAATGTGTATTTGCAGACCTGCAATACCATGCAGTACAAGAAACCTGCCCCGAAGCCGTCAATGGAAAGATAAGTCCAAACAGGGAAGTTTTGTAGATTCCATGAAAGTTATGGCCATAATACAAATGAGTGTCATCATTTACAAGATCTCATTGAAAAGCTGATACGTGAACGGAAGTAGGATCAGTATGTTCGGACGCCGCGGTCGGGAGGTGCGGGCCCATCGAATCAGAATCGTGCACCAAATCAAGAAAGGCAAGAGGAACCCGCTCGAACTGGCGGGAGGTTGGTTATTAATACAATAAGTGGTGGTCCCTATCCAGCAGACCGAAGCTGGAAGGAAATGGAGTCGTATGCCAGCTTTATCAGGCATGCAGACTTTGAGTGTTATAGTAGTTTTGATGAAGGGGCTCCGGCCAAACAACAGAAGACGATGACAGATGACATCGTTTTCTGAAACAAAGATGCTGATAAAGTCGAAGCCCCCACTATCGATCCACTGGTCATCTTAGCTCAAGTAGGTCCTGCTTGGATGAAGAGGATCTTAGTTGACAGTGGAAGCTCTGTGAATATTTTATTTAAACGAGCTTATGACCAAATGAAAATGGAAGCCAAAGATTTAAAGCTTTGCCAATCTCGAATCCATGGTTTCAATGGGAGCGCTACTATACCCACTGGAGTAGTGGAACTACCAGTGGAGTTGGGAGTTGGAGAATGCCGGAGAGTACGGATATTACAGTTCGTTGTGTTGGACATAGACTCCCCTTATAATGCTTTCTTGGGCCGACCGGCCCTCGCTGAATTCAGGGCAGCCATTGCCCCGTGGTGTTTGACTTTGAAGTTTCCCACTGATCGTGGAATAGGAATCATTCAAGGAGATCAGGCTGTTGGGAGAGCCTGTTATGTTGCCGAGCTGTGGGAGGAGCAGCGAAAGGAGAAAGGAAAGGGCATAGAGGAATCTCTCTGCGTCCGTTATGCTGATAATTGACAATTAACGCCTGGGCCTAGGCCCGGGCACCCCAGCCAATTCCAAAGGGATCTTGACCCAAGAGAAACTGAAGATGAAGGAGAATTTAAAGAAAGTCAAGCATCCCCGGCCGAACTGACGATCGATGTCCCAATTGACAACGATGATGATTCAAAGATGATAAAGATTGGCTCTCAGCTAAGCCAGCAAACTCAAGAGGAATTGGTTCAGTTTCTACGGGCGAATCTTGATGTATTCGCCTGGACGCATTCTGATATGTGTGGGATCTCATCGGACATCGCGAGCCACACTTTGAATATTGACCCACGGCATGTCCCGGTCAAACAGAAAAGGCGTGGTATGGATCCAAAGAGATCTGCCGCCCTTAAAGAAGAGGTAGAAAAGCTTAAAACAAACGGGTTCATTCGAGATGCGCTATACCCCGAATGGGTGTCGAATCCCGTGCTCATCCGAAAGTCAAACGGAAAATGGAAAACATGTGTCGATTACTCCGATCCGAATAAAGCTTGTCCTAAAGACAATTTCCTGCTTCCCAAAATTGATCAGCTCGTAGACTCAACAGCTGGACATGAACTCTTATCCTTCATGGATGCGTATTCTGGCTACAATCAGATACCAATGCATTTACCTGATCAAGAACATACCAGCTTCGTAACCAATCTGGGACTTTTTGCTACAAAGTTATGCCATTCGGACTCAAGAATGCCGGGGCTACTTATCAACGATTGGTCAATCGAATGTTTGCCAATCAAATAGGGAAAACCATGGAAGTATATGTAGACGACATGCTTGTGAAGTCACGATTTTCCACTAACCATATTAAAGACCTGGAAACTATGTTTAACATACTTCGAGAATACAGAATGAAGCTCAACCCACTGAAATGTCATTTCGGAGTTGCATCCGGGAAATTCCTTGGGTTTATCGTCAATGCTCGAGGAATCGAAGCTAATCCTGAAAAGATCTGGGCAATCAGAAATCTTAAAACTCCAAAAAATATTAAGCAAGTCCAGAGTCTTAATGGGAAAGTAGCAGCACTGAGCAGGTTCATCTCAAAGTCTAATGACAAATGCATTCCCTTCTTCGATTTGATCCGAAAGGGAAAACGAAACTTTGAATGGACCACAGAGTGTGAGGGCGCTTTCCAAGCATTAATTCAGCATCTATCCACACCGCCTATCCTGTCAAAGCCTATTGATCATGAGAAGTTGTACGTTTACTTGGCGATATTAGAAAACACTATTAGCGCTGCCTTAATTTGAGAAGAAGACCGGATACAGAAGCCAGTATACTACATCAGCAAACGATTGACTGGAGCTGAAAGGAATTATCCGAAACTAGAGAAGTTGGCTTATTGCCTTGTTATTGCATCCAGGAAGCTCCGTCCATATTTCCAGGCACATCCCATTATTGTTTACACCGACCAGCCGTTACGACAGGTCCTTACGCGGCCTGAAACGTCCGGTAGGTTACTTAAGTGGAACATCGAACTGAGTCAGTTTGATATTACTTATACTCCAAGACGAGCCATTCAAGGACAAGTCCTAGCCAATTTCATAGCTGAGTTTACCATTCCAGAGGACTTGCCCGAAACCAGTGAATCTCCCAAATACGTCTGGAAGCTGTACACTGATGGTGCATCTAACGACCGGTGTTCAGGCGCTGGAGTTGTACTTGAAACCCCCGAAGGCCGATCTATATGTTATGCTTTAAAGTTCGATTTTCATGCAACCAATAATGAAGCTGAATATGAAGCCCTCTTAGCTGGATTGAAACTTGCCAGAGATTTGAGAATTATCGCCGTGGAATTTATTGTGATTCACAATTAGTTGTGTGTCAAGTTTGGGGAGAATATCAAGCGAGAGATCGAAGGCTGGCTGCCTACTTAGCTCGAGTTCAGGAAATACTGGACCAGTTTGATTGTTATGCCATTTATTGTATACCTCGAGAACGCAATCAAAAAGCCGATTCGTTGGCAAAGTTAGCCAGCACAGGTGAAGCTCAGCAAATGGGACTCGTTCCCGCAGAGACATTACCTTTCCTAAGTATTGACCGGGTAGAAGCAGATTGGGTATGTGAAACCATCCCCGATAAGGAGTCATGGATGACTCCATTCAGAAATTACCTTGAGCACGGAACCCTACCGGAGCGCAGTAGTGAAAAAAGACAAGTCCTTCGGAAGGCCTCACGATTCACCATCCAGAATGGAGTCACATACAGAAGAGGGTAATCCGTTCCTTTACTCCGGTGTATTGCTCACGATGAAATTAAATGAGTATTACACGATGTACACAAGGGAGAATGTGGCAATCACACCGGGGGGCAAGCACTAGCCAAGAAAATACTTCGATACAGATATTATTGGCCGACTGTGAATCGCGACGCTTCGGACTATGCAAAGAAGTGTGATAAATGTCAAAAGCATGCTCGAATTCCTAGAGCCCCACCTACCGAGATAACACAAATGGTCAGCCCATGGCCGTTTGCAATATGGGGCATCGACATCATTGGCACTCTACCTCTGGCAAAAGGTGGTGCGAAATATGCCATCGTCGCAGTTGATTACTTTACAAAGTGGGCTGAAGCTGAACCTCTTGCTACCATAACGACGAAAAAAGTGATCAACTTTGTAGTCCGCAACATTATCTGTCGATTCGGTCTCCCACACACCATTATTACTGATAACGGAACCCAATTCGACAGTGTTGAATTTAAAGATTTCTGCAAACGGTTTCACATTCAAAAGAAATTCTCTGCAGTCGCACACCCTCAAGCGAACGGACAGGTCGAAGCGGTCAATATAGTTATAAAGTCCATTCTGAAAAAACGACTGGAAAAGGTCGGGGGCTAGTGGGTCGATGAACTTCCTATGGCTTTATGGGCTTACCGAACAACCCACAAGCCCGCGACCGATCACACTCCATTCTCTCTCTCTTATGGTTTAGAAGCTGTTATTCCAGTCGAGTTAGAAGTACCTTCTCATCGTGTGACATACTATGATCCGAAGACAAATGCTATATTACTTGTTGAATCTCTCGATTTACTAGATGAGAAGCGTGAAGAGGCTGATATGAGGGCAGCCGCGTATCGAAGTTGAGTCGCCCGATTGTACAACGCCAAGGAACCTTTGAACTAGGCGATCTCGTCCTGAAAAGGATCTATCCGGTCCCTTCACATATGAAGCCAACATGGGAAGGACCGTATGTTATTGAACGAAGGCTCGAAGATGGTACATTCAAATTATCGACCGTTGATGGTCTTACTCTGCCAAGAGCCTGGAACAACGAAAGTATTCATCGCTACTACACATAACAGGCTATGTTTATTCATTTAGTTTATTTTTCATTTGCAATTTGTTTCTGCATTTCGAAATTAGAATTTGTAATAAGGCAGCTGACTTTGCCGTATTTTCTTATTTCAGCAATAAAATGCAATCTCTTTGAGCCAGAGCTGTGATTTACTTGAAATGCTTCATATGAACGTCACCATGCACGGAGAGCTAAGTTCCACCATACGGTGGGATTTATTCAAATAGGGAGTGATTGTGATGCAACCGGTCACTCGCTAAGTGAAACCCATGCTCGGGGACAAGCCATCACACCAAAATCTAAAAAGGATTGATACACGACAATCCTTCACTCAACTCCAGATTCCCAGAGTGCGAACTAGAGTATAAACTCACAAATATGTTTGCGGAGAGGATGGATTCGTCTACCTGACGACTTCGCCCGTACCCAAACCAAGTTTGAGGAGGGTGGACCCGTCCATCTAACGACCTCACTTGTTAACTCAGAGTGGATGTGATCCGACCATCCACGATCCTGATACGCCTTTCGTTCCCAGAGTGCGAGCGAAATCCAAAAACATGCAACAGATGTGACTGACCATCTGTTCGCCAACTCCGAACTCCCAGAGTGCGAGTCGGAGTATAAACATTAACTCTAAATTCCCAGAGTGTGAATTGGAGTATCAACACCAACTCTGAACTCCCGGAGTGCGAGTCGGAGTATAAACGTTAACTCTAAATTCCCAGAGTGTGAATTGGAGTATAAACGTCAACTCCGAACTCCCAGAGTGCGAGTCGGAGTATAAACATCAACTCCAAATTCCCAGAGTGCGAATTAGAGTATAAACGCCAACTCCGAACTCCCAGAGTGCAATTCGAAGTATAAACATTAACTCCAAGTCCCCAGAGTGCGGACATATAATTAAAACTTAAACCGGCGTGATCAACCGCCAGTGAACAAATGAAAATCCCCGGAGTGCGGATATGATCGCCGATAATTAAACAAGTGGGGTTGGACCACTCAATCTCCACTTGTCTCAAACATCCGTTTAGTGGCACTAGACTCAACGTGTTATAAGTGAAATCCAATCGCTGGCTGATGTTCTACAACTCATCCCCAAGACTGGGAGCAGGACTTAAGCGTCGACCATTGACTGAAGCGGTGCGACGTCAAAATTCAATTCACTTACCGGTCGTGAACCATGTCCACGGTTTCCAGACCTGGCACAAAAAGACAAACTTTACTCGAAAGCTGGAACTTTACAAGTGCATTTCAAACATTGAAACACTTAAGCAAATACACAAGAAGCTAAAAAAGAAGAGTTTCATTTCTACTATTTATGAAAGAAATTCGTGTACAAGTTTGTTCCAAAAAATTCTTACTAGCAGGGGCCGAACCCGCATCTATACACGGCCAACAAAATGAAAATCAAAATAAACCGAGGAAGCATGTCTACTCTTTTTTCTTCCTTGGCTTCCTTTTCGGTGTAGACCCGCTGGAGCCGCCACTACCTTTCCTCTTTGAGCCTTTACTTTTCAGTGGTCGGTCTCCAGGCGGGGGCATGATCTCGACATCCTCCTCCGAGCTCAAATGAATAGGGATGCTTCCTACGGGCGGAGTCGGAGGAACATGATCAAGTGTAGAAGGTGGAATGGGCACACTAGTGTCGAAAACTATACCACTAGGAGATATCATTCTGAGCGGAGCTGGTCCAGGTGCCGCCATCCAACCTCCAAAACTGCCACCATGAGCTGCTGCTTCCATCTCAGCGTCGATCTCGGCCAATATTTCCTCTTCATTAATCGCTCGGGCCTCGTTGGGAGCATTGGTGGTTGCCATTGAAGAGCTTGTAGCAGGAGCGCCTCCACCCACAACAAATGGCAGGTCAGCAAAAGGATCGCTATGATGGCGAAAGAGTTCCTCCATCATCTGCTCATTAAAAACAAGCGTGCTTCCCTGCATTTCATTAAGTGGCGCAGTTGTAGCTACGGTGGTCGCTTCGGTAATGATAGCCTCCTGCGTGTGATGTGATTCTTGAGTGACAGGAGGCGCGACCGGTGCAGCATCGATCATTGGACAAAAAATAAGAGAACTGTTAGAACTTAATTCGAGTGGCGATTCCGACTTAAGACAGATATGTAGAATGTTCAGAGTACCTTCCTTAGTTTGGCTCGTAGATGGCTGAGCGGTTTCAACAACTTGCTCTACGGCCGATCTGGATTGTAGGCAGGGACAACTTGAGGATCCACCGCAGATAAGGGTTCAGGTTGAGTTGACACTGGAACTTCAAGACTTGCATCATGATGTTCAACCCCTGAACCTTCTCCCACTTCCAAGTGCTGGGTGCCGAGTCTCTCCTTCTCATAAGAAATCATTGACTCGTGGAGAATCTTCCTTTCATCTTCATTCAGCAGACGATTCTCGAGCTCAAACTCATCGACAGACTCACCCAGATGCACCGCTTTCTCCTCCTCAACCAATCGGCCCCAGGCATTGTATAAATGTGCCGGGTAATCATTGAGTCAGGCTAGACCCCTGTGCCTCAGCACGTTAGCGTTGTAAACAACAAGAAGGTCCTCAATATCGGCTTCTAGCCTGGACTCGGCCGATTTCACCTCCTCCTCGACCTTAGTCTCCACCTCGCAAACCTTAGCCATGTCTGCGTCCCGTTCACCCCGAAGCAAGACAGCCTATTCGCACGCCTCCTGGGCTGCGTTGTTCGCATCATCCCTTTCCTTGGCCATGTCAGAGAATTTGGCCTTGAGCTCGTTGAGTTCCTTGACCGCTGCATCCCGTTTGGCGGTGATTATAGTATTTCGGTGGCCCATCTCCTCCACCAAGGCAACATGTGTCTGCCTCAACCTATCCATCGCCACAATCGCTTCATCAGCTTTTTTGGAGGCCTCAATTTCAGATTTTCGAGAAGACTCGGCCTCGGTATTGAGCACTTGGATGATTCGGTCTTTTTGAGCAAGTTCGGACTCCATCTTTTCAATCGCTTTGGCCCGCTCAAAGGCCATATTCAAAGCTTTCTCTGCAGCCTTCACCCACTCTCTATACTGGGTGTGGACGTCTTGAATGTAATCATGCATCGTGTTTTCCACCCCTGACGGAATTCTCTTTAAATGAGGGGGGAAGACGTAGCCGTCGAAGCATATGTTTGGGAACTCCTTCCTCAGTTGAGCAATTTTAATAGCCCCTTCCCCCATGGGCTCAGTTATGGCCTGCTCTGCAATTATGGGGGCCACGGTTTCAACTCGCTGGTGATGAGTTTCGGGCCTCAAAGTATGAGAAGACGATCGGTGTCGTGGAGGCTCTGGTGGATGTGAAGTCTGAACAGTTAGTGGAGATGGAATTCTAAGAGGTGGCGAACGGGACCTAGATCGGTGTCTATAGTCTCAATCCCTATCTCGTTCGTATCTATCCTGATTAGAGTACCCGCGATCGCGGTCTCTATCTGAGTCTCTCCTGCGGGGCTCATAATAAGAAGAAGAATTTTGAGTCAAGCGAAGGCTCCCTAACATTGATCCTCTCCCGGACATCGTACCTGAAAGTGAGAAACGGAAGAAAAGTTAGTGATCTCTTGGATTGGACGATTTACGATTATGAATCATGTAGTGCGGTGAAGTGTATGTATGTGCAACCCCCCGACCAACCGGAAATGTCGGCCGCGCTCATAGCAAGCGACTCGCTCAGATCAAGAGCACTATCAAGCTCCTCCATCCCGGTGTCATGTTGAAACGACACATAATCCGGAATCGGAATATCAGCAAGCCCTTCGAAAGGATTCTCTACTTGCGGGGGAGGAGCCTTCGAAATTCTAATTCCAGGAACAGGCAAAGACACAACCACGGATTTCAATCTCATGGATTTAGGACGCTTATGAGCAACTGCCTTGCCTATTCTCCTTCCTCATGAGTCATGAAAACTGCTAGAAGGCCCAGCTATAAGTTCATCGTCAGTGGGTGTTCTCTCCGGATTAACCCCTTCGGTTATCATGGCACCGGGCGCTTTGCGTTTCACCCGCTTCTTCAAGACCGCTCTAAGTGTCCCTTCCAGCCTTATGCTTTGCTTCCGTTCAATCAGCCCGACAATTCTCAAGTTTCTATCGGTCAGAACCGAGTCAATGTTCCTCTCTTCACCCGGAACTGCTTGGAGGATCCGAACTAACTCTCTGAAATACCCACCGTCCGATCGTGAGATTGCGGCTGTAAAAGAAGTGAAGTATGTTAGTTTTGAGAACGATTATTATTATCTCGATAATTCATGAGAAAGACTGCAACACTTACGTCTATCCAACCATCGCCTAGTGAATCCAGGGTGGCATCGAACGTAGAACCATTCTGTTTTAAAGTAACTTAGCCTTCCCCAAGACCCCGTTACTATTTGGCAGTTCCTAACCGCTTCCAAGAATGTGAAAGAAGGGCTATCTCCGCGGCTCTTAATGTTGAAGAGATATCTAATCTCGATCGGCTTTGGTGGTCGAAAGAGAATTTCCATAAAAACAATGAAAGTGCTATTCAGCAAGGCATATCCATTGGGGTGTAGCTGGGATGGAGCGATTCCAAGGAATGATAGCATTTCCCTTATATACTGGTTAAATGGAGGGCGTGTCCCTGCTGTGCAAGCATGACGATTGAAAGCAGTAAACCCCTCTGGGGGAGCATGCGGTCTATCATCTGGCCCTGGCAGTAATACGTCGTCGAGCGACAAGCCATGTCTTAAGCATATCCGTCCCAGCATATCTTCGGAGATGCCGGATGGCACAGAGTCTTGTGGATTGCAGATGAACCGGGCGCCTAGAAACTCGTCCGGAGCTGGATCCATGACTTCGGCCTCGATGGCCGGTATCTCGATTATTGGAGGAATTAAACTCTGAGCTTCCTGTTGCTGTGAGCTTGAAGATTCCATTACTAACTAGCTTATGAGAAACCATCATTAGACGATAATAAGCCCGTGCATCCCCCAGTGTGAAGTGTGTGAATGTGTAGTGCAGTGTAGTGTAGTGCAACCTATTACGTGAAAAAATTCAGCAAAATTAGAGAAAATGTCTGAACGACGAGACATCGAAATTCAATTGGAGTGACCGTCATCGCTGACCGTCACAACCATACCACCTAGACTTCGGAGATCGATCTGGGTTAAAGTTCGTTAAAAGTTTATTAGAATCCAGTTAAGTTACAGTTCCATCGACGAGCTTCGCAAGACAGTCAGATATGCCATTCTAAGGTCAGGTCTAATTATGCAAGTTTGAAGCTCGTCGGGGTTAGTATTTCAAGTGTGCAAGGGATTACAAGTTCTTTAAGGCTCAATTCGTATCGGTCACAAAAGTCCGGTTCGTAACGATAATTCGTATCCATCTATATGCGAGTTCGAATCGGTTAAAGCTGAAGACTTCGAATCGATCCAGGGTAGTCATTTCGTATTGATCATAACTCGACCTCCGTTTCGTATCGATCACTTTATCCTTCATTTCGTATCGATCAAAGGTGTGCCATCTTCGCATCGATCGGTGGCGATCCAAGGCAACTGATATTGAATGGCCACTCCACGATCGGTACGAGAGTAAGGTCGATACGAAACGAAGTGCCTTCTTCTTTCCCAATCGATCGATACGAAGATCGAACTTCCATCTACTAAGTTTTTCGTAAACCTCCGGGCATCATCTTCCCCAAACGATGTAAACACCATTATTTTTCCTCCTCCATCCCTCGACCATGCTCCGAACCAACTCCGACGTCGACATCGCCATGATTTGGCCATGTATGAGAATGGATGAGCAATTGAACTCGAGTCTCATCGTTCTTAAGGCGAGTTCGTCAATTAATTACCTGATTTCGATAACTGGTTTAAGGGATTGAAGGTTTTGATTCGATTCGAAGGCGAGAACAATTTTCTTTCTTGGTCTTTCTATCGATACGAAGGCAAGAGTAAAAAGTAAAAGGCAGAAAGTGAAAAATGTTTCTAAGTCCAAAAAGTAATTATATGGACTCGAGTGTGAAAGGGAGAAACGATTCGCTTCCCAGTCAAAGCGACCGGTTACAACAGGTCCACCACTGAATCGATACGAATGAACTATTCGTATCCATCCACTCGATTTTTATCGATATGAAATCTGTAACAGGGATTTTTCTGAATCACCAAGGTCCATTGATATGAGACTATTGTTCGTATCCATTGCTTCCGACTCCATCCACAGTTCATCGATGTGAACTTCACTGTTCGAATCCATTAAATCACAACTTCCATAGGCCAATATTTATCGATACAAACGCATATTTCGTATCCATTTTTGTGAGTCACATCGATACGAAAAACGCATTTCAATCTTTTGCATCGATTCAGGAGAGGATCGATACGAAGGAACATTCAAAAACAACCATCGAGTGTTGTTGCGATTCGAATTTCACATCGGTTCAGGAGAGGATCGATACGGGATTCGATACGAGAGAACTGACAACGACTCGTAAACGTGCAACGTCAACGAGAGTCAGATCAACATATATGCATATATATTTTCAACATCCACAGCAGGCTTTTAAATCTCCCCGAGATGGCCGAGATGAAAAATCCGAGATATCAGCCAAAATCCGAGATTTGGCAGCCTATTTAGTTATAAGTGTTTTAAATATCGCCCGAGATAGCCGAGATATTTTCCCGAGATATTGGCCAAAATCCGAGATTTAAAACACTGATCCACAGGAATTGGATACTCATCCGATAACGATCACAATCAAACAGCAATCAGCTACAACAATACAAGGTACAATAGTTAAGAATCAACAGTTCATATTACCAAGGAAACCAGTCAAAGATTATAACTTTCAGCGAGAAGACGATAACTGTTCAGAGTGAAAATTGCAGCTTTTCAAAGCACGTCATGTTTCCACAAGACGTACTTTGGGGGGAAAATGTTATCCCGCCTTTTGGCAAGGCCGTGACACCAAGAGCTCGACCAGAAATCAATGACGGTTCATCTTGGAGATCGGTTATACGTAGGCTCACTATGAATATCGACGAATTTCGTTCGAATACGGATCAAGCTACAATTGACAAGACACGACGAGCGAAGCCATGGAAGTCAGCGTTCCAAATTTCAAGTCAATCCGAGTTCATATGCTCAAGTTATGATCGATGCAAGTTGGATGGAAACAACCTCAGCTTCGTATCCATCACTAGGCCACAGTTCGAATCGATCGACTTCGTATCCATCGTCAAGCCACAGTTCGAATCGATCGACTTCATATCCATCGTCAAGCCCTAGTTTGTATCGGTCGGCCAATGTCTACTTCGTATCCATCAGCTGGAGAGCCATGTTCGAATCCATCAGTTTACTCTAGTTCGTATCCATCAGGTGACCGTAGTTCATATCCATAAAACATTCAGGATTCGTATCCATTGAGCCAAGCAACTTCGCCATCTATTCGAATCCATTGCGATATCGCTTGTTCGAATCCATCCAGTCGAAGCAAATTTGATCGATGTGAATAAGAGCTGGCTTGATGGTTACGAACAAAGTCACCTCTACCGATGCGAACTACGCCACTTCCATCGATGCGAACCGGACCATCCCCATCGATTTGAACTATGCCACTTTCATCGATACGAACAAGGCAAAGTTCAAGGGACGACTCGACCAACTCGGCAAAGAAGGTGGATCGATCCGAAGAGTGCTCGCCACGTCACCACCTGATCACATGCAACCATCGATTTGAAATGATCGATTCGAACGAAACAGCGTGCCGAGTAACTCCAATTCGTATCGATCATATCTCGCGATCTACAAGTCCAAATGCTATGAAATTTTCACAGGAGCTTACGTACAAGATAAAGAATGTTCACACCAAGTTTCGACTCCATTGGACGAAATCTTGATCGATATGAAATTCGTTCGTATCGATCACGGATCGAGCCGAAACTTCATGGGCTCGGTCGCGTGGGCCCACTCACGTGCCAAAAGAAGTCTCCCGAAATCTGAGCGAATTATCAGCCTCCTACACCTATAAATAGAGCCCCAGGGCCTACAGAGAAAGGATCGTTTGACGCTCCAACGCCCAGACTCTGCCGGATTGAATCCCATACTCCATTACTGCTGTTGTACTCGAATTTCATAGCTTTAATTCGCTGTAACCTGCTGCAATCAATTGTAATCATCAAAGAAACATCAATAAAGTGATCAACTTCATAGTGGACATAGGAAATACGTCGAACCACTCTAAATTCCTGTGTTTCTGTGCGTTTTTATTATTTACATATCTGTTTTTGGAGTTTTTGTTAGATAATCCTCTTTTTCCATTTGATTTCTTCATTTTTATCTCTTCAAAAACTTCCGAAGAGTGTTGTGCCCATTTTTGGTACAAATAATATTATTGGTTTGGATATATTCCTGCCCCCAAGAGCGGATGAGACCCTATTACGTTCCCGTGTAAGAGCGGATGACCGCTTGTATACGAATCCTGCCTCAAGGCGGTTGATTTGTATTTTATGATTTTATACTGTTGTGATGCAGCGGGAAACAGGTTGGAGGGATCCAACGGGATTCCTCGCTATTGTTGAATTGTTTCAATAATATTTCTTTTATGTGGGTTATTGAAAAATAAACCTGATTATGGACGCTATGGTTATAAAATTGTTATATGTTTGAAATCTAAAACCCAGTAGTGATAGAAAATCAATAATCGATATTGGTTAAGCGTTGGGTAGCTATTGGCCTTAAATTAGTGTTTTGAAATATTATAAATTGCCATGAATTTAATTGATTTTGAGATGGGAAATGATTTTAAATCCGAAAATTGGGTTTTCGGAAAAGTATTGCTTTAAAGTTATTTAATTATATTAATATTGTGTTAATTTTATTTAATTATATTAGTATTGTTTTAAAGTTATTTAATTATATTAATATTGTTTTAAAAGTCATTTGCTTATAGTTAATATTATTTTAAAGTATTTATCAAAATGTTAATATCTTGAAAAAGTAATTATTTAAGGATAATTATGGTTTGAAATTAATAAAAAGGATTTATATGTAAGGTTTTGAAAATAAAATATTATTATTTATAATAAGGGTAAAGATTAATTGTTATTATTTCTAAAATGATTAATTATTATTTTAAGATGTTTAAGATTAATAATTATTATTTATTTATTCATAATTGTTAGCTTCAATAATTATTTTTATATAATACTGTTTAGAAGTAAATGATCCTTATTTGTTTGTAAATGCGTTCGATACTCATAAGTTGAATTTTATATATGGACTTGGATTTATTGAGGGAAGTTAAAAAATGGTTTGAGACCTAAGGGAATATTATTTACAAGGTGAAAGAGTTTTAGTAATGGTTAGATATTTATAAACGAGTTTTAAGAAATGGGTTTATAGATTTATAAAAGGAGTTTTATAAATGATTTTATGGGTTTATAAAGGATTTATAGCTGATTTTTGAAATGTACATAAAGAATATATAAATGATTGAAATGTATAAAAGAAGTTTTATACATGTTCCAGGAGTTTTATAAAAGGGTTTATAAATGGTTTTAGAGAATTATAAGGAGTTCATGAATGATTTTCAAATCTAATAAAAAGAAGATCTTTCTCAGTTTCGTAAATATACTTATACCGTTGAGATAAGTATATGGATATTCTCTAAGTATTGAAAATATAAGGATTGGTGGATATATCTGTGTAAAAGTATTCTTATACAAGTAATTTACAAAGTGGTTTTTATTTACGAAAGATTTATAAAAGGAGGCTAGTGGTTGCTTATATGCTTAACCAATGTTGGTTTTCCCTATGGAATAAATCCTTGATTGAATGTTGTTATTCGATAGTTAAATAACCGACTATCGAAATTGGACCCAAAACGTAACTTTGGAAATATCTAGGAGAAACACGTGAGTTATATGGCACAGTCATCTCCGATGATGCTGTACTGTGCATATAAATCTCATTTCGTTCTCCTAGGACAATGATAAGGTCCATCCACTAACGGTTAGGAGGTGATCTCCATTCTCATCTTTGATTGTTTACTTCCTAAAGAACCGGGGTTGAGTTTACCGGAAATTATCGAACGTTGTTTCGAAGAGACCGGGATCGGGTATGTTGTCCAAAAACCACTTCGATCCAACGAATGTGTTTTGAAGTGAAGACATCTTCAAGATGATGGAGTTATAGACGGAGCTCTCAAGTGTTTCGTTCAGTCCCAGAATGAACTTATATGGATGAATGCTGTTTTTTCATTGTTGCATACAAGGCAGTATTAGCATTCCAAGTGGGAAGTGCTATATAAAAGGTAAAACGTAGCCTCAAGCCTCATCAACTAGGAATGACTAAAATATGGGAGATGTAGTAGGGCTAAGTGGATCGCTCCCAAGTAGGGTATGATCATCCCTATCTAGAGTCGCTATTATCTCTCATTTGTATGCTTCGGGGCCCATCAACGGAGGGGCGATCATATTCGATACTATCCAGTAAAGGGTGGGCCGGTTCTGTGTTGGTAGAGGTCGATAGGTTCGACCTCGATGTTATTTTATCTAGAGATGCACCATGACAGGCGGTACCCCAGTAGCCTAGTCATTGTATGGAATCCATTCTCCAATAAGCGTCGTACAGAGTTAGTTGTGCCCAACTATGCTGAAACGTGAGATGCAAGCATTTCAGCTATATTCATATTTTACTTTAACCCTTGGACATTATTATAATATAAATTGATTTTCTATAGAAATTTTTTTGGTTATCGTAAGGTAAAAAATCGTCCGTGTTTATGTGCGGCGTGGTCTTACGAGTTACTCTTGATTTTCAAAGGTTTTCAATAACTTTAAAATCCAGTTGGGAGTGTTTTCTCACACTGGTTTTCCAGATTGACTCAGGTGTTATCTTATTATAATGCTCGGGTCAGACCGAGCATATTACAGATATAGTTGGATGCTTTGGAGCTTCAGGAGATGAGTTGGAGGCCTAGAGACATATTCACGTATATGGTTATTTTCCATTGTATTCATTGATGGTATTTATCAGTATTGTAAGGACAGGCTTTTATAACTGTCCAGGCTGAAATATATTAGTATACTCTGACTGATGCCTGTATATATACATATATTACAGTTTGTTTTGTGTAAAGATTTGTTGCATATTATATATTATTCGTGCCGCTGTGAGATTCTATGTTGTTTAGTTTTCTTCTTATCTTCTTCCTTCTTTCTTTTTCCTCTAACATTGGGTTTTCCGGCATTCGATTGTTCGACACGCAATACAATGGACGTATTAGTGTATTGATTTTCGAGGGTCAAAAATCCTGGCTGTTACACGTATTCTTATAAGCAAAACCCTGTGCTGCATGACTCGTGGCACAATCTGGTACCTAGAGATAGGTACCAACTCCATTGATCAAGGATCAGGACAAAGGGGCATAACTATAATGGTTGATCGGATAATTTGACCCTAACCCTCCGGTATTGACTAATGCTCGAAGATAGGCAAAGTCAACGAGGGATGCCTAGGATAGGGCAACAATAGCATCGGTTTTCGAAGATAGAAACTGGTGCGCGGTTGAAATTTTAATAACCATGCTTGCGGCTTGGTGGGAGGTGCTAGGTCGAGGGTAAGTGAGGAAGGTCAAAGGATATTGTTAGTAAACACCCGAAGATAGATGAGACCAAGAGCGGGTACCCATAGATAAGCGTCCCAAGCACCAGTTCTAGGATATAGGAACTGGTGTATGACCAGGTTTTCATGATCGCGTTTTGTATCCCAGTAGGATATGGTTATCGATTTCTTTCGATCAACACATGGAGAAAGGTGAGATCAGAAATGGATGCCTGGAAATGGGTACAATCAAACTCCTTTGGTTCAAAACCAAGATCGATAGAGTATAATCAGACTAGGGGCAATCGGATAATTTGTTCCGCATTGTTGACCTTCGACCGATGCTTGAGGATATGCAAAGTCAAGGGTGATGCTCAGATTTTGGCATCTGGAATGCCAAGTCCCAGAGATAGGACTTGGTGTGTAATGGAATTACAAGGAAGTATGACCCCACACTACTACAAAACAGGCCATTTGCATCGGTTGTTTACCCCCCTTTTGCATTAGTTCAACAACTGATGCATATGCAACCGATACAACAGGCTTAACACTTTTGCATCAGTTCTGAAACCGATGCAAAACGGTCCTTTTTGCATCGGTTGTTACTAACAACTGATGCAAAATATCATGGTTGGTTGTTTGGACACAGCCCCCATGTTGCATCGGTTGTAATGAAAACCGATGCAACTAATCCCTCTATTGTATCGGTTTTTTATAACAACCGATGCAAACTAATCCCTCTATTGCATCAGTTATTTATACCTGATGCAAAAAATCCATTCTCAGAAACCATTATTACAGTACTCAAATAGACTATATATATATTATTGATTATAACAAACAATTATTGCATGCAATATTACTATCATTCAAAATTAAATTTGATGGCAAATACATAATCAGATTTAATAATTCTACAAAAGAATGAAAAACATAAATAAATTCTAAAGAAAAATAAAATTAGAGGCATGAAACAGAAGAGTTACAACTGATATACTTGTCTAGAATCAATCAACCAAAGATGACTGAACTGTATGAAGGTAGTATCAATGTTGGCTAATGAATTAGTAAGCATTGTAGATGAGGGTATTCCACAAGCTGTTTCTTGTATTGCTGTCTATAAATGAACGAACAGATGGCTCCCTTCCAAGATAATCTCTTATAATTTCATTTGGGTCTTTAGCTCCTCCTGGTGCCAGCACCTGCATATGTATAGTTTAGCTGTTAGCCACTCCCAAAGAACTGAATGAAGAAGAAAACTGCCAATACATTACAAATCAAAATGTGCATACATGTGTATGAATGTGTACAAGTTCTTTACATACCAGCAGAGATAAAATACAAGCACTTATTTTAAAGTGAAGTGCTACAATATTGGTTCTTGGAAACTGCAGTTCTAAGGCATATCACTAAACATCCTAACTTTATAACTGTTCCCTATCTTTGAGTTGTTTCAAACCTTTCAATGCATTCTACCCCCAACAAATACAAATATGATGCAACTGATTACATATACATAACCTCGAAGTGATAGGAAAGGACATTACCTTATTCCTAAACTGCAAGCCAGCATTCTGATTTAGCAAAAAATCTTCAAACTTTGAAGCATAAACATCGGTAGCAAGAACCTGTAAGATTCTATGAAGAATGAGCTCTGCTAAACATTAAATATAAAATACCTTACATGAAAAAACATTCTTCACTATAAATGTTAGTATAGCAAACGGCTTCATAGCCAACTACGTAGCGAGGAAAACACAAAGCTGGGTTGGTTCCTTCTAATAAAGGTATCCCCAACATCACCTAAAAAATTAACCAAGATCAAAAGTTAAATCAAACAAAACAAAAACCCAAAAAATGAAATGAAAAATGTGCAAGAAAGGATATAAGGATTTAATAACGCTACGTATACTTTCTATTCTAAACACTGCATTTATTATCCATACATGCATTGAAGAGAACACTATATTCTAATGCAAACAATGCAAAAGAAAAGATTTTCAAAATGTTTACTATTATATTAAATAAGAACATGTAAAATAAGCACACCTGAAGGAAGTATTTCCTATCAGTTCAGCCAATGAGTTAAATTCAATTTGGATTCAGCTTCCAACATCTGAAGGAAGTCTTTCCACTATAGTCTGGCCTCTAGTCTTCTTTTTCGAAATCTAATTTACATCAATGTCTTCAGATTTCCATTGCTGTTTCAAGATTTCCATCGATTTGCAATAGTAGTGCCTGCAATTGAGTTGCTTGCATTACCAACATAAGTGTTTTCCAAAGGTGGCTCAATATGCTCTCCCATTGCATTAGACCCGTTGAATGCATATGTGGATTCTTCGAGTCTTTTTTGATTGAGTGAAATCTTCTTGTTCATTGTCTTCTTTATACTTTTGATAATTTTCTGTAGGTAAAACAGAATTTTGAGCATGTCAGAGAACTATTATCAATAACTGAATTTCAAGCTATAAGAAAAACTACCATTATAAACAAGGCTGCATATAATACAGATCATATATATGGCTTTACTTCGCACAAATCAAATTGTAAAATAAATTACTCACTTGACTACTTGACTATTCATATATGCACCTTATGTTTTTTAGAGGAATACAAGTATATTAATAGTACAGCTAATTCACCATGTTTGGTGACTTATGGACAAAGTGACCTTTATTTAGTTGGATTGTTGGTTGAATTCAGGAGCAAATATCACATTTTGAAGACTCTACTTCAGTTAGCACAGCTAATAGTGAATAGACTCATTTGACTCTTTTTATTATACTTGTATAAATTTGTAAGAATAAAGGATTTCTTTTTAGATGAGTTTTATAAATTGACTTATTTCAAGCATAGGTTTTAAAACTTATTTCAAATATTGACCTAATTTTAAGGTTTAAAAAAATAATCATGCCCATTTATGGAATATGTATGTTTTCTTCAGACTTTGTTACAATTTATTGTTTGCTTACTCCCCGAAAACAAAAGAACAAAATCAAATAACACGTTCTCATTTCATAAATTCGCATATATCTTGATCTTAGTAGCTGACATCCATATTTGAAATAAGTTTTAAATAAAGTCCGTCCTTGGAATTATATATTTCAAAATGCTTATATGAAGTTTTTGTCCAAAACTTAATTATCAAACCAAACTCGGTAAAAAGTTGAATTTACCTGCACGCCTTCAATGATACTCAACCAGTCAACATTGACTACTAATATTTATCTTCAAAGAGATTTGAGCTAAGCTAGCTAGTAGATGTTTTAGGATACGTATTTCATGGATTTTTTCCTAATTTGAAACATGTTCTCAGTTGAATCAACAATCTGTATTACAACTTGAAAAAAGTTAAGAAGTAATGTTTTTTAAGTGCAGTTCTAAATAAATATATTGTTCAGACTAGTCTTACATTAAACAAAAATAATGTTTCTTCACATTAACGATTAGTTTCGTGATAATAAGTGATTATTTAATATAGAGTATAGTATGAAAGAATGAAATAATGCTAGTGATTGTAACCAAGCAAACAAAGATAATCTTACTAAGAGCTTGAGTTTTTCTTCTACGATCAGGCGTCCAAAACGTAGTGGATGGAACCACCTTAGCAGGTCCACATGTGTACCCAAACCCGGGTCCAAGCAAAGTGAAATTCATGGGCAACTTAACCGTCTTATTGTTCGTGCCAGCTTGACCAACGCTCACTTGAAAAGCCGAAACATAGGCCGAAGGATCCTGACGGTACGATCCCACCACACCTCCTTTGCAACAGTTTGTAATCTGCTGATTGTAAGGCACACCGGGCAGCAAATCCACAACTGTAGGTGTTTTTTTTGCAGCAGTGGGGAATGTTTCCTTTGAATTTTGAGCAGTCACCTTGCTTAGTTGTTTGTGCTCCTACCACTGACCATATCACTTCCTTTTTCGCCCATGACCAACCCAGGGTCCAGCCCGGGCTCATTATGTGTCGATACATTTGAAAATTGTTCATTGTCACTACTGCCTGTTACATAATCGGATCACTAAGTTATCATAACTCATGGTTGATTATATTTTTTACCTAAAGAATCAGATTTCAAGGGAAGCATAGATTCATTCATAGAAATTTATGAGCAGTGTTCGTTTTATATGGATATTAAAGAAAAGGGAAACTGTAGTGCTTACCACATAACCATCTGGTGTCCAAGACATTACATCCCATTTAAGGGTGATATTACCAGTTGGGTCAAGTGGATCATAGGCCACTGCAAAAGATAACAGAAATAACATTAAGCATTTATATTAATCATGATATATACTATGTATATGTGCATAAAATGAGAAAAATTGACATTAACCTACCGAAGAAATCATTAAAACAGCAACAATGATTATGATAATGCATTTCATTCCACGGCAGTATGTGTGCATTTTACTACTTGAGTAGAAGAACCAGTTATGTGATAAAAGGAGAACGAAAGCGATCAAGGGAGTTTTATAGAGGGACTTGAAGAAGAAAAATTCAAAATGGATTGATGTCTCAACAGCAAGTTAGTTGTTGTTAAGCCTAAATAACTAGATCTGGATGTGGAATATCAGTTAGCCTTCTGCTCATAGAGATAATTTCACGATCAAAGATGAATTCAAGTACTTATCTGAAGTTTGACGTCTTTAAGCACCTAGGAGTCTTGCTGGTAGTGTATCTTCACTCTTCGAACTTACTTGAGAACTTTGCTCGCTTCTCAAATTACATGTCTGAGTTTAATTTACATACAATCAAAGAATAATTACAATCAAGTTCATAACGAGCAAGCTCTAGGTGATAATTTGTCTGCTTCTCCTCCTAGGAGCTCGAAGCTGCATAAGAAATACACTCAAATTACTTTCTAGCACGTATCTCTGCATTTAGAAGGAAGATTGGAGGAATAAATTGAACTTGGCTGAAGCTTCTGCTTTGCGTTGGATTTTTAGTAGCCCCGCCATTTGATTTCTTAGCAAGTAAGCCTAAACTGGGCTTCATTGAATGCTCTGTTCGGTTTAGATACAAGATGTTTATGGATGGTTCCTGATAGCGGTTCCAAATCATGTAAACAACGATTCCCAAATCGCGAGTTCCTAATTCACTGAGACCAACTACACGTGACCAACCCACCAGCGACTGAAATCCCCAAATCAAATTCAACGCATCGAATCCCCTAGAATCCGCAACTGAATTTGAGAATTGCTTACGAGAGCCGATTTTGATTTGGCTTTGAGATTTTCTTTTGAATTCGAATCGAGACATGAGTTTATAAATTGACATTAGATTTCATTTGATTTGAAATCGTTCAATTTGATTTGAAGTCGTTCAATTGAACGAAAATAAAGTTCCTTTTGTTTTCTTCTTAATGGGGTACGGGGGAAGTGGAGGGATAAATCAAAGCTAAGCGGGAAATGAAAAGTTAAGGGGAGGGAAAATGAAAGTTGGAGTAGCAAACTGATGGAAAATGAATGCAAACTAATGTAGTTGCATCGGTTGAATTTAAAACCGATGCGACTAAAACTATTTGCACGTACAAATTGCATCGGTTGTTGGTGACAACCGATGCAAATTTGATTTTTTATTATCTATTGCTTTTCACGTAACAATTGCATCGGTTATTAAGATGGAACTGATGCAAATAGTTCTATTTGCATCAGTTTTTACTTCAACTGATGCAAATGAGGCGAAGCAATATGCACTTTTTGTACTAGTGCCACTCACAGCCTAGTAGGGTACGCTTGGCCGAGGTTGAGTGACGAAGGTCAATGGATGATATCGATCATGCCCAGTTATTGGCAAGGCCGAGGGCGTCAGGATATAGACATCCAAACCGCCGTTTCCCGAAGATAGGAAACGGACACGGAACTCGGTTTTATTTAGAACCCATTAATGGTTAAGAGAAACTTGACTAGGAGTAAATAGGAATAACTACAAAGTTGGTTAGTATTAGTTTTGTTTAGCCAAATGGAAACACTTTAGCAGCATAAAACATAACTAATGGAATGTAACTAAAGCAATTGCAGGAATTTTACCTATATATACAGTGTTGCAGTAAGTAAAAGCAATGCACCGACACAGGCATGTGTAATATGGATGAATAGCAATACTATCAGTTATATTATATATGTAGGCAATTGTATATAGGCAGGTATAACATGCAAAAATGCAAAAATGTAAACGAGACAAAGATTGAACTGAAAAACAATATTTCATCACATTCACTTATATACAATAGTTGCAAGTGCCGGTCCCGCACAAGCACAACCTATGTACAACTAAAGAAAAGTAAAAGGAGTACAACTGAAATGAGACAAAAAGAAACCGTCTCTACAAAGGCCAAGTGGAGAGCCTACTTCTTCTTCTTGCCCTAGCGATCGGTGCCACCCGAACCATCGTGAGATCTCTTTGAGCCCTTGTTTCCCTTGTGCTTTCCCTTGGGGTGCTTCCTTTGGAGGAAGTGGTATCTCCTTCAGTGATTGTGATGGTAGGATCTTTGGGTTGGTCAATAGGGGGCTCAGGAGTCTCTATGGAAGCACTGGTGCTACTGCCCTTAGGAGGCTTAATGGTAATATGAAGGATTCTCGGAGAAGTATTTAGCACTTTAGTGGCGGTATATTTTTCAATTCCGAGCTTGATTTTGATTTTCACCTTGGACATGTCGGTCTTGCACCTCTCTATCATGGACATAAGGTCAGTTAGGCCCGAGGCACTGGTAATGGTTACGTCTTCCCCCAGGGACTGGGAAGTGTCATCCAATCCCTCCAATGCGTGATTTTCTCTAAATCGAAAACAAGGATGAAACTGGAGGGAAGAATTAGAGTGACCAGTCCCATGTTGACATAGGTAGTTTTGGTAGAGATAGCAATGGGACTAAGCCTTATGTGATTGGTGGTGGAGGAAGCAACGGGTGACCTATAAGTTCATTAAAAGTGAAGTAAAGGTTAGTCACGGTCTCGGCCGATAACTAAAGCTTCTCAAACACCGTAGAGATGAGAGAAATACTTCACTTATTGGAGTTTCCTTAGTAGGAGATACGGCAATTTCACCCTCTTCTGTAGTCGACAGGATGGATTGAGAAATAGAGATAGGAATATAGGACTCGTCGGTAGCCATGGGGATGGAAGCCAAAGTTGAAGCACATGCAACCTCAGAGCTAGCCCCTTCAGATGTTGGAATATCCACTGTAAAATCTTGGACTTTTGGAGATGATGATTCTGCATGGCTCGATGCGTTTGGACAATCAAGAGATTCATTGGTAACTTCAGCAACAGCGACATTCTACTCAACCAGGATAGCTTTTCCCTCTTCAAGCCTTTCAATGTCATCGACGTCAAGGTATTTAGCTTTTAATTGATCCTCGTTGAGGCCTTCACCGGATGCAATCGCACATGCACTATCTCTTTCTAGGTGTCGACTAGAGGACAGAATAAGCACTTTCTAACCACTTTAGTTGAATTGGATGGTTTTAGCAAAAGACTACTGAAGGGTGGAATTTTCAGGTCTTCTTTTACTTGGCACCTACTCTTTTAACTCCATTAGCTCTCCTACTGCTCCAACATGGTCGATCCGAGCCTCTTATTTCTCCTCTTTTTACAATTGCAAGGTGGATTCAAGCTTCTCAACATCGGCACGGTGTTTCTGGATCTCGACTTCCATGTCCTGAAAGCCTTGTCTTTTTCTAGGAGGGTCAGGTCCTTGGTTGCGAGCTACGCCTTAAGATAGGCATTCTTTTCGTGGGCAGCCTTAACTTGATCTTTCACCACAACCATGGCTTGATCTTGAGTATGTTTCATCTTTGTGACCAATTCTTTAGCGTTCTTTGCCGATGTCCGAGCTGCATCACTATCTTCTATAGCTTTGGTTTACTCTTCTTGTATTCATCGATAATGCTATCGTAGCTCTTCTTCTCCGACTTAAATGATTGGATATCAGTTTGGTGGATTCTATTGACATCATAGAGGGAGAAGGAGAGTTCCTTCTGCTTGAACCCTTAGTCTATTAATTCCTTGATGTCTCCTACCTTGTAGTTGGCCTCTTGCCAGGAATATCATTAAAGTCATAATCAAATTTTACCCCGATCGGGAAATGATTTGGGAAGACAGCTTGCATTCCGCTTGGCGGGGTTGGAGATGGGGCTAGACGGATATAGACCTCTTTGGATTGATGGGGGTAAAGGAATAGTGATGTCTAGAGAAAGTGATGGTGGAGGTTGATGCAAACAAAGCAGTGGCTTAGATAGAGGTGGGGGAAGGCTAGAAGAAGAACCATAGTGGTCATGTGAGTCCTTGTGTCTTTTCCCTCTATTATAGTATTCTTTCTCTTCCCCGTGCCACTTCTTTCTTGCTTTCTGCCTGGCAGTCTGCTTCGCTTGGCATTCTCTGTCTTTCTTTCGTGCCCTCTCTTCATTCGTTTCCGTTTCTCTGTAAGAGCTGGCACAATATGGGTATGGTTTAGGAGTAAGTCTCCTTTGTTCGGAGACACCAGAGTGAAGTTAACTAAAATGGTCTCTTCCCATTGTACTTGAAATGAAAGAAAGGATCGTATCAGTTTCGGAACATTGAAGAAATGGCAAATGTAAGTTGTGAGTGTTCGTGATCCTAGAAGTTATAGAGTGATGGTGTTGCAGTAAGTACTCTACAAACCATGTTCAAAAGGTAGTAAAGATGGAATCTCGTTTCTCTTGGTTAGGATGCCCTCTGATGGGCAGTTGAATCAAGGAGAACACTCAATAAGAAGATCACTAATAGGAATGTCAAGATCACTCAACGAGTCAAATATGTTTTTGGAGTAACCGACAGGAGGAGTCACCTTGACAATTGGCATCGTGCTCGGTTCTATATACTTTTGATAGGTTCTGATGACTATTCACTTCAGATGTGACATGACGGGAACTACGGTACCTTCTAGAGACATCTCTTTGTTTAACTTGTCTCCTCCGTGATCGAATTCCTCCTCATCATCATCCTCGTTGCCTTCTTCTTCTTCTTTATTAACTACTTCGCCTCCTACTATTCGTTCTCCTCCTTCATGTATTGTTTTGCATCTCGACTCTTTCTTCTCCTCCCCCTTATACTTCATTGGTTATATTTTCTTCCATTGCTCTTCCGGCAGTTTCATTAACATTTGCAGTCCACGACGAGCCTCCAGGACCCTCTTGGATATCTTTACTGGAGCTGCGAATGGGAGCCGAAGACCTAGTAGAAAACCTGGAACCACTTGGTGGAACTTCAGCAGGAATGGCAATACGTTTAGGGTGCACAAGACTACATTGACGAAGGTTTTCATTCGCCAATAGGTAAACGGTAGTGCGAACCCTGTCGACTCTTTTGAGGGTCTAAAAGGTCTCGGAGTGCACTTCGCTCCTATCCCGAGTAGGAATATCTATAAAGAGGGTGGGAAAGCAGTTAGATGCTTGGATAATAAGAGTCTAAGTATGGGAAGAATGGAAAGGAAGAGGTCTTACTCTCGAACAACCAGAGATGGTTGAAGTTGTATGGACATCGAACGAAGAAATACCCATTCTTGAAATATGAGCGCTTGTTGAGAAGCGTTTAGATAACCTTACATCGACATCAGGCTTGAATAATCATAACCGTTGGGGTGAACCTAAGTAGGGGCGAGCCAAGATCTTGAAGGAACATACGAAGGAATTGATTGAAGGGTGGTATAGCGCTGCCTAGGCATATGTACCTTTTAAGCTATGTAGCCTAGTGAAGCATTGTGCACCGGTTGGTTAAATATCGGGAGCAGGATATCACTCTATGGTATTCCATGACGGAAGCATATAGTCTAGAGCGACTTGGCAGTTAGGATGACTAGCATTTGTTCGGGAAGATCATCTAGAACTCTTAAGCCAACTTGTTCATTAAGAGGAGGAGGTTGGTTCTGAATTGGAGTCGTTGGAACTATCATCCCTTATAGCTCTACGGCGACTGAACGTCTTGTTCTAGGAGGCATAGATGTTGAGGCCCGAGATGCGGTAGACTCGACTTTAGGAGGGGTTGACGGCCCTACGCCAACATTGAATCAATGTGAATGGCATGTCATTTTGGATAGGAAAACTCGATATTGAACATGATCGTGTATGTTTTATTTTGATATTTTATTTTAATATAAACCAATGTGACCGACGCCTAGAATCTAATGGATGTCGACATTGGTTGACCAATCAGATTTTGAACGTCGACTGGGGCAATTAAAATTGTCAATCTATGCAATGTGTGTCCCGTGTCCTATATATGATGAACATACCATTCTATATAGATAGCCCGCTCGTGCTAGAAAACGAGCACCATTGCATGATGGAACTGTGTGTCAGATCTTATCTGTTATCATCGGATAATCGATAATAAAGCTGCTTCCGGAGTGACATAGGGTATTCGTTTAAGGGAATATAAGATATGGAGTAACTGGGAGTGCCATATGATGGAATTGTTCGGATATTGGAGTGCATTAGACATGACCATTCTTTGGAAAAGAAACATTTGTTGAACTTTGAAGTGGAATTTCATAATCGATCATGTGGCAATGAACTTTAAAATACACACTTGGATTATAAAGCATGGAACGGAATGGGTGTTGTTCCAAAACCAAGGAGGACCCGAAGCAAGGCCATGAGGGTCTCGAAACTAGCACTTAGTGGGTAGAGAACTACCATGACTCGAGTAGTTCCTATGTTGGCTCTGGGTCATGCTTGGGGTCACCATAGGAATGTTATATGTTTGCAACGGTCAAAATAAGGCATGGTTAGATAATGAATTTCAAGCCCAAGCTATCATCGGCGTAGGTAAACTCATGCCCCGGTCGGCGGTAACTCCACCACTACGAGA
Organism: Allium fistulosum; assembly: GCA_030737815.1. NCBI lineage: Eukaryota > Viridiplantae > Streptophyta > Magnoliopsida > Asparagales > Amaryllidaceae > Allium > Allium fistulosum. The sequence goes on from CM060908.1 coordinate 148,848,767, forward strand.
CTGCCAAAGGACTCTCCTTTACTTGGATCTAGACCTAAAGTCAAAAGAGTTTGGTGCCAATCTCTTTTAAGAAGACAACGATGTTCAAAGTAGGTAGCAGGCAATGACGACAACAAGAAGGTAGTGGCGGCGGTTTTGGTTTGTCGACAGCAAGCGATCTTGACTTGGGGCATTGGGTCGTAAGGAATCAACACCGGGATCTAAAAGAAGGCATAGAAAGTGGAAAATGAGACCATGTTTAAAATTCTCTAAGCATTAGGTTATATAGGGATTAGCACGATTCAATATTTCATGTCGGTACCGGTTTGAAGTAATCGATACCAACATGAATTTTTGAGACTAAATATGAAACAATAAGGAGAGATGGAAATAAGGAAGGGAATATGTACCTGCTTGAGGTGTGGAAGATCTTTAGAGTGTAGATCTTGACCTTGGCATAGAGAGTGGTGCTATTGCTATTTAAAGCAATGGAACAAATGTACCTGGAATAGAGACAACACTTTAAAGCAACTCTTGGATGACCAGTGGGCTAATATGGATAATGATATGTGCTTGTCTTAATCCGAAACGTGCTTTGTTTCTAACAGAAGCATACTTTGGGAGGCAAGTGTTATCTGGCTTTTATACCAAGTGGCTTTCTGATGGATCTAGATGTTAGAATAAAGACATAATGGTTCAATGACTTGGAAGCATGCTTGGAAGGATGATGAAGGTGGCTTCAAGAATTTTGGGTCCATAATGAACTAAGGAAACAGGTCAAAACTGACCTCTTTTGAGGTCAATACCAAGATAATATTAAGCACGTTGGCGACTTCTAGAGCTATGGTCAACAAGTAGCTAGCTAGAGTGATCGTCCTAGGGCCCACTTCTAAAGGAGTAGGTGAACAACTCCAAAAACCTCTTAAAATAAAGAAAAGTATGAGAGATGTCAGAACCTCTCGGCAACGACTTGATTTCTAAGGCAAAAGTGCTCGTAGCATGACGGATCGAAGTAAGAAGGCCGAGTAGTAGAAGATGGACTAGTTGGTGGGTAACATTCCCCTATTTGGAGGCCCAAAACTAACGGCTATGGATGCTGCAGTCATCTTTAGTTATTAATCCTCGACGACCAAATACGGTGGTGTTAGATTCATTGATACACAGAAACACATGAACATGGAAAAATGTTAAACTTCAAACAAAATCGCATTCCATTTCAAAATATTTCCAGTTCATTACATAATCCAACAATTGCAAATCACGTTCGAAGAAAATATAATTATTACAATATAGGCCAAGAGCGACATATGAAGATGCCCCTTTGGATGATCAGAGTATATGTAGGCGATATAACAACTTTGCCATTACAATCAACACAGCGAAATCAAATAAAAGAAAACTCTATATAGCTATCATGCCTCTTGCACGTCTTCAAAAGCTTTATTCTTCTAATGAGGTACCTAAAAACCTCAACTCCCAAACTACACAAAATCAATTGAGTACCCGAGAGTTTAAGGGGAAAACATAAACTTCGAGTCAGACATAAAGCTATGAATAATAATCTACCATCTCAAATCATTTAGATATCTAGTGAGACCATGCCGCTTAGCAGAACGGGTTTTCCCCTCACTAGTATCCTAAAACCTTTACAAAACCATATACTGTGCTCCTGCATCCACAATGGTTAAAACAATTTAAAATAGTATAATATGATGATATGCAAAACAAATGAACCAATTCTGGATTACCCATCCCCATTCATTCTGACTATCTGTCTCAATTATAGTTTTTAGGATTACTATTAACCTGTTAGTTTTCATGGGCTGACTAATAACCGGTAAAACATTTAAGGGCTCCCTGTCCAATTACATAGTTTTCATGGGATCACTATGAACCTTTTGGTAACTCCAATATCTTTACTCTTATCCTAGTTTTCTTGAGTTGACTAGGAACCTATTGGTGACTCCAATATCCTCTCTTTTTACCCTAGTTTTCATGGGCTGACTAGGAACCGATTGACATCTATCAATATCTTAATCTAGATATAGTTTTCATGGGCTGACTACAAACCTACTGGCCCCTGCCAGTATCAAATCATAGTTTTCATGGGCTTTCTATGAACCTGTCTTTCTGACATCTTCTTTTATACATAGTTTTCATGGGCTAAGGATGAACCTATTGGCCCCTACCAATATCTTTTCCTATACACAGTTTTCATGGGCTTACTGAGAACCTATTGGCCCCTGCCAATATCTTTCTTTTATATTTTAGCATCTTATATTCTGGTCTTCCTGACCTCCTAGATGCAATTCTACTCATTTAGGAGTTAACTTTAATTTATATTCACTACTGAGTCAACCTAGCTGGTAGTCCTACCCTTTCCCCCAAATTACAGTTATGGGATTCAAAACAATGTGAATATATTTAAATTTGAAGAAGCAATCATAATAACATAACAATACCACTCCTGTGGGTTTAATATAAAACATGGTTAATCCCTTTGACCCATAATTTTATCAAGGAAAGCTTCTTCTTAAAATCATTTCAAAACTCATTTAATTTAGCCATGTGGTTTTCCTTTACAAAAATGAGTTTGGGTTATAAAACCTTTCGACACCTTCGAAACCTTGCTTTTGACTTCATAGGATGACCTACTTTGAAAGCATTAAAATCTATCTTCAAAACATTAGGCTCTTGCCTTTCTAATAATTTAAAATATTTCTTTTGAAACCTTCCGATTATATTAAAGTATTAACTTTTAACTTTAGAAGCATAGCTTCGAAACCAATTGAAAGTACCCCATTTGACACCATTGGAAGTAACCCTTCCGAAATCATTGAAAGTCCCCCTTTCGATACCATTGGGTTTATACTAAAAATATTATTTTGGTCAAAGTGAATATAGGCGAAAGCATCTCTTTTGAAACCATCCTTTATCATATAAAAGTTTGGGGAAAAGCATGAAGGCGTCGACACCATCCCTTTCGAAAGCATAAAACATCTGGGTAAAATATTAGAAGGTTGGCGTCGAAACCCCTTTCGAAACCATTGCCTTCGAAACCCTTAACCCCTTTCGAAAGCTATAGAAAGTGGCTTATACTTATATAAACAAAGTACCTTTTGACAGCATTGATATCTTCAATACCATTAAAAGGCTAAAGAATGGCAACATGGCTTCAACTAGGTCGGAAGCCCTTCTTTCAAAAGCATTTCATAAGTAAAGGAACTCATTCGAGAGCAAACTTATGTTAGTGGCAACCCTTTCGAAACCTTTTTAAAACCTCTTTCAAAACCATATGATTCGACTCCTTCGAAGGCTTAAACAAAACAAAGGCAGGCGCTTCTCTTTTAGAAACAAACCAAGGCAGCGACTCCTTCGGAAGCCATGCTTTCGACACCTAACCTTCCGCCTTTCTCCAATCCACTGCGTACCATCTTTGTGATACCTTGTGTATTGGTTTTAACTTAGTAGGTTTCGATTGCTTTGAAGGCGAAAGCTCTGTGTCGAAAGGTACTTCTAAAGAAGGCGGAACCTACTTTTCTGAGTAAACCTGGTTTAATACTACTTAAAGCAAACCTTTTTCTAACTAACCTACCACGTGTCAACACCAGATTGGTTGCCTTAACTTTTTCAAATTCTTTACTAAAAAAACTACCGCTAATTTTAGATCTAAACCATGGTTAACTTAATCAAATAAGCCCTTCCATTGAGTAAAACCAATTTTGCAAAGAAGTCATTTTTCTAAAATAATTTAATTTGCATAGCAAATCACTTTGGAAAAATCCCCAAAAATTCCAGAAATTCACTTTAATCATGTTGTCAAACATATCAAAATTCCAGACCCAAATCCTTAATTTATTTTCTGATATAAATTTATAAACCCAAATAACCATATTTTCCTTTGAAAATTCATAACAATCTTTCTATAGCTTGGAAAATTACCAAAATTGAAACCCTACTCCAAAATCATGTTTTATACGACATAAAAAATTTTCCATGGCATTTAAACATCAACATTAACCGGTTTTACCATAAAACCGTGTATAAATTTATTTAAACAATCTTGTCTAAATTTAACAAAACAATATTCTAGCATATCATCATCCAATTCATCATAAAAATGAATTTACCCTTAAATCCGAAAACATATGATTCAAAACAAAATAGAGATGGAATTATTATTCATCTTGATTTAGATAAGGAGATTGGATTGAGATTAATTTCCCCTAAGCTTGAATCTCTAGCTTTTAATTGAATTCTTTTTTCTTAATAGTCGGCCCTTCCTTAAGCTTTTAATTTGCATTTCAAAATGACGTGAATAGGAATGTAAAATGGTAGGAACGAAAATATATATGGGTAAGGGTTATGGGCCGCAAATTCCTAATATACCCTTATGTAATTTGATTAACCTAAAAACATTCTTAAGCCCATTTAATTCTTTTATTAAGCACGACTTTAATTAGATTTATTCAAATCTCACACCCTTATCATTCAACATTTACATAATTCTATTTAATTTATCTAATTAAGTCTCCTGAATAATGTTATAAAAAATTAGGGGTGTTGCAGGCTCCTCTCCTTAATGAATTTCGTCCTCCAAATTTAGTAAGGACTAAATACTAAATATAGCAATCATCTGTAAAGACTCCTAGGAACCATACTAGTCTACCTGACTAGGAATTATCTATATAAATCTAATATAGACATACCCTCAAAGCAGATCAGGATAAGTATCTCGAATCCTGTCCTCTGTCTTCCAAGTATAGTCCTTCTCGTTGTCTCTCCACTGAACTTTCACTAACCTGACTGTCTTGTTCCTCAAGCTTTTCTCATCTCTCACTACAACCCGAACTGGTTGTCTCACAAAAGTCAAATTAGGCTCTACTACTAAATCTTCCAACCCTATCGTAGGAATAGTGGCCTCTAGATCATGTACATACTTGCGAAGATGAGACACATGAAATACATTATGAACACCTACCATACTGCTCGGCAACTCTACTCTGTATGCGAGCTTTCCAATCCTTTTTATAATCTAGAATGGACCAACATATCTTGGTGCCAGTTTCCCTGACTTCCCAAACCATACCGCACCCTTTATCGGTGATACCTTAATAAAAACCCCTATCTCCAACTGAGAAATCTAGCTCTTTACGCCTCTTATCTGCATAACTCTTCTGTCTAGATTGAACTTCCTTCATCCATTCTCCGATCGACTCAATCTTCTCTGACGCCTCCCTTACCAAATCTGGACCTAAGAACAATCTGCCTCAAGTCTCCAACCAACATGCTGGTGATTTGCATGGCCTTCCATACAAAGCTTCAAAAAGCGCCATTCCTATACTAGTCTGATAACTATTATTATAGGAAAACTCAACCAAATGTAGGCGATCCTCCCAAGATCCACCAAAGTCCAACACACAAGCTCTCAACAAATCCTCGAGTACCTTGTTGACTCTCTCTGTATGCCCATCCGTCTGTGGGTGATATGCAGTACTTATCTTAAGCTTAGTGCCTGCACATCCTATAGACTCTTCCAGAATTTGCTAGTGAATAAAGCATCTCTGTCGCTGACTATGCTACTAGGAACTCCATGAAGTCTAACTATGTTCTTCATAAACAACTTTGCCAAAACAGGTGCCGTCCTGGTCGACTTTACCGGAATGAAATGGGAACTTTTGGTCAACCTGTCCACAATGACCCATATATTCTCATTTCCTCCACTTGACCTTGGCAACCCGTCTATAAAATCCATGGATATCAAATCCCATTTCCAAACTGGAATCTCTAGAGGCTGAAGTAAACCACTCAGTTTCTGATGTTCGGCTTTCACTTGTTGACAGTTTACACACTGCCTAACCCACAAGCCAACATCCCTCTTCATGCCTTCCCAATATAAGCTCCTCTTCATATCCTGATACATCTTGGTCCCTCCAGGATGAATCGTTAACTTGGATTGATGAATTCCCCAAGAACTTCTTTCCTCAAGTTCTCAACATCTTAAACACATAGTCGCCCCTTCTTTCTCAACCATCCTCTTTGGTCAAGACAAAAATCTTTCAAATCATCGATCTCAGTTCCAGCCTCAATCCTTCTAATCCTCTCGGCTAACACTGGATCTTTCTTATGCTTAGAAGCAGTCCTCTCGATCAACACTGGTCGAACTTCTAAACAGGACATCATAGCAGTGTTTTGACTAGAACTAGCAGTCGATCTTAACTGCACACCGCAACTAGCCAAAGCTTCTAGATCCTTCCATTCTACCAACATAGCTAGCACCACATTCTGGTGTCTTCTGCTAAGAGCATCAGCCACTTTATTACCTTTCCCTGGGGTATACTCTATACAAAATCATAAGCAACTAAAAACTCCAGCCACCTCTACTATCTCATATTCAACTCTTTCTGAGAGAATAAATATCTTAAAGACTTATGATCGGTATACAACTCAAATCTCTCCCCTAAGAGATAATGCCTCCAAATCTTCAAGGCAAAAACCACCGCAGCCAACTCCAAGTTGTGAGTAGGATATCTTACTTCATATGGTCTAAGCTGCCAGGATGCATAGGTAATGACTTTGCCCCTCTGCATCAATACTGCTCCCAATCCAGTCCTACATGCATCAGTGTATACTACCAACCGTTGGTTTCCATCTGCTTTAACTTAAGGAATGCTTCCTCACATTCGTCGGACCAAACAAACTTCACCTCCTTCCTGGTAAGCTTAGTCAAAGATGCCGCTATCCGCGAGAAATCCTTGATGAATCTCCGGTAGTAGCCAGAAAGTCCAAGAAAACTTCTGATCTCGGTCACCGTCTCTGGTCTTTTCCAATTGTTCATAGCTTCGATCTTATCTGGATCGACTGACAATCCTTTCTCTGAAACCACATGACCAAGAAACTTAACCTCGTTCTTCCAAAAATGACACTTGGAAAACTTCGCCTTTAGTTGATTCTGCCTTAGCATCTCAAGCACAACTTTAAGATGATCTTCATGCTCTCTTTCATCCTTAGAGTATACCAAAATGTCATCTATATAAACCAACATGAATCTATCCAAATACTCTCGGAAGACTCGGTTCATCAAACCCACAAATAAAGCAGGTGCATTCGTCAACCCGAATGGCATTACTAACCATTCATACGAACCATATCTAGTCCGAAATGCTGTCAAAGGAATGTTGTCCTCCGCCACTCTCAACTGATGGAACCCTGTCGCCAAATCCAATTGGGAAAACACTCCGGCTCCACTCAACTGATCAAACAGATCATCTATCCTCGGCAGAGGGTACTTATTCTTTATCGTCCTTTCGTTCAACTTACGACATTTGATACACATCCTTAATGACCCATCTGGTTTCTTTACAAACACCGAAGCTGCTCCCCAAGGCGAACTGCTTGGTCTGAAATTCCTTCTGTCCAGACTTACTAGCTGCACCTTCAGTTCCTTCATCTCCGTCGGTGTCATCCTGCTAGGTGGTCTACTCACATGTTCAGCTCCTGGCACAAGATCTATTCGAAACTCAACAGCTCGTTTCAGTGGTAGTTCTGTGACTGGCTCAAAGACATCAGCAAACTCTTTTCCTATTCGAACCTGACTTAGATCTTCTCCCACTTCCATTGCACTTAACAAAGCACAACTACTCCGGTCAGAATTCTCTACTGAGAATATAATTTGATTATGAATATTAGGGTGTCTTAGTGATATCTCCCCATCCTAGTAGAATATCCTGGCATCATACCTTCTCAACCAGTCCATACCCAAAATGATTCCAAAATCTACGAAATCAAAAACATATAGACTGCATGAAAACTTATGACCTAACAAGTCAAGTTCTAACTGGTCACATCTCATCCCCAGAGTTGCACACTCTCCTATTGGATTCGCAACGCTTAAGGAAGTAACAAGGTATGTGGGTTCTAAGCATAACCTATCAACCAAACACTGAGATATAAATGAATGTGATGCACCGGTATCAAATAGTATCCTAACTGGTATACTCTGAATCAAAAACGTACCTTCCATCACAGTCTTTCCTTTATCTATTACTGTAGGCTTAGCTGATGATCCAACATCAAAGACCTTGCCATTGTCTGCCTTGTCTGGCTCTGGCACTGGTTCTTATAATGCCTGACTTGATCACAGTTAAAGCACTTCACATTCTTCTTGTCTGCAGCTTTCTTTCCCTTTCCTGACCGACACTCATTTGCCTAATGACCCTTCTTTTCACATTTGTAGCATATCAAATCAGCCTTTGCCTTCTTGGCAGCATCCCCTTTCTGGGCTCCCTTCTTCTTAAATAATTTTCTTTTCTTTCCCTGAGGACCCTAGGATTCTACTGGCTTCTTTTTGGTAGAAACTGCAAGCATCTTATCATGGCAAATGGCCATTTCCACCACTACATTACAAGGTTCTCAGATATGGGTCATGTTCATTCTAGCAAGCTCAGGTCTCAGTCCTCTAATGAACCTCTCATACCTTCTAACGTCAGTGTCAACCAAAGCATATCCATATCGAGACAACTCATCAAACTTAGCAGCGTACTCGATTATTGACATCTCCCATGAACTAAATCCATGAATTTCCTCATCAATGCCGACTTAGCAACCTCAGATAGAAACTTCTGTTCAAACATCCTTCTGAAATCAGCCCATGTCAACTCTTCCTCTGGTACTCCAGCAGTTACACTATTCCACCAGTGAAGCGCTGCCCCTTGCAACTGCGTAGAGACCAACCTCCTTTTTTGCCCATCATCCAATCCTAGATTAGTAAAGATACTCTCACAATGCAATAGCCAATTCTCAACTTCAACGACATCCTCTGTTCCAGAAAATGGCTTTCCACCCAGACTGGTGTAGTCTCTGCTTAGCTTAGCATAGTTATTCCCAACTAGAGCCACAGGACTAGCTCCTCCAACATTACCAGCAACCTCAACTTGCAAAAGATTGGCAAACAACTGATACACCATCCCCGCATCTACTGGCGGATTTCCAGAACCAATATTGGCTTCAACATTTTGGTTAGCATTAGCCGATCAACCTTGGTTCCTCCTGGTATTAGGTCGAGCATTTACATTTGTTGTGGTGCTTCCTCCACCTAGATTTCCTCTTCTATTTCCTACTTCCATATCCACTTTCTCGTAAATCTACATACGAGCCTTAGTAAGATACAGAAGAATGGTCTAAGAGAGAGGGGAACTCGTACTTATACACACACACACACACCAAATACAAGTACGTTACTATAGCGTTATCCTAAACCCAAATCATATTTCTATTTCATTGGAATTATGTTTCAAAATGCTTTTAGGTTTAACTTTCTTTTAAAGTTTCATAAACATATGCTCTGATACCAACTTGTAACATTCCCCAACTTGGAGGCCCTAAACTAACGGCTACAGATGCTACAGTCATCCATAGTTATTAATCCTCGACGACCAAATATGGCGTGGTAGATTCATTGATACACAAAAACACATGAATATGGAAAAAAATTTAAACTTCAAACAAAATCACATTTCATTTCAAAATATTTCCAATTCATTACATAATCCCATAATAGCTAATCACGTTTAAGGAAAATATATTTATTACAACATACGTTAGGAGCGACATATGAAGATGCCCCTTGGATGATCAGAGTATATATATAGGCAATATAACAACTTTGCCATTACATTCAACACAGCCGAATCAAATAAAAGAAAACTATATATAGCTATCATGCCTCCTACATGTCTTCGGAAGCTTTATTCGTCTAATGAGTTACCTGAAAACCTCAACTGTCGAACTACACAAAATCAATTGAGTACCCGAGAGTTTAAGGGGAAAACATAAACTTCGAGTCAGACATAAAGCCTAGTATGAATAATAATCTACCATCTCAAATCATTTAGATATCTAGTGAGACCACATGGCTTAGCGGAACGGGTTTTCCCCTCACTAGTATCCTAAAACCTTTACAAAACTATATACTATGCTCCTGCATCCACAATGGTTAAAACAATTTAAAATGGTACAATATGATAATATGGAAAACAAATGAATCAATTCTGGATTACCCATTCCCATTCATTCTGACTATCTGTCTCAATTATAGTTTCTAGGATTACTATTAACCTTTTAGTTTTCATGGGCTGACTAATAATCGGTAAAAAAAATTAAGGACTCCCTGTCCAATTACATAGTTTTCGTGGGATCACTAAGAACCTTTTGGTAACTCCAATATCTTTACTCTTATCCTAGTTTTCTTAGGTTGACTAGGAACTTATTGGTGACTCCAATATTCTCTCTTCATGTCCTAGTTTTCATGGGCTAACTAGGAACTTATTGACACCTATTAATATCTTAATCGGATATAGTTTTCATGGGCTAACTACAAACCTACTGACCCCTGCCAGTATCAAATCATAGTTTTGATGGGCTTACTATGAACCTGTCTTTCTGACATCTTCTTTTATACATAGTTTTCATGGGCTAACTATGAACCTATTGGCCCCTGCCAATATCTTTTCCTATACACAGTTTTCCTGGGTTTACTGAGAACCTATTGGCCCCTACCAATATCTTTCTTTTATATTTTAACATCCTATATTCTGGTCTTCCTGACCTTCTGGATGCAATTCTACTCATTCAGAAGTTAACTTTAGTTTATATTCACTACTGGGTCAACCTAGCTGGTTATCCTGCCCTTTCCCCCAAATTATAGTTATGGATTCAAAACAATATGAATATATTTAAATTTGAAGAAGTAATCATAATAAAATAACAATACCACTCCTGTGAGTTTAATATAAAACATGGCTAATCCCATTTACCCATAATTTTATCAAGGAAGCTTCTTCTTAAAATCATTTCAAAACTCCTTTAATTTAGCCATGGGTTTTTCCTTTAAAAGAATGAGTTTGGGTTATAAAACCTTTTGACACCTTCGAAACCTTGCTTTCGACTTCATATGATGACCTCCTTCGAAAGCATTAAAATCTATCTTCAAAACATTAGGCTTTTGCCTTTCTAATACTTTAAAACCTTCCTTTCAAAACCTTTCGACTATTTTAAAGTATTAACATTTAACTTTAGAAGCATAGCTTCGAAACTAGTTGAAAGTACCCCTTTTGACACTATTGAAAGTAACCCTCCCGAAATCATTGAAAGTCCCCCTTTTGAAACCATTGGGTTTATACTTAAAATATTATTTGGGTCAAAATGAATATAGGTGAAAGCATCTATTTTGAAACCATCCTTTATCATATAAAAGTATTGGGGAAAAACATGATGGCGTTGGCACCATCCCTTTCGAAAGCATAAAACATCTGGGTAAAATATTAGAAGGTTAGAGTCGAAACCCCTTTTGAAACCATTGCCTTAGAAACCCCTAATCCCTTTCAAAAGCTACAGGAAGTGGCTTATACTTATAAAACAAAGTACCTTTCGACAACATTGACATCTTCAATACCATCGAAAGGCTAAAGAATGGCAACAGGGCTTCGACTAGGTCGGAACCCCTTCTTTCAAAAGCATTTCATAAGTAAAGGAACTCATTCGAGAGCAAACTTATGTTAATGGCAAGCCTTTCGAAACCTTTTTAAAACCTCTTTCAAAACCATATGCTTCGACTCCATCAAAGGCTTAAATAAAACAAAGGCAGGCACTTCTCTTTTAAAAACAAACCAAGGTAGCGACTCCTTCGGAAGCCATGCTTTTGACACCTAAGCTTCCACCTTTCTCCAATCCACTGCGTACCATCTTTGTGATACCACGTGTATTGGTTTCGGCTTAGTAGGTTTTGACTAGGTTGAAGGCGAAAGCTCTGTGTCAAAAGGTACTTCTAAAGAAGGCGAAACATACTTTTCTGAGTAAACCTGGTTTAATACTACTTAAAGTAAATCTTTTTCTAACTAACCTACCACATGTCAACACCAAATTGGTTGCCTTAACATTTTCAAATTCTTTACTAAAATAACTACCGCTAATTTTAGATCTAGACCATGGTTAAGTTAATCAAACAAGCCCTTCCGTTGAGCAAAACCAATTTTGCAAAGAAGTCCCTCTTCTAAAATAATTTAATTTGCATAGAAAATCACTTTGGAAAAATCTCCAAAAATTCATTTTAATCATGTTATCAAACATATCAAAATTCTAGACCCAAATCCTTAATATATTTTCTGAAATAAATTTATAAACCTCAATAACCATATATTTTTTTGAAAATTCATAAAAATCTTTCCATAGCTTGGAAAATTACCAAAATCGAAACCCAACTCCAAAATCATGTTCTATACAACATAAAATTTTTCCATAGCATTTAAACATCAACATAAACTGGTGTACCCTAAAACCGTGTATAAATTCATTTAAATAATCTTGTTTAAATTAAACAAATCAATATTCTAGCATATCATCATCCAATTCATCATGAAAACGAATTTACCCTTAAATCTGAAAACATACGATTTAAAAAAAATAGAGATGGAATTATTATTCACCTTGATTTAGATAAGGAAATTGGATTGAGATTAATTTCTCATAAGCTTAAATCTCTAGCTTTTTATTGAATTCTTCTTTCTTAATGGCTGGCCCTTCCTTAAGCTTTTAATTTTCATTTCAAAATGACATGAGTGGGAATGTAAAATGGTAGGAACGAAAATATATAAGGGTAAGGGTTATGGGCAATAAATTCCTAATATACTCTTATGTAATTTAATTAACCTAAAACCATTCTTAAGCCCATTTAATTCTTTTATTAAGCACGACCTCAATTAGATTTATTCAAATCTCAACCCTCTTATCACTCAACATTTAATTATTCTATTTAATTTATCTAATTAAATCTCCCGAAAAATATTATCAATAATTAGGTGTGTTACATGGTGATTGATAATTCAGACCGGTGCCGATCACTATTGATCGATACTAATATGATTTTATGACCCTAAGGACTTCATCTCCCCTCCTACTTTCTCAAATCTAGAATTTGAATTATTATTTCGTGATCTGATGACTTTGTTGGGCGATTTCTCTATAAATAACAAACATATGACAACTTGAAGTGGAATTTTGGCATTTCATCTTCTACACACTCTCTCTATATACTCGATCTTGTCACAAACGAAGTTATTTTTTGCTGTTCTAAGTCATTTGGAACTGTAAATCCCTTGTATTTGTGAAAAACAACCTTTATAATAAGATTAAAGTGGACATAAACCTCATATTTGCTGAATGACTATAAAAATTCTCATGTTTCTTGTATTGTTTTACTATTTATGGGTAGATCCCTCTATTTTAACTCGTTTTGAGGTATTGTGCCACTTTTTGGCCCAACGATATTAATTGTATTTATAATGTTATTAATAATATAATATAATATTTAACAAAATAATTTATTATCAATTTAAATAACATTTATTCAAATATAATTTTAATGATAAAATTGTTGTAATATGTAACAATGTAAATATAAGTTTTCAACTTCGAATATTAAATATCTGAAAAAGAAAAATAATATCACAATATATATATTCTAGATTAATAGTGCTAGCACACAATTATCAAACTAATACTTTTATATACTTATGTCTGATCTATGATATTATTTACAAGTGTACAATACAGAGTATAATAATACCAATGCATTTAGAGTTGCAATATGAACTCGATGATGCAAGCTGCATATGGAGTCTGTTGTGAGAGTTATACATGTTCAAACATGTAGTGGATGGATCAATCTTTGTTAATCCTAGCCACCTGTAAAGATCCACTTGTCTCATTTTTTTATTCACCAGTCAAATTCTATTATATCTTTTTGCCATTTATCTTCTCCTCTACACCAGGGTTGTTGCCTCATACTGCTGGATCCATCTCTGATATTAAACTTACAAAGCCATAATTTATATATTGATGTCAATTTCGTGATTATCTCACTACATCAGTTTTGGAGAGATCCTACAACACCACCATTGTTGAACAACTCTTACATAGTCGAGTTCGAATGTGCCATTCATAGAGAAACCGGTCATGGTAGATAATATGCATGGTGCACAGATCTTGTATGCATAGTGAAGACAAAAATTAATCTAATTTTCCAGTTACAAACCCTTTTTAAAATATGATAAATTTATTTTAAAAAGTTTTCCAATATTGCATGAAAGATTGAACTAATCAGATCTACTATTTACAATCTTGTTTAATTTTGGATGTCGTGTTTTAAAATCCCAAAATATGATCTAAATTGTGTAGTATATGCTTGTTTAATTTTTTAATGAAAAGATAAATCAAGTAAAATTCCATGGGAGATAGTTTGTAAAAACAAAAGTGATGGGGGTTAGGATTGAAAAAGTTTGAGGAAGTTAATATCATTTGTGGCACTAAATTGAATCATAAATAAGGAGGGTCTATGTGTGAAATGGATGACTGAGAAATATATAAAAGCGTAGTCCTTTTGGGAAGTGGGTACTAGGAATAAGTATTGTGTGATATGGAAATTCTTACTAGAATAAGGGAAGACGCTTTAAAATATATGGGCAAAAGGATAGTTGATGGCAAATGCACTTCTTTTATGGTATGATCCATAACTATAAGGTGGAAGATTAATGCAACACCCCTAATTTTTTATAACATTATTCAGGAGATTTAATTAGATAAATTAAATAAAATAATGTAGAGTGATAAGGATATTGAGATTTGATAATAAACCTAGAGGCCATGATTAATTAACTCTAATGGGCTTATTAATGGTTAAATAATAATTAAATTAACATAAAGGCATTAGGGTCATTGCCGCCCATATTTTCTACCCTTATACTATTATCTCTATACCATTCACGTCCATTTTATCATAAGCAAAAATTAACGTAAGAAAGAAAAGGAAAGCCGGCCATTAAGGAGTAAGAAGAGAAATTCAAGTTTAAAGCTTAGGATCACGCTAGAAGAATCAATCTCTAATTTCCTTATCCAATCTTAGGTGAATAATAATTCCATCTCTATTTTGTTTTATAATCATATGTTTTGAATTTAAGGGTAAATTCGTTTTTATGATGAACTGGATGATGATTTGCTTTAATATTAATTTGTTTAATTTAAACAAGATTGTTTAAATGGGAATATACACGGTTTTAGTGCAAAACCGATTTATATTGATATTTAAAGGCCATGGAAATTTTTTATATTGTATAAAACATGATTTAGGAGTTGGGTTTTAATTTTTATATTTTTCTAAGCCGTGGATAATTAATTATAAATTTTTGAAGGAAAACATGTATTATTGGGTTTAAAATTAATTTTTGGTTGTTATATGAGGAATTTGGGTCCGAAATTTATATATGTTAGATAATATATTTGAAGTGAATTTCTGTGATTTTTGGGGATTTTTACTAAGTGATTTAGTATGGAACTTAAATTATTTTGAAAGGAGGACCTAAATGATTTAATTGCTTTGTTAACTGGAAGGGCTTATTTGTTAATGTTAATCAGGTTTTAGATCTATGAAAATGCATCAATTATTTGTAAAATAATTTGAAAGTTTAAGGTAACCAATCAAGTGTTTACAAGTGGGCAATTTAGTTATAAAAAGATTACTTTAATTGGTAAAAACAACCTTTTTACTCAGAAAAGCAGGTTCCGCCACTTTTAGAAGGACCTTTTCGACTCAGACCTTCTGCTATCAATCAGGTCGAAACCTATCTGGTCGAAACTAATGAAGACGAATGTAATACACATGGTATCACTTAGTTGGTACGCAGTGGATTAAAGAAAGATGGAAGGTTGGACGTCGACACATAGCTTCCGAAGGGGTCGAGACCTTTGGTTTGTTTTCTAAAAGAAAAGTGCTTGCCTGTTTACAAAGAGGTTTTGAAGGACTTGAAACCAATGCTTGCAAAAAGGTATTTTAAAACAAGCTTTCGAAGGAGAGCTACCACTTTTTTAAAGTAGCACCTTCCGAAGGAGTTACTAAGTTTTTAAATTAATGTTTCGAAAGGGGTAGTTTCGACCATGTCGAAACCCTTCTGTAATTTTAAGCCTTTCGATGGTATTAAGGATATCAATGCCGTCGAAAGGTACTTTTTGTTTTTATAAATATAAGCCACTTCCTATAGCTTTCGAAAGGGGTTAGGGGTTTCAAAGGCAATGGTTTCGAAAGGGGTTTCGAAGCCAACCTTCCATTATTTTACCCAGATGTTTTATGCTTTCAAAAGGATGGTGTCAGCACCATTATGTTTCCCCCGATACTTTTATGAGATAAAGAATGGTTTCAAAAGAGATGCTTTCATTTTTGTTCGCTTGACCAAAATGATATTTTAAATATAAACCCAATGGCTTCGGAAGGGATACTTCCAATGGTTTCGAAAGAGGGTCTTTCAATGTTTTCGAAAGGGGTACTTTCCATATTTTCGAAAAGAGAACTTTTAATTGGTTTTGAAGCTATGCTTCTAAAGTTAAATGTTGATACTTTAATATATTCGAAAGGTGTAACGACCCAGAATTTTGGGTAATTGAAATTGGAATATTTAATGAATTTTAAATATTTAAAAGTTAATTTTATAGATTTAATAACTTGAATTTCATATTTAGTGATTTATTGAATAATTTAATTGTTAAAATTTAATAGTTGAAATAGTTTAAATGATTGAACCTTGAATTTTTATTTGAATAAAAATGATTTAAAGGCTTATTAAATTTCTATTAATAAGAATGGAGATAATAAAGCTTTTAAATTGGGTTTAAAAGTGATTTCCTCGGTTTTGAAATAACTCGTTTAAATTAACATTTAAAAATAGCCTTCCGGGGCAAATTCCCGGGTTTCGATGAAACCTATTCCATTGGATCCGTAATAGTGTATTATTGATTTCAAATTTCGTAGCGTTTGAAGTTATCGTTTGGTCGTACAGGATAGAAACGCGTTGAAATTAATATTGAAAATTTAATATAATAATTCGGTTCAAAAAGCTATCTTCTACATACGATCAAATTGGGTTTCGAAACTTGTTCCATTTCATTCGGAATAGGGATATAACATTAGGAACACCTGGCGGCAAGGTTTTAAATCTCGAATTTCGGTCACGTTTCGTCTTGGAGATTTTAGAGACTCGATCTCGTATCGGGGGAGATCTCGGACGAGATGAGTCCATCTCGATCGTCTATATCGAATTTACATCTCGGTTCCTAACATTTATTTCGGAGTAATATCGGAGTATATGTCATGTCGAAAATTAGTCTTCATACACCGAAACTTATAAATATTAGTCACTACCTAAATGAAAATTTTACATTTACTTTGAATTTATCACATTCTTATCACTAATTTACTCATATTAATACAAATAAATAATGAGAATTTGTGAATAATGTTCAATATAATATTATATGTGAAAATATACATGAAGCAAACCATCATAAAGCGAGTTACATCTTTTTTTTACGGGAAAAATGACTAGATGTAAAAATGAACAAATGAACAAACATTCAAACAATATACATGCAAAAAAGACACACGTATAACACCATGATACTTGGTTAAAACAAGACCAAGTTTGCCACAAGTTATATTTAAACTTTTAATTACAAAATCTTCTAAACAAGTAGAATTTAAAGTTATATTTTACATACAAAAGCCTCTAAAAGAGTAGAAATCATAGTTATATCGTAGTTACAAAAGCTTCTAAATAAGTGGAAGTCAAAGTTATATTTTAGCTACAAAAGCTTCTATATAGGTAGAAGTCAAAGAGTTAATTTAACAAAATTCTAAAAATCGGCCGATATCTTGTAATCAAATCTTGTCCGAGATGTCGGGTGAGATACCATATTATCGGCCGAGATATACGTCGGGCGAGATTACAACGAAACAACTAGTTTCGAATCGCCCAGGCTCGAAAACGAGATCTCGGCCGAGAATTCGGACGAGACGAGCGAGATTTAAAACCTTGCCTGGCGGCATGCCTTGATCGGGGTTCAGAATAAAATACCTAGATATTTTGGAATTTTAAATATATATATTTCTTCATTTCACATCAGCCCCAATACTTACACTCAGCCTACCCTACAAGCCACCCTATACACTATACAGCCCACATCTCCTTTTCGACACTTTGCATCATTCTTCCCATATATGTATACACGCTGAAGAACAGAGATAAAAACATTTTCTTTGTAAACATCAACTATTGAATTCAAACTCCACTTTTCCACTTGAAAATTAATCTCTTCCAAACTATCAAGAATTAGCCAAAATGATCTAAACGAAAGTTGTTCATAACAACATCTAGTTTTTTTTTTAAATTGATCGCGTACAATTTCGTTGAGGATCGAGCGAGATATTGCCGATTTACAGTAAGGGAAATATTCGTGTTCATAACTTCAAAAAACATATCTTGCAAACCGCTTCGAATTGGATCTTGGCATTAGCACTGTTGGGATCATGAGATCGTGGAGAATTTTTAGGTGAGTTTCGGCGGCATTCGGTGGTGGTCATTCGCGGATGTCGAAAACTAGGGTTTGGCCTAGGCTTGGTTTCGGGCAGAGTTTGGGCGAGTGGTTGGTAGCTTTGGCTTTGTGGTGGAGAGGCGCACGTGGGACGTGATTTGGTGGGTTGCGGTTTGCATTTGCAGATCATGATTTTGGCACTACAGCGGTTGATGGTGGGTTTCTTTTCGTTTCGTTCAGCCAGAGGTGGCGAGGTGGTGAGCAGTGGAGAGAGGAGGAGCAGTGGGACTTGCTGGTGGCTTCGGGTCGATGGATAATGGAGTGGGTAGGCGTGCAACGTGCACGGCATGCACATTTTTGGGTTTCTGGAAGAAAAAAAATAAAAGAGGAAGGATAGGAGCGATTTGGGGAAGAAGGTGTTATCAGGCCGGGTGGCTTTGTGGGCTGGGTTCATGTTGTATGGTTATTAAACTAAAATGAATTTAAGTGAATATAAATTGTTTAATAAATTTGAAAGCTTATAAAATTCATAACTTACTCGTTTTAGGTCAGATTCGAACAAAACGAGTCGCCTTAGGATTGTATCGTCGAATACTATGAGATGTAATTGCGTTGGTGGAGATTTAAGCTTGTTGGATTTTACCCTGGATTCAGATGTCATTCAAATTCAAACGGAACGTCTTGGCGACTTCTAAAATCAATGTAAGTTAATCTTACTCATCTTGGATAATTGGTTTTATTTTTAAATAGTTAAAATTATTTATTGGTTGATTAGTTGAATTGATAAATTATTATCAGTTAGATGTTATATTGTATATAGTAGTATATATATATATATTAGTAGTTGGATATATTTCCCGTCGATTGGAGGGGATGAGACACTATGCGCCTCGCATAATAGCGGATGACTCTATATTACCGCGATATCCTGCCTCGAAGCGGGGTTGGTATTTTATGTTATATAACATCTGTGGATGTAGGGAAACAGGTTGGAGGGATCCAACTGGATTCCTCAAAAAAGTTGATTTTTAATTTTATATATAGTGATATCCGATGTGTTTTAATAATCTTTGATAGATTATGATATGATTTGAATTCATTTGATGCTATAGTAGCACTGGCCTTGATTTTGGTATTTTAAATACCATAAATAATATTTTTGAATTTTAAAAGGAAATTCAAAGGCGATTTTGGAGATGGAATTATTTATGATTGGATTTTGGAATTTATTTAAAAGGAAATTGAATTGGATAAAATTAAATGAATGGATTTTAGATATTTATTTAGTTATTTCATAAAATGCTTTCAAATCGAGAATTTTAAATTGGGATTTTTAAACATTGGATTTTAAATAAGATTCTTAAAAATATGAAATGGGAGTCAGAATCGAGATTTGATTGCTTTTGGAATATAGTTTGGATTATTTTAAAAAAATATTCATAATGGAATTTTAAATTAGAAATTGATTTATAAATAGTTTCTTTTTAATACGAACCTGTTATAAAACTGGAAACGAGTTATGAAATTTATAAACGATGTTTATAAATAAGGGGATTGATTATCATTTGGTAATTGGAAATATAAATTCACAGTGAAAATTTATAATGAGATATGAAAATCTGTTTAGAAGGAATAGTGGATTCTATATTGGAAATTGGAAAAGGGTTATGGAATTGAAAATGTGAATCGACTTGTGATAAATCGAGAGAGATTTATAAGTATGAAAATGGGTATATTAAAATTTTAAAATGGTCTTTCACAAGAAGTTAAGGTTTGTTTTAGAAAAGGATTTTTATTTATTAAAGTATGTAGTTTTTTTTATAAAAAAATATTAATTGGATTGAAATATTTCAGAAAGTTAGTTATTTAAATATTTAAATTTGTTGAAATGAATTCTAAGTTATAAACAAGTTTTGTAAAATCGATTAGCAATTTTATAAATAAATGGAATTAGTTATTGATGTGTATTTTAAAAGTGCTTTGATATTTTAAATAATTATTTAACCATGTTTTTGAAATTTTTATTATATAAATATATAGTTTAAAAACCAATGATCACAATTTATTTATAAATGCTCTCGAGATTTGTAAATGGGGTTTTATTTAATGGATGTGATTTTATAAGAGAAAATCTTATAATGGGATTCGAGAACTTAAGAAACTCAAGAAATGAAAATTTCCAAATTGTTTAGATATGGGAACTTCGAAAATGAATCTGAATTCATTAAAGGAGTTATAAATTGTTAGTTGGATTATATATAAGTATAATCGATAATTTTTGGAAATTATAAAGGGAATAAATAAAAATCCCGGAGATTTATGAGATAAGTATTGGATATTTCCTAAGTATGGATATTAGAAATTATTTTGGGTAATAGACTTATAATATTTTTCCTAAGTATTGGAACTAAAGGTCTGGAGATATTTTAGTGACGAAATGATTTATATATAAATATTTTCTAAGCAATGAATTATAAGTTGGATTGGAAATATTTCTAAGTGATTGATATGTGTTGGAATATCCTGTTATGGATATAAGTATTTGAAGGTGTTTCAATTATTGAAATATTGGAAGGAAGTTGAATATATATCTTTATAAAGATATTTTAAATGAATGTTTTGAAAAATTTATAATATGGGCCTAGTGACTACTTATGTGTGTAATTTGATAGTTAAATAACCGACTATCAAATTTGGCCAAATTCATTGATCATTTCGAAGAGACCGGGATCAGATTTAATTATCCGAAAACCACTTCGATCTGATTTGTGCATTACGAATTGTGATATCGTGAAGATAATAAAGATGGTGATTTAGGAGATTTGTTTTGTTCAGACCCAGAACAACTTGTATGGATGAATGCTATCAGCACATTGTCATTGGAGGGCAATGAGCATTCTAAATGTAAATTTCTTGAAAGGTAAACGTAGCCTCAAGCCTCATCAATCGGGAAATGACTAAAACAGAGCTTGCAGCAGGGCTAAGTGGGTTCCTCCCATTAGGGTATGTCATCATTTTTCTAGATTACCCTATATTATTATGGATTTGGTTGTGCATGAGAGATCTTGATTAAGATTGGAAGACTGGGATGATGACATATTCAGTACTAGTAGTCAAGTGCTAGTCCGGTTCTGTGTGGTAAGGTACAAGATGTTCTTGTCAGACCTGGGTGCATTAATCTAGAGATGTACTCATCGAAGGTAGTTCCTTACCTGGCCATAGTATGGAATCCATTCTCTAATTAGCGCCGTACGGTTTTGATTGTGACCAACTATGTTGGAACGTGAGATGCAAGCATTCAGCTATTTTTATAAGTATTTGTACTTAGACACTTAATATCACAGGAATTTTATATATTGGTTATTGTAAGGTAAAAACCCGTCATGTTTATGTGTGGCGTAGTCTTACGAGATACCTTTGTTTTCAAATGGATTTTTGAAAATAATTAAATTCAAATTGAGTATGTTTTCTCACGCTGGTTTTCGAGACTGACTTGGGTGTTATTTTATTATAATACTCGGGTTAGACTAAGTACTACAGATTCAGGTTAGGATGCTATGGAGCTCAGGAGACAAGCTGGAGGATTTCAAACGTAATTCACGTACTTGATTATATTCTGCTATGTGTATCAGGCTGTATAGTCAGTATTGGTGAGGACAAGTTGTAATAACTGTCCATATTGATTTGTTGATTGTTGTACTCTGATGATTGTATGTATATTAATAGTTACAGTTTCTTTTGTATAAAAATATGTATTTATCTATTATATATTGTTCCGCTGTGATTGTGAGATTCTGTGTTATTATTTCTGTCTTATCTTCTTTCTTTACCTCTAATAATCCGCCTTTTGTTCAATTTGAGTTGACATGCGCGGTTATTTGTCAGCTTAGAATGTACAGAAAAGTGGGTCGTTACAAAAGGTTTTGAAAGAAAGGTTTTAAAGTGTTCGAAAGGCAGGAGCCTAATGTTTTGAAGATAGATCTATATGCTTTTGAAGGAGGGTATCCAATGAGGTCGAAAGCAAGGTTTCGAAAGGCTTTGTAACCCAAACTCATTTTTAAAGGAAAAACCTATGGTTAAATTAAAGGAGTTTTGAAATGATTTTAAGAAGAAGTTTTCCTTGATAAAATTATAGGTTAAAGGGATTAACCATGTTTTATATGAAAAGTATTTACAGGACATTAAACCCATAGGAGTGGTACTACTTTGTAATTATATTTGCTTGTTCAAATATAAATATATTCACATATAATGGACCCATAACTGCATTTTAGAGGATAAAAGGGTAGAAGAACCAGCTAGGTTAACCTAGTAATGAAGATAAATTGATTACTCCCGAATGAGTAGAATTGCATCCAAGAGGTCAGGGAGACCAGAATATAGGATGCCTAAATATGGAAGTTGTCAAGGAGACATGTTCATAGTGCACCCATGAAAACTATGATTAGGAAGTTATTTGTAACGACCCGGTATTTTAGACCATTCGCATCCACACATGTCGAACTTGAATGATTCAAAATACCGAATTGTTAATTATATTTGGCAAAACTGAGCATATACAGTAAATAAATAGAACACAGATCACAGACACAGAGTAATAATTGCAGCGGAAACAAAAGATAGTAGTTCATGAAGCTACTATATACATATCAGAGTTAAATAAGTTACAGCAGAAGTCTCGAATACAATAGTCAAATACAAGAATCAGAATATAATCACTAGAATCAACTGGATATCTGAAACTGGATAGATAGCTGGATCTCCAAGCGAAGCTCCAACTCCAAAGGTGAGTCTCTAATACTGGTACACTCAGTCTGACCCGAGCGTAAAGCAAAACACAAAACACTCGAGTCAGGATTAACATTCTTATATCAATAAATCCAACTCAAGTGAAATAACAACCGAAATACAAGTAACTCAAAGGATGTTTGGAATAACCATCCTTTAAGGATCCGTTAAACTATCTACTATGTAGTAGTGTACGATAAGTAGATAATGCCTATCAGTAATATAAGATATCAAAATAGTGTTAAGGCGTTACCATTATCCCCCTTAACACATTTTATATAAGCGTCATAGTCTATACAGCACTGTAAACTCCACCGTAAACTAGTGGGCTATCAGGGAGTACTCCATAGGTATAACACAAAACAAATCGTAGTGGTTGCGTATATAGGGATACAAGTATGACAGGGCACATGAGGCAATACCCAAGGTAGTGAAACTACCGTTTTCCTGATCCGGACTGGTGAGAACGCATCGCCGCAGCGATCGCAACACCGCGAAACAACACTCCCAAATCAATGGTGCACCAATCGACAACAAGTAATGAGTAGTTTTTGAAGAAGTGTGTTTGCTCGAGGTAGCTAACCCCCCATTTGGCCCGGCACGGCTCCTGTTTTAGTCATTTCCAATTTAACACAAGTGTCAAGGCTATCCATTATCGTTCTCTTTCTTCAGTCATCACGTACATCATTCCAACCACTTCATTGGATCACACTCCGCGTATAGTTATTAAAGTGGTTTTCGGTTTAGACAGTGAGTATGTCCCTAACCGATTCCGGTCTCTTTAATAACTTCCGTAATTATTACACCGATTGGTCATTTATATATTTCAAAAACCAAATCAATTACAATTTCAATTAAAATTTGTAAACCAACATTTCATTTGACTTTCTAAATCAATTTCCATAATTTACGTTTCAAAACTTTTAAATTACCATTTCAAAATCTTATAATACAATTTCGATTTTTATTTAGACCATTCCAATATTCATTTACATTCGTATATAAGTTTCATTTCGAAATCATTTAAATGATTTAATCTACATTCAAAACCATTTAAATCCATTAATCGATTTCATTCAATATTCATTAAGTAAATAATCTTTCAACAATTTCTATTTAACTTCCAATTTATTAAATCAATTATTTAAGTTCAACTCCATTATATCAAAACTTACAATTTTGAATTAAATTAAATTCATCAAATCAAATTCTTTACATTTCAAGTCTTACATTAATTTCAATAAAACACATTTTATTTCTTATTAAAGAAATTCAGTTTCACTTATTCAAGAAGTTCAATTTTACTTATCAAAGAATTCAATTTTATTTAATTATTTGATAATTTCAAAACTTAATTATTAAATAATTTCAACTTAATTATTAAATATTAACATTTTCCTTTCATTAAAATTTAAATTCCAACTTCATTTCAAAACCTCATTTTTTATTCAAATAAAATCTTTATTTTATTTTTATATCAAATTATTGACCAATCGGGTTTTATTTAATTATCTATCCTAGGTCAAAGTTTAATTTGGGTATTTATCATTTCAACCCGATTCTAATTCAATTCAAAATCAAAGCATAGAAAAGGGAACTTACAGTGTGATAACTGGGATGGTGTCAAAGTAAATAAACAAGCAATAACAACAACCAATATCAATCCAATAATCAATTCAAATAATCCTGAAATAATCGTATTAATTTACATTGTTGTTTGTGCAAATTAATATAATTATTTCTAGAATCTACACTATCATTTCATGTAGATTAAAGATTATTACACTAATTATTCTATGTAATTCCACACTTGACATCAATTATTCAATTTCATACTTCATCAATTAATACAACATAAATTCAAATGGTTCAAGGGTAATTAACTATTTTTCTATGTGTCAATTGATTTAACATTTACAGGGGTCATATTATACAAACTTGTTTAATTAAATTCAACATATATATCAGTTTCAAGTCGCTAACAATTCTACGTCAAATTCAATTTCATATTTTTATTACTTCCTACATTAACAAATTTTAACGTCCAATATCAATATCAAACAATCAATCATCTATCAACCAAACTTAATTATCATCATGTAAGTAACAGATAAGGGTGTCAGATGTCACAGGTGAACTAATACAGGTAATAGCATATATAACAGTGTAATTAACTAACAGCAGCATATTTCAATTGTCGTTTCAATTGAAATCAAATTTAATAAATAAAAGAACGTTAATCGTGAGTGATTGCTCACCTTTCGAGGCTAGAGCGGTTTGACAATAAAAGGAGTTACGAATTGCAAGCACGACTTCCGAAATAACTAGATTGGCACGAATCGACGAGCAAAGCTGTTAAATATGAATTGCCGAAATCAAATCAAAACATTCAACATAGCAACAATTACAAAACATGTCCTGCGTCAAAGTTTAACAATATAATTCTATGTGCTACCGAGATCGAAATGGTCTGAAATTTGGTATGAATAAAGATCAAAACTTTTATTTCAAACTGCAAAAGAATCTCTTGATTTGGACAAGAGACGAGAAAAGTTACGATGTCACGAACATAGACTCAGGCCATGTTGCGACAGTCAAATGTTCAGGTCTGAAAACCCCTCTGGGTCTGACTTTCAGGTAAGAAACAGAGGGCTGAACCACATCGTACGAGGCTAAAATTTTATATACAGAAAGTAGAAAACTTTATCTTTTAAACAAAAAGGGAATCACTGTATTCCGACGTAAGACGGAAGAGATAAGATGCGTTAAACATGAACTCAGGTCGTGTTTGCAGCAGTGTAAAATAATTTCAAGTACAAAAGAACAACTGCCTGGGTCTAACTTCCAAATCCTCGACCACTAATCAAACGATGTCGGATTTTGCTGAAATTTGACAGGCATAAACTAGGTAACTTCGACTCTTTTTTAAAAATAGAATCAACCCATTCCGATAAAACATGAGTGAGATATGATATCGTGAACATGAAGTCTAACTGCTGTTCAGAAAAAAAAAATAAACATGCAAATTTCCTTTTAAAACATATCAACATACAATCGGGCATTACATCACCAAAGAATATTAATATAAACCAATATATATATATATATACACACACACACACTCAATCTAAAACCGAATCATCACCGTATACATCATATCTAAACAAATTTAGTGTTCATATATACCATACAAAAATATATACTCATGCGAAAAAAAATCAACATTTAACTGCTATATCCTTGTATACTACTATACACGAAATGTATTTATCTACACTAACAAATTTTAAAATCTATAAAACTATTATAATATAGAACTATAACATTATGTGTTATTATACACATGAATCATACAAAAGCATAGATCTGGAACCCCTAGAACATATGAGATATATATAAATTGTTACAACCTTGTACAATATAACTACTGTATATATATTATATTTGCTTATCATATATACATACGCGAGAGGTTGGGCTGCTAGGTGCAGAGATCATAATCAATATACAAAGCGCACATAAAATGAAAAGCAACACATTTATCAGAGCAATATATATACCTTCCTAGATATATACGTGCATAAGCTGGAAGGTGGAACGGCTGTCGAGGCTGCGCTTTGTCGGAGTAAGGGTTGAGAAGGTGGATCGTGTGAGTTGCTCGACAGGCGAAGTGGAGGCATGGCGCGGAAGTAGGGCGGAGGAGGAGACACGTTAGGTGGTCGATAGAGGATGAGAAGGGGGAGGTATGGTTGGAGGTGACGGATTGAAGGGGTGTGCTCGGCCAAGCAGTGGGAAAAGATGATGCTGGCGCAGATCTGGTCGAGGCTGCTAGGCGCGGGGTTGTCGGCCGGTGGTGGTCTCGGGTTGAAGATTGGAGGGGGATGAGCATTTTGTCGCTTTAGGTGGAGATAGGCGGTCGAGGCATGTTGCGTGGATTCCCGGTGGCTATGGAGGGAGCGGTGCTGGATGGGAAGGCGACGATGTGGATCAAGTGGCGGAGATCGGTGATTTGCTGTAGGGAAGGTGGAAGAATGCTCGGTTGGCGTCAAGCCGGAGGCGTGGTGGGGTGGGGAGCTGCGGCACGGTGGCGGAGAGGGTGATCGGCAATCAAGGTGGAGCCACTGTGTGGAGATGGCCGTGCTCAGCTAGGCATGGGTGGCTATGGAAAAAAATGAGGAAAGAAGGAATGGCTTCAGACTGTAAAAGCTTTATAATTTTGTTTATTTTATGAATAGGCAAGAGAGGAAACGAAAGATGCAAATTAATTCCTCTTCTTTTCCAAAGCAAGTGAACATGCAAATTTTTATATCGAATGTCAACTGTTAAAGTTGGAAGCAAAACAAGGAAGAGATCTGGGAATTTTAAAAGCCAACCAATATTGGATTTATACTATGGAAAAATAAAAGATAGCAGATAAATTATGATTTGAATCTAGAGAAAAGAAAAATCACGGCGCTAGAAACTAGGCAGTATTAACAACAATGACTGCATGACTTCACCGTTAGAAATTTGAATGGACCCGGAAATCAAAAATAAAAATTTCGTAACTGATACGGTTGTCCGTTTCGCGTTTTTCCATCGCGTCCGGGCACCGAAATACAGAGATGAATATACCATAGATATCAGCACGACAAGACGACCAAAACGGTATACATATATCAGCGGTACGATTGAATTATAAAATTCGAATTTTCTACTGGTGGAATAATGCAAGAAAAACATAGAAAAATATGATCGACGGAGCTAAAGATGTCCGAATTTAGATTAACGAAAAATAGCGTTTGCTCAGAAGATGGTTTAGAATTTTTCTATGCAAAAATATTTAGGTTCCGAAACATTTTATTTTCATCGCTTTTTAACTGATTAAATTGAAGTAAATTTACGCGCGAAATAAACTTTCATATTTTCAGACGAAAATTTTCCAGTTGCTATGTTTAACTAGACGCATTCCAAATATCAAATTTATATTTCAAAATTTTATCGTTTAAAATTTCACAAAATTTCAACTAATTGCGATATTAAAACAGTTAAAATTTACGGGTCGTTACACTCTCCCTCACTCAAAACTTTTCGTCCCCGAAAAGGAACGAGGTAGGGGAATAGAAACAACCAGAAAGAAACAGATTTGAAATACAAAATAACAATTAATTTAAACCATATAAATTCAAATTTAAATTAATTGACATTCAATAATTGATTTAATCCATTTTCACTAAAATCAATCTCAATTATTTCTAAATTCATTATCTTATTATCCAATTATCATCAATTTACAATTTCTAAAACCATAAATTTGAATAGTCTTTTATTATAATCATATTTTTTCAGCAATTTAAATTCTTTTTTATTCCAAATTATTGTTAAATTTATTCTACTTAATATATCTTATCACATATATTTAACCCATATAAATTAATTTAAACCATAAAAGTTTCGATTTAAATTAATTTATATTCACTAATTGCTTTTAAATTCAAGGTATTTTCATAAGTTGATCAAATTCCAATTTATTAATTCTTTCAAAACAAATTTATTTCATTATTAACTGAGTATTACTTATTATCCTATCTAACTCTATTAACATCTTTATAATCAAAATTTAGTGTATAACATTTATTATAAACACTCAGATTTTATTTATAAAGACATTTTTTTATTGTACATTATCCAATTACATTTTAACTTCTGAATAATTTAGGAAAGTTATATTGAATGCAATTGAGTATTATACAAGTAAATTTTACAATTCAGTTATTTCAAGTTAAGTATTTATAAAAGAATTTAGCTTCATTTATAATTGAAAATCATCCTTTAAAAAATTTAGAATTAAATTTCCGGTTAAATTTAAACAATTTAGAGATAAATATATACATACAATATATCCAAGTCAAATCTAAATTAAATACTAATATATATGTATATAAATATTTTTAAATTTAGTCATACTTTAAAATTTCAAATCAAATTCATTTCAAAACGAAAGTGTAGCAAGCTACTGATGGTCTCTACTATTCGAAACTTGAAAATAAATGTCGATGATGCGGCCGTCATCACCGAAATTATTTTCCAGCGATAAAGAGAAGAGCACTGATTTAGACTTTAAATTCTTTGGAATGATACTTTTTTGAAGATATTTAAATACTATACACTTTAAAACTTTCAAATCAAAGTTTGAAACCACCGAATATTAAATTCTCAAATTTAGTTTAAATCATTTAAATTAAAAATCAATTTTAACCCATTTTTATAAATTCATTTATTTATATTATCCAATAGTCAATGGTTTATGAAATAATAAATGAAAATTAAATATTATCATTTCGGACAACAACTCATTAACAATTAAATTTCAGAAAAATTTATACTTGTATATATAATATAATCATTCAAAAATTTATTTTGTTTACCAAATTTGAAAACGATATTGTGTCGGTTTGCTCTGTTAAAGTGTTTTGGAAATCCTATCGATAGCGTTGATCAGACGAATCGATTGGAAACCCAAATCAACATCAACAACTCAAACAACATAGCATATATTAAAACATTTTAAAATATTAATTTACAAATACACTTCCTCGCTCAACGATAAAGTAACGGATTTCAAAGCAAGGATAGGGATTCAAATTTGATTAATTCAATCAAAGAAAATTTTGATTTGAGAATAAGTTGGAACGAAAGATAAGATGATTATTTAACCGAATAAGAAAATAGATAATCTTATATAAATCACGGGCAACCATAACCGGGTCGACCGTGACTTCAAGAATAAGATCGATGTGGAATTCCGAGGTAAATCGACATTCGATATCAAGAAATAGAATTCAGGTATAGCAGGAGATAGATAGCATCGTAAACCGAGGATACAGAAATCTCCGGTAAATCAATGCCAATTGTAAAGGAGTTTCACCCCTTTACAAATCATTCGAAGTTTGGCGAGACCGCCGATTCATTATAAGGGTCATTCGAAGTGGAGCTATGCGATGCTCCAGAATTGAAAGAAGACGAATAGTGAGGGACACAAATGAATTTTTGGAACCGCAGGGAACGTTCCAAAATTCAAAGGAATCGAGTCAAAAGGAAGAGATTGAAACTCGAATGAGAGTGATTATGTAAATACATTTACCTTATATGCTAAGTTTTGCCTAGAGCTACCAAAGCTCTGATACCAACTGTAACGACCCGGTATTTTAGACCATTCGCATCCGCACATGTCGAACTTGAATGATTCAAAATACCGAATTGTTAATTATATTTGGCAAAACTGAGCATATACAGTAAATAAATAGAACACAGATCACAGACATAGAGTAATAATTGCAGCGGAAACAAAAGATAGTAGTTCATGAAGCTACTATATACATATCAAAGTTAAATAAGTTACAACAGAAGTCTCGAATACAATAGTCAAATACAAGAATCAGAATATAATCACTAGAATCAACTGGATATCTGAAACTGGATAGATAGCTGGATCTCCAAGCGAAGCTCCAACTCCAAAGGTGAGTCTCGAATACTGGTACACTCAGTCTAACCCGAGCGTAAAGCAAAACACAAAACACTCGAGTCAGGATTAACATTCTTATATCAATAAATCCAACTCAAGTGAAATAACAACCGAAATACAAGTAACTCAAAGGATGTTTGGAATAACCAACCTTTAAGGATCCGTTAAACTATCTACTATGTAGTAGTGTACGATAAGTAGATAATGCCTATCAGTAATATAATATATCAAAATAGTGTTAAGGCGTTACCATTATCCCCCTTAACACATTTTATATAAGCGTCATAGTCTATACAGCACTGTAAACTCCACCGTAAAATAGTGGGCTATCAGGGAGTACTCCATAGGTATAACACAAAACAAATCGTAGTGGTCGCGTATATAGGGATACAAGTATGACAAGGCACATGAGGCAATACCCAAGGTAGTGAAACTACCGTTTGCCTGATCCGGACTGGTGAGAACGCATCGCCGCAGCGATCACAACACCGCGAAACAACACTCCCAAATCAAGGGTGCACCAATCGACAACAAGTAATGAGTAGTTTTCGAAGAAGTGTGTTCACTCGAGGTAGCTAACCCCCCATTTGGCCCGGCACGGCTCCTGTTTTAGTCATTTCCAATTTAACACAAGTGTCAAGGCTATCCATTATCGTTCTCTTTCTTCAGTCATCACATACATCATTCCAACCACTTCATTCTGGATCACACTCCGCGTATAGTTATTAAAGTGTTTCGGTTTAGACAGTGAGTATGTCCCTAACCGATTCCGGTCTCTTTAATAACTTCCGTAATTATTACACCGATTGGTCATTTATATATTTCAAAAACCAAATCAATTACAATTTCAAATAAAATTTGTAAACCAACATTTCATTTGACTTTCTAAATCAATTTCCATAATTTATGTTTCAAAACTTTCAAATTACCATTTCAAAATCTTATAATACAATTTCGATTTTTATTTAGACCATTCCAATATTCATTTACATTCGTATATAAGTTTCATTTCGAAATCATTTAAATTATTTAATCTACATTCAAAACCATTTAAATCCATTAATCGATTTCATTCAATATTCGTTAAGTAAATAATCTTTCAACAATTTCTATTTAACTTCCAATTTATTAAATCAATTATTTAAGTTCAACTCCATTATATCAAAACTTACAATTTTGAATTAAATTAAATTCATCAAATCAAATTCTTTACATTTCAAGTCTTACATTAATTTCAATAAAACACATTTTATTTCTTATTAAAGAAATTCAGTTTCACTTATTCAAGAAGTTCAATTTTACTTATCAAAGAATTCAATTTTATTTAATTATTTAATAATTTCAAAACTTAATTATTAAATAATTTCAACTTAATTATTAAATATTAACATTTTCCTTTCATTAAAATTTAAATTCCAACTTCATTTCAAAACCTCATTTTTTATTCAAATAAAATCTTTATTTTATTTTTATATCAAATTATTGACCAATCGGGTTTTATTTAATTATCTATCCTAGGTCAAAGTTTAATTTGGTTATTTATCATTTCAACCCGATTCCAATTCAATTCAAAATCAAAGCATAGCAAAGGGAACTTGCAGTGTGATAACTGGGATGGTGTCAAAGTAAATAAACAAGCAATAACAACAACCAATATCAATCCAATAATCAATTCAAATAATCCCGAAATAATCGTATTAATTTACATTGTTGTTTGTGCAAATTAATATAATTATTTCTAGAATCTACACTATCATTTCATGTAGATTAAAGATTATTACACTAATTATTCTATGTAATTCCACACTTGACATCAATTATTCAATTTCATACTTCATCAATTAATACAACATAAATTCAAATGGTTCAAGGGTAATTAACTATTTTTCTATGTGTCAATTGATTTAACATTTACAAGGGTCATATTATACAAACTTGTCTAATTAAATTCAACATATATATCAGTTTCAAGTCGCTAACAATTCTACGTCAAATTCAATTTCATATTTTTATTACTTCCTACATTAACAAATTTTAACGTCCAATATCAATATCAAACAATCAATCATCTATCAACCAAACTTAATTATCATCATGTAAGTAACAGATAAGGGTGTCAGATGTCACAGGTGAACTGATACAGGTAATAGCATATATAACAGTGTAATTAACTAACAGCAGCATATTTCAATTGTCGTTTCAATTGAAATCAAATTTAATAAATAAAAGAACGTTAATCGTGAGTGATTGCTCACCTTTCGAGGCTAGAGCGGTTTGACAATGAAAGGAGTTACGAATTGCAAGCACGACTTCCGAAATAACTAGATTGGCACGAATCGACGAGCAAAGCTGTTAAATAGGAATTGCCGAAATCAAATCAAAACATTCAACATAGCAATAATTACAAAACATGTTCTGCGTCAAAGTTTAACAATATAATTCTATGTGCTACCGAGATCGAAATGGTCTGAAATTTGGTTTGAATAAAGATCAAAACTTGTATTTCAAACTGCAAAAGAATCTCTTGATTTGGACAAGAGACCAGAAAAGTTACGATATCACGAACATAGACTCAGGCCATGTTGCGACAGTCAAATGTTCAGGTCTGAAAACCCCTCTGGGTCTGACTTTCAGGTAAGAAACAAAGGACTGAACCACCTCGTACGAAGCTAAAATTTTATATACAGAAAGTAGAAAACTTTATCTTTTAAAAAAAAAAGGAATCACTGTATTCCGACGTAAGACGGAAGAGATAAGATGCGTTAAACATGAACTCGGGTCGTGTTTGCAGCAGTGTAAAATAATTTCAAGTACAAAAGAATAGCTGCCTGGGTCTAACTTCCAGATCCTCGACCACTAATCAAACGATGTCGGATTTTGCTGAAATTTGATAGGCATAAACTAGGTAACTTCGACTCTTTTTTAAAAATAGAATCAACCCATTCTGATAAAACATGAGTGAGATATGATATCGTGAACATGAAGTCTAACTACTGTTCAGAAAAAAAAAACATGCAAATTTCTTTTTAAAACATATCAACATACAATCGGGCATTACATCACCAAAGAATATTAATATAAACCAAAATATATATATATACACACACACACTCAATCTAAAACCGAATCATCACCGTATACATCATATCTAAACAAATTTAGTGTTCATATATACCATACGAAAATATATACTCATGCGAAAAAAAATCAACATTTAACTGCTATGTCCTTGTATACTACTATACACGAAATGTATTTATCTACACTAACAAATTTTAAAATCTATAAAACTATTATAATATAGAACTATAACATTATGTGTTATTATACACATGAATTATACAAAAGCATAGATCTTGAACCCCTAGAACATATGAGATATATATAAATTGTTACAACCTTATACAATATAACTACTGTATATATATTATATATGCTTATCATATATACATACGCGAGAGGTTGGGCTGCTAGGTGCAGAGATCACAATCAATATACAAAGCGCACATAAAATGAAAAGCAACACATTTATCAGAGCAATATATATACCTTCCTAGATATATACGTGCATAAGCTGGAAGGTGGAACGGCTGTCGAGGCTGCGCTTTGTCAGAGTAAGGGTTGAGAAGGTGGATCGTGTGAGTTGCTCGACAGGCGAAGTGGAGGCGTGGCGCGGAAGTAGGGCGGAGGAGGAGACACGTTGGGTGGCCGATAGAAGATGGGAAGGGGGAGGGATGGTCGAAGGTGACGGATTGAAGGGGTGTGCTCGGCCAAGCAGTGGGAAAAGATGATGCTGGCGCAGATCTGGTCGAGGCTGCTAGGCACGGGGTTGTCGGCCGGTGGTGGTCTCGGGTTGAAGATTGAAGGGGGATGAGCATTTTGTCGCTTCAGGTGGAGATAGGCGGTCGAGGCATGTTGCGTGGATTCCCGGTGGCTATGGGGGGAGCGGTGCTAATTGGGAAGGCGACG
This sequence comes from Allium fistulosum, assembly GCA_030737815.1. Taxonomy (NCBI): domain Eukaryota; kingdom Viridiplantae; phylum Streptophyta; class Magnoliopsida; order Asparagales; family Amaryllidaceae; genus Allium; species Allium fistulosum. The sequence goes on from CM060908.1 coordinate 148,883,418, forward strand.
ATGTGGATCAAGTGGCGGAGATCGGTGATTTGCTGTAGGGAAGGTGGAAGAATGCTCGGTTGGCGTCAAGCCGGAGGCGTGGTGGGGTGGGGAGCTGCGGCACGGTGGCGGAGAGGGTGATCGGCAATCAAGGTGGAGCCACTGTGTGGAGATGGCCGTGCTCAACTAGGCATGGGTGGCTATGGAAAAAAAATGAGGAAAGGAGGAATGGCTTCAGACTGTAAAAGCTTTATAATTTTGTTTATTTTATGAATAGGCAAGAGAGGAAACGAAAGATGCAAATTAATTCCTCATCTTTTCCAAAGCAAGTGAACAGGCAAATTTTTATATCGAATGTCAACTGTTAAAGTTGAAAGCAAAACAAGGAAGAGATCTGGGAATTTTAAAAGCAAACCAATATTGGATTTATACTATGGAAAAATAAAAGACAGCAGATAAATTATGATTTGAATCTAGAGAAAAGAAAAATCATGGCGCTAGAAACTAGGCAGTATTAACAACAATGACTGCATGACTTCACCGTTAGAAATTTGAATGGACCCGGAAATCAAAAATGAAAATTTCGTAACTGATACGGTTGTCCGTTTCGCGTTTTTCCATCGCGTCCGGGCACCGAAATACAGAGATGAATATACCACAGATATCAGCACGACAAGACGACCAAAACGGTATACATATATCAGCGGTACGATTGAATTATAAAATTCGAATTTTCTACTGGCGGAATAATGCAAGAAAAACATAGAAAAATATGATCGACGGAGCTAAAGATGTCCGAATTTGGATTAACGAAAAATAGCGTTTGCTCAGAAAGTGGTTTAGAATTTTTCTATACAAAAATATTTAGGTTCCAAAACATTTTATTTTCATCGCTTTTTAACTGATTAAATTGAAGTAAATTTACGCACGAAATAAACTTTCATATTTTCGGACGAAAATTTACCAGTTGCTATGTTTAACTAAACGCATTCCAAATATCAAATTTATATTTCAAAATTTTATCGTTTAAAATTTCAAAAAATTTCAACTAATTACGATATTAAAACAGTTAAAATTTATGGGTCGTTACATTATTGGAGTTACCAGTAGGTTCATAGTGATCCCCTGAAAACTATGTTATAAAGAGTAGTTGGAAGGTGCCAATTGGTTTGTAGTGCACCCATGAAACTATATCCGGATTAAGTTATTAACAACGGTCAAAATGTTCCTAGTCAACCAATGAAAACTAGGATAAGAAAGAAGTTATTGGAGGTATCATCAGGTTCCTAATCAATCCATGAAAACTAGGATAAGAGATAAGTTATTGGAGTTACCAATAGGTTCAGGGGAACCCATAAATTAATTAAGTTAATTGGAAGGGGCCAATAGGTTCATAGTGCACCCATGAAAACTATGAAATAGGACAGGGAGTCCATATATTATATATAGGTTATTAGTAAGCCCATGAAAACTAATAGGTTAATAGTAACCCTAGAAACTATCAATATGACAGGGAGTCAATTAAACAAAGGACGGGGAATCCAGAATGTTTTAGCTTGTATGCATATCATCATAATATTTTGAAATGACTATGTTTTAACCATTGTGGATGAAGGAGCACAGTATATGGCTTTATAAAGGTTTTAAGATACTAATAAGGGGAAAACCCGTTCTGCTATGCGGCGTGGTCTCACTAGATATCTAAATGGTTTGAGATGTTATATTATTATTCATACCAGGCTTTATGTCTGACTCGAAGTTTATGTATTCCCCTTAAACTCTCGGCGTCTCAATTGATTTTGAGTAGTTTGAGAGTTGAGGTTTTCAGGTACCTCATTAGATGAATAAAGCTTCCGGAGACGTGAAGGAGGCACAATAGAAATTTAGAATTCTCTTTTATTTTGATTTCGCCGTGTTGTTTGTAACGACAAAGTTGTTATATTGCCAGTAAATACTCTGATCATCTAAGGGGGCATCTTCATATGTCGCTCTTGGCATATGTTGTAATAAATAACTCTGTACGTGGTTTATGATTATGGGATAATGTAATGAATTGGAAATGATTTTAAATGGAATGTGATCTTATTTGAAGTTTTAATTTTTTTCCATATTCATGTGTTTCTGTGTATCAATGAATCTAACGCTGCCGTATTTGGTCGTCGAGGATTAATAACTATGGATGACTGCAGCATCCATAGTCGTTAGTTTTGGGCCTCAAAGTAGGGGGATGTTACAATTAATACAAAGGTCGAGATCAAATACATTATCCAGAGTGAGAGGGGATAGAATGCTGGTGAAATAGATCCTGAACAATAGAGACCAAATAGATTGAGTTTATTAAATCAGGTAAGAGTGGATCGAATGAATGTAATGATAGATACAACCAGAGAAGAGGATTATTGGTTGTGGCTAGTTAAAAAAGGTAAGTATATATTCAAAGATGCGTGGAATTAACTCATACAAAAATTTCAAAGTTTCATGGTCCTAATCTGCGTGGAACAAGGTTCACACTCCCAAAATGTCAGTTTGTTTATTTAAGGCATCACCTAATTTACTGACAACCAAAATCAGATTGAATTAAAGATATATACGGTTTGATCCTATATGTGTTATATTCAAACAAGAAACTAAAAAAGTGGAACTCTTGTATTTTAAATGCAAATTTTCCACATATATGGAAATGGTGTTGTATAAAATTAAAATGTCCAACAAGTCAAATAGAAAATTTGAATTTACACAATGAAATCAACTTAATCAGAGAAGAGATAAACATGACACGAGAGATCACAAAGGTGACATTTGTGGGTCAATAGAAGAAAAGTAATTATTGTTTTCACTATGGCTGCATCAAAAGAGAAATATACTACTACATGCCATCAGTGATAATGAATTCGATCATGTTAGAAGCATACCTGGATTTTTCCAGAGACATTTATTGGTTAATAATAAACCAAAGTTGGTGGATGAGCTAGGTTTTTTGGCTATAACAATAAAGATAGGGTTACATAAGTAACAGATCTAAAAAAATGAAATTTAACAGAGGGGATAGATGTGAATGCTAGTGCAAGTTGAAGAGGATGGTGAAACTATTGGATTTTATGGATGGTAAGGTAGTGAAGAAGAGTATATGAAGGAGAAATGGAGATTTTGTCATAGACACGTAGATTTCGTTGTGGTCTTCATCGATGACCAGTAATGGAAAGTTGATGCTTTGAGAAAGGAAAGAGAAGAATATAATATTAAGTCGGTTGAACAAAATCACATGTTGTATGTAATTTTTGTTACCGATATGATGTTGGGATGAGAAACAAACTTAGCTCATTTAGGTTGCGCTATTTTTCTTGTGGGTTGGTTTATTTATTTTATATTTGTTTTTTTGTGAATATATTAACATAACATATTTCTATTATCGAAAGGCAAGGTTTAACCACGTTTATAAAAATTTTGAAATAAGATTTTCATGATAATATTGTCAATCGATCGCACCTTGAACCATTAGTTCCACCTTTTAGAAAACTTTTCTATAAATTAATTATGGCGTTGCAAGGTCCATTATTAAGATATAATTTATCAATAGGGATAGAGAGAGATAGAAAAATTGTGAGTCTTAAATGAAGCTTTATTTGTTTATTTATAGCATCATAGAAAAATTGTGTCTTAAATGAAGCTTTATTGGTTTATTATAGCATCAGATGCTACAAAATTATCTCCTTAAAATATTTCCATCAGTCAGATTTTATTTATTAATTAGGTCCATCAACCCAACAAAATAATAAACCTTTTTTACTATTATCAATATGGCCAGTCCTCTAATTATTAATTAATTTGGATTCCCAAGAAATATTTACCATTCAGTGACTATTACCATGAGCCTATAAATAATGGAATAAATATAGAACAATTATATATTTTATTAGTTAATTTTTCAGCCCTTTGATAATATAAGTAAATTAGAAATCACATTGATATAAAAATTATATTAACCTCTCCATAATAATTTATAACCTTTTCAAATTGTTTCATTTAATTATTTTTGGTTGAAAGTTGAGAATTTTTGTTGTGCGACTCCCTCGTATGAACTGAAACCTCGGTAGTATTTGAAACAACTTAAATATAAAAGCATATATGGACTTTGTTGTAGCACGGTAGTTGACACGAGTTCTGTTACTTACAGATTGTATAAGTGAAATCTAATTTCTTATCTTTTAAAGCGATATCCTTAAAAAATAATGTATTGTGCATGTTTTCTCTTCGTTGTTGATAAAGTTAATGGTGCACACTAGGGGCATTTATGTAATTTGTTATATAACTCTTGTAAAAGAATCTTATTTAAAATAAAGTATGGTTTTTGTTTTGTTTTCTTTTATGTGTGTTGTTATATTGAGATATAAGTAATGATATTAATACATTAAACGTATATAAGTAGAAAATCATTAGGAAAGGTATTTTATCGATTATAGTTGCAAATGTGTTCGTAAACAGTGTTTATGAATCAATATTTAAATACTTATCCTTAAATTCTCCTAGTCAAGATGTATCGAGAAAATGGATAACGATACATCCGTTAAGATTAGTGTGCGTAATACCTTTCATATGATAGATGGTGAATAATTCACGGCTATTGGGTCACAGGACATGATGCATTTTTGGTTGTTTTGGAACAATGAGTCTTATATATATTGGTACGATTAAGTCAAAATAGAACATCTCATGAAATGATGTGCAATAGCCTTTAAACTTGAGAGTACCGCCGATCTTAAGTAACTATACTTTACTTTGATTATGGCCAACCACATGACATTACGATCATTTTACGACCATAGTTGAGTACACATTGGAGTACTTGAAGTGAAACACCACTCAAGAGAGAATTTGCCTCCTTCATTATAGAAGGTTTGTATCACCATTACTGGTAGATAACTTAAGATTAAAATCCCTGAGCTAAGTAAAATGGTTAAAATAGTTAATCGATAAAAGTTATCAGATTGAACCAATTGATTTAAATGTTTAATGCAATTAACTATAGCTGTTATATGATTTTTTTACCATTGACCAAACTATAATATCTTAGTGATACATTGATGATGAATAGGAAACGTGCATAAAATATCGTTACAATGTGTGGCTTAATAAAGATTAGAAATTGGATTTTGCCTAAATGATCTATAAGCAATTGAACTCATGCCGTACTTTAGCAAATTCTATATAGGCTTTAGTATTTAAATTGTTTAAATATTAATCAAGGACCGAGTTCATACTATGAAGTCAACACAACCGAGTTGTTAGCTAATTTTCGAGTTCAACCAATTAGAAATTAATTTTATAAATGTTATAAATTGATAAAAAAATAAAGATGTAGTACTGAATTTTTATGACATTTTAATTATTTATTTGAGGCCATATAATTAGTAAAATAATATATGATTATTATATACCGATTTAATTAAATATATGGTATATTAATTTGGTTCGAAGTCATGAAGCCCTATCTAAGGCATGGCAAGTCATACATAGAGCTATGGGGCATTTGAGTTGATCTTTGTCTCTAGATTAGATCTGGGTTCAAAATAAAGAGAAAAATGATGATATTCGATCTTATGTTAGCTATATATTGTCCTACCATGTCCCATTCAAATCACACATAAAATAGAGAAACTTGGCCTCCATTAGAGAATAGGTGAGTTCCTTGAAGCCAGGATTTGTTTTCTTAGTTAAAGGACAAGGAATGACTATTCGAAAAGGAATAACAAGCAACTGACGTGTCGATAGTTGGTAGATCAAATAGGCATGCATTTATTTTAAATATTATTTCATACTTTAGATTCTTATATCACCATTTGTTTTTGGGAAAAACATTAAAAATATTTTTCCTTTTCCGAAAATAAAATAATAATTGACAAATATTTTTGAAATAAACTAATATATATTTATTTAATTATACTTATTTAATTATATATACGCATGTTTGCTCATGGCCTATATATATGAAGTAAATTGTTTTATGATTTAAAATAATCATTTATTTCTTCTCGGGTATAAAATAAAAAAACAACTTTTTATTCTTAGTTGAAAAAAACAATTTTTTATTTTCGTTTTAAAATGTATACACACACACACATATATATATACATATATATATTAATTGCACTTTTGAATTTTTCTTAAAAAATTGGTTTAAAAATTATATTTTTGATAAATATTTGAATTAGTCAATTCATTTAAATTTCAAATTTTGAATAAGAACAAGTACGATATATGTATATATATATATTAAATATAAATAAGTGAATATATATTTAAATATATATTTTTTGGCTTATATATTATATAAGTATAAAAATAGGAAAAAAATATTAATACCATTAATAATATTAATATGTAAATGTAAATATATTTATTTGCTAATGGGAGAAAATAGTTACACACACATATATGTATGTATGTATGTATATGTATGCATAAAATCTCATACTATAATCATTATGTTAAAACCCCTAACATTTGTCCCATTTATTTAGAAACCTGATACTTCATTACCGACGGTTCATATCTTCAACAATATGCCCCATCAAAACCTTACAATCTCCTAACCTAAATGGGTGCCTTATAAGGAAAAAGAGTACGTATTATATCCATATATTAATATATAATTATAAATACTTCTGCAATAATACCAAAACAAGCATCGGTTATGCCTGAAAAATCACTTGTATTGGCATGGACATGGCAGAAATAACCAGAAAAAACTCTCTCTGCATTATACAAACAAAATCAATAAAAGCTAGAACGAAATAAAATACTAGCTACTCCTCATGACAATACACCGTAGCACTCCAACCACTTTCATTAAAATCACTTCCAGAAAAGACAAAATCCATCGCAAACTCCCCTACTTCCTTTAATATTTAGATCTAGAAAATCTCAATGGCTTCTCTTTATTCTAGAAAAATTTATTGGCCTCCTTTGATCTATTTGTAACACGGATACTATCTTCATCTCATCTAAAGCAACTGAATAGCATCACCCATTCCATTGCTAAAGTAAAGGTTGAGGTTCCCGTCAACTTAAGCTTCTTTGCCACAACTGTTGATTTTTTGAGGATTTTGGTAGTACATATTAGATACATCTAGCAGAGGGATGCTAAATCTTGAGCTCCGATTCATCATTTCACACTTTATAACCTTGATTGAAGGAAACTCATATACGATTAATTTTTTACAAAGCATGTTTCCATTATTACAAGCTAGAGATGTATACTTTTATTTAATAATTTTGTAATCATTTAATTTTATGTGTAATTGCACCAGTACTAGAAACTTTTGATTTTGGAATAGTCAGTTGTTGTACTCTACCAAAATATGCCACACTATAGTACTCTCAAGCAGTGTATAAAGTCATCATTGTTTGAAATTAAAGCAAACACTGCTTTATTTACTTCCCCTAGATAGCTCATTTTTTGCCATCCTAACATATTGATCAATAATTCTCTATTTATCCAAGGATCAAACCATAGTTTGACACTTTACCATTGGCCATTTTCTTTTCAGTAATCCCCTTACATAATTCTTTTTAATTTAAAATTAATTTCCTTGTAAAAGAAGTGTTTACATCCACTTGCATAGTCCAGAAGTTCTTGTAATTATAGTATGTCCAATGCATCCACTTTGCCTACAGATTTTTCTTTTCTAAGTATTTCCATAGAAACTTAAGTGATAAAGTTTTGTCAATGTCATGTAAACTCCTTAAGCTCAAATGCTTCCTACCTTACCAAAGAAAATTTGCATATATTCTTTCAATGTGATTAATCACATTTCTAGGCATTTGACAAATATGCATCCAAAAAATATCGTAGGATGTGTCACAGTTTTGATAAGTTCAAGCATGCCACTAATAGTTAATAATATTCCACTCTAACTACTTAGTATTTTTTTGGCTTTATCAATTAGCTTGTTAAAATTAGCCCTTTATAGAGAGGAACTACTAAGAGGTATTCCCAAATAAGTAATAGGAAGATTTTGGGTCTGTACCGAGAGAATTTCTACAAAACTACTTTTCAAACTTGCTCCTGTACCAAAAATCAATTATGATTTTTGCTCATAATAACCAATCCCACGTATATTTCTAAAAGCCTCATTACATCCTTGATAGTCATTGCATTTTCTACAGAAGCTTTGGGAAAGACCAAAAGATCATTAGCATATAAGAAGTTATTGATGACTGAGTTATTTTTAGAAATTGGGGTTAAGTTGCCTTTCAGAAACCCCACTTCAAAAGGCAAGGACATATAATCCATAGTGCAAAAGTAAAAAAAGAGGAAGATAGAGGATCTCATTGCTTTAACCCTCTATCCACATGGAGAACCATTGATCAATATAGAGAATTTTGGAGTAGATATACACTTGTAAATAATGGGTATTATTTTTGAAGGAAAACCCAATGCCTTTAGCATATGACATACAAACTTGCTACTAACTTATTGTATAATTTTGCATGTCTAATTTAAGGGAAAAATTGGTAGATCCTTTCTTAGATAAAGGTTCTAATCAATTCATATGATAGTAGAGAGTTTTCACTTATATTTCTTCCTGGAATGAAAGCACTTTAGTTAAATAATACCAGTTCATTCAAATAAGCCTTAATTATGTTGCATGAAATATTTGTATTTGGACTAAAATGTGACCAACACCCAATTTCTTATCAAATATAACAATTAGAAAAGAAAAGAGAATGAAAGCAAGAGAAGAACATACAATTTTTGTAGAGGTTCAGCCAATATTCCAGCATATGTCCACTTAATCGAAATATACAGATTATCCTTTGTTTTTACAAAGTTGTTCTTACAACTCAGTTTCCTACAACTCGGTAAGAATCCAACCGAGTGTAATTCCAAGGTGTATTTCATACGTCGAAATCAAAAGTTCAGGAAGAAGAAGAAGAAGCTAAAAGTCCTTTTCCAAGTGAGTTCTACTCCTATTTCTAGACGAAAATCCATGAAATAAGATCTTGAAAATTCTCTAGCATGTTCCCCATGTCACTTCATAAAAAGTTTGTGACCACCCTAACCCAAGACTTCACAACTTGCACCTAAGTTATGACCTTCAGTACATCACCGAGTTGACTTGGGTCGAGTAAGAGTTTGCTTCGGGCTTGTCTCGAGTTCCACTTAAGTTGCATCGCTCCATTCCTTTTCACCTTTCGCTTCTAGTTTTTCCATCATTTTCCTAGGTTGCAACTCGTGCTCAACTCAGGTCCGACTTGAGTTGGACCGAGTTATGAAGTCATATTCACTTTTCAACTATCTTTTTGTGCTTCTTCACACTATCATCTTGTGATGTTTTTCTAAGTGTCTGTATCCATTTCTTCACCATTCCTTAGTGCAGTTCAATCATTTAGGTATGTTCGAAGACTATGGAAATTTTTCTAATAACATTTTTCTCCCTAAACCGTGTCTTGTGAGTAGAGGGCGTGCTTTGCTGAACAAATATCGAAGTTGGAAAATTATTAGTAGTTGAGCTCTTTGGCTATAAACTGATCAAATTGCAGTGAATCACCCAGTTCCTTTGGATTCGCCAGTAAATTAAAGGTCGTACCAGACCATTAAAGATAAGGAATCGAGTCCTTGCTTAAGTGTTAGTCAAAAATCATCATTATTCCATACTCTCCCCGAATTATCATATCATATATCATACATCATGGATCAAAACCATCTCGTATTCTCCCGGTAGTTAACTATCACATAAGAAAATCAACATTGCCTCGTGTTCGCCTGGGATTTCGATTGTCATATATCAATGTCAATATCTTCCCGTGTTCGCCCAGTATTTAGTATATTATATATCATGTGATCAGGCATCATCAATTATCGTTGCACATTACCACTGATTGGAACGTTACTTATAGATCATCTAATGTCACCTAGTATTCTATTATAAGTAAGCCCTGCCGAATCGAGGCAATGGCCTAATCCAATAATCATTATCAAATCGCTTTAAAGTCAGGTGGTGTTCAAATCTCAATGTATAGTCTCTAATCTCTCCAGATCACATAATCAATGTCAAATTTAGGTTTCGATCTCTCTGAATTGTGTAATCAATATCCATCTTAGCTTCTGATCTCTCCAGATCATGTAATCAATAAGGTCCAATCCTTGGTTTCTCCAGAATATATATCCAATCAAATTTATGATCTCTTCATATCACATATCCCGATTGAGCCCAATCCGCTCACTCTCCGATGAGGGTACCTAATATCTAAGCAAGTCCATCTGCTCACTCTTTGTTGAGAGGCTTACTATCCAAATGCATCCACTTGCTTACTCTCTGGTAACGGGACTTGCCATCCAGTCCTAGCCCATCCACTCGCTCTTTGATAAGGGGACTCTTTATTCGAGCGTGTTCATCCACTTACTCTTCGATAAGGGAAGTCGTTATCCTATACAAGTTCATCCACCCACTCTCTAGCAAGGGAATCTACACTTCACTATTCATCGCCTCATTTCTTTAGTCGAGGTGCCATGTTCAGTCAATTTACATATCATTTTATGGAATAACCAATCTCCATTAGTATCATGTTATAATATCAATATTTGTTATCTTGTTTGAACGATTTCCAAATCCAGTTATCTATGGGTCATCCATTCATAAAATCCAAATCAAAGGCAGCAAGCAAACATCCAAAACATCCATCTCATTGGGGATTACTCCTAGACTCCCAACTCATAGCATGCCTTGGGATTGATCAAAAATCCATACACTTGAAAGCTATCTTGTGGTAATCCCACATCATTTATTCAAAATAAAAGATAAGTGCGAGAATCGAACCTGACTCTAATCTATCCCGAACATGGGATAACCAATCTCAACCTGTTAACTAGGTTTTTACCCAAGCAAAAATCCAGATGAGTTAGAACATCTAGACTAAGCCAAAACACCTCAAGACTCAACCAAAAGGACCAGAGGAATAGGCCAAGAGGGACTCAAGAAGAATTACCCAAAAATCCATTAATGGGATGGATCGCTAGCGATTCATCACCTATAGATTGCTAGCGATCCATCACATATGGATCCCTAGCGATCCATAAGGAAGCTTCATGGGTCGTTCTAACCTCTTGCATCATGAATCGATACCTTTTCTAGGGATGTTTGCCTAGTTTCATAGTATTCCAAGAAACCTAGTTCAAGAAGCAAAGACCCATTTGATTCTAGTCATATATCAATCTAACTCATATATGAATCATCGTCAAAACAAGGCAACTAGCTACGAAATCACATGGAGAGCACCTATATAAGACAAGGAGTGCAATTCAAAGGAAGAAGTCTAAAAATCCCCTATGTACGTGGATCACAAGCGATCCATGTCCTATGATCGCTAGCGATCCATAGGATTATGTTGGATTGCTATGAGATTTTCAGAAAGGACGAAGCAAAAGTACTCCAAGTAATTGGATTATTAGCACTCTATCACCTATGGATCGCTAGCGATCCATCTGGTTAGCTCGGGTCATCATGAAACTCTCTAAACTCCTTCGTGGCATAATGTTCAGGTTTCTGGCAAAGCAGCCTAGCCCAATAGCTCTTCAACCCCTATAAATGCAACCCTACTTGCAACATAAAGGGGATCTTGTGAACTGACTGCAAAAACTCTACAAAAACTATTCTTCACTCTTCTCCTCCCACACAATAGTCACCTAAAAGGTTCATTATGATTCTCTAGTGAACTCTAGCACTGGTGACTTGATCTAACTTACTAGATCCAAACAAATTGTAATTAGATTCAACTTTAATTGCGGTCAGTCAATAACAAATGTTATAAAGTGAACATAGGCTTCATTAACAGCCGAACCACTATAAAAATCTTCTTGTCTTTTTAGTATTTCTGCTCTTTTTACATTTATTTTCTATATTATTGCTTTGTAAGAACATGGCTAGTGCTTTCACACTCAATCCAGGGTGTTGACCCATTTTTTGGGTTAACATTTTAGTGCTTTCACTGAGAACCCAACTTAGGCTTAGATCTAGCTATCTACTTAGGATCAATAGGTTCAGAAGTTAGATCCTTAATATTTGCTTAGAATATTTACTGTTGAGAATCAATGGCACTAGGAATAAAGAGAACTACCTTCGGAAGATCTATAGGAGCTACCATTGCTGGAGAAGAAACAAACCCTCAACAAATTGAAGTCAACAACCCCAACAACTTGATGTTAGGAGCTAACTATAGAGATCAGGCTCCAGGATCCTCCATACAGCATGAAGTTGTGACTAAGGGAGAATCGAACAAGATGGTTGATGAAATTAACCAGAAAATGGAAAATAGTCAAAAGGCTTCCATGGAAAAGATAGATGCTCTCTTAGAACTCCAATCACTAACTACTCCTAGAATGGTGCCTAAAGCCATGGCTGCTACGGAGCAATAGCATTCTTTTGTTTCTGGCTTGAATGGAAGAAACAGAAGGCAAAAGCAAAAGGAAGTAGTGGGCGGAGCTCCAAGAATCATGATGGAAGAAAATATTAACACTCCACCCACGCAAAAGCAATTTCTACAAACCCGAACTTAGGGGTGAAAACCATGTGGGGAGATATAACAATGACTCTCTTTGGCTCTAAAGATGACAAACAATTTAAGGAAGATAATTTGGATGAAAATGCTACCATGCAAAATGCTAGAAGAAGCTCTAAAACCCATGCCGTAGCACAGTGCCAAACAGTGGATGAGGAACTCTTACTCAAACGGTACTTCCAGAGGCAGGAGAACTAAGAAGATATGACACAAACCGGGATCGATTAAAAGGCCAAGCTCCCATGGTGTATTGTGACCACTCCCAACTGATCATCAACCTCTAATCCCATTGTGGAGCTCCCATCGTTGAATCACGAATAGTCGTCGTCGAAAATCATTAAAAATTGTCAAAATGACCATTGAAAAACTCACTTCAATGTTGACTCGAAGTCGAACTTGGGCAGTCGCCTATTTGACTCGAAGCAGATTCTAGAAATCCTGACTTGAAGTCAAACTCGGGTAAAATCCCATTTGAATAGAAGCAAACCTAGGAAATTCTGGTCCGAAATCAGACTTGGTAAAGCGAAGATTTTCTCCAAGCAAACATGCAAATGACTCCAAGCATCGTTCATCACCAACCCAGCATTTCAATTCTGTGACTCCAAGTAAACATTTGCTGACTCCAAGCAAATGGCAAATTTTCTCGGGTCAGAATCCAAGTAAAATACCAACGATCCATCAATGCCGATCCATCTTCTTTTGCCCATAACTCGAATATGCGAACTCTAAATGCCTTGAAATTTGAAATGCAACCTTATGGGGCCTTCCTTGTCGCCTCAGGCCGACCTCACCTAGTTTTAAAATTTTTGGGGATCATCACTGATGCATGGCCCCATCCTAAGTGATTTGTCATTCAATCGGTATTTCCAATCATTCAAGCTTAGGACAATCATGCATATATCATTCTTAAGCATTATAAACAACCGTAACTTGAAAATGGACCGGACTGACAATGATTATAGTATCTTCCATAGTCGAAACTTATTCATCGAAGCCGTTCAGCATGCAAAATATCCAAAGAAGTTTATCATGCTAACTATACCTTCATACAACTGTACAACTGATTCGAAATTGCTTTTTTATAGGTATGAGATGCATATGGACGAAGCGAGGGTGATGGATGCAGTCTAAAGCAAGGCCCTCAGGAATCATGAATGAATGAAGCAACCTACTACCCTGGAAGAATTCTATGGGAAGGCAAACCAGTTATAGGTACTAGAGGTAGTGCAATTGGCAGAAGGCAAACCCGACAATTTGCCAAAGAACATACCAAACGGTAAAGGAACTATAGGACCTCAGGAACCTTCTGCCCAAGAAAGGCCGCTGAGACCCAGTAGAAAAGCGCCCCAGCTAACTGACGAAATCAAACGAAAGGATGATTATCAAATAACACTCTGGCTAGCTAGCTATTGAGAAATGGGGAAGCAACCTAAATCGATGCCTTCTCATCATCCTTTTCTACTTTCCTTTTCCAAATGAGCCGTACCGGGACACTAGGGGCATTGTAGATATCACAGCGAAAGAAATGCTTCTATGCCCTCGATGGGTCATGTCGATTCCCCTTCTGAGTACCGGCGTTTCTCCGGTAGCCTCGAGAAGGTTTGCCCAAAGGATCGTCGAACGAATAGATCCAACCTCCTAGTTTCCAGGGACGGATAAAACTGTGTTCCCACGAGCCGAATCCTAGAAATTCCTCTTGAAGTTGATGAATCATCGCTTTAATACCAACAGGCCGTCGCACACACGACCTAGAACTCTTCTTGTAGTCGATAAATTACTGCTCCAAGGCCATCTGGTCGCCAGACATCCGACCAAAATTCCTCTTGGAATTGATAAATTATCGTTCCAAGACCGTCGGGTCTCCGGACACCCGACCACAAAAACTCCATAAACTAAAGCGTCATAAAGGCGAACCAGTAGATCAACGGTCATCTGATCCAAAAAACCCTTTGCGAACGTGGAGATCTTTCATGAACTAAAGCATTGTGAAGGTAAGCCGGTAGATTAGCGATCAACTGATCTAAAAAACCCTTCGCGAACATGACGATCTTTCACAAGCTACAGCATCGTGAAGGCGAACTGGTAGATCAGCGGTAATCTGATCCAAAAAACCCTTCGCGGACGTGAAGGTCTTTCACGAACTAAAGCATCGTGAAGGTAAGCCGATAGATCAGCGGTTATCTGATCCAAAAACCTCTTCGCAAACATGAAGGTCCTTCTTGAACTAAAGTGTCGTAAAGGCGAAGCGGTAGATCAGCAGTTATCTGATCCAAAAATCCTTCACGAACTAAAGCATCGCGAAGACCAACTGGAAGATCAGCTGTCATCTCATCCAAAACTGCCCGAAGTCAGTGAAGTCGTGCTCCGGGGACACGAATCGACAATCACATTAGTCAGTCTGCAAAATTAACAGAATCACTTCCAACGACCAATGAGACAAATGGTGCTAAATTCCAGAGCTTCAAAGTCGCTTAAAGAAAGTAAGCAAAAACTGAACCGACCTTGTGATTAATCAGAGGTCGACTTAAATAAGGCCAAGATTTGGCTCCTGGGAGAACCAAGTATCTAAAATCCCTAATATATAAGTCTCTGAGGATAGAGGCTTTCCCATGCATTGATTATCTAGAAGACATAATTGCATCCACTGGACCGCGTGCAACCAAACATGTTGTGGAGAAATCCCTAATACAGTTTAAGCGTACGGACAACCCTGTGGTATGGGGGGCACCACACATACTTTAATAGCTACAAGGAAAGCCAAGTCTAATCATACCATAGTTTTGTTACACCCGATCGAAAATTCTGGCATTCTGACAACTACGGACTTAACGACCTAGCTATCGCAACAAACGAAATAAAAGCATAATACTTACTTACTTCTTCCCAACTCCTCCTTTATCACCCTTGGCGACTAGCTCCTTTTCCTCTTAGACTGTATGACAGTTGAAAACCAATTCTCTAAAGGCGGCTTGGACCAAAAGCTGAGAGTCTTGCCCTGAACTCCCATAAGCTCTTTCTCCATAACTATCTCCATGCGATTGGCTGTAGATCTCTCCACCATGGCAACCTTATCTGTTTGGCTGTGCACATCTTCCTGAAATACGGGAGGATCGTCCAAGCCACGGTTACCCGATCCAAAAACCACTTATCTCTTAGAACTTACGAAATCGCGTTTCAGCAAAGTCAAATCGCCGGATTGATGGAAAACTCGATCCTTACCTTCAAAGAACTGGTATCGTTTCTCCAGCACTGGGAAGGTCCAAACCATTATGCACATCGCTTCTTAGGCCATGGAACCATGCTCTCGAAGCATGAACTCCTTACGTTACCCGAAGATTGGCAACGTCGAGAAGTTCCAAATCATTCTCGATTGACTGGTCATATCGATCTCATAAGCCCCATACTCACATAAGCCGCGCATCACTTATTGAGCTATTGAACCACACTCTCGAAGAACGAACTCCTCACGTTACACGAAGATTGGCAACACCGAGAATTTCCAAACCGTTCCGGATCAACGGGGCATATTGATCCTATAAGCCGCGCATTTTTTAAATCGCGCACTCTCAAAAGCCACGCATTTCGTATGCTGCGCACTCTAAAAAAAGCCGCGTATTTCGTAAGCTGCGCACTCTAAAAAAGCCGCACATTTTGTAAGCCGTGCACTCTCAAAAGCCACGCATTTCGTAAGCCGTGCACTCTTAAAAGCCACACATTTTATAAGCCGCGCAAGCACTGCCTAATGTTGCTCTGGCATCATTAGCAAACCGTTAAGATTTTCTAAGTATCGGTATTATCCCGACAACACCGGGAAACTTGTCTATTGCAGAATTGACAGGGATCAACTCCTGCTACCCAAAAGAACTGACATTGCTTCGGTTGTGCAGCAAAGTTCACAAATCAGGAAGTCGGCAAAGAATTATGATCTTTGACCAAAGTTAATGTACAAAATGTCAAAATTCAAGACTTCCAAGTCACAAATTTTTGAAGATAGGAGCTGCGATGCACCTTTGACTGGGGGCATCCAGGGAGCCGCCTAGAATATCAAGTCTCACATCAACTGTTCAGAATAATCGGCCATGTGGACTAAGGGGTACATAACATATTAACACTTGGTCATAATACAAAATCACTTCATGGTTCTGTTACGCTGAATAGACAATTTCGGCGATCCCAACTGAGCTAAGCAGTATAGTATGTTGAACGACTGTAGAATTGAAAGGAAACCGGTCCAACCTTATAGGCATCGATATTGCCTCGACAAATCGAGAAATTCAGACCATTATATCAACAAGAAAATCAAACTCCTTGAAATTCAGCATCATCCAGAAATAGGCGATAAAAGAAGGAACTTACCGTCGTCTAGAGATAGATGACGACGAAATGCATTTCTAGAATTAAGTCATCAATGCACCAATTTCCAAAGACAGAAACAAGTGCTTGACTGAGGTCTCAAACCCCAACTTGCAGAAAATCAATTGTTATCCAAAGGTAGACAACGACAAGGAGGGAATGCTCGAAATCGAGCAGCTAAACCATTGATTCTCGAAGATTGGAATCAACGAATAAGGTTGATATCCGCCACAATTCTATCAGCCCAGCATAACAAATATGGCTTGAAACAAGCAAGGTGAGTGTCACAGATTCAAGACAAACACTACCGAACTCTACAAGTCCGTGATCAGGATAGGAATGAGCTTGGTCCTACCAGGGACAGTGTGATGACTTGCTTCACAATTTCTAATTCACTATAAGAACCTGGAATTTAACACCTAGAAATGAACGGTTCCGCTTAGAAATGAAGGGTTTTGGAAATAGAAGTCAGATCATAACAAAAACCAGTTGGAGGAAATTTGATTTTTCATGAATTAGAATAACTATGGAATTGGTTAAGCAACAACCCAGCAATTCCAAGGGTAACACTTGATGGTGATAAACAAGGCTAGGCAACGGAAACACCTGGGACTCCCATCCTTCCAGAACATGGAGTATTTCGAAGTTAAGCAATGTTGAGAATAACAGATACATTGGGTTGAAAGGGATCTATTCAACTATACAGGATCAGATAAATGATTCAATCCTAACCAACATGACTTTGACATTGCCCGAAGATAGGCAGAACCAAGAAAAGGCTTCTACAATCCGATCATTGAAGTGCAAGTTTTCGAAGATCGAAACTAGTGCCCACCTGGATTAAAAGCATTGCTGGATTGATGGGGAAAATCGATCCCAATCTCCTAAGTGTCGATGTTGCCCCGGCAACGCTAAGGCATTTTCTTATTTCTTAAGTACAGGTGTTGCCCCAGCAATGTCAAGAAACTTTATATTTCATAAGCATCGGTGTTTCCTCGGTGCCGGGGAACCCTCTATTTCCTATGTACCGACATTGCCTCGGCAATGCTGGAAAATTTGCTATTTTCTATGTATCAGTGTTACCTCGGCAACGCCAGTAAAATTTTAATCTATAGGTTCGATGAGAAACACTCATCGTAGTAAACCATTAATGCACTAACTTCTGAAGATAGAAGTTAGTCCTCAACCAAGATTCTACCCTTATTTTCAGAAAACTACCATTGCTCGAAAATGGACAACAATAGAAAGACATAACCTCTTGTAGGTCAGCTGGATGGTTCGACCTTTCATTATAGCAATCGGCCACCACATAGGAATAAAGCAGCACCGAAAGGAAAACCCAGGATTGAATTGCTCATGTGTTAATTTCTAGGGATGAAATCTGGTACATAACCGAATTTCCTGAATTCAACTTAGAAAGTATTTAGATATAGCCAAAAGATAGGCAGCCTCGGGGAAATGTATTTTGGAACCAAGCAGCTAGGTTATCAATTCCCGAAGCAGGAATTGGTTTATGGATAGAACTTCCGTGACGACAGCAATCAAGCAAAGCATGCACAACTAAGGACATGTAGGGACAATCATGGAAGGTCAGAACTAAAACCATCAGACTTCCATAATCCTAGAATAAGATTGAGAGCCAGACCAGAGGCAATCGAATCTTTTGCCCCAAGCCTATCCATCACTCATAATCGCCCAAATACAGGCATTCAAAATAGCTAGTGACTCAAGTAGGAATAGACGCACAGATACTTGATCGAAAGAAATGTTGCAAAGTCCAAACACGAAAAACCATGAGTTCAGTTAGATAACGGTTCTGTATCAATAAACAGAGCATTCTGGCAATAAATCGCCAACAAAGGGAATGAAGGATTTAACGTTCAGAAATTAACCGTCATTCATAGTCTAGCGATAACGACAAGAATCGATGACCTACTTACGGTCTAACTAGATCATTTGTTTCCAACTTGTAGGAATATGCCAGTACCCGAAGTTTGGTGATGCTAAAAAGAAACCCCCGGAATGAAACTATCGATACATCAGATTTCAGAAACAGAAGTAAGAGTTTGATTGAATCTTCAGCCCTACCTTCTGACATCTCATGCTACCTGAAAATTCACAACATCAAGGAAAAATTCATAGAGTTGAGTCATCCGCGCATGAGTTTCTGGAGATAGATACTAATACATGATAAGGGTCTTAACACTGGACTTGGAAGAATTCACTCTAGCAAAAGGTGACGGCAACGCGTCTTTCCAGCACATGTACCCAGAATGGCATTGGATGACGATGTCAACTTGGAGGAATTCAATTATAGTCAGGAAACAGACATCATTGAAAAAAAATCAGAGCTTGGGATCAAGCAGCAAAGTCCCTAGTTCCTGGAGATGGGAGCTATCGTGTCAATCAAACTAGGGTAATTGAACCTATAGCCCAAGAGACCTAGTCTCTCGAAAAACATATAGACTTATTATTCAGAGAAATCAGCCCTATGGAATAGGCAGATACACCTACACTTTGTTGAAACAAACTCAATTAAGCATAAGTAGGGATTAGCTATAGAACTGGCTAGACCAACCTACCTCATAGTTCTGAACAAAGCTATGAAATAGAATATGCCGAAATGACCGCCAAATTATTACTTACTGTTAGATAATGATGGAAAATTCTATCGGTTTGAAAACCAACGTTAAAAATATTATCGTTATAAAACCGCAAGCGCACGACGTACAATTGTAGTACGTATTCGAGTACGGATTGATCCGCGGGGAAAGAATCAAATTTCAATATTGCGCAATCAAATTAGCCCAAAGTTTTTGTGTAACGACCCGCTATTTTGGACTATTCGTATCCACACATGTCGGACTTGAGTAATTCAAAATTACGATATGTTAATTTAAATTTGGCAAAACTGAACATATACAGTAAATAAATAATCACAGATCACAGACACAGAGTAATAAATGCAGCGGAAACAAAAGATAGTAGTTCATGAAGCTACTATATACATATCAGAGTGAAATAAGGTACAACAGATGTCTCGAATACAATAGTCAAATACAATATCAGAATACATCACTGGAATCAACTGAATATTTGAAAGCTGGATAGATAGCTGGATCTCCAAGCGAAGCTCCAACTCCAAAGGTGAGTCTCGAATACCGGTACACTCAGTCTGATTGGAGCGTAAAGCAAAACACAAAACACTCGAGTCAGGATTAACATTCTTATATCAATAAATCCAACTGAAGTGAAATAACAACCGAAATACAAGTAACTCAAAGGATGTTTGGAATAACCATCCTTTAAGGATCCGTTAAACTATCTACTATGTAGTAGTGTACGATAAGTATATAATGACTATCAGTAATATAAGATATCAAAATAGTGTTAAGGCGTTACCATTATCCCCCTTAACACAATTTTTATATAAGCGTTATAGTCTATACAGCACTGTAAACTCCACCGTAAACTAGTGGGATATCAGGGAGTACTCCATAGGTATAACACAAAACAAATTCGTAGTGGTCGCGTATATAGGGATACAAGTATGACAAGGCACATGAGGCAATACCCAAGGTAGTGAAACTACCGTTTGCCTGATCCGGACTGGTGAGAAAGCATCGTCGCAGCGACTGCAACACCACGAAACAACACTCCCAAATCAAGGGTGCACCAATCGACAACAAGTAATGAGTAGTTTTCGAAGAAGTGTGTTCGCTCGAGGTAGCTGACCCCATTTGGCCCGGCACGACTCCTGTTTTAGTCATTTCAAATTTGACACAAGTGTCAAGGCTATCCATTATCGTTCTCTTTCTTCAGTCATCACATACATCATTCCAACCACTTCATTCTGGATCACACTCCGCGTGTAGTTATTAAAGTTGTTTTCGGTTTAGACAGTGAGTATGTCCTTAACCGATTCCGGTCTCTTTTATAACTTTCGTGATTATTACACCGATTGGTCGTTTAATAAATTTCAAAACCAAATCAATTACAATTTCAATTAGAATTTGTAAATCAACATTTCATTTGTCTTTCTAAAACAATTTCCATAATTTACGTTTCAAAACATCCAAATTACCATTTCAAAATCTTATAATACAATTTCAATTTTTATTTAAAACCATTCAAATTTTGATTCAAGTTCGCATATAAGTTTCATTCCGAAATCATTTAAATTAATTTAATTTAACATTCAAATCAATTTAAATTCCTTGGTCGATTTCATTCAATATTCATTAAGTAAATTTGTCATTTAAAATGATTTCAATTTAATTGACAATTCAGTTAATCACTTACTTAAGTCCGACTTCATTATATCAAAACTTCAAATTGAATTAAATTAGATTCGTCAAATCAACTCTTTAAATTACAAGTCTTACATTAATTTCAATAAATCACATTTTATTTCTTGTTAGAGAAATTCAATTCACTTATTTATTTACTTAGTTACAATTTCAAAACTCAATTAATAAAGAAACTTAATTTCACTTATTCAAGAAGTTCAATTTCACTTAATAAAGAATTCAATTTTATTTAATTATTAAATAATTCAATCTTATTTAATTATTAAATAATTTCAAAACTTAGTTATTAAATAATTTCAAACTTAATTATTAATAATTCCAAATTTAATTATTAAATAATTAATTTTAAAACAACGTTCATTCATCAACTACTATGTTAATATTTTATTTCAGATTATTTATTCAAATAAAATCTTTATTTTATTTTTAAATCAAATTATTGACCAATCGGATTTTATTTAATTCTCTATCCTAAGTCAAGTTCATTTGGGTATTTATCATTTCAACCCGGTTCCAATTCAATTCAAAAATCAAAGCATAACAAAGGGAACTTGTAGTGTGATAACTGGGATGATGTCAAAGTAAATAAACAAGCAATAACAACAATCAATAACCATCCAATAATTAATTCAAATAATCCCGAAATAATCGTATCAATTCACATTGTTGTTTGTGCAAATTAATATGATTATTTCTAGAATCTACACTATCATTTCATGTAGATTAAAGATTTATTTCACTAATTATTCATACGGTTCTTCACTTGTCATTCAATTTCAATTTTATACTACAACAATTATACAACATACATTAAATGGTTCAAGGTGTAGTTATCAATATTCTACGTGTCAGTTCATTTAACATTTAAAGGGGGTCATATTATACAACTTTAACTAATTAAATTCAACATTTAACTATCCTATATCAAGTTCAATTGCATATTATTTATCACTTTAACAATAACAATTAACATCCAATTTCAACATCACATAACAATCATTCATCAACCAAACTTGTATAAATAACAGATAATGTGTCAGATGTCACAGGTGAACTGATACAGGTAATAACATATATAACAGTGTAAATAACTATCAGCAACATATTTCAATTGTCGTTTCAATTGAAATCAAATTTAATAAATAAAAGAACATTAATCGTGAGCGATTGCTCACCTTTCGAGGCTAGAGAATACAGAGGACGACACAGATACGCACATTGATACGGACAATGAGATTTGAATGATGAATTGAAGCAAAGCAAAATCAGCATGAATTCGACGATCAAGCTGATAATAAGAATAGATGGAACAAATCAGAACGGGATCGATGAGAATAATTGGTATAAGTGAACCTATATATAACTATATATAACTGTATACAAATAAAACGGTATTCTAAATTCAAACATATATTAAATTAAATATATATTTCAAAAATCATTGGTTTAAACAAAAACATATCTGTATGTAGTATAGTTTGAAATAATGCATATATTTAAACCCATATACAGCCAAATTCTTTATTTTTAAAATTCAGGAATCCAAAGTTCCTAATAAAAATAATATCTACTCACTTTGTTAAATAAATAATATAAAAAAACTATCTTAAAACAAAATGTATCACATATCTTAAAAATGTATATAACATAAAGTAACTAAACTTATATGACTTAATATATGAACTCACGTATAAAACTGCCACCTGTATATAGAGCTAGTGAAACCACTTTCATATACAAACAGATCAGTGAAATATATATACTTATGTCCTGACAATATAATATGTACGACCAAAAGAAAGAAAAAAAACAAATTGTATCTAACCTTCACGTGATCACCATGCCTATATACCAATATTTAAAATCAAATTGATGATAACATATATAAATCTAGACAGTTCGACACCAAAACAATATTACAATGGTTTCGTTAGTACAGGCATAAGCTCGACAGCTTTCAAAACAACCACTATGTAACAAAACTTCAAAATCTTGATAATAGATACATACCAACAATTCAAATAAATATTTATATAAATATACTTTTAGATGTAATCACGTAAGTAATACTCTGCTTTTATATATACACCTATCATTGACAACGAGGATAGCACGAAATATAAAATTATATATATATATATATACTCACTCCTAAATGTAAACATGTACACAAACCACTATAATAATATAAAATGTATATTTATATAATACCTAACAACATTATATAAATATATGTACTTACATGAAAACACTATGCGGTAGAGATGCGATGGATACGCTTGGTAGAAAAGAAAAGGCGAGGTGGATCTGCTGAAACCGGGTCGGCAGATGGAGCTCGTGATGGCTCGGCTGACGGCTTCAAGGGCGAGGTCGAAGTGGGTAAGGTCGACAGGGAAGTGGTGGCTTGGGTTATGAGTTGCACGTGCTCGGAAAGATGCGGAGCTTGGTGTAAGGCCGAAGGTGGCTGGTGCAGACAGCGGATGAGGCGATGAGGTCGCTCGGTTATCGGACGATGGTGGTGAGGATGCAGCCAGAAAAGCAAGAAAAGGTGGAAGCGAAGGCGCAAGGAGGAGCGGGTCTGAAGGTCGGGTTCGGCGTTGGCATGGGGTTGCGGAAATAAGGGCGGAGTAGTTCGCGTGGGCTTGCGGTTGATGGTTAGGCTAGGTGGGAAGGTGCTCACATGAGCTTGGATCTGGAGGCCCTTTGGTTTCAGCTGGAGAAGAGAAAAAAAAAATGGGGAGAGGAGAAGTCTAAATGGAAAATCAACGTGCATACAAAAGTGAAGGAGATGAATGGACAGTCAGGTAAAACATGCACGTGACGAGGAATGGGAGAAGTCAAGCACACGATTCCAAGAGATAATAAATGCAAATGGCTGTATTTTGGGAATTATGAAACTAGTGACTGTTCAATCAAAACGGTGGAATATGAAATGGTGAAAGGACCCAAAAGACGCAGACTGGTTACCGTTACGGAAATTGTTCCATAGATTCGTGGTCTCCCGAACTTCAAAACACAAAAACGAATGTGCTATGGAGTTCAGCACGACGAGACGATCGAAACGGTATAAAATTATCAGTGGCACGATTGAATTATAAAATTTGAATTTTCTTCTAGCGGAAAATGCAGCAAAAACGCTGAAGATTAAGATCGACGGAGCTGAAGAAGTCCGAATTTGGAAAACCGAAAAATGTCATCTTGCTCGGAAGATGATTTAGAATTTTTCTATGTAAAAATATTCAGGTTTCGAAAACATTTTATTTTCATCAATGACTAACTGATTAAATTGAAATAAAATTACACACGAAATAAACTTTCATATTTTCGGATGAAAATTTACCAGTTGCTATGTTTAACTAGACGTATTTCAAATATTAATTTTTTTTTTTAAATTCCACAAAATTTTAATTAATAACGTTATTAAAACAGTTAAAATTTACGGGTCGTTACACTCTGCCCCACTCAAAACTTTTCGTCCCCGAAAAGGAACGAGGTAGGAGAATAGAAACGACCAGAAAGAAAACAGATTTGAAATACAAAATAACAATTAATTT
Organism: Allium fistulosum; assembly: GCA_030737815.1. Lineage (NCBI taxonomy): Eukaryota > Viridiplantae > Streptophyta > Magnoliopsida > Asparagales > Amaryllidaceae > Allium > Allium fistulosum. The sequence goes on from CM060908.1 coordinate 148,908,172, forward strand.
AAACCATATAAATTCAAATTTAAATTAATTGATATTCAATAATTGATTTAATCCATTTGATTTCACTAAAATCAATCTTAACTATTTCTAAATTCATTATCTTATTATCCAATTATCTTCAATTTACAATTTCTAAAACCATAAATTTGAATAGTCTTTTATTATAATCATATTTTTTTCAGCAATTTAAATTCTTCTTTATTCCAAATTATTGTTAAATTTATTCTACTTAATATATCTAATCACATATATTTAACCCATATAAATTAATTTAAACCATAAAAATTTCGATTTAAATTAATTTATATTTACTAATTGCTTTTAAATTCAAGGTATTTTCATAAATTGATCAAATTTCAATTTATTAATTCTTTCAAAACAAATTTATTAATTCTAAACTGAGTTTTACTTATTATCCTATCTAACTCTATTAACATCTTTATAATCAAAATTTAGTGTATAACATTTATTATAAACACTCAAATTTTATTTATAAAGACATTTTTTTATTGTACATTATCCAATTACATTTTAACTTCTGAATAATTTAGGTAAGTTATATTGAAATGAAATTGAGTATTATACAAATAATTTTTTTTAACAATCCAATTATTTCAAGTTAAATACTTATCCAAGAATTTTGACTTCAGTTTATAATTGAAATCATCTTTAACCTAAAATTTAAGAATTTAAATCTCCGATTTACTTCAAACAATTTAGAGATATATATATATATATTTATATCAAATCAAATTAAATTTTTAAAATAAGATACCTATATATATAAATCAAATTATACTGAAGAAATTCAAATCAAAATAAATTTTTTTTTTCAAAACAAAACCGTAGCAATGCTACAGAATAGTCTCTCCACTTCGAAACTCGAAAATGAATGTCGATGATGCGGCCGCCATCACCGAAATTATTTTCCAGCGACAAAGAGAAGAGCACTTATTTAAACATTTAAAATTCTTTGAAAATGATTTCTATTCGAAATATTTAAATACTATACACTTTAAAACTTTCAAATCAAAGTCTGAAAACACCGAAAATTTAAATTCTCAATTTCTGGATTTAAATTCATTTCAAATTTCAATCAAATTATACCCAAGTTTACAAATTCATTTATTTATATTATGAAATAGTCAATGGTTTATAAAACAATAAATGAAAATTAAATACTATCATTTCAGACAACCAATTCATTAATAATTTAATTTTTTTTTTGAAACTTATATTTATATATAATATAATCATACAAAACTATTTTGTTTACCATATTTTGAAAACAATATTGTGTCGGTTTATTCTGTTCAAGTGTTTTGGAAATCCTATCGATAGCGTTGATCAGACGAATCGATCGAAAACCCAAATCAACATCAACAACTCAATCAACACAATATATAAAACATTTTTAATATAAATTTACAAATACATTTCTTTGCTCGATGATACAAGAATAGATTTCAAAGCAAGGATATAGATTCAAATTTGATGAACTCAAATCAAAGAGAATTTTGATTCGAAGATAGGTTCGAAACAAATATGAGATAATTAAATAACAAAATAGGGAGATGGATAAGTTTATATAAATCATGGGCAACCTTAACCGGGGCGACCGTGACTTCAAGAATAAGATCGATGTAGAATTCTGAGGCAAATCGACATCGAATCTCAAGGGATATAATTTAGGCATAGCAGGAGATAGGTAACATCGTAAACCGAGGATATAGAAATCTCCGGTAAATCAATGCCTATCGTAAGGAGTTTCACCCCTTTCAAATCATTCGAAGTTTGGCGAGACCGCCGATTCATTATAAGGGTCATTCGAAGTGGAGTTATGGGATGCTCCAGAATTTAAATAAGATGAATAGTGAGGGACACGAATGAATTTTGGAACCGCAGGGAACGTTCCAAAATTTAAAGGAATCGAGTCGAAAGGAAGAGATTGAAACTCGAATGAGAGTGATTCTGTAAATACATTTCCCCTATATGCTAAGTTTTGCCTAGAGCTACCAAAGCTCTGATACCAACTGTAACGACCCGCTATTTTGGACTATTCGCATCCGCACATGTCGGACTTGAGTAATTCAAAATACTGAATTGTTAATTTAAATTTGGCAAAACTGAACATATACAGTAAATAAATAATCACAGATCACAGACACAGAGTAATAAATGCAGCAGAAATAAAAGATAGTAGTTCATGAAGCTACTATATACATATCAGAGTTAAATAAGGTACAACAGATGTCTCGAATACAATAATCAAATACAATATCAGAATACATCACTAGAATCAACTAAATATCTGAAAGCTGGATAGATAGCTGGATCTCCAAGCGAAGCTCCAACTCCAAAGGTGAGTCTCGAATACCGGTACACTCAGTCTGACCCGAGCGTAAAGAAAAACACAAAACACTTGAGTCAGGATTAACATTCTTATATCAATAAATCCAACTGAAGTGAAATAACAACCGAAATACAAGTAACTCAAAGGATGTTTGGAATAACCATCCTTTAAGGATCCGTTAAACTATCTACTATGTAGTAGTGTACGATAAGTAGATAATGACTATTAGTAATATAAGATATCAAAATAGTGTTAAGGCGTTACCATTATCCCCCTAACACAATTTTTATATAAGCGTTATAGTCTATACAGCACTGTAAACTCCACCGTAAACTAGTGGGATATCAGGGAGTACTCCATAGGTATAACACAAAACAAATTCGTAGTGGTCGCGTATATAGGGATACAAGTATGACAAGGCACATGAGGCAATACCCAAGGTAGTGAAACTACCGTTTGCCTGATCCGGACTGGTGAGAACGCATCGCCGCAGCGACCGCAACACCACGAAACAACACTCCCAAATCAAGGGTGCACCAATCGACAACAAGTAATGAGTAGTTTTCGAAGAAGTGTGTTCGCTCGAGGTAGCTGACCCCATTTGGCCCGGCATGGCTCTTGTTTTAGTTATTTCCAATTTGACACAAGTGTCAAGGCTATCCATTATCGTTCTCTTTCTTCAGTCATCACGTACATCATTCCAACCACTTCATTCTGGATCACACTCCGCGTGTAGTTATTAAAGTTGTTTTCGGTTTAGACAGTGAGTATGTCCTTAACCGATTCCGGTCTCTTTAATAACTTTCGTGATTATTACACCGATTGGTCGTTTAATAAATTTCAAAACCAAATCAATTACAATTTCAATTAGAATTTGTAAATCAACATTTCATTTGTCTTTCTAAAACAATTTCCATAATTTACGTTTCAAAACTTCCAAATTACCATTTCAAAATCTTATAATACAATTTCAATTTTTATTTAAAACCATTCAAATTTTGATTCAAGTTCGCATATAAGTTTCATTCCGAAATCATTTAAATTAATTTAATTTAACATTCAAATCAATTTAAATTCCTTGGTCGATTTCATTCAATATTCATTAAGTAAATTTGTTATTCAAAACGATTTCAATTTAATTGACGATTCAGTTAATCACTTACTTAAGTCCGACTTCATTATATCAAAACTTCAAATTGAATTAAATTAGATTCATCAAATCAACTCTTTAAATTACAAGTCTTACATTAATTTCAATAAATCACATTTTATTTCTTGTTAGAGAAATTCAATTCACTTATTTATTTACTTAGTTACAATTTCAAAACTCAATTAATAAAGAAACTTAATTTCACTTATTCAAGAAGTTCAATTTCACTTAATAAAGAATTCAATTTTATTTAATTATTAAATAATTCAATCTTATTTAATTATTAAATAATTTCAAAACTTAGTTATTAAATAATTTCAAACTTAATTATTAATAATTCCAAATTTAATTATTAAATAATTAATTTTAAAACAACGTTCATTCATCAACTACTATGTTAATATTTTATTTCAGATTATTTATTCAAATAAAATCTTTATTTTATTTTTAAATCAAATTATTGACCAATCGGATTTTATTTAATTCTCTATCCTAAGTCAAGTTCATTTGGGTATTTATCATTTCAACCCGGTTCCAATTCAATTCAAAAATCAAAGCATAACAAAGGGAACTTGTAGTGTGATAACTGGGATGATGTCAAAGTAAATAAACAAGCAATAACAACAATCAATAACCATCCAATAATTAATTCAAATAATCCCGAAATAATCGTATCAATTCACATTGTTGTTTGTGCAAATTAATATGATTATTTCTAGAATCTACACTATCATTTCATGTAGATTAAAGATTTATTTCACTAATTATTCATACGGTTCTTCACTTGTCATTCAATTTCAATTTTATACTACAACAATTATACAACATACATTAAATGGTTCAAGGTGTAGTTATCACTATTCTACGTGTCAGTTCATTTAACATTTAAAGGGGGTCATATTATACAACTTTAACTAATTAAATTCAACATTTAACTATCCTATATCAAGTTCAATTGCATATTATTTATCACTTTAACAATAACAATTAACATCCAATTTCAACATCACATAACAATCATTCATCAACCAAACTTGTATAAATAACAGATAATGTGTCAGATGTCACAGGTGAACTGATACAGGTAATAACATATATAACAGTGTAAATAACTATCAGCAACATATTTCAATTGTCGTTTCAATTGAAATCAAATTTAATAAATAAAAGAACATTAATCTTGAGTGATTGCTCACCTTTCGAGGCTAGAGAATACAAAGGATGACACGGATACGCACATTGATACGGACATTGAGATTTGAATGATGAATTGAAGCAAAGCAAAATTAGCATGAATTCGACAATCAAGCTGATAATAAGAATAGATGGAACAAATCAGAACGGGATCGATGAGGATAATTGGTATAAGTGAACCTATATATAACTATATATAACTGTATACAAATAAAACGGTATTCTAAATTCAAACATATATTAAATTAAATATATATTTCAAAAATCATTGGTTTAAACAAAAACATATCTGTATGTAGTATAATTTGAAATAATGCATATGTTTAAACCCATATACAGCCAAATTATATATTTTTAAAATTCAGGAATCCAAAGTTCCTAATAAAAATAATATCTACTCACTTTGTTAAATAAATAATATAAAAAAACTATCTTAAAACAAACTGTATCACATATCTTAAAAATGTATATAACATAGAGTAACTAAACTTATATGACTTAATATATGAACTCACGTATAGAACAGCCACCTCTATATAGAGCTAGTGAAACCACTTGCATATACAAATAGATCAGTGAAATATATATACTTATATCCTGACAATATAATATGTACGACCAAAAGAAAGAAAAAACAAACTGTATCTAACCTTCACGTGATCACCATGCGTATATTCCAATATTTAAAATCAAATTGATGATAACATATATAAATCTAGACAGTTCGACACCAAAACAATATAACAATGGTTTCGTTAGTACAGGCATAAGCTCGACAGCTTTCAAAACAACCACTATGTAACAAAACTTCAAAATCTTGATAATAGATACATACCAACAATTCAAATAAATATTTATATAAATATACTTTTAGATGTAATCACGTAAGTAATACTCTGCTTTTATATATACACCTATCATTGACAATGAGGACAACATGAAATATAAAATTATATATATATATATATACTCACTCCTAAATGTAAACATGTACACAAACCACTATAATAATATAAAATGTATATTTATATAATACCTAACAACATTATATAAATATATGTACTTACATGAAAACACTATGCGGTAGAGATGCGATGGATACGCTTGGTAGAAAAGAAAAGGCGAGGTGGATCTGCTGAAACCGGGTCGGCAGATGGAGCTCGCGATGGCTCGGCTGACGGCTTCAAGGGCGAGGTAGAAGTGGGTAAGGTCGACAGGGAAGTGGTGGCTCGGGTTATGAGTTGCACGTGCTCGGAAAGATGCGGAGCTTGGTGTAAGGCCGAAGGTGGCTGGTACGGACATCGGATGAGGCGATGAGGTCGCTCGGTTATCGGACGATGGTGGTGAGGATGCGGCCAAAAAAGCAAGAAAAGGTGGAAGCGAAGGCGCAAGGAGGAGCGGGTCTGAAGGTCGGGTTCGGCGTTGGCATGTGGTTGCGGAAATAAGGGCGGAGCAGTTCGCCTGGGCTTGCGGTTGATGGCTAGGCTAGGTGGGAAGGTGCTCACATTAGCTTGGGTCTGGAGGCCCTTTGGTTTCAGCTGGAGAAGAGAAAAAAAATGGGGAGAGGAGAAGTCTAAATGGAAAATCAACGTGGATACAAAAGTGAAGGAGATGAATGGACAGTCAGGTAAAATATGCACGTGACGAGGAATGGGAGAAGTCAAGCACACGATTCCAAGAGATAATAAATGCAAACGACTGTATTTTGGGAATTATGAAACTGGTGGCTGTTCAATCAAAACGGTGGAATATGAAATGGTGAAAGGACCCAAAAGACGCAGACTGGTTACCGTTACGGAAATTGTTCCGTAGATTCGTTGTCTCCCGAACTTCAAAACACAAAAACGAATGTGCTATGGAGCTCAGCACGACAAGACGATCGAAACGGTATAAAATTATCAGTGGCACGATTGAATTATAAAATTCGAATTTTCTACTAGTGGAAAATGCAGCAAAAACGCTGAAGATTAAGATCGACGGAGCTGAAGAAGTCCGAGTTTGGAAAACCAAAAAATGATGTCTTGCTTGGAAGATGATTTAGAATTTTTCAATGTAAAAATATTCAGGTTTCGAAAACATTTTATTTTCATCAATTACTAACTGATTAAATTGAAATAAAATTACACACGAAATAAACTTTCATATTTTCGGATGAAAATTTACCAGTTGCTATGTTTAACTAGACGTATTTCAAATATTAATTTTTTTTTAAAATTCCACAAAATTTCAATTAATAACGTTATTAAAACAGTTAAAATTTACGGGTCATTACATTTTGAAATTTGTTTTAAATTAGAAAATTATAGAAAATGAGCTAGAGCAAAAGTGAATAAAACTATAATAATAAGGAGCAATTTAGAGGCAAATCCACTTCCAATCATTCATATAAATCAACACAAAATTCACTTGTAATCTCCCTTTAGAATATTAAGTAGAAATGATAAATGTGCTTATTATAAGTATGACTTATTTGTGCTATTAATTAGCACAACTTAAATCATCAAACTCAAACACACCATTCAAACCCACTTATCAACACTCATGAAACATGACATGAAAATTTAAAATAAAATATATTTTAAGTATGATCTATTCACTATTAATTATTAACATAGACCATCAAATTTTGATTCTAGTTTGACTTTCATTATCAAAATCACTTAGGCAAATGGTCAAATAATTTATGTTTTAAATGGAGTTAAGCATAGCCTATTTGAGATGTCAACATAGGTTATCAAAATTCAATAAAAAGAAACATAAACCACCATCTTTCATATTTTCCATTAAGGACATATGAGAGATCACAAATGAAATCATTATGTTAATTTAATATGTTTCATGAGAGCTTCATTACCCCTAAATTGGAGGGATTTAGCTATTCTTATTTGAAAACATGTTAACATAAAATAATTTCAAAATAACATATAAAAGGAAAATGAGAGCTAATTACAAGAAAAGAGAGCTAATTACTTGCATGAAATAAAAAAAAACTAATTACAATAATAAAATCTATGCTACTAACATGAAATAAAAGGAGCATAATGTAAATAAGAGAGCTTAAAATAAAAGAGCAATAAAAGTAAGCATAAAATAAAAAATTACATGAAAGTAAAAACAAGGCTAAGAAGCCATTAAAGAAACTTTTATTTAAGTTTGATTTGTGGCTACAGTCTTGCATAAAAGAGAAGAAGATGATTATATGAAACATAAGGGGTATTCATACATGCTTAAAACCCTAATTCATATTTTATGGGACTACCTAAAATGCCCTTTAGAAAGTGTAACCTCCAAGTAATCATTAGGGAATTAATTAATCCCCACTAACATGCCTTTAAGCCTCCATTAACATGTGCATGTGCTTTTAATTATGGGCCATATCGTAGTGGGTATGTAGGCTCCTCCATGTTGCATGAATTCTTTTATTTTCATTCTTCATTTTCCTTCAACATATGTGCATGCATACATCCATGAACATCTTCATATTTGCATTTCATTTCCTACAAATAAAAAAAAGTGCAAATAAATTTTCTCTAATTAAATCATATACAAAATTACTATTTTACTTCCAAATGAAGATAAATAAATGAAGATTTGAAAACAATTTAAATTTTGGTTTAAACATGTAAAATACCCTAATATGCTCATTTATTTAAATAAAAGTAGATTAAATATGGAAGTAAAAATATGCACTTTTACGTGCACATCAAATACCCCCACACTTATCTTTTTATTCATCCTCGAATAAACTAAAACTAAGATAAATCCATTTTCGTAGGAAACACGATTGCATTGAGCGTATGCAACAAGCCATTAAACCTCCAGGTGCCCCTAGTATGACGAGTGTTGTCTCGTGAGGGTTTTCAACGGATAATACCCACAAAATCCAAATGCGATATGCAAATTCTAATGCGACTACATGATGCAAGTTTCCAAAATATTTACAAATGCCAAATTTACTTTTAAATCGACAAGAATAAGTTAAATATAAATTTTGGTTATTATCAAGAAATTTTAGTCCTTTTACTCGTCAAAACTTCCAACAAAAATTAAGTTATCATCATAATTAGACTCTAGTTTGGCTAGTTGTTTCGGTTGATAACATAGTGCAACTATGAAATGAATCCTTAGTTGATTATCGAGGTTTTGCAAAGTGGCATTTTTATTTCATTTGAATAACAAATCAAATCAAATAAGTGAAAATAGTGCTTGGATCTCAATTGCTTGCTCTCTCTATTTTTGAAAAATATTAATATTATTATTATTTACACATCTAACTCAGATAAACCGAGGCCAGATATACCGATCATGCACTGTCTTTTGGGCTTATGTGAGAAGGGTACAGAGCATGGAGAGTGTACACACTTCCGTATGAACACTTGAATTTAGGTGGTAATTTTTATCAATTTTATTTTACTTACATACACCAAACTAAGATAAATTGAGGCCAGATATACCGATCATGCACTGCTTTTCGGGCATACGTGAGAAGGGTACAGAGCATGGCGAGTGTACACAGCTATGTGTGAACACCTGACTCTAGGTGTTTCTTATTTTTATAAAAGTTTTTTTTTAAGAAGTGTGAGTTTTGCATAATCATCTTAGCACCACTTAACTTAGAAGATAAAACATGTTATCGCCTTTACTTTAAATCAACCACTCTTTTAAACAAAGATTACAATTAGGACGTACTTCATAATTATCACCTATGAACCTTCCTATATACTAGTTAAACCATAGTTACATGTAATCAAACTCTATTTTTATTTTTGTTAAGACAAATAAGTTTTCAAAAAATTCAATTTAATAACAAAAAACATATACTTATCCTATAGTGTTTCTTCAAAAGTAAATCAATATGCTAAAAAAAAATTTGTTTTGGGATTTTTTTTAAGTTTTTAGTTTTGGAAAGAAAATTGCAAAAAATAAACCATGAAAAATCAAAAATGAACATGAGACTCCCTACCACACTTGATTTTGACTGTGTCCCCATAGTTACATGATATAATGAGTGAAATGGAGAAAAATATGTACATATTTACAAGAGAGAGTTAAAATTTCTTACTAGACGTAGTATGGCTCAAGAAGAGTCATGAGTTGCTCCTCTCGATCACTCGGCAATTCCAAGTAAGGTTTTAAACGATGACCATTGACTTTAAAAATGGAACCATCCCTAGGGTTTTCTATTTCTATGGCACCATATGGAAAAACAGTACGTATAATGTATGGTCCTATCCACCTTGATTTTAATTTCCCAAGGAACAAATAAAGTCAAGGGTCATACAAAAGAACCTTTTGATTTGGCAAAAATGTTTTCCCTAGGATTGACTTGTCATGAAAAACTTTTGTTCTTTCTTTGTAAATTTTCTCGTTTTCATACGCGTCGTTTGTAATCTCCTCTAATTCATTGAGTTGCAATTTTCTATTTTCACCAGCCTTTTCAAAATCAAAATTTGTGTTCTTAATTGCCCATAATCACTACACCATATCAGCGTTTTTGCAACCCCTAAGTGCGGGACATTTGCAACGGCTTAGAGCCGTTGCTATTTAGCAATGGCTTTCGCCCGTTGCAAAATGGAAAAGCACGGTCCTAAACCGTTTTACTTTTGGCTACGGACCTTAACCGCTCTAAAGTATAGCACACCCATCCATATACCCCGTTCCCAACCTACGTACGCTCTCCCATTTCCTTCAAGGTAAAAAAAGAAAAATGAAAAAGAAAATCAAAGTTTCCATTTTCAGATCTCGATCCACTCTTCCAGTCTTCCTCTAGATCTACTCGCCATTTTCCCAATCGAAGTCTTCCGTGCTTTCTCCGGATCCATTTTTCCAGATCTCATCGTGAACTCGAAGTCGATCTACTCTAAGGTATGGAAGATCCATTTTATAGTAAAACTTGATAGTTCTATTCTCGTCAGTTTTCTTATTGATTCGTAAATCTCGGCATCGAAATAGGATTTTATGATGGCGACATCGTGTTTGGAACCCTAAAAAGCTGATAGAGTAATTTGTTTTGTATTTTATTAAACATCAATCTCTAGAAATTACCAAGGTCGAGGAAAAGTTTGTTTACAACTGAGCTAGATATGCATGTAAATAAAGTTTATAAGTACATTTTTAACACATAAATGATGAAAACATCGATATATAAACAATTTCGTTGTTCACTAACAAGTGATGGAAACATTAAATGAACGATGAGAGTGAGAGAAGCATGTAGACAGCTGTGATGGGGTTCATATGTTGGTGCTTCATGTGCTTCGATTACCAAACTCTCTGGTACTATGTTTTGTTGCATCTGCGCCAATGTTATTTTCATTCTTTTTTTATGTTTATTTATATGATAATTCACGACCTATTCGATGGTGGAAATAAAAGCGTAGTTTTCTGCATTTCTTTTTTATTTTAAATAAATTCAATTGTTGGTTTTTGAACTGTATTCTGCATAAATATTTGAACTGGATGCCATGTTGATTTATACAATTATTGGGAGACAGTATTTCAAATGTTGCGTTTCATAATATTTTTATTAATCGTTGTAATAAATAAATTTATATGAAATCTTCCAAAAAGCACATGAAAATGTAAGAATATTATTGTTGTGTTTTTGTCTGATAACATAAAAAATCTAAATACGGACAGCTATGCACATCAGAATTATTCTTTGAACCAAAGAGCTGGCATATAAACTGAATATGATATATTAATATTGGAGTTGAAATTCAAATTTATTTATTTGAATAAGGTACGTGTATCTTTTATAAAATTATGCTTATTCACTATATAATGAGAGTAGCATACTGACTGATCAATTAAGAACCACTAGTAATTGTCAATTAAGAACCACTGATTGATTTTTAGATGGAGGCACATCATAATATCTTTTATGCATGCTTTGATGCAATGAAGTCTCTATTTTGCTGTTATACTTTGCTTTTACTCTCTAATCTTCTATTTCTAGTAACTTACTTTCTTACCGTTTTGTAATTTTCATCTTTGCCTTTTACCTCATTATCTGAATGAGTTATCATTCAACTCTAAAGCTCAAAGAGAGGTTTATTCAGCTGACTTTTGGATTATTTTCAAACAAAATAAGTGACTTTCACATCTAATTTAAAGCATGTGCAGATTGATGCTATTTTTGAATTAACAAAAAAAAGAATCTCTATCCTAAATCTATCAACAACACACCTCCAATTAGTTTATACATATATGATAGATATTAACAAGGATGAATCTATTGAGAACCATGCATGACTTTGGCAAGTAATGAGTTTGTTTATGTAACAGTGATCTTGTGTTTTTTTACATTAGTTAATGTTGAGTGCACTGAGTCAAACTGCAGTGCACTATTGACTCCATGCAATTTGTTTGGTTGTATTCCTTCTAAATGTTTGGTTGCATTCCTTCTACTTGTTTGGTTTGCACTGCACTATTGACTTAGGACCATTACAACTGACACATGGATTTATACTATAAGCTGCATTCCCTTTGTTTGTTTGGTTATTATTGTCAAAATTATAAACAGTTCAATTATATATATTCTCTTTTACATATTTCTTGCATTCTTGCAGACCAAAATAGTTTAAAAAAACTGAGTTACGGTGCAGCACAAAGTGAAATTATTTAATATATACTATTCTTCCCTTCAGGCCTATTACATGTGTGCGGCTCCTGAAGTATATTTTGTACTGCAAGTAGATTCTTTTTGTAAAATAAAAACTGCAGTACTAATAATGTATTCTTCTTGTACACAAACTAATAATTTTTTATCTAAAGTTACAGACTTTGTTGATATGTACGTTGATATTTACAAACCAATAAATGTTGTGCATGTAAAGATGCACTAATGAAGATGGTCAGACAACTGCTTTCATGAGAATGGCTTGCCTGATGCCCGTAAATATTGAATATATGTCACGATCATCAAGAGTTATCGACTCAGTGTGACTGCATTGAGTTTTTTTTTGACAAAGTGCAATTGCACTGCGTTTTATTGACCTAGTGCTTCTGCACTGAGTCAGTCGATGACTTAGTGCAGTTTTGCACTCAATGCAGCTGCACTAAGTCAAAGAATACTTATGCTACATGTTTGATAACATTTAAATTTTACAAACCAATGAATTCGACCAATGTTAGTTAGCTTCACCAAATTTGGAAAAACTTATCCATGACCACGGTTTAGACATTGGAGTATCTCCAACTGTTATTCATAGTTAAACTCCATTTTTGAAAATAAAATTTGTTGGTATTGTACGTAACAAGACAAATAACCTATTGTCTATAATACTACCTTTAGTTAATTGAATATAATTGTAATCATTGAATTAAATAAAATTTATTTTGAATTGTAGTTATAGGAAAGGTGTGATGATTTCTAATAATAGATTTCTAATAATTATTTATCTATAGTTAGTAAATTATGCTTGTACTTCACTACTTTGAACCACTATCAAAAATATGTAAGGTTATTTACATGTGAGCATACAATATGCCACGCAGTTGAAATAGATTATACGAGGGATCATACTTGGATGTACAAGTGAAAAGATGGACAAGGTGTAATATTGGAGGATTTTTTTTCAAGGGTATTGATTTTTTTTTTGTTAATTTTGCTTCTAGAGAGTTTGGAAATCAAGAAATTCAATGTCCTTGTCAAAATGTAAAAATGAAGCTCTTTGGGATGGTGATATCATTAAATGTCATTTATGCAAATATGGCTTTATACTGATTATGAGTTATGGACATTTCAAGGAGAAATTACTAGTAAAACTAGCATGCATGATCCACCCCATGCATTGAAGCATGCAGCTGCAAAATTATGTGAGATGTACTGAAATACTTTAAAAGTATACCTTGGTTTTCAAAATAAATTTTCAAATAGTTTGAGTAAAGTATTATGCAATATGATCACATTGTAATAATAAAGTTAGAATCACCTGCATGGTAAAATGAAATTACAACATATTCTATTTCAGTTAAATTGGACTGAAAGTTGAAATGAAATTAAAACCAGCATGTCCTTATAATGAACAAATCAATGCGTAGGAATTTAAATGTGTGAATTTACGGTAGGATAATATTAAGAGTATGGGAATACCTAGGCGAAGGTTGTCGTGCCACAAAAATATTTTGGAAGCAGTAATGCTTTGTTGAATAACCGTGGCACAGACGGAAGTCAGTCTTCAAATGTATTTAATTTTGTAGTAACATGACCACCAACAGTAGTTTCAGTTGATCAAATTTTGAATTATAGATAATCTAACAATGTAACGTAAAGAGTAACACAGTAGTACTTCAGATTATAAACGACGGTCGAATTATCAATAAACAGTACACAAAGATAAACATTATGAACATGCCCGTAAATATTATAGTAGGATAAAGAAAGAAACAATAAGGATAAAAATCATAAACATACATGATCGTGTGCATATTATCCCAAGTACAAGTCTGGGCCTTTAGTATATTCATGTTGATTCTCTTAATGTAATGTCAATATTCTTGTATTGTAATTACAGAATGGATAAAGAATGGATGAAAGAATCCGATCGAAGAACTGCACGATATGTGGAAGGAGTGCAAAAGTTTATTGATTTTGTTGTACAAAATGGTGGTAATAAAGAAATCTATTCTTGTCCTTGTACAAAGTGCAACAATATGAGAACAAAAATTAAATTAGACGAAATTCATTATCATCTGCTTAGATGGGGAATTGTCCAATCATATACCGTTTGGCGTTTTCATGGGGAAGAGTCGGCGAGGAAGCAAAAACAACCCGTTAGTGAAGCCATAGGTACCGATGAGTCTGAACTTCCTAGGATGGAAGATCTAGTCAATGATACTGATAGATTTCATCACTTTCAATCTACGAGTTTGTTGCCTGACAATATTGGAGAATCGCCTACGGTTGATGTTGATTGGCAGGACAATCAAAGTAAAAAGTATAAATCTCTTTTCGATAATGCAAAAGAACCATTGTATCCTTCATGTCCAAAAGGGATAACAACATTATATTTCGTCACCAAGCTGAATAGCTTGAAAACCCAGTATGGTTTTTCCGACAACGGTGTGACTGCACTCCTTGAATTTATAAAGGAATTACTTCCTCAAGGTAATACAGTACCAACAAAGTATCCCGACATGAAGAAGATGATTAAACAAGTTGGAATGGACTACAAAACTTATGATGCATGCATTAATGACTGCATTTTGTATTGGAAAGATGATGCAAATAGAGTTTTTTGTCCAGTTTGCAAAGATCCAAGATATAAGACAACATTCAACGAAGAGAAAAGAGTTGCCAAAGTACCTCAAAAGACGTTGAGACATTTTCCTCTAATTCCTAGGTTGAGAAGAATGTATACTATACCATGGATAGCAGAAGCTATGACTTGGCATACTCGTGCGAAGTCTAATCCAGATGTAATGCGTCATCCATGCGACACTTCTCAATGGCGAGCTGCAGATTCTTTTGACAAAAGGTTTGCCTTGGAATCACGAAATGTCACGCTTGGATTAGCAACCGATGGTTTCAACCCAAATGCATCTCTGGGTAGCCGTTATAGTTGTTGGCCAGTAATTCTAGTACCGTATAATCTTCCTCCATCCATGTGCATGAAAAGAGAGTTTTCAATGTTGACATTGTTGATTTCTGGGCCAAAACAACCAGGAAAGGATATTGATGTTTATTTGCAACCGTTGATAGACGAGTTACAGCAGTTATGGGAAGGAGTCGCTGCATATGACTCATTTAATAAATCTGAGTTCACAATGAGAGCTAGGTTGTTATGGGCAATTCATGATCATCCTGCACTTGGGACTTTATCAGGATGCACAACGCATGGCTATTTTGCATGTCCTACATGTGGGGAGGATACGTGTTCTTATTATCTTCCTGAAAGTAAGAAGATGTGTTACATGTGACATCGAAGATTTCTTCCTTCCAAATCAGTAAGAAGTCGCTGGCGTCTGCTTTCATTTCTCCGATACTTCAAAATCTTTTCTCTTAATTTCTTCTAATTTGTTTCTTCTATTATTCAAAATCTCCTTCATTTGTCTTTTCTGTTCATTGAATAAACAGTAAGCAAATTCAGCTTATTGTTTGAATTCAGTATTGAATGATTCAGAAAACTTTATAAATAATTCTTGCGAAATTATGATGAATATTTCCAGTTACACTCGCCTGGATTGATCGATTAATCGGTATGATTTTCTTGGCCCTTTATAACTGGGACATTGTTCCTTCCATTTTATTTTTTACGATTTGATTTTCAAAATAATAGTTGCAGTCAAGAAAGATTTTTTAAACTGTTCTAAAACAGAAACTGTCGTTTTTCTTTCTTATGTTTTAATTTGTACTCAGAGCTGGTATTGGCTTCAAAATTATTTGATGCCGTCATCTCCGCTTAAACTTTTGTAGATTGATTGGATTCAGTATTAGCATATATGAGATGGGAGAAAAGCTTCTTATGTGAAATCGGTATTGAATGATTCAAACAATTTATAAACGAATGTAGCAAACAATAATTCAGTTTCAATCGTCTGGATTTGGCTAAGTAGTACTTCTATGATTTTCTTGGTCTTTTAATAGGAACATTTATTTTTAAAATTTTGATTTTCAAATGTGCTCTGTCTCTAAGCAATTAATGCTTTGAGGTAATTTCCTCCTTTGCTAAACTGAAAAACCCAGTCTAAATAATGGTGAAGTTATCAGCCTGAAGTGGTTTGTTTTTATGTGATCTTTTTAATGCTGTCGTTTGCCTAAGGCAGTGTTTCATTTTTTTTCTACTTATCGCCAGTGAAATAAATTTCGTCGAATTAAAATGGATTTAAACCCTTTTGAAGATTGTTGACCTTCACGTATATTTTACTTTCTTTAGTTTGCAATACACAGACACATAATATTTTAGCACTGTGAATAATATAGTTAGCATTAAGAACCTACAATTTTAACTCCATGCTTATCGGCACGAGTAATGTACACAAAAAATGTGGAAAGAACAACAGAGATCAATGGAGCAATTGCTGGAATCCAGAACAAGTTTTTGTTCTTCTTCCCCTATCACATTATCAGTATAGCTGTAATCTTTGAATTTTGATGTAATAATTGAAGGATTTTAAGAAACTAATGTCCTCTTAGTATATACTTGGCAGATAAAAGAAGCACCAGAAAGACTGATCCTATAAGTATAGTCTGCCAATTCCACTGAAAAGAAGTAAAAATAAAAGTTATAATTTTTTATGGAACACACATATAGCATGATTTTTTGAATATAATACTTCTAAACATGTATAGTACCCCATGTCTAGCTGAACTGATTACAGATTTCATAACAGAAACAATATCAGTTTTCCCCGTAAAGTTAGCAATACCAAGAAAACCCTTAAGTTGTTGAAGTGATATTGTTATAGCTGCTCCAGCCATGAATCCAACAACAGAGGCATGTGATAGAAAATCAACCAGAAAACCTAATCTGAAATTGAAAAATAATAATAAAGGACTGTTTTTTGCTGGAAAAAAAGAGATAAAATACCTGTATGTGCACATACACGTGCACATTGAGCGGAAATCATGTCACTGAACTAACCTTTTTTTCTTTTTTTCTGCAGAGGCTTTGATTCCAAAAGATCTTGTGCTTCTCAGCTCTTTAGCATTACAAAAGTAGGTAATATTGTTGTAATATTGTTGTAATATTGTTTCTATGAAGTTGAAATGTACTGTAATATTGTAATATCATTATGGTTACCTTGACTTTGTACGGTAATACTATTAGAACTTGTGCTTCTCAGCTCTTCTGCAGTGTTGTAATATTGTTTCTATGAAGTTGAAATGTACTGTAATATTGTAATATCATTATGGTTACCTTGACTTTGTACGGTAATACTATTAGAACTGTAAAGCTTGTTTGTGTTCAATATATTGAAAGTATTTTGTTCGTTGATCTGTGTACTGGTTATCAACTGTTATGGTATTTATATTAAGTTTGCAAAGATTTGTACAGCATGTGAACTGGGGGGAGAGATGCAGAATCAAAGATAACTGTGGGTTTTTTTTAATTAGCAACGGACTCAGGCCGTTGCGAAAATATAAAGAATGGCACACGGTATAATTTAGTAACGGCTATAAACCGTTGCAAAATTAAATTAGCAACGGAGTAAATCCGTTGCGAAGTATAAAATAGCAACGGGCTTTAGCCGTTGCTAAATATTAATTTCGCAACGGGCATGGTCCGTTGCAAAATTTTTGCCACTCTTGATTTTGAAACGGCTTAGGCCCGTTGCAAAATCTATTTGCAACGGCCCAAAGCTGTTGCGAAATGACGTTTATGGTGTAGTGAATGCTTTATGTTCAAGTTCAATGGGTAAATGGCACTCTTTACTATATACAAGCCTAAAAGGAGACATCCCAAGATTGGTTTTATATGCAGTTCTATAAGCCCAAAGCGCATATGTTAATTTTTGTGACCAATCTTTTCGATTTTTATTCACAATTTTCTCCAAAATTTGTTTGATTTGGCGATTTGAAACTTCAACTTAGCCATAAGTTTAAGGATGATAAGGAGTGGATAACTTGTGAGTTATTGAATATTTCTTTATTAGAGTTTCAAATGAACGATTACAAAAATGGGTTCCATTATTGCTTATTATTATGCAAGGTGTTCCAAACCCCGCAAAGATTTTTCTTTTATCAATTTCGCAACAACTTTGTGTTCATTTGTTTTACAAGGAATGGTTTCAACCCATTTAGAGATGTAATCAATAGTAAGAAGTACAGATTTTTGAAAGAATTGGGAAATGGTCCCATAAAATCAAAACCCCAAATGTCAAAGACTTCGATTGTAAGAATGTGATTTAAAGGCATCATATTCCATCGAGAGATTCTTCCTAACATTTGGCAGCGATTGTAAGTTTTACAAAACTCGAATGCATCTTTGAAAAGCGTAAGCCAGTAAAAACCACATTGAAGCACCTTTTCCATGGTTTTCTTCGGATCGAAGTGACCACCACAAGCTTGGTCATGACAAAACAAAAGAACACTCTTGATTTCACAATCTGGAATGCAACGTTGAAGGATTTGGTTAGAACAGTACTTAAACAAGTATGGTTCATCCCAATAGAAGTACTTGACTTAGGAAATAAATTTATATTTATCTTGTTTCAACCAAAATGAAGGAGTTTCCTTAGTGACTAAATAGTTCACTATGTCGGCATACCATGGATCGACGAAAACGAAAAGGAGTTGTTCATCGGGAAAGTTCTCGTTGATCGATAAAGAAGACGGTGCTTTGGAAGACGTGACAGATGATTAGCAATGACATTGTCAGATCATTTCTTATCTTTGATCGTAAGATCGAATTCTTGGAGTAAAAGGATCTAACAGATCAAACAAGAATTAGCATTCTTTTTAGCAAAAAGGTATCTAAGACCGGAATGGCCAGTGTAAACAGTAATGTGTGAGCTAATCAAATAAGGTCGGAAATTTTCAAGCATAAGGACTACTGCTAGAAGCTCATTTTCAGTGGTCGTGTAAATGAGTTGAGCATCGTTTAAAGTCATACTAGCATAGTAGATGACATGAAGAATTTTTTTGATGCGTTGTCCTAAGACAACACACCGCGAAGTTAGAAGTGTCACATATTATTTCAAAGGGAAGATCCCAGTTGGATGAGCAAATGATGGGAGCAGAAATGAGTTCGTTTTTAAGACATTCGAAAGTAGAAACACGGTCAGAATTAAAGTCAAATGGATTGTCTTTTCCAAGAAGAGTCGTCAGAGGTTGAGCGATTTTACTAAAATCTTTCACAAAGCGTCGATAAAAACTAGTGTGCCTAAGAAATGAATGATTGTCCTTGACAGATTTGGGAATGGGCAAATTCACAATTACATCAACTTTCGCTTCATCTACCTCAATGCCTTTATTTGAAATGACATGCGCAAGAAAAATGCCATGTTTGACCATAAAATGACATTTTACCCAATTTAACGTTAAATGTTTGTCCTCGCAACGATTAAGAACCAACTCGAGATGGTGTAAACATTCAGAAAAAGTGTTTCCAAAGATGGAAAAATCGTCCATAATCACTTCCAGAAAGCATTTGATCATATGGGAAAAGATGATGACCATGTATCTTTGAAAAGTACCAAGAATGTTGCAAAGGCCAAAAGGCATACGTCGATATGCAAAGGTGCCAAAGGGACACGTGAAAGTCATTTTCTCTTGATCTTCGGGAGCGATTGGAATTTGGTTATAACCGGAATAGCCATAAAGAAAGCAATAGAATTCATGGTCGGCTAATCGTTCAAGCATTTGGTCGATGAAAGGAAGAGGAAAGTGATCCTTACGTGCTACAACATTTAATTTTCATTAATCAATGCAAACACGCCAACCTGTTTGAGAATGAGTTGGAATGAGTTCGTTAGTGTCGTTCTTGATAACGGTAAGTCCAGACTTTTTAGGCACGACATGAATTGGGCTAACCCACGAACTATCAGAGATGGGGTATATAGTTCTGTTATAGAGAAGTTTAAGGATTTCTTCACGAACCGCATCCTTCATATTTGGGTTAAGGCTTCGTTGTGCGTCACAAACAGGCTTAGCATCGTCAACTAAATGGATACGATGTTGAACGAGAGCGGGACTAATACCCTTTATATCAGTAATCGACCATCCAATCGCTTCTTTGTTTTTAGACAAAATTGAAAGAAGGGAAGCTTCTTGATCAAGAGAGAGAGAGTTGAAGAAATTATGAAGGGAAACGTTTCGGTGTCACCTAAGTATGCATACTTAAGGTGGTAGGGAAGAGGTTTGAGTTCCAACCAAGGAGGTTGCTCAATCAAAGAATTAGGTTGAAGTTCTAACTCAACAGTGAGGGGTTCAAATGGAAGTGCATTTTTAATTTCGTTAGGCTCATCTTGAAACAGTTGTCCACATTCGGTCCTACGTTCATGGTTTAGGTCAACTGTTTCATTATCATTTTTTTTTGAATGTAGCTAACCTCCAGCGTTTGGTCAAGTGGTTCGTTTGATTGGTTTTCGAGATTGAAAATGTTAAGATCCAAAGTCATATTTCCAAAAGAATTTTTCATCGAACCATTTTGACAATTGTTTAGAGCATTTGAAGTAGCCAAGAAGGGTCTATCTAAAATCAATGGAATTTGACTCATTGGATTATTCGCGGGTTGTGTTTCTAGAATGATGATCAACAAGGAATATAAATTGAACGTTTTGATGAGTACATCCTCGATTTCTCCCACGGGTTTCTTTATCGAACGATCGACAAATTGAAGAGTTACATTTGTTGGTTTTAGTTCACCCAAGCCGAGTTGTTGGTAAACCGAATAAGGAATCAAATTGACACTCACACCCAAATCTAGTAAGCACTTATTAATCGTCTTGTCTCCTATCGTGCACGAGATCGCCGGACATCCAGGATCTTTATATTTGACGGGAATTGATTGGGACAAGACTTTGCTAAGTCTGGCAGCTAAGAAAACTTTCTTGGGTACATAAGTGTGTCATTTTTGAGTACACAAGACTTTTAAGAATTTAGCGTAAGTTGGAACTTGTTGAATGATATCAAGAAGAGGAATGTTCACTCTCACTTGTTTGAAATTTCCAACATATTTTCCATTTGATCAGAATGTTTCTTGAGTCGAAGACGATGTGGAAATGGAACATGATACTCAGTAGGTCGGTCTACTTGAGTAGAAAGAAGAATTTGGATTTGATTCGATGTTTGGCTCAATATTTTGTTCAAAATCGCTTGTTGTTTTCGAAGTATCAAGAGAATATTTCGGTTCATCTTGTGGATTAACCACTTAGTTATCGATTTGTTTACCGGAATGCAAAATCGTGATAGTGTTCATTTGGTTTACGTTGCTATCTGGAACAACATGGACTTGATTCGAATTTGTGTTTTGATTTCTGGGATTCAGAACTGGCTAACTTGGGAATGTGCCTCGTTCACGTTCACTCACAGACATTGCTAATTGACCCATTTGCATTTCAAGTTTAGCAATCGATTGACTTGTATTCTACATGTACGAGGTTAACAAATTTTAGAAATTTCTGTTTGATAGGAGGCTTTGAGTGGTTTCTCTAGCCAAAGTTTCAAAACTTTTCTCAAGTGAAGTCAATCGGTTATTGTCTTGGGGTGCAAAAGATTGGTGCGGTTGATTTTGAGACGGACCCATAAAATTTTGTTGAAAATGATTGGGCTGAAAGGGAAGATTCGAAGCATTGTTCGAAAATGCTTGAAATTTGGGATGAACCAAATTCGTGTTAGAATTATTTTGGTTCCATGCAAAGTTAGGATGATTTCTTCAACCAGGATTGTAAGTTGGAGACACAAGTCATTCTTAACCTTATTGAAAGCATTGAGTTGTTCAATCAAATTAGTGCACTGATCGGCTATGTTATTCGGATCGTTGCATTTATAACACAGTGGTTGGAAGCTTGGTTCATTTGGTTGGATGAGAAAACATTGTCAAATTATTGATCGATTTTAGCTTCCAAAGCCAAAGATGATCCTATCAGTGTGCGCTCGATCATGAGTAAATGGATTTTTCATTAGAACGTTCCCACTGAGATGATTTTTTGGCCAAGTTTTCAAGGAACTGCCAAGCATCGTCGTGACATTGGGCGAGAAAATTGCCTTGGCACTTTGATTCAAGCATAGTTCGTAAGCTATTTTCAAGTCCATCGTATAAGATTTGGCAAAGAGTCCATTTTTTGAAATTATGGTATGGACATTTTAACAAAAGCTCTTTAAATCTTTCAAAATATTTTCCGATAGGTTCACCCCTGAATTGATGAAAATTGACAATTTTGTTTTGGAATTTAGTTGTTTTTTCCAAGGGGTAGAACCTTTTTAAGAAAACTTTAACGAATTCTTACCAAGTTTTGATTGAGTTCGATGGTAAGCTATACAACCATTTTTCAGTGTAATCGGTAAGGGCAAATGGAATTAACAGAAGTTTGATTTCATCATCACATAATTGTTGGAGTTTAATAGTTGCGCATACTTGTTCGAATTTCGTTAAGAAAATGTATTGATCACCATGTTCAAAATTGCCAAATTTTGGGAGCGTGGCAATTTGATTGGAATGAATTATGAAATGGTTACCCATTGGGGCGGGTAATGCGATACAAGAAGGAATAGAAACTCTATCGAGAAAGATTCTATCCATGAGAGTGCGAGGGTGTTATTGTTCACCATCGTCGAAGGGTTGTTCGTTCTAGTTAAACGATTTGTTGTTGTGTCACGAGTCCAAGTACTCATGCAAAAGTGAAAAGGTCAAGGAGAGAATGAAGTGAGAATCAAGTTTAAGAGAATGAAACAAGGTTTAGAAAATGAAGTGAAAAATTATTTTTGTTTCTTTCTATATTTTAAAGGAAAAATATTTACCAAAAAATTTATTTTTAAAAAGGAAGATTTAATTTTTGTTTTGTTTTTTTTGGATTTTCAATTTTTTTTCCTTTTTTATATGTTTTTCTTTTTTTTGTTTTTGAAAAGATTATTTTTTTTTAGAATTTTGTTTTTCTTAAAAAAAACTAACTTAAGTAAAATTCTTGTTTTTGGATTTTTGACTTTGTTTGATTTTTTTTTCAAAGAAAAAGATTTTTTTTATTTTAAAAAATCTAAGTTAAGTAAAATATATATATTTTTTATTTTTGAATTTTTTTTTGTCTTTTTTATATATGCATGAACTAATGCAACTAAATGAATGCAAGGACATAATTATTAATTTTCTGTCCTTAGTAGCTCCTAATCCAAAATTGTATAATCACACTTTGTCTTAATCCAACAAAATAGGTCTTATTCAGGTAACGGACAGGAGTTATCGGCGCAACACGAATAACCGTAATAATGCAGCCGAAGGTTTAAGTACCTTCAGAGAAACAATCACTATAATATTTCTGAATCATCATAATATTTATAAATGATTATTGTTTTACCGTAGCCTAGACCAACAATGCAATGAAAATAAAAACAAGTGACAAGAGCACGATACCAGAGCGTGCAAAATTATTAAAAATAATTTTATTTTGAAAGCAGCGATTTTTTTAAGCAAGCAATTTATATTGCAAGTAGAGCAAACTTGCAAGCGATTCTTCCTTTTGATTTTCTGCTTTTTCAACCTAAAATTTCGAACAAGATATATATATATATATATATATATATATATATATGTATGTATGTATATGTATGTATGTATGTATGTATGTATGTATGTATGTATTTTAAGATAGAATGAATATAAAAGACAGTATTTTTTTGTATGTAAAGTTAACAACACTTTTTTTAAGTAAAATAGAATATCACAAAAGCAAATAAATTCACACAAAAAGGAATTGTTTAGGAATTTTTTTTTGTACTAATATGAAGTTACACTAAAAAGAAAGGAAAAAATAATGCTAATAAAATTATTAAACTCGGCCCAAAAAAAATTATTACCTACAAGCCTACCGTGCTATCCACACCTTTCTTACTTCTCGACCGAACAAAAAAAAACGCGACTCTTCTAAATAAATAAATAAAAAGAAAGTGCAAAATCTCAAAAAATAATAATAATATATATTTGAAGGCGGCTTGCGATTCTAGATGCTGGATTGATTTTGGTTGTGCTACAGATGATCGCGATTGGTCGCAAATTTTGAGAGGTCGCGATTTGCTGTTTTGATTTCAGGTATAGGGTTGGTGATTTAGAGTCGAGGCTGGCGATTTTGGTAATTGCGATTTGGTGTTCAGGTGGTGGATTTGGTCGTGATTGAGGGTTGTGGGTATTTGGATGAAGATTGCTAATGGGATTTGCGTGCGCGTTTTTTGGGAAGACTGTTTGGGTTTAAAGATTTGTGGTTTGCAGAGGTGGGGTTGTGGAAGGTTAATTTGCAGCAGTTTGCAGTGGAGTTTGGGATGGTTACTGGGTGGTATAGGGAAGAATGTAGTGGAATGATTGTTAAAGTTGATTGTTTGGGTGGTGATATGAGGATGGTGTTGCAGTAACGGTTCAAGGCAGAGGAAGTGTATGTAGGAGAGGGTGGAGGAGGTGATTAAGAGGGAGGTGATGCAGATGTTATTAAAGAGGTGGTATTATGTAGTTGAAGTATGGTGAGGGAAGGAAGTTTTTATTGCAGAGGGAAGTTTAGGCAGAAGGAGGTTGAAGGCAGTGATCAGGCAGTGGCAAGGCCAGTTGATGATGGTTGAAGGTAGTTGGTGAATGAAGTGGATGATGTAGAAGGAGGAGATATATGGCAGAAATAAGGTTGATGGTGAGTATTGGTTGTTGTGTTTTGGTTTAAATGAGGTAAAGGAAGTATTGCAGTGGCAAGCGGAGGATGTGGATGGACAGAAGATGGACTGTCAGTGGAAGTCGAGGTTGAGGATGGTTGTGGGTAGGAATGTGATTGACTGGTGGTTGTAGTTTGGGTAAAGCGGTGTTGTTAAGAAGGTTGAAGTGTTGATGTAATGAAGGAGGAGTGAATGGCAGAGAAATAGATGTTGGTATTTAAAGTGCCGCAGCTAATGTTGCAGTAGACGAAGATTGGTTGGTGGAGGTGATGGGTGGTCGCGTTTGTGAGGTTGGTTGCTGGAAGTTGCAGAGGGAAGTTGAATGTTGCAGGCAGGGAGTGAGTTGTTAACAAAAGTGCAGGCAGTTGATGATGGTTGCAGGCTGGTTGGGGGGAATTTGAATGCAATGTATTGTATGGTGTTGCTTGCTGGTTGTTGACAGTGGATGTTTGGTGTAGTTTGAATGGTATTGAATGGAGTTTGTTGTGAGGAGCAGAAGTGGAGGACTGCAGTTGGTTGGAGAAACTTGTAGTTTTTGGAGATGGTGAGGTGGACTTGCTGGAGTTGGAGGAACTTGACAATTTGGCAGTTTTGAAAAGCTATTGGTGATAGGCAATTGATTCAGGCAGGGGTTGCAATGGTGGTTGAAGGTTGTGGGGATGTTGTTTAGATTGTGATTATCGAAATGGGAATTGGATAGTCACTGATCTGGTTTGGGTTGCGTGTTGATGCTCGAAGGTGATGAAGTTTGGTGTTGTTGTAGGTAGTGGGGATTGAAGTTGTTAAGGATGTTGGCAGTTGTTATGGCTTCTGTTAGTAGTAGTTGTTATGGGTTGTTGAAGGCAGGTTGATACGAAGTTGTTGATGAATGAAGGATGGTGGAGTGTTCAGGAAGGTGGATTAAAATCATAAACTAAGATGAAAAACAAAATGTAATGTATGGAAACAGTGAACTATGAATAACAGAAAATGTATAAAAATAGTGAACAACATAAAATGAAACATAACTAAATGAAATAAACAACATAAATAGGTGATCACAGTATTGTTGACCCAAAAAATGGACCAATACCCTGATTAGAGTTTGAAAGCACCAGCCCTGTTTTGACAGAGCAATATAACAGATATCAGATATCAAGAAAGAACAGTAAAAGAAAGTAGACAGATAATTTTAATAGTGGTTCGGTTGTTAATGAAGCCAACGTCCACTTTATAGCTTTACTATAGACTGATTGCTGTTACAAGAGATGTTTGATTACAAGGCTATAATTATTTTCTAGCTAGATTGAATCTCCAGAGTTGGAATCCACTGGAGAATCACGGTGAATTCCTTTGGGGAATGTTGTGAGGGAGGTAGAGAGTGAAGAATAATTCCAGCAGAGCTTCAGAAACCAGTCCGAAGAAGATTCCCTTTATGTTGCAGGTAGGATGGTATTTATAGAGATCGAAGAGCTTCTGGGCCAGGCCTGTCTTCACCAGCTCGCAGGTAGGTAATAGGCGACCTGGGGGGACTTTGGCTTGCAAAACGAGTTAGAACCATGGGTTGCTGGCGACCTATAGACTTAGTTCATTTTGCGGGCCAACGTCTTGCCTTTTTTGGTATTGTTCCATAGCTGGTTTGTTTGAAGGTTTGAAGAGAAGCATGGGTCACTGATGATCCGACCACTCAGGATTTTCTGGAGTCTGGAATTGAAGATGTTTCCATAGCCTTTTATCATTGTTGTCATGTGTTGATGGCAAGTCACTAGCTGCTTACATTCCACTGCTGATTGGACTAAAGGAATACTGATCTCTCGGCTTCGTTGATCCTGGTTGTTGTCCTAGTCGTATAGCTTAGCCCTTGCCGATCCCTTGTCTTAACTTTCCTGGTTGAGTCCTGAACCATCCTATCTACACAGGGTTGTTCTGTTTTCTATCGGTTTTCGCTAGGTTTAAAACCCGGATAACATTTACCCCCTAGAGTATGTCTTCGTTGTAAACAAGGTGTGCTTTGGAAGTTATCGCTTTCAATATCCATTTGTTGATTTTCGGGTGATTGCATTAGAGCTTTACGAATACGCTATCTCAACGTTGTTGGTCATCTTTCTTTAGTTCTTATTGCTCATGCTTACCAAAACGTATCACATTTCTGCTCGTAGCTTCTTGGCATGCTTTGGAATGACGAACAGTTGTAACCCGTCGAGTTTGAGATGAATAGATGAAGCCCTCTCTTTTCTTCCAATTATATATATATATATATATGTATTTATTATTATTTTTTATCATCATTTCATTCATTTTTTTAATGGGTCGCTAGCGATCCATGTGGGATGGGTCGCTAGTGACCTATCTACATAGGGAATTTTTTACTATAGGGTTAGGTCGGGTCGCTGGCTACCCGATTACTAGGCAAAAAAAATTTAGTGGAAATCAGGGAGGCATCCCTATCATACTTTCATATTGTAAAGCGGGTCCCTGTTTTCTGGAAACGAAGAAAAATTATTGCTGAAATGTCAGCAATTTTTATAAATAAGTGCTGATATTTCAGCAACTATCTGTGTCAAAGTTTTATTGTAAAAACAAAGAAAAATTATTGCTGAAATGTCAGCAACTTTTATAAATAAGTGCTGATATTTCAGCAACTTTCATAAACTGTGTTCACAGTGTACATAAATGTTGCTGAAATATCAACAACTTTTATAAATAAGTGTTGATATTTCAGCAACTTTCATACACTATGTTCACAGTGTACAGAAATGTTGCGGAAATGTCAGCAACTTTTATGAAATGTTGCATCATGCTCTGCAATAATCGTGAATAAAAAAACAGGGACCTAATTTACACTGAAATTTAGTGAAGGACTTTTCGTGAATTTTGAAACTTAATAAGGACCTGTGCCAAAAGTACCACATTTTTTATTCCTAGCCTGCCTACTTAAATGCTCGAACCAACCCAGAGCATCTCCATTTGACCCGAAACATTCTTGCATCTTTACACGATCCAATCCCTCAACGATTCAACTCTAGGTGACCCAGTCATTTCCTCGATTTAATCCATCACTCCATTCAAATCCATTCGCCGTTGGTTCTTCCGAGCATGCCCCATCTCATGAAACCCTAGCCGACCGATCACCTTACCTGAATCTGTGCCCTAGCTCGCTTTCGATATGTAGCCGATCTTACCTTTTCACCGACTCGAAGTTAGCTCACCACCGATCTACTCCATAGCTCACTGAGTTTGATTCGTGATTCTTCTTATGCCTTTAAATCAGTTTGAGGTGGGTTTGCCTAGTTGGTTTGTTGATTTTGTGTAATGATTTGTCGACAAGTATCCATTTTCTACGTTGATTACAAGAAGCTCGAGTTGATTACGGTTTGACGGGTCGAGATAGCCAATCAGGTCTTGAGTTTCTTCTGGAAACGACATTTAGGCTGTGGTCCAACACTTGACGCGTTTTGCTATTTTCTTCCGTTAAATCACAATTGACTCGCGCCCAGTTTTAAAGTTGTTATCGCACGTCATGCACATTCACTAGTCGATCTCGATTTCTTCCAAGGATTCGGACTTATCTTGTTCACCCGTTGCACGTTCGGCATTCGTGTGAGAGGAAGAGTTTTCCATGTCGCTTCGGACAACGGATCCATTATCGATCATTGATCAATAATGGGTAAGTGCATAAGAAGTAGACACAAAAATGAAAAATGAACTAACATGGGAAGTTCTTTTCTTCTTCTACTGTAAGTGAACTATCTACACGGGATAAAGCGTTTGCAGTGTACCGAGTACCGAGTTTATCCCATATAGATAGCACGCTGCACTTGCCCCAGTTCGCACTCGAAATCCGACGTGTCGATTAGAAGTTAATGTCTCTTTGGAATTCAAGTGTGATAGGGGTGACTTATGAATTTAGGATAGGTTTACCTGACCGTTTTCGGATGCGAGTTCTGTTATATAGAATGAAGCAGCCATCTACACGCTGTAAGTCAAGCGGGCGAAGCCGGTGCTCTCCGAAGCTGAATCATCATCCACCTCGTAAGCCCAGTATGGTCAATTAGTTCCGGTTGGGCCCATCGTGGACTGCATGCCTCCCAACTTTCGATTCCTGCTTAATCCACCTGAAAGAACTTCGTCAGTGGTTTCCACCAAAGTTCTTCATAATATATGTACATAGCATGGGATTCCTAAGGAGGATGTGCGTCTGCTTGCGAAAGACAAATTCGCTCATATGCCCCCCCGGGGTACACTGCTTGTCATCGATACATGTGTATGAACGGAGTCGTGCCTCCCTTCAATGATTTTCTATGTGAGACACTCTCAAACTTGGGAATTTCCTCATTCCAGTTTCATCCGAATGGCTATGCCATCCTTACTTGCTTGCATGTCCTTTTCATGCGGACATTCAACCGCGCTCCAAGTTTCGATGAGTTGCGATATTTTCTGGCATTCAAGAGGAGAGAAGATTGTCCGTCTTCGATTATAATTGAGGCCCAGAGGAATCGAAAGATCGTCTTACACTTGCAAAGCAACTTATCACAGTTCAAGACGTAGTACTTTTTCGTTAGATGCCCCGTGGGGTTCAACCGTAGATGGACGACGGGGGTAAGCTTCTCTTTTCTGTTTATCAAGCTCCGAGGTGTTGTAATGGAGTTTCTAACTAACTATACTTCTCTTGCAGTTATCCTAAGGCCGAATAGAGATGTGATGCTTGATGAAGTTTGCCAGACTTTATAAGCTATTAACGCTGAAGAGAAGTGCGTTAAAGTTCTACTGACCGATGAGAACTTGCATCGGTACGGACTGTTAGCTCCGAGTAGATCCACCGTTCGGATTGAAACTCCCTCTCTTAGCCGATCCAGAGTTCTCACAAGGTTCGCTTCTTCATCCCACGGTTCCGAGGAAGGTCAAGAGAGAGGTATCTCGTCTAGAGGATCACCCGGTAAGGCCCACGAGGAGGAAGACGCTGATGCGACTGGACTGAGTGGTTCAGTTAGAATGCCTCTGATCCCCGAGGAAGCAGAGGACGAGTTCACGCTAGAGAAGGCAAAGCGTGATAGACTCAGGAAAAGAAGAAGGAGAGTTTGAGAGTAGTAGCGACGAGTCTACCACTAGTGATTACTTCTCGTCAGAATCTGAAGGTGAAGACTCCGAGTCTTGCGATGAGACTCCGGGAATGAGTCCCAATCTCCCGAGCCCACCACCATCTGATGCAAGTGGTAAAGGAAAAGCCCTCGAAATTGGAAGACATCACGATTCTCCGAGTAAGGATTCCGGAGCGGGGTTCGGAGATTTCAACGATGTTTTTGTCGACTTCGACGTGCCCATGAAAGGGGACTTTAAATTTGACACGACGCCTTCCTGTTCAGGCGATATCGCACTAATAGTTAGCTCGTTCTCGCCTATAACAACCGAAGTCAGTCCGATCCCACCTACGACAGCCGTTTGTTCTGGTTTGTGATGACGTCTTAGGCCCCGATTAGGGATACACAACACGTTGCACTAGGATTACACTTATTTCCATATCTTCATATATTTGCTTAGTTTATATCATGTTTCTGAAGCCTCTTATGTGTGTCTCATTTTAGGTATAACAAGGGGACGAGGCTTTTACGATGACTTCGAAGACTATACTGATTCCCAGCGGTACCGCAAGTGCTCCTCCATCCGCTATCAAGTTCGAGAGACGGAGGAAGAATACAGAAGGAGGAAAGAACTTGAAGCTGAAACCCGCCGCCAAGAATAGAGAGAGATCAATCTCTTTTATATAAAGGCGGGTATGAGAAAAGAAGATCTCTTGAGGAAAGAGATGAATCGTCAAAGAAGTCAAAATTTGATTATCGCCCCCATCCTTCAGAGCTTGCTTCGAAACACTCTTCCATGGGCCGAGAAGCTCCTATCAGTTCTACTCTGATTGTGCCCCCAACCCACATTTCATCCTCTTCCATTATTACTGCTGCTCCTAGTGCTTTTCACCCCCACCGAAGGCCTACCTATGCTCTTCCCTTGGGTTCTCTTAAACTTGAGGCTACGCTTCCGGGTTGGTTCTTAAAGGGGGTCAAGTTCGACATGGATCTCCATCCTGTTCGAAGGGACTCCTTCATGCCACATCTCCAAGCTATCCAGAGTGACCTAGAACAAGCCGAGAAATGGGAGAAGCTCTACAAACAGCTAGCTTATACAAATAGGAATAACTATCAGGAGATCCTCTCCTTCGAATCTAAAAAAGATGATTTTGAGAGGGTATTGGCTGATCGGGATGCTAAAATTAAGGAGTTGGAGGAAGAGAAGGAGGTGGCACTTCGTGAAAGCAAGAGATCCTCTAGTCTGATAAAAGAGTTGAAAGAAGCGCATGAAAATGTTGAGATCGTTTGGAGGGACGAGATAAAAAAGACTTATGCTGAGGAGGCTAAGTTGAAAGAAGAAGTGGTCACCCACAATGTCATCATTAAAGCTCAATGGAAAACCATCACCGACCATGATTTAATTGTTGAAGGGCACAACAAGACGATCGCCGACCAGGCTGAGACCATTGCTAAGCTACAGGCCCAGGTCATGCAGCTTAGTACCGACAAGACTGTCGTTGAAGTTAAGAAGGCTGCGGTGACAGCGGACTACTTGGACCTCCAACATGCCTTCGGCAGGAAGATGGAGAAGCTGAATGCGACAATTCTGAACTTCTACGTCAACTCTCTGTTGCATCAAGGAAGTCTAAACTATCTTGGCCCGAAGTTTTCGCGCACTCTTGCCCTCATTTGGGTGGAAATCTTATCTCGTTTTGCTGACAGCAGCGACGTTTACTCCGATCAAGGGCTATGAGATGCCTATCTTAATGATGAATCCAAGATAGCATTACTTGAGGGCTAGGAGATCCTCCGAGTCGAACAAGAGAGGGAGGCCGCCGATGCTGCCTTGATGACTGCCACCGATGCGCTTACCAAACCTTCTACCTTCGGTGTGGTCGGGCATTCGGAGCAGCTCCACGACCAGCCGATGAGTTCAGGAGTTGATATTATTCCTCATGTGGTGGAGCTCTCAAAAGGAGGCGACGACAGTGAGTTCGAAGTCACTATTCATGATCCTTCCTTTGGTGCAGGTAATGTCCATGCTTCTCTCGAATTCAGGACTCTTCGTTTTACGCCATAGGAGCAAGAGGAGTTTAATGCTTTCCTTTTTGATCTTATAGGTCCATCCACTTTTCCCGTTGACGTGCCAACTACTTCTGTGCCCGTGCCTGCTGCCATTTTCACATCTTCTGTGATTGTATCCGTTCCTGCTCTAGTTCCCGCATCCATATCTAGTTCGCAGCCAGGGCCAAAAGCCAGATGATAGTTGTGCTCCATGACCTGAATGACCCTTCGATGTCTTTGGAAGGTGATATAGCTGCAGCAGAGGCCCAGGAGCAGGAAATGCATACAGAGTAGCCACAGAAGACTCAGCATGATTTCGTTGCCGTCAAGAAGGAAAAGGTGGAGGCAGTCAAAGCTTCAAAGGGCTCCCGGAAGTCAAGAAAACGCAAAGGAAAAGGAAGCACTTCTAAAAAACATTCGGAGGAGGAGGAGGAGATTGCCATCGAAGTGCACGTTGACATTACTAGCAGCGACACCTCTCTTGAAAAGAAGCAAACACTACGAACCAGAGGTGGAAAGGGAAGCGGTGGCAAGAAGCATTGAGTGGCTGGCGTGAGGATGGACTTGATTTTGGCGAACAGCTTGCAAGAAGACTGACTTGTTTTTGTTTCTTTTTGAGTCATTTTGTTCAAGTGCAGAGTCTGCACTTTGCGTCCTGATTATAGAGTCTGTATTTTCCTTTTACTGGTCGTTGTTGTGTGGGCACGACACCCACATTTTGCTCCCATGTATAGAAAATTACAAGTAATACATTGATATTTTGACTGTACTTTTGTCTATCTGTTCATATATGTTCTGTGTACTTGTGCTTGTTTCATATCATACTTTTCTAGTTCTGCGATCATAGTCAAAGCCCTTCGTTCGAAGCGACATAACTTAGAAATTACGAGCACTTTGGAGGTTAATAGAACTTTAGAAATTAACAAAACTTAGAGAATTTTTGTTTTTAGAAATTCATAAAACTTCTAAAAACTCTAAAAATTTGGAATTTTTTTAGAATTTTAAAACAGATATAGACTCTAAAACTGTGGATTGTGAACTTATTGTTGTTTGGAGCGACAGAACTTGTGAACTTATTATGTTCGCGTGTTTCTGTCTCAGTACAGGTGTATGCTCCCCAGTTTACAGGGCTGTTTACTTTAAAAAAATTCAAGTATTCGGTAACTTGGGGTTTAGATAATCTTTATTGAAAATCTGGCTAAGTCATGACTTGATTTTCCTTTCTTCGGAAGTTTTGCGACCTTAGCATGTAATCTCAGTTTGGATAACGGGTAAGTATGCAATCTACGCATGGGTTTGTATTATCAATCATCAAGTGCCTTCCTTCTAGCACCAACTATTCCTTGCTATATGTGTGGTGTTTCTCACGTTCCTCAACGTTGCCTATCTTTGGGTCATGTGAGGGGCTATTATTTTGGTTTTTAGCGTACCGCTTGTGTGGTACGTGAAATTCGGTGCTCCTTGACGTCGTCCATCTATGAGCAACGTAGGAAGCATAAGTTTGGATGCTTTTCGGTGTTGTCTATCTCCAGGCAACGCAATAGGTTTATCTTGAGCTTCCTCGGTGTTGCCTATCTCCGGGCAACGCGAGGAGTTCGTTTTCGATATTTCTCGGAGTTGCCTATCTCCGAGCAACATGAGGAGTTTCAGCTTGAGTGCGCGGCTTATGAGATGCGGCTTTTGATGCTCCTTGGCATTACCTATCTCCGGGAAATGCAAGTAGTTTAAATTTGAGTGTGCGCCTTATGAAATGCGCGGCTTTGGATGTTCATCGACATCGCCTATTTCCAGGCAATGCGAGGAGTTTCAGTTTGAATGCGCGGCTTTCGATGCTCCTTGGTGCTGCCTATCTCCGGGCAGCGCAAGGAGTTTAAATTTGGGTGCACGGCTTATGAAATGCATGGCTTTGGATGTTCCTTGGCGTCGCCTATCTCCGGGCAACGCGAGGAGTTTCAGTTTGAATGCGTGGCTTATGAGATGCGCAGCTTTCGATACTCCTTGGCGTTGCCTATCTCCGGCCAGCGCAAGGAGTTTAAATTTGGGTGCGGGGCTTACAAGATGCGTAACTTTCGATGCTCCTTGGCTTTGCCTATCTCCGGGCAGCGCAAGAAGTTTAAATTTGGTTGCGCGGCTTACGAGATGTGTGACTTTCGATGTTCCTTAGCATTGCCTATCTCCAGGCAGCGCAAGGAGTTTAAATTTGGGTACACGGCTTAGGAGATGCGTGACTTTCGATGCTCCTCAGCAATACCTATCTCCGGGCGACGTAAGGAGTTAGTTTTTTAAGTTGCTCCCCGGCGCTGCCTATCTCCAGGCAATATGGAGGAGTTAGTTTTTTAAGTTGCTCCCCGACGCTGCCTATCTTCGGGCAACACGGAGGAGTTAGTTTTTTTTAAGTTGCTCCTCGACGCTGCCTATCTCCGGGCAATGTGAGAATTTTGTTCTTGATGCTCCTCGGCGTTGCCTATCTCCAGACAACGCGAGGAGTTTCAGTTTGATGCTCCTCGGCATGGCCTATCTCCAGGTAACACGGTGGAGTTAGTTTTTTAGGTGGTCCCTGACGTTGCCTATCTCCGGGCAACGCGATGAAGTTAGTTTTTTTACCTCTCGGGTTTGCAGGGGCAACACCGGTTTTTATTTGTTGAGAGGCAAGGATCGAGTTCCGCCGATCAAACGGTTTGAGTCGATTTGCTTCCGCCGACTCGACGGGTAATTATTATGAACACAGTTTGGTTGGTTCAAGAAGCAAACTTTATTAAGGAAAGCATGGCAGATTCTTTGCCTATTTACAATGCCACCGGCATTTCCAGGATGGCTTATTTTCTGAAAAATAGAAAATACATAAAATAATTTTTTATATGAAATAACGGCGGAGCGATTCGCTATTCCAGGCTCTAGGAACTGCGACTCCATCGACGGATGTCAGCTTGAAAGTCCCATCGCTGAGCTTTTTATTAACTACATATGGTCCTTTCCAGTTTGGTCCGAAGGCCCACGGAACAGGGTAAACTCGCTTGAGCACAAGATCTCCAACTTTGAAGGTCTGACCATGAAATTTGGAGTTGAATTACCATGCAACCCTTTTTGGTGGGCAACAGTTCTCAACTCTACTTCTTCTCTTTTTTCATCGACCATTTCTAGCGATTAGAGTATGAGTTGCTCATTTTTTGCTTGATTAAAATTCTAGCTTCGGTGTGAGGGGACTTCTAATTCAATAAGAATCATTGCTTCTGAACCATATGCTAATGCGAATGGCATGTGGCCAGTTGCCGCTTTGTGTGTAGTTCTGTAAGCCCATAGTGCGAGTGGAAGTTCATCAACCCAGTTTCCCTTTGCTTTCGCTAGTCGCTTTTTGATAGTGGAGTTGATGATCTTATTTATTTCTTTCACATGCCCCTTTGCTTGCGGATGAGCCACTGCGGAAAAGCTTTTTACGATTTAGAAGCGCTTGTAGAAAACTTTGAACTCGGCACTTTCGAATTGTGTTCCGTTGTCAATGATGATTTTTTGTAGCACACCAAACCTGCAAATGATGTTTTTAGTAACAAAGTTAATAACTTTCTTTGTGGTTATGGTGGCCAGTGGTTCCGCTTTGGTCCATTTTGTGAAATAATCTACGACAACTATAGCATATTTGTTAGTCCTTGAGAAGTTGGTTTTGATGACAACAACCTTAGAATAAGATTATAAAATATAAATACTAACAGTATGGTTTAAATATATATGTGTATGTAGGATGTATATGCAAGTACCAAAGAATGAAGACTGTACAGTATAGAGATTCAAGAACTGATGAATTCAAGATCGAAGATATCAAGATTCAAGACTCATGAGTATCAAGATTATCAAGAGTTCAAGATTTCAAGATATGTAATTTAGTTAGGAATTTTGTTAAAACTCCTAGAAAAGCACTGACATCTTAAAATCCATTTTATTCGTGGAATGGAATCCACTTCGAGCCCGTTAAAGGGATGGAACCCTATGTAGGATGGAACCTACGAAAAATCTAGTGGAACATTGTTTTGTATCCACTAACTTTTATTCAAATGTTTTACAAAATTATATCTTGTTTTCAAAATGATTTCAAAATCTTCCTTTTTAAATCAAAAACATCTATCCTGGTTTTAAAATACTTTTAGCCTCAAAATAATCTATATTTTCAATATCAAATTATTCTTGGTTTTAAACTATCTTTTAATTATAATATATTTAACTTTTAATATTTATACTTAGATTTAAATATAAAATTATAGTAAAATTTTATATATACCAAAATATTATTCTCTATACTTATTTTTTTATTTTAACTATAGTTTAAGTATATTTATAAATTTTAAAATAGTTTTAATACAAGATAGAAATTATTTTCAAAGAAAAACAAATTACCAAAAATAACTTAGGCCTGTCGACAACCCCAAGTACCCCTTGTCGACAAGGTGACAGTTGATTTCAAAAGTTTGAATTTCAAAAGAAGTGTCTATTCGTCATATCCTTTCACGAATGGACATGGCTGTTGTTCTACTATAAATATGGGATGTTTTAAACGAATTTATAATCATATTTTCTCTAATTTCACTTCTTTTCTTCTTCCACATTTCTTTATATACATTTTTACCATTACTCTGCCGAAATCACCATTGAATCTAACTAGATCATCTCTGGTTTGATTCTCTATCACTATCTCAACAAGATCCCAGTGCTATTCAGAGTTATAGATTTCTTTGTAATCAATCGAGCGAGAAAAGGTGTGATTGTAGCCTGGAAAATCAATCGGTGAACTTGTTGCCCGTAAAATCAAGTATCTCTATCCAGAGGATTGTGAATCTGGAGCGGTGTACCTCGTGGCCTTGAAATCGAGGGTGTAATTGTAAGAATTGATTTTGAAAGGAAATCCGTACTTGTGTTGCGGGACTGGATGTAGGGTAACTCTGAACCAGTATAAAATCCGGTGTGTTCTTTCCTTTATTGCTTTTACTTTATATCTGCATCTGTGTTTGATTCTGTGATCATATCTGTATCTGAATATTGCACACATTTGTGTTCAAATTGATATAAACTCAAAAAGAATTAGTAATTCCTTAAAACACTATTCACCCCCCCTCTAGTGTTAATTCTAGCCTTAAGATCCGTAATCCGCATTTCTCACATTTGGTATCAGAGCAAGATTTTCAAAGTTTCATAATATGAATTTTGAAAAAGTTTTTAAAATGGCTATGTTTGAAAAACTTGTTAATGCTAGTTTAGAAATATTCAGATCATCACTGTCTCATTAGTCTACATATAATCGATATTCAAATTCAAGGTGTCTACCAAAATTGTATAATATGCAGGAAACATGTTTTATGCGCGTTGAGGAATCAATCCACAATGGACAAATTGTGCAGATCAAAAAGAATAAATGGATACTCGATAGTGGATGCTCTAGACACATGACTGGTAACCCGGATATGCTGAATGATATAATATACAAAGACGGAGGACTGGTTAACTTTGGAGACAACTTAAAAGGATATGTGATTGGCATCGGCAATGTCGGTAACTCTGAAACTCCTATTATTACTAATGTTTTGCTAGTTAAAAATCTAAAACATAATCTGTTAAGTATTAGTCAACTTTGCGATAAAGGATATAAAATTAAATTTGAAAAAGATAAGTGTCACATTGAAGATAATAACTCAACCATAATATTTTAGGGAATTAGGAAAAAGAATATTTATATTCTTAGTATGAAAGTTTCAAATGATAACCTGTGTCTTTTTGCAAATACAAGTGACCCTTGGATTTGGCATAAGAGATTTGGGCATTTGAACTTCAAACTCTTATCTAGACTGTCAAAACATGATCTAGTAAGAGGTCTCCCTAAAATGAATTTTAAAGTAGATAGTTTATGTGATGCATGTTAATTAGAAAAACATAGAAAAATTTCCTTTAAATTAAAAGATATGATTTCAACTTTAAAACTTCTTGAATTACTTCATCTTGATTTATTTGGTCCATCTCAAATTCAGTCAATAAATCACAGTAAATATGTTTTTGTAATTGTAGATGATTATTCTAGATTTACATGGACAATATTTTTGAAACATAAAAGTGATACTTTTGAAAGTTTTAAGAACTTTACAAAAAGGATTCAAAATCAACTTTCTGTAAAAATTATAACCATCCGTAGTGATCACGGTGGTGAATTTGAAAATGAAAAGTTTGAGGAATTTTGCAATAAAAGGGAATAACTCACAATTTTTCATTTCCAAGAACTCCACAACAAAACGGAGTAGTAGAACGTAAAATAGGATGATTCAAGAGTGTGCGAGAACTATGCTTTCAGATAGTAAATTATCAAAACATTTTTGGGCAGAAGCAGTTGCTACCGCCTGTTATATTTTAAATAGAATTTTAATTAGACCTTTAATTGATAAGACATCTTATGAACTTCTTCACGGAAAGAAACCTAAGGTATCTTATTTTAGAATTTTTGGAAGTAAATGTTTTATTTTAAATACAAAAGATAACTTAGATTAATTTGATCCTAAATCTGACAAAGGTATCTTTATCGGATATTCTAATAGAAGTAAAGCATACAGAGTGTTTAATTTAAGAATTAACACCATCGAAGAAACAATGCATGTTTCATTCGATGAGAATCTCAAAAATTTTGAAGATACAAATGATGAAGAGGATTTAATTACTCAAAATCAGGAGTCAACAAAAACTAATAATGAAATTAATCATCCTAATAAAAAGATTAAACTTTTAAAAGATCATCCTATAGAAAATATACTAGGAGATATGCAATCTGTTGTTACAACTAGAAATCAACTAAGTAAAATGAGAAATGTAGCCTTTATATCAACTATTGAACCCAAAAATCCAAAAGAAGCATCAACTGATGATTCATGGGTTTTGGCTATGCAAAAAGAACTAAATCAATTCACTAGAAATGATGTTTGGGAACTTGTTCCTAGACCTGAAAATAAAACTATAATTGGAACTAAATGGGTTTATAAAAACAAAATGAATGCAAGGTGAGGTCGTTAGAAATAAAGCCCGGTTAGTCGCTCAAGGTTTTTGTCAAGAAGAAGGAGTAGATTGTGATGAAACCTTTGCTCCCGTAGCAAGATTAGAAGCCATTAGGATTCTACTTGCTTTCGCAAATCATAATAATTTCAAATTATTTCAAATGGATGTTAAAAGTGCCTTTTTAAATGGATTTGTAAAAGAGGAAGTATATGTTGAACAACCACCACTTTTGAAGATGAAAAATTACCAAATCATGTTTACAAACTTAAGAAAGCTCTATATGGTCTAAAACAAGCTCCTAGAGCCTGGTATGATAGACTAAGATCTTACTTATTACAATCAAACTTTGAAATTGGTAAAGTAGATAATACTCTTTTTACTAAAAGAAATAAAAATGATATTCAACTAGTACAAGTTTACGTAGACATATCATTTTCGGATCAACTAATTTTGAAATGAATAAAGAATTTTCTGAAATAATGACAAAAGAGTTTGAGATTAGTCATATGGGTGAATTAAACTTCTTTCTAGGATTGCAAATAAAACAATTAGATAATGGTATATTTATTAGTCAAGAAAAATATGCTAAAGACCTAATTAGTAAATTTTGTTTGACTACTGCAAGTGGAAAACCCACTCCCATGGCAACTAATGAGTATCTAAGTAAAGAGGATTTCTCGAAAGATGTAGATCAAAAATTATATAGAGGAATGATTGGATCACTACTCTATATCACTGCTAGTAGACCTGATATCATGCATAGTGTTGTCTCTGTGCAAGATATCAATCCCAACCTAAAGAGACCCACTTAAAAGTTGTAAAACATATCATAAGTTATGTTAAACACACCTTTTATTATGGCTTATTTTATCCTAAAAATGATTCTTTTGAATTAATATCTTACTGTGATGCTGACTATGCTGGTTGTAAATTAGACCAAAAAAGGACAAGTGGAACTTGTCACTTTTTGGGGCATTCTCTGGTTTCTTGGTTTAGTAAAAAGCAAAACACAGTTTCTTTATCAACAACCGAAGCATAGTATATTTCTGATGCTTTGGCTTGTTCTCAAGTAATATATATGCAACAAACTTTAAAAGATTTTGGTTTAAATATCTCAAAATCACCAATTTATTATGATAATACTAGTGCAATAAATTTATCCAAAAATCCTACTCATCATGCTCGAACTAAACATACTGATATCAGACATCATTTTCTCAGAGATAATATAAGTAAGTAAGTAATTACTCTCGATTATATCAATTCCGAGAATCAAATTGCTGATATATTAACAAAACCCTTAAATGAATCTATATTTACTAAATTAAGAAGAGAATTAGGTATTTGTTCAATAACTGAAATATAGAATATAAATATATAACAAGTATAATTAAAATTAAATTAAAATAAATCAAATAGCAAAAATATACGTACCTTGTCGACATCCCTCTTTTACCCCTGTCGACATATAACGATTTTTTCTCTTTTGAAAATTTCCCACCAAAATTCAAATAGGTGGTTATATATTCTTCTTATTTCGAAATTTTGTTCATTCTTTCTGTTCTTTCTCCGTTCTATCCTCTGAAATCAATAAAACAATGGCCTCCACCTCCAAATGAAACAAAAATTCAACCTTTTCATTTCCTTCTCCTTCTACTGGACCATTTCAACGAACTACGCTTGCACGAGTGATGAAAATGGAAGTTTCCTTGAAGGATGCACTGCAACTTATGATTGAAATTCAAGTGGTGCAAATCAGAATGGCCAAAGAACAAGAACGGCAAGGCAAAATCCTTAGAAACTTGCAAAAGTTTCTAATGGACAATCACGCCAATCCCATCTTGATCGATGAAGAATCTTCAGGTGTTCAAGTACAAGAGGACAGCGAGGAAGAAGAAGAAGAAGCCCCCATGGATGAAGAGCACGCTGAAGATGACGACAAAATTGTTTGCGTTGGCGAAGTGTGCTTTGACAAGGATGGAAATCTAGTCGAACAATGTGGAAATTTCTATTTCCACTACCCAAACTGCTCGGTTCATAGATCTCCCATTGTCAAGGATACACATTAATTTCTTTTCTCTCTTTCTTATTGTTATTTGTATATGATCTTACTTACGTTTTCTACACAAATGTAAATATAACATTATATAATTAATAAATGATTTGTGTTCTTATATTTGAATTCTCACATTATCATTATTATAAATATTATCATATATGGATTCTTAGTTAGGAGAGTTAGTTATTAAGGGCTAAGTTTTAGATTCAGAGTTAAGTATTGATTATTTACGATAACACTATCATTATAATCACATGTAATATAGTATTAGATTAAGGGGGAGTTATATAGTTTGGAGTTAGTTTTTGTTGATGACAAAGGGGGAGAAGTATAAAATAGGATAGTTAGGCATAGATTAAGGGGAGTTATTAGTTTTAGGGGGAGTTATTAGGATAGAAGTGATATTTTATAAACAAAGGCTGTCATCATAAAAAAGAGGGAGATTGTTAGTCCCTGAGAAGTTGGTTTTGATGACAACAACCTTAGAATAAGATTATAAAATATAAATACTAACAGTATGGTTTAGATATATATGTATATGCAGGATGTATATGCAGGTACCAAAGAATGAAGACTATACAGTATAGAGATTCAAGAACTGATTAATTCAAGATCGAAGATATCAAGATTCAAGACTCATGAGTATCAAGATTATCAAGAGTTCAAGATTTCAAGATATGTAATTTAGTTAGGAATTTTGTTAAAACTCCTAGAAAAGCACTGACATCTTAAAATCCATTTTATTCGTGGAATGGAATCCACTTCGAGCCCGTTAAAGGGATGGAACCTACGAAAAATCTAGTGGAACATTGTTTTGTATCCACTAACTTTTATTCAAATGTTTTACAAAATTATTTCTTGTTTTCAAAATGATTTCAAAATCTTCCTTTTTAAATCAAAAACATCTATCCTGGTTTTAAAATACTTTTAGCCTCAAAATAATCTATATTTTCAATATCAAATTATTCTTGGTTTTAAACTATCTTTTAATTATAATATATTTAAACTTTTAATATTTATACTTAGATTCAAATATAAAATTATAGTAAAATTTTATATATACCAAAATATTCTTCTCTATACTTATTTATGTATTTTAACTATAGTTAAGTATATTTATAAAGTTTAAAATAGTTTTAATACAAGATAGAAATTATTTTCAAAGAAAAACAAATTACCAAAAATAACTTAGGCATGTCGACAACCCCAAGTACCCCTTGTCGATAAGGTGACAGTTGATTTCAAAAGTTTGAATTTCAAAAGAAGTGTCTATTCGTCATATCCTTTCACGAATGGACATGGCTGTTGTTCTATTATAAATATAGGATGTTTTAAACGAATTTATAATAATATTTCTCTGATTTCACTTCTCTTCTTCTTCCACATTTCTTTATATACATTTTTACCATTACTCTGCCGAAATCATCATTGAATCTAACTAGATCATCTCTGGTTTGATTCTCTATCACTATCTCAACAAGATCCCAGTGCTATTCAGAGTTATAGATTTCTTTGTAATCAATCGAGCGAGAAAAGGTGTGATTGTAGCCTGGAAAATCAATCGGTGAACTTGTTGCCCGTAAAATCAAGTATCTCTACCTAGAGGATTGTGAATCTGGAGCGGTGTACCCCATGGCCTTGAAATCGAGGGTGTAATTGTAAGAATTGATTTTGAAAGAAAATCCGTACTTGTGTTACGGGACTGGATGTAGGGTAACTCCGAACCAGTATAAAATATGATGTGTTCTTTCCTTTATTGCTTTTACTTTATATCTACATCTGTGTTTGATTCTGTGATCATATCTGTGTCTGAATATTGCATACATTTGTGTTCAAATTGATATAAACTCAAAAAGAATTAGTAATTCCTTAAAACACTATTCACCCCCTCTAGTGTTAATTCTAGCCTTAAGATCCGTAATCCGCATTTCTCACAATATTTGGCTCCTCCTTTTGCTATTGGAAGGACGCCTATCTAATCGATCCCCCATATTGCAAATGGCTATGGGCTGACCATCTGCGTCAATTCCGTTGAAGGAGTTCTATTGATTTTCCTGAATCTCTAACAGCGATCGCATCTTCTGGCGTGATATGTGGCATCGCAATTTATTGTTGGCCAGAAGTACACGTATCGAAGGACTTTCTTCGCCAATGTCTGCCCCCCAGTGTGGTCTCCGCACTCGCCATCATGTACTTCCTTCAGGATTCGTCGTGCTTCATCATCGGTCACACACCTAAGAAGAGGGGTCAAGAATCCCCTTCGATAGAGTATTATGTCCTATATCATGAACCACGGCGCCTTTCAGAGGAGCTTCTTCCGTTGATTTCGGTCGGTTGGGAGGGTTCCCGCAAGTAGATAGTCTTTTATCGGTGTCATCCATGTGTCCGGTTTGACGGTGGTCTCGAAAATCCATTCTACATCCATTTCGTCTACACTTGGGTTGCTTAGAGTTTCCACTGGGACCAACCCCAATGACTGAGCTTCGCCGAAGCTTGCTAGTTTAGCCAAATAATCTGCCTTGGTGTTTTGCTTCCGTGGTATGTGGGTTATAGTGTAGTACTCGATGTCGCTTAGCAGCTCTTGCACTTTGGACAGATACGGGGCTAGATTTTCACCATGCACTTGGTACTCCCCTTTTACTTGACACATGACCAGTTGGGAGTCACTGAATATGTGGATAGATTTTATTTTGAGTTCCTTCACAACCTTCAGCCCTACGATCAGTGCTTCGTATTCCGCTTCGTTATTTGTTCTTGGGAATTCCAGGCGCAAAGCATAGTTAATGGCTCGCCCCTCGGGGGTTTCGGGTACTACTCCCGCACATAAGTTGTTTGATGCGCCATCAACAAAGAGCTTCAAGTGCGTGTCCGTTTTCGATTGAACTTCCTCCTCGTCTCTTATGGTAAATTCAACGATGAAGTCGGCCAACGCTTGCCCATTGATTGCTTTCCTTGGATGGTATGTGATATCGTATTGGCTCAACTCTATATTCAACTTGAGTAGCCGTCTGAAAGTTTCTGGCTGGTATAAAACTTGCTTCAGGGGTTGGTCAGTCTATACTTTAATCAGATGAGCCTGGAAGTATTGTCGTAACTTATAGGATGCAATCAAAAGGCAATACGCTAGCTTCTCCAGTTTTGGGTAATTCTTCTCAGCTCCGGTGAATCATTTGCTAATGTAGTACACGGGTCGCTGGATTCTCGCTTCTTCCCGCACGAGAGCCGCGCTCAGTGCATGCGAGGAGACCGCTAAATAGATGAATAGGTCTTCTCCATCCATCGGATTTGATAAGATCGGGGGAGCTTCCATTTTTCGTAGCAATTCCTCGAAAGCTATCTAGCAAGCTTCACTCCATTCAAAGTTTTTCCTTCCTTTCTTCAGTGCATCGAAGAACAGTATGCACTTTTCTGTAGCTTTAGAG
This sequence comes from Allium fistulosum, assembly GCA_030737815.1. Taxonomy (NCBI): domain Eukaryota; kingdom Viridiplantae; phylum Streptophyta; class Magnoliopsida; order Asparagales; family Amaryllidaceae; genus Allium; species Allium fistulosum. The sequence goes on from CM060908.1 coordinate 148,952,760, forward strand.
ATAAATCGACTCAATGCTGCGACTTTTCCATTCAACCTTTGTAGTTCTCTCTTATTTTTAGGGGCTTGGACTTCCCGTAACGCTGTTATTTGCTCTGGATTTGCTTTAATGCCCCGGGCACTTATTATGAATCCGAAGAATTTCTCAGAGACTACTCCGAAGTGACATTTAAGCGGGTTGAGCTTCATTCCATGTTTGTGGAGTATTTCAAACATTTCAGCGAGATAGTCTTGATGGTTAGCGGCTACTCAAGATTTGACTAACATATCGTCCACGTAAACTTCCATAGTCTTCCCAATCTAGCATTTGAACATAGTATTCACTAGCCTTTGGTACGTTGCCCCTACATTCTTCAATCCGAATGGAATTACTCTATAGCAGTACAGTCCCAAATCGATGATGAAGCTGGTGTTCTCTTGGTCTGGTTCGTGCATCAGAATCTGGTTATAGCCCGAGTATGCATCCATAAACGACAACAACTCATGTCCCGCTGTTCCATCCACGAGTCCTTTGGACAAGCCTTGTTGAGGTGTGAGAAATCAATGCAAGTTCGCCATTTTCCATTAGACTTCTTGACTAGGATTGGGTTCGATACCCATTCAGGGTAGGTTTCATCTCGGATGTAGCCGTTAGCCATCAGTTTGTCTACTTCCTCTCTCAATTCCTTGGACCGTTCAGGGCCCAAGCTGCGCCTTTTTTGCTTCACTGGTGTGAATTTTAGGTCAATACTGAGTGCATGGCAGGCAATTTCGGGCGATACCCCACACATATCGAAGTGTGTCCAAGCAAATACGTCCAGATCGGCATGGAGGAATTTGGTTAGTTCCGACCGCATCTTGTTTCCAAGGTGCAACCCGATTTCAGGACCCATGTTGGGTCATCCATACAGACTAGGACAGACACCATCAATTTTTTTGGTGCTGCCTGGTCCTCCCTTGGGCTCTTCTTCCTAGGGTCCAAAGCTTTGTCGAATCGGCTATGGTCCCTAAGCCAGGGTCGGTTCTGTAGTTGCTATTCGGAGGGTTCATGGATGTGGAGTGTCTTCCCCACATCCTTTCCTTTTTTCTTTCTTCTTGATTCATGCAATTCTGCGATGTAGCATTCCCGAGCAACGCTTTGATCTCCTTTCACAATTTCGACTCCATGCTCGGTAGGGAACTTCATCGTAAGGCACCATTGGGCCAATGCTATCCTGAAATTAGCTAACATGGGCCGTCCCAAGAACGCATTGTATGCTGACACTTCATCCACGATCACAAAAGTCTTAATAAGGGTGACCATTCGCTCGCCCTCTCTAAGCCCTGCCGGTAGGTCGATTGTTCCGACCGGTTGTTTGGGTTCTCCGGTAAATCCCTGAATCTTCATTTGGCACGCAGATACGCTTTTCATGCCAATCTTCATATGCTCGAAGGTATGTTTGAAAAGTATATTAACTGAACTGCCACTTTCATACATCACTCTCCGGACTACGTCGAGCCCGATTCCTACTGTCACCACCATTGGGTCAAGAGTTGGAGCTTCAATTCCTTCGGTGTCCTGATTGCGGAACACTATGTCATCACTCAGAACTTTTGCTGCTTGGCCGGAGTTTCATCATCTGCTGCTAAACACGATTCCTTTGGAGCATGCTTTAATGAACTCGCATATCGCTCCATCTCTCCCTAATTTCTTTGCTTGGGATATGGTCCCCCAGATATTGTCCCGATAACAAGCCTCTGGCCAGTTCGTTTTGACCCTTCTTCGCTGGTTCCAACTTGATTTCTTTGCTCTCTAGGAGGTTGAGGGACCATAGGTTAATTGGGTTTTTGTGGCTTCTTCACATATTGTTGAAGTTTGTTGTCTCGGATTAACCCTTCGATGAGGTCCTTAAGGTGGTAGCATTCGTTTGCATTATGCCCGTGCGTCTCATGGAAGTGGCGGAATTTCCCTGAGCGCTTTGGTTGTTCCGTTGCCTCCTTTCTAAGAGGTTTCTTATACTCTTCAGTTTCTTGTGTTGCTAGATAAATATTCTCTAGAGTGTAATTCAGGGGGGTATAGTCTTCCTATCTAAACCCTCTAAATATTTTGTTGCTGCCACCATTATTTCTTTTATTGGAGTTCTGGTTTCTTCTCTTCTGATTCCCGCTCTTTTCTACAACTCCTTAGGTCCTTCTAGGACCGCACGTGTTTTGATTTGCTGCCATGTCATTTTGTCCGGCATTCGTCAGTTTTGTACCGGCAAACTTTCTTTCCTGCTCCTGCGCTTCCTCCAATCTCAAGTACGGCTTGCTTTATGATTGAAGTCTTTCCTGTTAGTAGGTTGCTTCATCTTAATCCATTTCCCAAACTCCGTTTCTGGGTGAATAGCACGGACTAACGCCATAAAAACCATATCCTCATTGGGGTTGCTTACCTTCGTTATCGCGGTGTTAAACCTGCTCATGAATGATTTCAATGACTTGTTGCGCCCTTGGACCAATCCGAATAGGGACCTGATGTCCTTCGGTTGTGCGGTATGGAGCCTGAATTGGTCAAGGAATTTCGTTGCAAGCTGGTCAAAAGTAGAAATAGATCTTGGGGGGAGTCTGGTAAACCACATAGACACAACTCCTTCTAGAAAAATAGGGAAACATCGGCAGCGGATGGCCTCTGGAGCATTGGCTCCGTCCATGCACCAGCTATACTTGTACAAATTGGGTTTTGGGTCCTTCTTTCCATCGTAGGAAGGGATAGTTGGCATAGTGAATTTGTCTGGATATCTTACATTCAAGATCTCGTCGGTAAAGAGGTTTCGACTCGGGGCAGATCCCCATTCATCGTCCTTTTGGTCCTTACTCTCGTCCATCAGCCGTCTGACCATGTCTGCTATGTATGCCTCTGGTGTCCGGTATCCCTGGGGGCGGCAATTAGTCACTACGCCGAGTGTTTGGTTCTGCAAACGGTCTTGGCATGTGGGTTGAAGCCTAGGCTCTCCTGTCTCCATGAGAGCCACTCTCGCGGGATCCCGTTGGCTTGCAGTTGGCCTAATTGGGGCGGTTTGGACATTTCTAGCATCATCGAACACATTGACGTTCTTTTCCATCTGATTACCTTGCTCTCCATCTTCCGAATCGGAGAGATTGACAACTATATCTTCCTATGGGGTTTTGGCCCCTTGATTCAAATTCAAGATCGGTTGCCTTGCACCAGGTAGAGTATTCTCATTCTCCTCCATGTCGCATCTTGTTGTTACCCTTCTTGTGGCTGCTTTTCGTTCCTTCTATGCAGGCCAGAAATAGAGGAATTCTCTTGTTCTACAACAGTCAATAGTTCAGGCACAGCCCTTGGAGCGGGGTTTGATTGTATAGTCAACAGAGCATTGAGCTTCTCCATCAGAGCCTTTTGACTATTTTCCATTTTCTGATTGATCTCCTCATCCATCTTATTCAGCTCGTCCCTGGTGACGACTTCATGCTGACTAGAGGATGCTGGTGCCTGGTTTCCTAAGTTAGCACCATTTACCTCATCTTATTGAAGACTAGCTCCTTCTCCAGCTATTACTGCCCCTATGAATCTTCTAGAGGCAGTTCTTCTTCTTTCAGGAGCCATTGGTCCTAAAACAGCGAGTTCTTTAAGCGAAGATTGGGGATCTAACTTCTAGACCTATGGGATCCAAAGTAGATAGCTAGATCTGGATTCTGAGTTGGGTTCTCAGTGAAAGCACTAAAATGTTGACCCAAAAAAGGACCAACACCCTGGTTTGAGTTTAAAAGCACCAGCCCTGTTCTAACAGAGCAATATCACAGATAACAAATATCAAGAAAGAACAGTAAAAGAAAGTAGACAGAGAATTTTTATAGTGGTTCGGCTGTTAATGAAGCCTACATCCACTTTATAGCTTTACTATAGACTGATTGTTGTTACAAGAGATGTTTAATTACAAGGTTATAATCGTTTTCTAGCTAGATTGAATCTCCAAAGTTGGAATCCACTGGATAATCACAGTGAATTCCTTTGGGGAATGTTGTGAGGGACGTAGAGAGTGAAAAATAATTCTAGCAAAGCATCAGCAACCAGTCCGGAGAACATCCCCTTTATGTTGCAGGTAAGATGGTATTTATAGAGAACGAAGAGCTTCTGGGCCAGGCCTGTCTTCACCAGCTCGCAAGTAGGTAATAGCCGACCTAAGGGGCCTTTGGCTCGCAAAACGAGTCAGAACCATGGGTCGCTGGTGACCCATAGACTTGGTTTGTTTTGCGGGCCAATGTCTTGCCTTTTTTGGTAGTGTTCCATAGCTGGTTTGTTTGAAGGCTTGAAGAGAAGCATGGGCAATTGATGATCCGACCACTTAGAATTTTTTTGGAGCCTGGAATTGAAGAGTTTTCCATAGCCTTTTATCGTTGATGTTACATGTTGATGGAAAGTTACTAGCTGCTTGCATTCCAGTGCTGATTGGAACAAAGGAATGCTGATCTCTTAGCTTCGTTGATCCCGGTTGTTGTCCTAGTCTTATAGCTTGGCCCTTTCTGATCACTTGTCTTAGCTTTCCTGGTTGAGTCCTGAACCATCTTGTCTACATAGGGTTGTTCTGTTTTCTATCGGTTTCTGCTGGGTTAAAAACCCGGATAACAAATATGTATGGAAACAATGAACTGTGAACAATGTATGGAGAAAAGAATATGAAACAGCGAACAAAATATGCAGTGTATGGAGAACAGCGAATGAAATTCTAGAGAGGAACAGATAGTACAATATCCACTGCAATTTTTTTTAAAACTAAATTCACAAAATAAACAAGTGATTAAAACACAAAATGCAACAAAATGCAACAAAATGAACAACAACAAAAATGAAACAAAGGCAAATGTTTTTTTAACTAAAGAAGAAAATGTAAATAAAAGAAAATTAATCCGAAGAGTAAATAGAAATCAAATTGCTTTCCTCGGCAACAACGCCAAAAACTTGTTAGATAATAACGGATATTTCTATCGGTTAGAAAACCATCGTTAAAAATATTATCGTTATGAAACCGCAAGCACACTGAGTACAATTGTAGTATGTATGCCAGTATGGATCGATTCGCAAGGAAAGAATTAAATTTTAATATTACTCAATCTAATTAGCCCAAAGTTTTTGAAATTTTTTAAACTAGAAAATTATAGAAAATGAGCCAGAGCAAAAGTGAATAAAACTACGATAATAAGGAGCAATTTAGAGGCATATCCACTTCCAATCATTCATATAAATCAACACAAAATCCACTTATAATCTCTTATTAAAATATTAAGTAGAAATGGTAGATGTGCTATTATAAGCATGAATTATTTGTGCTATTAATTAGCACAACTTAAATCATCAAACTCTAACACACCATTCAAACCCACTTACCAACACTCATGAAAATGACATGATAATTTAAAATAAAATCTATTTTAAATATGATCTATTTACTATTAATTACTAACATAGACCAAATTTTGATTCTAGTTTGACTTTCATTATCAAAATCACTTAGGCAACTGATCAAATAGTTTATGTTTTAAATGGAGTTAAGCATAGCCTATTTGAGATGTCATAATAGACTATCAAAATTCAATAAAAAAAAAGAAACATAAACCACCATCATTCATATTTTCCATTAAGCACATATGAGAGATCACAAATGAAATCATTATGTTAATTTAATATGTTTCATGAGAGCTTCATTACCCCTAAATTGAAGGGGTTTAGCTACTCATATTTGAAAACATGTTAACATAAAATGATTTCAAAGTAACATAAAAGGAAAATGAGAGCTAATTACAAGAAAAGAGATCTAACTACTTGCATGAAATAAAACTAAACTAATTACAATAATAAAATCTATACTACTAACATGAAATAAAAGGAGCACAAAGTAAATAAGAGAGCATAGAATAAAAGAGCAATAAAAGTAAGCATGAAATAAAAAATTGCATGAAAGTAAAAACAAGGCTAAGAAGCCATTAAATTAACTTTTATTTAACTTTGATTTGTGGCTACAATCTTGCGTAAAAGAGAAGAAGATGATTACATGAAACATAAGGGGTATTTATACATGCTTAAAACCCTTATTCATATTTTAGGGGACTACCTAAAATGCCCTTGAGAAAGTGTAACCTCCAAGTAATCATTAGAGAATCAATTAATCCCCATTAACATGCCTTTAAGCCTCATTAACATGTACATGTGCTTTTAATTATGGACCATATGGTAGTGGATATGTGGGCTCCTCCATGTTGCATGAATTATTTTATTTCCATTCTTCATTTTCCTTCAACATATGTGCATGCATACATCCATGAACCTCTTCATATTTGCACTTCATTTCCTACAAATAAAAAAATATGCAAATAATTTTTCTCAAATTAAATTATATACAAAATTACCATTTTACCCCCAAATGAAGATGAATAAATGATCATTTGAAAACAATTTAAATTTTGGTTTAAACATGTAAAATACCTAAATTGCTTATTTATTTAAATGAAAGTAAATTAAATATGGAAGTATAAATATGCACTTTTACGTGCACATAACTTACATGTATAGAATTAAAGTAAACGAGTATGTTGCACATGAACATAAGAGGTGCAATTGCGAGAAATAGCAATTCTCGAAATCGAGCAATTAAACTAATAGTCCCCAGAGATAGAGGCTGGTGTGCAAATTGAATCCCAAAAAACGCAAAGGAAGGATAATCGCAATCGAACAAGCTGTGCGCTAGTTTCCAAAGACTAAAACGGAATAATAAGCGAAGCCTAAGTTACGACGGACCAGCTTTTGGAGGAGTGGAAGTCCCTCTACCAGACTAAAGATTGGATGATCGTAAAGTCATTTTCAAAAATAGAACTTAGCATTCAATCCTGTCGGGTATGTTTTACTTTAAATAATATCCTCATATAACCAACGCCCGAAATCCAAGTGAAGTCAGTGTATGTTAACCAGTCGGGTTTTGAGTTGACCGGGGCAGATGCGCAGATGCAGTGTGTTACCTACATGAGAAGAGTCCAATATCCCAAGTACTACAAACAAATAATCTAGTGTAGATAGCTTGCTTACATTTGAAAAACAATCCATATTGTCCTTTGAAATTATCTTTTCTACACTTACCCATTATCGATAACGGAGCCGCTATTTGAAGCGGCACGAGAAGCTTTTCTTTTCGAGATCACTGGAGTACAGAAATGGAAAGAGCGACATGATTGAATCATCCACTATATATTCGATTTTGGAATAAATCATCGCATTAGAATTCAAACGTTGACAGGAACTCAACTAAGTCCTCGAAAAGTAACAGTTGAAGACAAAGAGTAAGACTTCGCTCTAGAATGACATACAATCGTTCGGTATAAAACTTAGCCTCACTGTCAGCCGAGTTAAAACTATATAGGTCGACTCCAAACCTATGTCGTGCACTCACTTACCGGCCTAAACTGTTATGTAAAATACAGAGAAAAGATTGCATCGTCAGTACCAGGAATTGAAAATCAGATCAAAATTAAAAAACGATTGGCTATCAGAAGTCAGTCAATTGGAAATAACATCTTGAGATAGACTCCGACGATTGAAATAAAAAATTTAATAGACTGCTGAATAGTCAAGGCCAAATTTGCATGGTAACCTCAACACGATTAACTGGATTTCGCAAAATGAAAACTCAAAGCGGTTACTTCCAAAGCAAACCTTTCCAATGAAGGCATTCTTTGGGGGCAAATGTTAACTGGGTTTTTACCCAAGCAGAAATCTAGATGAGTTAGAACATCTAGACCAAACCAAAACAACTCAAGACTCAACCAAAAGGACCAGAGTAATAGGCCAAGAGGGACTCAAGAAGAATTACCTAAAAATTCACTAAAGGGATGGATTGCTAGTGATCCATCACCTATGGATTACTAGCGATCCATAGGGAAGTTTCATGGGTCATTCTAGCCTCTTGCATCATGAACCAATAACTTTTCTAGGGATGTTTGCCATGTTTCATAGTATTCCAAGCAACCTAGTTTGAGAAGTGAAGACTCATTTGATTCTAGTCATAGATCAATCTAACTCATGCATGAATCATCATCAAAACAAGGCAACTAGCTACGAAATCACATGGAGAGCACCTACATAAGACAAGGAGTGCAATCCAAAGGAAGAAGTCGAAAAGTCCTTTAAGTACATGGATCGTAAACGATCCATGCCCTATGGATCGCTAGAGACCCATAGGATTATGTTGGATTGCTATGAAATTTTCAGATAGGATGAAGCAAAAGTACTCCAAGTAGTTGGATCGTCACCGATCCATCACCTATGGATCACTACCGATCCATCACCTATGGATCGCTAGCGATCCATTAGGTTAGCTTGGGTCATCATGAAACTCTCTGAACTCCTTCGTGGCATCATGTGCAGGTTACTGGAAAAGCGGCCTAGCCCAATAGCTCTCCAACCCCTATAAATACAATCCTACTTGCAACAAAAAGGGAATCTTTTGGACTGGCTGCTGAAACTCTGCAGAAACTATTCTTCACTCATCTCCTCCCACACAACAGTCACCTAAAGGGTTCATTGTGATTCTCCAGTGAACTCTAGCACTAGTGACTCGATCTAACTTACTAGATCTAATCAAATTGTAATCAGATCAACTTGTTATTGCTATCATCAATAACAAATGTTATAAAGTGGACGTCGGCTTAATTAACACCTGAACCACTACAAAAATCTTCTTGTCTTTTTACTATTTCTGCACCTTTTACATTTATTTTCTATATTATTGCTCTGTAAGAACAAAGCTGGTGCTTTCACACTCAATCCAAGATGTTGATCCATTTTTAGGGTTAACACAAACCAAATTCATGGTTGTATCCGGATGTGTCCATTATAGGCGATGGTTGTTCATGCTGCACCATTGTAGTTTGATTCCTCACATATTGTTGTGGCCGGTTGTTCTGAACTTGCTCCTAAATTGGTTCTCGCAGATCTCTGCACTCATTTGTTTTGTGCCCGTCCAGCTCATGGAATGGGAAAAAATTTCAGACCTTTTCTCCTAATCTAGGCTCTCTTTTTGGTTGTTTTTAATAGGTAATCTGCCACTGGTATCCAAGTAGATCTTCTCTGGGGTCTTTGCTACTTTAGTACATAAGGAAAACTTTGGTTACCTCTTCATTCGTGTAACACCCCATATTTTTGGTAACATTATTTAGGATATTTAATTACTTAAATTAAATTAAATAATGTGTTGATTAGGGGATTGAGATTTGATTTTAATTAAGGGATAGTCGTGCTATTTAACTAATGAATTAAAAGAAGATTTAAAATGAAATAGAGGAGGTGTAAAATAGGAAAGAGGCCATTCTTATAGCCTAAACCCTTGGCCGTGTATCCTATACATGCTCATTTTCATTTGTTTAAAATTTTAAAAGCTTAAGGCCGACCACCATTAACAAGAGAAAGGGGAAGAAGATTAAGAAAAGCTAAGGAATAAGCTAATTCAAATCAAATCCATTCACATTTCATTCTCTTTAATCTCTAAAGCTAAGGTGAATAATGTTTACATCTCATATTTCTTTTGTTTTTGGTTTTAAGATGAAATCCAAAATATTTTGCATTGATTTGCCATGTTTTTGAATGATGGAATGATTATATATACTTGTTGATGATTTATGGTTGTTCATATAGATTTTATGATATGATTTGGTATGAAAACCCTATTAAATAACATCCAAATGCCTTGCGAATTTTTATATAGACCAGAAATATTATTTTAGAGATGGGTTTCAATTTTTGGAATTTTCTAAATTTATTTGGAATTTATATGAAATTTCTAAATGAAGAAAATGTTACTTTGGGTTAAAAATTATTTACGGTTAAATAAATAATGGTTTGGGTGTGAAATTTATATGTGTTAGAAAACATATAAAAAGTAATTTTCTGGAATTTTTATAGAATTTTCCTAAGTGTTTTAATGGGTATATAAAATTATTTAAGGTATGAGAATTAAATGTTTTATATATTTATAAAAGGAGAAGGGGCCTTTTGTAAATAGATTCAAATTATCAATTCAGGAAAGTCGGCAGTACTTTTAGAAAAGAGAAACTTGCAACCAATCACAATTTGACAAACAAGGTAGGTTAGGTACAAAGAAATAGTTTAAAAAGGACTAATCTACACGTTTTTCACCGTTTCGAATGTTTTGGCACTAGGTTCCACCTACTTACCTTCACCTCGACACTTTCGAAACTAATGCACATGGTATCAGGGAATTGGTGTGTAGTGAATTGGATGTAGGCGGAAGGTATAGAGTCGAAACCAGGGGTTCCGAAGGGGTTGAGGCATTACTTTGCTTTTAAAAGAAAAATGCGGCTACTTGCTTTCGACTAAGTAGCTTTCAACTTGGTTGGCTTTCAACCAGGTCAATTGGTTTTAAAATAATGGTTTTGATTGGGTTGTGCTTTTGTTTTAAATGACTGCTTGCGACTAAGTTGAAAACTTTTGGCTGCCACTTTCTACCTTTCGACTCAGATAGTTTTTGAAAGGGTTGTTTTGCTTTTTAAAATTGACCACTTCTCCAATGCTTTCGAAAGGATGGTTTCGACACTATCACTTTTTACTTAGGAATGATTTCGAAAGGAATGCTTTCGACTTTAATAAATTTCCGATCCTTTTGCTCTACTTGAAGGCATAATCCAAATGGTTTCGACCAAAATGGTTTTCAAAGGTTTCGAAGGAGTAAATTTTTGAATGGTTTTGAAAGGTTTCCACATGTTTTAATTGAACCCAAAGGCTCTCGAAAGGTTTAGTGTTTTAATGCTTTCGAAAGGGTTTTAAATGAAGGTTTCGAAGCGGCGGTTCCCCAATGATTTCGAAAGGTTTTAAAGAAAGGTTTTCCAATGGTTTCGAAGGAGTCGAAATGGAAGCTTTTCTGGTTGTTTTGAAAGGATTAAAAGGAAAGGTATTCCTAAGGTTTTGATAGGGCAATGTTTAAAGGTTTTGAAAGAAAGATGTCTAAGGTTTTTAAAGCTTTCGAAAGGAAGGATTTCCATTGGTTTCGAAAGAGTTTTGAGAATGGTTTCGAAAGGAAGGTTTTAGCCATTCGGCCTAGATTAAATAAAGGGGTTTACTTGGTTTAGAAAGGGGTACTTTCTATATATTTGAAAGGGGGACATTCAAAGGTTTAAGTGTTTTCATCAACTAAGATTGAGTAAAGTGTGTGTGTGTGTCATGGCAAGGTGATTTTGAGTAAAGCATATAATATATATAGATTTTCCTTATTTGAGTTTGATTTAAAGGTTTTAAATCATTTTGAAAAGGTTTTCAACGAAAATTATGGGAAGGGATCCCTAAGTAAAATGACTCAGATATTAGAATACCAGATGGGACAAGTATAGGGTTGCGCCTTATGCATTAGCTATTAGCCCCAACTAATTTTGTCCAAAATTCCAGTGTGTAGGGCTTTGTCACGGGTAAGACTAAAATTATGATTACACACAGAAAAGAATATATGTTTGTATACAAATAGGTTATTGGTGAGCCCACAAAACAATTTGGATCAAGTAACCCTGGGAGATGTTAAGTTAGGGACAGATTGTCCAGAAGAGAAATATTTAACAGATAGTTAAGGACAGACCGTCCAAAACAATAGTGTCTAATAGATGTCAGATAAATTTTGATATATTATCTGGTAGGCCCGAGTCAACCAAAGGTTAATAGTTAGCCAAACAAAACTATATTATTCGAACAGATAGTTCATTTATTACCTGATATGTATGTTTACATAATAATGATTTACATATTTTAACCAGTTTTGGTTGCAGGAAAAGATTTACAAAAGATATGTTTTAAAGGATGTTAGTGAGGGGAAACATGTTCTGCTAAGCAGCATGGTCTCACTTAACATAAAATAACCTTGATGTATAGTATTATTCACACCAGGCTTTATGTTTGACTCAAAGTTTTTGTTTTCCCCTTAAACTCTCGGGTGCTCCAAATTGATTTGAGTAGGCTGAAAGGTTGAGGTTTTCAGGTTTTGGTAATTTTGGCGAATAAAACTTCCGGATACGAGCAGGTGGCTGACGGATAGCTAATTAGGAGTTATAGTTTATTTTGCTTAGATTCTGCTTTGTATATTAAGTCAGTTATGACTATATTGGCTCTGATCAACCAGGAGGGCATCGTCATATGTCACTCTTGGCGTATTTTTGTAAGGATTATAATTGATCTTTACCTGGGAAACGTTATGGGATTATGTAACTTGGATATGAGTTATTGTTTTGAAATGTAATTAGTAAATGTTTTTTTTTGAAATATGAGATTTGTTCGTATTCAAGTGCTTCTGATATTATGGATACCATTAGCATTACCGTATTTTGTCACAAGAAGTTAATACTATAGATGACTGCAGCATTTGTAGCGCTTAGCTTTTGGCCTTCAGATATGGGATGTTACAACTTGGTATCAAACCATAGGTTTATGAATAACTTTAAACTAAAAATGATTTTTGAAAACATAATCCTTGGGAATTAGAGTAGGATTGGGGTATGGGATAATGCTATAGTAACATACTTGTATTTGCTATACATAAGTATACGCTTTATCTCTAGTCTCCTATCTTTGTTAGGTTATTTTTCCATATCTCATGAGGTTTGAATACATATATGGATGGTAGAAGAGGAAGAGTTAACCCAGTAGGGGAGGGCACCGATGGTAATGCTCGACCTAATGCGAAGAGGACCCAAGGTCAGGTACAAGCAGAGAATGTGGGTGCTGGAGTCCCGCAAGTTGGAATTGAAGCTATGTATCAGTTTTTCATGAATATGATGCAAGTAGGTGTTGCTGCTCGAGTAACGGGAGGAGAAGTTCAGGAAGCTCTGGTTGTCAACGATTGTGCTAAGTTGATCGGAGATTATACTAAGCTTGGAGGGAAGCCATTTATTGGGATTGAGGATGCTATCGAGGTGGAAAATTGGTTGCTGCACTACAAGAGAAAATTTGTAGACTTGAGGCTCAATGATGAGCAGAAGAGGAGGTTGACATCAAGACAGCTTCAGGGAGCTGCTTTATTTTGGTGGAATAGTGTGACTATGGCAGTGGATGAGAAGACCATGACATGGGCATAGTTTAAAAGGAGGTTCCAGGAGGGGTTCATGTCAGTGATGTCGCAGTTTGTTTTGATCTGGAAGTTTGCTGATCTAGAACAGGGAGAGATGACTGTTCTGGAGTATGCTAGTAGGTTTGAAGAGTTAGCCAGTTATGGTTATGCTTTTGTGGACACAATGATGAAAAGGAATGAGAAGTTTATCAGAGGATTGAAGCCTGAGTTGGCCAGGGCTACCTTACCGCACATTAGAGATCCATATGATGTGGTTGTGGAGATGGCATTGAGACATGATGAGATGCTTGCCTCTCAGGAGAAGAATAAGGTGAAAGAAGTCCAGGTTGGGCAAGGTCAGAAGAGGAAGTTCTTTCACAAGAAGGGTGCTCAGAAGGGTTAAGCAACCAAGAAAGGGAAGTCTGAGGTGGTCTGTTTCAAGTGCGACAAGAAGGGTCATTTCGCCAATGTGTGTCGTACTGGAAAGACAAAGGAGGTGGTCGAAAAAAAGAACTTCAGGTGCTTCAACTGCGATCAGATAGGCCACTATAAGAATCAATGCAAGGAGCCCGCTAAGGATGGAAAGGGCAGGGTGTATGCATTGAGCCTGCTGCTTCGAAGCCAATAGCTCAGGAGGAAGGAAAGGCAGTTTTGGGAGGTACGCTTCAGATTCATGGTATGTCTGTTAGCGTTCTATTTGATATTGGTGCATCACATTCTTTTATATCTAGATGTTTGATAGATAAGCTTAACCTAGAACCCACATATGTAGTTGCTTCCTTACGGGTTGCGAATCCAATAGGAGGGTATGAAATTCTAGGGTTGAGATGTGACCGGTTAGAATTTGACTTGTTAGGTCATGCTTTTGTTTGCAGTTTGCATGTGTTTGATTTTGTGGGGTTCGGGATTATTCTTGGGATGGATTGGTTAAGTGAGTATGATGTAGGATATTTTGCCAGGATAGGAAAATATCTCTTAGACACCCTGATTGTAGTGATCGGATTGTTTATACCATAGAAGGTTCAAGCGGTGAGGTGAAAGCTTTGTTAGGTGTTATGGAATTGGAAGATGAGCTGAATTGAGTTTTCGTGGTTAGAGAATTTGTGGATGTTTTTGAACCTGTAGTAGGGTTGCCACCGAAACAAGCCATTGAGTTTCGGATAGATTTGGTTCCAAGAGCAGAACCAGTGAGTAGGCCGCCAAGCAGGATGACCCCCACAGTGATGAGGGAGTTGAAGGTGCAGTTGGTGGATTTAGAAGGCAAGAGTTTTATCAGGCCTAGTAGTTCACCTTGGGGAGCGACCTCAGTGTTTGCTAAGAAGCCAGATGGATCGTTAAGGCTATGTATCGATTATTGTGTTGAATGAGAACACGATAAATAATCGATATCCATTGCCGAGGATTGACGATTTGTTCGATCAGTTGAGTGGGGCCAAGATATTTTCCCAGTTAGATTTGGCGATAGGTTTTCATCAGCTTATAGTAGCAGAGGATAGTATACCTTTGACGACATTTAGGACTAGATGTGAATCGTACGAATGGTTAGTTATGCCGTTCGGACTGACTAATGCGCCGGCTTTCTTTGCGGATTTGAGGAACCAAGTTTTCCGAGAGCACTTAGATAGGTTCGTATTGGTTTTCATAGATGATATCTTGATATACTCTAAGGATGAAAGAGAGCATGAAGTTTAGCTTAGAGTGGTGCTTGAGACACTGAGGCAACATCAGCTGAAGGCGAAGTTTTCGAAATGTCATTTCTGGAAGAAGGAAGTGAAGTTTCTGGATTATGTAGTGTCAAAGAAAGAGTTGTCAGTAGATCCGACTAAGATTGAAGCGGTGAATAGTTGGAAGAGACCCGAGACAGTGACTAAGATAAAGAGTTTCCTTGGATTAGCTGGTTATTAACAGAGGTTCATTAAGGATTTTTCGCGGATAGAGGCACCGATGACCAAGCTAACAAGAAAGGATGTGAAGTTTGGGTGGACCGATAAGTGTGAGGAAGCATTCCAGAGTTTGAAACACTTATTGATTCATGCACCTGTGTTGGTTGTTCTGGAAGGAAATCAGGATTTGGTGGTTTATACAAATGCTTATGGAACAGGGTTAGGAGCGGTGCTGATGCAGAGGGGTAAAGTGATTGCCTATGCTTCTAGACAACTTAGACCGCGTGAGGTCAGATATCCGACGCATGATTTGGAATTGGCTGCAGTGATTTTTGCATTGAAGGTGTGGAGACATTACCTTTTGGGAGAGATGTTTGAGTTATATATAGATAATAAGTCGTTGAAATATTTGTTCTCTCGGAAAGAGTTGAACATGAGACATCAGAGATGGTTAGAGTTTATAGCCGCTTATGATTTTGGGATTGAGTACACACCAGGGAAAGGTAACAAGGTAGCAGACGCACTTAGCAGAAAGCATCAAAATGCAGTGTTGGTGATGATTGCTGAGTGGAAGGATTTGGAAGCATTAGCAGCTTGCATAGTGCAGTAGGGGTCTGAGGCTGGGTCTAGCGGAGAAACCGTAGTGTTATCTTATTTGGAAGTTCGACTAGTGATGATCAAAAAGATTGCTTCTAAACAAGAGGAAGATCTGGTATTATCTGAACAGATTAGGAAGTTAAGAGATGGAACCGAGAGCGATGACTTAAGGGTTTCAGTTTTGACCAGAATGGGTGGTTGAGAAAGAAAGGGAGATTATCTGTTCTGAGTGTAGGAAACATAAGGAAAGAAGTTTTGGAAGAATGCCATCACTCAAAGTTCACTATTCATTCGGAAGGAACTAAGATGTATCAGGATATGAAGAGAAGTTTCTTCTGGGAAGGTATGAAACAGGATATTGGTTTATGGGTAAAGTAGTGCTTGAATTGCCAACAGGCAAAGGCTGAACACCAAAAGCCATGTGGATTGCTTCAACCATTAGATATTCCAGTTTGAAAATGGGATTCTATTTCTGTTGATTTTATTGACAGGTTTCCAAGATCGAACAGAGAAAATGAAAGTATATGGGTTATAGTGGATAGATTGACCAAGAGTGCCCATTTCATTCCAGTTATGTCAACTAGGACGGCACCTGTTTTAGCGAAGTTGTTTACGAAGAATGTAGTTAGACTACACGGAATTCAAAGTAGTATAGTTACCAATAGAGATTCCTTATTCACTAGCGAGTTCTAGAAGAGTCTAAAGGAAGTTTTAGGAACCAAGCTCAAGATGAGTACCGCTTACCATCCGCAGACAGATGGGCAAACAGAAAGAGTTAACAAAATCTTATAAGATTTGTTAAGAGCTTGTCTATTAGATTTCGGGGAATCATGGGAAGACCATCTACATTTAGTCGAGTTTTCATATAACAATAGTTATCAGACTAGTATTGGGATGGCACCATTTGAAGCTTTATATGGAAGGCCATGCAAATCTCTCGTTTGCTGTTTTGAGATTGGGGATAGGTTGGTTTTTGGTCTAGAATTGGTTAGGGAAGTTGCAAAAAAGATTGAGGTCATTCGAGCTAGAATGAAGGAGGCTTAGTCTAGGTAGAAGAGTTATGCAGATAAAAGACAGAAATATTTAGAGTTCTCAGTTAGAGATCAGGTTTTTGTTAAGGTGTCACCAATGAAGTGTGTGATCAGATTGGAAGATTAGGAAAGTTGGCACTGAGATTCATTGGACCTTTTCGTATTGTTGAGAGGATCAGGAAACTCGCATATAGAGTCGAGTTACCAAGCAGTTTGGCAGGAGTCCACAATATTTTCCATGTTTCTCATCTCAAAAAGTGTGTTAGAGACCCGGAGACTACTATTGCACCGACTGTGCTAGAGGACTTAGTAGTAGAACCGGACTTGACTATAGTGAGAAAGTCGATTTGTATTGTTGCGAGAGATGAGAAGAGGCTTAGGAACAAGACAGTCAGATTAGTGAAAGTCCAGTGGAGTGACGATGAAAGAGACTGTACTTAGGAGACTGAAAGCAGGATTAGAGATACTTATCTTGACTTGTTTGATGGTATGTTTTACCTCTTTGATTGATGTGTTGTATACCTTATCGTAATTTCGAGGATGAAATTCTTTAATGGGTAGAGTTTGTAACATCCCATATTTTTATAACATTATTTAGGATATTTAATTAGTTAAATGAAATAAAATAATGTGATGATTAGGGGATTGAGATTTGATTTTAATTAAGGGGTAACCGTGCCATTTAACTAATGAATTAAAAGAACATTTAAAATGAAATAGAGGAAGGGTAAAATAGGAAAGAGGCCATTCTTATACCCTAAACCCTTGGTCGTGTATCCTATACATGATCATTTTCATTTGTTCAAAATTTTAAAAGCTTGAGGTCGTCCACTATTAATAAGAGAAAGGGTAAGAAGATTAAGAAAAGCTAAGGAAGAAGCTAATTCAAATCAAATCCATTCACTTCTCAATCTTTTTAATCTCTAAAGCTAAGGTGAATAATGTTTACATCTCATATTTCTTTTGTTTTCGGTTTTAAGATGGAATCCGAAATATTTTGCATTGATTTGCCATGTTTTTGAATGATGGAATGGTTATATACTTGTTGATGATTTATGGTTGTTCATATAGATTTTATGACATGTTTTGGTATGAAAACCCTATTAAATGACATCCAAATGCCTTGTGAATTTTTATATAGACCATAAATATTATTTTGGAGATGGGTTTCAATTTTTGGAGTTTTCTGAATTTTTATGGAATTCATATGAATTTTCTAAATGAAGAAAATGTTATTTTAGGTTAAAAATTATTTACGGTTAAATAATTCATGGTTTGGGTCTGAAATTTATATATGTTAGAAAACATATAAAAAATGATTTTCTGGAATTTTTGTAGAATTTACCTAAGTGTTTTAATGGGTATATAAAATTATTTAAGGTATGAGACTTAAATGTTTTATATATTTATAAAAGAAGAAGGGGCTTTTTGTAAATAAATTCAAATTATTAATTCTGGTAAGTCGGCAGTACTTTTAGAAAAGAGAAACTTGCAACCAATCACAATTTGACAAACAAGACAGGTTATGTACAAAGAAATAGTTTTAAAAGGACTAATCTACATGTTTTTCACTGTTTCAATGCTTTCGGCACCCGGTTCCGCCTCCTTACCTTCGCCTTCGACACTGTCGAAACTAATGCACATGGTATCAAGGAACGGGTGTGTAGTGAATTGGATGTAGGCGGAAGGTATAGAGTCGAAACCAGGGGTTCCGAAGGGGTTGAGGCATCGCTTTGCTTTTAAAAGAAAATGCGCCTACTTGCTTTCGACTAAGTAGCTTTCGACTTGGTTGGCTTTTGACTAGGTCAATTGGTTTTAAAAGATCGGTTTCGATTGGTTTGCGCTTTTGTTTTAAATGACTGCTTTCAACTAAGTCGAAACCTTTTGGCTGCCACTTTCTACCTTTCGACTCAGATGGGTTTCGAAAGGGTTGTTTTGTTTTGTTTTGCTTTTTAAACTTGACCACTTCTCCAATGCTTTTGAAGGGATGGTTTCAACACTATCACTTTTTACTTAGGAACGATTTCGAAAGGAATGCTTTCGACTTTAATAAGTTTCCGATCCTTTTGCTCTACTTGAAGGAATAATCCAAATGGTTTCGACCGAAATGGTTTTCAAAGGTTTCAAAGGAGTAAATTTTTGAATGGTTTCAAAAGGTTTCCACATGTTTTAAATTGAACCCAAAGGCTTTCGAAAGGTTTAGTGTTTTAATGCTTTCGAAAGGGTTTAAATGAAGGTTTCGAAGGGGTGATTCCCCAAAGATTTCGAAAAGTTTTGAAGAAAGGTTTTCCAATGGTTTCGAAGGAGTCGAAAGGGAAGGTTTTTCTGGTTGTTTTGAAAGGATTAAAAGGAATGGTTTTCCTAAGGTTCCGATAGGGCAATGTTTAAAGGTTTCAAAAGAAAGATGTCTAAGGTTTTTAAAGCTTTCGAAAGGAAGGATTTCCAATGGTTTCAAAAGGGTTTTTAGAATGGTTTCGAAAGGAAGGTTTTGGCCTTTCGGCCAAGATTAAATAAAGGGTTTTACTTGATTTAGAAAGGGGTACCTTTAATAGTTTTGAAAGGGGGACTTTCAAAGCTTTAAATGTTTTCATCAACGAAGATTAAGTAAAGGGTGTGTATATATATATCGTGGCAAGGTGATTCTGAGTAAAGCATAGAATATATATAAAATTTTCCTTGTTTGAGTTTGATTTAAAGATTTTAAATCATTTTGAAAAGGTTTTCAAGGAAAATTATGGGAAGGGAACCCTAAGTAAAATGACTCAGATATTAGAACACCAGATGGGACTGGTATAGGGTCGCGCCCTATACATTAGCTATTAACCCCAGCTAATTTGGTCCAAAATTCCAGTGTGTAGGCTTTGTCACATGTAAGACTAAAATTATAATTACACATATAAAGGAATATATGTTTGTATACAGATAGGTTATTGGTGAGCCCGCAAAACCATTAGGATCAGGTGACCCTAGGAGATGTTAAGTTAGGGTCATCCAGAAGAGAAGTATTTAATAGATAGTTAAGAATAGACCGTCCAGAACAAGAGTGTCTAACAGATGTTAGATAAATTTGATATATTGTCTGGTAGGCCTGAGTCAGCCAAACAAAACTATAATGTTCGAACAGATAGTTCATTTATTACCTAATATGTATGCTTACATAATAATGCTTTACAGATTTTAAACAGTTTTGGTTGTAGGAAATGATTTACAAAAGATATGTTTTAAAGGTTGTTAGTGAGGGGAAACCCGTTCCATTAAACGGCATGGTCTCACTTAACATAAAATAACCGAGATGTATAGTATTATTCACATAGGCTTTATGTCTGACTCGAATTTTTTTATCCCCTCAAACTCTCGGGTGCTCAAAATTGATTTGAGTAGACTGAGGGTTGAGGTTTTCAGGTTTTGGTAATTTTTCCGAATAATGCTTCTGAAGATGAGCAGGTGGCCGATGGATAGCTAATTAGGAGTTATAGTTTATTTTGCTTGGATTCCGCTGTGTATATTAAGTTAGTTATGACTATATTGGCTCTGATTAACCAAGAGGGCATCGTGATATGTCGCTCTTGGCATTGTAAGGATTAGAATTGATCTTTATTTGGGAAACGTTATGGGATTATGTAACTTGGATATGAATTATTGTTTTGAAATGTAATCAGTAAAATGTTGTTTTTTTTAAATCTTTAAATTTTTTTCATATTCAAGTGCTCCTGATATTATCTATACCATTAGAATTACCGTATTTTGTCACCGGAAGTTAATACTATAGATGACTGCAACATCTGTAGCGCATAGCTTTTGGCCTCCAGATATTCGATGTTACAATCCACTTCGATCCTCCAAAACCCTCATCATCTATCCTCTCTCCTTTGTCCTTTTCTTATCCTTTTTCAGACGTACCTCCATCATTGACAGCATTCACATCAGCATCTTCAGCTAGCGTCCTCCTAGTGCCAACATCTCTCCGCTTGATAAAAATAATCTGCTAGATACATTGGTGGATCTCTCTCTAAAGCAACTTTGAAATAAGCCTTACCCATAAATCCTGAAATCACCGCTATCAGAACTATCAATGGATTTATGGACTGCAGTGGCTGCCGTGTGGAATCGGGCCAAATAACTCCCTATGGTCTCTCTGACCCTTTGTTTAATGCTCGATAGCATCATCACATTCTTCAGTCATGTTATGTGAATCCTGAATTGTTTTATGAGCCTATCCACCAGTTTGGTCCACTTACTAATGGACCCATTCTCCAGATGTCTAAACCATATCATTGCTAAATCTATCAAATATAATAGGAAACACCATCCCATTACCTCCCGTGAAGCACCCAACACTTCCTTATGCAGATATATCTTATCAAATAAACGGTCGGATGCGACCTTTTATTATACATCTCGGTGCCGGTAGCTTGAAATCAGGTGGATTCCTTGTGTACTAGATGTTTGGGGTTAATGGATTGTTGTTCATATCCTCCAAGCTTTGTTCTTAGGGGTCCACTTCTCAGTACCTGTATTATCATCTTAGTACATGTATTATCGTCTCTGCGGTTCTATCATTGTCATCCAATGGAAGTCTTCGATATATACCTTCATCATGCCCCCCCGTTCCTACGAGGTACTCCTGGTTCCAACTCCTATTGTTGTGCATTCACGTTCTGACCTTCGTTTTGTGGCTCAATTTAATGCCCCCACCCCAAGTCCCATACTAACAAAGGATATTACAAAGTAATACCGTCTGTTAGTGTAGAGAATAGAGCTGCTTAGGAGCGACCATCTGTGAATTTTGCTTTAAGCGAGTATTTATACATCGATTTGGGTGCTAGATTTTTTTTCAATTAGAGCCTACACATACAGTCCGGGCTTAAAAAAACCACAGTAGCTATAATACAAATTCAAAAAAATATACAATATTAACAAAATGGAGAATCACATAGTATAAAATGTATACAGCGGAATATACAAATGATATAAACTGAATGGAATAAATAGATGCATGATGTCAACTACAAGACTGCGGTTATTACGATCCACAATATACATAAGTACTATATCTCATGGATACAGATATGTACATTAAAATGAGTCTAAACTAGATACAAGACACAACACTACAAGAATAGTGTTAACGCTAAAAAATGAACGCTGACACCCCGGTGTAAGTAGTAATAAAGTGAAAGCACCACCCGTTAGTACGGGAACTAAAACAAGCAGATAATTCCAGTAAAAGTAAAGAGACAGCAATTTTTATAGTGGTTCGGCTCAAAGTCAAGCCTACATCCACTTTATCTTCTTTATCACAAGTTCGATTACAAGTTTTACAAGAATTCCTCCGATTGTTCAACAATCGATACAAGTAATTAGCACTACAATGCAAAAGAGATTCTGGAGTCCATCTTGAATGTAGCTGATCTTCACTTTAGGTAGTTTGAAGTGTTTTTGGTAGTAGAGGTGTTGTAGAGGTCGTGAATGCATCAGAGTTTCGGCGCTTCGAAGTCTGGAAAAAGTCCGGGAAAAAAGGTCCCTTTTCAATGTGGAGCAGGTGGCTATTTATAGGGAAAATCAGGAGGTAAGTCGTAGGTCGTTAGGTCTTAGGTCGTTAGGTCTTAGGTCTTAGGTCATAGGTCGTTAAGTCTTAGGTCGTTAGGTCGTTAGGTCTTAGGTCGTTAGGTCTTAGGTCTTAGGTCTTAGGTCGTTAGGTCTTAGGTCGTTAGGTCGTTAGGTCTTAGGTCTTAGGTCGTTAGGTCTTAGGTCGTTAGGTCGTTAGGTCGTTAGGTCTTAGGTCGTTAGGTCGTTAGGTCTTAGGTCTTAGGTCTTAGGTCGTTAGGTCGTTAGGTCTTAGGTCTTAGGTCGTTAGGTCGTTATTTACAAAAGGTGGGATAACACTTGCCCCCCAAAACATGCCTTGCGAGAGGAAGGTGTGTTTTGTACTGCTATAAGCTGGATGTTCATGTCCTGTTGATGACCTGCAAAGAAAAATTGATAGTTTTATCTGACCACGAATGACGATCGTTCGAGATCATATGTCATTCGAGGCAATCTGTGACCATTTGCAGTCGGATGCCGTTCGTGGCGAATGGTAACCATTCGCGATCGGGTGCCGTTTGAGGCGAATTGTGACCGTTCGCGGTCGGGTGCCGTTCGAGGCGAATTGTGACCGTTCGCGGCCGAGTGCCGTTCGAGGCGAATTGTGACCGTTTGCGGTCGAGTGCTGTTCGAGGCGAGTTTATGTGTGCCCGGGGGGGGGGACTTAGTATCATCAATACCAGGTTTCACGTTCGGGTGAATTCCCGGATTGTTTGTTGCAATGGTTTATCGCCATCTCAGAGCATGCCTAGGGACCGTTCGCGATCCCATACATGTGTAAGTGGCTTAGCCGTTATGAAATCACAAGTAGCATTTTTTCATTGAAAATAAGTCTTTAGCACAAATGTCAGACAGAATCAAGTCTAAGCATAAGAAATGGAAAACAAAAGCAAAACAGGGACGTCAAAGTGCAAACACCTACACTGATGCGATTAGTAGTCGTATCAGAGCATGCCTGAGGATCGTTCGCGGTCCTGTACATGTGTAAAAAGACTTAATCGCGTTGGTGTGAAGTTTGCTACTTATTCGTCATTACACCAATCAATTGATGACAAGTTGACGTCTCGATCCTGAGCCGTCCTCAACAGGTGAAGGTGGTGGCCGTTCCCGTTCCACCGTCGTTGCTCCCCTTTTCACATATTGCGATAGCAGACCATTACGGATATGCCCTTCAACTTCATCCTTCAAGTGCCTGCAATCATTTGTGCTATGACCATTCAACTCGTGGAATAAGCAGTATTTGTCTGACTTTATTTCATTGCTGGTCGGATCTCTCCTTATTGGCTTGCGATAAGAAACTTGCTCTCTAGTATCTTGGTAAATTCGCTCCTAACTTTCGTTAAATTCCGAATAAGTGGTGAAACACGGCTCCCTTCATGCTCGCTTTGACCTATCATCATTATCTTCCGCTTTCTGCTTTCCTTTATCTTTGCCAAAATCCTTTTCAAGAGGTTTCCCGCCTTTAAGTGCATAAACTTCTATTCCTTCTCCTTCTTCTCTTTCAACATTTGGGTCTTCTAATCGTAAGAATCCTTCGGCTTCATGGTAAAACTCCCTTAGATCCATAGAGGGATCTCTTGTCAGTGAATTTTTAAACTCTGTGCCATCAGCTATGCCCAATACAGCTGCCATTAAAACCATGGATGGATCTGGTCGATCCACCGATGCTGCGGCTGCGTTAAACTGCATCAAAAAGCTTCTCAAAGACTCTCCAGTTCTTTGCTTCAGTGCCGCAAAACTCATCACATTCTTGGGCCTCGAAATGTGGACCCTGAATTGTCTCATAAACCTTTTAGTCAAGTCATTCCATGTTCCAATAGACTCACTCTCCAGTTGTCTAAACCATAATGCTGCAATATCTGCCAGGTATAATGGAAAGCACCGGTCCATGACCTCCTCTGATGCCCCCAGCACTTCCATATGCCTCATATACTTTGTCAGATGAACCGTAGGGTCTATCCTCCCATTATACATATCCAATGATGGTAACTTAAAATCCAGTGAGTTCCTAGCTCGCCTGATTGCTATGGTAAATGGACTCCTATTCACATCCTCCAAGTCTTTGTTTACCAATCTGCCTCTCATAGCCCGCCTGACTATTTCTGCTAACCTGTCATTATCTCTGAGTTGTGGTTCTCGTTCAATGCCTTCGACCTGCCCCCCGAGCTCACGAGGGAATTCCAGAATCTATTCTTCTGGCTGGGCTTCCGTTCCTCTGTTAGCTCTCAGTGGCCTAGTGTCAGTTGGTGTCCTGCCTAAGGTTGGATCAACACACCCCTGGGGGATGCCACCTGGCTCAGGGGCTGCCTCTGATGGTTCCGCTCTATCTGGTTTATGATTTTGCGCTCCAAGTTGCCCGATCTGTTGAAACAAATTCTGGATCATTTCTTCTTGTCTTCTCATCATTATCTCTATCTCATTCCTGATGATGAAGACTGAGGTTTGGTTCGCTCCTGAGGAAGCCTCTTGACTCCCCTCGTGTTGACTTCTTTCCTGTCTTTGTCGTCTATTTGATTGACTTGTCATAGTTTTTCAGATCTAAACTCTTAAACCTTCAAACTCAACTTCCAAGCAGTAGAATCCCTGAGTTCAGTTCTCAGTGAAAGCACCAAAAATGTTAACGCTCAAAAATGAACGCTAACACCCCGGTGTAAGTAGTAATAAAGTGAAAGCACCACCCGTTAGTACGGGAACTAAAACAAGCAGATAATTCCAGTAAAAGTAAAGAGACAGCAATTTTTATAGTGGTTCGGCTCAAAGTCAAGCCTACATTCACCTTATCTTCTTTATCACAAGTTCGATTACAAGTTTTACAAGAATTTCTCCGATTGTTCAACAATCGATACAAGTAATTAGCACTACAATGCAAAAGAGATTCTGGAGTCCATCTTGAATGTAGCTGATCTTCACTTTAGGTAGTTTGAAGTGTTTTTGGTAGTAGAGGTGTTGTAGAGGTCGTGAATGCAGCAGAGTTTCGGCGCTTCGAAGTCTGGAAAAAGTCCGGGAAAAAAGGTCCCTTTTCAATGTGGAGCAGGTGGCTATTTATAGGGAAAATCTGGAGGTAAGTCGTAGATCGTTAGGTCTTAGGTCGTTAGGTCTTAGGTCTTAGGTCGTTAGGTCTTAGGTCGTTAGGTCGTTAGGTCGTTAGGTCTTAGGTCTTAGGTCTTAGGTCTTAGGTCGTTAGGTCTTAGGTCTTAGGTCTTAGGTCGTTAGGTCGTTAGGTCTTAGGTCTTAGGTCGTTAGGTCGTTAGGTCTTAGGTCTTAGGTCTTAGGTCATTAGGTCTTAGGTCGTTATTCACAAAAGGTGGGATAATAAATAGGTACATATAATTATGAGATGCCAGTAATATAAAAGATAACTGGATATCTGGAGTGGAATCCTCTCTAACATATCTACCGAAACACCTGAAATATCTCGGTCTGACCCGAGTATTATAAAATAATAAACAGGTCGGTCTGGAATAAGATAAATGAGATAGCAAAAATGAATGATAGATAAAGTGAACTAGAACTCAAGTATAGTCATATATTGACAAATATCAAACATGCACCAAAAAATTCAAATCACCAAATACTAAAACTCAAGATAGCTTATTAAAAGCAAAAATCCCCAAAATGATTTGGTGATAAATCAAACAATATCAAGTCCAGAAATCTCACAAAAAAGGGGAAGGCGCCAAACTCCAAGATTGGTGAAATAAAATCACCTACATGCATGTAACTCCAAGATAGACGTATAAGTCTATAAACATCAAGATAGGTACGAGACCTATAAACATCAAAATAGGTATGAGACCTATAAACATTAAGATAGGAACAAGTCCTATAAACATTAAGATAGGTACAAGACCTATAAACTCCCAGATAGGAACAAGCCCTATAAAACTCCATGATAGGTACAAGAACTATAGACACTCCAAGATAGGTATGAACCTATAAAAACTCCAATATAGGTGCAAGACCTATAGAACTCCAAGGGCAAGTCATAAACTCGTCAATATTAGTGTCATGTACTCCCAAATAGCAACCGAATAAGTAAAGACTGTGTGTCCCATACCACATGGATTTACCTAAACGTTTACTATAAGCTAGTGAACTCCACCCGTGTGTATAAGTGGATCAATCGAACAAGTCTAGAAATTTAACTGGTAAAATAAACACGAGAGTTCCATACCACTCATTTTATTAAATCGTTTAAATCATCTTCTCATTCCATTAATAACGTGCAATTTTTATAAAAATACTTTGTTTAAAATCCTCCTTGGAAAATATGGTTTTATAAGCTATTATGTGTATTGTGAAGCCCTTGGTAAATCCTTATATGAAAATACAATTTTAAACTATTATTCCAAATCATTATAAAACCATTATTATTATAAAGAAATAGATTATCATATATATATATATATATATATATATATATATATATTTCTAAATATCCTTTGTATATAAAAATATACTTAACTTGAAAAATATAGGAAAACGGTTTGAAATTGGAAGTTGTTCTCTTAAAAACTCAAGTTAAAAAATGTGCAATAAAATTGTATGTTGTAGCATGGATCTATAGAGCATTTCTATGAAATAATAATAACCCAAGATGAATTCACAAATTCGTAAATTAAAACCCGAAAATAAGAATTAGAAACCACTAAAATAAACACCGAAATCATATCTAAAAACAAAGAAATTAAATTCGAGTAAACCACATAAGTATATGGATCCATAGAGTGCAAATCTATATCATCTCCATATATGTATTACATAAATTAGAAAATGAGTTGCCATGGATGCCATAAGAAGTGCAAAATACCCACAAAACACAAGAAACAAGCATAAAAGAACAAGCGATGAACGAGCAAGTAAACAGCGGGGCAGAGGGGTGTCCCCTGGAGCTGAAATAGCCCTAGAAAATCATGCCACCAGTACACTGGTGGAGCCCACTGGTCCACCGGTTAGTTTGTAGCCTAGAGCTATTTCAGCTCCAGGTTGCCCTCCGATCGGTCCCCTATGGCGGTGTTTGATCTCGGTGTTCTGTGCAAATGATTTAGGGTGTTCATACTAGCATTTCATGCGATTTCATGGCATCAAAACATCCATATGGTTAGCAAATATGATGAATCACTAGTCCAGGGTTTCAATAAATATGAATATGTAGCATTAAGCTTGAATATCACAAAAGGTCGAAAGTAATTTATTCATAGATTCAACTAGATCATCAAACAGCAGCATGCAATGAATTATGGCCTAGAAGTGTGAGGTTAACTCACTAATTTAACTCAAATTAAATGCAAAATGCCCAAATTCTCCAAGTCCATCATCTTTTAGCTAGGTTAAACTCAGAAATAGGAGAAGATAGGATTATAATGTAGGAAAAAACTAGAACTAATAATCGAATTTAAGCACACAAAGAGATAGAGAAGATTACCTGAACTTGTTTTATTTTATTATTGATCAAAAGCCCTTTGATTTGCTTGAGATTCGGGGAAGACTGCATTCTAGGGTTTGAGTGAAGGAGGGTTCTTAGTTTTAGAATTTTGAGCTAGGAATAGCATAAGAAGGAAAATGAATGTACTTTCATTTTCTCCTTACTAATATTATTACATAAGCCAAAGAGGGTTCAGGTATGAACCCAATAAGCAAGTGTTACAAATTTGTTTTGTTTTATCACTTTATAAACACCAATTTACACCATAAACAATGATAAAAAAACATTCATTTCACAAATTTTAATACTAACTTACCAAATTAAATCAAATTAAACATGGAATTCTAGTCCAGAGACATATCCCAATTGTTGTCCGAATACCGTAGAAGAACCGCGGACCAAACCCCCTTCGATTTGACTCCGATTGATTAGAAAACCTTATTAAAGTATTCCCAATCGATGCACTTGTTATGCCCATCGTGCACCTATTGTGCCCGGTTGAAACAGATAGCCTATTATATGTGTTTTTCTGATTTTTGTTTTGCTTGTATCTCACTCGTTTTTAATCGGATTCTCGATCCATTCTCTTCTAAATTTAGATATAGTTCTCTACTGCCTTTCTACTTTCATTTTATCAAAAAGTTTGAATGGAGATCATTTCAAAATTGTTGTACAAATCGGTGTTTTCAAGCTAGTTTTCAGAAAAATAGAAATATAGTATTTTTAGAAATATATATATATATATATATATATATATATATTTGAAGGACATTTTTTTCATACACACACACACATATATCTTCAAACTACCTTTAAAAATCATTATAAATTCAAAATAAAATCATAGTAAGACCTGATATATCAAATTGTAATCTATAATTATTTTTATAATAAATATATTTATACATTTATTTCAATATAATTCATTTCATAGCTCAAAACATTGTTTAGTTTCAATTTCTCACTAAACAAATCATATCTTTTAGAAAATTATCTATAAATCTATAATTAAATTTATAAATTTACATTCATATGTATCTGAACTTTAGAAATCATTTTTATACCATTTTGATGTGATTTTATATCCCAAATCATTTTTACACAAAATCAAGCTGATTTTCATATATTATGAAATCGCATCTTTTTAAATTCATATAAATAAAATAAAATTCCACAAAAATAATTTTTAGACCTAATACCATCATATCAAACTTCATAAAATATTTTTGTATCCATTTGACATGATTAAATGTCCCTAATAATTTAATTACAATTTCATGCCTGTTTCCACATATTACGAAATGTATGTATATAAATTCATATAATTTATATAAAATGCACAGAAATTATATGTAAGACTATAAATTTGATATTTCATCTCTTAGAAATTTATTTATACAAATTTATAACTATTTTATTATAAATTTTCCAATTATACTTATCTCACTTGAAAAACCCATTTTATAAATTTCTTATTTATTTAATTCCAAATTTATTTCAAATTGGAAATAAATCCAAATAAAATTCTCCAATTTCATCTTAAATTAATTAAGATAAATTAAATCATATTTCATGTTTAATTTTAGGTAATCTCGACCAGGGTTGTTACACTCAACATCATTTTAGAGATGAGTTTCATCTTATCCTTACTCAAAATCGATCATGCCCTTGCCTCCTTGACTCGGGATCGATTGTAAACGTGGGGCAGCACCGAGTTGTGAGGTCTCAAGGGGATTGCCCTAACCCTTTCCGTTCCATTTTTAGGTGAGCTAGTCCCACCTTTGGCATTTGATTCTGGTTTCTGCCCATTTCGGTTGTTGCTTGTTGCTCCGTTCTTCTAAAGAATCTGTTGAGCATTTCCTTTTAATGAGTTATCATCCTATCTTGCATCTCTGTCATCATTCTCTCTATCTCTTCTCTAGTTACATATATGGATATGGGGTTTGATCCCAAGGACACCTCCTGGATGCCCCTTATTCTTGTTGACTTTCTCCAATCATGGCTTTCCACGTAGATGGCCTCTTCATCTCTTCCAATCAAGTTTCAAGTTGTTAAATCCAAGTTTTCTTGATGGAAGCACAAAAATATTTGGACCAAAAACTGCACAAACACCCAATTTCTTACCAAAACATGAAAATTAGAAAAGAAAAGATAATAAAAGTAAGAGAAGAACAACAATTTTTACAGTGGTTAAACAAATATTCCAGCTTACGTGCACTTAATCGATTTCTATTGATTATCCTTTGTTTTCACATAGCTATTCTTACAATTCGATTGCTAACAACTCGATAAAAATCCAACAGAGTGTAACTCCGAGGTGCATTTCACAACTTGTCAAAATTAAGAGTTCAAGAAGAAGAAGCTAAAAATCATTTTCCAAGTGAGTTCTACTCCTATTTATAGACAAAAATCCTCGAAATAAGCTCCTGAAAAATGCACCAGCACATTCACCAAGTTGTTCCAGCAAAGTTGGTGACCACTCCGACCCAAGACTTCACAACTCGCACTCGAGTTGTGACCTTCTGCACATCGCCGAGTTGACTCTGGTCATGTTAGAGTTTGCTTCGGGCTTGTCTAAAGTTCCACTTGAATTTTCCTTTCTCTATTCCTTTTCACCTTTTACCTCGAGTCTTTCCATCATTTTCCAAGGTCGCAACCAATGCTCAACTTGGGTCCGACTTAAGTAGGATTGAGTTGTGCAGTCATGGTCAACTTTCAACTATTTTTTTGTACTTCTTCGATATACCATCTTGTGATGTTTTTCTAAGGTTTTGTATCCATTTTTTCACCATTCCTTAGTCCAGTTCAATCATTAGAATCCTTTAAGACTGTGGAAATTTTGTTGATAACAATTAGTTATGATTTTATATATGACATTGCAACAATACATGAGTCTATATTCTAATATGTAACATGGATTGTCCTTTTTTAGGCACAAGAGATATAAAAGTGTGATTAATTTCTTCAACAAATTGACCGGATGAGAATATAACTTTCACTGCATCACCTTAATCTTTTCTCACCATGTCCCATATAGTTTAAAATTTTAGCTTTAAACATCAAGACCCGAGCTGCTTTTATCATCAATTTGAAAGATTGCTTTTTTAATTTCTTCAACGGATATAACTTTTTCTAATTTGCTTCTGGCTTTATCAGAAAGGATTTTTTGCAAGTTACAACTAGAAAATTGGTCTAAATATCACTAATGCTAAAAAGTTCAGTATAAAAGTCAATAAATTAGTTTTTAGATAATTATTATCTATAATTATATTGCCATTATTTATAATTCCTTCAAGGAATACAACCTTATCTAATTTGCTTCGAGTGTGAAAAACCTTAGATATTGATAATCCTCTTTTAGCCACTTAATTTTGGACTTTTTTTTATTCTCAATGGCTTGATTACATAGTAATTTGTCAATTTGAATAGATTGTCCTTATATTGTTGTAGTAGAATCTCATTATCTGGATCTGATAGTTGTTGAACATGCAGGGAATTTTTTCAGCCCTTAAATTTTCAGTCAAATCATGAATGCTAGTTCTTCCCTTATCTCTTTCTTTTAGCTATCTTTTGTTGTTTTTTATTTTATAAAGGAATTTGAAAAGAAGATTTCCTACTGCATTTATATTCCACTCATTGATAACTACAGTATTTACCCATTATTCGCACACCAAACATTATTATGTTTGAATGGAATATTGGTCACATCCACTCCTATATTGAATAATTTAATCATTATGAGACAATGGTCACTCATAGAGTGATTCAGTGTGTCAACATATGCATTATGACAAGTTGATTGAAAATGGTGGTTACCAAATACTCTATCAATTTTGTTGTGAGTAGCGTAGCCCTTCCTACCCCTCCAAGTGAAGTTATTTCCTATGTAGTTGATCTCTTACAAGCCCATCATGCAAATTGTGTCATAAAAGTCCTCATCTGCATTTATAGAAGAGTTATTTGGTCTAAATCTATCATTATGGTATGATACACAATTAAAGTCACTAGCAATAATCCACAGCATCTGTGCTATACTATCCATATGCTTTATATGCTCCCAAAGACTACATCTGTCAACTAGGATATATAAACAATATACCGTTGTAAAGTACAAATTTAAACCTCTTGATTTTGGATGAGTAGGTAGTTATGTAAAAAATATTGAACAAGAACTTCCATTTTCACACTCTCGGGTCCCAGAAGTGTAGAATTCTACTTTTATTTGTAGTTGTAGAATTAAACATACTCTAGTCCAATGTAAAACTTCTGATGAACAATTTCAAATTCTTGTTATTAAGTTTATGTTCTATTAGAGATATTATAGAAGGATTTAATTTATTAATATGCTCCATAACGTCATACCTATGAGTAGGGGAATTCAGACCTCTTAAGTTCCACACTAAGGAATATCCCTTACTTAAAGCTATAAGTCACAACGATATATACACATATATGTTGACATTTACATTACATGGTTAAGGATAGTTTATAATATTTATAATGTTTACATATGGTTGCAAACATTTAGCTAAGTAAACATGATAAATCAAAATGAAAATCAAACTAAAATAATATATATATACAACACACACACATATGTATATAAGTCATAATATACAAGTATTATACATTAAATTTTAAAGGTAAAATTAATTAAATTAAATTAAAACAACAAACATTTTACTAATGATCATCAAATATGATTTAGTATAAAATTATTCATGTAAACATGATACAAATTCTACTGTAAATTGATTAAAGGATTTTTTTTTGTTTAAATTCTCCCTTTTACCCCTCTACCAGTGCACAAAATCCATTAATGGTATTAGAGTCTTTTGTGTTCACATGAATAATTAACCAACAAATAGGACAACCACTTGAAAATCCAATTAGAGGATCTCTATGAAAAATGAGTTAAACTAAAGAGAAGGTTACTCTAATTAAGGAACATTCTTATAAATGAAAAACCTATCATCTGCTAGCCTTTAGCTAGCTCTTTGAAGTGGTATGAATTTAAATAAAATAGTGCACAGTTTATAAAGAGTTATGAAATGCAAGTTTAAAATTGTTCTAAATTTTACATAAATACAAGTGTTATATTTAAATTAATTAAAAGGTTTAATTAATAAAGAAATACATATGAATATATATATAACTTAATGAATTATAGATGCTATAATAAATATATATATTATATGTATATGAAAAGGGAGATTTAAATAAATTAACATCCTCATAGACTTGAGTGATTATACATAAGATGTAGAGACATATGATGTCATGAGAATGTACTCATCTCCCTTAAAATATCGATAATACTTAATTAACATTATTTCCAATTATGAATTCAAAATAAAGTTGCACTCCATCATCTACAAATAAATATAGTATTATACATACTTATGATTGTTGACTACCCTCAAGCAATAAAATATTCATAGTGATATTTAAATTGTCCATCAATTTATAAGAATATTTTGTAACTTTGTTAAGCACCTTAAGGGTTACAAATCACCCCTAGGCTATCGCGAAATGATGGGTTTAGAATATCTAATGTGTTTTAAGATTTGTTGAGCATCCTCGAGGTCATAAAGGTGATTAGCAGCAAATGAACATATGGTTAGGAATTATATACGAGATATTTGGTGTTATGGTAACGGTAACCATTATCGATACAAGAAAACTGTTACCGTACCGATATTATTGGTAAACTAAATTAAATACCAATACTTGATGATCATTGTTAAAATGGTAGTTGGTATACCGTTGACTGGTAACGATGAATTTTTACCAGTATATAAAATATTAAAAATTTATTTCATTATAATTTTGATACTAATATATTATTAAATATTTTGCTCTTGATTCTAACTCTATTTATATTGATATCAACAGTTTGAATTATTTTAGTTGACACTGAAAATTTTATTAGTTTATTACAAATAATTTATAATAGCATGAAATAATATATTTGTTAATCTTAGACTTAGAAACAATTAAAACTGAATAAAAAACATCATAATAAATACTACAAACATCTACTTTAAAACCTATATACCTTCAAAAGAGTTTGTGGTTAGGATAAATTTAAATAATTAAATAGAAAAATTAATATGATTAGTAAATTTACCCTCACTATTGGTTTTGACATTTCTTTACCGCTATATTTATCGTTAATAATGGTAAATTTACCGTAACTATACCGGTAGCATTGGTATACCGATGTCGCTCAATATTGGTTACTAGTTACTTGGTATTGGTATTATAATTCTAAATTTACCGTTACCATGACATCCTTACAAGATATAATTAGTAAAGAGTTACTTACCATTTATTAGGACTACAACTTGCTGAGCATTGTAGTAATATGGTAAATTGATCCTAATACCCATTGCAGAAATTCAAGAGATTTCCGTATCTCTTTTAGGATTTATGTAGATTTCAGTGGTAGCCTTGTAAGATAAATATAATAAACTAATCTCATAATTGTAAGAACATATGTAATGTTATCTAATTTATATTAATAAATTTATGTAGATTAAATGGCAACAATGAAGCTATTTCTAGAGAAAAGTACACTAACCGACACAAACTATAAGAATTAGTTAAGGACTGCAAATCACTCTCACCTACGAGAAACTCTAGTATGTACTTACCAATGAGCCTAAGCTAAACGGGATAACAATGCCATGCCTAAACAAATAGCATCCTATGAGTCATGGTCGATAAACTACGAACTTGCAGAATGCTATGTATTGTCAACTGTGAGCACCGAGCTCCAATGACATCATGAGAATATGGATGTTCGATCCATATTTATTCACCCACAACAGTTGTATGGTGAATAGTTTTATGTCATAGGGTATGAGATCTTATGGAAATTGTTTCATACGAAGATGAGCAAAGGTACTCACATCTAAGAACATGTACCCAATATGATTGGGTATATAGAGAGATTGGTTGAGTTGGGAATGACTCTTAATATTGAGTTACATCCTAACTTGATTCTTGGATCACCAAGGCCATAGTTTGATCCATTCATATTGAATTTCAATATGAATTTATTGATGTGTACTGTCATGTATCTCCTTAATATGTTAAGGACGACTAAGAATATGTTCCTGAAAGAACCGAGTGTGGTACTTGCAGTCAAGGATGCATCTTCTTTGAATAGGTAGGAGAAGGAAAACGTAGGTCAAAGGGCACAAGGGTAAAGATAAGGCCAAAGTAGAAAAGGATGAATGCCACCATTTCTCTAAGAAGAGACACTGAAAAAGGAATTGTCTGGATTATCTAAAGATGCTCAAGGGGAAGCAATCTAATTCCGTTCCTATAGATATTTTCCTTATAGAAAATTATTTATTTATAAGTGTTCATATTGGATTTTAGATACTGGATTTGGAACTCATATCTGTAATTTGTCAAGAGACTTAGGATAAAAGGGACCGTATTAAGAGAGACCATGGAATTCCAATTTACGTATAGAGCTATTGTTGTTGTTGTAGTACTCAAAGATTTCCATGTGAAGCTTGCTTGTGGACATGATTTAGTTATATATAATTGTTATTTTGTACCAATTTTATTAGTAGGATAATTTATGTTTCCTGTTTAATGGAAAATGGATACAGTTTTATTAGTAATGACATTGTTATGAATATTTGTTATGATAATAAAACTATTTCCATTGGTTCTTTTAAAATGGCATCTATACTTAACTATAATCATGTATTTGTTTGTTGAATATAGTAATGCATTTAAAATAAGCGACAACTACCTTTGGCATTGTATATGTTTCCTGGGGATTTGACCAGGCAACTAGTGCTCGGCAATAAGTGCTCGGCATCAGAGAGCGACTGGCATCAAGGAGTGTTCGGCGAAGCACTGGCCATCCAGGAGTGTTCGGCAAAGCAACTGACATCCATGAGTGCTCGGCGACAAGTGTGCTCGGCATAGTACTCGGCATCCATTAGTGTCCGGCATCGAGACTGTTCGGCGTACCAGAGTACTCGGCGTCAAGGCTGCTCGGCATACAGGAGTACTCGGCATCCTATGGTGTTCGGCGAGGCACTTGACAGCCAGGAGTGTTCGGCGAGGC
The DNA here is from genome assembly GCA_030737815.1 of Allium fistulosum. Classification (NCBI taxonomy): domain Eukaryota; kingdom Viridiplantae; phylum Streptophyta; class Magnoliopsida; order Asparagales; family Amaryllidaceae; genus Allium; species Allium fistulosum. The sequence goes on from CM060908.1 coordinate 148,988,425, forward strand.
ACCCAACATCCAACGAGTGCTCGGTGACAAGTGTGTTCGGCGTCAAGACTGCTCGGCATACGAGACTGTTCGGCGTACAGGAGTACTCGGCGTAAGGGCACTCGGCGTCAAGAAGAGCGTTCGGCTTCAACTGACTAACATCCTACACTTCCCAAACATCAACCACCTCGTTCCACTACAAGAAAAATGGTCTTTCGCAGCATTTTAAAAATGCTGTGAAATCCTTTCGCAGCGTTATGAAGAACGCTCTCTAACGACAAGCTGTAATAGAGTCAAGACATATAACAGCGTTTTTCAAAGGCTGCAAAATCAGCAACATATTGCAGCGTTTTCGTTATTACAGCGTTTTTAAAAGGCTACAAAATCAGCAACATATTGCAGCGTTTTTCAAAGGCTGCAAAATCAGCAACATATTGCAGCGTTTTCGTTATTACAGCGTTTTTAAAAGGCTGCAAAATCAGTAACATATTGCAGCGTTTTTGTTATTACAGCGTTTCTTAAAGGCTGCAAAATCAGCAACATATTGCAGCATTTTTGTTATTACAGCGTTTCAATATTGGCTGTAATATGTCCTTACCCATTGTTTCTTCTTTCGTTAGACAACATTTTCAAAAACGCTGTTACAGTTTTCCACAGCGTTTATAAAAGCTTATAAATAAACATTTAACAGCTCTAAAAAAACGCTGCATATGGATTTACATTTCACAGCGTTTTCCTTTTGCCTGAGATACTGCAGCGTTTTTCCGATTCCGCAGGGTTTTTAAAACGCTGTTAAATATGAAAATTACCATGCACAAACTTTTACATTTACAAACATCCCACCAGCTATAAAATTTTATATCAAGAGATAAATATAATCTTTGTATGTTATATTAAACATAATTAAAGTTGCACTAACTCCATACTCAAAATAAACAATAATCGTATACAACATTTAATACATAATGTTTGTAAGCAAATATGATAGTAACATTGTTTTACATAAATAGCATATTAAATTAAGCAAAATATGAGTTGTGAGAGTCCAAGCTAGTCCTCTTCAACAATTCACCCTCCACTAGCTAAGTCAGCCAAATTACATAAGCATGCTCACTTTGGAACTGCGAAGATGTATGAAAAAACATGTTAATAGGTCATTCTTGCAAGAAAAAACAAAAATGCATATGGTCATTTTTTGATTTTAGATGCATGATAACTACCTTTACGTCCTCTCAGTTGTGGTCAATCTTTGATGGTTATGGGATGTAAACAAACAGTTGTGGTCAGATCTTATGAAGTTGGAGCTGATAAAACTTCAACATTGGAAACTATGCTTAATCTTTTACAGGCAATCTGCATTGTAAAAGACAATGTATTTGGATAACTATCATATAATACCAATGTATTGATAATTAATATATATTACTACAGGAAACTGCACTGAATCGTGTATGGCAGTCTGGATTGCTTGGTTATGGATTTGGTGCCAGATGGAATGACAAAGAATGATCTTATTTGGACGTGCAAGTTGACCGGTATCGTGTATGGTGAGTTCTTATTTCCCTTTTCCACATAAAAAATAACCGAAGACAAAAAGAATTCTGTTGAGGCTTTCATTTATGATATGTGTTATGTTTATGATATGCTTAACAAGGTACATTAACATAAAAAGGTTGAATAATTTACCCATTGGAGCTTGCTTTTCAAACACATGATTTCTTCATTACCATTTATAAATACGTAGTTTAAAGACAAGTATTCAGAATTTGTTACACCTGTAGAATGGGACCAGTTGATAGCAACTTTGCAAACAGTTGAGGATTGGCTCTTTGTGGAAGGCGAGGATGAAACAAAAGGTGTTTAGTTGCAAAGCTGGAGGAGCTCAAAATGGTACTATTTAAATGATATTTTAGCCTATATCTTGTGTAAATAAATGTATTAAGTGCCATTGAAGCATTAACTAAAAATAAAAATTATCACATCAAGGGGACCCTTTTGAAGTGCGCTATAAGGAACGGGAGGAATGGGCGGAGAGGGCGGTGAGACGGCCGGCTTGTGACCAACTTATTTGCTATATCAATAATTACAAAGAGGCTGCTTTGTCCAAAGACCCAAAATTATCATTTTGGCATTGCAGAAAAGCAGAGGGTATTAACTCAATTTTTAAAATCATGTTCTGATCTTATTTATAGTTTGTTGTTGGGTGTTTTAGGGCAATTTAGATCAGTGCAATTAACCTGAATTCTTTTAATGATGCTGTGACATGGAAGCGCAAATTACGCTAATTATCCTTTATATATATACATACATACACATATACATTTATATATATAATAATAAATGGCTTAAATACTTCAATCAGTGCACTCATGTTTCTCTATTGCGTTGAAAATGCATGGAATTATTATAGGTTGGATTTATTTGAAAATTAAAATTATTAATCAATTCCTTAATGACCTGACTAAGAAAAGACATTTTATCGAATTTATAAATAAACATGATAGCGTTAAGTGTGTGAAACAAATGTTATTTTTCTAAGGTTTTAAGATCAAGATATCTATTTAGAAAATGTTATCATGTTTAATGAATCCTAAATCAGTAAGACTACTTTTTAAAACATATATCTCGGTTCAATTCCAAATATTTTTGGTATGGGTATGCTATATTTATATCAGTTAGTTTTTCCCTCAAAAATTTATGTAAAATAACTGTATTACTATTTTCAAAGTATGGCAAACCAATATCCAAAATCATCCATGAAACAACATAAGTTGTTTGATTCCTCAACATGGTCATATATTATGACTATTGGTTATTTAGGCTCAACGGATTCATTTTAGCCAACTGCGTCGTTCGACGGTATACTGCTTGCACAGGAACAGTCACACCCATTTTGCACTTCACTAACAGAAGAACTGAAGCATTCAACTAAGTTCCATTATTTGCAGAAGAAACATGATTCTCAGAGTCCACAGCATGCACAGCGTGCATATATCATCATGTGTACTTCGAATACACTCAACAATAATCTCTTCATTTGCAGAAAAAACCTCACCACCAACTTCATCTATTTGCATAGCATAAACAACATTATTAGCACTGGCCTCATCACCAAATAGTGCAACATTACCAAACATCCCATCTACAAAATCTGGCAAACTCCTCATATTCATATAATCATCCAACCTTAAACTACCAACAGCAATACCCCTACACTTCTACAACTTCACCACCAGCCTGTCATATCACCAGCAACCCAGCCCAACAACTAGACCACCTACATCAACTTCAAGTTAAAGAGACAGTGACTACATCAAGTTCAACACCCGAACAATCAACTCCCCATTCACAACCACAGTTCACTGCAACTACAACCAAACCCCTTTCTCCAATCAGCAAACACTTGAACGACGCAGTGGTATTTGATCTATTTGATGGTTACTCAAATATCGACTGTGGGGTTTTTTCTCTAACATAAGTTTTTTGTGATTATATTTGTATTCATCATCTTATTTGTTTATTTAATAATTCTTACATCGATCTACTGAAAATAACAAAATAAGCATATTATTCTTTGATATTGCGCATTACTAACGGAATCTGCAAAGTAAAATCATGTAGCCATCAATATATTGTACTTCGAAGCACTTTTTATATTTCAAAGTTTAACTCGGCATCTATGCTAGTCATGTAAAATGTAATTCCAAAGTCAATGAAGCCACATATTAGCTCCATAACAGTCAACCGAGCCTACCACCACTCAATTTTTTGTTAAATACTATTATCATTTTTTTAAACTATATTTTACTTAGTTCATTATACGTAGGATGTGATAAGCATAATAAATTATATCGCAAGAAAAAAAAGATAATTCATACTTACTTGAAGTTGATTCGGTTATAATATTCGTGGAAGGCCAAGCTATCGTCGAACCAAGTGCATCTTCAATAAACTCAAAATAAGAAGTAGGTCTCCACAAAGTCGCATTTGGAACTTTTATAACATCAACCCAAACTTTGACTGCGTTTTCCCCTAGTGGAACAAAATGGACCAATGCTTTAGGGTCGGTTGAAGCCACACGCCCTTCAGCAATTACTTCTTTGGCTCCTTGAACGCTGATCAGCTTGCATTTCATATCTGTCTTGGAGTTTGCGCTCTGTCATGCAACAAATGAAACTGTTTAAATAAGTTTTGAAAATAAAAGTGATCCTAAAAATAAAAGCTTGTCAATGCATATGTTTTGATAAATCAATATGTAAAGTATACACATTACCGTTGAAGATAATACAACATTAGCCATATGAGCAGACGTTGTAGCATTAACATTCTCAACAACTACACTTGTTTCTGGCCAAGCTATTTTGATGCCAATAGCTTCTCCAACATATGTCATACCAGCTGGAGGTCTCCACAAGAATGCATCTGGTTTTTTGGCCTCATCGATCAAAACAAGCACGGCGGATGGTCCTAGAGGAATATTATTCACAAGCTGATTTGGATCACTAGAGTAAAACCTTCCTTCAGCAACTAGTTCTTTGTTTCTGGTCCAATCATACAGCTTGCATTTGATATTTGTACTGCCACTATTACTCTATAAAAACAAATTAGAACATATGAAAACAAAAAAAAGTATAAATTTTGTATTCAATTCATAAAGGTACCGAATAAATAAAAAAAATTAAGTTTACCATAATGTCATCCTTTTCAAAGTGACTCATCGTATGCAAAACAACTCTATCAGATGGCCATGCTACTATCTCATTCTTAGCTTCTCCAATATGTGAGAGCATCTTAGGCGTAGACCTCCATAAGAAAGCATCTAATTTCTTTGGAATAACTATCAAAATTTTCATGGCTTTCGGTCCAAGAGGGATGTTATATAGAAGCTCTTCCGGATCAGTTGAAAGAACTCTTCCTTCAGCAACTATTTCATCAACCCCAGTCCAATCCAATAAATCACAGTGGGCGTTTGTGTTGTCATACTTGTTCTAAAATTAATCAAAAACAATCACGCTAAATACTTAACTAAAAATTCAAACTCAAATTCAAATGATGTCACACGAATAATATAAATAACTTTACCGCTTGAGACGCATTCTCATATTCGACCCTTCTTGGTTGCTCGTCCTTTCTTGATTGCTGCATTAGCTGAATCATAACAAAAATATACTGTCAAAAAAATGAATAACTTATAGAGTGTGTCTGATCAAATACTACCAAAAAAATGAATAAATATACTGTCAAAAAAAAATGGATGGGTAGCAGAATGTGTCGCAGCAGTGTGGTAGGTTGAGTTAAGAAATGTATTTGTGTGTCTGATGCATACAGAGTGTGTGTGTGTTGACCGTGTGCGTTGTGTGTGTTTGTGTCTATGTTGTGTTGTGTGTGTCTGTATTGTGTGTGTCTGTGTTGTGTGTGTGTCTGTGTTGTGTCTTGTTGTTTTGTTTGTGTGTCATATATTCATAACCCATAGTTCAAATGCAATTAAATATGAAATAAAATGCAATTATATTTAAACTGAATTAAATTTATAACTCACAATTCACAATTTGTTCACCTTTTAATAAACCACAGAGAAATTGAAAAATTGAACTAAATTTTTATCTCATAGATATAAATGCAAACTAAACCATGCACGCCCTGACAATGAATATTCACAGCTGAATGTAAGTTTTTGACTTTCTATGTTTTCTGAATGAATATTTCAAGATAAAAATGTGATTTTGAAATGCACATTAATACTTTTTAAATAACAGGGAGCAGTTAATGTGATTTTGAAATGCACATTAATACTTTTTAAATAACAGCTTTTTGTACTGGTCAGTGCAAAAAGATTTTCATTGATCGGTACAAACTGTTCACGCTACTCAATGTAACCTAGTTTGAACTGGTCTGTGCAAATCTAATCGGCGCAAGCATAAAACCTACCTTATTTTGTAGCATTAGCACCGTCTTCTCCAAATCGCTTACTCTATTTTGAAGTTGCGTTTCTTGTTTTTTATTAGCTTGTGCCACAATAAACTTGGTGTAGGTCATGCTTCTTCCCATTCCTCTTAATCGTCCGGGTCTATCCTGTCCCAGCACTACTGAAAGAGCATCTTCTCGCACATTAGTTTTTGAGCTGGATTGTGATTCGGTGTCAATTTTTTTAATTTGATCCTGCATATGTTAACATTTATTATAATTTCCATAATTATTACACTCTAAAGTGATTTGATAATAATCAAATTGAAACAAAAGCACATACTATTGTATCTTGAATGGCCAAACTCACTGGTTCGCCATTTTTTCGAGTGTGAGATCTAATCCAAACATGAGTTCTGGAAATGGAAGAGGGATTGGAACTCTCTTTTTTCTACATTTACAAAAATTGAATAAAACAATTATCATAACTATAGAAATAGATGGCGTGACAAAAATTGAATAGGACAATTCTCACCATATCCGCAGCTAATCGAGCCATTCCTTTACGGCTACATGTGTGTGGCACTTGCTTGCGCCTGAAAGCCTTGTACATGTCACTTTTTATCTGAATTAAAAAAAATAAGAATACATCAAAAAGTTATCTCATTCATTGAAAGAATGACCAATTAGATGTAATTTACCTTAAATTTTGAACTAGTTTTCAAGCTGATAAAATCATTCCACTCCATCATACTTCCAATATTATCTGGTTTAAGTTGAAGTCTTTCCTCCTTTGACTTTGCTTTTACTAATTGATTAACTAATCTACATTTTGAACACCTAAAAATACAACCCATTTGCTGAAATATAGAGACCTTTTGCCATTCCTCATCCAACTTAAATCTAGTCTGTATCCATTAATTGGTTGAAGCGAAATTAGCACATTCGTAAATAAATCAAATATGATTATATTGGAGTGGCTGTTCGCATAACAGATACAAAACTTAAAATGATTAAAACAGCAAACCAGAAGTTCGTATCATTCACATGACACTGAAAGTGGAGTAGAAAAGGTAAAAAGATATGATTATATTGGGCTGTCTTCCTGCATACTGATTATTCCCTTTGTGATTCATATATGCCGCTGAAAGTGGAGTAAAAAGATATGACACTGAAACAAATAGGATTCGTCACCTTTTATATGCCTCATATATGCATACAAATATGACACTAAAACAAATATGACACTCATTCATATATGCATACTGATATGACAATTTTTTATTTTGGAATTTCTAAACAATGATTGGGTTTGCCAAATCAAAGGTTTTGTGTAATAAATATAAAATCGAAAACTACCACATACATAATATGCTCCAATCCATTGTTGCTATAGTATTTAAATAATCAAATAAAAGGGAAAGAAATAATCAAATTGAACACTTCAAGTTGTTCCATACACCATTCATCTTGCAGAATTATTTAATTTTCTAGATAAGAGATAAATTCATTTCAGATTTGTTACCGTTGTTTTTATAGAGAAAGTTTAGGAGTAGATGAGAATATTAATGAAATTGTAAATCAACATTTGGAATTGGAAATAATCAAGATGGATCGCGGATTTGTTTTCACTGAATGAAGAAACAAATATCCAAAAGCATGTCGCAAGTAAACACTGTTAAAATTTCCAATCACGGATTATTTTCCGGATTCAATCATCACTTATTGTAATCAAACAACACCCTGGCTTTATATGCAATGATTTTAGTAGTAGACATGACATCAAGAGTGTAAAATTTGCTTATTGTTTCAGGGATTTTTTTCTTCAAATAATCTTACACCAACATATTACTGTTAATGTCATTTTTTTACTCTCCCATATGTTGTATGTGCATATGATATTAACAGTAATTTCAAGTTATTTTGGAAAGATACTGTCGAATGTATACACTGAAAAAAGACACACTATCACTATAAATAAATATACCTGAATGCAATCCCATAAAATGGCTTTCAAATCATCACCAAGATGTCTCCAATCAGTAAGCGTGACTGGAACATGCTCTCGTACGAGTGGCCCTAGATAAGAAGATAAGTGGATTGACCCTTCTCCTATTGGAATGCCACTCTCATTAAATTCAACTTCAACCCGATTTGCGAAATTTGAAGGAAGTCTCTTCATTTTAGTAGGACCTCTAGCAATTCTTTTCCGAACTAAATTTTTGCTCACATCTTGAATAGATCTATCGGTTTCCATCATGTCTTCCACATTGTGTTCATTTTGCATTGTATTGTCTTCAAGTGCACAAGGATTGTCTTTATTTTGATTATTGCCTTCAACTAAATGTCGATTATCTTCAATTTGAATGTTGTTGTCTTCATTTTGAACGTTGTTGTCTTCAACATGCTTATTCTGTTCATTAGACTCCTTGAGTGCAATTTCAACCTCTTTTGCTTTTTTCTGTTTTCGAGTAATCCTCTTCATTACCTGTATAGATATGAAGCAAAAATGAAAAATGAACCAATTGTGCTAGAGGCTTCAAAAGCTGCTACACTCTTTTATCAGTGGCTAGCTTGTTTGATTAAAAATTTGTAAACTGTATTGTCTTCACATATTGCTTGTAGGCATTCATTGTTTAAGAAATGTATTTTTGCAATGGTTGCTATTATATTTCCAGTGAACCAGTTGTTGTAAGTTGTATCAAAGTAGTCTCTGGACAGATCAAGGAAGTTTTGTAAACTGAGCTACACTTGGTTTTGTAAACTAAGCGTTACTTATTATAAAATGATTATTACATTTTCTGCACAGTTGTGCTTTAGATTGTACTTTTCCTGGCTATGTAGCAGTAATCACCACATTTAAGTACAAATTTAAGGGATATGCATAGATCTTGAGAAAGGAAAAATGAATCCAGAAATGAAATAAGGTAAATAATGACACTATTCAAATGACTGAAGACAAACTAATCGATACACGAAATAAAGTTCAAAATCAAATCCAAATTTTCAACTATTCCATACAGGAAATAAAAATCAAAATCAAAATAAATACAGGAAAAATGATAAATACCTGAAGGATTAAAGTGGGAATGACAGTTACCCTTGACAAAGTGATAGCAGTTACCCTTGACAAAGCGATGGCTGTTATCCTTGATAAATGTTAATTTGCAGAAAGCAGATTAACATTTGCAAACATGCTTTTACTACTTCAAAGATCAATCATATTCCCATTTTGTGCTATTATGAGTACCAGTATTAACATTTGCAGACAAGAATATGTCAGAACCCGAAGGATGTCAACATTCATGCTGTAATTTAAGTGAAAGACAAATATATTCATGCTATAAGCCCCAATCATCCTAACTACACAGTATATAAATTTTGGTTAAACCAAGTGCTGCCTCTTAATCAAATTTATTGTCATATCAACTAATCATATTTTTATTTGTTTAATCATTCAATAACGATAAGATTATGCTTTTCTGGTACTAGTGTGTATAATGAGCTAAAAGTTAATCAAATTTTTCTTACATTAACAGCGAAATGATGCGCTCAATTGTAAAATTAAGTGCTAACTGCTAGCATAATCAAATATAACACTGAGATATATATAGACCTATATCAACATGGTTAATTTCCAAAAACTATATATGAAAAACAAGTCATTACATACAGACATATTACTTAACCAAAGAAGATAGAGAGTAAAGTCTAATATAATTAAAACTAGATAGCAAAATAATTAAACTACTCAAATATGCCTTCACAATCTTCCCTAACATAACTAATATCCTCAATAAAATCATCAACATCCATGTCAATATCTTCGTAATTCTCCATAGCAAAGCTAACTTCCTCAAATGGTTCGTCTATATCTATCTCATGAAAACCTCTTGATGGCGCCTTCATCACAACATACCAATTAGAAGAATCGTCTTCTCTTGAATAAAAAATTTGTTTCGCTTGAGATGCAAGAATATATGGATCTTTTGAAAATGAGGCTTGGTTTTGATGTAAGTTAACAAGGGTGAATCCATCTTCTACCTTCACACCATTTCCTATGTTTGCCCAATGACATTTAAAAACAAGAACATAAAAAAGATGATAATCTAACAAAATTATATCAGTCAATATCCCATAATAAGTAACAACATCAACTACTTGAGAAGTATCTTTTGCACTTGCTCTACACATAGTAGTCGCATCGTAAGTGACGCCACTATTTTGAGTTTCTCTCTCAATGTCTTTTGTGTGAAAACGTTGTCCATTAATGATATATCCACTATAGGATAATGCACTACTCCTCGGACCATATGCAATCCATTTTAACATCGTGTCATGGTCCTTTGAATCAATGGGTATCTATAAAAAAATAGCTATTTAAAATGGATCTCAATAATAATAAATCTAAAGTTAATGAGATAATATTTCAAAATTCCACTCACCTTCTTTTTAATCCAATCAGCAAAGTTATCTGTATGAGTTTTCCAAAGTAAAGTTGCATTTTTTTCCATGCGCTTGTTTGAGTGTTGTAACTCCTCCAAATGCAAACTATTGTAGCACAAAAAAAAATTACCAAGTTGTATTTGCTGATACAAATTGTATGAAACGGTAATAACAAATTGTAATAGTTACTTACTCTAGAAATGGTTCCACTACAGTCATATTCATTAACACAGCCAAATGTGCAATCTGTTTCTCATTGGCGGACAATGTAATTGTTTTACAAGCTGAAATTGGTCGTCCTTCGAGTATGGAATCATCTTCATAATCTTCATTTTGGACTTCCTTCTCCTCTATTTGTATTGATTTCTTTAAAAATTCACTAAAAAATCTCATGCACTCTTCTGCAAGATAGGATTCTGCAATACAACCCTCGGGACGTGCATGATTTCTTACATAATGTTTAAGTGTCTTCATATATCGTTCAAAAGGGTACATCCAACGGAAATGAACTGGTCCACACAATCGGGCTTCCCTTTCAAGATGAACGGTCAAGTGTATCATTATATCAAAGAAAGAAGGTGGAAAATATCGTTCAATTTCACACAAAATTATAATAATTTCATCATCAAGTTGTTGCAATTTTTCTTTATCAAGAACACGCTGGCATAATTTATTGAAAAACCATAAACGAATTATTGTCCTCCTTGGCTTTTTCGGCAACAATCCTCTTATTGCAACTGGTAATAACTGTTGCATTAGAACATGGTAGTCATGTGACTTCATGCCGATAATTTTACAATCCTCCAATGACACAGAACTTCTAAAATTTGAGCAATAGCCATCAGGTCCCTTGAAATCATATAACCTTTGGCAAAATATTTTTTTCTCCAAATTGGACAATGTATACGGAGCTGGTGGAAGATATGTTTTTTTCCCACGAGCTTGTGCAAAAAGGCCATGCCTGATTCTCCAATCTTCCAAATCTTTTCTAGAATTAATTCCGTCTTTTGATTTGCTATCCTGCAACATCGTCGCTATTATGCTTTCACCAACATTTTTTTCTACATGCATTACGTCTAAATTATGACGCAAGGGAAGTTCCTACAAAAATAATATTGTTATACTTCATTAATATATATATATATATATATATATAATTCATTCATTAAAAAATAATAGCACTAACCTCCCAATATGGTAAATCAAAGAATATTGATCGTTTTTTCCATCTTGATAGTTCTATTTTTGCAGGATCATCATCTTGTTTGAAAGTAGAATTTTTTCTTTTCTTACTATATTGCTTCTTAGTTGGCTACTTTTTACCCTTCCCTTTCTTGCTGTTATTATCTCCATTTTTTATTTTTTTTCCAAAATTATTTGGAAAGTTTTTCAAAATGATAGAGATGTTTCTTCCGGTTAAAATTCTAGGTCTACGACCATTTTCTATAGTGTTATCAAACCAGGATTTTTGTTTTCTCAACGAATCCGATGGTGGTAAGAATCTCCTATGACCCATGTAGACATTTTTCCGACTATACTTCAACCATCGATGATGAGTGTTGACACCGCATAATGGACAACCTTTTTTACCCTTCACACAACATCCAGCCAGATTACCATATGCAGGAAAGTCATTAATCGTCCATAGTAAAATTGCTCTCATAGTAAAAAGCGATCTACTAAATGCATCATAAGTTTGAACTCCATTAATCCATAAGTGTTGCAGATCTTCTACCAATGGTGCCAAATATATATCTATATCATTTCCTGGTTGCTTTGGACCAGGAATCAACAATGTTAATATGATATTTTCTTTTTTCATGCATAACAGTGGCGAGAGATTGTATGTCACTAGCATCACGGGCCAACAACTATATTTGGAACTCAATGTCAAAAATGGATTAAAACCATCAGTAGCAAGGCCAAGCCTTAGGTTGCGTGGATCTGCTGCAAACGATTCCCATTTCTCATCTACCACATTCCATGTTATAGAATCAACAGGATGATGCATTTTTCCATCATTACTTTTATTGTTAAAATGCCATCTTAAATCTTCTGCTATTTTTTGAGATCTAAACATTCTTCTGAATCTTGGAATGATTGGAAAATACCTCAAAACTTTAACCGGAATACCATGCATAATTTCATTTGTACGTTCGTTCCTCTTCCATCTCGAAAACCCACATTTTGGACAACTATCCAAATCTTTGTACTCTCTTCTAAAGAGACAACAATCATTCTAACAAGCATGAATTTTCTCAAAACCCATATCGAATACTTTAAGAAATTTTTTCACCTCGTAAATATTCCTAGGAAGTACGTTATCCTTTGGCAACAATAGTTGTTGCACATTTAGAAGTTTATCGAATCCATTATCGGACAACCCAGTCTCACATTTTACATTATATAAGGCAATAATGGAAGATAATTTTGTTTGATCGGTACAACCAGGATACAACGGGGTTTCGGCATCCTCCAAGTTTTTTAATAAATCATCCTCTCGTTTTTGTGCGCTATCTTCATCTTTATCATCATCGGAATATGTATGATTGATGAAATCTTCATCTTCATAATGAATGGATTTGAGTAAATCATAAGTGTCATTAGACTCGATATCTTTGCTTATAGTTATTTGTTCGCCATGATTGTACCACCTACCATCCATGTATAGCGGATCCATTCCTCTTATAATCAAATGCTCAACAACAATCTTCCCATACTGATGACTAAGATTTCGACAATCTAAGCAAGGACATAAAATCTTTTCTGGATTTCTTGAAATTCTCAATGCAGCATGCACAAACTTCCAAGCTCCTTGCTCATACTCAGTACTAGTTCTATTAATAAAATGGAATAACTATTAATTTTGACGTTAAAATATAAGATTTGACTCTCAAAATATATTTAGTATAATATAGTTACCTGTGTAGATGTACCCAATTTTTATCCATCATCAACCAATATGTGAGGAAGTAAATTTCTAAAATTTAAAGTAATAATCAGTTATTGAATGCAAGCAAAATAACATAATCATAATTGAATGCAAACAAATTGAAAAACAACAAGGAAGACAAAGAATGTCAAACAACAAATCAATAAGTCAAGTTCAAAGCCTTGTTTCATGCAAAAAAAATTAAAACAACAAGAATGAAAACGAAAGAGTCGTGTAACCCATTTTTTAACAAGAATGCATTACCCCTCTCCTGATACTTAGCTTGCGCTATTAACAACAATTTTATCCGCTTATACAACAATATCAGAACCATATACAACATTAGCACCAAACTGTTTTCAAAAAATTTGCCATTACAACGACGTCATTTTGTAGCACCGGAGTAATGTCTATGCATTACCCCTCTCCTGATACTTGGCTTGCGCCATTAACAACAATTTTATCCACTTATACAACAATGTCAAAATCATATACAACATTAATACATTAGCACCAAACTATTTCTGAAGCATGCACCTATGAAAAGAGTCTTGAAAAAGAAACTAAAAAGGTAGACAATAACTCAATGCTCCAAATAACAAAACATAATCCAATATGATACTTTACGTGAATACTAGTTTAGCATCAATCACTCATAATCATTTAGATTGTAAGTGTTAATTGTTGGAAATCTTGTGAGAATATTTCATTCAGATTGCAAGTGTCAATTTGTTGGGAATCTTGTGAGAATATTTACAAACAATTTTGCCTGGTGGATTCAATAATGAGTTTGACCTATATAATCACTCGACTAATTTATGATTCTCATAGTCATTACCCACTAAATATACATAGAACAATAGAATCAAATCATCAACTTTTACAGCCACATCAAACCCACCAACAAAATAATACAATCATTTATAAGAAAAGAAAAGAGACTGGTCTTTGAAAACAAAATTATACAAGTAGATGGTGGTGCCAAACGCATTTTAAAAGTTTTTTTTCCTTTGCCTTTTATATAGCAGACTTATCTGCCGAATGAAAAGGTTAATTTACTAGCAAGCATAGTGAAAAATAAATAAATGGTAAATGGTAAATTGTTACTAACATATGAGCCTATCTAATTATTGTCATTTGTTACACAAATTTTAATATTCTACATAATAAGTAGGTTATGGGCATACACTATGAGCCATCAATCGCTTTAATTAGATGGAAACCAACTTTCAGAAATTCTTATCATTTGAACTTTTAATTACTGGTACTCTGCATTAATGGAATTGATTTGTTGATATCAACACATGGTTGTTGCCACAACCATATCGAAGACCTAACAGGAGAATGACACATACACATATATAATAAAAAAGGGTATGCACCAAGCCTGCATATATAATCTTACCGAGGTGTATATCGCTGTTCAAGAAATAGTTTAATGAGAAAAGAAATAAAAACTAGTTCCATTGATTCAATACGGGTGGCAGTAAAATGGACAGATATATAAGCATTTAATTATATTGAATGAGGGAGCCCAAATGAGGATAAACCTTTTATTTATTTGTTAATTTGTTAATACTATATTTATAACTAAATTTATAAACTTAATATGGGATATAGGCACTTTTGTTTGGCTCTGTATTTTGTGAATGCAATTTAGGCCTCGCAGATGAACACTGTGACCTATTTCACAACAAAATAAGTTTGTTTCCAGTTACATAAAGTAGTAGTATTGCATACCAATTTTTATGGAATAACAAAAATAGAATTCAAGAGAAATTTCTTTTGCTCTGGACTATACAGGCAGTTTATGTAAGAAGGGGAGTGCATGAGATAATTTTAAACCTAAAAACAACCACAGGTTCTTCAAAATGAAATTCAAGAGAAACATGACATATTATTAACAGTAATTTTGCTTTATCTGAAATAGACATTCTTTTCATATTATTCATAGTGCTTGCTTGAATTTTTTTTCCAAAATTATTATCGTCCGAAAATTTCTTTTGTAATTTAGAAGGCAACTTATATTGTTTTCCTAAATTCTTTATTTGTTGTGGAGTATTTCGTCATTATTCCCTTCTTATCCAACCTCTCTTCTATTCATTTAAAATTGGTACATACTCAAAATTTATGTGTGATACGGCATTCATTGGAAAACCTTAAACATATAAAAGAACAGGATATATTCAAATACTGATATCCATAAATGAAATTAAATATACACCTGAAAACAATTGATATAGACGTTAAAGATATAATGTATGTTTGAGGATTTGTGTATGCTTAGAAATGGATAATCTTTAAAATGGTACGTGTATCTAAAATCTTGTCCTCAATTTTCAGAACTCACTGCTTATGCTCAGCACACATGTATATCTAAAATGAAACCTGGAAGTATATGAAATGCATATATGTAAAACATACTTTGCAAATATATATAAACTGAAATACTTGTATTCATAAATCTTATTATATCTTCCAAAGTTTGTTAACTTTAAAGCCACACAGATTATTTATATTCAAAGTTTGAAGTAAGAATACTTACAAAATTATATGTGAAACTGTGTCTCAAAACCATGTATATACATCTAAAATCAATATATAACCAAGGTCAAATGATATGTTGATTTAATGCCAAATAGACTTCATATCCCAAATTTAGAAAGTTGAAACTTTTACGTGTTTAAGAACTGCATATGTTCAATTGATACATATGGAAATCCACTCATACACAGAATTGCATTCTTTTGAAAACTTAATTACATGACAATTTCAAAATTCGAATGAAACATATACATGGTTTTAGATTTGACAGGGATAGTGAATGCATACATATAATTTGAGTAAAAAATGCATAAATAAACAACAATGTCAGATTAAGGTGTGAACAGATGTGTGAGTGCATCTAGCCAAATGCACATACTTCACCAAGACCATAGTTCCAGCACACTAACCACCACATCAACCAGCTTCTGATCAACTACTCATCGCCAAACACCTAGTCCTACCCCTTACGAAGGCAGTCCAGTAATCAAAAAACCAAACTCCATTAACAAAAAAATCACTACATCAACAATTCATTTGAAGCGTACATCGCATTTATTTCAATTCATTTGAAGCGTACATCCATATCCACGTTAATACGAGGACCAAAGTTGAGTATTCGAATTAAGTGAATTACCTTATCGACGCCAACGACTCGAGCGATGAACTGAAGACGTGAATGATGATGAAAGGGGACGGCGCCAACGACTCGAGCGACGTACTTGCAGAGCGATGGAGCGATGGATTTGAGATTTGCGGGATTTGCAGAGCGATGTAACGACTCGAGCGATGGATTTTCGGAGCGATGGATTTGCGGAGCGATTGATTTGTCAATTTGAGATGAAGGGTTATTTGGTGGGAAGGGAAAAGAATAAAAACGTGGCTGCGAAAACACTCAATCTCCCCACCAAAAGAAATGTGATTAGGCAGCGTTTTCTTTTTTATATTTAATTATAAATGAAACTAAATTTGAACAATTACAGCTTTTTGAATCAAAGGCTGTTACATGGAGCTGCAAAAAACCATTTTTCTTGTAGTGTTCGGCATAGAAGGGATGGTTCGGCGCAGAGCGTTCGGCCTCAACAGACAACCATCCTACACTTCCCACGACACCAACATACCGTTCGGCATAGAAGGGATGGTTCGGCGCAGAGCGTTCGGCGAACCTTGCTCGGCATACGACGACCACTGTACTCGGGCTGGAGCGTTCGGCAATCAGCCCACTTGGGAAGTCCAGCCCATCTTTGCCTATAAATAGAGGGGCAGGGTCACAGTGAAATGGATCCTTTTTTGGGAGAGAAAACACCGGGGAGACTCTGCCATTTTCAAGACTCATCTTTTCTACATAACAACTTCATTCAAGCATTTGATTCACGAATTGTATTTGTAATCAACTATAGAGAAGATCAATAAAGTTTAACCTCAAAGTGGACGTAGGCGATTACGCTGAACCACTATAAATTTGGTGTTCTTACTTTCTGTATTTAGATTAGCACTGTCTTCTCTGTTTAATTTGATTTCATCACTTATATCTCTTCACAATCTTCTTCTACGAGGTTAGCGACCAATTTTGGTGCTAACACTTTGGTGCTTTCACTGAGAATCGAATTCTCAGACCTCAAGGATCTGCTTTGAAGCTACTGGATTGAACAAATCCCCCAAAGAAGATCCGACTTACTGATAGGACATCCGTTGATTCTACTCAGAGTTCATACCAATAACTCTACAATGGCGAGACCACGTACCAGGTCAGCTTCTCTTAATGCGGATGCCCGAGAGACTGCTAGCGTGCAACAAGCAGGACCTAGCAATCAACCTGCGATCCCGAGTGCAGGGATTGCCGCTCAAGAACAGACTCCAGTTGTCACCAGAGTAGAGTTCAATGACTTGATGAGAGAACTTAGGGAAAGCAGGAGACAACTGGGAGAACAGATGCAAGCTAATGCCAACCTGATGGCACAACTCACTCAACAGCAGCAACAGAATGCTGGGGGCAATCCAGCTGCTTATTCCTCATCTGACAGCTCTACTTCTTCTGATGAACCACCCAGGCGTAGACGCCGTAAGACTGAAGCTGCAAGGGCGGATGCTGCTGTTCGAACAGCTGGAGACCGCGACCAAGCCAGAACTGGAAGCTTCCGAACCGGAATACAGATGGAGGATGGAGCTCCAGATCATCAAAATGCTAACAATGTTTAACCTCACGACGCACGACTGGCAGATCGCCAGGAAAGGAGGCATCAGCATGGACAGGCGCGTAGAACTGACTCCAACCTCCCAGCTTCCATACAGACACCCGATCTGACAGCCATGATCAGGCAACTGATGAAAGAAAATCAGGGCTTATCAAATGACGACTGGGGAGTGTCAAGAAGTCATACTCCGTTCACGGATGTTGTGCTGCAAGCGGTGTACCCCAAGAAGTTTAGTATGCCAACCATTCCTGCATACGAAGGAAAGACTGACCCCAGACAACATGTAATGAGGTATGAATGGATGATGGATTCAGCCAGAGCAAATGATCCCACCAAGTGTAGGTGCTTTCCGATTACTCTATCTGGGATCGCTACTATGTGGTTCACCCGACTTCCTCCGCGATCCGTATCAAATTTCGAGGAGTTGGCAAAGAAGTTTATTGAGCAATTCAGGATACACACTACACGCCCGAAGGACGTGATGTCTCTGTCGAGTGTAATCCAGAATCCCGGAGAGTCGCTGAATGAGTACTTACAAAGATTCCACGTTGCGGCAACGGAAGTCAGTAATCCCAACGACCATGCAATCCTAATGGCTGTAATGAGAGGTGTAGATCCGGATTCTGAATTTGGAGACTGGCTGGCAGGAAAACCTCCGGCTACGCTAGAGCGTTTCTACTCCAAGGCACACCAGTTCATAAGAAGAGAGGAAGCTAGGTGGGTACGACGAGATAAGGCACCGGGACCTGCCCAAGAGTCAATCAAGAGCAACATTGCTGTGAAGCAATCTGGAGACAATTCGGGAAAGGTCCAAGTCAATGTCCAGAGTAAGCCTGTGCAGCCCAAAGAGTCCGGAGGAAGAAGTCAAGGAAAGAGGAAAGAAGCGGGAAAGTGGAAGTCGAGAATTCCAAGCTACAGCGAGTACACTCCGCTAAACGCCCCACTTGAGAACATTTACCTATCCACCTGCAATACTTTTCAGTACAGAAAACCACGTCCAAAAGAATCAACTGAAGAACAGAAGCGGACTGGGAAATATTGCCGCTTCCATGAAACTTATGGACACAACACGGAAGAATGCAGACACCTGCATGATGCTATCGAGAAATTGATCAGACAAAAGAAGTTGCAAGAATTCGTAAAGGATCCGCAGGAAGGAGGACAGGCAACGTCCAACCTAGGTCGTGCACCAGCTCCACGTCATCTTGAGGAGCCTGCTCGGACTGTTGGAAGACTGGTCATAAATACAATTATCGGCGGACCTCATCCCGCAGATAAGAACTGGCAAGAGATGGAACGATATGCAAGCTCCTTGAAGCATGCAGATTTTGAGTGCTGTTCGAACGTAGAGGACGTAGCCCCTACTAAGCAGCAGTGCGTGATGACAGACGATATTGTGTTCAGGAACAGAGACGCTGATCAGGTAGAGGCTCCGACCGTCGATCCCATGGTCATATCTGCAATGATCGGACCAGCATATGTAAAAAGAATTTTGATTGATTGTGGAAGTTCAGTCAACATCATCTTCAAGAAGGCCTATGATCAGATGAAGCTAGAGACAAAAGACTTGAAACCATCCAAAGCTCGTATCCACGGCTTTAACGGCGCTGCGACTGATGCGGTAGGATATGTCGAGTTACCAGTTGAACTGGGACAAGGCGAGCGTCGGAGGGTACGAATTCTACCCTTTGTAGTTTTGGATGTGGACTCTCCGTATAATGTTTTCTTGGGTCGGCCGGCCCTGGCTGAATTTAGGGCGGCACTAGCCCCGTGGTGTTTGACTTTGAAGTTTCCGACTGACAAAGGAGTAGGCATTGTTCACGGTGACCAAGCAGCTGGTCGTTCTTGTTATGTGGCCGAGCTCCGAGAGGCCCACCGGAGGGAGAAAGGAAAGGTTGCGGACAATCCCGTCCGCATCCTCAATACGAATAATTGACAAGTAGTGCCCGAGCCCTGGCTCGGGCATAGTTCTCAGATCTACGGAGATATAGATCCGAGAGACGACGATGAGAAACCCAGGGAAGAGAAGGCGGCACCGGCTGAATTAACAATTGACATCTCAGTTAGCCGTGACGACCCTTCATGAATACTGAAGATCGAATCACAGTTAGGCCCCGCAATGACTGAAGACCTTAGCGACTTCCTCCGGGCAAACCTTGATGTTTTTGCCTGGACGCATTCTGATATGTGTGGGATTTCTCCCGCCATCACGAGTCATATGTTGAACATAGACCCGAAATACGTCCCAGTCAAGCAAAAAAGGAGAGGAATGGATCCGGAGAGATCCGCCGCTCTTGGAGAGGAGGTGGACAAACTCAAAGCAAATGGGTTCGTCCGCGACGCCCTCTACCCGGAGTGGGTCTCCAACCCCGTGCTAGTAAAGAAGGCGAATGGGAAATGGAGGACTTGCGTAGATTATTCCGACTTGAACAAAGCATGCCCTAAGGACAGTTTCCCGTTGCCTAGGATCGATCAGTTGGTCGATTCCACAGCAGGACACGAATTATTGTCATTCATGGATGCGTACTCAGGATACAACCAAATCCCAATGCATATTCCGGACCAAGAACACACCAGCTTCGTTACAAATGTCGGGCTGTATTGCTATGTAGTGATGCCCTTTGGATTAAAGAATGCTGGAGCAACTTACCAACGTCTGGTGAATCGAATGTTCAAGGACCAGCTGGGCAAAACCATGGAAGTCTATGTGGATGACATGCTCGTGAAGTCACGACGGTCAAATGACCACATTCAAGACTTAGCTGAAATGTTTAACATACTCAGGTTCTATGGAATGAAGATCAACCCACTGAAGTGTTCTTTCGGCGTTGCATCAGGGAAGTTTTTAGGATTCATCGTCAACGCTAGGGGAATCGAAGCCAACCCAGAAAAGATCCAAGCCATTCGAGATGTACAAGCGCCCAGGACTATAAAGCAGGTACAGAGCTTGAACGGAAAAGTAGCTGCGCTGAGTCGATTTATATCCAAGGCAACTGACAAGTGCATCCCGTTCTTTGACATAATAAAGAAAGGAAAGAGGAATTTTGAATGGACGTCTAGCTGCGAGGAAGCATTCCAGAACCTGGTAAGGCATCTGGAGAGCCCACCAATGCTATCTAAACCAGTTGACCATGAGAGGCTGTACGTTTACTTGGCTATATCCCCTCATGCGATAAGCGCAGCTTTGGTTCGTGAGGAGGATCGAGTCCAGAAGCCGGTATATTATGTTAGCAAGCGTTTAACGGGGGCAGAGAAGAATTACCCTAAAATCGAGAAATTGGCTTATTGCTTGGTGATTGCATCACGCAAGCTGCGCCCATACTTTCAAGCGCATTCAATCGGCGTTTATACCGATCAACCCCTGAGGCAGGTACTTCAACGACCGGAAACTTCTGGAAGATTGCTAAAATGGAACATCGAGTTGAGCCAATTCGATATCGCGTACTTACCACGGAGAGCCATCCGAGGGCAAGCGTTAGCAGACTTCATCGCTGAATTTACCATACCCATCAAACCGGACGATCACGACATCATTCCCCCCATTCGATGGAAATTATACACTGACGATGCATCAAACGACCGTTGCTCCGGCACGGGCGTAGTTCTTATAACTCCGGAAAACCGATCAATCTGTTATGCCCTGAAGCTCGATTTCCCGACTACGAACAACGAAGCTGAATATGAAGCACTGATCGCTGGCTTGAAGCTCATCAAAGAACTCGGGATCGAATCAGTCGAAATCTTTTGTGACTCGCAGTTAGTGGTTTACCAAGTACGAGGAGACTACCAAGCAAAAGGACGAAAGCTTGCTCCGTACCTCGTTCAGGTCCAAGAACTACTATCAAATCTTGAGCGTTATGACATTTCACATATCCCACGAGAACAGAACAAAGAAGCCGACTTGTTGGCTAAGTTCGCAAGTACCGACGATGCTCAACAAATGGGATTGTATCCCGTTGAAGTCTTGCATGCCCCGAGCGTAGACGAGATGAAAATCGATCGCGTGTTGGAAACAGAGATCGAGAAGGACTCGTGGATAACCCCATTCAAACTGTACCTGACAACCGAGGCTTTACCAGAAAAAAGAAGCGAAAGACGACAGGTCCTTCGAAAGGCTGCGCGGTACGTAATGCAGGGTGGATCCATGTACCGGAAAGGATTCTCAGTCCCATTGTTACGGTGCATCGCTCATGATGAAACAAAGCGAGTCTTGAGGGAAGTTCACGAAGGGGAATGTGGCGACCATACTGGGGGGCAAACGCTAGCAAAGAAGATCCTCCGCTATGGATATTACTGGCCCACCGTAAACCGGGATGCCGTGGACTACGCAAGAAAATGCGACAAGTGTCAAAGATATGCAAAAATCCCGAGGGCTCTGTCAACGGAACTCACACAAATGATCAGTCCTTGGCCATTTGCGATCTGGGGAATCGACATAATCGGCTCTTTGCCTCTATCCAAAGGTGGTGCGAAATACGCAATAGTTGCAGTCGACTATTTCACGAAATGGGCTGAGGCAGAACCTTTGGCCACTATCACCTCTAAGAAGGTCATTAACTTCGTTGTACGAAACATTATATGCCGCTTTGGCCTTCCACGCACCATCATTACAGACAACGGAACGCAATTCGAAAGTAGAGAGTTCAAAGAGTTCCGTTTAAAGTACGGCATCGAGAAAAATTTCGCCACCGTTGCACACCCAAAAGCTAACGGACAAGTCGAGGCCGTTAACAAAATAATCAAGTCCATACTAAAGAAGCGTCTGGAGAAGGTTGGAGGCAAATGGGTAGATGAACTCCCGACAGCATTATGGGCGTATAGAACTACCCACAAGTCCGCAACCGGGCACACTCCGTTCGCCTTGGCATACGGCTCTGAAGCCGTTATACCCATGGAACTTGAAGTTCCATCGCACCGAGTGACATACTACGATCCCAAGATGAACCAAAACCTCTTGCTGGAATCACTGGACTGCATCGATGAAAAACGGGAAGAAGCTGAATTAAGGGCGGCGGCGCACAGACATCGAGTCAAGCGTTACTATGACGGCAGAGTCCGCCCAAGAATCTTTGATGTGGGAGATCTCGTTCTGAAACGAGTCTTCCCGGTACCATCACGCATGAATCCCAGCTGGGAAGGTCCATACGCCATTGAACGGAAGCTTGGAGAAGGAACATTCAAGCTAGCGACCGTTGATGGCGCGACACTCCCCCGAGCATGGAACAGTGAACATTTGCGGCACTATTACATTTAGCATGTTTCCCTTTCTTGTTATAGGCACTATTGTTTCCTGCATGTTTCCATTCAATAATGACTTAGTTTCCTTTTAAAGTTGTAATCGAGCAATTTAGTTGATTTTCATTAATAAAGGCTTGAAGCCACATTTTCTATGAAGTTTCTATATCTCTTAATTGGATGATAAATTACATTATTCTGCGAGACATACAGGCTCGTACGAACGATTCCAAATCTCCAAATCCCCAGAGTGCGGAGCGGAGTACTCTAAGTCCCCCGAGCACGGACTAGAGTATAAACGATTCCAAATCTCCGAATCCCCAGAGCGTGGATCGGAGTACTCTAAGTCCCCGGAGCGCGGACTAGAGTATAAACGATTCCAAATCTCCGAATCCCCAGAGCACGGATCGGAGTAATCTAAGTCCCCGGAGCGCAGACTAGAGTATAAACGATTCCAATCTCCGAATCCCCAGAGCGCGGATCGGAGTACTCTAAGTCCCCAGAGCGCGGACTAGAGTATAAACGATTTCCAATCTCCGAATCCCTAGAGTGCGGAGTGGAGTACTCTAAGTCCCCCGAGCGCGGACTAGAGTATAAACGATTCCAAATCTCCGAATCCCCAGAGCGCGGATCGGAGTACTCTAAGTCCCCGAAGCGCGGACTAGAGTATAAACGATTCCAAATCTCCGAATCCCCAGAGCGCGGATCGGAGTACTCTAAGTCCCCGGAGCGCGGACTAGAGTATAAACGATTCCAATCTCCGAATCCCCAGAGCGCGGATCGAAGTACTCTAAGTCCCCAGAGCGCGGACTAGAGTATAAACGATTTCCAATCTCCGAATCCCCAGAGTGCGGAGCGGAGTACTCTAAGTCCCCAGAGCGCGGACTAGAGTATAAACGATTCCAAATCTCCGAATCCCCAGAGCGCGGATCGGAGTACTCTAAGTCCCCGGAGCGCGGACTAGAGTATAAACGATTCCAAATCTCCGAATCCCAGAGCGCGGAGCGGAGTACTCTAAGTCCCCAGAGCGCGGACTAGAGTCTAAACGATTCCAATCTCCGAATCCCCAGAGCGCGGATCGGAGTACTCTAAGTCCCCGGAGCGCGGACTAGAGTATAAACGATTCCAATCTCCGAATCCCCAGAGCGCGGATCGGAGTACTCTAAGTCCCCAGAGCGCGGACTAGAGTATAAACGATTTCCAATCTCCGAATCCCCAGAGTGCGGAGCGGAGTACTCTAAGTCCCCAGAGCGCGGACTAGAGTATAAACGATTCCAAATCTCCGAATCCCCGGAGCGCGGATCGGAGTACTCTAAGTCCCCCGAGCGCGGACTAGAGTATAAACGATCCCAAATCTCCGAATCCCCAGAGCGCGGACTAGAGCATAAACTATTTCAAGCCTCCAAGTCCCCGGGACACAGAGTCTGCAAGAAGTCCAAGTACTCGAAAGATGTGGGACGAGAGGTACGCCACGTCCAAAAAATGTTTGAACAGCGCAAGAATGGACTGGGAGATAATGCAACTCATAAGAACTTGAGTTATGGCTACAATTAGTCAGCAAACCAAATAAAGACAAGAGAAGCATTCAAACACAAAAGAAACTAAAACTTTATTCAATAAGTCCAAAATGGGGATACATGACCACTCCTACAAAATTCAGACCTCTCTATACAAACTACAAATCATGGGAGATAAAAACAATTACAAAGCTTAGTCAGGAAACTTGTTGAACAAGTGCATCGATTATTTCTTCGACTTCTTCTTCTTGTCTGCCTTTGGTGTTTCCGACGACTCCTCTCCCTCACGTTTTTTCTTGGACTTTTTGCTTGCTAGAGAGGTGGAGTCAGGAGTAGGAGACGGAACATCTAGTGGTTTGGACCTGCCCGGGAGAATGATTTTCAGAGGTCTGTTCCGCGGGTCAGTGAGTTCCAGGACTTCAGATTCAACTTTGACTTTGACCTTTCTCTTCTCCTCGTCGGCGAGACGGTCCTTCATGCTCATCTCTGAAGTATGTTCAGAGGCGCCAGTGATTTTAACTTCGTTGCTTCCTTCGGCAGGAGACGAAGTATCAAGTTTGTCATCATCAAGCGCCCCGATCACTTGAGCGTCTGGGCCGGGAGTTACCCCTGCGTGAGCAACGTCGCTTGTTTTCCCCGCTTCCTCCTTGGCATCATCGCTCCTCGGAGTTAGCTCGGCGTCAGAACGACCTGCACGAAAATATAAGAAGTGGGCATTAGAACGAATAACCACTGCTGAAAAATGACGGGATCTCTTCGACTTCTAGAGAAAGAAGAATTTCCTACCAGGATCCGGTTGGCTATCGGTGGCGCGCGGGGTTTCACCCTCCAGGATAGGTGACAGCACATGAACACCGAGCCCGGGATCTTCGGGATCATAACTGGCATGCTGCTCGAATGGATCAAGCGTCGACCGACCGACCGATTGAGCAGCATAAGGAGCGGCGATGTGAGGAGTAGTAGCGTCGGCCTCTGACGGGCCAGCCTCGTCATTCTTCTCTTTCAAAGGGGAAGAGCCTTTGCCATAAAGAGCCAATGCTGTGGATAAATCCGATGGCTCATTCCCCCTCAGGAACTCCTTCACCAATGCATCCTCGTCGATTTCTTCGGAGCCTGACTCGACTTTCTTGATCTTTATCAGAGTTTCCCATGCCTCAGCCAGGGATTCGTGGTAGCCGTCGCCCAAGAATGTTAGGTCGCGGTGCATAAGGACGCGGGCTCCGTACTCGGCGATCAACGGGTCAAACATACTTTTGACCTCTTCCCTGCCGGCCTCTGCGGCCGCCTCAAGGCGAGAATCAAGCTCCTCCACAGCCATTCTTTTGCCCTCCTCACGGGCCTCATCCTTCATTTTCTCGACCCCGGCAAGTTCACCGTCGAGCTTTGCCTTCAGGAGTCGGGTAGCAACAATCTCATCACAATACCGCTGTGATTCTTCCTGAGCGGCTATTTTGTCTTCTTTCTCCTTGGAGAGTTGTTCTTTCAGCTCTTTGACTTGAGTAGCGAGCGCGTCCCTTTCTTTTTGGACAGAGTCTTTTTCTAGGGCAAGGGCGCCGCTGCGCTGAACTGCTTCGTCAAGCTCCTTTTTGTGGGCCACCTCTAAGCGAGTAACTGCCTCAGCAGTATCTTTTGCACCTTGTTCAGCGGCTTCTAGCTTTGACTTATAAGAGGCGAGTTCTTCGTCTTGGAGTTTGATGATTTTCTTATCGCTGTCAGCCTCCAGATTCAGACGGTCAATCTCGTGTTGACGCTCGACAGATACTTCTGAGATCTTCTCCACCAAGTGCACGAATGCGTCATGTTGAACATAGACGTCATTGTTGCAGGCAATGGCACTTTGATTCACGTGCCCAGGAATGTGATGGATGGCCGGGAGGAATTTCAAACCGTCAAAACAGATTTTCGGAAACTTGGCCTTAAGGTCGACCATCTTTTCCGCAACAGTTGGGTCCACGGCAGGAGTAGGAGGAGGAGGCTTAGAGAATTCCGTTCTTTTACGCAGCTCTCGAACTTGCCTCGTACTCGATGAACTGGAATGTTGTTCTCGAGCAGCATCAGACTGATAACCCTTCTGCAAAGACTTCTCTTTATCCGGCTCAGTTGTAGGAGGAAGATCGCGGGACTGGGAAGATTGATAGTGTGCTTTCTTACGGTGAGACGACTCGCGCGGACGATTGTCCCTATCTTCATAATCACCTCGGTCCCGGCGTCTGCCTAAACCGGAATCCCGTCCGGAGTGATGGAATATAGAAGACCCCTGAAGGCGATCAAGTCCATGTGAGCGGCCCATATCACCTGCAAAGAAGGGAGATAACAACGAGTTAAGGAGAATTCACGAATTAAAAAGACTTGAAGTATATTATGGAATGCGCATGTGCGTGTGTGTCCTAAGTGTTCCCCCCGACGGACCCGTTCGTTTATCTTTGCTAATCGGAGTATTGTCTCTTTGAGCCAGGAGTTGAACTCCTACATTGCCTCTAGCGGGCGAAGAGAATTTGAGAGCTTCAGGATCATCGAACCCGTAATTAAGTATGTCTTCGGGAATAGAAAGGTTCGATAGACCTCTCAAGGAACTTTCCAGATGCTGCGAAGAAGCCTCTTTCTCAGGAGGGGTAGGCGTAACTTTTGAGGTGCCACCAACTTTCTCCTTTTGAACCGTGTATTTCAACTTCTTCTTTCCCTTCGAAGGGGAGGATGATGTCTCAATATCCTAAACTTCGATTGCCGGATTCCAAGCGGGACCCACGTTCTCGCCCTGAGTTTCGGGGGCATCATCCTCTTTGCGCTCGCCTTCTTCATGCGCGTCGGGAGCGCGACGCGACGATGGTCCGGCAAGTTTTTTCCCTTTACCAGATGAAGGTTTGGGAATTGTAACACCTTCTGGAAGGCTGATCCGACGACCAGGAGCTAGCAAGCCGAACCCCGACAACGATTCATTTGAAATGATAGCTCGGATATCTCGATCCTCGGCCGGAAGAGCTCTAATCGCATCGACAGCATCAGAATATCCTCGGCCTTCCGGGCGTGGGCTGATACCTGAAAAGATGAAACGGAAAGTTAGGAAAGACATGCTCGGGTTAAATACGAATAGTAACTCGGCAGAGAGACTTACTGCCTTCAACCCATCTCCTAGCGAAACCGGAAGGGCAACGCACATAGAACCATTCCTGTTTGTACAGGGCGAATTTGCTACAGGCCCCTGTCAAGATCTGGCACTTGTGGTATGGCTCGAGGAACATGAAGGAAGGGCTATCTTTCCGTCTCTTGAACATATAAATGTATCGGATATCGCCGGGGGTTGGAGGTCTGGAGAAGACGGCCATGAAAAGTAAATAAGTCCCATATAGAAACGCATGGCCGTTCGGGTGCAGCTGCGACGGAGCTATGTCTATATACTGCAGCACATCCCGGAGAAATAAATTGAACGGAGGCACGCTGCCCATCCAACACATGAACTTGTTGCAGGCTGTGTACCCGACTGGGGGCAGATGAGGGCGGTCGTGTCTCGAAGGAACTAACACGTCAGCAAAGGGAATCCCGTGAATGGAACATATCCGTCGCAGAGCGGCCTCGTTGATCTTCGAGGCTTGAGAATCGATCGGATTGTCCAGTAAGATGGTTGACTCCAGAGCATCGGGCGCCAAGTTATGAGCGGGAGAGATTGACGGGTTGGAAGCATCTGCGGCTCCTTGCCTTGCTGACGGCCCAGGCCTGTCAGATATGGTGGCAGAACTAGATTTTCTCGACATCCCGAATAAATAATGAACCTGGCTAAATGCTTGAGAGAGCTATACTTAAAAAACGTTGAACGTTAGAATTAGCAACACGATTTTTCCCCCCATGTGGTGTGTGAACTAGTGCAAGCAATTGTGTGCAGGCAATAAGAATCTAAAGGCTCTAAAGATGTAATATTTAGCTTCGAATCATCGCCTTCGAAGACCGTCATCGCTGACCGTCTCAGAAAGCTCGCCTTGAGGAGATTACAGTCCCGGATTCAGAAGACATATGATTTCTAAAGTGACCGGCTTAAAGTGTAGTTAGACACCTATCATGTTCGGCATTTTTAATGTTGTTCGGCATTTGTATTGACCGGCTAAAGACATTATCCGGTCCAAGAATTGTCCGGCAATTGCTTTGTTTGACTAAGGTAATGGTTCGACCTAAGGGTTGTTCGGCTGAAGTCAGTGTTCGGCATGTCAGTTATATTGTTCGGCTAAAGTCATCGTTCGGCATGTCAGTTATACTGTTCGGCTAAAGTCATCGTTCGGCATGTCAGTTATGTTGTTCGGCTAAAGTCATTGTTCGGCATGTCAATTATATTGTTCGGCTAAAGTCAGTGTTCGGCGTATCAATCGTATTGGTCGGCTAATGTCATCGTTCGGCTAAAAGTGGTGCTCCGCCACGATTTCAACTCTACCCTACACCTTCTCCATCCACGCCGAACGACAGAGACGGATCGCCCGGCAAAGACTACGCCGTTCAACACCCCATCTACCCTTCTATCGTTCGGCATGGAGGAGCTATCCCCAATTAGACAACTCAAAACGAGCAAACCACGATGAACCTAAAATGGAAGTAGTGCAATTGTTAGAGGAAGGATACCTAATTCGACGATCGGAGTTGAGAATGGATTATAAAGGCTTTATATCTGGTAGGATGGGAAGAGTTGAAAGTCTCTAAGGAATGGCTGAAGAGAAGGCGTAAAGGGAAGAGAGACGGTGAGGACCTGGTTATATAGAGGGAGATAGAAGTTGAAGAGGCTATACCCAGTAGAACCGGTCAACACCGAAGGGTTCGGCATCGTAGCAGTGTGACGTTCGGCACACGAGGTACGTTCGGCTTCGAGCGTATCGTTCGGCATCTAAATCTCGTTCGTCTTGCACCTCCTTCGCTAGCATTCTCGAGAAGGTACCTCCGAGGTAGATTGTGTCAGATTCAAAGCGCATCACGTTCGACCACGCAATACACTTTGGGGGGCAAGTGTTTCCTGGGGATTTGACCAGGCAACTAGTGCTCGGCAATAAGTGCTCGACATCAGAGAGCGACTGGCATCAAGGAGTGTTCGGCGAAGCACTGGCCATCCAGGAGTGTTCGGCGAAGCAACTGACATCCATGAGTGCTCGGCGACAAGTGTGCTCGGCATAGTACTCGACATCCATTAGTGTCCGGCATCGAGACTGTTCGGCGTACCAGAGTACTCGGCGTCAAGGCTGCTCAGCATACAGGAGTACTCGGCATCCCATGGTGTTCGGCGAGGCACTTGACAGCCAGGAGTGTTCGGCGAGGCACCCAACATCCAACGAGTGCTCGGCGACAAGTGTGCTCGGCGACAAGTGTGCTCGGCGTCAAGACTGCTCGGCATACGAGACTGTTCGGCGTACAGGAGTACTCGGCGTAAGGGCACTCGGCGTCAAGAAGAGCGTTCGGCTTCAACTGACTAACATCCTACACTTCCCAAACATCAACCACCTCGTTCGGCATAGAAGGGATGGTTCGGCGCAGAGCGTTCGACCTCAACAGACAACCATCCTACACTTCCCACGACACCAACATACCGTTCGGCATAGAAGGGATGGTTCGGCGCAGAGCGTTCGGCGAACCTTGCTCGGCATACGACGACCACTGTACTCGGGCTGGAGCGTTCGGCAATCAGCCCACTTGGGAAGTCCAGCCCATCTTTGCCTATAAATAGAGGGGCAGGGTCACAGTGAAATGGATCCTTTTTTGGGAGAGAAAACACCGGGGAGACTCAGCCATTTTCAAGACTCATCTTTTCTACGTAACAACTTCATTCAAGCATTTGATTCACGAATTGTATTTGTAATCAACTATAGAGAAGATCAATAAAGTTTAACCTCAAAGTGGACGTAGGAGATTACGCTGAACCACTATAAATTTGGTGTTCTTACTTTCTGTATTTAGATTAGCACTGTCTTCTCTGTTTAATTTGATTTCATCACTTATATCTCTTCACAATCTTCTTCTACGAGGTTAGCGACCAATTTTGGTTCTAACAGTATATAAGAAAGAATCAATTGGACAATTTAAGAAACCATGGGTTTCTACCACCATTTTATTCTAATCATTTGATACTTGCACAACATGTCTCAAAAAATGGGTAGGCAACAAAAGAGCTGCTAAAATCATAGGACTAGTACACTCAAATGTATGTGGTCGTATGTCTATAGTTATGTAACAACCCATAATTTTGTAAATATTTTTAATTAATTTTATTTGAAAACATTGATTTTTAAATCATTTAAAAGTGAATTTTAGAATTTTCCAAAGTAAGTTTGGAATTTGTTTGTAATTTATTTTCCAAATATAATAAAACAATTATTTTCTTGAAATTTTATATTTTGGTCAACTTTGGTCAAACTTTGACTTACAGTTGAAATTTTTAAATTTGAATTTTAAATTCTAATCTTTTTCTTTGAAGCAGAATATAATTCTAATATTTGTCCTGCTTTTCGTTTCGTCAAATTCTGTTTTGTACTTTTTAAATTTGATAAAATACAGCGTTTTATACGCAATTATTTTCTATATTTTTGTTTTCTACTTCCTATGTTCATTTCTATACTTTTATTTTCTATTTTATTTTATTTTATTTTGATTTGCACTTTGATTATTTAATTGGATTTTTATTTGGAATATAGGGTTGGAAAATTCAAAGGACTTCGGTTTCTCTTTTTTAACTTATGCCTTTTCATTTGCTTAGCTCTTTAACATCTCATAGCCGTGCATTACTTCCTATAGCCGTTCATTCTCTTTTCAATTCACGTACAACATTTCTCTTCCTCTCCATTTTATTTGTGTACAAAGAGAAAAAAATATTTCAAGGTCCATGGCTTCTCCTTCTTCCTTCTTTCCATTTTTCTTTTATTTTTCTCTTGTTATTTCTCCATGCTTTGCTCGACCTCTACCTTGTCCATGCCTTGTCGACCATCACACCACCTCCATGATCACCTCCACCAACCATCTCCACCATGTCGTGACCATTGATGAAGACTACATCACCAAAACAATTACAACCTAGTCGAACTCCTATGTTTTCACCCACCCCCTTTCCTCCTTTAGCCTCGGCCACAAACAAAACTCCACACCACCTTGCTTTGCCATAACCACAAACACCCCTTGCCGTGTGCCTTGACAAAGATCCAACCCAGGCCGAGCCCCTTTGAACCATGGCCGAACCAATAAAGCACAAGTGCTTGACCTTTTGCCTTCCTATTGTTTGTAACTTGTCACCTCTTCACATTCTTGTGCTATAGCCGTACCTTTTGCCTTCATAGCCAAGCATACATGTCCTTAACCCACCATGGTTGAGCCACATGATGATGGTCTAGCCATTGAAGCCCATGGCCGAGCCCACTTGCTTGGTGATTGATCATCTTGCTTTGCTTTATCAAAGGTTATGTCACTTTGATTCATATTGTTCATTATTTTAATTTCTAATCTTTTATATTGAATCATACACTTATAATTGTTGTAATTATTTGTGTATAAGATTTGGATCTTGACTCTTCATCCATTCAAATCTATTTGTGCTTTGTCGTGCTTTTCGGAGTATAGTTGTGTGTTTCAAATTGTCATCTCTAACTCTAAAAGGTGAGTTTATCACTCTCGACATACGTACTTTTATAATTGTGAAACAATGGTATGTGAATTGTAGAAAATTTATATGTTATGTTAATATGTTCATATATGCCCGTGATATGATTATATGATGTTAAATTCTGTTTATATATTTGTTACATCATCTGATATGATTATATGTTCTACTGTTCATTTATTTACTGATTCTCACGCTACGAGTTCCCTATCACAATGGGTTGAAATGATACATACCCGAACGGACATTAGAATAAGGAAAAATCATTATGAGCTGAAATGATAGGCTCGATTGATTTTTATTGTATTTTTTTACTTGGGATTGCGGGTTTGAAATGATAGAACCCGGATTTTTCTTTTTAAATTACGGATTGAAATGATACATATCCGTATCACTTGACCTAGGTTAGAAAATATTATACAGGCCCATGGTCATATTTTAAATGATATTTTCCTAAAATATTATTAAGTATTTTGAGTTTTATAGATATATGAAATTTTAACTTAAATTTTGATTTAATGCTTTAAATTATAAAGGTATATTGGTTTTTTTATAAGTTAAATTTTTATAAGATTAATAATTGGTTTTAAGTTAAATTAAGGATCGTTATTGATGATATATAACTTAATAATTGAATTTGACTTAATATGGAAGTTTTAAATCTAACCTAGTAATTGTTATGAATTTTACTTTATGAAACGGACATGTTTTGTGTAATAAATAATGTATTTGAACTGATAAAATGGAATACAGTTTTAATTGGACATTTGTAATAAAATTTGTTTAACTAGAAAGTCATAGTTAATTGATGTCTAAATGAATAGATCTAAAAGAAAAAAATTGATTGTTATATGAACTATGATAAAATATTCTTTTGTGAAATGTTATGTTTTGTAAAATAAATAGTTATGATTTTTAAATGGAAAAATGTAACTTTAATTATGACCTAACTTGATAATTGGAAATTTGGTTTTTCAAATGGAAATTAAAACTTAAGTAAATAAATAGAAATTTAGTTTTATTTATGAAATGGGTATTTTAAAATAAAGTGTTAGGTTAGTGGTTAAAAATAAAAGTTAAGTAAAATAGTGTATTTTGACTTAATAAATGAATTATGGTTTAAATTGGATATTTATTTATAAAATTTTATTTTATTAAATCATAAGTTAAATAATATCCAAATGAATGTTTTTGAAGCATGAGATATGATTTTATAAGTTAAAAATGGCTAAAAATGAAGTTTTAATGTTTCTGAAAAGTTATAATAAAATCTGGAATTTTATTGGTAGCATTTCCAAAATGCTGTGGTTTTAGATGGAAATTTGCTAAGTGCTGTCGTTTCTGAAATTTAACTAAGTCCTGAAATAACTAAACAGCTACTGCAGCCCTTGTAAGTGCTGTTGTTGCTGGAGGTAAACTGTTTTGCAATACCAGTGAGCTACTGCAGCACTTTGTAAGTGTTGTTGCTGCTGTAAGTAAACTGTTTTGAAATAATAACTAAATATCTACTGTAGCACTTGGTAAACGCTGTTGTTTCTTAAACTGAACTGTTTTGGAAGACTAATACCTACTGTAGCACTTTGTAAGTGTTGCTGTTTCTGAATTTGATAATGTTTTTTTGAAATATATCTACCGTAACACTTTATAAATGCGGTTGTTGCTGAAAATACATTGATTTTGGAAATTTTATAGTTGAATGAATGAACTTAGAAATGTTACAACTTTAAAATGAATAGTATTTGACATTGAATTTAAATGGTTTAAATGAATATTATTTTAAAGGTGTTATGATTTTTTTAAGTATTAAGATTTTCAAAGAATAACATTTCTAAATTGTTATGATTTCAAAATATTATGGTTTCAAAGTGTGGGGTTTCAGAATTGTTATAACTTTGAAAAGTACTATGGTTTTGAAAATGAAATTGTGTGAAATTATATTTAATTAAGAATTGTCTTTAAATATATTAACTTGAAGCTTATTGAAATTGAAGATTTAAGAACGTGACTTTATAAAGTGGTTTGGTTTAAGATGATTTAAAGGAATATTTCAAGTTAAATAAATTTAAAGAAATATTCAGTGATTTGGAAATTTGGGTTTTATTTAAATGATATATTAATTTGGTTTTGAAATTTAAATGATATATTATTGCCCTGGGTTTTGAAATGGAAATGATATTTTGGTTTTGAAGTATAAACTAGTTTGAAATGGATATAATATTTGGTTTTGAAGTATAAATTATTTTGAAATAAATATCCATGGGTTATAATAACGGTTGGTTGTTAAAGAGACCTGGATCAGATATGGGCATACTCTCTGTCGATGCCGAAAACCACCTTAATAACCGTGTACACGGTGGAGATTCCAGAATGAAGTAGGATGGTGGCGACGATCCTATTGAGGTATATACATGGACCCGACTCCTGTGAGTTGGCATAAGGTGGCTAAAATAGGAGCAATTGACGGGTCAATGAGGTAGCTCCTCTGATCGGACACACTTCTTCGTATACCATTCTATTACTTTGTGATTGATTTGATGGCCATCCTCGATTTTTGATTTGGGAGTGTGTTCCGAGGTGGGCGGTAGTGGCTGCTATGCATTACCACCAGCCCTGATGCGTAATTGGTATATCTACCCTAGCATTGCCTAGTTGTGCCGTGTCACCTACCATATCGAGCTTTACTACGAGTTTGTTTTGTACCATACGTATGGAGTGCCCTATGATGACGCCCAGTATGGGGGAGATTACGGTACTGTATAGACTATGGGAATATAAAAATGTGTTAAGGTGGAAAATGTAAAGCCTTAACGCTACTTTGATAGTTTACTTTACTTTAGACATTGTTATAATAGCGTATCTTACTACATAGTAGATAGTTTAATGGATCCTTAGAGGATGGGCGATCCCAAGCATCCTTTAAGTTACCTGTACTTTTCTATTACAGTTCACTTGAGTTTGTTTACATTGTATAAGTATGTATGTCCTGACTCGAGTGTTTTGTGTTTTGCTTTACGCTCGGGTCAGACTGAGTGATACAACATTCGAGACTCACCTTTGGAGTTGGAGCTTTTCTTGGAGATCCAGCTATCTATTTCGCTTTCAGTTATCCAATTGATTCTTGCGATGTATTCAGATCTTGTATTTGACTATTTTATTGAGACTTCTGTTGTATCTTGTTACTTCTGTTGTATCTTGTTAACTCTGATGTATATATTTATAGTAGCTTCATGAACTACTATTTCTTGCTTCCGCTGCATTGTTATATTACTCTATGTCTGTGATCTGTGATTTATTTACTGTATATTCTGAGTTTTGCCAAATTTATATTTACAATTCGGTATTTTGAGCAATTCAAGTCCGACATGTGCGGATGCGAATGGTTGAAATTATCGGGTCGTTACAGTTGGTATCAGAGCTTTGGCTCTAGGCAAACTTAGCATATATGGTAAATTTATTTACATAATCACTTTCGTTTGAGCTTGAATCTCTTCCTTTTGACTCGATTTATTTTGAATTTGGGAACGTCCCCTGCGGTTCCAAAAATCCATCCTTGTTCTCCCATATTCGTCTTCTTTTGATTCTGGAGTATTCCATAACTCCACTTCGATTGATCTTTATAATAAATTGGCGGTCTTGCCGATCTTTGAATGATTGTAAAGGAGTGAAACTCCTTTACAAGAAGCATTGATTCATCGAATATTTCTGCATCCTCGGTTTACAATGCTATCTATCTCTTGTTATCCCGAATTCTATCTCTTGAGATCGGATGTAGGTTTGTCCCAGAACTCTACATCGATCTTATTCTTGAAGTCATAGTCGACCCGGTTAAGGTTGCCAGTGATTCATATAAGCTTATCCATTCCCTTATTCTGTTATTTAATCATCTTGTCTTTTGTTTCCAACTTATCTTCAAATCATTCTTGATATATATTTGTAAACTAATATTTAAAATGTTTTATTATATATTGTGTTGTTTGAGTTGTTGATGTTGATTTGGGTTTCCGATCGATTCGTCTGATCAACGCTATCGATAGGATCTCGAAAACACTTGAACAGAGCAAACTGACACCATATTGTTTTCAAACTTGGTAAAATGGGATAAATTTATATAATTATATTTTATATATGTCTAATTTTCTGAATTTTGATAGTTAATTGAATTGGTTGTTAAGAAATAATATTTGATTTATATATAGCTTGTAACCATTGGCTTTTGTTTCATATAAAAATAGTTGAACTATAAAACATGGTTATAAATTAATTTGGAAATTTAAATGAATTTAAAACAAGAATTGAGAATTTAATTTCCGAAGATTTCAAACTTTGGGTTTTAAAGTTTTAAAAGGATATATTATTTAAAGTATTTTCGAATAGAAATTGTTTCCAAAGAATTTTAAATGTTTAAATCAGTGCTCTTTTCTTTGTCACTGGAAAATAATTTCGGTGATGACAGCAGCATCATTGACGTTCATTTTCGAGTTTAGAAGTGAAGAGACCATCATGTAGCCTTGCTACAGTTTTGTTTTGGAAAATTTAATTGATTTGAATTTCTAAAATATGACTTGATTTATAATATATATATTGGTATATGATTTCAAATTTGATTTGATATATATATTGTGTATGTATTTATTTATCTCTAAATTGTTTGAAGTTAATCGAAAATTTAATTCTTAAATTTTATCTTAAAGGATGATTTCAAAATGAAGCCAAATTCCGAATAAATATTTAAGCTGAAAAATTGAATTAGAAAATTTTATTTGTATAATATTCTACTGCATTCTAATATAACTTACCTAAATTAATAAGAAGTTGAATATGTAATTGGATAATTTACAAAATAAAAGGATTTTATAAATAAAATCTGAGTGGTTATAATAAATGTTATACACTTAAATTTTAGTTATAAAGAGATTTATAGAGGTAAACAGAATACAAAGTTAATTGAATAATTTACAATATAAAATGGTGTTAAAGGAATTTATAATAAATTGGAGTAGTTATAATAAATGTAAATAAACTTAATATATATGATTAGATATATTAAGTGGAATAAATTTAATAATAATTTTGGAATAAAGAAGAATGAAACTTAGTGAATATATTATGAGTATAATAAATGATTTTCAAATTCATGATTTTGAAAATTGTTAATTTAAGATAATTATATGATGAGATAATGAGATTAAAAATAGTTAAGATTTATTTAACTTAAGTGAAATCAAATGGATGAAATTAATTATTAATGTAAGTTGAAATTTTCATGGTTTTAAATTTATTATCTTATTCTGTTTTCCAATCTATTTTCTTTCTCGTTGTTTCCATTCTCTTACCTTCTAAGTGGGAAATCGAATTTCGAATTGGTCAGCCCATGGAGCTACTATTTTCTCTCAGCTTGATCTTACCACTGATTTTCACTAGCTCAGTGTTGCGGAGGAAAGCATTCCCGAGACTGCTTTCCGTACTGAGAATGTTTTTCTATGAATAGTTAGTTATGCCTTTTGGTTTGACTAATGCCCCTGTTTCCTTTGTTGATTGATGAATCGTGTTTTCGTGTTGTGCTTATCAAGTTTATTCTAGTCTTTGTTGATGATATCCTTGTCTTCTCCAAGTCAAGGAAAGAACATGAGTCGCATTTGAAATCTGTTCTGGAGACTCTTAGGAATCATCAGTTGAAGGCTAAAATTTTGAAATGCCATTTCTGGAAGTATGAAATCCGATTTCTCAGACATATTGTTTCTAGTAATGGAATTTATGTTGATCCAGTTAAGATCGCTGCGATCAATGTAAGACTTTCTTCTCATCTTCCTTAGTGATATCACCTTTTCAGTTGTCTCTATTTCTCCCTATCTTGCTATAGGATTTGGGAAGGCTATTGCTTATACCAGTTTTTCTGAAAGCTTTCCAAGAATCTTTGGTACTCACCTGAATCTGAGCACTTCTTACCATCCACAGACCGACGGTCAAATGGAAAGGGTGAATCAGATTCTAGAGGATCTTCTTCGTGCTTGTGTTCTTGATTATGGAAGATCTTGGGATGATCATCTCCATCTAGTTGAATTTACCTATAACAACAGTTATCAAGTATAAGTTCAATCTTCTTTTCATCTTGTCTACATCTTATCTCATTCTATCTTGTTTTCTCTGTTTTCGTGCCTCGTTCCTTTTCGAGGACGAAAAGTTTTGAGTGGGGGAGAGTGTAACAACCCATAATTTTGTAAATATTTTTAATTAATTTTATTTGAAAACTTTGATTTTTAAGTCATTTAAAAGTGAATTTTAGATTTTTCCAAAGTAAGTTTGGAATTTGTTTGTAATTTATTTTCCAAATATAATAAAACAATTATTTTCTGGAAATTTTATATTTTGGTCAACTTTGGTCAAACTTTGACTTACAATTGAAATTTTTAAATTTGAATTTTAAATTCTAATCTTTTTCTTTGAAGCAGAATATAATTTTAATATTTTTCCTGCTTTTCGTTTCGTCAAATTCTGTTTTGTACTTATTAAATTTGATAAATACAGCGTTTTATACGCAATTATTTTCTGTATTTTTATTTTCTATTTCCTATGTTCATTTCTATACTTGTATTTTCTATTTTTATTTTATTTTATTTTGATTTGCACTTTGATTATTTAATTGGATTTTTATTTGGAATATAGGGTTGGAAAATTCAAAGGACTTCGGTTTCTCTTTCTTTAACTTATGCCTTTTCATTTGCCTAGCTCTTTAACATCTCATAGCCGTTAATTACTTCCTATAGCCGTTCATTCTCTTTTCAATTCACATACAACATTTCTCTTCCTCCCCATTTTATTTGCGTACAAAGAGAAAAAAATATTTCAAGGTCCATGGCTACACCTTCTTCCTTCTTTCCATTTTTCTTTTATTTTTCTCTTGTGATTTCTCCATGCTTTGCTCGGCCTCTACCTTGTCCATGCCTTGCCGACCATCACACCACCTCCATGATCACCTCCACCAACCATCTCCACCATGCCGTGACCATTGATGAAGACTACATCACCAAAACAATTACAACCTAGCCGAACTCCTATGTTTTCACACACCCCCTTTCCTCCTTTAGCCTCGGCCACAAACAAAACTCCACACCACCTTGCTTTGCCATAACCACAAACACCCCTTGCCATGTGCCTTGACCAAGATCCAACCCAGGCCGAGCCCCTTTGAACCATGGCTGAACCAATAAAGCACAAGTGCTTGACCTTTTGCCTTCCTATTGTTTGTAACTTGTCACCTCTTCACATTCTTGTGCCATAGCCGTACCTTTCGCCTTCATAGCCAAGCATACATGTCCTTAACCGACCATGCCGAGCCACATGATGATGGTCTAGCCATTGAAGCCCATGGCCGAGCCCACTTGCTTGGTGATTGATCATCTTGCTTTGCTTTATCAAAGGTTATGTCACTTTGATTCATATTGTTCATTATTTTAATTTCTAATCTTTTATATTGAATCATACACTTATAATTGTTGTAATTGTTTGTGTACAAGATTTGGATCTTGACTCTTCATCCATTCAAATCTATTCGTGCTTTGTCGTGCTTTTCAGAGTATAGTTGTGTGTTTCAAATTGTCATCTCTAACTCTAAAAGGTGATTTTATCACTCTCGACATACGTACTTTTATAATTGTGAAACAATGGCATGTGAATTGTAGAAAATTTATATGTTATGTCAATATGTTCATATATGCTTGTGATATGATTATATGATGTTAAATTCTGTTTATATATTTGTTACATCATCTGATATGATTATATGTTCTACTGTTCATTTATTTACTGATTCTCATACTACAAGTTCCCTATCACTATGGGTTGAAATGATACATACTCGAACAGACATTAGAATAAGGAAAAATCATTATGAGCTGAAATGATAGGCTCGAGTGATTTTTATTGTATTTGTTTTACTTGGGATTGCGGATTTGAAATGATAGAACCCAGATTTTTCTTTTTAAATTAGGGATTGAAATGATACATATCAGTATCACTTGACCTAGGTTAGAAAATATTATACATGCCCATGGTCATATTTTAAATGATATTTTCCTAAAAGATTATTAAGTATTTTGAGTTTTATAGATATATGAAATTTTAACTTAAATTTTGATTTAATGCTTTAAATTATAAAGGTGTATTGGTTTTTCTATAAGTTAAATTTTTATAAGATTAGTACTTGGTTTTAAGTTAAATTAAGGATCGTTATTGATGATAAATAACTTAATAATTGAATTTGACTTAATATGGAAGTTTTAAATCTAACCTAGTAATTGTTATGAATTTTACTTTATGAAACGGACATGTTTTGTGTAATAAATAATGTATTTTGAACTGATAAAATGGAATACAGTTTTAATTGGACATTTTGTAATAAAATTTCTTTAACTAAAAAATCATAATTAATTGATGTCTAAATGAATAGATCTAAAAGAAAAAAATTGATTGTTATATTAACTATGATAAAATATTCTTTTGTGAAATGTTATGTTTTGTAAAATAAATAGTTATGATTTTTAAATGGAAAAAATGTAACTTTAATTATGACCTAACTTGATAATTGGAAATTTGGTTTTTCAAATGGAAATTTTAAGTTAAGTAAATAAATAGAAATTTAGTTTTATTTATGAAATGGGTATTTTAAAATAAAGTGTTAGGTTAGTGGTTAAAAATAAAAGTTGAGTAAAATAGTTTATTTTGACTTAATAAATGAATTATGGTTTAAATTGGATATTTATTTATAAAATTTTATTTTATTAAATCATAAGTTAAATGATATCCAAATGGATGTTTTTGAAGCATGAGATATGATTTTATAAGTTAAAAATGGCTAAAATTGAAGTTTTAATGTTTTTGGAAAGTTATAATAAAATCTAGAATTTTATTGGTAGCATTTCCAAAATGCTGTGGTTTTAGATGGCAATTTGCTAAATGCTGTCGTTTCTGAAATTTAACGAAGTTCTGAAATAACTAAACAGCTACTGCAGCACCTTGTAAGTGCTGTTGTTGCTGGAAGTAAACTGTTTTGCAATACCAGTGAGCTACTGCAGCACTTTGTAAGTGCTGTTGCTGCTGGAAGTAAACTGTTTTGAAATAATAACTAAATATCTACTGTAGTACTTGGTAAACGCTGCTGTTTCTTAAACTGAACTATTTTGGAAGACTAATACCTACTGTTGCACTTTGTAAGTGCTGCTGTTTCTAAATTTGACAATGCTTTTTTGAAATATATCTACCGTAACACTTTATAAATGTTATTGTTGTTGAAAATACATTGATTTTGGAAATTTTATAATTGAATGAATGAACTTAGAAATGTTACAACTTTAAAATGAATAGTATTTGACATTGAATTTAAATGGTTTAAATGAATATTATTTTAAAGGTGTTATGATTTTTTTAAGTATTATGATTTTCAAAGAATAACATTTCTAAATTGTTATGATTTCAAAATATTATGGTTTCAAAGTGTTGGGTTTCAAAATTGTTATAACTTTGAAAAGTACTATGGTTTTGAAAATGAAATTGTGTGAAATTGTATTTAATTAAGAATTGTCTTTAAATATATTAACTTGAAGCTTATTGAAATTGAGGATTTAAGAACATGACTTTATAAAGTGGTTTGGTTTAAGATGATTTAAAGGAATATTTCAAGTTAAATAGATTTAAAGAAATATTCAGTGATTTGGAAATTTGGGTTTTATTTAAATGATATATTGATTTGGCTTTGAAATTTAAATGATATATTATTGCCCTGGGTTTTGAAATGGAAATGATATTTTGGTTTTGAAGTATAAACTAGTTTGAAATGGATATAATATTTGGTTTTGAAGTATAAATTATTTTGAAATAAATATCCATGGGTTATAATAACGGTTGATTGTTAAAGAGATCGGGATCAGATATGGGCATACTCTCTGTCGATACCGAAAACCACCTTAATAACCGTGTACGCGGTGGAGATTCCAGAATGAAGTAGGATGGTAGCGACGATCCTATTAAGGTATATACGTGGACCCGACTCCCGTGAGTTGGCATAAGGTGGCTAAAACAGGAGCGATTGACGGGCCAATGAGGTAGCTCCTCTGATCGGACACACTTCTTCGTATACCATTCTATTACTTTGTGATTGATTTGATGGCCATCCTCGATTTTTGATTTGGGAGTGTGTTTCGAGGTGGGCGGTAGTGGCTGCTATGCGTTACCACCAGCCTTGATGCGTAATTGGTA
This sequence comes from Allium fistulosum, assembly GCA_030737815.1. Classification (NCBI taxonomy): domain Eukaryota; kingdom Viridiplantae; phylum Streptophyta; class Magnoliopsida; order Asparagales; family Amaryllidaceae; genus Allium; species Allium fistulosum. The sequence continues at coordinate 149,031,040 of CM060908.1, forward strand.
TATCTACCCTGGCATTGCCTAGTTGTGCCATGTCACCTACCATATCGAGCTTTACTACGAGTTTGTTTTGTACCATACCTATGGAGTGCCCTCTGACGACGCCGAGTACGAGGGAGATTACGGTACTGTATAGACTATGGGAATATAAAAATGTGTTAAGGTGGAAAATGTAAAGCCTTAACGCTACTTTGATAGTTTACTTTACTTTAGACATTATTATAATAGCGCATCTTACTACATAGTAGAGAGTTTAACGTATCCTTAGAGGATGGGTGATCCCAAGCATCCTTTAAGTTACTTGTACTTTTCTATTACAGTTCACTTGAGTTGGTTTACATTGTATAAGTATGTATGTCCTGACTCGAGTGTTTTGTGTTTTGCTTTACGCTCGGGTCAGACTGAGTGATACATCATTCGAGACTCACCTTTGGAGTTGGAGCTTTTCTTGGAGATCTAGCTATCTATTTCACTTTCAGTTATCCAATTGATTCCTATGATGTATTCAGATCTTGTATTTGACTATTTTATTGTGACTTCTGTTGTATCTTGTTACTTCTGTTGTATCTTGTTAACTCTGATGTATATATTTATAGTAGCTTCATGAACTACTATTTCTTGCTTCCGCTGCATTGTTATATTACTTTGTGTCTGTGATCTGTGATTTATTTACTGTATATTCTGAGTTTTGCCAAATTTATATTTACAATTCGGTATTTTGAGCAATTCAAGTCCGACATGTGCGGATGCGAATGGTTGAAAATATTGGGTCGTTACAAGTTACCAAAGGGTGGATCCTTATACTTCATTATATTCATTGATGATTTATCTAGATATGTGTTTCTTGTGAAATTCAAATTAGAGGTCTATGTTAAATTCATATAATATAAGAACGAAGTTGAAACCTAAACATGTAAGAAAATCACATATTTCGATCTGATCGAGACAGTGAGTATATAAGATATAAGCTTTAAGAGTGCTAAATAGAATGGGATTTCCTCTCAAGTCACTCCTCTTAATATTCCTCGGTACACAGTGTTTCAGAAAGGATAAATCGAACTCTATTATACATGGTTCGATAGTGATGAGTGATACTAAGTGGCCTCTTTCCTCTTGGGGATATTCGCTTGAAACCATGGCATATATATTGAATTCCACACCATCCAAATCTGTGCCTAAGACACCATATGAAATGTTAACTGTTAAGAAACCCTACCTTAACTATCTTAAGGCAAGGATTGTCCAGCATATGTTTAGAAAGTAAACCTCATTAAAATTGAGACAATATCTTTTATGTAATTTTATTGGGTATCCTATAAATTCTCATGTACACATATTATATCAAACCAAGGAACAAAAAGAGTTTGTTTCAAGACATGCCACCTTTTTGGAAAAAGAATTTCTATCACGAGTAATTAGTTATGGTAATGTGATTCCCTACTATTCTTAGTGTCTAAACTTAGTAACAAACACCATCAAAATATGCTTGCATACTAATCTCAAATATCAAAAATGGTGGGTCGTTGGTTATATATTTCAAATCTCAAACTATGAACATAAAGGGAAAATCTCATAGTGGAATTAAATAACATTATTCGTATATCTCAACAACAAGTAATGTACAAGGCCAAATACAACAAATAAAACATCTATACCAATTTATTCATCAATAATACAACAGTAATATACGAGAAATATTTTAAAACAATCTATATGCATAGTATGCTGTTCGGTTCGGCCTGCCTTGGCAATGGATGAAATGGTTTAATTAAAAAATAATCTCTGTTTGGATCTTAATGGGTCCGTGTAACATATTAATTAACATTAGATCTATATATAGTTAACATACATACAAATATGTGAATCTGTATTGCCACTTATATATATGAAAATATATATATAATAAAATTATATATCTTCAAAATAAGAAAATGCTTGGTATATAAGCGATGAAGGCAATAAAATTATATATTAGATCTAGATCTAATCAAATCGAGATAAAAAAGAAAACAAAAAAATGTGATATTTTAGATGATTCCAACTTCCTCATTTAAAATACTAATTAATAATATGTTCATATGTATATGAAAAGAAATCTGTACTTAATCATAACCAAAGTATCTTAGTTTAATATTATGGATCTAAAAAACACATACCTATTTGTCATAATAATATATATCTCCAATAACATGATTAATTTTAAAAACATTCCATACACACATACACTATAATTTAAAATTTAAAATTCAAATAAATATATTTGATTTAACAATAAAACAATGATATTTTAATTTTAAAACAAAATTAACTTAACCAAAATATTTAACTTAACATTGATTTACAATTTTGGATAACATAAAAATGAATGTCTATAAATATATACAATTCAATTAACTGAATATCAAATCCATAATTATAAGTAAATTAAATTATGAAAACAAACGTAAATTTTATTATAGCAGACCAAATCTACATTAACAAATTGTTGTAGATCAAATGAATAATAACAACACATAAATTAAATCATACGTAATATTATTTTTCTGACTAAATCAAAATACACAAAAGGTTTTAAATTAAATCCAATAAGTGGCAATTAAATACATACATATATATATATATGAATTTGGTCAAGGTTAAACATCATGAATGAATAAAATAAAAAGGAATTGAACCTGAAAGAGTCTTTCCCTTTGTAACAACTTGATTTCAAAATCCTCCTTAAATTCCTAGAATCAACATTTAGACTTTACTAGAATCGAAGGACCATATTATTTTATTTTATTTGAATTGATTTTTGGTGGAAAGAGAAAAAATTAGCCATCAGAGAGAATAGGTTTGTGGCCATGATGGGAGGAAGAAGAAAGGAAATACTCTAAGAAGAAAGAAATGAAATTAGAGAATTCGTTTTAATGGGGAGAATGAAACCTTTCCAATTCTCCTTATTAAAACTTCACTTCTTTAATTCATATTCAATTGTCAATCATGCCACCTCATCCCTTGTTAAGCGTGGTCGATCATTCTTTCCCTTAATTAAAGCAAAGTTTCCAAAAACCCCTATTTAAACCCCATTTAAATTTATACTGATATCTTGTATCGGTATGTGTACATATAACTTTTATATGTACATCCAAATAAATACTAACAATGCCAAAAACATCAACTAAATAAATAACTAATACTTCTCAAATAATAATTAATTTAATCAGTTTATAACACTTTATAAATTAATTAAATCATATGGTTTTTCAGTGAATTCACAATATAGTTATGTGACTTAAAGGTGTGAACTCAGTCGGTGATTAATATTGCACACATATTACCATAGCTAATGGTGTGACAGTGTAACTGAATTCACTGCTTACAAACCTTTTCGATAAGAATCATATTTAATTTTATCTTAAGCAGTACCAACGGTGATAAAAATTTACACTCGTTCTCTTCGTCAACACTATATCACTTTAGGATGTACGTAATTCGGTATTGGTCAAAACTCCAATATTACCCACATTCGTCTTGATTAGTCCATAAATAACTTTATTGGTCCAATGATAATATTTATCATTAACCGTCCTACTCTAACCAGAGATTTTGACTTTCAATTGGCTGTAGTTGACTGTGATTCTAAACTCATACAACTAAGGAGATGAATTCTCTATTGAATAGTGCTTTGCTTACAATTTTTCAACTCAGGCCCAAATACAGTCACTTGATGGATCGTCGTGTCATTATTTAACTATAATCAAAGTGGAGTATCCATATTGAAATTTCATAATATTCTCAAGTCGAGGGAACTGTGTAACTGCAACATAGAAATTTCCCGTTTGACCTAGCAGTTACCCACCAACATGAAACTCTTAGATGAGTCATTCCATAGTTATGCAACAACTACGCGTACATAACCCCTTGTGTTCCTAACAGCCATGTGTAATAAATTGTCCTACATTTGGAGAGTGTTAATCGCTCTGGTCTCAACTGATAAATCAATATCATTTTCATGAAACATCTTGATCAACTATATTTAAACAAAATATCAATTTATTTTATGATTATCTACTCATGGTTGTGACTATTTACAACTACAATAACATAACAATTCTTTTAAGATTTTCTTATTATATACTTTAAATTAATTATGTAATTAATTATATCATAATGTAACAAAGTATATAAAGGAAAAAAAACACCATGATTATGGACATGATTGACTGTAGAGTTAGATATATATGATAATTACATAATTACCCCTATGGCATTGTTATCTGGTGTTTTAACCAAAGGATGCCTTAATGAATCTGAACATTATAACGATAAAGAAATTGATTATGAAGCTCAGGAGAAGCTAAGATTGAATAACAAGATGACCTTAAGCATTTTGGCCAAGTACAGGAGAAGTCAAATCGGTCAGTGTCGAATGGTCCAAACTATTTGACAACAACGATCCAAAGTCAAATAAGGCCCACTTTGGAAGAAAAGACAAGTTTTGGATGAGCAAAATCGATAGTACCGACTACTTCTTGATGGGAAATTTTGTCATGAAGATCCAAAGTTTGAAAACTTATGTCAATATATATGAAGGAAACTAAGAGAACCAGACTAGCAAAACCGTTTGGCACCCACCAAAACCAGTCGATACCAGACAGTTATAACTATTGTGATTTTCTTATTTTGACCCCTTTTTTGGCTAGAAAGTCGAATCCACAGAAATACTTGCTCAATCATGCTCTACTGACTCTAGTGGAGAAGTATGCCTATAAATAAAAGAATATGAGCAATAATGAATGGACTTTTTACTCCATCTTAGATTTTTACAATGATTCTTTGTCATTTTTGAAATCAATTATTTTCTAGATATGAAATCATTGTAAAAGTTGTTGTAGTTGTGAAAGTAATAATAAATAAAGTTGATCGTGGACGAGGCTTACGAATCTAACCAAACCATTTTAAAAAAGATCTTGCGTTTTTCTCATTTTACTTTTTTTCACTTGATTGAATCTTGCTTTTAATTCGATATAGGAGTTTTCCTGTTTTTCATGCAAATATTTTTAGTTCTTTCACTGAGAATGAATTTCTCAATATAGATATGTTGTTATTTAGATTCGAAGAAATTCTACTAAGGAGATAATGGCTCCAAGGAAAGAGAAAGGCTCTAGATCCAAAGCTATAGTTGAAGGAGACAATGAAGGATCCAATGGTGAAGAATAAACAAATCAACCAACTGCCTTGCCAGAATCTTTAACACAGCAAGAGACCATGGAAAAGTCTGAGATTGAGAAGATAGTGTTAGATATGAATTTGAAGATGTTGGAGCAGTAGACACTCAGATAGATATAATGACTAAATTGCAAGACTAGTTAGTGGCATTATCTCAACCCCAACGACAAAGTGAATCTCACACGTGAAGGAGGAGCAAGTTGAGGTTCATTATCTTATGATTCTAGTGAAGAACATTTGTCTTCAAATAAATGGAATAGAAAACTAGATAAATGACTATTACAGGAGGAGGATAAGGCAACGCATAAGAGAGGAGTGAAAGACGGAGTCTCCAAGCCAAAGCCAAAATCGGTCGACATCGGCCAATCAACTAAGAGACTCAACCTTTCTGACTATAAGGGGGATCTAAAAGAAGTTGATGCAGCAGCGGAATAACAAAATGATGATTCTGTGAAAGTAGCAATCGATGGAATGAAGAATACTGAATGGCCCAAATTCATTGATCCGAAGATACTGAATTCTACCTATCTTCGTCACGTTGATCGCGTACGATACCGTGAAAGAAGATCTGCAATTCTTCAGACGTTGATCAAGCGCACTTGATACCGTGAATTGGCTTCTACGATCGTTGATCCGAGCGCACTCGAATGCCGAAAGAGGAGATAGGAGATTACACTCAACTACCAATTTAATGAAAGCACAAAGCTAACAAACAAAAGTTTTTATTCAAAATCAACTAACTATTACAAATGACCAACACTCCGCTATTTATAGAAGTTACAACTCAACACGAGTCAATTCTGGACAACACTTAGGTCGGCAACGACCTAACAACTGGCGACCTAAAACAGACGACCTACGACTTATGTATAGAGCGGTATACGAAACACTTTACAACATAGTACAATACATAGGTCGGTAACGACCTAACAATACAACACTAAGGTCGTGAATGACCTAACAGAAATACAACATAGCGACTTATCAGAAATAAAACATAGCGACTTAACAGAAATACAACATAGCGACTTAAGGCAGCAACGACTTATCACTTGAGCGACCTAAAGAAAGCGGCCTGTGGAAGTTAGGTCGTAGCTCGTTTCCTGTTTCCACTGCTAGGTCGTAGCTCGTTTGAGCGACCCATGTTACCTTGCGCGTGCTTCTGGTTAGGTCGCGAATCCTCCTTAGGTCGCAACCGACCTAAAGAATGTTGCTTGTTAACTCGCGAATCTTCACTAGGTCGTTTGCGCGCTTCACTAAGTCGCTCCAGCGACTTAAAGGGCTCGTTAGGTCATTCGCGACCTAACACTTCACCAAATTGGACTGCATCATCTTGGAACGACTTAAAGGAATCGTTAGGTCGTTCGCGACCTAACACTTTACCAAATTGGACTGCATCATCTTGGAACGACTCAAAGAAATCGTTAGGTCGTTCGCGACCTAACACTTCACCATTCTGGGTATCATCCTGGGCTGCATCATCCTCCCCTGGTTGGGAAAAATTCATCCTCGAATTTACGCCATCCTCTTCCACAACAAGCTCATCCCCATGATATGGTATAAGATGTTTAACATTAAACACGTCAGAAGTGTATATATCCTCCGGCAGCTTCAACCTATAAGCGTTTTCATTGATCCATTTCACGATCGTTACAGGACCAATCTTTCGATCTTTAAGTTTATTATATGTTCCCACTGGAAAACGATCTTTCGTTAGTATAGCATATACTAAATCTCCTTCATTAAATTCAACGCTTCTTCGTTTCAAATCTGCAGATCGTTTATACTTTTCATTTGCTTTCTCCAATCGTTCTTGAACGATTTTATGACATTCTGCCAATTCATCAACAAAATCAACAGCCCGTTTAACGGTTCCCTTTGGTTGTGGTACTATCGTCAAATCCAACGGCCCCTTTGGTAAGCTTGAATACACTATCTGAAATGGACTGAAACCCGTACTACAGTTTATAGCATGATTATGAGCAAACTCTGCTTGACATAACTTCATATCCCACCTCTTCAGATTATCCTTCACAAGGCACCGTAATAAATTTCCCAAAGATCTGTTAACAACTTCTGTCTGACCATCGGATTGCGGATGGTAAGCACTACTGAAATTTAGCTTTGTTCCCACCATCTTCCACAAACTCAGCCAAAAATGACTTAGAAATCTAGTATTCCGATCAGAAACAATGGATTCTGGTAAACCATGTAAGCAATACACTTCTTTAAAGAATAACTCGGCAACACGGACGGCATCAGCTGTCTTCTTACAAGCGATAAAATGTGCCATCTTCGAAAACCTGTCCACTACAACATATATCGAATCATTTCCCCTCTGAGTTCTCGGTAATCCCAAAACAAAATCCATACTGATATCAACCTATGGTCTAATCGGCACGGGTAACGACATATACAATCCCGCATTCGTCGTTGTTCCCTTGGAAACTTGGCAAATATGACATCTCTCCACAAACTTTCCAACTTCCCGTTTCATCGAAGGCCAATAATAAGATTGAGAAATCAATTGCAAAGTACGATCTCAGCCCACATGACCTTCCTCATGCAATTCTTTTACAATCTTCATTCGTAAGCTGCACTCTGGTATGCACAATCGATTCCCTTTAAAAAGAAAGCCATCCACCAACACATAATCATCCGTCTTTCCCTCCTTGACTTCTTCTACAAACTTTGCAAAGTAAGGATCATCAACAAATAATTCTGGCAACACATCAAATCCCGTTACTTCAACCTTCATTGTAGTCAGCAAATGATTCCTTCGACTCAATGCATCTGCCACTCTATTCGTAATTCCCGATTTATGCTTCACCACAAATGTAAATTGTTGTAAGTATGCAATCCACGAAGCATGCCTTGCTGCAATCTTGTCCTGTCCCTGCATATGCTTCAACGCCTCATGATCATTATATAAAACAAATTCTTTATGAAACAAGTAATGCCTCCAATGTTTCACAGCTTGCACAATAGCATAAAATTCCACATCGTAAGTATTATATCTCATCTTTGCTCTTGTTAACTTCTCACTGAAATATGCAATAGGACGTCCTTTCTGACTCAACACCCCTCCAATTCCAACCTTCGATGCATCAGTATGTAATTCAAACAACAACTGAAAATCCGGCAACACTAGAATCGGTGTTGTCGTCAATAGTTCCTTGATTCTTTCAAAGGCAAATCCTGCATCCTCCGACCATGAAAATTGCTTCCCTTTCATACAATCAGTAACTGGAGCCATCACGCTACTGAAGTGTGGAATGAACCTTCGGTAGAATGACGCTAAACCATGAAAACTTCTAACTTCGGTTATCGTCCTGGGTTGTGGCCAATTTCTGATTGCTTCAACTTTATTCTGATCCACCTGTATACCTCCTCCCGATATGACATATCCCAAAAATAACACACTATGCGTCATGAACACGCATTTCTTCGTTGCGGCATAAAATTGTTCCTGTCGCAGTACCATCAACACTTCTCTCAGAAGTTGCAAGTGTTCTTTTGGACTTCCACTATATATCAATATGTCATCAAAATACACCACTACAAACTTCCCGGTAAATGGTCTAAAGATCCGATTCATCACCCGCATGAAAGTACTCGGTGCATTCGACAAACCAAACGGCATGACCAGCCATTCATACAATACTTCACGTGTCTTAAATGCGGTCTTCCATTCGTCCCCTGGTCTGATTCGAATTTGATGATAACCACTCTTCAAATCAATCTTCGAAAATATAGTCGCTCCACTAAGTTGATCCAACAAATCATCCAATCTAGGCATAGGGAATCTATATCTCACTGTAATCTTATTCAGTGCTCGACTATTAGTGCACATCCTCCACGTCCCATCCTTCTTCGGTACTAACAATGTTGGCATAGCACATGGACTTAAACTTTCCTGTGCATGCCCCTGTTCAAGCAATTCTTCCACTTGCCTTCTCAACTCCTCATGTTCTTTTGGACTCATTCTGTAGTGTGGTCTATGAGGTAACACAGCTCCTGGAACAAGATCAATTTGATGTTGAATGTCTCTCAACGGCGGTAACTCCGTTGGTAGCTCCTCAGAAAATACATCGTCAAACTCTCCCAGCACTGGTTTCACTTCTTCAGGGATCTCAACCACTTCATGACTCTCACGTCCAATCAACAAGAATACTTCAGGCTCCTCTTCTACCTCCTTAACAAACTCCTTCAAAGATAACAAAGTTTTCAACTCTTCAATCTCCTCCAACTTGCTTTCTTCGTGTTGTCGCTTCTTAGGAATTAAAGTAATCTTTGTACCCTCAAACATGAAACTATAACTGTTAGCACGTTCATCATGTTGCACAGCTCTATCATACTGCCATGGTCTCCCCAACAACAGATGGCATACGTCCATATCCACAACATCACACCAAATTTCATCTTTGTATTTCTTCCCAATTGAAAAATTGACACAAGCTCTTCATCCAACTTTCACCTCCCCACCTTTTCTCAACCAAGCTAACTTGTAAGGTTTCGGATGCTTCTCTGTCTTCAATGATAACTTCTTCACAGCTTCTGTAGAGATAATATTGTCGCAACTTCCTGCATCAATAACGAACTTGCAAACCCTTCCCAAGATAGTGCATGTTGACTGAAAGATGTTACTTCTCAACCAGCTAGTTTCCTCCTCCTGTTTTGGTGTCAAGCACGACCTCTTCATCATCAATGAATACCCTTCATCTCCCGACACATTTTCTTCCTCCTCATCATGTAGTTAATTAGAAAATTCAGCTTCTACATCCTCATCTTCAACCTCAGCAATCATCGTTCGCTTCTTTGGCTTTGGACATTCATTGCTTTTGTGACCAATCTCCTGACAATTGAAACATTTGATACCACTATTGATCATGGTCTTAGCAACTTCATTAACAACTGGTTTTGCAACAGCCTTCGAAACATTCACATTGCTACTAGCCCCTTTTGTTGGATTGTTAGAATTTGTAAACACACCACCTCCTCGTCTCCCTTGTTTCTCCCAAGCAAGTGCTTTCTGATGTGCTTCAGCGACAGATCTGGGATCAAACATATTCACCATATCTTGAATCTGCATTCTCAACCCTCCAACAAATCTAGATGTCAACTGCTCCTCCGTCTCCATGATATCATTCCTCGCAATTAGCTGATAGAACTCGTCTGCATAATCATTCACTGACTTCGTTCCTTGTCTCAAGTTCTGCAAACGTTGATACATAAGAGATTGATAATTGTAAGGTAAAAACGTAGCCTTCATCAATTTCTTCATTTTATTCCATGATTCAATCTTTGACTTCCCCATTCTCTCCCGTGTTAGTTTAGTTTGCTGCCACCATGCCATAGCTCTCCCTTTCAAGCTTGTAGCAACCAACTTAACTCTTCGATGCTCAGGAACCTCCTTAAAGTCAAAAATTTCTTCCACATTAGACAACCAATCCAAAAACTCTTCAGCCACCATTCCACCCTTGAATTCTGGCATTTCAGTTTTCATCCCCGACTCCCATCGTCGATCATCCTCAAAATCTCTATCTCGATTCCGTCCTTGGCCATGTTCTCGATAATGAAAACTCCCTCTATCACCATCTTCATCAACAACAGATGTACTTCGATAACGATCCCGTCCACCCACATCTCTATGATCACGCATATCCCTTCTACTTTGTCTTTCATCATCTCAATATGGTTCATCTTCGAATTCTCTATGACTTCTTCTACCTTGATGAGATTGTGGCGATATTCTCCTTTCACCCGAAACCGATGGCGAAACCCTGTTTCCACCTTGGTTTGAAATTGGCGATGTTCTTCTTCGAGGTTGATTCATATCCATCATGAGTTTCTCTAACCTCCCAATACCTTCATCCAACTTTTCATTGAATTTGTTACTTATGCGTTGTTCCATTTGTTCAGCATCTTCTCGCTTATACAAATCTTCAACATTTTGATGACGATTAGCTCTCCTTGGCGGCATAATTGAAACTTCACAAACTTCAACTTCAACTTTTGGTCTTGATCAAATATGATGCACGGCCTTTAACTTCAATCTTTGGCGCGCAAGGCTTTCACGCAAAATTCAAACACCTTTCCTCCTTAGATCCGAAATGATATGGATCGAAAACTCCAAACTTGTTGCAACTTTGTGATGAACACGATGAACAACCAACTTCTCTAACTGATGTATGGTTTCACTTAACTCCTCAAATTCTTCAAATAAAATTGGCTCCAAGACTCGGCTTAGCTATGATTGGCTAAGTCTAGCTCTGATACCAAATGATGCAGCAGCGGAATAACAAAATGATGATTCTGTGAAAGTAGCAATCGATGGAATGAAGAATACTGAATGGCCCAAATTCGTTGATCCGAAGATATCGAATTCTAGCTATCTTCGTCACGTTGATCGCGCACGATACCGTGAAAGAAGATCTGCAATTCTTCAGACGTTGATCAAGCGCACTTGATACCGTGAATTGGCTTCTACGATCGTTGATCCGAGCGCACTCGAATGCCGAAAGAGGAGATAGGAGATTACACTCAACTACCAATTTAATGAAAGCACAAAGCTAACAAACAAAAGTTTTTATTCAAAATCAACTAACTATTACAAATGACCAACACTCCGCTATTTATAGAAGTTACAACTCAACACGACTCAATTCTGGACAACACTTAGGTCGGCAACGACCTAACAACTGGCGACCTAAAACAGACGACCTACGACTTATGTATAGAGCGGTATACGAAACACCTTACAACATAGTACAATACATAGGTCGGTAACGACCTAATAATACAACACTAAGGTCGTGAATGACCTAACAGAAATACAACATAGCGACTTATCAGAAATACAACATAACGACTTAATAGAAATACAACATAGCGACTTAAGGCAGCAACGACTTATCACTTGAGCGACCTAAAGAAAGCGGCCTGTGGAAGTTAGGTCGTAGCTCGCTTCCTGTTTCCACTGCTAGGTCGTAGCTCGTTTGAGCGACCCATGTTACCTTGCGCGTGCTCCTGGTTAGGTCGCGAATCCTCCTTAGGTCGCAACCGACCTAAAGAATGTTGCTTGTTAACTTGCGAATCTTCACTAGGTCGTTTGCGCGCTTCACTAAGTCGCTCCAGCGACTTAAAGGGCTCGTTAGGTCGTTCGCGACCTAACACTTCACCAAATTGGACTGCATCATCTTGGAACGACTCAAAGGAATCGTTAGGTCGTTCGCGACCTAACACTTTACCAAATTGGACTGCATCATCTTGGAACGACTCAAAGGAATCGTTAGGTCGTTCGCGACCTAACACTTCACCATTCTGGGTATCATCCTGGGCTGCATCAGAAGGGCAGGCTACTAGTACTTAGGCTGGTGGTCTTCAAATTGATCTTGGGTGCCAACTAGAAGGGGATGAAATTCGATAAGGCGTTAACATGGGTTGGGACGTTGGTTTCTCCAAGGACTAAAGGATCTAGACATCTTAGAATTAACTGGAAGAGTTTGTCAGGCTAAACAGTTGGGGATGCTCATAAAGATCGTCATTTCATAGGACAAGGAAATGAAGTATACATTGTTGATATGATTAAGAGGTTGATGAGCCAAATCGGTTGAGACGCGATGACGAACGGGGTTCATCGACAAGTCGAACCCCATTCACTGAGGATATTCTTGAAGCTAGGTATTCGAAGAAATTTGTATTGTCAACCATGTAAAGATACAATGTCATGACTGATCCTAGACAACATCTATTGAAGTATGGATAGCATATGGATAGTGCCCGTGCAACACATGTTGTGAGATATTGGTGTTTTCTCACGTTTCTTGAGAGGTTGGCATTGATGTGGTTCCGTCATTGGAATCCTGATCCATATCATCATATGATTAATTTGAAAAATGTTTTATGTAGTAGTTTCAGGTTTACATAGTTCAGTTGAAGGATGCCATGTCACTATCAAATGTGCACCAAAGGTCTGGGGAGACCTTGAAAAGTATCTTGAGAAGGTTTAACGCTGCGGTAATAGAAGTGAACAACCCCATGGAGGAGATTGTGCTGATGATGCTAGTGAATGAGGTTCATCCACAAGTCAAATTTGGTAGATGGCTCAAAAGAAAATTACCACCTACCTTGAAAGAGTTTTATCATAAGGTATCTCAATAGCTATACTTGGAAGAGAAAAGTTAAGAGGCAAGAATGGCAATGCCATCCAGGAAGGACCGAGCAATGTGATTCAAACGAAAGGCTGTCAAAAAAAGTTGTGATAGTACTAGAATCATTGTAATGAATGTTAGCAACAATAATAATAGAAGAAATAATTAAAATGCTGGTGGCAAGAAGAAAGACACTAAGAATCATTCAAGGTTTACACGGCCATGAGATTATATGGAATTGATGGATTCCGCTGAGAACATTTACCTTGCAACACAAGGTATGAAGCATTACAAGAAGTTGCCTCCAAGGGAGGCTACCAAAGAGGAATGGCGCTCTTGGAATTATTGTCATTCCATTAGACTCATGGGCATAATACAAGCATGAATTTAAGGGATGTCATTGAGGAGTTGATCTGTAAGAAGAAGCTACAACAATATGTTAAAAACCTATAGGCTGGCGGGCAAGCTAATAACCAACCTTAGAGGCAAACTTCGTAAGGGAATCATGCTGGATCAAACTGAGAAGGAACAAGCAACAAGCATAGGGAATAGTTATTAATACCATATCAGGAGATCCCAACCCCAGGGAGAGAACTTGGAACGTAATGGAGCGATGTGGTAGCTTGTTGAGGCATGTGCCTCATGAGAAGTGTTACGCCATAGAAGAGGGAGCAACCACAAAGAAACAAAAGAGAACAAATGAGGACATTGTGTTCAAAAATAGAGCAGCCTATGGTGTCAAAGCATTGACCCTTGACCTAATGGTGATTATGGACACGATTGGGCTGATGACAGTGCACTAAGTCCTCATTAAATATGGGAGATTGGTGAATATTTGGTTTAAGTAGACATTTGATAAGATGCGCCTAAATAAGAAGTATCTATGGCGTGTAAATTATGTATCTAGGGATTTACCGGAGAAGCTAAAGAAAATCGAGTGAGTCGAACTGCCTATTAAGTTGGAAGAAGGAGATCGCAAATTGGTGAGGTTACAGAACTTTATGGTCATTGATGGATTTTCATCCTATAATGCTTTCTTAAGCTGACTGGCCTCTGATGATTTTTAAATTGTGCTTTCTCCATGAAGCTTGTGATGAAATTTCTTATAGAGGATGAGATAGGAGAAATTCCAGAAGACCAGAGCGCATGTAGAGAGTGATACGTTGTCAAGCTCAAAGAGTTGATGCGACGAGCGAAGGGGAAGAATGTAGAGAAGCATCTCTATGTCAAATCCTGGTAGGCATAGTAACTTCTTCCCAAGCCTTAGCATGGGTCCAACAAAATTTTTTACAAATCCGTGGGCCTATGGAAAGAGCCAGAGGAGGTAGGATGACCTCGGTGGACCTGATAATTGATATCAGATGGATGATGACAATCCTACATGGATTCTCAAAGCTGGATCGCAATTCAGTTTGAAGATGAAAAAGGAGCTGGTAGGATTTCTCCAAACGAAGAAGGATGTGTCTTCTTAGATACATTTCGATATGTGTGAGATATCTCCTAAAGCTATATGTCATGCACCAAAATCGAACCCAATTTAACCTCCTATGAAATAAAAGAGGCATAATATGAAACCAGAGCGATCTACTACGTTGAAAGAAGAAGTGATAAGCTGAATGCAAATGGCTTTATTCGAGATGTACTATACCCGAATTGGGTATCAAATCCAGTGTTAGGAAAAACGGAGAATGGAAAATAGTGGACATGCAATGATTATTACTACTTGAATAAGGCATGTCCAAAATATTGCTCACCATTATGGTGAATCGACCAACTTGTGGATGGAACGGCATAACATGACCTATTGTCTTTTATGGATCCATACTACAACTATAACCAGATTACATTGCACATCCCTGATCAAGAGAATATGAGGTTTATTACGAATTTTGGGTTGTCATGCATTTAGTTTGAAGAATGTTAGAGCTACTTACTAGCACTTGGTCAACGGAATGTTTAATGAACATATCGGACAGATGATGAAAGTCTTTGTGAATGATATGCTCATGAAATCACGGTAATCGACAGATCGCATAAGCAACCTTTCAAAGATGTTTGATGTGCTTTGGAAGTATGGAATAAATATAAATCCACTGAAATGTTCTTTCAAAGTTGCATTGGGCAAATTTTTGGATTTCATTATAAACTCAAGGGGCATTGAAGCTAACCCAAAACAGATAGAAGCATTAAAGCTAGAAACTACCTCTAAAGAAAAGAAAGTAATGTAGAGCTCGAACGGGAAAGTCACAACATCGAATTGATTTATCTCAAAGGTGACCAATAAGTGTATACCATTCTTTGATGCACCCATGAAGGAAAAAAAGTTCCAATGGACGAGCGAATGTGAAGTTGCATTTCAAAATCTGTTGGAGCATATGAAGAAACCACTGGTATTTCTAACCCTTTGGAAGGAGAAGATTTGTACGTTTACTTAGCAATCTTAACTCACACATTGAGTGTTATCTTGTATGTGAGAAGTGCAAGATCCAAAGACCGATCTACTATATCGCAAATAGTTCTCTGGAGCAGAAAACAAAAATTTGAAATTAGAGAAATTGTCGTATTGTTTGTTGATTGTGTCAAGAAAGTTGAGAACATAATTCCAGGCTCATCTGATAAATATGCCGATCGATCAACTGCTTATACAAGTGTTGCATCATCCTAAGAAATTAGGAAGATTGATAAAGTGGAACATCTAATTAAGCTAGCATGATATAACTTATCATCTTACGAAGGAGATTTGAGGATTGGCATTGGTAGACTTCATTTCTAAATTCACCATCCAGGATGATGAAGTAGAAGAAGAGTTAATCGAACTTCCTCAAAATGTTATATATTGATGGGACTTCCAATGAATATGATTTCAGGGCAGGTTATTTCTTATAACCTCGGAAGGTTGGAGGATCTATTATGATTTGAAGCTAGAATTCCAAGTGATGAATAATGAAGCTGAATACAAAGGATTGATTGAAGACTCACGATAGCGAAGGAGTTAGGAGTGAAGACTTTGCATATCCTTAACGACTCTTAGTTAGTGGTTTTTCATGTTAAGAAGGAATTTCAGGCTAAAGGTGTGAGATTCTCCCCTTACAAATATAAAGATTGGAACTACTGGGCGATATTGAGCACTGCACAATAACACATATCCCTCAAGACGAGAACAAGAATGTTGACTCACTAACCAAATTGGCCAGCTCTGGGGATGTGTAGCTTGTGGTAATCATGCACTAGAGATTTTAACAACTCCAAGCATTGAATATATGAACGTTGATTAGATCTTGAAGGTCCAGGAAGAAAATGAGTCGTGGATGCCTCTGATTAAATGCTATTTTCCAAAGGGGACTCTCTCAAGTGGAAGGAATAAATGAAAAAAACTCCCGCATAAGGTACATTGGATCATTATACAAGATTGGGTGCTATAAAGGATAGGATTCAAACCCTTGTTAAGGTGTGTCGCCAAAGATGAAGCTAAGAAAGTCCTTGTAGATGTATGCGAAGGAAATTTTGGTGATCATACTAGGAGAAAATTTTAGCAACGAAGATTCTTCGTTATGGATTTTTTTGGCCAACTATCATCCGGATGCATCTGACTATTGTAGGTAATGTGAGAAGTGTCAGAGATTTGCAAAAATTCAACGAGCCCATTTGAACTAGCTTGCATAGATGGTTAGCCCATGGAAATTTGTGGTTTGGGGAATGGATATCAATGGTGTGCTACCCTATGTTATGAAAAGTCCGCTTAAGCATCCGTTATGCATCGCTTAAGCATTTCTTAAGCGCTAAATGCATATGCAACGCTTAATTTTTTGAATAGGCAATAGAATCAACGAGCGCTTAAGCGTGCTTAATTGGCGCTTATCTACGCTTTGCTTAAATTTAAGCGATGATTAAGCGTTATTAAGCGAAAAATAGTTTATTTTTAAAATATGAAGAAACGAGGTTATAGCATAAAAGCGACACTCCCAAACAAAATTTTCTCATTTTCTATCATATAGGCTGATGGATGGTGAGTAGTTTTTGGACATTAAGATATGATTATTTATTAGACAAATGTGCATGGTTTTTACTCAACTCAAGTATGCTTACTTTTAATTAATAACGAAAATCAAATCCAACTTTTACAACCTATGAATTTATAAGTTAACTTCAAAGTAAAAACTTTACTTCTTTGTGATTAATTCGTGCCTGCACGGACAATAATGCACTTAATTTGATCCATTTGAATAAATTTATATTTATACAAATAATGTATGCTCAAAAATTAAGTACCGCTTAGGCGATGCTTAAGCAGTGCTTAACCAAAGTGAGACTTTTGCCGCCTCGCCTCACCTAGCACTTAACATACGTGATATTGTATGGAGAGGCGGGTAGAAATATGCAATAGTGGCTGTGGACTACTTCATAGAATGGGCTAAGGAAGAATAAATTATGACGATCACTTTGTTGAAAGTGATCAGCTTTGTGGAGAATAATATTTTGTGTAGATTTAGAGGTCTATAAAAGATAATCACTAAAAATGGAACTCAATTCGAGAGTACCAAATTCAAAGAATTATATGCTCAATATCAGATAGAAAAGAGCTTTTTGGTGATAGCACATTGATGTGCACATAAATATGCATATTTTTACTTGCATATTTAATCTATTTTTATTTAAATAAATGTCATATTTGGGTATTTTTACATGTTTTTACCAAAATCCAAATGCCATCAAATCATCACTCATTAATTTTTAATTTAGGAGCAAAATGGTAATTTTGTGAATATATTAATTTTGGAGAATATTTATTTGCACATTTTAGTTTTATTTATAGGAATTTGGATGGAAAATGGAAGAAGCCTTCATGAAGATATGCATGCACAAGAGAAGAAGGCAAATGAAGATGGAAATAAATAGATTCATGACATCATGGAGGACCCCACCTACCCACTTACCATAATCTACAATTAGGAGCTAGTGCACAAGTTAGTGGGATTAAAATCACATGCACACTTAATGGAGAATTAATACATGCTAATGATAACATGGTGGCCACACTTCCTAAGGAGTATTTTGGGTAGTCCCCTAAAATATGGATTAAGGTTTTAGGCATGTATAAATAACCCTCTTATGTTCATGTAATGAAGCTTTTATCTACTTATCATATTATGAAAGTTGTAGCAATAAATTATATGAGAAATAAAATGGCTTCCTAAGCCTCTTTTTCTTCTTTGCTTTTATTTTATTTTCATGCTCATTTTTATTTACATGCTCTTTTTCCTTTCATGTTAGTAGTTAGCTTTAATTTATGCAAGTATTTTGGCTGTCTTTTTATTTTAATTAGTTTGCACTTCTTTTGTTTTCTATGTTGAAATTTACATGTGTTGAAATGATAACACAAATGAGTAGCTAAACCCCTTCAATTTAGGGGTAACGAAGCTCTCTTAAATTATGTAAATTCAACATATTCTACTATTTATGAACCCTTTTTATGCTTCATGGAATTTTTTATGTAGTAAAATTTTGTTGTTTAACTTTGAATTTGATAGCCTATGTTGTTGGCATCAAATAGAATATGCTTAAACAACTTAAACACAAATTACCTCTTTTTCAACATATGATTTTGATAATGAAGTAGATTTAGAATCAAAATATGATGGTCTATGTTACTAATCAATAGTAAATAAATCATGCTTAGAATAGATTTTAATTTTAATTTCATTATCATTTTCATGAGAGTTGACAAGTGGTTTTAGTTGTTATATTATAGTTTGATGGTTTAAGTGTATTAATTAATAAAGCAATTAGGCCGTGCTTATGATAAATGCATCACTAATTCTACTTAGATTAAATGAGAGATCATAGATTGTTTTTGTGTTGATTTATGTGAGAGTATGAGAGTGGATGTTCCTCTAAATTGTCATTTGTTTGCACAAAAAATGGACAAACACCTCAAAGTTGTATGATTTAGTAGATCTTATGTTGTTCTTAGCGATTTGAGTGATTTATGCAAATATATGAAAAGCAGGGGCTAAACTGTAAAAAGACACGCAAATTTTATAGTGGTTCAGCCAGAATATGCCTACGTCCACTTTATATGTTATTTCTCTTCCCTTGTTTTGATTACAAGTACAAAGCTTTGATACAAGTAAAAGAAAGTTGTTTGAAAGTTCCTTCCGTGCTTGAGCTCTCAATGTCGTCCCCATTGTTGTACCCCTGCCCCTCTATTTATAGAGTGAGGCTAGGGGTAGGGGTCTAGGATGTGTATAGTTGCTGACGGGCCTGGGCTGATGTGATCTGGCCTGGTACGTCTTAGTTCGGTATCATTTGGTTCGGAGATGGTTGGAGTGTAGAGTGGACCGGCAGTTGCTTGGACCGGTGGTGGGATGGTGAGGTTGGTCCGGTGTGGAGATGGTTCGGCATGGGCTGGTGAGGTTGGTCCGGTGTGGAGATGGTTCGGTGTGGAGAAGGTTGGTTCGGTGACAGTAGGCTGGTCCGGTGGGATGGAAGAAGGTTGGTCCGGTGGCACTTGGTTCGGTGGAAGGAGGTTGGGCTTGGAGACGGAGTTAGTCCGGTGATACCCTGGTTCGGCTAGGGACGGTTCGGTGGTCGTGGGATGGAGCTTGGTCCGGTGGCAAGGTCGAAATATACCCAACATTTACCCCCCAAAGCAGGTTATGTGCCAGCACATGGCGTGCTTTGTTTCTCCTTTGAATAGTCACATCCGGTTCCAGACGCCGAACCGGTTGGTTCGGAGGTCCACCTTCGTCTATAAGTACAGAGCTAGGGCCCTTGTTATTTCCTACCGAACGAAGCACTTGAGCCAAATTTGTTGCATAGCCGAATCAATCTACTAACTTGCCTACGCCTGCCGAATCAGGTACCTAACTTCCCTTCGCCGAATGAGACTTGTGTGTACCGAATGAACTCTATTAGTAAATACCGAATGGACCATTGAGAGTGAGAATGCCGGATGGACCATTGAGAGTGAGAACACCGAATGAACCATTGAAAGTGAGAATACCGAATGAACCATTGAGAGTGAGAATACCGAATGAACCATTGAGAGTGAGAATACCGAATGAACCATTGTGAATGAGAATACCGAATGGACTTGTTACACTTCACCTTTCATATTGCGAGCGAAATTTCGGACTGCCCTCACTTGTTCCTTTACTTCCTCTATTCTAACAATGTGTTTTTCCGGTGTTGCAGATAATGTCTCGTAAAGCGGAAACTCGATCAGACAAAAAGAAGTCCGAGGGCGAAGGAGGTTCCTCTGCCATGCCCCCAGCTCAGCCGAATCCAGAACGTCACGGACCAACCCCGAGATCACTAGTAGACGGGTACGGCCCTCAGGAACTTCTGAACTCCCCGCCCGATTGCTCTCCTAGCTCCCTCAAGGAGGAGCAGCCTAATGTCATTTCCCGATCTTTTGGAATCGATAGGGCGCACTTGCTATTGCCAGGGAGAGAAGTTATGCCGTATGATCCTCCTGAAGGGTACTTCGCCTACAGCAGATATCACTGCATGTGTGGTGCCATTCCTCCTCTTAACGCTTGGATAGCCAGCTTCCTCACATATCTAAAGGTGGCCCCATTCCAGCTTCAACCCAACTCCTATGCTATACTGGTGAGCCTCTTCATCATTTTCCAGAGGAAGTATGGTCGTGCTCCTTCCAACCGAGAGATCCGGTATCTATATAATCTGAGGGGCTATAAGAAGGGGTCCCCATACATTAGCTTGGAGTCAGCTGTGACCTTCAAGCCGGTCTTGGATCTGTATTCTAAATTCAGCATGTTCAAGAAGGAGTGGTTCTTTGTCAGGGACGACTCCGTTTCTATTCGGCGCTTTACTTCTGGATGTAAGTTGATGCTTTTACTTATAATTTCCATTCCGATTGCGATACTTCTTCTCATACTTTCTCATTTTTGCTAGCGACAGGTGGCTTTGCGATTGTGGAGACTGACCGCCTGGTTCAGACGGCGGCTGAAATAGAAGCTATCCCCGGAAGAAATAGGTCAGCTGCCTTTCTGATCAGAAATGCGACTCTTCTGGAGTATAGCTTGATCCTTCCACACCAGTCAGTAGTTAAGCTGAGGGAAACGGCGGAGGAGAGGGCGGCTGCTCAGGCTAAGGGAGGTGTCGCGGCAGAGAGTGGAAAGAGAAACCTTTCACAAAACCTCCGGCCGTCGGTGGTAAGAAACTTAAGCGGTCGGACAGTCCTTCTCCCAGCAATTGTCCACTTAATCCGGGGGAGGAAGACGTGGAGGAGGAAAGAGGTGAGTGTGGAGATGGTCGGGAAGGTGATAAAGGTGGCGATGGCATCGGGGCCTTGCTTCCTGGGCAAGCGGGCGAGATTTAGGAGTGGACGGATGATGCGTTCCACCAGGCTTTCGAGGGGCTGGACGAAGATCCGGCTTTGGTAGAGAAAACCGGGAAAGCGGACAAGGCCGGGACTGGTGCAAGCGAGTCTTCTCAGACCATTCCAGCCAAGGTGGCTCCGACGACTCAAGGTGAATTCTTGACTCCTGCATGCTTCATTAATGATAGGGACACTACGCCATAAATGACCTTCTGCAACACTTTTGCAAGGTGTTGCCAGCTAAAATGTTGCGACAGCTATAAAATTTTGGTCCTACTGCAACGTTGCATTTTTGGTGTTACCTTAGCCATAAAAATGTGTTGCTCTAGCTAAACAAGTGTAACACGATGCAACATTTTTATATAGTGTTGCAATAGATGTATTCAGATTAAAAAATTAATAAAATTAGCAATCCGCGTGAATACGATCCAACGATCTACATTTAATCTGGTTGTTAAAATGGATCACCACTGCAATTTGGCCCAAAATTTCGTTTTCCCGCCTAAACTAGTTCAGATCCCCTTTTGGTTTTCATTTCAATTCGTCTCCTCCAATTCGCCTCCTCCCAGTCGCTCCCATTCGCCTCCTCCCATTCGCCTCCTCCCAGTTGCCTCCTCCCAGCTACCCCCTAACCATCGCGACCATCTAGCTCCAACCAGAGCCCTGTCACGACACCAAAACCCGAAGCCAAACAAAGTTTTCCATTCAAACCCCTTTTGCCACCGCTGTCGTCGCCATCAGCTCTCGCCTCCAACAGAAGACCTGCTCGCCACCAACCCCTCTACCTTTCTCCTTTAGACCACTTCACCTGAAAACCCTTCTAGCGCCTTAATTTCTCCCAAAACCCGAACTGCTGCCCTCGAGATTTTGGTTCACTTCGTACTTTCCATCGCAAGTTCAGAGCAGATCCCAGGCTGATCTCTTCATACTTTCCCCTATGATTGCGGTTGCTTCACTTGGTACTGGTAATTTCAATAAGATAGTATGCCCCCCATATGTTTGTGCAAATGCTCCTTTAACACTTGTTAATGTTTCAGAATCTGGCTGGGTATGTACTGCTTCTGGATGCCCTGTGCCTCCATCGCAAGTCCATCGCAAGTTCATAATCTGGTTGGTTGGTTCACCATTGAATCTGGATGTAGTTGTATTGGTTGAAGGTTGGTTGGTTGGTTTGGTAAGTTATGGAAGTGATGGTGGAAGTTGGTGATGCAGAGGAGTTTTAGTTGGCAGTGTGATGCCTGAATGTTGGCAGAGAGATGTAGACGGAGTTTGGAGTTTGACAATGGTAGAGTGCTGTTGTGTATTGGTTACGGAGAGAAGCTAATGTGGTGATTGGAAATTGAAGAGTTTGCAGTAGAGTTTTGGTGTTTGGCCGTAGGGGATTCAAGCAGATTTAGGCGAGGAGATGGAGGATAGGAATTAAGCTCAGTCTTCATTTGTGCATCATTTTACGTCATTTCAAAGAAGGCTCGATCTTCCGAAATCGGATGAATCGGGAATTTGTACAATTTCAAATGTTGAAATAAAATATTTATTTAAATAAATTACTGTTTAAATATCAAATTCTGTGTAATAGCATTTTATTAAATAAATATTTATTTTTATTAAAAAATCAAATATGCTCTACATTGTGGGCCCCACAAATTCAAAAAGTTCATATCTATAGCAACATTTTGGAATGTTGCTACAGATACCTATGGGTGTTGCCATAGACCCAAATAGGGTTCTATTGCAACAATATTACTTATGTTGCCTTAGATAGTCAAAATGTTACCTTTGAGGTCTAAGGCAACGGCAAAAATTGCATCACCCTAAAAGTGTTGCCATAGACCTATGGCAACATTTTTCGGGCCTGAGCCAACATTTTTTTTGTGTTGCAGTAGGCCATTTATGGCATAGTGGGACTTAGGAATATTTTATGATCCGCTCCCATCCTGGAATGAAATCCAGGACTCATTGCAGTATCCTACTTCTCCCCAGGGTTTGTATAACAGACGTGCTTTCTTTCTTCTTTTAACTTGCAATTTACCGCGTTTCTCGAATTATATAGTGATGTAAGCTTGTGACACTTGTTCTTCATATCAGGAGCAAGCAAGACATCTAAGGCCTCAGACCTTCGGCACAGGCTTGAGCAATATAAGCTTTCCAAAACTTCTGTCAAGCCGAAGCCTTCGACCCACCGCTCCGGGGATGTAGTCGGCTATCGTCCTCTTCTCGGGGTTATCGAAGAGGGTATTCAGCAGAGAAAGAGGAGTCATCCTTTACCCGAACCTTCGCCCGGTCCTCAGTTCCCGGCTCAGCCTCTTCATGATATCACGGAGGAGGACAGCGAGTTTGCACCCTCTCCGAACCCGTCTGAAAACCCTTCCGTTACTCATATCGACCGTCCTGACTTGGCTCGTAATCCATTTGCGGGTCATCCTGATCTGGATCCAAGTTCCCACGACATTACCTTTGACGAGGTTACTGGTGAGCACCTTCTTCCCCGCAATCCCATGGTACGGGTGCTTGATGAAGCTAAGTCCTTAGATCTTGATCTACTTACCACTCGGATAGTTACCATGGGAGACGAGGCCAAGGCTAATATTGATCGGGTGGCGGAGGAGACTAGGAAGCTGATGGGGCATCATGCCCGGCTGGTTAAGGCTGGAGAGGAGATTGGGAGTGCCAACATCCGACTAAGATTGATGGTTTCGGACCAGGCCAAACAGCTCGCTGATCAGGCCATTCAGATTTCTCAGCATGAGGCTGCCTCCGGGCGGTTGAGGAAGGCTATGGAGGAGGCTAGTAAGGCGGAACTGCGGAAGATGGAGGCTGCATGCAAGGAGCAGATAAATATGGCCATCTTGACAGTGGATGAGGTTCGGAGGGCGGATCTTGAGCGGGTAGAGGAGCTGTCGGGGAAGCTTGAAGCCGCAGAGCTTGCTCAGGTTAGGCTGAAGGAGGAGATGGAGGCGATGTGGAAATCCCTTCAGGCTGACTGCTCGAGATACCGTTTGGAGAGAGAAGCTGTTGTTGGAAGGTTGTCGGCTTTCGAGGCCCGGATGAGGGAGTTTGAGGAGAATGAGGGGATGATGGATGAAATGCTTCAGGACATGTACTTCCGAACTTGGATGCAGGGCAACCTATCCTGGATGGATGATTATCCTAGGGTCATGGCTAAGATCTATCTTCGGGCTTTGGAGGAGGCTAAGGCCGATGCGGATAAAGATGGTGGCGTGGTCTTCAGCATGGATGCGGTCACTGCTCAGTTTTCCAAGGAGGAGAAGGTGGCGGTGAAGGAAGGTATGTGGTTGCTTGCCGCTGAGGAGGTAGGTGTGCAGGTAGAGGATGACGATCAGGATAGTCAGGAAGCAGGCGCTGGTAAGTCTCCCTTTTTAGTTTCTCCATCAACTTGGTTGCTTATTGCTAATGAATCCTTTCTCTGACTGGACAGGGGGTCAACAGGACAAGGATAAAGATCCACTGCAGCCGGCCCCTTGATTATACCTGGAAAAACTCTTTTTGTGGATTTGACAGGGTTGTATATGTTAGTCGAAAAATAGTAAAGTAGCCTTTAGGTTGTAATATTTTGCCACTTGTAATAAATAGTCTTATTTTTGACGTGTAATTCTTTAACTTAAGCTGATTTTGTCGTCTTTTGAATGTTTGCAGTTATTTTGGCATGTCGTATGAGAAATATAGCTATGTATATTCTTGTAATTAAATTGTGTTTTGATGTCGGGTTCTGGTTTAAGACATAATTTCATGACTTGCAATGTTAGTGTGTGGTGTGAACAAATTATAGTCATGTATTCGTACATAAAGGAAGAAAATACCGCCTTTCATGTTCTGTTTGTAGATGGCAGTTTCGAATATCTTGTATGACCGAGCATGGAAAACAGTTGAATGCCCTGCCATCCGATTGTGAATCCCTGCATCCATTGGCGAGTATCTCCTACTCTGTATCCTGTACTTTATGGATTGTTATAGAGGATAGGAGGAAAGCTTTTTAAGTAAAATTGAAATATGTGAAATAGTAAAACTTCCAATCACGGAAGGCCTTCGATGTGCTTAAGTTCGTGGCAAACGGGTTTTGTAGTCACTTTCCCTAGCTGTGGGTCTTGGAGACATTTGTCACCCATCTTACGCCTCCGCGGGGAGTTAATTCTTTTTTACCACAGCCGCACCTAAGACACATCGGAGCCGAGATCGCGCACAGTAACTACCCGGGCCATTATGGCCCGTAATCATGGGTATTATTCGATTTACTATGGCCGGCTAGCGTGGGTGCCGATCGTCAACTGTGAACTGCCCCTGGTTGGCCACACCTTATGTTGGGGCTTATAGTCGGTTCACAGTTACCGGCGAGCCTAACGCCGTAATGAGCTGCCTCGGCTATAGTCGGCCTTCTCAGTGGCTTATAATCGGCTCATTATAGTTGGCTTTAAGGGCCGTCGCGAGCAATGAGTTAACCCACAGCAGAGGGATGCTGGAGCAAAAGTGTCTCATTAGCGAGGGCATAGATTCGCATAGTACCTGTTAGGTTTTGCCCAGGCGAAGTTGCGCCGTGGAGTGCTTTGAGTGGAAATGCTATACGCATAGGATTTTGTTCAACAGAAAAGGATAAAGTTAACAAGTAGCCAAGATATAAAGGAACAAGTTAAAAAAGAGACAAAGTTTTTTAAAGTGGTTCGGCATGAAAAGGCCTACGTCCACTGATTCTCTTTGTTAATTCACTTCATATGGGCAATACAAGTTAAGAAAAGTATCGACGGAGGTGTTGGATGTTCCATGCCCTCTGGAACACCTCTCCGTCCACTGTTGACAAAATATAGGCTCCGTTGTGGAGATCTTTATGAATTACATATGGTCCATCCCAGATTGGGTCTAGTGCTCCGGGGCGAGGGAAGATTCGCTTGAGGACAAGATCCCCTTCTTGTAAGGTACGATGCTTGACTTTGGAGTTGTATTGTGCTGCCACTTTCTGCTTGTGGGCTGCTGCTTTAAGGACTGCATCATTCCTTCTCTCCTCAACTAGATCCAAAGACATGTGGAGGAGTTCTTCATTCTCTTATGGGTTATAGTGGATCCTACGGTGGGAAGGCACAATGGTTTCAACTGGGAGCATAGCCTCCGATCCGTATGCCAAAGAGAAAGGAGTATGCCCTGTTGATGTTCTGAAAGATGTGCGGTAGGCCCATAGTGCCGTAGGGAGTTCATCCACCCAAGCGCCCTTTGACTTTTCGAGCTTCTTTTTTATCAGAATTTTGTTGACTGCTTCGACTTGTCCGTTTGCCTGGGGATATGCTACGGATGAGAAGCTTTTATGAATTCCGTGTTCTTGGCACCAGTTGGCGAATTCCTCGCTGTCAAACTGAAGTCCATTGTCTGATATGATTTTGAGTGGGACTCCGTACCTGCATAGAACATTTTTGATTAAGAAGTTAATAACTTTTGCTGAAGATACTTTATTCAGAGGTTCCACTTCCACCCATTTGGTGAAATAATCAACTGCCACTATAGCATATTTGGCCCCGCCTCGGCCCATTGGTAGCTCGTCGATTAAGTCAATTCCCCATATTGCGAAGGGCCAAGGGCTGGTCATCTGAGTAATCTCGGTTGTTGGTAGCCGAGGAATCTTAGCAAATTTTTGGCATTTGTCACACTTCCTGACGAAATCTAAGGCGTCCTTGCTTAAGGTGGGCCAGAAATATCCGTATCGGAGTATCTTTTTTACTAACGGTTTCCCTCCGGTGTGATCTCCGCAGCTTCCTTGGTGAATGTTGGATAAGATTTCCTTGGCTTCCCTTCCGGCGACACACCTTAATAATGGGTTAGAGAACCCGCGCTGATAGAGGATGTCTTCTTGTATTGTGTAGCGGGACGCTTTCCTCAAGATTTTCTTGACTCCGTTACGCCCGTTAGGTAGTGTGCCATTTTGTAGGTAGTCTCGGATGGGAGTCATCCAAGTTGCTTCTTCGGTTGCAGCTATCAGATTCACTTGCTCAAAACTTGGGGCCGTTTGCTTTGAGATGGTTACTGCCCCGAAGATGGCGATGTCTCTCATACTTGCTTGCTTTGCCAATTCGTCGGCCTCTTGGTTCTCTTCCCGAGGGATGTGTTTGACTAAGTAGTGGTCCAATCGGCTGAGAAGCAACTTGGTCTTCTTTAGATATGCTATGAGTCGTTCCTCTCGAGCTTGGAATTCTCCTAGTATTTGATTAACAATAAGTTGAGAATCGCTATGAAGACACAAAGAATTGGCTCTGATTTCTATGGCAATTTCTAGTCCGGCTATCACTGCTTCATATTCTGCGTCGTTATTGGTGGCGGCGAACTCCAATCTTATAGCATAGTGCAGTTTGTTTCCCCTGGGAGTAGTTATTACCACACCTGCCCCCGAGCCTTGTTCGTTTGATGCACCATCCACAAAGAGATTCCACTTGATATCTTCTGTTATTCCCAATTGCTCCTGATCTTCGTTGGTAGTGAATTCTGCAATGAAATCAGCCATGGCCTGTCCCTTGATGGCGGTGCGAGGGTGATAGGTGATATCATACTGACTCAGTTCAATGCACCATTTAAGTAATCGCCCAGAAGTGTCGGGACGATGGAGTACCTGCCTCAGCGGTCGATCGGTCAGAACTTTGATGGAATGGGACTGGAAGTAGTGACGCAATTTCCGTGATGTGATTAGTAAACAGTATGCTAACTTCTCAAGTTTAGGATATCTGACTTCTGCCCCAGTAAACCTTTTGCTGACGAAGTAAACTGGTCGTTGCGTGCGGTTGTCTTCCCTTACCAAGGCAGCGCTTAGAGTGTGAGATGACACAGCAAGGTATAGGTATAATTCTTCGCCTTCGCTTGGAGTCGAGAGTACCGGTGGTTTCTGGAGGTGTTCGATTAGGTTAAGGAAAGCGGTTAAGCATTCGTCCGTCCATTCGAACATTCCTTTATCTTTTTTTAGAGCTTCGAAAAAGGGGACGCACTTGTCCGTTGCCTTGGAGATGAATCGGCTTAGGGCGGCCACTTTTCCATTTAGGCTTTGCATTTCCTTTCGGGTGGAAGGTATCTTGATATCCCTTAGCGCTCGGACTTGTTCAGGGTTTTCTTCAATCCCTCGGGCATGGACGATGAACCCTAAGAATTTTCTCGATGATACTCCAAAGGAGCACTTTAGTGGATTCAACTTCATTCCATACTGTCGAAGTACCTGGAACATCTCGCCTAGGTGGCTTACGTGATCTTTGGCTTTCCGTGATTTCACCAGCATGTCGTCCACATATACTTCCATAGTTTGTTCTATTAGCCCCGCAAACATCTTGTTGACGAGGCGCTGGTAGGCGGCTCCTGCATTTTTAAGTCCGAAAGGCATTACCTTATAGCAGTACAAACCCCGGTCGGTGATGAAACTAGTGTGGTCTTGGTCGGGAGCATGCATAGGAATTTGGTTATATCCTGAGTATGCGTCCATAAAAGATAGGAGCTCGTGCCCGGCTGTGCTGTCTACAAGTTGGTCGATTCTGGGAAGTGGGAAGCAATCCTTTGGGCAGGCGTCGTTTAGGTTGGAGAAGTCAATGCAGGTCTGCCACTTCCCATTAGCCTTCTTTACTAGTACCGGGTTGGCGATCCATTCCGGGTAAACAGCTTCTCGTATGAAGTCATTGGCGAGTAGATTCTTTACTTCTTCATCGAGGGCTGCCGATCGCTCTGCCCCCATACTTCTCTTTTTTTGTTTTACAGACACCTTGGTAGGATCAATGTTTAATACGTGGCAGGCTATGTCGGGGGAGATTCCAGTCATGTCAGCGTGTGACCATGCGAATACATCCAAGTTGTGGCGGAGAAAATCGATGAGTTGTTCCTTCAATTCAGCTTTTAGTTGGGACCCAATTTTCAGTAGTCTACTTGAGTCGTGCTTGTCTACAGATATAAACTCCATAGCCTCTGCAGGCTCGACGGTGGCCTCCTCCTCTTTGCCCCTAGGGTCTAATTCATTGAAAGGGTCGCTGGTGTATCGAAGAGGAGGGGCTTTCTTTAGTTGCTATGCTTCAAGGCTTTTTGTGCAGAGGGCAATCTCTACACCTTTCCCTTTATCCTTCCTATGGTTGTTGCGAAGTTCAGTTACATAGCAGTTATCCTGGTCTCCTTCCACTTCCCCTACTCCATTGTCTGTTGGAAATTTCATTTTCAGGCACCATGGGGCTAGGACAATTTGGAAGTCAGACAAGGCTGGTCTTCCTAAGAAGGCGTTGTAGGCCGAATGGTTTTCTATTAGCACAAACGTCTGTTTCCGTACAACGGAGCGGGGATGGCTTCCAATCTCAACAAAGAGGTCCAGTTGCCCGAGGGGCATTTTCGCATCTCCAGTGAAACCGTGTAATGGTTTATCGCAGGGAGATACATCCTTCATTGATAGCTTCATTTTGTCGAATGCGTGTTTGAACAGGATGTTTACTGAGCTTCCAGTGTCTACCAGGATTCGGTAAACTTCGACGGGACCGAGTCGGGCAGAGATAACCATGGGATCCATGTGAGGGTACTGCCTTCCTTCTAGGTCACGCTTACCGAATGTGATGTCATCACTTTCTTTCCGCTTCGGATGGCGCTCTTCTATAACCGAATTGACACAGTCTTCATTGTCCCTAAGCGACTTCCCATATCTTTCCATCTCTTTCCAGCTTCTGTCTGCGATGTGCGGCCCTCCTGAGATGGTATGGACCACTATCTTCTCTTGACTAGAGCTGCTAGCGTTGCGGTTTCCTCTGTCGGACCCCGGTGAGGGCAGCCTCGGGTTTTCATTGGCGGGAGCTGGAGTCCTGTCCGGACTTTTTACATAACGTTCCAGTTTCTTCCTTCTGATGTGTTCCTCAATCAGATCCCGGAGATGATGGCATTCATTGGTATCGTGCTCGTGCGATTCGTGGAAGCGGCAGAACTTTCTAGACTTCTGCGCGTTATCTGATTCCTTCTTGTATGGTGGGCGTTTGTATCTAACTTCGCCTTGGGTGGCAAGGAAGATATTTTCAACGGTCTCGTTCAAGGAGTGTAAGTGTCGAATCTCGGTCCTGGCCGATATAGGCGCTTTTCTCCCTTCTTGCCTCCAGCATTGTCTCTGGAATCATTTCTTCGAATGTCTCTTGCCAGCGCAGGGGCGTTGTTGTGAGTTGCCTTGTTCTGCTGTCCTGACTTCCCCTCCACGGCAGCATCCTCAAGCCTCATGTATTTCCCGGCTTCATGGAAGAAATCGGGTAAAGTAGCTGGTTTTTCTTTAGTCAACCTTCTAGCAAATTTAGTGTCTGGATGCACACCACTACAGAGGGCCATTAGGATAAGCTTCTCATCGGCATCTTGGACTGCGGCCGCTGCGGCGTTGAATCTGGTTAGGTATTGCTGCAGCTTTTCTCCAGGTTTCTGTTTGACGCTGGATAAGGAATAAGCGTCCTTAGGTTGCTCCACATGAATGCAGAACTGACTGATAAATTTTTCTTTCAACATTTCCCACGAGCTGATGGATCCCTGGGGTAGATGACAGAACCAGGAGGTAGCAAGATCTGCTAAGAAGAGCGGAAAGCATTTGCACAGTACTCCCTCTATCGCCCCACTCATGAGCATGTGTTGCGTGTACCTCTGTAAGTGTACAACGGGGTCGGAGGTTCCTTTGTAGGGTTCCATTGTTGGCATCTTCCATTCTCGGGGGGTGATAGCAATTTCGATATTGCGGGCGAAAGGGCTGGTCACCCTAGCGCCTATCCCTCGATCTCTTTGTTCCCGTTGGACACACTCTCTGAACAAGCGTGCCATCCTCTCGTCAGAATTTGGAGCAGATAGAAACGAGTTTGGTTCTGTTCTATGGGATTGATCCCGTCCAGACGACCTGTAGGGATGGTATCGTCTATCATGTCTCATATTTTCCAGTGGCTGTCTTTGATCTTCTGGGAGCATGCTAGGGTCAGCTACAGTTGGCCCTTGCCTTGATCTTCCCCTGTTGGGTTCTGATCTAAGCACTTCCTCGGGTCCAACTTCGGGCTGGACTCTAGCTCGGCCCCGTTCACTGGTGTTTCCGTGGTTAGGCAGTACGACATGCTCAGTGTGACGCCCCACCTCTATGCTCATAATAACAAAGAGTATTAAAGGAAATACTGTCTATTATTACGAAGAATAAGGCTGGATGGGAGCGACCATCCGTAATTGGCCTTACACTAACATTGGTTATCTCGATAGGAGTGGTACATTCTTTTTAATTTTTTTTCTTCTATTATTTATTTACTCCCATCGACACACCCAATACTAGTATAAAACGAACTACGACGGTTTATAATAGTTTAGGACATTAAATATAACAATAACACAGATAATAAATGCGGAACACAGATAAAAACAAAAGTCTCAGATATATATAACTGATGTCAGTTAATACATAGTTGACACTATACATATGATACAACTACAACTGTCGACTCTAGAAGTTATATATACAAGTACATTATCGACTAATATACATGAATACATATCATTCTATACAATGACACGACTACTACAAAATGTCTGACAACTTCAGAAGATGTGAAAAGTCTTCAATCCCGAACAGCAACTCAAAGAAAGAAATCTACAACCTGAAATACTCGGGTCTGACCCGAGTATTACATTCAAAAGAAAATAATACCCAGGTCAGTCTAATTCAAACCAGTTTATTAGTACCTAGTAGCAATAATAATCAGATAGTCAAATAGACGACAGTCACAGAAATCTCGTATATCCAACTCTCGATACGAGAATTGGATAACGGCAGGTATAACACTAAATAGTGTTAAACAATGAATCAGCAGATTTAAAACATCAACAGAGATAAATAAACAATTTATCAAATCGACTAAATCAATTTAAGACAATTGAAATTGTCAATTTAAAAACAACAGTGCTGATTGGCTGCAGTACACGCTAACGTATACTGCCTCGCTAATATAGTGTATCAAATACTCAGAAGATCAATGAATCCGAAAGTCAATAAATCCAACACAATCAAAATGAACCATTTCAAAATACGCTTAATAAAACAGAAACAGATGACATCAGATCAAATTAAATCTCGGTGTGGCTGCAGTACACGCACGCGTGCACTGCCTCGCCACTACCGTACGTCGAAATTGCAAAGGTCAAGTCACACTAGCGTGACTCAACACAGTTGCAAACAATTTGAATGCAACCGATCAAACAGTGGGTTACAAGACAGTTTGCAAGCAATTCGAGGTGGAAGTACCATCAGAGATCAACTAAAAACAAAGTAAGTCCAAGTGATCCAAGACAGGAATGCAACTGTCTGTTCAATATCCAAGCAGGTCAAAACACTGGATCAAGCAAGTTATAAACCAAAGACTACACAACCTGCTTCACATTGCAACGCTACTACAAGGCCGAACGAAATCATGTGGAAAGTGGAACCAACCAGACATAGTGTAGGCAATCAAAGGCTAGAACACATATGACATGAGTATACAACACTGCAGACAGTGTCGAAGCCAAAAAGGCAAAATATATTTCTTCTTCAAAACCAAAACTGGATAATGCAAACTAGTCGGAGGAACAAGAATTCTTAGTCAAATATAGCAGTTCCAGGTTTCAATTGGAACTCAACACAAAACAGAACAGTAGAAGCCTGGAACTCAACAATGGCCAAGCATGTGCATACACCATACCAATGAGAGGTCAAAGGGATTAATATGGCAACACAGCGAGCACTTAAATGTATAGTGCAGCTACAACTATCAATTGGTCTCTACTCAAATGCGAAACTCAAACTTGGTCTAGAACTGATATAAACAGCCTAGTAACCATGACACTGAAGACCAGAGCATCAAAACAATGTCAAAGTCATTCCAGCAAAGTGACAGTACACTGTACAACTCATTGTACACATCAAAGAACACATGAATATGAAGACCACGAAGGCAAGGCACCAGTGGTACGAGACTGAACAGACAAATGCAACTGAGTTCAAGTGTATGGTACAACAGGAACTCGATGCAGTAAAACTAAATGAAACTGGAGAATTGCAACCAACAAATTTATAGCCACAAACTACACGACATCACTAACTTATGGAAACTTAGAGCTATCAACTTAAGTTCAGAGATGCACAGGTACAAAGACAGTGAGTTAAATGATGATCAAGTCATGTATATGAAGATAACTACCCTTAGGTTCAAGGTGAAGTCACAATGAAAACTACAAGGAAGTACAACACATATGTACATACATAAATGTATGTACACACATGGTTACAGTAACGAATGGCGCAAACTCAACATAAAAATGTCAACAAGTGCAAGTGGCAACATGTAACTTCAACCATGCATATATATATGGTGATACCAGTAAACAACGAAACCCCAGACAGTGACGCAAACAGTGAACTACAATATCGCAATGATAACAAAATCAAAGCCTCCAGTAAATCAAGTTATTCAATGCCGAGAAACAATGTGACCAAGATCAGGAGATGAGTTCGAATTCGATGCAGATGTTAAACAAGTTGAAGAACACAATGCAGATATAAAATATTCAAGTGCATATCAAGTGGTCACAACATCAGGAAATCGAGAAATACACGTGAAAACAAAACCAGGCAGAGATATGCACAGTGTAACATGAATGTGCAATTTAGAATAATATTCACTGTGATGACATGAACTCGAAAGGAACAACAAGCAATTCGAACCATCAAAACCAGGGCATCCACGAAATGATTTAAAGCCGAAGAAACAACAAAAACAACTCGATACTTCGGCAATCAATTTAAAATGGTCGACGTCAAAACCACAAACATCAGATAAAATCGAACTAAGTCGAAGTTGACAAAACCCAATTTTCACAACAAAACCAGAAGATCAAAGTTAACCAGAAACGAACGAAGACCAACAGGGTCGAGTGAATTAGATGTGAGTTTTCACTCACCTCGACTTGAAGCGGTCGCGAATGAAGGCGAGGGGGAAGACGAAGTCAAAGCTGTGACGCCCCACCTCTATACCCACGCTAACCAAGAACACTACGATGTAGTGCTGTCAATTAGCGCGGAGAATAAGGCTGTGGAGGAGCGACCATCCATGTAACTTCTTTGTGCGAGCATCGATACGTCAGATAGAATAGAATGCATATCTTTTAAGGAGGAAATCCGACATACCGATACAAACACAAAGCTATCACACGGTGGCTATATATAATCTTCGGAAACAAACATAGAAATAATCATAACGACAATCAGTCACAGACATCCATATCACAAAGGCGGAAGAAGATATGAATAAATATATATAACACATAAAAGTGTACATCAGAGTAGTGGTCAGAAAGATCCACGATAATACAAAAGAATAGCATCACGTGCTATACAAAAGAATAAGTACACAACATAGAGTCTATATCTCAAAGGTGTACATCCAAAAACTACTAATCTAAGTAGTTAGCCAAAAGTCAGAGTAATCCGGAAGAGAAGTCAAGCAGAAGCACCTGTAACATCTCGGTCTGACCCGAGTATTATTTATAAGAAAATAATAAACGGATCAGTCTAACTATAAATATCAGATGACATGATATAGGATAAGGGGTATGGCATAAACATATAATAACCATGATGGCATACTACTATAAGTATGTAAATGATAATCAACAAGGGATTAATCAATGTCACAAGAATCTTCTCAAAGATCCAAACACATAAAAAGGTAATGACACACGAATTCACCAATACACAAAAACCTGATATCATATCAGTGAAAATCACAAAAGTTGGTGAAGCACTAAATCCAGAAATCAACACACGAAATCCAGAACAAATCCCAGAAATCAACACACGAAATCCAGAAATCACTAAAAGGGGGAAGTCCGACACACGGACGAGAAGTTATCTCATGGAAGCTATCCATTTAAATTTTCCGAACACACGGATGGCCCGAAGGCAAGTCCGACACACGGACGAAGAGACATCGCACATTGCTAGTCTAAACCATAAAATGATCATCATCGATCATAAAGAAGTGTCAATCACACTAAGCTAGTAAATATATGAGTTTAGCTTCATGTCCCATAACCACTTGCTTAACTTAAATATTTACGAACAAACTGTAGATCTTCACTAGGAAATTGTCACAAAAGGGTTCAATCGAACAAGTCCAAGAGCTAACCGACGAAGTGAACGCAAGCGTTTCATACCACTCGTTTTACTAAGTCGTTTAAGTCGATTTCTCATTCGAGTGAAGTAAAGGCTTGTATATACTAGTAGATTGAAAATCGGTTTGAGAAAACGAACTTTTGATATTTAAAATAGTGTTGAAATCGCTTTGATGAAAGAGTGTTGATATTTACTATTAGTATTGAAACCTTCATATATCTTTAAAGTGACAAGTCATGAAACGATTGTAGAAACAAATCAATTCACGTTCGAAGACGTGAGTAAAGTCCAATGAAGTCAATCCCAAAACCATCAAAGTAGAAATTCTGATAAATGTTTTTCAGATGAGATTGCCTACGCAGAGTAATACGGGGTTCGGCCTGCCCGGTCAGGTCGCGGGGGTCCAGGGGGAAGCGCCCACGGCGGGGTGCGGGGCAGCGCCCCGTCACGGTATGACTTAGTGAAGGCAGGCTGGTCAAGCGACCTAAGGAAAAGTAGGTCATACGACCTAAGGGAAGACTGCCGTGCAACCTAGCTGAAGAACAGGTAAAATGACTAAGTACTAACTCGCGAACGACCTAGGAAAAAAAACAGGTCAAACGACCAAGTACTAACTCGCGAACGACTTACGACTTAAGGGAGGCAAGCGACTTACGACTTAAGGGATAAGGTCATACGACCTAAGTGGAGAATGCCACGCGACTTAGCAGAAGAACAGGTCGAACGACCTAAGGGAAAAACAGGTCAAACGACCAAGTACTAACTCGCGAACGACTTACGACTTAAGCCTCTATTCGAGCTACGAGCTAAGGCTGGAACGACCTAGTGGAGTTAGGTCGGGGGCGACCTACGACTTAAGGTCATACGACTTAACGGTTTAAAAGCCAACGACCTAGGACTTAAGAGCCATACGAGCTACGACTTAAGCTCAAATACGAGCTACGACTTATCACTTAACTCGCGAACGACCTAGCGAAGGCAGAACACCCAGAACGACTTAACACTTTAACTCGAGAACGACTCAGGCCTTTAACTCGTGAACGACTCAGGCCAGACGAACAGAAATACACGCGCGCGACTTAAGCCCTTAACTCGTGAACGACTCACGACTTAAACTTAACTCGTGGATGACTCAGCGAAGGCCAGAAACGACTTAAGGCCAGAAAAATCACCAAAACGCTGAAAATTGAAGTTTTTCGCCAATCCAATCCAAACCAAATGCAAATGTTGATGCAAATGCAATAGGGGATCATTCCCAACAGTCCAATGACAATTTAAGCAAGATGTGAGACTAAAAATCTCACCTTTTCACGGAATTTGATGAAGATGGAGATTTGAGAGCAAAGCAAGAACACCAACAAGCTTGAATCAATGGTCTACACGTGAATTTGATGTTGAATCTCGGATTTGCAATGGAATTTGTGTTTGGAGTTTTAATTTCCACTTCCCACCACCATTTTTGACAAAGCTTGAAGTGTTTTGATAGAGTGAGGAAGATGGTTGGGCTGAACTAAAGGGGTGCAGTCCAAACCAAGGTCAAAGGCGGGAAAAAGCGTTGAAAATTTCACTATCTCCAAACATATCGAAGTTTACACTCAAAAAGATCGCAAACGTCATTTTGAACTCAATGGGGGTGGTCTCGAGTCCTAATTTGACCGTATGCAAAAAGTAGCTTTTCGGACTAACATCCGACTAATGATAAAATATTTAAATAAAATATTTAAATATAGAATTGATAGATATGCGGGTTGTTACAAAAGCTGTGGCCTCCCGAAGACGAGCGAAGTCGAAGAAGCCCTAGCTATTTGGAGACGACGAGGCCAAAGGGAAAATCACCAGACGAAGCCGATGCCCTAATTTTTGGGGACGAAGAAGAAGAAGAACTCGTGGCCGCCATTTATTTTTCTTTTCCTTCGTTTCATTTTTGATTAGGGTTTTCGAATGAGAGAAAAATGAATTGGGGAACGGGTTAAACCCTTATCACGGCATCAAGGCAATGCAAACGTGGGCCAGATTCAAATGTAAAGCCCACTTCAACACTTAACATATTGTTTATAAGAATACCAACCGCTTTAAAATTCCAAACAGCGATTAACAAACTTTATTAATGAATTATAAAAGTGATTTAACTCTATGAATTCCACTTGTAATTTTTATTAACCGTTTTATCATAGGATTCCAATCGATCAAAAAACTAAATCGAGCAATTAACTAACATTCTAATCGTTTAAGGACGATATTAAATTCTCACAAAAGCTTGGGTTGTTACAGACTCCCCTCCTTATAAAAATTGCGTCCTCGCAATTTTCATAATTAAGGTCGTCATTAACAATAAATTTTCTAACCTAAACTGGTTAAGCTAGAAAATAAAAGTCAAAACGCAAGCACCCAAGAAATATTTCAATTCCAATAAAAGAAATCTACAAATTCTCAACAAAGCCTAATTATCAATAGATAATCAAAAAACAGCAAAGCTGAATAAATGCAAACATCAGCAATATTCAATACAATCAACGTAATCTAGAATCAATAAGAAACTAGAAAATCTCATACCCATAAAATCAGCAAACATCTAATTATCCAAACGATAGCCAGAAAACAAACCAACAAATATTTAATTACCACAAACGGTAACCAAATTTCAATTTCAACAAATATTCGATTATTAAAACGATAATCAAATTTCAAATTTAACAAATATTCGATTATCACAATTGATAATCAAATTTTAAATTCAACAAATATTTAATTATCTCAAGCGATAATTTAAAGCAACAAATATTTAATTATCTAAAGCGATAATTTAAAGCAACAAATATTTAATTATCTAAAGCGATAATTAAATCTAAATTCAACAATTATTTAATTATCTCAAGCGATAATTAAAAGCAACAAATATTTAATTATCTCAAGCGATAATTAAATCTCAAATCAACAAATATTTAATTATCTCAAGCGATAATTTAAAGCAACAAATATTTAATTATCTAAAGCGATAATTAAATCTAAATTCAACAATTATTTAATTATCTCAAGCGATAATTAAATTCGAAATCAGCAAATATTTAATTATCAAAAGCGATAATTAAATCTCAAAGCAACAAATATTTAATTATCTAAAGCGATAATTAAATCTCAAATCAACAAGTATTTAATTATCTAAAGTGATAATTAGAAACAACAATTATCCGATTATCAAAACGATAATCAGAATCTCAAATCAACAAATATCTAATTATCACAAGCGATAATTAGAAACAACAAATGTTCGATTATCAAAAACGATAATCAGAACTCATATCAACAACTATCTAATTATCACAAGCGATAATTAGAAACAACAAATATCCGATTATCAAAAACGATAATCAGAACTCATATCAACAAATATCTAATTATCACAAGCGATAATTAGAACAACAAATATTTAATTATCGATACGATAATTAAATCTCATAACATCAGATATCTAATTACCTGCAGATAATTAGAAACAACAAATATCTAGAAATCAATTAAGAAGACTAGAAAATCAACATAAAAGCTTGGATCGATCCCATCAGATGGCGAGTTTTTAATTCGCCGCACGTGCAACAACATATGGCCAAAGCCTACCAAGTACTCAACATAATTTTTGGCGCCCATCAGATTGACCCGAAGGTCCGCAGAGTGACCCGAAGGTCTAGTACTGGTATTTGACCCGAAGGTCCATCATATGACCCGAAGGTCCATCATATGACCCGAAGGTCCATCATAGTGGCTCGAAAGCACACGAAAGCATCAAATATTTCAATTAACGAGTCCGGAATTAACCGAAATAGCAAACGCACATGTCCCATACCACGTGTTTTACTAAATCGTTTGATTCTCTTCATCGTTTCCTTGAAAGTGTAAAATTCATCAAAATCATCAAAACAACAGATATTCAATTAACGAGTCCGGAATTAACCGAAATAGTAAAAGTGTGGTTCCATACTCCGCACTTTTGCTAAATCGTTTAAATCTCTTCATCGTTTCCTTGAAAGTGCAAAATTGTGTATTTTGTAAAAATACATTTCACATTCTCAAACGGACAAGTCCGGAATTAAGCGAATCAGTAAAAGAAAGGGGTCATAGTCCTCGATTTTGCTGAAACGTTTAAATCGCTTCCTCATTCTTTTGAAATCGCAAACTGTAAAATTTTTGAAAACAATTTTATTTATTTTGTAAAAATAACAATTCGCATTCTCAACTGGACAAGTCCGGAGTTAAGCGAATCAGTAAAAGAAAGGGGTCATAATCCTCGATTTTGCTGAATCGTTTAAGTCGCTTTCTCATTCTTTTGAAAACGCAAATCGTTAAAATTTATAAAACAATTTTCATTTTAAAACGATTTTCCAATCACGTGATTAAAACAGCAAATCAGTAACAATTTCGATAAGGAAATTGTACTTCTCAAAATACCGTAAAAACGGTTACACATCAGTATTGCGGAATAACCGCTTGAAAATCCACTTTTTAAAAATTTGACTGTTACTGAAGTCAAAGCGACAGTAATTTTTAAAACATCAAATATCTCATCAAAAGAATTCACATCAAAATGTGACATCAGTGAATTTTCATTCATTAAAATTGTCAACAAAACACCGTGCCTCAAAAATTCAGCATCGGTGTAAAAATCCCGTTATAAAAATAACGGCAACAAAATACGTTTCATAACCAAGCATCGGTTCAACGTAAAATAAATGCAATAACGTGCAATTTAAATTTTTGCACGTACTACAAAATGAACAAAGAATCATTCAAATGTATCTTCAATGAAGATAATTTAAAACAGCAAAAATCTAATCAATAGATGATTAGTACAAAAGAAAGCCAGCGGAAATTTCAACAAAAATCACATATCTGCAATTTCTTCGAATCCTCAGTTCGGATTCGAAGTTCTCAAAGAAACAAAATAGTTACAGCTATGTAAACAACAAACGAAATTCATATCAATTTCGTATTTTGATTTTTAAATCAAAAAGATTATCAGTTGTACTCAGCGAAGACAGTTTCACTGTTTCCGCTGCGCACTCTGATAAACAGAACACAAATCAATCAAATCATTAGAACTCAATTTCACTATTATTTTTAAATAAAGATATTTAAAAATTTCATCCAAATTTTCAAACTTTAGTTTTGACTCAAACACAATTAAAACATCGACCAATAGTTGTAACATATGTTCCATCCGAGTTAAGTTTTATATTATGTCCATAAACCCCAAGCTCTGATACCAACTGTGACGCCCCACCTCTATGCTCATAATAACAAAGAGTATTAAAGGAAATACTGTCTATTATTACGAAGAATAAGGCTGGATGGGAGCGACCATCCGTAATTGGCCTTACACTAACATTGGTTATCTCGATAGGAGTGGTACATTCTTTTTAATTTTTTTTCTTCTATTATTTATTTACTCCCATCGACACACCCAATACTAGTATAAAACGAACTACGACGGTTTATAATAGTTTAGGACATTAAATATAACAATAACACAGATAATAAATGCGGAACACAGATAAAAACAAAAGTCTCAGATATATATAACTGATGTCAGTTAATACATAGTTGACACTATACATATGATACAACTACAACTGTCGACTCTAGAAGTTATATATACAAGTACATTATCGACTAATATACATGAATACATAT
This sequence comes from Allium fistulosum, assembly GCA_030737815.1. NCBI lineage: Eukaryota > Viridiplantae > Streptophyta > Magnoliopsida > Asparagales > Amaryllidaceae > Allium > Allium fistulosum. Next base: position 149,072,582 of record CM060908.1, read on the forward strand.
CATTCTATACAATGACACGACTACTACAAAATGACTGACAACTTCAGAAGATGTGAAAAGTCTTCAATCCCGAACAGCAACTCAAAGAAAGAAATCTACAACCTGAAATACTCGGGTCTGACCCGAGTATTACATTCAAAAGAAAATAATACCCAGGTCAGTCTAATTCAAACCAGTTTATTAGTACCTAGTAGCAATAATAATCAGATAGTCAAATAGACGACAGTCACAGAAATCTCGTATATCCAACTCTCGATACGAGAATTGGATAACGGCAGGTATAACACTAAATAGTGTTAAACAATGAATCAGCAGATTTAAAACATCAACAGAGATAAATAAACAATTTATCAAATCGACTAAATCAATTTAAGACAATTGAAATTGTCAATTTAAAAACAACAGTGCTGATTGGCTGCAGTACACGCTAACATATACTGCCTCGCTAATATAGTGTATCAAATACTCAGAAGATCAATGAATCCGAAAGTCAATAAATCCAACACAATCAAAATGAACCATTTCAAAATACGCTTAATAAAACAGAAACAGATGACATCAGATCAAATTAAATCTCGGTGTGGCTGCAATACACGCACGCGTGCACTGCCTCGCCACTACCGTACGTCGAAATTGCAAAGGTCAAGTCACACTAGCGTGACTCAACACAGTTGCAAACAATTTGAATGCAACCGATCAAACAGTGGGTTACAAGACAGTTTGCAAGCAGTTCGAGGTGGAAGTACCATCAGAGATCAACTAAAAACAAAGTAAGTCCAAGTGATCCAAGACAGGAATGCAACTGTCTGTTCAATATCCAAGCAGGTCAAAACACTGGATCAAGCAAGTTATAAACCAAAGACTACACAACCTGCTTCACATTGCAACGCTACTACAAGGCCGAACGAAATCATGTGGAAAGTGGAACCAACCAGACATAGTGTAGGCAATCAAAGGCTAGAACACATATGACATGAGTATACAACACTGCAGACAGTGTCGAAGCCAAAAAGGCAAAATATATTTCTTCTTCAAAACCAAAACTGGATAATGCAAACTAGTCGGAGGAACAAGAATTCTTAGTCAAATATAGCAGTTCCAGGTTTCAATTGGAACTCAACACAAAACAGAACAGTAGAAGCCTGGAACTCAACAATGGCCAAGCATGTGCATACACCATACCAATGAGAGGTCAAAGGGATTAATATGGCAACACAGCGAGCACTTAAATGTATAGTGCAGCTACAACTATCAATTGGTCTCTACTCAAATGCGAAACTCAAACTTGGTCTAGAACTGATATAAACAGCCTAGTAACCATGACACTGAAGACCAGAGCATCAAAACAATGTCAAAGTCATTCCAGCAAAGTGACAGTACACTGTACAACTCATTGTACACATCAAAGAACACATGAATATGAAGACCACGAAGGCAAGGCACCAGTGGTACGAGACTGAACAGACAAATGCAACTGAGTTCAAGTGTATGGTACAACAGGAACTCGATGCAGTAAAACTAAATGAAACTGGAGAATTGCAACCAACAAATTTATAGCCACAAACTACACGACATCACTAACTTATGGAAACTCAGAGCTATCAACTTAAGTTCAGAGATGCACAGGTACAAAGACAGTGAGTTAAATGATGATCAAGTCATGTATATGAAGATAACTACCCTTAGGTTCAAGGTGAAGTCACAATGAAAACTACAAGGAAGTACAACACATATGTACATACATAAATGTATGTACACACATGGTTACAGTAACGAATGGCGCAAACTCAACATAAAAATGTCAACAAGTGCAAGTGGCAACATGTAACTTCAACCATGCATATATATATGGTGATACCAGTAAACAACGAAACCCCAGACAGTGACGCAAACAGTGAACTACAATATCGCAATGATAACAAAATCAAAGCCTCCAGTAAATCAAGTTATTCAATGCCGAGAAACAATGTGACCAAGATCAGGAGATGAGTTCGAATTCGATGCAGATGTTAAACAAGTTGAAGAACACAATGCAGATATAAAATATTCAAGTGCATATCAAGTGGTCACAACATCAGGAAATCGAGAAATACACGTGAAAACAAAACCAGGCAGAGATATGCACAGTGTAACATGAATGTGCAATTTAGAATAATATTCACTGTGATGACATGAACTCGAAAGGAACAACAAGCAATTCGAACCATCAAAACCAGGGCATCCACGAAATGATTTAAAGCCGAAGAAACAACAAAAACAACTCGATACTTCGGCAATCAATTTAAAATGGTCGACGTCAAAACCACAAACATCAGATAAAATCGAACTAAGTCGAAGTTGACAAAACCCAATTTTCACAACAAAACCAGAAGATCAAAGTTAACCAGAAACGAACGAAGACCAACAGGGTCGAGTGAATTAGATGTGAGTTTTCACTCACCTCGACTTGAAGCGGTCGCGAATGAAGGCGAGGGGGAAGACGAAGTCAAAGCCGTGGCCTCCCGAAGACGAGCGAAGTCGAAGAAGCCCTAGCTATTTGGAGACGACGAGGCCAAAGGGAAAATCACCAGACGAAGCCGATGCCCTAATTTTTGGGGACGAAGAAGAAGAAGAACTCGTGGCCGCCATTTATTTTTCTTTTCCTTCATTTCATTTTTGATTAGGGTTTTCGAATGAGAGAAAAATGAATTGGGGAACGGGTTAAACCCTTATCACGGCATCAAGGCAATGCAAACGTGGGCCAGATTCAAATGTAAAGCCCACTTCAACACTTAACATATTGTTTAAAAGAATACCAACCGCTTTAAAATTCCAAACAGCGATTAACAAACTTTATTAATGAATTATAAAAGTGATTTAACTCTATGAATTCCACTTGTAATTTTTATTAACCGTTTTATCATAGGATTCCAATCGATCAAAAAACTAAATCGAGCAATTAACTAACATTCTAATCGTTTAAGGACGATATTAAATTCTCACAAAAGCTCGGGTTGTTACACTCAGCTACAGTTGACCTTCGCCCGGTACCTCCCCCATTGGGTTCGGTACCAAACGTTTCCTCAGGCCTAACTTCGGGCTGTGCTCGGTCTCGGCTCCTACCATGGCTACCTCTGCCGTTAGTTCCTTCGAAGAGGGAAGATCTTTGTCGTCTCTGAGATCCTCCAGATTGGGACTCGCCCCATGATTCAGTGTTGCGGTTGGATTCTTCAGCGTCCCTTAAGCGTGACATGAGATGGTCCACCAAGGCTTCCTGCTGGGACGTGAAGCGGTTAGTTACTTCAACCACAACTCTGTCCAAATCTGCCCTAGTAATTGCTGTAGGCTGTTCTGTGGCAGGAATGGTTGGGTTAGCCTGTCCTTCATTCGTTACCGTTGCTGGAGGAGGACGATTTACTTGATCCGTGACAGCTGGATCTGGAAGACTGCTAGATGCGATGTTTTTTCCTTTGTTAACATCTTTTCTCTATTTGGGAGGCATGTTTTCCAAGTGGCGAACGATACTGTTAGGAGAACTGTTTAAGTGGATGAAGCTGAAGCTTCGAGCTTCTTTGTTCTCAGTGAAAGCACCAAAAATGTTTGCACAAAAAATGGACAAACACCTCAAAGTTGTTTGATTTAGTAGATCTTATGTTGTTCTTAGCGATTTGAGTGATTTATGCAAATATATGAAAAGCATGGGCTAAACTGTAAAAAGACACGCAAATTTTATAGTGGTTCAGCCAGAATGTGCCTACGTCCACTTTATATGTTATTTCTCTTCCCTTGTTTTGATTACAAGTACAAAGCTTTGATACAAGTAAAAGAAAGTTGTTTGAAAGTTCCTTCCATGCTTGAGCTCTCAATGTCGTCCCCATTGTTGTACCTCTGCCCCTCTATTTATAGAGTGAGGCTAGGGGTAGGGGTCTAGGATGTGTATAGTTGCTGACGGGCCTGGGCTGATGTGATCTGGCCTGCTACGTCTTGGTTCGGTATCGTTTGGTTCGGAGATGGTTGGAGTGTAGAGTGGACCGGCAGTTGCTTGGACCGGTGGTGGGATGGTGAGGTTGGTCCGGTGTGGAGATGGTTCGGCATGGGCTGGTGAGGTTGGTCTGGTGTGGAGATGGTTCGGTGTGGAGAAGGTTTGTTCGGTGACAGTAGGCTGGTCCGGTGGGATGGAAGAAGGTTGGTCCGGTGGCACTTGGTTCGATGGAAGGAGGTTGGGCTTGGAGACGGAGTTAGTCCGGTGATACCCTGGTTCGGCTAGGGACGGTTCGGTGGTCGTGGGATGGAGCTTGGTCCGGTGGCAAGGTCGAAATATACCCAACATCATTTAATCTTATATTTGTATTCACTTTTGTTTGTAGTTAGTTTTTATACTTTTTTTAGCTTAAACAATTTCAAACTCTTGGGTTAATTTGAGTGAGTAGAATTTTAAAATCACTTCAACTTCCTGCGGATCGATCTGTACTCGCCACGTACTAAAATTGTACGCCATGCGCTTGCGGTTAATTTTATCATAATATTTTCGACGGATTTCTAATTCGATTGAAAATTTGCCATTAAATAAGTTTTTGGCGTTGTTGCTGGGGAATTGATTTGATTTTAATTTTTCTCTTCAAATTATTTTCATTTGATTTTAGTGTGTTTTCATTTTGTGTTGAATTGCATATTTAAAAATAAAATTGTGTTTGTTTGTTGTGTGATTTTTGTTTTCATTTTGTTTGTGTGCTTGTTGTTTTTCTATTTGCATTTGCAATTTTATATAAAAGAACATACACAATTTCTTTTTAAAAAGACAAAAATATTTTTATTTCACTACAATTGCATTACATTTACATTTTCCACTCTGTGTTTCATTTTTGTCATTCCTCGTTTCTTTTCTTTTTTTACAAAACTGTTACTTTTGCCTATTTCTAACTTCTAACTTGATTTTTTTTACATACAAACTGCCTCGCCTCAACAACTTGCTGCCTTCTTCTTTCAATTCTCCAACCCAAGCTCATCTACATCATCAGCAAAAACCATACTCCTTTCTTGCACACACTTCAACTTCATACAAACTTCTACCCGATCATATCATATCATATCATCACCACCCTTATACAAACTTCATACAAACTTCACCATCCTCAAACTGCAAACACTACCCACCATTCCTCTACAAACACCAATACAACAATGCTGCAACATCCACCAACTGCCATCTCCATTTCAAACATCACATACATCTCCTCGAACATACTACTTCTGCAGATACCCCCATCAAACCAGTCACAACACTGCACCTTCTGTAACATTGCAAAACTTCCCCAATCAGGGCATATCTCTTTAACAACCTCCCCTACATACCAGTGACCATCCTTCAATTCAAACCACTCAAGCTTCATCATCTACAACTTGCCTTCCCTACTACTTCTTCAACCAGCAAACAAACCATCCTCTGCCTACTTTCCTACCAAATTCCCATAATTGTTGTAATTCCTTTGCTTGATCATCCACTATCCTCTACTGCCTCCATCTGTTACTGCTCCTCCACCAAGCAACTTCCCTTGTACACAGCCAACTCCATAACTTCATCATCCACTGCCCGAGCCAGATACCACAACCCCACCATTCTAAACCAACCTTCTTCAACTTCCATCACCATCACACGCTCTTATGTCCATATCAACTGCCATCAACTATGCACCTCTGTGCAATTTTTGTGCACAAAAAAACTGCCAATCAGATCATCAACTCACCTCCACCCCACAACATCCCCATGTCATCAACAACCACCACTGCACTACCAACACAGATTCCCTACCGTCGCCTGAATACAATACACTTCATCACTTTACCTTCATCCCACTAACAAATAACTTTCGAACAATCCTCCATCAACACCCTGCCTCATCAGTGTACCACTAACTCATACAACTTGCATACCAGCCATAGCTTGCACCAGTAACCAAACACTTCCCAAAAACCATCCAAACTGCCAACAACACTTCTAGCATCAACAGCTTCACCATCATCAACTTCACAATCCAAACCATACAAACTTCCACTGCTATACATACTGCAACACATCTCACATCACCACTACAATCACCTTATTACTGCTAACACTTCCTGCCACTTCACCCCTTGCACCTCTGCCTTCAACATTTACTGCCCTCCATTGCCAACACTTCATTACTGCCATAACTGAACTTCATCATCCCCCGCATCACCAGTTATAAACATACAAACTGCTCTTAATCTTACACTGCGTTTCTAACCAACATCAATTGCTACATCACCCAAAATCACCCTCTTCGACCATCTACCTACAACCAGAAATCACCATTAACTTCACTACAACCTACCTTCAACAAACCACCCACCATACTCCTTATAAAAAACAAGCAATCATCACTGTTTCCCTAATTGCCGTAACCCAATACCCCAATCGCCTGAAATCCATTGACCTGCATCTCCAATCGTGGACCACCCACTTCGGCCTCAATACAAACCAACAAACGCACCCGCGACTTTACACACCCAAATCCACGACTTCAGCTTCACCAAACTCCAGCACCCAAAATCAGCAATGACGACCCACTTCCATCTCCGCCACGGAAACAGCAGCATCACCTAGAGCATTCGCCAATTTTCTTTTTTTTTTTTCCCCTTTGATTTTGTTTTGTTTGTTTTCTCTTCTTCTTCTACTCTCACGGTATTTTTTTAAAAGAGAAGACGGGATTGGGGATTTCGTGTACATTGTTTGTAAAAGAATTGTTTTTTTGGGTTTGTGGGCCTTCTTTTTCTTCTTCTGTTTTTACATATTATTATTATTATTATTGAATAGAAATTCATTTATTTTCTCATCTTTAGTTTAGAAAAAAAATTGACTTGGGTAATTCAGGTTTAACTTTCACCCTTATCTTTTAAATTTTTTTACCATCGTTTAAAGTCTTCATTTTTAGTTTTCTTTTGTTTTATCTTTTAAAAAAAATCATTGCTTAAAAAAATCATTTTCAACACTTTTCAAGTTGCAGGAAACTAGACAAGAGAAGGACATAACTGCTTGCTAAATAACCAAATTGATTGCTTGCTAATAAAAAAATCACCGCTAAAAATATAAAATTGCTAATAGTTCTGCACGTTCTGGTATCGTGTTATCATCACTTGTTTTTATTTGCTTTGCATTGTGGGTTGCTTGCATTTTTAAAAAAAAAATTCAAAAACTCAAATCAAATTTCCTTCGTAGTTGCATTGTTAAATCACGTTTAATTTCTGTTTTGCATTCATACCATCTTATTTTTATTTTCTAAGGGCAAAACCCAAATCCACATAAGGTGGGGGATTTCATCACCCTTTCCTTGGCCCACAAATTACATTTCATCATAGAATTTTAACTAATAATAACGATTAGACATCAAACTTAAGGGAGTCACAAGCTCACCTAGGGCTTAATTGTAACTTGACGAGTTGTCTTCTTTGAACAATTTATTTTCTTGGTGTCTAGGCTACGGCAGAACAATAATCATTTATAAATATTACAGTGATTCGTAAATATTATAGTGATTGTTTCTCTTAAACCTTCGATTGCATTGCTACGGTGATTCGTGGTGCATCGATAACTCCTATCCGTTACCTAGCTAAGAAATATTTTTATGATTTAAGACAAAGTGTGATTATACAATTTTGGGTTAGGAGCTACTAAGGACATAAAATTTGTAATTAAGTCCTTGCATTCATTTAGTTGCATTAGTTCATGCATATTAAAAAAAATCAAAATCCAAAACTAAAAAAAATTGTACATTTTACTTAACTTAATTCTTGTTTAATCCAAAATCCAAAAAAAATCTTTTTAAATCTTTTCCTTTGAAAATTTTCAATCAAAATCAAAAATCCAAAAAAAAAGTTGAGTTAGTTTTCTTTTAGAAAAAAAAAATCCAAAAAAAAATATAATTTTTTCAGAAAAAAAACTAAGAAAATAAAAACATATAAAAGAAAAAAAAATTTGAAAATCCAAAAAAAAAAAAATCAAATTTCCCTTTTGAAAATTAAATTCCTTTTGGTAAATATTTTTCCTTTATAATTTTTTTTTTGAAAATGTCCGAATTTTCTTACTCACCAGAATTTTACAATAGTTATGAAAATCAATATAATCCATATAATTTCACACCAAATTCTTATGGATATTTTAATAACAACTATTATATAAACAATTCGGATTTTGCACCACAAAGTTTTCAAAATGATGACCAACCCTCAACTCTTAAAAAGGGTATTGAAACTATTTCGTCTTTACTTGAACTCTATACAAAAAAAATCAAAGGATAAATGATTTGTGTAATTCATATTTGTGCAATAACTCAAGTCAAAGTTTTCAAAATAATCAAAATTTGAATTCACTTCAAAATTCAAATGATTTTGATTATAACTCATGCCAATACAATGTTGAACTCCAAAATGAATTTCAAAATCAAAATGGAAATGTGAATCACTATTTAAATGATTGTGGCAATTGGATTAATCTCAACTATGGTGCAATTGACAATTTTCGTTCTCAACAAGTTCAAATTGAAAATTCTCAAATTAATAATCATAAATTTGATTTTGTTGAGCAAATGGACGAAATTCACAAAGATCGCACAGTTTTGTTGTTTGAAACATACATAAAACAACGTGAAAAACAAAATAAAATCCCAACGTGTGACGAGTCGAGTGATAATCCACCTTTTAACAAAATTAACAATTTTCAAATAACAACTTTTCAAATTGAAAACGATGAACTTAATAAAGTGTTTAAATTGCAGAAATTGAGTTAGATTTCAATTCTTTTGAGAGTGTGGAACCAAATTTAAAATTCGATCTTCCTTTTTCAGATTTTGAAAAATTGAGTGTAACAACTTTAGATTTTGAAATTGATACATGCAATGAAGTTGTTGACAATTCAGTAAAGAAAGACGACTTTAATGAACACAAATTTTTTGGACTTTTCGAAGATGAGTTGTTGAATTCTGAAGGGTTAGATTTAAATCACCATTTTGATTTTGAAATCAATAATTTTGAAGAATTTGTCGATGATGAGTTTGAATTTAAATTTGGTAAAAATAAACTTGAACTTGAACCAATTGTTCTATCTACCCCAAAAATCATTGAAAATAAAACAACTCATACAATTTTTAAAACGACATTCATTTTTCCAAATCAATATTCACCTTTGAAATTTTTTATAGTCTGGTTTTCTGCGCTTAAGCTATGTCTCTCATACTTGACGAGACAAATGAATTGGTCTTTGAAAGACCGTTTCATTTACTCTTTAACGGTATATTTTCTGATGTCGTGTAAATAATAATCGTTTCATTTTCGTATAAATATAGGTCATATTTTTATTTTTAGTTTGTTTTTCTCCTCTCACTTGGGTTGACTATGGGGACACAGTCAAAATCAAGTGTGGGGGGAGTCTCATCTTCATTTTTGAATTTTCATGTTTTATTTTTTGCATTTTCTTTCCAAAACTCAACTTTTTTTAAAAAAGTATTCCGAATTTTTTTTAGCATTTTGATTTATTTTTGAAGGAACACTACAGGATAAGTATAGGTTTTTGGTTATTAAAATAAAATTTTTAAAAATTTATTTGTCTCAACAAAAATAAAAATAAAGTTTGATTTCAAGTAACGATGGTTTAATTAGTATATAGGAAGATGCATGGGTGATAACTGTGAAGTATATCCTAATTGAAAATCTTTGTTTAAAAAGTGGTGGATTTAAAGTAAAGGATATAACATTTTTGATCTTTTAAGTTAAATGGTGCTAAGATGATTTTGTAAAACTCTCTCTTAAAAAAAGAAAAAATATATAAAACTTAAAAAAAATGGTTTTTGTGAAAACAAGAAACACCTAGAGTCATGTGTTCACACGCAAGTGTGTACACTCGCCATGCTCTGTACCCTTCTCATGTAAGCCCAAAAGGCAGTGCAGGATCGATATATCTAGCCTTAGTTTATTTGAGTTAGATGTATGTATATAAATTTTTAATAAAAATTACTACCTAGAGTTATGTGTTCATACGCAAGTGTGTACATTCGCCTCGCTCTGTACTCTTCTCACATAAGTCCGAAAGGTAGTGCCTGATCGGTATATATGGCCTCAGTTTATCGTAGTTAGGTGTGTAAATAATAATAATGTTAATACTTTTCAAAAATAGAGAGAGCAAGTAATTGGAATCCAAGCACTATTTTTACTTAGTTGATTCGACTTGTTATTCCAAAAAGAAATAAAATACCACTTTGAACAACTTTGATAATCAACTAAGGATCCGTTTGATAGTTGCACTATGTTATCAACTGAAACAACTAGCCAAACTAGAGCCTAATTGTGATGATAACTTAATTTTTGTTGGAATTAAAATGACTTAAATTTCTTGATAATGACCAGAACTTATATTTAACTTATTCGTGTCAGTTTAAGAGGAAATTCTTCATTTGTAAATATTTTCAAAAACTTACATTCATATCTTTGTAAATATTGTATTTAGGGAATTTTTCATGTTGCATTTGGATTTTGTAGGTAGTATCCGCTGAAAACCTTCACGAGACAACACTCCTCCTACTAGGGACACCAAGATGTTTAACGGCTCGTTGCATATGCTCAATGCAATCGTGATTCCTGCGAAAATGGATTTATCTTAGTTTTAGTTTATTCAAGGACGAATAAAAAGATAAATGTAGGGGTATTTGATGTGCATGTAAATGTGCATATTTTTACTTCCATATTTAATCTACTTTTATTTAAATAAATGTCATATTTGGGTATTTTTACATGTTTTTACCAAAATCCAAATGCCATCAAATCATCACTCATTCATCTTTAATTTAGGGACAAAATGGTAATTTTGTGCATATATTAATTTTGGAGAATATTTATTTGAACATTTTAGTTTTAGTTGTAGAAATTGGATGGAAAATGGAAGAAGCCTTCATGAAGATATGCATGCACAAGAGAAGAAGGCAAATGAAGATGGAATAAATGGATTCATGAAATCATGGAGGACCCAACCTACCCACTTACCATAATCTGCAATTAGGAGCTAATGCAAAAGTTAGTGGGGATTAAAAGCACGTACACACTTAATGGAGGATTAATTCATGCTAATGATAACTTGGTGGTCAGACTTCCTAAGGGGTATTTTGGGTAGTCTCCTAAAATATTGATTAGGGTTTAAGGCATGTATAAATAACCCTCGTATGTTCATATAATGAAGCTTTTATCTACTTATCATATTATGAAAGTTGTAGCAAAAAATTATATGAGAAATAATGTAACAGCCTGAAATTTTCAACCATTCGCATCCATACATGTCGGATTTGAATTGCTCAAAATATCAGATTGTTAATTTAAATTTGGCAAATCTCAACATATACAGTAAATAATTAATCACAGAATCACAGACACAGAGTAATATAACAAAAAATGCAGCGGAAACAAAGGAATAGTAGTTCATGAAGCTACTATATATATATAACAGAGTTAAACAAGATACAACAGAAGTCCCGAATAAATAGATGTCTCAATACAATAATCAAATACAAGATCTGAATACATCACTGGAATCAACTGAATAACTGAAAGCTTGATAGATAGCTGGATCTCCAAGCGAAGCTTCAACTCCCAAGGTGAATCTCAAATGCTGTATCACTCAGTCTGACCCGAGCGTAAAGCAAAACACAAAACACTCGAGTCAGGATTAATATTCTTATATCAATAATCCAACTCAAGGGAATATCAACTGAAATACAATAACTTAAAGGATGTTTGGGATAGCCATCCTCTAAGGATCCGTTAAACTATCTACTATGTAGTAATAAACGCTATTATAATATGTCTATAGTAAAGTAAACTATAAAAATAGCGTTAAGGCGTTACCCATATTCCCCTTAACACATTTTATAGTGTCAGTAGTCTATACAGTACCGTAATACCCCATAAACTGGGGCTACTAGAGGATATTCCATAGGTACGACACAAATCAAACTCGTAGTAAAGCATGCTAGGGTAGGTGACACGGCACAACAAGGCAATGCCAGGGTAGATATACCAATTACGCATCTGGACTGGTGGTAACGCAGAGCCGCAGTAATCGCCCACCTCGAGCCACACTCCCGAAAATCCAAAGGTGCACACCAAATCAATAACAAAGCAATAGAATGGTATACGATGGAGTGTGTCCGATAAGAGGAGCTACCTCATTGGTCCGGAATCGCTCCTGTTTTAGCCACCTTATGCTAACTCACGGGAGTTAGGTCCACGTAAATATACCTCATATAGAATCGTCGCCACCATCCTACTTCATTCTGGAATCTCCACCGCGTACACAGCTGTTAAAGTGGTTTTCGGTATCGATAGAGAGTATGCCCATATCCGATCCCGATCTCTTTTAACAACCAAACGTTATTATAACACCGCAGTCATTTCAAAATAGTTTATACTTAAAAACCGAAATATCATTTCCATTTCAAATATACTCACTTCCAAAACCATAGTACTTTCAAAGTTATAACACTTTCGAAACCAAAATGTTTAAAAATTATAACACTTCAGAAATCGTAGCACTTTGAAATTATAACACTTTGAAATCATAGCTTTGAAATCATAGCATTTTGGAATCCATAACACTTCCCTCTTAAACAATTTAGATATTAAAATTAGTATATAAAATAAAATAGTTTATAAATAAAATAAAAATAGTTTGTATAAAATAGTTATAAGTTAAAATAGTTTATAATAAAATAATTTATATTGAAATGATTTATATCAAAATAGTTTATATTAAAATAATTTATAAAGTAAAATATGAATAGTTTTAGATATAGTTAAAAATACTTTATATAATAAAATAGCTTCCACACATTTCATAAATCGATTCAAATCAACTCGAATTCCAAAATTAAATTTTTAATTCAATCTCAATTTATAAATTTCAACTCAATTCAGTTTCTCAATAACCATTTTAAATTATATCAATTTCAAATATAGATTTGAACCACACAATATTCCATTCAAATTTCAATATATTTCAAAGTCAATATATTCAACATTTTCAAAACTAAATCTGATAATTTCATATATATATCAAATTCACTTTACTATTATTAATTTTGAAATATTTACTTAATCATTTCAATAACATCTAAATACAACTTCAATTTACAAATTTAAATAAACAAAATATCCCATTTAAATTTGTATAAGTTTGAAATATTCATTTAAGTCACTTTTAATCAAATTCAAGTTATAAAACATATCTTTAAAATTTCAGATTTAATAAATTTCAAATCAAACTTATTTAAGTATAATTCTTAAATAAATATAATTTCAAATTTATCTTTCCAACCTGAATCATTATAAACTCTATATTTAAAAATATAGATATTAAATAAATACTTAAACATATTATATATCAACTTTATTAAATCAACTTTAATAAATCTTTAAAATCAATATTTATTAAACCATATATTTCTTTTCAAAACCATAGAAATCGTTTTCAAAATATTTATATATAGACCAACGGTGTCTGTATATAATTCTCTACCCTATGGTCAAGTGATACAGATATTTATCATTTCAATCCGTAATTTAAATATATACGGGTATATATCTTTTCAACCCGCAATCCCAAATTCAATTCAAATGAAAATTGCTTGGGTTTATCATTTCAACCCATAATTATTTTCCCCTATTCTACATATCGTTCGGGTATGTATCATTTCAACCCATAGTGAATTCTATACTAACAGGGAACTTGCAGAGTGATAATAGATATGATAATAACATAACAGTCAGTAACATGCATATATCATCAGAGATAAATAACAGATAATGGTGTCAGATGTCACATGTGAACATATATAGATAATGACATATATATAACAATGTAAATAACTAACAGCAGCATATTTCAATTGTCGTTTCAATTGAAATCAAATTTAATAAATAAAAGAACATTAATCGTGAGTGATTGCTCACCTTTCGAGGCTAGAAAGTTTGACAACTGAACAAGGTATGAATTCCAAAGCAAAGCTAGAAGGACAAGATTCAGGGAATAAAGCTGATAAATAGGAATCGATGAAACAAATTGAATTAGCTTGCTATGAGCTGAACAAAATAAGTATTATATCCATATATATATATATATATCTTCTATAAGATCAATATAAAATTTGAAATTCATGTTTAAATAATATATGTACATATCTTTAAATAAATACTAGATTAAAACAACTATCAACATAAAATTTATATATATATACATGTATTTTAAACTAATATCTAAACAAGTCTTTATATTTAAGATTCAAAATAAAATAAAATAAAAATTAATATAAACTTACTTTGGTAAAATCAATATTTATATAGATATAATACTTATAAAATGCAAGAGACTTATATATATATTTAAATCATATACAGACACATACAGACACTACATGATATATACAGGTAAAAATGTATATGCGAGTAACCAGATATGTTTAAACAATATGCAGACAACAAGCTTATTCCTATAACACAAAGTATGTATAAATTAAACTATAAACACCATATAAGCCAAAATATACTTATAAACAAATATCTATATAAAAATTATATTTGTAAACAACAAAATTTCCTACAACTTTTGTGACCTTACATATAAATATTTTTTTTATAACCAACAGATTACATACTCCTTATATAACTTATACAATTTAACAAACCACAAATATAACTAATACATTGAGAATACTTAAGATATACAATAAAATATATGTATGCATTCAACTAAAAGAAGACGCATGCCATATATACAATCGAAATATATGCAGATCTAAGTATATAAATGTACAGACACCATCAATAAGTACAACTATATGCATTTTATATCAGACCTTGTATACCATATTTTAAAGACCAATGTTTATTAAAAATCAAGATAACATACCATACTATCAAGCTGCATGCGAAATATATATAAAGACTAACTTATGTGTATGTAAACTATATATATATATATCACTATAAATATACAATATTACCCAAGTAACTAATATATATATATAACAACATGCAAATAATACCTTTAAAACAAAACAGGCTTTATATAACTATCCATATATATATATATATATATATTTAAATATCACTTACAGAAGATATAGCTTTATATATATACGAACAAAAACAATTATATATTAAGCATAGACGAACCAAAGTATGGAGGAAGGAAGAGCGGCTTTGGGTACTCGCCTGCTATGCTAGAGAAGGTGAGCTGCTATGGTTGCAAAAGTCGAATCTGGTGAGCTAGCAAGAGAATGAGCTCGGTAGGAGAGGTGCGTTTCAGGTGTACTGTGATTGGCATGGAGGGCGGAGGTGAATGACGTGGTGATGGAGACGTGGATGCATGTTGAGGTTGATGGATGTTTCGGCAATGAAATATAGGAGGAGCGTTGATCTGAGTAAAGGCAAATGATAGGAGATGAGAGAACATATTGGAGAGAACAGAAGAAATAATGAATAACATATGGGAAAAACCAAATAGTAATGAACCGGAAAAATATATTGAATTTGTGGGAATACAAAAGTCTAAAAGATAAATTTTTGGGAATAATAATGGCTATTGACAGTTGGTTTACAGATTAGATAACGAATCAACAAGGAATTTTAAAAAGGTTCAAAAAATGCGGAACCGATACAGAAATCGTTTCATAGATTTCGTTGTCTTCCTAACTTCGAAATCGACAATTGAATATACCGTAGAGATCAGCACGACGAAACGATCAAAACGGTATACAGATACCAGTGGTACAATCATCCGATCAAAAGTCGATAATCGGTATCGAAAATGCTACTATTTTGCCAAAATAAGAAAAATAGAGCAATAGCAGTCAAAATTTGGAAAAACAAAATATGACGTCTCACTCAGAAGATGATTTACAAATTTTTTATATAAAAATATTCAGGTTTGGAAAACATTTTATTATCATCAATTTTTAACTGATTTGAATTTAAATAAAGTTATACAAGAAAATGAACTCCAATATTGTCAGTTGAAAATTTACAATCTGCTATGTTTAATTAGACGTACTCCAAATATTAAACTTTTATTTCAAAATTTTATTGTTTTAAAATTTCACAAAAATTCAATTAATTAAATTAATAAAATAAATAAAATTTACGGGTCGTTACAAATAAAATGGCTTTCGAAGCCTCTTTTTCTTCTTTGTTAATTTTCATGCTCATTTTTATTTACATGCTCTTTTTCCTTTCATGTTGGTAGTTAGCTTTAATTTATGCAAGTAGTTTAGCTCTCTTTTTATTTTAATTAGATTGCACCCCTTTTGTTTTCTATGTTGAAATTTACATGTGTTGAAATGATAACACAAATGATTAGCTAAACAGCTTCAATTTTGGGGTAATGAAGCTCTCTTAAATTATGAAAATTCAACATATTAAACTATTTATGATCTCTTTTTATGCTTCATGGAATTTTTGATGTGGTAAAATTTTGTTATTTAACTTTGAATTTGATAGCCTATGTTGTTGACACCAAATAGGCTATGCTTAAACAACTTAAACACAAATTACCTCTTCATCTACATATGATTTTGGTAATGAGTGGGTATAGAATCAAAATTTGATGGTCTATGTTACTAATCAATAGTAAATAGATCATGCTTAAAATATATTTTATTTTTAATTTTAATATCATTTTCATGAGAGCTCACAAGTGGTTTTAGTTGTTGTATTATAGTTTGATGGTTTAAGTGTGTTAATTAATAACACAATTAAGCCATGTTTATGATAAATGCATCACTAATTCTACTTAGATTAAACGAGAGATTATAGATTGTTTTTGTGTTGATTTATGTGAGAGTATGAGAGTGGATTTTCCTCTAAATTGCTCATATTTGTATTAACTTTTGTTTGTAGTTAGTTTTTACATTTTTCCTAGCTTAAACAATTTCAACTCTTGGGTTAATTTGAGTGAGTAGAATTTTAAAATCACTTCAATTTCCTGCGGATCGACCCGTACTGCCGCGTACTAAAATTGTACGCCGTGCACTTGCGGTTAATGTTATCACAATATTTTTTGATGGTTTTTTAATTCGATAGAAAATTTTCCATTAAACACACATCCACAGGAAAATGGATGGTAAAGGTTGTTAGTTCCTGAGATGATGGTTTTGATGACAACAACCTTAGGACTTGTTATAAAATATAAATACTAATATTCTTGTCTAGATATATATGTATATGCAGGATATATATATATATGCAGGTACTGAGAATGAAGACTGTACTGTATAAAGATTCGAGATTGAGTATAGAGATTCAAGATTGACGAATTCTAGATTAAAGAAATCAAGACTAAAGACACATGAGTATCAAGAGTTCAAGATATTAAGATAAGTAATAGAGTCTAGATTTATGTTAAAATTTCATAATAGCACTAAAATCTTTACTCGGATTTTAATTGTGGAATGGAATCCACCTTCTCGCTATAATAGTAGGATGGAACCCACAACCTCTTTAGTGGGTTGGAACCCGCGACCTTCTCTAGCGAAATGGAATCCACGAAATTTTCAAAATGATTTATTTTTTCAAAACTATCTTTTTAAAGTCATCTCTATCAATTTAAATATTTTAGCCTTAATTCAAAAACTATTTTTAATCATATTAATTTCAAAATCATCTCTTGTTTTTTAAACTATCTCTTGATTTTAATATTTTAGCTTTAATATATTTTAAAGAAATCTATACTTCATTTTTAATATTACTTTTATATTATAGAATATATATTTTAAGATTACTTTCTAAAACTCTTTTATAAATTTAAACTATATTCAAAATGGTTTACAAAGTTCAGAAATTGTTTTGACAAGTTTTATGTAACGACCAGGATTTTTCAATGTTTAATTAAAAATATTTAAATGGTTTTAAATATTGAATTTGGAATTTTAATTTAATTAGTAAGATTTTAAAACTGAAAATTTCAAGCGGTTTCGTAAATTTTTGAAATCGTCGATTTAATCGACGCGTTAAAATAGCGATCCGGAACACAGTCTCGGAATTTGACAAAACCAATTCTATCGGATCCGTAATAGCGTATTATTATCGGATTTCAAATTTCGTAGCTTGGGTTTACCATTTGGTCGTGCGATATGAAGACACCTAGAAATAATTTAATTGAATTAATTTAATAGTTGATTTAAAAAGCTATCTTCTCCATACGATCGAATTAGACCTCGAGGCATGTTTCATTGGGTTTGGAATAGCGGTATAACATTAGAAACGCTAGGCAGTACGCCTCCATAGGGGTTCGAAATTTTGAGTTATGCAAAGCGGTATATTTTGGATATTAATAAAATAAAAATATATATGATCAAATCAAAGTCAAATCTTAGCCGACCAACATCGTACCCAAACCCCCTCCTTCATGTTTTAGTCGCGTCCTCCTCCTTTCTCCTATCAGTTCGATTTCAATTCAAATCAGAGAAAAAAAAATCACGAATGTCTTCCTTCGTCTCCAGTTAAAATCGCACAATTATTTCTATTCTTCCCCCATTTTAAAAAATCAAAAGCTCAAATCGGAAATCAAAGAAAAAAATGGTGGGGCAAACGTGAGTGAATCATGATCAACTTTTTCGTGTGGTTGGGTGGAGCTAGAGGTCGAAGTCGCGATGGAGTGTGAGGGCGAGGCGCAATGGTCGTATTTCTCGAAGGCAATGGTCGGCGATGGTGACATTCGAGGGGAAGGGGAGGCCGCGTTCGATTTTGGGGTTCATGATGCGGCTATGGGCACGCGCAAAGCAGCTAGGGTTAGGCAAGTCTTCGTCGAATTTGACGAACGACGGCAAGGTTATGGATGAGGTCAATCGAGGTGGCAGAAGGAGGGGGGCTGAGTTCGAAGGAGGCAGTTGCATTGAAACTGGAAATGGGGCAGATGAGTTGGATGGCAACAGTTTTGGTCGCGTATGGAATATGGCCGAGTTCGGGTGATGACGTTCGTGAAGAGGGAGTTGGCGGTAGCGGCCTGGGATGATGTCGTAGAGGTGACGGCAAGCGCGTACACTGTAGTCGGGATTTGGGTTTTGGCATTGTCGACTTTTGTTCGTGCCTGGGTGATAGCATGGGTGAAGGTAAAAGATTAGTTTAAAATTTCTTTTTAATTAGTTGAGTTAAATATAAATTAATCATTCAAGGTTAATTAAATTCGTAAATAGGTAATTGGTTTAAACTTAGTAATTAGTTGATTAACTAAAACCAAAATCGAAATCATTAGTTTATATAATTCAAAATTTGCTTATGTGGGGATAAATCAAACTGAATCAGTCAAGTTGGATGCGTTGCTACAAAATATACTATCTGAATGTTTGGCAATATAAAGAAAAATCAAGGTGAGTAAGTCTCACTCGACTTGGATTATTGGTTTAATTTAAAATTGTTAAAAATCATTTATTGATTGATTGGATGAATGGATAATTATTATTATCAGTTGAATGTTATGTATATATATAGTACTGTGTATATATATTAGTAGTTGGATTGGTATTCCCGCATATTTTAGTGGATGAGACCCTATGCGCCCCGCATAATAGCGGATGACCCTATATACCACGATATCCCCCTCGAAGTGGCGTTGGTATTTTGTATGTTCTGTTAACATCTGTGGATGTAGGGAAACAGGTTAGAGGGATCCAACCAGATTCCTTAAATTTATATTGATTGTTTTTCATATATACTAATATATGATTTGTTAGAATAATCGGTTATAGATTATTGTTGTGATTTGAATAATTGGATGCTATAGTAGCACTTGCCTGAATTTTGGTATTTTAACTACCATAAATATTATTTTGAATTTGAAGGAATTAAATGGATTTTAGATATAAAAATATTTATATTGGAATTTTAATTATTTTAAAGGAAATCGAGTTGGATAAAATAATAATTTGATTTTGGGTTTGTACTTAACTATTCGGAAAATATTTTTAATAGAGATTTTAAAATAAATTATATAAAGGGATTTTTAAGACTGGATTTTTAAAATGATATTCGAAAAGAATATGGAAAGCGGTTAAAAATCGATATTAAAAATATATTTGAAAAATAAATGAAATTTATAAGGAAATGAATTTATAGAATGGGATTTTATAAATAAGATTTGATTTTTATAAACAAGTTAAACCAAGGAAGTTGTAAATTTATAAACGATGTTTATAAATGGGGGAAAAGATATCAGTGATAAATTGGAAATATAAAATTTCACAGTGTGGTTTTATATCAAGATACGAAAATAGTTTTTGGGAAAAAAGTAGAGTTTATTTTTGGAAAGTGAATTGGAAAGGGAATTGGAAAAAAAATCGATGTGTTGTGAACCGAGAGGAATTTATAAATTTAAATTGGTTATTGGAATTTTAAAAGTATATTTTATTTAGAAGTTAAGTTTTGTTTTTAAAAAGAAAGGAAATTTTATTTATTAAACTATGTAATTTTAATTGGTATTGGAATATTTCAGAAAGTGGGTTATTTAAAAAAAATTTTAGTGAATGAAAATTTAAGTTTTATTAATAAGCTTGTAAACGAATTGGTTTTATTTAAAATGAATTGGAAATGAGTTATCAATACTTAATTAAAGGTGCTTGATATTTTAATAGTACTTAACCATGTTTTGAAATTTATTTATTTTTCTTTAAAATATTTATTATACATATATTTGGTTTGAAGGTAAAAGATTGAAGCGATTTATAATTACCTAGAGATTTGTAAGTTAAGTTGGTAGATGGAGAGTGGTTTGAAAAAAGGAATGTTATAGTGAAATGCTGAAATTTAAGTTAATTTCCAAGGTGATTAAATATAGAAATTCAAAATGAATTTAGAATTCATAAAAGGAGTTTGAAATGGTAATTGGGGGTTTAGGCAAGTAAAATTGACTTGGGAAATTTAAAAGGTAGTTAATTAACGAATTCAGGAACTTATAGAATTCGTTAAAAATGAGTCAGGGGATTTACAAATGAAATTTGTAAAGGATTTGTGAATTGTGAAATAAATGGAGTATTTCCTAAGTATTGGAGATAATTCGATTTTTGGAAAATATACTTATAATTATTTCCCAAGTATTGAATGGGAAGGATTTGAAATATTTCTCCTACGAGATTAATATTATTATAGAAATATTTTCAAGTATTGAATTGTAAATGGAATTGAAGGAAAATATTTCTAAGATATTGAGATGGTTCGGGAAAATCCTGTTATGGGTATTAGAATTTGAATTGGTTTTCAAATTTTGAAATATTGGAAGAAATTTGAATATATATATATCTTATAAATATATTTTGAAAATAATTTTTTGGAAAATTTATAATAAGACCCAATGTCTACTTATGGATGTTTTATTAATAGTTAAATAACCGACTATCAATTTTGGCCAAATTCATTGATCGTTTCGAAGAGACCAGGATCGGATTTAATTATCCGAAAACCACTTCAATCCGATTTGAGCGTTACGAATGGATATCGTGAAGATGGTGAAGACGGTGATTCGGTTTGTCCAGACCAAGGACAACTTGTATGGACAAATGCTATCAGAACATCATCATTGGAGGAAGATGAGCATTCTAAGTGGAATTGTTCTTGAAAGGTAATGTTAACCTCAAGCCTCATCAATCGGAATGACTGAAAATCAGGGGAGATGCAGCAAGGCTAAGTGGGTCGCACTCAATTAGGGTATGTTATCACCTTTCTAGATGCCCTCGGATATATTAAAATTATGGATATGGTAGTGCATGGAAAAGTGAGCGCTCGATTTTAAGGGTGGGAACACCCGGGGTGATAACATATTCGGTTCTATCCTGGTTAGGGATAGGGCCGGTCTTGTGTTATAGGGGATCCCGACGAGGTCCTCAGTACATTTTTCTAGATGTGTACCATGATAGGTGGTACCCTAGTGCCTAGTCATTGTATGGAATCCATTCTCCAATAAGCACCGTACGGTTTTGATTGTGCCCAACTATGCTGGAACGTGAGATGCAAGCATTTCAGCTATTTTCTATTTACTTTGTTTAGACACTATTTTAATATCATACG
The DNA here is from genome assembly GCA_030737815.1 of Allium fistulosum. Lineage (NCBI taxonomy): Eukaryota > Viridiplantae > Streptophyta > Magnoliopsida > Asparagales > Amaryllidaceae > Allium > Allium fistulosum. The sequence continues at coordinate 149,094,668 of CM060908.1, forward strand.
ATCTTGATAAAAATGTTTTGGTTATCATAAGGTAAAAACCCGTCGTGTTTATGTGTGAGGCGGTCTTACGAGATACCTTTGTTTTTCAAAGGACTTTGATAACTTTAATAAATTCAATTGAGTGTGTTTTCTCACGCTGGTTTTCCAGACTGACTCGGGTGTTATTTTATTATAATGCTCGGGTCAGACCGAGTATTACAGATTCAGGATAGGATGCTATGGAGCTCAGGAGACGAGATGGATGACAAAGTCGTATTCCCATGCTTGATTTGTATTTCCGTTGTGTGAGGACAAGTTACTAAACTGCCCAGATTGATTGTTGTCTAATGTACTCTGATAATGGTATGTATATAAACAGTACAGTTCTTGTATTTAAAATATGTTATTATATATTATATTTTGTTCCGCTGCGATTGGGAGATTCTGTGTTGTTGTTTTTTTTGTTTCTTCTTCTACCATTTTTCTTCTTCACCCTAGAAATCGGTGTTTTTGGGCACTTGAATATTCAGCATGTTATACAGTGAACGTATAGATGTCGATTTTCGAGGGTCGAAAATCCTATTCGCTACATTTTAGAATAGAAATCATTTTAAAGAAAAATATATTTTCAAAATTAACATAGGCATGTCGACATCCCTCATCCCCCCATGTCGACATGGTAGCTATAGAATTTAAAATTCAAATTTTCAAAAGAAGTATCTATTCATTATAACCTTTCACGAATGGACATGACCGTTGTTCTCCTATAAATACCAGTTGTTTTCAACGAATTTTAAGTTAGTTTTTCTTCATTTCTTCACTCCTTCTTCTCCACTAGAATATTTTCTTATATTTCAAATTCTTTAATAAAACTCTATCGAAATTCTAAGTGAATCAAACTCGATCATCTCTAGTTTGATTCTCTGCCACTCTCTCTCAAAGATCTCGGTGCTATTCAGAGTTATAGGATCATTTGTAATCGAAGAAGTGTATCGAGTCTCTCTCTATAAAAGTGTGATTGTGGCCCGTAAATCAATTGGGTATGATTGTAGCCTGTAAATCAATTAGGTGATCTTGTAGCCTGGTTAAATCAAGAGAGTTTGCCCTAGACTCAGAGACAGGTGGGTGTATCCTGTGGCCTTGAAATCGAGATTATATTTGAAAAGAAATCTGCACAAGAAATTGTGTGGGACTGGATGTAGGGTAACTCCGAACCAGTATAAAATTTTGGCGTGTTCTTTCCTTTACTGCTTTTATTTACTATTTGCATCTGTGTCTGATTCTATGATTGTCTCTGTGTTTCTGAAATTGCATCTGTATGTGTTTAATTTGAAAATATTTCAAAAATTCCATAAAATCCATTAAACACTTTTCACCCACCCCTCTAGTGTTAATATAGCCTTAAGATCCGTAATCCGCATTTCCAACAAAGGTGGTGAACAAGATCATCAAATCCATGATAAAGAAGAGACTGAAGAGAGCTAAGGGCAATTGACTTGATGAGTTACCATTAGCATGCTTGTCTTAACTGACAACCCATAAGTCCACAACCGATCATACTCCATTTGCTTTGACCTTCGGAACCGAGTTCATGATATACCAATTGAAGTAGAAGTCCCTTTCTCATGGAAGATTGCACATCGATCCCATGGTGAATGAAGAACTCTTGCTTGAGTACCTAGACTTAGTCGAAGAAAAGTGAGAAGGGGTTGATCTAAGGGTAGTTAATCACAAGAGAAGAGTAGCGAAGTAGTTTAATGCCAAGGTCAAACCGTAGTTTCAAAATAGGCAATCTCGTTCTGAAATAAGCATTTTTAGGTATGGGGAACTTGATCCAAATCGGTAAGGTTCCTACATGATTGCATTAAAGCTTGGAAATGGAACATTCAGGCTATCAATGATGGATGGGGTCCCAATTCCATGGGCACAGAATAAAAAGAATCTACGATGCTATTTTACTTGATTTTATTTATGTAAGTAAGGCATCCTATTCATCAAGATTCGAAGTAATAAGGTGGTAATTGACATTCATTTATTCATAAATATAGTTGGGTTTTCAATCAATGGAACCGTATTCTTAAAGTCCGACTTTTTGCCAGAAGATCAGTGGCACAATAAGACATTCTATGCTCTGAAAGTTGGATGTCTAGGTAATCAATGATAGGTATCGACTAACTCCTTTGATCCATTATTGGATCGATGGATTAGAATCAAACTGGGTGTTGATTGGATAATTAGCATCTACACATCTTATCTTTTACCAAATCCCAAAGATCGACTAGGTCACGGATGGATGCCCTGAGATAGAAATATGAGACACTAGCTCTTGGAGAAAAGAATCGGTATAGAATCAAATCTTTTATAGATATACTAATGAGTTATATTAGTTAACCAAGATATGTTTGACCAATACTAAACAAATATAAGTAATGGAAGAGCACTGAGCAATTGTAGAAAACTTCTTTATCTGTACTAAGTTATAATAAATGAAGGCATTGTACAAATCATAGACATATAAAGGTATGATATATATGTAATTTTATAACAAAAAAATATACTTGAAGGAAAGTAAAAATGAAAAGAAAAAAGAAGAGATAAAGTAAATAAGACAAAGTTGAATAGAGAGTAACTTTTATTTACACATCTTTTGGATAAAGAGTTTGCGAGGACTGCTTTCACACAACGACGCCCTACGTAGATGAAAATGAGAAATAAAAAAAAAGGTCTCTATAAAGTAGTGGGACCAGCTACTTCTTCCTCAGCCTCTTAGGATTCTTGCCACCTCTCTGGGAAACATGCCAACCTGCTTGTGCTTTCCCTTGTTTAAAGACTTGGACAGTGGGTTGTCTTTGTCTACATCCCAATCATTGCTAAATGAGGTGGTAGGAGTCTTATGAGGTCTGGAAGCTAGTGCAGATGGGAAGGCGGCTTTACGTGGATACTTTGACTAAAAAATTTGCCAACCTCAGAATTAGACAAATGCATTTGTGCTAACAAAGGTTACTTGCTAAACTAGGCTTAACAATGTAAAATGAGGAGTAATGAGAAATTAAGTAAATGACACAAAGACGTAGAGTGGTTCGGCTAAGCTTTCCTACATTCACTATGAAGATCTCTTACTATGTTGCTCTCTTACAATTACAAGGAATCATAAGAAAATAATAAGATACTTAAGCATTTAAGACTATAATTTTGAGCTTTTAGGGTTTAATTTGTTAGAAAGAGTAATTTTGTGCTCAGTAAGTAACAAGAATTGAACTATATTTCAACACCTTTGATATTTTATGGCATGGGGATAGCAGCTGATATGGGTAGGGATGGCTTTGAGTAGTAAAATAGCCAGGATTCACTCCAATCGTTGACATGGTCGTATGGGTTAATGGAGAACACTTATAAAGGTGTTATGGATATATGTCTGAGAACCATGCCAGCTGTCACATCGTACCAAGTGCATGTTTTAGGATGAGTAATGAGGTTTGCTATAGGAGTAGTCATGCTTTTGTAAGACATGCACATTACCTAGTACAGTCACCTATTCTAGTTGTTGTTTACCTTTTCTTATCCAAGTGGTAGAGTGAATGTAAAGCATCTCATGCATACTGGCGATCAGTTGCTTGTTACATAAGATTACTAAGTGAAATTGAATATGCTAAGGACAAAACTATAAGTGATGTGCCAAGCCAGTCATAGGATGATAGACGAGAGACTTAGGACCGGTCGAAGGCGGGTTGAGATGGTGTTGGCCCAAAGAGGGGTCGAGCTTGAGCCAGGCCTAGTCAGATGATTTAGCTATCAAAGTCGTCCTTAGTTGAGCCGGTCGGCTATAATCTAGTAGGCCACCGAGTGGATTGGTTGGCATGGGACCAGATTGAGTGTGGGCTGGCATGAAGATGGGCTGATCTTAGGAGTGTTAGGTTGGCATGAGTTGGTTCGGGCTTTGTTGTGCTAGCTGGCATATTGTACTTTCAAAACATTTGTGTGAAGTGACAATGGCATTGACTATACCTAGATGGTTAATATCTATTTTCTTTTTGAATCCAATGGCTGTGATTGAGGGGGTAGGTATATAAATACCCTCTATCTTCTTCTTCTTTATTTTTTATCGAAACAAAAAAACTACCATTAAAATAACTCGAAAACTCTTTGCTCTTAATAGCTTTCAACTTTCACAAAAAGTAAGCTCCTTCTTCTTCTCCTTCGATGTTTCTTCTATGCTTCTTCAAGTTTTAGAATACCCATGGAGATTTTTCTATGGAAAATTTTCTTTTTGCCATGTTGAAAATGTTTCTTTGAGTAGTCGGTATAGTCCTTGTGTATCTGCACTTAAACATTTTCACAAGATAGAGAAAATAACAATGTATGGTAATGGATAGGTGGTGAGTGCCGTCCGTTTATGCAAACCACATACTGAATTGGCTATTGTAAACCCATATTAGTTGATAGACCGGGCTAGCAAATGGATTCAAATGCAAGCATTATCCGTGTAACCCGATTGATGTCAAACGCCAAGGTGGGCATATGACAGTCGAGCCTCTCTGTGTCGTTTTATTATTGGGAGGTTCTAGCATGACCTGAAGCGTTGAGTGGCTAGAGAGTTTTTCAGGGAGACATGTGGCAAGCTTGAGTGGTGGTTGGTCCTGGAATGAATTAGAGCACTGAGATGCTTGGGGGTTGTCATGGGCGACACATGGCTAATTGATTGAGTGGTGGCCAGTCCCGACGCAAATCGAAATGCTGAGTGGCTCAAGGATTCTCTTAGGTGACATATGACCAATTGATATTAGCACATATTATTTTTATATAGGTGCACTACAGATGCTAGACTTTAGCGTTACTTAGTGTAACATCACCATTTCGACAATAGTGCCTCGTCTTGCACTAGGGACAGATGATATCATTGGTGAAGGAATTGGGACCGTTGCAGTCATGCCATCTAACTGTCGATGCACCCTAGCATGAAGGGGAGAGACTTCTCACTCAAACTCACAAGACAATTTAGTTGTCCCTAAACAAGGAAGTTAATCTATGGTAATTTACCCTCGTTGTATAGCCGACCGACAAGAAGGGGAGCGTGGCTGATGCTTTCCTTGGCGGTAGAGATCGGTAGTCCCTAAATAAGGAAATAAGATATAATAAACCATCCTTATTGGATAGCCTATAAAGGTGGCGGTCCTCGAACAACGAAATGAATGCATGGTAATTTACCCTCATTGGATAGCTGACCATCAAGGAGGGGAGCGTGGCTTGCACTGTCCTTGGCAGTAGAGGTTGGTAGTCCCCAAGCAAGGAAGTGAGCATATAAGAACTCAACTTTTACTAGATAGCCTGTAGTGATGGTAGTCCTCAAACAAAGAAATGAACACATGGTAATTCATCGTCATTGGATAGCTAGCCATCAAAGAGGGAAGCATGGTTCTCATGGTCCTTTGCGGTAGAGGTCAACATTCCCCAAGCAAGGAAGTGAGCACATAATAACTCACCCTCACTGATAGCCTTGGTGATTGTGTTGAAAAAATTAACCCTAAAGTCTTCATTATATTCTTCAAAAAAGATTTTTACATAGCCTTATAATTTTGGCTAGCTTTCATATGTTATAAGCACGGGGGTGGGTGGTGTTCCAGGTGCGAGGAATGTGGGTTCTGTCGATGTGAGAGAGGTGGTAGGCCAGTTGATAACGCAACACTAACAACATACGACCTCTCCTAATTCAGGCAAGCACTCCTTCGGCCGACTCTTTGTATTTGTGAACACCTGACATAGAACTAGATTATTAGTAACGAATTATTGGAGTTTCACACTGGAGTTGTAAAGCTTGGCTATCTTCCTCCTATGGGCTTTAGTCTAGATTTCGACTTTGGCTCTTCGTTCTTTTACAACAACTAGCCCAAGCACGAGCAGCTCATCGTTTTGCTCAAGCTCATAGGTGAGACACAAGGGGTGGTACGTCCACCTTGATGGGTAGCATGGATTCATACCTACAGAAAAGGAGAAGGAAGTATGGTTAGTTGATGTGCGGCCAGAAGTGCGATAAGGCCAAAGAATGAGCAGTAGTTATTCAACCCAATTTCCTTTAGCTCTGTGAGGTTCTTATTGAGTGTTGACTTGATTGTCTTGTTGACAGCCTCTACTAGTCCATTTGCTTGAGGATGGCAAAGAAATAGAAAAATTTCTCGATCTCGTTCCTTACACATAAGTCATTAAAGAGGCTGCTCTCGAATTGAGTGCCATTGTCGATGATAATCTTTTTTCGCATACCAAAATGGTAGATGATGTTTTAGATGACAAAGTTCAATATCTTATGGGTGGTGACCCCATATAAGGGCTTTTCCTTGAGCCATTTGGTGAAGTAGTGAATGGCGACTATAGCGTGATTGTACCCTCCCTTGGCATTAGTCATCTTTCCTACCAAGTCAATTCCCCAAGTATCAAACGACCAAGGGGAAGTTAACGGTAAGGAGGGTAGGAGGAGCTTTGGGAATCTTGGCAAACCACTGACATCGGTCATACTATTTGATGTAGTCCATTGAATCTTTGATCATAGTATGCCCGTAGTAGCCTTGTCGGGTGACCTTCTTTCCTAAGCTTTGCTCTGGTATGATCACCACAAAATCCTTCATGCACCTCTCCTTGGATTTGTTTAGCTTCATCTTCAAATACACATTGTTGAAGTGGCGTGGAGAAATCCCATCGTAGAGCTTCCCATCTATGCTTATGTGTAATAAACTATAAATTTTCGATAATTCAAAATAATGACATAAATTAAATTATTTTTACCAAAGGGCAAAATTTCCATTTTTCAAAATTTTTATTTTTGGAAATGAAACAGGCGCCATTATGACCGTCTCATTTTTCTAATGTGCACCATATATTCATTTGCCTAAATCGAAGTACGAATGTGAGCAATATCGTGGTTTTTGTGTTTCAAAATTTGAATTTTAAATGGGTTATGCCTAACTTAACTTTGAATGGATATCTCTTTTGGCTATAAATAGAAAGGTCGTTTCTCATCTGAAAATTTAAATTTCATTTTTCTATACGTATTTTCTCTTCTTCTTCCCGTCTTAGAACCAGAAACCCTATCTCCAATTCAAACTTAAATTCCTCTTTCAATAATTATAAAAATCAACGATTCAACAATCGAATCAAAGAGAAAGGAGAGGATGTAATCCTATATCTATTAGAGTTGTGAATTCATCAATTTAGAGTGGATACTAGTTCCAAAAAGTGAACAATTTGTGGATTTTCTTACCTATTTGAGTGGTTTTCGCCTAATTTACTATATAACCAGTTAATCCCTCTTACTTCTATGGTAATCTATGGATTATAATTTGAGTTTAGGTTAATTTGTGATAATTATTGATTTTAGATAGTAATTAAATTGATATATATATATATCTAAAATAGAATTGTCAATTGATTTTATAGTTAATAACAAATGATGATTTGTTAATAATGACCAAGCAAGTGAAACAAACAATGGATATTGAGGAAAACATATATAGGTTTTAGTTTGAATTCATAGACGGATGAGTGAATTAATGGAGACTAAAGTTAATGATTGCAAATTATATTAATCAGAGAATAAGTTAGAAATTAATGTAATTTATACATATATATCTTATATATAATGACATAGATGAAGAAAATGGTAGAAACGCGTATATGGAGACATATATAGGCAAAATGCATGATAAATACTATAGTAAATCATAGCAATTGTTTTTGAAATGATCTATAGAGTATTATGATACATCTTAGAGATTAAATATGATTGTTATATGAATTTAAATAGTCTGTATGAATGATTTAGTAAGAAATGGAAAACAATGTTTTGAACTACGAAATGAAGTATATTGAAATAAATATATAAAAATTGTATAAATATTATACAAAAATATTTACAAAGATCAAAATGATATTTCAAGTCATATTATTATTTTATTTTGAATTTGTAATGATTTTAAAGGTATTTTGAAGATATATATGTGAAATAGTTATACTTTGATTTCTAAGAACTAGTTTTGAAAACATTGATTTCCACCATGTTTCCAAAATGATTTCGTGGAAACTTTTTCATGAAATGGAAGCAGAAAAATATTAAAGAAATATTAAATTTGAAAAAACGAGTTGAAAATGCGATCAAAAAATGAGAAAGAAACAAAATAAAAACTGAAAATAAACAAATATTACACTGTCAATAGGAACATGATGCCCTTGTTCAATAGACATCCAATAATGCCCCGATGGACACATTTTTGGTCTGGTTTCTTGACCCAATAGGCCTAGACGATGGGGTTTCAACTGGAGTTTTGTTTTAGGGTATTTGGGAAACGCTTAAGCTACGGTTTTTGACTTGAATTCCATATTTGAATAAATGAATTTGAAGGGATGTTAAGTAGTGACATATAAGTAAATATGTTTATATGGATTATATGTATTGATATGGTTTCCTCGATTGATTGAATGGAATTTTTGGACGTATATATATGGATGACTGTGTATGTGTGGATATAGCATAGGAATAGTCAATTTTAATTTTTGGTTGTTTGACCATTGATATTGATATCGTCTATTGGTTATCATGGTAATACGATCACTCAAAGAGTGTAGAAATTCTAATGTACGTGTTGTTGTATGGAAATGATTCTTAAGCCGTGTATGGAGCTGTGTCCATTCGACGATTCAGCCATATGTTAATGCAGTAGGGTGCGCTCGGCTTTCTATATAGGTCAGACCATATCATCGACCATTGTAACTGTATTGGATTGGTAAATTGTTTTACGAAGTTAGCCAGTTGTTATTGTACTATTTGACTAACTTGTTAGATGCAGGTGAAACAAGAATAACTTATGATTGTTTACCATAGTTATCTTGGTATTATTTGGAAATGACTGGAGTATTTAGTAAAGTAGATGTATATCACTCACTAGACTATAGTCTGATCCTCTCCATATTTTTACAATTTTGCTTTATCACTAGGTTGAAGGAAACTAATGTGTTGCATCGAGTGACATTTGAAGGTATGGATAACGAAGGCATTACTTATGCATATAGACTTGTATATAAATAACCATCTGACATTGATACTGGTTGAGTTTATGTGCATACAGATACTTGTTGGGATTGGATTTGATGTACGTTATACTTTGAATATCAATTTCAAATATAGTGATATTTTAATATATTATATGTTGTTACCTTCCATTGTGACGTCTACTAATTATGTGTAAGTGTTGCATCGTGTGACATTTGAAGAGGCCTGACAACCTCTTACTGATGTAGTAGGTTAGTTGTTGGATCTTCTTGCTATCTCTGATCAAGGCAGTGTTGATCACATGGTCAGTCACTGCCATATGCAGGTACAAGTCCTCCCCATTGACAGGCTTGGACAATATCGAAGGAATAGCTAAGTGCGTCTTTAGCTCCTTAAATGCCTTAGTGCATTTATTCCAAGTAAACATCTTTCCCTTCTTGACGAGGTCGAAGAAAGAGAGACATCAGTCGGTTGCCTTGGACACAAACTAGCTCAATGCTACAACTATCTTGTTCAAGCCTATACTTGCTTGATGGTCCCGAGGACTTGCATATCTTGGATGCGTTGGATTATGTTAACGTTAGCTTCTATACCCTTTACGCTCACTACATAGCTAAGAATTTTACCAACAAAAGAGCATTTCTTCGGGTTCATATTGATGTTGTACTAGCACAGTTTGATGAAAGTCTTGGCCATTTTTTGTATATGCCCCATGTCTTTTTTATACTTTACCATCATGTTGTCTACGTACCCTTCCATAGACTACCTGATCTATTCTGAGAACCATTGATAGGTAGAGCCAACACTTTGTATTCAAAGGTCATGGCATGATAACAATATGGGCCGACATTCATGATGAAGGAAGTATGTTATTGTTTCGAGTTATGCAAGAAATCTGATTATACCTAAAATTGGCATCCATGAAGGTAAGGAGCTCATCTCTACTAGTTACATATACTTACTGATCGATGCGAGGTGGTGAAAAGTTGACTTTAGGGCAAGCTTTATTGAGCTTGGAGAAGTCAATGCAAGTTCTCCAAGACCCATTTGGTTTTTTGACCAGTACTAGTTGGCCATGCAGACCGAGTATTCCACCTCCTGGATGAAGCCATTTACTAACGCTTCTCTACCTCTTCTTTAAGAGCTCAGTGCTTTTCTAGGTTGAGTGGTTGATGCTTTCAAAAGATGGGGTTAGCTTTAGGATTAATATTTAGTGCATAGAAAATGATCCTGGAATCAATGTCGATCATATTAATGTGCTGTCATGCAAAGACGTCCTTGATCTGATGTAAGAAATTTGATCAACTCATCTCTAATTTTTAAGATGAGTTCTATGCTAATTTGAACTACTTTCCTAGGGTCTGCACAGTCTACAAATATCGACTCTAATGGAGTAGCCAAACAACCTTCAATATTTGAATCCCCAATGCGAACCTTCAATATTTGAATCCCTAATGCGAAGGTCGAGCAGGTCATCATTAAGATCTGAGTTGATCCTCAAGTCACATTATTCTAGCATGTAAATCATGCACTTTATGACATCCTTGGCCAGGAAAAATGGTTGTGCTCGAGTCAAGGGGTTTAGATTTCCCCTGGCTCTCACAAATGAGTCTGCTAGCATTAAGAGGGAAGGAGTTGCATTGTTGGATGTCCTCGCTTGCCATTGGGGTGCGACTTTCTCATTCCATACTGAGATGAGTTCTTTAGTTCTTTAGGTAGTGGCCAAGGAGATAGGATCATTGCCATTCCAGTCTTCATAATGGTAGGCGGTCCCGACATGAACTGGAGAAATGCAAGGTTCAAGGGTACTCTCAAGTGAGACATATACAGTTGATGTAACCTGACTGCTTTGGATGGTCCTGGCCTAAATTGGAGCACTAATAGGGTCAGGGTTACTTCAAAGTGACACACCATAAGTAGCTATATCTTCAAGGGCAAGGACGATCCTAACACGAGTGTAAGCATTGTTCGGATCGAGGGTAACACATTACTGGCCGCTATGATTTGATCATGTAGGTCATTGTCCAAAGGTGGAGATAATAATGTTGATACCTCAACTTCAGAGTTAGAGGCATTCTCGGCATGAACCTAAGTCCTGATCGACTTGAAAGTTCTCTTGAGTAACTCGATGTTGATAGTTGCAGGTTCCACTGAAGCATGAGGACACCCTTCTTAGCTTACCCGAGGAAGGTCCTATAACATTCCCTAGCTTTCTACCAATTTCCCTAAATTTCACAACCTTGCCTTGAATAGGGAACTTCATGATGAGCAGATTATACGATTGCGTCTAATTTTGCAAGTGTCATGTCGACCTATCAATGGATTGTAAGAAGATGCGCAATTAACTACTATAAATTTTACCTATATCTTTGCAGTAAGGTGCTCTTTTCTGAACATGGTTATGAGGGAGGTGTACCTATTGGGACAATGCCCACAACCCTAAAGTTGTATATAGGCAAGGCGTAAGGGGTGAGGCTGGAGGCAGGAAGCTTAAAAACATCGGAGAAAAGCTTGAATATGACATCGATTGAGCTACTCCATGCACGAAGGGCTGATGCATATTTGAGTTAGCCATTACAAGAGTGATGACCATTAGATCATGGTGGTGGTAAGAGACGGACTCCCTATCTTTGGCAGTGAATATGATAGGCTAATTTGTTTCTAACTTTGGTGCTTTGGATGCTTGCTGCTCTAAAGAATAAACCTGGCTAGCTGAGCCTACCTCTCTCTAATACTAGGACTATGCTCTGTGGTTGATTTTGGCCACATGTAGGTCCCTGCATATGATCAATATGTCGGTTATGGATTTGATGTTTTTTAGTTGCTGGGGTAGAGCCGGCTGGTTGTTATGTGCCATCCTTTGTTCCACTTGATGTTGAAGAAACTCTATAAGTGCTCCTTCCCGGATCAGTCTTTCAATTTCATCGTTCATTATATGGCATTCGTTTATGGTTGTTGATCCGATGGAACTCACAGTATTGTCTTTATCGTGAGGTTCCTTCCTTTTTCTGCCTCCTATGGCGGTCGATCTTTGGAATTTCACCCTATCACTGGTTGTAAGAGATATCGTTTCCATACTCTTGTTCATAGTAACATATTTAGTGAACCTAGACCAATATTAGGTGCCATCTTTTACTCGTCTTTTGGCATTGTTCAATCAACCATTGCTTCATCAGTTGGTACTTTCGTAGGGACCATCTTAACTGGTATGTAGAGGTTCATTATCGCTATTACCAAGATCAACGTCCTCCATCCTCAAATTTTTTTCACCCGTTGATAAAGTTAGTTAGGGATGTAGCCGGCTGTTGAAGTTCCTTCCACATCATCGACTTTTGCATGACCCCTGAGCATAGGGTGATAGCCAGAGTATTCTTGTCAGCACTCCTAGCCTATTGTTTATTAAAGCCGCTCACATACAGAGCAAGGCTCCGAAGTTGATGCTACCCGACTTTTGATGCAAGAACCAGCGGGTGGTGGTCCTGTGAGAGTGGAGGGGAAGAGTAAGTACTTTATTGAGTCAAAAAACTGGCTAGCACGGATAATAAAGTTGAATTAAGTAATGTGATCTAATGGGTCAGCACTACCATCGTACTTGTTAATAGGCAGCAAGGCATACCGCCTGTAGATGTAAGTGTTCAAGATTTCCTTAGAAAATGGCTCTTCATTCTCGTCATGAGAAAAAGCTTTGCCCTAGGCATTACGGGTTTGAATTCTGTTGACCTATTAGCGAAGAACGTTCATTTCCTCTCAAAGGCCAGCATCATCCTATTGTAGGAGTGTTTGGCCAAGAATAGTTGTATGCTCAGCTGGCACCTTAGTGGAATGAGAGACCGACGATGATAAGTTGATGAGGAACGATGGTGATGATGGATAGTTAGATTGGGTGACCTCCTCTCCCTATGCATGGAGGGCGACCATGGATGCCTAGCTTTCCCTTCTCTTGATCTAGACCCAGCCACACCCCTATGGGGCTGAGAATGTGCCAAGGAGGTCTTATGCTCTTTGTCGGTGGTATGAGCACCACCACTAAGATGCTCGAACCTCATATCTCGAGTCCCATCTGCCTCCTGAAGGTATTTAAAGGTAGATGGCCGTCCCACTAAAAAGGAACGGTAATTTCTTGGTTCCCTATGCATGAACATCTCTGGGTCAATGTTAATAGCATGACATGGCCCACATACATCATGTCTTCTTAGATAAGCATGAATAACCACAACCAGGGTTTCGGATACCACTCTATCCCAGGCCTCAATAGTGTTCATGAGGTCATAACCATTGGGAGGATGGGTTGGAGAGGAGTCAGTTTAGTCATTGGAGGGGCTAGTGGAACAAAGTTCACAATTTTCTGAGATCCAACCTCGCCCTCGGATCATTCATCTCGCAGACTAGAGTTACCACGTTTATTAATCCTTACAACACACTTTGCCACATGTTATTGCTGAGACCGGGGATGGGGAAAACAACACTGGTGACAGTGTGACTAGTATTCTCATGGTCATTAGAGTTGTTACATTCGTTTCACCTTTTGGATTCATGGGAATAAGCTAGAATAGATTTTTTATAAAGAAAAAGTGAAGAAAGATGAGGTCTTTTAGGGGGAGACCGTCATTCTAGCAACAAAATGTTGAACAAAAAATTTACCAACCTCAGAATTAGACTAATGTGCTTTTCTTAGCAAAGGTCACTTGCTAACACTACGCTTAAAAATGTAAAATGAGGAGTAAAACAAGAAATTTAAGTAAATGCCACAAAGATTTAAAGTGGTTAGGCTAAGATTTCCTACATCCACTATGAATATCTCATACTATGTTTCTCTTTTACAATTACAAGAAATCACAAGACAATAAAAATTTAAGCACTTAAGACTACAAATTTGCTAAACTCAAGAGCATTTAGGGTTTAATTTGCTGGATAGAGTAATTCTGCGTTAATTAAATAATAAGAATTCAACTAGATTTTAGCCTATTTAATGTTGTATGGAATGTGGTATTTATAGCAATTGAAATGGTAGTGGATGGCAGATTGTGCAATAAAATAGGTAGTAACCACTCTTGGCCATCGATTTGGTCGCATAGTTTGATGTAGAATGACTGTAAAGGCATTATGAATATGTGGTTGAGAAGCATGCTAGTTGTCACTCCATACCAAGCGTGGGTTTTGGGATGAGTAAGGTGGCTTGCTATAGGGGTAGGGTGCTTTTGGAAGACATGCTATAGTACCTAGTACAGTTAGGCTATACTATTTGTTGTTTACTTTTGCTTGTCTAGGTGGCAAAGCGGATGAGAACCTTCTTGTGCATAGTGGAGGTTGGTTGTTTATTACTGAGTTGAATATTACTAGGGACAAATCGCAAGGTATGTGCCGAACCAGTCATGGGATGACAAGATAGTTTTCCTAGGACAAGTCGAAGGTGGGTTGAGATGGAGTTGATCCAAAGACTGGTCGCGCTTGAGCTGGGCCTGGTCAGACTAGTTGGATGTTAAAGTCATCCTAAGTTGAGCTAGCCAACTATAGACTTGGAGTGCTCTTGAGTGAATTGTTTGGCATGGGAACAGACTGAGTGCGGGCCAACATGAAGCTATGTCAGGCTTAGGAGTGCTAGGCTAGGCTTAGGAGTTCTAGGCCGGCTTGAGTTGGGTCGAGCTTTGTTGTGCTGGTTAGGTTATTGTGCCTACGAGAAATTTGAGCTACATTATGCTTGGAAGAGAGGTCAATATCGGAGGAGGGATCTTCTCCGTGTTTTGCTCAAGCTTAATGTTTTCAATTTAGAGAGGTCGGTCGCCTTCTTACCTTCCATGGCAAGCGTCTTAGGCCCTTTTTCATCAATGATTATCAAGCCATCATCAAAGGAAATGTCAAAATCTTCCAAACTCTCCAAGGCCCCTATTTTCTCAAAGTCAAGGTCGAGGAAAGAACTGTTGGATAAGGAAGGAGGAAAAGCATTATGGTGATGTTGATTGACATGGTTGTAGAAGCTCTAGGACTTGAGACAATCATAACAGGTGGCAGAGGTAGCAACATCCGGAGTTGACCTGTAAGGCGACAAACAGAATGATAAAGTTTGTGATCTCCTCGGGAGAGATTTAAAGCCTCTCGAAGACCAAAGATGTTAAAGATATACCTCCTGCGGGAGAAGAGTCATGTGGAGGAGATTTATCGATTTCCCTTCCTTAAGAACATTAGTTAGTAGACGTAGAGCAGCGTGAATTGCCAATGCAATGAAGGAACTGGCCTAGGTTGTAGTGGGTTACATGGGTGAATTTTTTTAAAAAAAAATCATTTTTGGATCTTGTTGGTCCTATAAAGTTTAATTTATTTTTGATCCAATCTAAAATTTAATTTAAATAAAATATTTTTTTATTTAATTTATTAAATAATAACAATGGATTCATTTTGAATTATAATTAGTTCATCCAAATATACTCATATGTGTATTGTGCATTATGCATGTGAAACATGATATATTATGTACAAAGTAAATGTGTACTTGTATAGGTGTTGGGATTTACACCGTAAGAGACATATTGGCTATTTATATATACATTTCCTATCCAAAAAGTTATTTGAATTTTATATAAATACAAAAAAAAAATTAAATTAAATTATTTTGACCATGTCAATAATTTTGAAATTAAAACCATTTCCAAAATATCTAATTGTTCACTTAGTAAACAGATTTAAATCTATAATATAAAATTATATATATATATATAACATATAAATTCAAAATAAATTAATATAATAATTTAAATATTGTATAATTTACGAAAATAATATTATATATATTTATTTTTATATATATATAATTTTACACTAAAACAATTACTAAATTAAATATAACATAAATATATAATCAAAATCCTTTCGGCAAAATTAATTTTTTTTCATATGTAATAAAACTCAACTTTATTTTCAAAAATTAAAATATTTGTATATAAATATATTTACATATTAATATATATACATGCATATTATAAACAAGTGATTGGTGGTATGACACATTAATAGGGGTTCTAGAGGTCATGGGTTCAAGATCCTGAGACATCATAAGGAGTGCTCTACTTAATAAAGTGTCACTCTTGTTATAAAAAATACTATATTAAAATACAATATATAAAATATATCTATAAACAAGAAAAATATGTTTCGATTTTTTTTGCTGTCGAAAGTGGTATTATTTATAGTTACATTAAAATAATTATAAATATAAAATTACTTACATACATACATACACATACACACACACACACATATACATACACATACATACATATACACACACATACACATACATACATACATACATACATACATACATACATAAATATAACAAGTTTAAAATAATCAAAGCTATTTTAATGATAAAATAAATTAATAAAAATATTTAAAAATTCCATGTATACACACATATACACATACAAATCAATTTTTTAAACCTAATATCAAATTTAAAAATTGAAATTTTATGGATCTATATTTATATATGTACAAACATGCACATTTATGAATACATATATGCACAACGTATATGTATATAAATTCATTCAATGATGATCAAGATCTAAATTATCATAATAATATGAAATTGTAAAGTATAAAAGATTATCTTATAGATGTGGCCTTAGATTTGCACCATGATTGGTAAACGATCCTAGAATCGATCCTGATTCTAGCTCCTAGCATTACAATGGCTTGGAAAACCACACCTTTAATTTAATTTGGTATTAGTTAGATGAAAGTATTTTTGGCCTAGGCGTGATGAGATGGGTATTGTGGCTGAACAAGAAAAGAGGGACGGCTAAAAAAGTTAAAGAAATAATGAGGGGTGTTGTGGTCTATATAGATAGAGCGAAGGAGATATTTTCTCCTTGGTTTACTAAGTCTCTCCTTAATAATTCAAAATCCAACAATTAAATTTGAACTCCTCTTTGCTCTTCATTATGGCCGACCACATATGGGGTCATATAGGCCTTAAAACTAATGCAAACCAATTAACTTGTTAAACATATTTAAATCAAATTTAAATGCGCATCAATATCAAAAAATCGATTTGTAGTATATGGCACTTTTATATAACCACCCATTTAATTACTAATAACAACTAGAAAATACTAATGGAACCCAATATATCAAAATAAACAAATAACTAATGCTTTATAAATATTAATTTAATTAATCCATATAATAAGAAATAAAGTAAATCACGTGGTATTTTGGAAAATCTACCAATGAAGTTTTGTGGTTTGTAGGTGTAAATTCAATTAGCGAATAGTATTGAAAAATTCAAATATTAAAGTTCACTTATCACCTTAGTTAGCGGTGTGACGGTTTGGCTAAATATATCGCTTATACATCTTTATTGGAAAAGTCCTATTTTACAATTTCAAGTGGTGCCATTTAGTAATGATTATTTACACCAAATTTCTTTATCAAAACTACATTACTTTAGGACTTACTGAATTTTACTTTGATAAAAATTAAAATATCATCCACATTTAACTTGGTTAATCTAAATATAAAGTCCCTGGTTCAATAAAAATAATTAACATTAACCATACTTCTCTGGCCAGAGATGATGACTTTGAGTTGACTATAATTGATCATCATATTAACCGCATATAACTAAGGAGATGAATACTCTATTGAATGGCGTTTCACTTCGAATGCTTCAACTCAAACCCAACCATAGTCATTTGATGGATATCATGCTGTGATTTAATTATAATCAAAATGGAGTATCCATGTTGAAGTTTAACACTATTCTCAAGTTGAGAGAACTGTGTAATATCTTCACTTCGAGATTCTTTATTTGACATTAATTATATTAACCAATAGAAAATCTTGAGTAGGTCATTACATATTTATCTAATAATAATATGTACATAACCTCATTATGCCCTCAGCAGCCACGAGTAATTCAACCCAACATTTGGAGAGCGTTACATACTCTAGTCTCAATGGATGTATCGATATCCTGTCTTAAAACATCTTGGATAGGAATATTTAAAATAAAATTTATTTCTCACGTGACTAATTTACATTATAAATACTATCACATAATACATCATTTAAGGATTTAATATTTAATATATTTAAATTAAATAAATAATTAAAATATTACAATATGTAAGTAAACAACAGAAAGAAAACACCTTTTATTTTGAATGAGATTTTATTACAAAGTTAATAATTTTCAATAAATTACATAATTTCCCTAAGAGATACCCCTAAATCTATCAAACTCTCACTTGCTCTTAAGGCTAATTATGGAACCTCAATCCATATCTTCGATCAGTTTGTTGAGAACTGACCGAGCTAGTTTCATGAATAGATCTGTTATGTTGTCATTGGTATATACTCTATCGTTCATAACTTCTTTATTAGCGACAAACTCTCTAATAAGGTGGAACTTTCGAAGTATGTCCCTTGATTTCCTATGAGCTCTTGGTTCCTTTGCGATCTACATCACAACATTATTGTCAAAAACAATTTCACTGGATTCTCAGTGTTCGAAATCACTCCTAATTTATCCATATATTTGTGCACCCATACTGCTTTTTTAGCTGCTTCGTTGAGGAAGATGTATTCAACCTCTATTGTTGAATCATCTGTTCTTTCCTGTTTGAAACTTTCTCAACTAACAGCCCTACTATTTGAAGTATAAACATAACTGGATATAGACTCTCTATCAACGATATCACTTTAGAATCTGTATACCCCTCCATAAGGAGGTCTTCATTCCCGTATATGAGGACTAAGTCCTTAGTATTTCTCAAATACTTAAGAATACATTTTACAACTGCCAAGTGCTTCTTATCAGGATTAGAATGGTATAAACTTACACATGCTAATACATAAGACATCCAATCTGGTACTTAGCATAGCATATAATATGGAACTAAATGCATACGATATCTTCTTCTTACACTCCTCCTCGTCAATATAAGGAGCGTCCTTTTTAAAAGAAAGATTCTAAATTGCATTGGAACATTTCCACACTTGGAATTCTCCATATCGAATCTTTTCAGTATGGTATCTATGTACAGGGATTAGGACAATCCCAATAACCTCTTGGATCTATCCCTATAGATCCTAACACCATCTATGTAGGCAACTTCTCCCAAATTCTTCCTGAAGAAGTTCTTGGATATGCATGTTTCTTTTTTTGCAACATTGGGATGTCATTGCTAATCAGATGTAGTTCATCGACGTAGGGGACTTTGAACGCTATAGCATTTCCATGTTTTTTCGATATACGCACACTTCTATGTATTTTGATAAAAATCAAACTATTTGATTACTTTATCAAAAAACTTTTTCCAACTCCTTAAATTATTGTTAAGACCATAAATTGATCTTAACAATTTGCAAGCCTTGTCCTCACTCCCACCGACTTCGAAACCCTCGGGCTGCGAACTATAAACAATCTCTTCTAAATCACTATTTAGAAATGTTGTTTTCACATCTATTTGCCATATTTTGTTATCATAGGACACGATAATGACAAGAATTATCCAAATGGACTTAAGCATGGCTACGGATGAAAATGTTTAAATATAATCAATACCTTGAATTTGACGAAACCCCTTCAAACTAGCCTTGCTTTATAGGTCTCTACTGGTCCACCTACATTTAGTGTTTTCTTAAAAATCCACTAGAAGCCAATGGGTTTTATCCTTTCGGGTATGTTAGCCAGAGTCTAACTTTTTTGTCATATGGAACCCATTTCAGATTTCGTAGCATCAAGCCAAAGTGTAGATTCTTTACTCCACAGTGCTTGTTAGAATGGGAGAGGAGTATCGTCTTCTAAAACACAGCCTCTTTCTCTCCATCCACGAGAAAACCGTAGTATCTCTCTAGTATGTGAGATTCCCTATTAGACCTTCTAATAGGTTATGTGTTTTCGTACAATGGTGATTTTGATTCTCCTACTGGTTTAGCATCTAGGTTAATTTCTCGGATCTCATCCAAGTCTACAACTTTGTTGTTAATTTCTTTTGATAGAAATTCCTTTTCTAAATAGACAACATGGAAAAAACATTAACCTTTTATTCCTTTAGTCATCACAGATATTATTTCCATCAAACAAAAATTCATAATATTGTTATTATAATGAAAACCAAAACCAATTTCAACAATCTTAAAATAGACATAATACCGCAAACAAAGTTCTTACAAAATAGAAGTTAATTAAAACTAAATCAAAACCACTTGGCAAAAGTAAATGGTAGTATCTAACTGCAATTGCATCTATAATAGAACTATGAGCAACTGGAAAACTCATCTCACCTTTGCCACATACTATCTACTCCTACATCCCCTTAACAAACTATAGATATAGGTCCAGATATAATATATAAAACCCAAGATAACTTATTGATTGCAAAACTATTTTGATACATAAATATACTAGTAAGAGCACTAGAACCATTATCTTTCTTCTCTTTGTCAAGTTTCTAGTAATCTAAACATTTCTGCTTCCAATGCCCCTTCTTATTACAATGGAGACATTCACCCTTGTTGTTAGGAGCACTTTTCTTACGCTTATTATTAACACACTTTCTCTTCTTTAAACCATTCGAAGACAATGCCTTTCCCTTTATAGTGAGAACTGTGCCCTTATCTTTCAACGAGTAATCGACCGATCTCGACATTTTAAGTAGCTTCACGAGGTAGATATTCCACTGGTTCATATTGTAGTTCAATATGAACGACTAAAATCATTGAGTGAGCGAGCCTAAGATAGTGTCCCTTGCATCTCATTACTTATACTAACGTTTAGAAGTGAAAGCCTATCGATATAGCCTTTCAACATTAAGACATGTTTATCTATATGAGTGCCTTTCATCATCCTCGTATTGAATAGTTTCTTAGTAATTTCATACCTAATAGAACAAGATTGCTCCTCAAATAAAGCTTTGAGGCTATCAAAGATTTTATGGATAATCATGCTTCCATGTTGACTTTGCAATGGTTTGTCCAAGATTGTAACATCCCCTATTTGGAGGCCCAAAGCTAAGCGCTACAGATGCTGCAGTCATCCATAGTATTAACTTCCGGTGACCAAATACGGTAACATTAATGGTATCCATAATATCAGAAGCACATGAATATGAAACAAAATCACATATTTAAAAAAAAACTTTCTTGATTACATTACAGAAAACATGTTTCATATTCCATTACAGAATCCCAATCGTTTCCCAAGTTCAGATCAAATATAATTATTACAAAATACGCCAAGAGGGACATAAGAAGATGCCGCCCCCTTGGATGACCAGAGTACTAAATAGTCATAACTAACTTAATACAAAACAACAAAATAAAACAAACAGAACAACTCCTAAATAGCTAACTTCAGCCTCCTGCTCGTCTTCAGAATCTTTATTCGTCCACCTACTATAAACCTATAAATTCTTAACCTTTAGCCTACACAAATCAATTTTGAGTACTCAAGACTTTAAGGGAAAAATAAATAAACTTAGAGTCAGGCATAAAGCCTATTATGAATAATATTATACATCTCGGCTATACAATATTAAGTGAGACCACGCCGCCAGCGGAACGGGTTTCCCCTCACTAATATCCTTTTAAAACATATCTTTTGCAAATCTTAATCCTGCA
Organism: Allium fistulosum; assembly: GCA_030737815.1. Taxonomy (NCBI): domain Eukaryota; kingdom Viridiplantae; phylum Streptophyta; class Magnoliopsida; order Asparagales; family Amaryllidaceae; genus Allium; species Allium fistulosum. Next base: position 149,116,305 of record CM060908.1, read on the forward strand.
ACCAAAACTGGTTAAAACAATAATATCAATATCATGAAAGTATATAAACCAGGTAACAAATGGACTATCTGTCCGAACAATGTAGTTTTGTTTGGCTAACTACCAACCTTTGGCTGACTTGGGCCTACTAGACAAAATAAACAAATAATCTAACTTCAGTTAGATACTCTCTTCTGAACGGTCTGTCCCTAAATTACCTCTCCAGGATCAAATGATCCTAATGGTTTTGCGGGCTCACCAATAACCTATCTCGGTATGTAACATCCTTTTAGTCTTACCTGTGACAAAGCCCTACACACTGGAATTTTGGAATAAATTAGCTAAGGGCTAATAACTAATGTATAGGGCACGACCCTACACCAGTCCCATCTGGTATTCTAATATCTGAGTCATTTTACTTAGGGTTAACTTATAACAACCCGTATTTCGGGACTTAAAATTTGAATATTTAATTTATTTAAATATTCAGATTTGAATTAAAATATAATAAAAATCTATGTTTCAAATTTAAACTTGATTTCTAGTGACGTATTTTTAATTTAATTTTTTTAATTTTTCCATAATTTTTGATTTGGAAAATAAGTAAATTTTCATTTGATGTATTTACGGCAAAAGCTGGAATTTTGAAGAATTTAATATCTTTTTTGTTTTATTTTGATTTTGTGATCGTGTAACATTGTTATACGCGATCGTAATTCATTATCTGTTGATCGCGGCTCATAATCGGACGTGATCCGATGTGGTGGGGTACGACTATTCAATTTCAAAATGCACACACGTGAATGAATAGTGCAGCCAAATCAATTGTACTTAGCCACCAATTTGCCTTTCCTTTTTCCTACCTACTGTCGTGCCTTTCTTTTCCCTGCCTTGTACCTTCAGCCTCCTCAACAGCTTCTTTGTTCCTCCCTGTCAAAGGCTTGGGTATATAAATGCACTTTATTAAATCAGTTTTCATTTTTCTTTTTGAAGGTTGCTGCCATTGGTTTGGTCTTGTCCTTTCCCTGTACATGTTTTAACCATGAAACCATACACCTTCCTTACTTCAAAAATCATTACATTCCAAACTAATCACTTTTAGCTCAAATGACCAACACGAAAGTTGTTCGTGATCGAATCTAGTTTCTTCTAAAAATAGTTTCAGGGATTTTCGTCGAGTATTTGGAGAGATATCTTTAAATAATAGCAAGTGGTCGAGAAAATGATCGTTTTCGACGATCACGGTTTGGCGAACGGAGAGTACAGATGGGTTTGTAGAGGCGATTGGGGATTTTTAGAGGCATTCATGTGATTTCTAGTAGCTTATGTTGTCATAGGGAAGGAGATGATTGGAAAATGTTCGAAAAATAATTTCCAACGAACCGGTGGTCGATGGGCCGATCGGAGAAGTCGGGGAGGAGTATAGGATCAAGGCGGAGGTCGTGACCGTGGCCGATTTTTTTATTAAGGCTCTGGATCGATGGGAATTGTTGAGATTAGGGTTTCAGAGTATGTTTTGTTTGTTGGCGGGCTTGGTTGTAACTACGGCAAGGTGGAGAGGTCGAGCAGTGTCGCGTTTGGCATGAGGATAGTGGTCGCCGTGGGGGTCTCGATGGAAGAAACGGTGCGTGTTCTGGTGGTGCAAGGTGATCGTGGGAAGAAGTTTTGTCTGCCATGGCATTTTTCTCATTCGTGGCTGAAGCTTGCTCGAAAAGTGGAAACTGTGGGCAAGGGGTCGGAGGAGATGGCGGCGGTGTCATCGAGTCGAGCTCGAATTTTGGGGCTGGCGTGCGGCTTTGGTTCGTGCGTTAGGGGTTTATTTCGTGTGTGCACGTGCACGTTATGTAGGTGCCAGTTTCGGCTACAGGCAAAAGAAAAGAGGAGGAGGAAGAAGCTTGCTGTGGCTGGTAGTGCGGGTCTTATGCGTGTTGGACTCGGCCCGTTTTGCTATGAGGTGAGAAATCTTTTTTTAAATGTTTTAATGTATATGTAGTTGGTTAATTTTGAAATGATATATCTCGTTCATATGAAACCCGATTAACCCGCGGATTTTTGCGTTGGGTTCGTATGAACGAGTACAACATGATAGCATAATTTTTTGATAGCTTTGGACAAGTAAAAGTTTATGACATATTAAAAAGGATATGATTTAAATCACGTTATTTAAATAATAATGTCATTTAAATTTATATACTTTAATTATCGATGTTTATTTGGCCAAATAAATTACTGCTGAGTGAAACTGGATCGAATATGATAATTAAACATTGGTTTAGCGGAATAAAACATCGTTCGACTAATTAAAATTTTTGGCAATTAATTAGCAGAATAAATCCTCGTTCTGCTATTTTATAGTTTTGGATGTTTAAATATATATCGTAAATGATATGCCACTTTGAATTAGTGATATATCAACTAATGATGGTTAAGTGTTGGATTTATTTACATAGTCGTGGATTATGTAAATATCTGTTATTAACTTGAAAAGTTAATTAAATAATATGGTAACTTGTTTAAGTACCATGGTGATCGTTAAGCCTCTTTCAATTTTAAAATTAAAAATCCGGTTTGGTAGTTATTTTAAGAATAATTATTGTTTATTAATAAGATTTAAAGTAATAATTATTTATCAATAAGTTTTAAAGATAATTTATAATTATTTTAAATAATGATTAATTTTTTTTTAATATGATTCTTAAAAGTTTTTTCTTAATGTTATTTAAGAGTGGTTAACTACTAATTTAAAGTTATTTAGTTATGGTTTAGAAATGCTTTAATTGTATTTTTAATTAATTATTTAAATGATTATCTATACTTTAATTTTTAATTAAAGTTAATTAATTATAATGATTTAATTTATTTAATTATATTTAAAGGATAATTAATTTTTATATTAATATTAGTTTAAGGTTAATTAATTATTGTTTTAATAACGGTTTAAACATTTATAAATTTTTATATTAATATTATTTTTGAAATTAATCTATTAATACAATAATAGTGTTTGAAATTAATCTAATATATTATTAAATAGATTCTAAAGTTATTATTTTAAATAAGATTTGATTTAAATGAAATAGATGTTTAAATAGTAATTTGTTATTTAAAGCTATTTTAAATATATGTTTTATCAAGAGTACATATTGACTTAAAGAATCTTTTAAGGAGTTGGATTAAATATGGAAAGAGTTTTATATATTGCTTTGCATAATTATAAAGGAATTTTTAAATGAGTTTTAAAGAATCTGAGAAGGAGAAGTTTTATAAATGGAATTTTGAAATTTATTAAGGATGTTTTAAAGGGATTGGTATTTTAGGTTTCTCCATTAAGTGATATTTGGGTTTAATCATTTAAAATATGATTTCAAATTAGAAAATCTTTCTAAGTGTTGGTGAATATACCTTCCAAGTTTGAAAGTGAGATGGTTAAATATACTTATACTGCTGAGATAATTATATGGTTATATTTTTCTAAGTGTCAAAAATATAGTAGTTTGTGAATATATTTATGCTGTTGAGGTAAGTATATGGAAGTGATTTCCAAGTATTTGAAATATGATTTTAAAATAATGGAAGTTTAATTAAAATGAGGCTTACTGATTTCTATGGGAAATGTAATCTTTGTTTTGAATGGTTGTTTATTTGGTAGTTAAATAACCGACTATTAAATCTAGACCAAACGTAACTCTGGAAATATCTAGGAGAAACACGGGAATTATATGATACAGTTACCGTCGGTGGTGCTATACTATATGTGTAAACTCGTTTCGTTCTTCTAGGACAAATGATAAGGAAATCTATCTACAAACGGTTACGAGGCGAACACCGCTCTTATCATCGTCTGTTTATTTCCTTAAGAACAGGGGTTGAGTTTACCGAAATTATCGAAAGTTGTTTCGAAGAGACCGAGATCGGATCTATTTCCATTGGTTAAATTAACGTGATGGGTGTTCTCACTTTCTGTTTGGTGGCGAGCAAGAGACTCTTACCCCTACACGTCCCGGAGAGGTAGTATAAGGCCTTGATGGGTGGGTTTGCTAGGTGCTTACAGTCGCGAGGCTGTCCATAAAAGCATATTCGAGGTACCAATGTAATGCCACGGTGTTGCTGGGATGGATAAAAAACCTACCAGTGGTCACTGTTGATGGTTGAGAAGCCTAGACCATTACAGTTGGTATTAGAGCCTAGGTTGAGCGAACAACTAGGCTTGGTAGGGTTGACTCATTTGAGATAGGGTAAGTGAGACCCTAGGATGAGTTTGAGAGTATCTATATAAGAGCGCTTATTTGTTATTTTCATAAAAATATTTTGTATCGTGTTGTTTGATCGGTTGAGTGGCTTAAGAACTGTAATGACCCATCTCTCAGTCCACAGAAAGACGCATCATTATTAAGAAAGAAAGGGATAGAAAAGAGAAAATATAGGAAAGAAAGAACTAAACAATATCTGATTCTCACAGCGGAACGAATAAACTATATTAATCACATAGTTATTACATAATATACATTATCTATCAGAGTTACATAGCTTCAACATCACAAATTAGATAGTTATAAAGGCCTGTCTATCAATACAACTCAAGATACAACTCAGAGACACTAACACAGCGGAACCACAAATATCTATATACGCTGAAGCCTCATGCTCCAAATCTCCTCCATAGATTCGTCGAAGCTAACCTGAATCCCTTGGCTACTTGTAAAAATTTGAGTACCCAAGAGTTAAGAAAACAGAAAATAACTCCGGGTTAGACATGGGTCTGGTGTGAGTAAACGGTTAAGTTGTTTAACTTGAAAAGCCTTTGAAATAAAAGGTATCTCGTAAGACTCTCCACAAATAAACACGGACAATTTTTTCCCTTACGATAACCAAAAACATTGATAGGAAATCCAGTTATATTATAATAGTGTCTAAGGTTTTCAATATAAAATACAGAAATAGCTGGAATGCTTGCATCTCACGTTCCAACGTAGTTGGGCACAATCAAAACCGTACAGACACTTATTGGAGATTGGATTCCATACAATGGCAGGGCTACTGGGGTACCGCCCGTCACAGTACGTGGCCTAGATCACTGTACCGAGGATCCCCCTGATCCCCTGCAACACAAAGCCGGAGCTACCCCTTACTGGATAGTCCGAATAAGACAACCTCGCGGTTATGGCCAACAACCGCCCACACAGCCGAAATAAAAAGGGACCTCTAGACAGGGTAAAATCTCATCCTACTTGGGTGCTACCCACGTAGCCTTGCATGCACCTCCCCTGTTTTAGCCATTCCCGGTTGATGAGGCTTGAGGCTACGATTACCTTTTAGAACACATATCTTAGAATGCTCATCGTCCTCCAATGACGATGGTCTGATATCATTCATCCATACAAGTTCGTTCCGGGTTCGAACGAAACCGAAGGCATTATCTCGTTACACTCATTTTGGAATCACCCTCAGAGTTAACGACAATAATCCTTGCACTCTGACACTCCATCTCGATCTTCACTTGAGATTTCATGACCTATCGTTTAACTAGGATCGATGTGGTTTTCGGATAATCAAATTTGATATCTGATCCCGGTCTCATCGAAATCCAAACGCCGTCTTAAAGGTCAAGTTGTTTAAGGTTTAAACAATTTAATTCAATACTTTGAATTCACACAACATCCATCACAGATAAATATCACACATTTATCACAAATATATCCAATATCACATCACAGAATATCACAGATTATCATTCAATAGATATCAATCAATCCAGACATTCTACTCAAACAATCATCCAAACAGGAATTATTAATCCCTATTATAATTAATTAACTTAACTTAACTTAAATTAATTACTTAAGAATTAACCACCTAATCCTGCTTAATCAATCATTAATTAATTACACCATTTAATGAATTAATCATTCCTTAATTATCCTTTAAATCAATTAATTAATCCTTAATTACTTAATTAATTATCCCTTAATTATTAATTAATAACCTTAATTATTAATTAATAAAACTTAACTACATATTAATTAATTCTTAATTACTAATTAATCAATTCTTAATTACCCATTAATTAATCTCTAATTACTTAATTAATTAATCACTAATCATAACTTAATTACTTAATTAATTAATCACTAATCATTAATTAATTACTAAATTAATTAACCACTAATTATTAATTAATTATCTCTAATTATCTAATTAACAATCCTTAATTATAAATTAATTAACCTCTAAATTAATTAATAATAATCCTTAACTATTAATTAATTAATTTCTAATCAAAAATTAATATAATTAATTACACTTTAATTTCTTCATTAATTATCAAAATCTTAATTACCTTTAAGATAAATCATCATCTTTATTAATTACTTAAACATTTAACCTTTAATTATCTCTTAATTATATTTATAAAAATTAAGTCTAAAATACCTTAAAGTTTAATTTAACAACTTAAGTTAACAAACATATAATTTCTTAATCAAAGGTTTAGGAAAACATTTATTATAGGAAGAAAATTATTTAAGAAAAGTTTAAAAAAAACCATTTTAAATTTCAAAACTTTACTTTATAAAACCTTTAAAACATGATCAAAATCCTTCTATTCCCTGCTTCGGGTTAAACCCGTTATTTACTCGAGTTCAACTTCGAGATTTTCCTTCATCTTTTTTTACCGAGTTAAAACTTAACCACATATATGCTACACTCACGCACACGAGAAGAGACACGAGCAAATCATTCTTCAACCCGAGAACACCTTCGAGTCGATCACTATCCAAAACATAGACACGCAAAACTTTTGCCGTGCACGTGCACAGTGCCACGGCGGCGCTCCGGCGTACCTCACCGCCTCCGTCAAGTCGCTGATCGTCATGACAAACACCTCCGACTATCGATTCGTCACCAACACACACAAAATCAAAGACGAACTTTCCAGTCGAACCTGAAATCTCGACATCACCAGAAAATCCTCTCGACACCGCCATTCCGACCACCGGACCCTCCCAAACTCAGGTCACAACATCGTCAGCCTCCACGCTACAATTCCCCAAGCCCAGGTGAAGCACGATCACCCCTAGGCACCGCGGCGACCACAATTCCGACCTCGACTACATTTGGGTTTTAAACCCTAGTTTCACCCACCACCGACGCCACGTCGATCGATTTCCACTCCCACTATTTTTCCCGACCTCGCCGAACCTTCCTCCACCTCCAGTCGAAACACCGACCACCATAGTTCCTCCGGCCACCAGAAATTGCTCGAAAACCATATTCTGGTCATCACCAAAATGCACACTCAATCCTAAACTAAAAAATCTTAAAAATCATATTATCCAGAGCTGATTCGAGTTATATAATTGAAACAACAAATTATAATACTTGATTTTAACATACTATTAAATTTTCTACTGTATCATCTTGATTCCAGGAGATTTCAATCTTAAAATACTTGAATCTATTTTTAAAATCTAGATTAAGTTTAAACTAAACTATCTTGTTTGAAAATCCAAGCTTAACAGTGATTAGATAAGAAGTTTTGAATTTTTTTGATTCATTTTTAAATTCTGTAACTTGAAAACAGAGAAGCACAGTCATGCCCATACATGTGTAGTTCAAACACAAACAACATACGGTATTTACACTTGTATATATACATGCAACACAATTCTTCATCATAGAAATTCACATGCAACATACATTTATTTACTTAAGCTTTTTAAATAAATGTTTACTCACCAGTTAAGGATGAACAGAGATATTGAAACAGTTTGAAACTCTGAAAACTTGAGTTGCTTTTGATCCCTGAAAGCTTGTTACAAGAAATCCTTTTGTTGTTGAGATGATCTAAGCTTTGAAATTTGAAACCTTGCTTGATTGAGTTTGCTTGAATTCTTGGATTTTGTTTTATTGGAATTTGCTTTACAGGGTTTTAAGTACAAGCTATTTCTTTTTCTTAGTTTTTAGAATAAGGATAGGAAAAGGAAATGAAGATGAATGATATATGTTTATATAAGCTAAATTAGGTTTTTATTAAAAATAAAAGAAAATTAGAATAAAAATTGACACTTGTCTTAAAATCTAACACATGTCATTTATATTAATTAATCACCCTACACTTGTAATTGAAAAGGTTTATATATTAACATTTGTAATTTTGCATGCATATATTAGTTTTTAAATGGTTTATAAAGCTTTTAAAATTAATTTACTAATTTATAAATACATATCTTAATTCATATAAATAAAATCCTTTAAAGAAAATAATATAAAACAAATTATATTCTAAATAAAATTACATATAATATATTTTTAAAACCAAATTATCCTAAGATATCTATCCTTTGAATTTCAAATTCAATTTAAAATCCAAATTAAAAATTAACTTATATATATACATTTAAACAAACACAAGTTTAATTTGAAAATAATAATTCTATTTAAAGCCTTAGATATACATATAAACAATCATTATTATTATTGTTTGAAAATAACAATTTTACCAATTTTAAATAATTTATAAAGGAAATTACCACATTTTAAATTGCTTGAAATTCCGGGATATCACATTCCTCCCCCCTTAAAAGAATTTCGTCCCCGAAGTTTAAAAACAAAGATAATTTAATAATCCAATAAAAGGTTTTAATTTTCAATCAACAAAGCATACATTATCAACCATATACTAACAACCATAGCAACCAATTCATTCAAACAAACAAATCTAACTATCCCGACACAATTCAGGATAGGCCTTCCTAATACTATCTAGAGTTTCCCAGGTACAAATCACTGGGATCCTCGCCCTACTGCATCATAACTAGCTACACTACTCTGATCTTGAGCTCCTCTCATCTTAATCTGCACAGGATATCTGACCACAGTCAAATCCGGCTCAACTTCCAAATCCTCCTGAACTGCTAATTTCTCAACTAGTGATGGATCAAGCACGTACTCCCTCAGATGAGATATGCGAAATACACTGTGAATCCCAGCCTTCCGATCTGGCAATTCAATATTGTAGGCCAAAGTACCAATCCTTTCGAGAACACAGAAAGATCCAATATACCTCGGAGCTAGCTTTCTAGTCTTATCAAATCTTATTGCTCCTTCAATGGAGAAACCCTGACAAAAAAAAAGTCTCCAACTTCGAATTCCAAATTCCTATCTCTTATCCGCATAACTCTTCTGACGATCCTAGGTTGCCTACATCCTTCTCTTGATCAACTCAACCTTCGCCGATGCCTCTCGAATCAAATTTGGACCAAGAATAGGACAATCTCCGGATGAACTTCCTGTAGGGGTCTACGATTGCTTCCACTCTAGAACAGCTGCTACCTCCTCCTGAGATACCTCAATCCTATGCAAAAGATTACTCAGGTGAACTCCGAAACTATCGCAAGTCACTCTTGCAATCCTTCCCAGTTTAGTTTCCAAAGATATTGTTCTGTCTTCACAAATCAGAAAAGCTTAATCTTATCTAACCAATCCATCCAAACTAAGGTCAAATTCCTCAAGAACACCTTTGCTTATCAGCAGAAACTGTCGGTCCACCTTTAATAGCAACACCCTGATCTGCTGAGCTCTCTGAAGAAGTGGGCAAGCTTCACCAAATGTCCGGCTGCTGATAGAAGAAACACAAAGACTTCTGAACCATCGATGAAACAGATCCACTCTACTACTTCTGAATTCCACCTCTAGGACACTGCTAAGCCAGATGACCTTCCTGTTGGCACACAAAACACTTCCGAGCTGCACTGCTGCCACAGATGCTAAAGACTTCTTATCAAAAAGCTCCTCGAACCACAAAGCCATCAACCAATTCCATAAAGAACCCTAGAGATGGGCAGACATCTTCTCAAGAAACTCGGGCCTCAAACCCAGCACAAACATCTTCGAAAACATCCATGGATACCGTGTCTCACCATGCAGCTGCTCCTTCCTGAAGTTGCCAAGAGACCATCACTCGCTTCTGCTTATCCAACAGAACCAAACTCTTGAAAATCCGCTCTCCCGAGCACAACCAAACTTGCACTTCAAAGATGAACTCTGAACCTTTAAAAATAACTTCCCTCCGAGATTTATGAAATCCTTACACCATGCTGCAAAGCTCACTTGAGACGGTATTGGGTTTATAGCCTCGGTAGATACTCTTCCAACCTCAACATTCGGGCCTCTTCCATTTGTGGTAGTCATGCTACACACACCACTGCCCTTCTACCACAAGAACTCAAGTGGGTGACCCGAACAGATAACCCAACAATCAGGTAGTTATATATATATAAATACAAATACGCTCTCTCAAGATAAATATCACTCCAAAGCCTAGGTATTATCTCAACCTAGAGCTCTGATACCACTGTAATGACCCGTCTCTCAGTCCACAGAAAGACGCATCATTATTAAGAAAGAAAGGGATAGAAAAGAGAAAAGATAGGAAAGAAAGAACTAAACAATATCAGATTCTCACAGCGGAACGAATAAAATATATTAATCACATAGCTATTACATAATATACATTATCTATCAGAGTCACATAGCTTCAACATCACAAATTAGATAGTTATAAAGGCCTGTCTATCAATACAACTCCAGATACAACTCAGAGACACTAACATAGCGGAACCACAAATATCTATATACGCTGAAGCCTCATGCTCCAAATCTCCTCCATAGATTCGTCAAAGCTAACCTGAATCCCTTGGCTACTCGTAAAAATTTGAGTACCCAAGAGTTAAGAAAACAGAAAATAACTCCGGGTCAGACATGGGTCTGGTGTGAGTAAACGGTTAAGTTGTTTAACTTGAAAAGCCTTTGAAATAAAAGGTATCTCGTAAGACTCTCCGCAAATAAACACGGGCAAGTTTTTCCCTTACGATAACCAAAAACATTGATAGGAAATCCGGTTATATTATAATAGTGTCTAAGGTTTTCAATATAAAATACAGAAATAGCTGGAATGCTTGCATCTCACGTTCCAACGTAGTTGGGCACAATCAAAACCGTACAGGCACTTATTGGAGATTGGATTCCATACAATGGCAGGGCTACTAGGGTACCGCCCGTCACAATACGTGGCCTAGATCACCGTACCGAGGATCCCCCTGATCCCCTGCAACACAAAGCCAGAGCTACCCCTTACTGGATAGTCCGAATAAGACAACCCCGCAGTTATGGCCAACAACCGCCCACACAGCCGAAATAAAAAGGGTCCTCTAGACAGGGGAAAATCTCATCCTACTTGGGTGCTACCCACTTAGCCTTGCGTGCACCTCCCATGTTTTAGCCATTCCCGGTTGATGAGGCTTGAGGCTACGATTACCTTTTAGAACACATATCTTAGAATGCTCATCGTCCTCCAATGACGATGGTCTGATAGCATTCATCCATACAAGTTCATTCCGGGTTCGAACGAAACCGAAGGCATTATCTCGTTACACTCATTTTGGAATCACCTCAGAGTTAACAACAATAACCCTTGCACTCTGACACTCCATCTCGATCTTCACTTGAGATTTCATGACCTATCGTTTAACTTGGATCGATGTGGTTTTCGGATAATCAAATTTGATATCCGATCCCTGTCTCATCGAAATCCAAACGGCGTCTTAAAGGTCAAGTTGTTTAAGGTTTAAACAATTTAATTCAATACTTTGAATTCACATAGAATCCATCACAGATAATTATCATACATTTATCACATATATATCCAATATCACATCATAGAATATCACAGATTATCATTCAGTAGATATCAATCAATCCGGACATTCTACTCAAACAATCATCCAAACAGGAATTATTAATCCCTATTATAATTAATTTAATTAACTTAAATTAAATTAATTACTTAAGAATTAACCACCTAATCCTGCTTAATCAATCATTAATTAATTACACCATTTAATGAATTAATCATTCCTTAATTATCCTTTAAATCAATTAATTAATCCTTAATTACTTAATTAATTATCCCTTAATTATTAATTAATAACCTTAATTATTAATTAATAAAACGTAATTACATATTAATTAATTCTTAATTACTAATTAATCAATTCTTAATTACCCATTAATTAATCTCTAATTACTTAATTAATTAATCACTAATCATAACTTAATTACTTAATTAAATAATCACTAATCATTAATTAATTACTAAATTAATTAACCACTAATTATTAATTAATTATCTCTAATTATCTAATTAACAATTCTTAATTACAAATTAATTAACCTCTAAATTAATTAATAATAATCCTTAACTATTAATTAATTAATTTCTAATCAAAAATTAATATAGTTAATTACACTTTAATTTCTTCATTAATTATCTAAATCTTAATTACCTTTAAGATAAATCATCATCTTTATTAATTACTTAAACATTTAACCTTTAATTATCTCTTAATTATATTTATAAAAATTAAGTCTAAAATACCTTAAAGTTTAATTTAACAACATAAGTTAACAAACATATAATTTTCTTAATCAAAGGTTTAGGAAAACATTTATAATAGGAAGAAAATTATTTAAGAAAAGTTTTAAAATAAAACCATTTTAAATTTCAAAACTTTACTTTATAAAACCTTTAAAACATAATCAAAATCCTTCTATTCCCTGCTTCGGGTTAAACCTGTTATTTACTCGAGTTCAACTTCGAGATTTTCCTTCATCTTTTTTTTACCGAGTTAAAACTTAAACACATATATGCTACACTCACGCACACGAGAAGAGACACGAGCAAATCATTCTTCAACCCGAGAACACCTTCGAGTCGATCACTATCCAAAACATAGACACGCAAAACTTTTGCCGTGCACGTGCACAGTGCCACGGCGGCGCTCCGGCGTACCTCACCGCCTCCGTCAAGTCGCTGATCGTCACGACAAACACCTCCGACTATCAATTCGTCACCAACACACACAAAATCAAAGACGAACTTTCCAGTCGAACCTGAAATCTCGACATCACCAGAAAATCCTCTCGACACCGCCATTACGTCCACCGGACCCTCCCAAACTCAGGTCACAACAACGTCAGCCTCCACGCTACAATTCCCCAAGCCCAGGTGAAGCACGATCACCCCTAGGCACCGCGGCGACCACAATTCCGACCTCGACTACATTTGGGTTTTAAACCCTAGTTTCACCCACCACCGACGCCACGTCGATCGATTTCCACCCCCACTATTTTTCCCGACCTCGCCGAACCTTCCTCCACCTCCAGTCGAAACACCGACCACCATAGTTCCTCAGACCACGAGAAATTGCTCGAAAACCATATTCTGGTCATCACCAAAATGCACACTCAATCCTAAACTAAAAATCATGATTTTCGTCTTAAAAATCATATTATCCAGAGCTGATTTGAGTTATATAATTGAAACAACAAATTATAATACTTGATTTTAACATACTATTAAAATTTCTATTGTATCATCTTGATTCCAGGAGATTTCAATCTTAAAATACTTGAATCTATTTTTAAAATCTAGATTAAGTTTAAACTAAAATATCTTGTTTGAAAATCCAAGCTTAACAGTGATTAGATAAGAAGTTTTGAATTTTTTTGATTCATTTTTAAATTCTGTAACTTGAAAACAGAGAAGCACAGTCATGCCCATACATGCGTAGTTCAAACACAAACAACATATAGTATTTACACTTGTATATATACATGCAACACAATTCTTCATCACAGAAATTCACATGCAACAGACATTTATTTACTTAAGCTTTTTAAATAAATGTTTACTCACCAGTTAAGGATGAACAAAGATATTGAAACAGTTTGAAACTCTGAAAACTTGAGTTGCTTTTGATCCCTGAAAGCTTGTTACAGGAAATCTTTTTTGTGTTGAGATGATCTAAGCTTTTAAATTTGAAACCTTGCTTGATTGAGTTTGCTTGAATTCTTGGATTTTGTTTTACTGGAATTTGCTTTACAAGGTTTTAAGTACAGGCTATTTCTTTTTCTTAGTTTTTAGAATAAGGATAGGAAAAGGAAATGAAGATGAATGATATATGTTGATATAAGCTAAATTAGGGTTTTATTAAAAATAAAAGAAAATTAGAATAAAAATTGACACTTGTCTTAAAATCTAACACATGTCATTTATATTAATTAATCACCCTACACTTGTAATTGAAAAGGTTTATATATTAACATTTGTAATTTTGCATGCATATATTAGTTTTTAAATGGTTTAAAAAGCTTTTAAATTAATTTCCTAATTTGTAAATACATATCTTAATTCATATAAATAAAATCCTTTAAAGAAAATAATATAAAACAAATTATATTCTAAATAAAATTACATATAATATATTTTTAAAACCAAATTATCCTATGATATCTATCCTTTGAATTTCAAATTCAAATTAAATTTAAAATCCAAATTAAATTTAAAATCCAAATTAAAAATTAACTTATATATATACATTTTAACAAACACAAGTTTAATTTGAAAATAATAATTCGACTTAAAGCTTTATATATACATATAAACAATCATTATTATTATTGTTTGAAAATAACAATTTTACCAATTTTAAATAATTTATAAAGGAAATTATCACATTTTAAATTGCTTGAAATTCCGGGATATCACAAGAATTCTAGTCGATGCGTTTGGCCAACGTTATCGATAGTGATTCCCTAATCACTCGAACAAGACCAAACTAACACAATATTGATTGTTAAAATGGGTAAATGAAATAATTTTACCCAAAATTATATTTTATATATAATAGAAGTATCTTTCCCAAAAATTTATTGTAGTTATTCTTGGTTATGCTTGGTAGATAGGAAATGTTAGTATTCCATCATTATCATCTTGGATTTGACTGATCATGCTCGCCCATTTCTGAGCATCGACTATTATCGGTTAATCTATCTTGAATCTTCCTTTCTGAAATCTAGATTTGGTAGATAGGAAGTTTGGAAACATTGAAACGAATACCTTTTGAATTAAGTTTCACACTTTGAATATAAGGCGTTCGTTGTTAATGTTAAGAAAGATTTGATGTCTAAAGTTTGTTATTTAATAGAAAATTTGAATATTTCAAAAAGAACATTTTAGACAATTTTATATAAAGGAATGATTTGATAAAAATTAAGTTTAATAACTGCTGTTTTATTTAAAAACAAAAATTGGAATATTTTGAAACAAATATTTTGGAAATGATTGAATATTAAAGTTAGTTGTATTTGATTGGGGTTTTATAAAAGAAGTTTATTAGAAGAAAACTTAAATATTTCTGAAATAATACTTGAAAGATGATTTATATTAGGAAGCTAGAATATTTGAGAATGATTTCCTTTAAATGGGGAAATTTTATAAATTTGATTTATAAAAATGTATGTATAAATAAAGGAATTCGAGAGTCTAAATCCCAGTGATTTTGAAAAAATGGTTTTCATGGTTTACAGGTTAATAATAGTAATTGAAAATGTTCTTGGTATAAAACATTTCTAAGTAGGCAATTGCTACCATTAGGACCTTGCTATATAATTGTTTAGATAAAACAATTTTTGATTTGATTCCAAAAGTATGGTTTGATTTACTATAAGGTAAAAGTGTATATTATTATTTCAAATGATTATGGAGAAAGGAAATAATAATTTATTTGAGATAGCTTTGGATCTTTAAGTGGTTTTTGGTGTATCGACAATTTGGAAATAGTCGCTTAGAAATATATTTAAGTATAAATATCTTTGAAAGGAATTTTATAAAAATGTGTATTTCTTTGGATTTTGGTTCAGAGAATAAGTCCCGATTTGTTTTGTGATGATTAGAATAATCTTCTAAGTGATGATCGGATGTTTGCTTAGGTGAACGGTACCGTGCACTTAGTGAATTATTCTCTTTGTCACTGTGCGGTCGGAACGAGTTTGAATCCGATCGAATCCAAAGCAAATTGGAATTGGATATTTCATTGAAATATTTTGCTGGAAATATATTTATGATATTGTTCCAAAATGGGTTTGAAAGAAAGAAGTGATTTCTAGTTAACTAGTTCGAGTGGCTCGGAAATGACTAAAAATGGGTAAGAGATACGTTCGGATGGTAAACGTTTCTCTTGAGTATTATCCTTCTTGTGAGAAGTGTATGATACTGTTTAGTAGTACTCAGTTCCTTGGTATACTTTTGGGATTACTCGAGCTATATATATTTGTTATGGATTAGAATATATAATACTATTTCAAAAGTTTTGAAATAAATATCCAAGCATTTGACCCCTAAGTTCCAAAGCATATGGTGCGGTTTCAAAGAGAGTTTTATAAGTTTTACAAATTAAATGGAGTTATATGAAATGTTTTTCATAAATAATTAATGAGAATAGAATTGGTATTAGAAATAACCAATTAAATAAGTGCATAGAATGGACAAAGACCATTTCTCTTTCTCATATAGTTCTCGATCAAACATTCGAGTATAATGCTCTGAAACATTCCACACTATTCCAAATAAAGATCTATTACTCGATTTTTGACGGCGAGCACTTGATGAGGGATCTTGATATGGAACTAAGGTTTCCTATCATAGCTACAACTATGTAAGGAGAGCAGAGGTTCCTAATCTAGGAGCCTGATAAAGGTCCGCACTAATAAATCGGGTGAACGATACTGGTTTGGAAGTAGAGTCATGTATTCGAGTGGTGATCAACTCCAATTTTGTATATGGATAATCTATGAATATCATGTAGGCTTATGAATAGCATTGGGTGTTCGTGTGCTGGAATTTCGGGGATGAAATTCTTTTTAAGGGGGGAGAGTGTAACAACCCGTATTTTGGCACTTCAAATTTGAATATTTAATTTATTTAAATATTTGGATTTAAATTAAAATATAATAAAAATCTATGTTTCAAATTTATACTTGATTTCTAGTGGCGTATTTTTAATTTAATTTTTATAACTTTTCCATAATTTTTGATTTGGAAAATAAGTAAATTTTCATTTGATGTATTTACGGCAAAAGCTGAAATTTTGAAGAATTTAATATCTTGTCTGTTTTATTTTGATTTTGTGATCGTGTAACATTGTTATACGCAATCGTAACTCATTATCTGTCGATCGCGGCTCATAATCGGACATGATCCGGTGTGGCAGGGTACGGCTATTCAATTTCAAAATGCACACATGTGAATGAACAGTGCAGCCAAATCAATTGTACTCAGCCACCAATTTTCCATTCCTTTTTCCTACCTACTACCGTGCCTTTCTTTTCCCTGCCTTATACCTTCAACCTCCTCAGCCGCTTCTTTGTTCCTCCCTGTCAGAGGCTTGGGTATATAAATACACTTCATCAAATCAGTTTTCATTTTTCTTTTTGAAGGTTGATGCCATTAGTTTGCTCTTCTTCTTCCCCTGTACATGTTTAAACCATGAAACCATACACCTTCCCCACTTCAAAAATCATTACGACCAACACGAAAGTCATTATTCACCTTAGCTTTGAGATCAAGGAGTTGAGATTTGAGAATGGATTAGTGTTGATTTAGCTTCTTTCTTTAGCTTATCTTCCTTTTTTTCTTGCTTAATGGTGGTCGGCCTCTATTTTTAATTTTTGTTAATGAATGTGTAAAATGAATACGGCTTAAGGGTTTAGGGTATTAGAATGTGTTTTTTCCTATTTTTTCCCCTTATCTAACTTCCCTTATCTAATTCATTCTATTTCATATTATTTACTAATTAACAAGGTACGTCTACCCCTTAGTTTACACAAATCTCAATCCACTAATCATTACATTATTTTATTTAACCAATTAAATATCCTAAATAATATTACTAAAAATTAGGGTCGTTACAGACTCCCCTCCTTAAAGAATTTTATCCTCGAAATTACGATAAGGTACTCGACAAATCAATCAAAAAGGTAAAACATACCATCAAATAAATCAGGATAAACGTCTCTAATCCTGCTCTCAGTCTCCCAAGTACAGTCTCTTTCATTGTCACTCCATTGGACTTTAACTAATATGACTGTCTTGTTCCTTAGCCTCTTCTCATCTTTCGCGACTATATGTACTAGCTTCCTAACTATAGTCAAATTTGGCTCTACTACAAAGTCCTCTAACACAGTCGGTGCTATAGTAGTCTTCAAATCTCGAATACACATTCTTAGATGAGAAATATGAAAAACATCATGGACTACTGCCAAACTGTTTGGTAATTCTACTCGATATGCGAGTTTCTCGATCCTCTCTACAATAGGAAAAGGTCCTACAAATCTTGGTGCCAATTTCCCTGATTTTCCAAATCGAATCACAGCCTTCATCGGTGACACCTTAATAAAAACTTGATCTCCAACGGAGAACTCTTAGTCTTTCCATCTTCTATTTGCATAAGTCTTCTGCCTAGACTGAGCTTCCTTCATCCTATCCCGAATTAACTCAATATTCTTTGCAGCTTCTCTAACTAAATCCGTACCAAGAATCAACTTATCCCTGGTCTCTAACCAACAAACTGGTGATTTGCATAGCCTTTCATACAAAGCTTCAAACGGTGTCATCCCTATACCAGCCTGATAACTTTTGTTATATGAAACTTGACTAAGTATAGATGATCTTCCCATGATCCTCTAAAATCTAACACACAAGCTCATAACAAATCTTCCAAGACTTTGTTAACTCTTTCCGTTTGCCCATCAGTTTGTGGATGGTAAGCGCTACTCATCTTGAGCTTGGTTCCTAAAATCTCCTGTAGACTCGTCTAGAACTCACTAGTGAATAATAAATTTCGATCACTTACGATACTACTAGGAATTCCGTGCAGTCTAACTATATTCTTCATAAACGATTTACCTAAAACAAGTGCCATTCTAGTTGATTAATTAGAATGAAATGGGCACTCTTGGTCAACCTATCTACTATGACCCATATACTTTCATTTCCTCTATTAGATCTTGGCAACCCGTCTATGAAATCCATAGAAATAGAATCCCACTTCCAAACTAGAATATCTAATGGTTGACACAACCCACTTGGTTTCTGATGTTCGGCCTGTACCAGTTGGTAGTTCAAACACTGCTTTATCCATAAGCCTACATCCCTCTTCATTCCTTCCCAGAAGAAATTCCTCTTCATGTCCTTATACATCTTAGTTCCTCCTGGAGGAATAGTGAACTTCGAACAATGGCATTCCTCCAAAAACTCTTTCCTTATGTCTCCTACATTCGGAACAAACAACCTTCCTTTCTTTCTCAACCACCCGTTCTGGTCAAGACCAAAATCCTTTAAGTCATCGTTCTCTGTTCCATCCCTTAACCTTCTGATCTGTTCAACTAGTAATGGATCCTCCTTCTATTTAGAAGCAATCTTTTCGATCATAACCGATCGAACTTCTAAACATGACAACATAGCAGTTTCTCTACTAGACTCAGCTTTAGATCTCCACTGCACTCTGTAAGTTGTCAACGTTTCCAAATCTTTCCACTCAGCTATCATTGCCAACACTGCATTCTGATGTTTTCTGCTAAGTGCATCTGCCACCTTATTGCCTTTCCCTGGAGTGTATTCGATTCCAAAGTCATAAGCGGCTAAAAATTCTAACCACCTCTGCTGTCTCATATTCAGTTCCTTTTGAGAGAATAAATACTTCAACAACTTATGATATATATAAAGCTTAAACCTCTCCCCCAAAATTTAATATCTCTGCACCTTATATCACCATAGCTAATTCCAAATCATGCGTTGGATATCTAACCTCATGCGGTCTAAGCTATCGAGAAGCATAGGCAATCACTTTACCTCTCCGCATTAACACAACTCCTAACCCAGTTCCACAAGCATCGGTATACACTACTAAATCCTGATTTCCTTCCGGAACAACTAACATAGGTGCATTAGTTAATAAGAGTTTCAGCTTCTGGAATGCCTCCTCACACTTGTCGGTCCAAACAAACTTCACATCCTTTGGCGTTAGCTTGGTCATTGGTGCTGCTATCTGCAAAAAAAAACCTTAATGAACCTCCTATAATATCCAGCCAATCGAAGAAAACTCTTGATCTCGGTCACTGTCTCGGGTCTCTTCCAATTATTCACTGCTTCAATCTTAGTCGAATCTACAGACAACCCTTCCTCCGGGACTACATGACCAAGAAACTTCACATCCTTCTTCCACAAATGACACTTCAAAAACTTCGCATTCAGCTGATGCTGTCTCAACGTCTCAAGCACCAGTCTAAGATGAACTTTATGCTCTCTTTCATCCTTAGAGTATATCAAAATATCATCTATAAATACCAACACGAATCTATCCAAATGCTCTTGGAAAATTCGGTTCATCAAATCCATAAAAAATGCTGGCGCATTAGTTAGTCCGAATGACATCACTAACCATTCGTACGATCCATATATGATTCTAAACGCCGTCAAAGGAATAGTAACATCTGCTACTCTAAGCTGATGAAAACCTATTTCTTGATCCAATTGAGAAAATACCATAGCTCCACTTAACAGATCGAACAAATCGTCAATTCTAGGCAACGGATATCGATTCTTTATCGTCTTCTCATTCAACTTACGATAATCGATACATAACCTCAACGATCTGTCTTGCTTTTTGGCAAACACTATGGACGCTCCCCAAGCTGAACTGCTTGGCCTAATAAAAATTCTTGCCTTCCAAATCCACCAATTGCACCTTCAACTCCCTCATCTCTGTAGGCGTCATCCTGCTTGGCGGTCTTGTGACACACCATATTTTTAGTAACATTATTAGGAACATTTAATTAGGTAAATTAAATGAAATAATGTAAAATGGTTAATGGGTTGAGATTTTTGATTAATAAGGGTATCCGTGACATGCAAACAATGAACTAGAGAATTAAAATGTTAAGGCAAATAGATAAGGGGCAATATAGGAATAGATACATTCTTATACCCTAAACCCCTTGAGCCCTCATTCTCACGTTCATTCATAATTCACAAAAAAATATATAAACTGAGGCCGGCTGCCATTAGCAAGAACAAGAGAAAGAAAGAGCTAAAGGAAGAAGATTGATCACCTTAATCAAGATCAAATCTCAAATCCTTAATCTCAAAGCTAAGGTGAATAATGACTACATCTCATCTTTCTAATTGTTTTCGGTTTTAAGATGAATCCGAAGTATTTTGCATAATTATGCCATGTTTTTGAATGATTAAATGTTTATATATGCTTGTTGATGATTTATGCTTGTTCATATAGATTTTATGATATATTTTAATGTGAAAACCCTATTTAATGACATCCAAATGCTTTGTGATTTTAGAGTTAGATTAGAAATGATATTTTAGAGATGGGTTTCAATTTTCATAATTTTCTAAATTAATATGGATTTTATATTAATTTTCTAGTAAAAAAATGATTATTTGGGTTTTAAATTAATTATGGCTAAATAATTAATATTTTGGGTCTGGAATTAATATATGTTAGAAAACATATTAAAAAAGATTTTATGGAATTTTTGTAGAATTTTCCTAAGTGTTCTCATGAATATATAAAATTATTTAAGGTATGGGACTTAAATGTTTTATATATTTATAAAAGGAGAAAGGGTATTTTATAAATAAATTAAATTGTTTATTTCTGAAATATTGGCAGCACTTTTAGAAAATAAAATTAGCAACCAATAATAGTTTGACAAAAAAGGCAGGTTAGTTGAAAAGAAATTCTTTTTGAAGTAAAAATCAGTTTTTACATGCTTTTGGCATGTTTCACTACTTTCGGCACAGGGGTTCTGACCAAGTACTGGTGTCTCCATGCCATCGAAACCAATTCACATAGTATTAATAACTTGGTATCGAGTGAATTGGACTAAGGCGGAAGGCACTAGGTCGATACCAAAGGTTTCGAAGGGGTCGAAGCATGTCTTTGCTTTTAAATGAAAACGCGTCTGCTTTGCTTTCGAAGGGTATGCTTTCGATTGACTTGGTTGGCTTTCGGTTGAGTCAATTGTTTTAAAGGAAAGGTTTTGAATGGGTTGCGCCTTTTGTTTTAAGTAAATGCTTTCGAATGGGGTCGAAACCCCTAGCTGGCGCTTTTCTACCTTTTGACGCCAATGGTTTTGGAAGGTATACTTTGCTTTTAAAACTTTGCTGCTTCTCTAATGCGGGAGGTTGGTTTTGACACCATCACTTCATTGCTTAGGAAATGCTTGCGAAAGAGTGCTTTCGACTTAAATGTTTTATGACCCTTTTGCTCTGTTGAAGGTAGAACACAAATGGTTTCGAAAGAGATGATTTTTAATGGTTTCGAAAGGTGTCTCCAGATGTTTTACTTGAACCCAAAGGCTTTCAAAAGGATTAATGTTTCATGCTTTCGAAAGGTTTTAAAGAATGGTTTCGAAGTGGTGGTTCCCCAATGGTTTCTAAAGGTTTTAAAGGAAAGGTTTTCCAATGCTTTCGAAAGACAAAGTTTAAATGTTTAAAGAAAGATGTCTAAGGTTTTATAGCTTTCAAAGGAAAGGTTTTTCAATGGTTTCAAAAGGAAGATTGAATGGTTTCGAAAGGCATGTTTTGGCCTTTCGGCCTAGATTATAAAGAAGTGTTTACTTGGTTTCGAAAGGAGTACTTTCAATGGATTCAAAAATGGTACTTCCAAAGTGTTAAATGTTTTCATGAACAAAAACTTGCGTAAAGTATATATAACATGGCAATGTGATTTTGAGTAAACCATATGGTATATAATTTCCTTGTTTAAGTTTAGTTTAAAGGTTTTAAATCAATTTGAGATGAAAAGGTTTTCAACGAAAATTTAAGGGAAGATTACCCTAAGTAAAATGACTCATATATTAGAACACCATATGGACTGGTATATGATCGCGCCCTATACATTGACTATTAGCCCCAGCTAATTTAGTCCAAAATTCTAGTGTGTAAGGCTTTGTCATAGGTAAGACCAAAATTATGATTATACACGGAAGGGGATATATGTTTGTATACAGATAGGTTATTTGTGAGATCCATTAGGATCAGGTGACCCTGGGAGATGTTAAGTTAGGGACAGACCGTCTAGAAGAGGAGTATTTAACAGATAGTTAAGGACAGACCGTCAAGAAGAGGAGTGTCTAAAAGGTGTTAGATTATTTTGATTATATTGTCTGGTAGGCCCGAGTCAGCCAAAGGTTAGTAGTTAGCCAGACAAAACTATAGTGTTCAGACAGATAGTTCATTTGTTACCTAATATGTATGTTTATATAATAATGCTTTACAGTTTTAACTAGTTTTGGTTACAGGATAAAGGTTTGCAAAAGATATGTTTTAAAAGTATATTAGTGAGGGGAAACCCGTTCCGCTAAGCGGCGTGGTCTCAATATCAAATAACCGAGATGTATAGTATTATTCGCACCAGCCTTTATGTCTGACTCAAAGTTTACGTTTTTCCCTTTCGACTCTCGGGTGCTCAAAAATTGATTTGAGTATGCTGAGGGTTGAGGTTTTACAGGTTTTAGTAGGTTGACGAATAAAGCTTCCAGAGACCAGTAGATGGCTAACAGATAGCTATTTAGTAGTTGTTGTTTTAGTTTGTTTGATTCCATTGTGTTGTATTAAGTCAGATATGACTATTTAGTACTCTGATCAACCAAGGAGGCATCTTCATATGTCGCTCTTGGCGTATTTTGTAATAATTATATTTTATCTGAACCTGGGAAACGATAATGGGACTATGTAATTTGAATATGAAATTTTGTTTTGAAATGCAATCAGAAAAATGTTTTAATCTATGATGTTTTTATTTCATATTCAAGTGCTTCTGCTATTGCAGATACCATTAACATTACAGTATTTGGTCACTGTAAGTTAATACTATGGATGACTGCAGCACCTGTAGCGCTTAGGTTCGGGCCTCCAGATAGGGGATGTTACAACTTGGTATCAGAGCATAGGTTTATGAAAAACTTTAACTAAAAATGATTTTTGAAAACATAATCCTAAGGAATTAGAGTAATATTGGAGTATGAGATAACGTTATAGTAACGTACTTGTATTTGCTATACATAAGTATACACTATATCTTAGTTCCCTATCTGTCTTAGGCTATTCTTCTGTATCTCATGAGACTTGAATACAGAAATGGATGCTAGAAGTGGAAGAGTAAATCTTGGAGGAAGTAGCACCACAAATGGAAATGCCAGACCGAATACAACAAGGAACCAAGGTCAGGCACAAGCAGGGAATGTTGGTGCTGGAGTTCCACTAGTGGATATGGACCTATGTATCAGTTTTTCGTGAACATGATGCAAGCTTGGATTGCTGCTGGAGTGGTTGGAGGAAATGCTGGAGGAGTGAACCAAGAAGCTCCGGTGGTCAACAATTATGCTATTTTGAGCAGAGATTATGTTAGGCTTGAAGGGAAGCCATTTATTGGAACTTGAGATGCTATTGAGGTGGAGAGCTGGTTGCTGCATTGTGAGAGGATCTTTATGGACATGAGGCTCAATGATGAGTAGACGAGAATGCTTGCTTCAAGACAGCTTCAGGGAGCAGCTTTATTCTGGTGGAATAATGTGATGGCTAGAGTTAATGAAGAGGAGATGACATTGACTGAGTTTAGGAGAGGTTCATGTCTATGATGGCGCAGTCTGCTTTACTTGGAAAGTTTGCTGAGTTGGAGCGGGGGAGATGTCTGTGTTGGAATATGCCAGAAGGTTCGAGGAGTTGTCAAGGTATGGGTATGCTACTGTGGATACCATGTTGAAGAGGAATGAGAAGTTTATAAGGGGGTTGAAGCCTAAGTTGGCTAGGGCAACATTTCCTCATATTAGGGATCCTTGTGATTTTGTGGTGGAGATGGCTTTAAGACACCAGGAGATGCTTACTTCTTTGGAGAAGAATAAGATGAAGGAGGTCTAGGTAGGGCAGAGTCAGAAAAGGAAGTTCTTTCATAAGAAGGGTGCTTAGAAAGGTACAACAACAAAGAAGGGAAAGTCTAAGGTTGTTTGCTTCAAGTGCGACATGAAAGGGCATTTCGCTAATGAGTGTCATACTGGAAAGGCGAAGGAAGTGATTGAGAAGAAGAACATCAGATGCTTCAACTGCTATCAGATTAGTCATTATAAGAACTAGTGCAAAGAGCCGGCAAAGGATGGGAAAGGTAAGGTGTTTGCATTGGAACGTGCTACATCAGGACCAACAGTGCAGGAGAAAGGGAAGGCAGTGTTGGGAGGCACGCTTCGGATCCATGGTATGTCTGTTAGCGTTCTGTTTGATACTGGTGCATCGCATTCTTTTATGTCTCGTTGTTTGGTAGATAAGCTTAGCCTAGAACCCACATACTTAGTTACTTCCTTAAGGGTTGCGAATCCGATAGGAGGGTATGCGACACTTTGGATGAAGTGTGACCACTTAGAGTTTGATTTGTTAGGTCATACCTTTGTTTGCAGTTTGCATGTGTTTGACTTTGTAGGGTTCGGAATTATTTTGGGTATGGATTGGTTAAGTAAGTATGATGTAAGGATATTTTGCCATGATAGGAAAACATCATTTAGACACCTTGACTGTAGTGATCAGATTGTATATACCGTAGAAAACCCTAGTTATGAGATGAATACTTTATTTGGTGTTCTAGAGTTAGAGGATGAGTTGAATCACATTTTTGTGGTTAGAGAATTCAAAGATGTTTTTGAGCCTGTAGTAGGATTACCACTGAAACGAGCCATTGAGTTTCAGATAGATTTAGTGCCTGGAGCAAAACCGGTGAGTAGACCGCCAAGCAGAATGACACCTACAGAGATGAGAGAGTTGAAGGTGCAGTCGGTAGATTTGGAAAGCAAGAGTTTTATTAGACCTAGTAGTTCACCTTGGGGAGCAACCGCAGTGTTTGCTAAGAAGCCGGACGGATCGTTAAGGTTATGTATCGATTATCGTAAGTTGAATGAGAAGACGATAAAGAATCAATATCCATTTCCTAGAATTGACGATTTGTTCGATCAGTTGAGTGGAGCCAAGTTATTTTCTCAGTTGGATTTAGCAATTGGTTTCCATCAGCTTAGAGTAGCAGAGGATAGTTTTCCTTTGACGGTGTTTAGATCTAGATATGGATCGTACGATTGGTTAGTTATGCCGTTCAGACTAACTAATGCGCCGGCATACTTTGTGGATTTGTTGAACCGAATTTTCTGAGAACACTTGGATAGGTTCGTGTTGGTTTTCATAGATGATATTTTGGTATACTTTAAGGATGAAAGGAAGCATAAAGTTCACCTTAGAATTGTGCTTGAGACGCTGAGGCAGAATCAGCTGAAGGCAAAGTTTTCGAAGTGTCATTTTTGGAAGAAGGAAGTAAAGTTTCTTGGTCATGTGGTTTCAGAGAAGGGGTTCTCAGTCGATCCAGATAAAATCGAAGCTGTTAATAATTGGAAGAAACCAGAAACGGTGACTGAGATAAGAATTTTTCTGGTGTTGGTTGGATATTATCGGAGGTTCATAAAGGATTTTTCATGGATAGCAGCACCGATGAACAAGGTAACGCGAAAGGATGTGAAGTTTGTTTGGACCGATAAGTGTGAGGAAGCATTTCAGAGTTTGAAACACTTATTGACCCATGCACCTGTGTTAGTTATTCCGGAAGGAAATTGGGATTTGGTAGTATATACGAGTGCGTGTGGAACTGGATTATGAGCTGTGTTAATGCAGAGGTAAAGTGATTGCCTATGCTTCTCGACAGCTTAGACCGCACGAGGTTAGATATCCAACGCATGATTTTGAGTTGGCTGTAGTGATTTTTGCTTTGAAGGTGTGGAGACACTACCTTTTGGGAGAGAGATTTGAGTTATATATGGACCATAAGTCGTTGAAGTACCCGTTCTCTCAGAAGGAGCTGAATATGAGACAGTAGAGGTGGTTAAAGTTTTTAGCCGCTTATAATTTTGGGATTGAGTACACACCAGGGAAAGGCAATAAGGTGGCAGACGCACTTACCAGAAAGCATCAGAATGCAGTGTTGGCAATGATAGCCGAGTGGAAGGATTTGGAAGTATTGACGACATGCAAAGTACAGTGGAGATCTAAAGTTGGATCTAGTGAAGGAACTGTTATGTTGTCTTGTTTAGAAGTTCAACCAATTATGATCGAAAAGATTGCTACTAAACAGATGGAGGATCCAGTGTTAGTTGAACGGATCAAGAAGTTAAGGGATGGAACGGAGAGCGATGACTTAAAGAATTTTAGTCTTGACTAGAATGGATGGTTGAGAAAGAAAGGTAGGTATGTGTTCCGAATGTGGGAGACATAAGGAAGGACGTTTTGGAGGAATGCCACCGTTCAAAGTTCACTATGCAACTAGGAGGAATTAAGATGTATCAGGATATGAAAAAAAGTTTCTTCTGGAAAGGTATGAAGAGGGATGTTGGCTTATGGGTGAAGTAGTGTCTGAACTGCCAACCGGTAAAAGCCGAACATCGGAAGCCAAGTGGGTTGCTACAGCCATTGGACATCCCGGTATGGAAGTGGGATTCTATTTCTATGGATTTCATAGATGGGTTGCCATGGTCAAACAGAGGAAATGAAAGTATATGGGTCATAGTGGACAGAGTAACCAAGAGTGCCCATTTCATTCCATTTAAGTCAACTAGGATGGCATCTGTTTTGGCTAGGTTATTTATAAATAATTTTGTTGGACTTTATGGAATCCCTAGTAGTATCCTAAGTGATAGAGATTCCTTGTTCACTAGAGAGTTCTTGAAGATTCTACAGGAGATTTTAGGAACCAAGCTCAATATGAGTACCGCTTACCATCCACAAACCGATGGGAAAACAGAAAGATTTAACAAAGTCTTGAAAGATTTTTTACTAGCTTGTGTGTTAGATTTTGGAGGATCATGGGAAGACCATCTACACTTAATTGAGTTTTTGTATAATAACAGTTATCAGACTAGTATAAGGATGGCACCGTTTGAAGCTTTGTATGGAAGGCCATGCAAATCACCAGTTTGTTCATTAGAGACTAGGGATAGGTTGGTTCTTGGTCCAGATTTAGTTAGAGAAGCTGCAGAGAAGATTGACTTGATTTGAGCTAGGATGAAGGAAGCTCAGTCTAGGCAGAAGAGTTATGTAGATATAAGACAGAAAGACTTAGAGTTCTCTATTGGAGATCATGTTTTTATTAAGGTATCACCGATGAAGGGTGTGATTAGATTTGGGAAATCAGGGAAGTTAGCACCGAGATTCGTATGACCATTTCCTATTGTAGAGAGGATCGGGAAACTCGCATATAGAGTAGAGTTACCGAGCAGTTTAGCAGGATTCCATGATGTTTTCCATGTTTCTCATCTAAGGAAGTGCGTTAGAGACCGGGAGACTACTATTTCACCGACTGTGTTAGATGACTTAGTAGTAGAGCCAGATTTGATCACTATAGTTAGGAAGTCGATTCGTATAGTCGTGAGAGATGAGAAGAGGCTAATGAACAAGACAGTCAGATTAGTGAAAGTCTAGTGAAGCGACAATGAGAGAGACTGTACTTGGAAGACTGAGAACAGGATTAGAGACGCTTATCCTGATTTGTTGGATGTTATGTATTAACTTTATGTTTGATTTGTTGTGTACATTATCGTAATTTCAAGGACGAAATTCTTTAAGGAGCGGAGATTATAACAGCCCATAATTTTAGTAACATTACTAGGAACATTTAACTAGGTAAATTATATTAAATAACGTAAAATGGTTAATGGGTTGAGATTTGTGATTAATAAGGGTAGCTGTGCCATGTAAATAATGAACTAGAGAATTAAAATGTTAAGGCAAATAGATAAGGGGCAATATAGGAATAGATACATTCTAATAACCTAAACCCCTTAAGCCCTCATTCTCACGTTTATTCATTATTTACAAACAAAAATATAAACTCAGGCCGGTCACTATTAGCAAGAACAAGAGAAAGAAAGAGCTAAAGGAAGAAGATTAATGAACTTAATCAAGATCAAATCTCAAACCTTAATCTCAAAGCTAAGGTGAATAATGAATACATCTCATCTTTCTAATTGTTTTCGGTTTTAAGATGAATCCGAAGTATTTTGCATGATTATGCCATGTTTTTGAATGATTAAATGTTTATATATGCTTGTTGATGATTTATGCTTGTTCCTGTAGATTTTATGATATGTTTTAATGTGAAAACCCTACTAAATGACATCCAAATGCTTTGCGATTTTAGAGTTAGATCAGAAATGATATTTTGGAGATGGGTTTCAATTTTCATAATTTTGCTTAATTAATGTGGATTTTATATTAATTTTCTAGTAAGTAAAATGACTATTTGGGTTTTAAATTAATTACGGCTAAATAATTAATATTTTGGGTCTGGAATTAATATGTTAGAAAACATATTAAAAATGATTTGCTGGAATTTTTCTAGAATTTTCCTAAGTGTTCTCATGAATATATAAAATTAATTAAGGTAGGGACTTAAATGTTTTATATCTTTACTACTAATAATGTAAATTCCATGAACTGCCTTCAACCGTGTCTTCCTAAAATACCCAAACTGCACATTAATTTCCCCAATGTTCACACGCGTAACTCCCATTTCCATTTTCGATTCACGAAACCTAATTGTTTCTCCCCAAAATCGTCTACATTTCTAAACTCAACTCATCAAAACCCCGATTCTGTTCATCACCTTCATCCGATCCAATTCCAAAAGGGGGTTTCCCTGTATATACGAGTATATAATACTAATTAATGGATCATACTCTCAAACCAGCAGCCATAGCCGCGATCCTCACGATCACAGCGGTTGGAGTAGCTACTCCCATCATAGGTAAGAGGATCCTAACTCTGAATTCGGATGGGAACCCGTTCATAATCGTAAAGGCGTTCGCCTCGGGGGTTATACTGGCCACTACGATGACACACATTTTGCCGAAGGCGTTTGAGAGGCTTACTTCGCCGTATCTAAGCGAAGGGGATTTTGGTAAATTTCCATTGCAGGGTTTGCGGCCATGGTTTCGGCGTTGATGACGATGATGGTGGATGGGTTCGCCAAGAGGTTTTACAGGAGAGGTAGGATTAGTAAGGCTTCGCCTGTCGATGATGATGTTGATGACCTAGTGGTTGATGAGAGTGGGAATGCGCATGTTCATCGACTTGGTGGATTTGGAGAAGAAGGCGAAGAAGCTGAGGCCATTAAAAGGAGAGTTATATCTCAAGTAAGTTTATAATCTGGTGCTTAGAAACATTCGCCTTGATCACTTAATTTAAGAGAGTTAAATACGATCTTAATCATCTAAAATCAAGTACAACTAGGACCGAAAGCATTTTTGTTAAATTTGTTTACTAAAACACAGATACCAAAACACAGAATTATCTGAATTTTCAGTAGTCTATAGGAAAGTTAACTATGTTAATTGTACTAAATTATAAAAAATGTACAACTTCACTCTTTATAAAAAGTTAACTATGTGAGACAATTTCAGTCCAGCCTGCCGTTTCACTTTGTTTTTGACGTAAGCCAATTTAACATATTAATGTTAAAAGATGATCTCTGTATCATAGAACAGACTAAAATATATTTGTGGTATGGTAAACGAGACATGTATTAATAATGTTACACACACAGACTGCACATTGTAAAGATACTGTTCGTGTAAGAAAAATAAAAACATCCACTACCCACACTAGAACGAGAGCAGATCTGCTGATATTTATTTCTTGGTCTACTGATATTGATTTATAATTTTGTTCATTTTTTATTTATTGTGGATTTTTGTGGATGTATAATTTCTTTTGCTTTATTTTTCAATGAAATTCGATCCATTCAGCAGCTTATAACATATAAATCTGAAATGATTGTGTTTTCATATTTTTTCTTTTTGAGAGTTGTTGCTTGAGATTAAGTGCGATGACAACTGCTTTGATAGAGTAATAAAATGGATTGTCTTACCCAGTAACGTAATCATGTATTTATTGTTTGACGATGCTGCTTCCCTTGCTCTGAGGTTAATGTTTGAGTTCCTGCTGATTCACACACCTCCAAAATTAGATTCAAAAAGAGAAATCTTTATGGAAATAAGTAATTTGCATGAGTTAACTGAATATAAAAGATAGTCAGATCATTTTTGAACGAAAGTAAATATATGAACATTGGTAAAAGAATTGATTCCAGTGAATCAACAACATTGAATGAACCAACAATTGACATAAGAAACCTTATTGGTCCAACAATAGAAATTTCATTCCCTTATTTCTGTGTATGGCCTAAAACTTATATATAGAAATGACTCTAAATACCTTTTTTTCTTAGAATATGAGTGGTCCTAAGAGCAAGGAGAGCACTCAGTAATATTATTAATAAATAAAATAGATTCATATCAATCAATAGTTTAAGAATAGGCCCTAAACAACAAAATGGGACAACATAGAAATACACACAAATATGGGGATCAGCAAATAGCTGATCAAAACGAAGTTATGAGCAAGTAATTAGAAATTTTTCCATCTTTAGCTCACAACTCAAAGTAAAATGAATGAAGAGATTAGAAACTAAAACTGTTTTTTGGCAAATAGATACTCCAGGTTGTGTTTGCTGAAACGGGAGCAAGTAGGCTCATAATAGGAGCTATAAAACCGGTCTTGGGCTGCTGGATTGTGATAAGCTATAATAACAACGAGCATTGGGACAAAAACCGGTGCTTGGGCTCGGAAAAGTAGCTACAAAACAGATGAAAATTAGCAAAAGGTAGATAAGACATGTGAAAAGTTGCAGCACATTGGGTATTGGGACACTAGCCAAGTGGTACATTTTACAGGTAGAAACTTGGTGGAAACTTGCTGGGAAGAAACAATTGAATGTATGGAAAGAAAGAGCCTTTTATACCGAGGTAATACAATAAAACATTATGGTTATCCAATTTATATAAATCTTTATGTAATTTTCGGTTTTCCATGTTACCGTTTGTGGTGATATCCATGGCCAGTTTTTTTTGTATTATATAAATCATTTTTTGATATCCATGGCCAATTTGTTTTTTTTGTATTATATAAATCATTTTTTGATATCCATGGCCCGTTTTTTTCTTTTTGTATTATATAAATCATTTTTTGTGGGTGTAAAATTCCAGCTACAGTTTGAATGTAGTTTGGAAAATGCAAAGTTGGAATTTTCGCATTTTGGAGAAGTCAACATCAGATAAGTTCAATTTTTGTTATATGAACGATTCTGAAAATCAAAATAATTTTGTAATATGATAAAGTTACCGAGTTTAGAAGGAAGTAGCATGGATAAATAATAATGCATCTGACAATGACATGTGGATGGTTAGTCCACAGGTTATCATTTAAATTTCGGTTTGTCTATAGGTTTTTATTTAAATTTGAAACTGTAGTAATCATATTAAATTTAGAGTATATTTTTTCTGTTATTAACAATGACATGAATAAATCGATATACTTGCATTCCTTAAATCCATTTGTATATTTTTTCTGTTATTCTTACAAGTTGCAAGGTTTGTGGGTTTGAAATTTATAGACATTGATTCTGAACCAAAGAAAATTAACCTGAGGTAACTATAAATTTAAACAAATTTTAAAGACAATCTTAATTTTTTTAGTGTACAAAAATAGTGTACAAAAAGCATCAAATGATTCTCAACTAATATAGTTCGTGACTATACCCAAAATGTATCCAAAACACAGTTGCAAATACACTCTGACCTAAGCTCACAATAAACTGGTGCAACAGCACACAATAAGGCAAAACGCAAAAGCACACCAACCCAAACAAATATCACTGAAGCAAGAATAAATACAATGACAAAATCGCATCTCGCTGTAAGGACAGTCTCTCAAAACACAAAAATTCAACACACAAAATCATACAAGTTAGAACACTCTCTCACGAAACAAGATAAACTACAGCACAGGATACCCAAGCCATTTGGTGCAGATGTTTTTTTTAATGTAGTTTCAATTATTTACCCATGGATCTCAGCTCAAGCCCTGTCTTTTGTAAGTTTTGTTAAATTCTAAAGAATGTTACATTTTATTTACAGGTGGAGAGAACAAAGGTAATTTTCAACTAAGTATAACATAATGAGTTTCTTTCGTTTTGGGTTTTCAAAGATTACAAGGATATTTTAATTTAGTTTATTACTGGATTCCACATCAATCATTTTTAATTAGTACTTGATAACAGTGTATTCCATTTGCTCAACTATTTTTTCTGTCTAGATCAAATATATCCCTTATTAAATGGAAAATATATCCCTTATTTCAAAGTAGATTCAGTTTCCATATATTTTTTTCATTGCCTTTTAGTTTGATTTCCGCATAGTTAATGGATTCACCTAATATGTAGTATATTTTGTCTGCAAATCAAAACCATGGATTTAAACAAATCAAAATTTTGATTTGCGTCAAAAAAATCATAATTATGTTTTGCATCAACTATCATTCATAATATAGTTCGTGACTTCTTTAACTTTAAATATTGGGGTTGCACAAATTTTTATGCAACATATCTTACTCAAGCTTGGTAGTTTAATGGCTTGAACTATTGGTGTAGGTTACTTACCACTTTTTATACTCATTTACTTATTATGCATACATGCAGGTAAGATTGATCTGACCATGCAGTTAAGAAAGCTTACTAAATTAAATAAGTCATTGGTTGTGCTGAGGAAATAGTTTGCTTAGAACTCAAGTAATTATATTAGAGGTATGAGATTTATTTTACATATTTTGATACAATTTCATTTCTCTAAAATCACAAGCATGAAACTTCTCATTTATTATGCTTCTCTATTGATTATGTATGCTTATTGAAAAATGAAGTTGCTCTTCCTATATAACTAATGCATTTTTTCATGTCAATGCAAAATATAATATAATCTTCTCCATTTCATTATTGAAAAGCTTGGGTTTTATAACCAGTAGTTTGTTCTCATACTTCATAATTGCTTCATGACTTACAAAACTATTCCTGATTTTATTTCAAAATGGCTTTCTTAATTTGTTAATTGTCATTGATTTGGTTTTACATGAGCATTTGTTAATTGTCATTGACTTGGTCTAAATTTTTATGAATGTTAGTTATTGGGTTGGTGGGTTTTATGTTTGTAGGATGAAGCTTTGATGGCGACATATACCCTACAAAAATTCATAAGGAATTTGTTGTTGATACGCTAAGTAATGACATTTCAAAATCATTTGAGGAAAAAGTACAAAGCATGGTACGATCTTGATACACTATTTTTTTTTAAATTCTTATTATACTGACGCATATCGATTAATTTATTGTATGATGATGAATATTGTCAAATTTCTAAATGTACTCATACTAAGTCTAAAAATAGTTTTAGGAAATAGCAAATGAGTTTAGTAAATGCTAAAAGTAATGCCGATTGATTAAATGAACAAAGTCGATGCTTTTGGTGGATTAATCAACTTGCGACATTTTCCCTTAAACTAGACCATTGTCTTGACTGAATTTTTATTCCATCTCATGGTAGGTTTTCGATTGAGCGATTTACATATGTTCATTTTACTAAATCCTTCTTCTCTGCTAAGTAGTAGATTTCTTACTGACCGTATTCTTCTTTATTTAGGAAATAATGTTAGTTTGCAAGCACTCTACGTAAAATGTAATATGTAGCATTGAAGAGGTATCGCCTGATGGCAACACCGGGTGAAACAACCAATGTAAAGGATGTGAGGTTTGATGATTCTATAATGGAATAGGCTTTGGTCAAAGCAACAGGGGTTGGGGTAAAGAAACCAAACAAAGTTGTAGAGTATATGGGGATGGGTGATGTCGGTAGCGTGATGCTAGGAGATGTACTAGCAATAGAGATTTGTGGTACTGTGGATGGTAGCGCAGGTGGTGAAACTAAGCAGGTATCAACTAAAGATAGAAAGCATGTAAATAAGGATATAGTTTGCAGGGGAAGGAGGTTACATGGGAAATGCATTGGGGATATGATATATCTGGCATTGATAGAAGATTTGAAATAGACGGAGCTATATGTTTGGTGAGTGATGTGGGGTACAAAATTTGCATGAGTTGCATGGGGAACTTGCCAAAGTGGTTACTACTAGGTTGTTGAACAAGGATGTATTTGTGAGGAAAAAAGAAATAGTAAATAGAGAGGCTGGTAGCACGTGCAGAGATGGGGTTCTTGCAATTGTAGATGATGCATGATGATGATGCAAGCGCAGATGAGGTCGAGTTTGTAAGGAAGCAAGCAAATGCGAAACAAGCAAATGCAAGTGCAACTGTGTTTGTGAGGAAGAATGTATATCACAATTTGGCTCTGTTTCTGTATTATAATATGTCAAGTCCAAAAGTTCACATATTACCGCATACCTATAGGAACCATAATTCATCTTCGTTTTACTACTTTCCAAAAGTAAAAACTATATTATCAAAGTTTGTAGTGTTGATGTATATGAATTTGTTGGTGAGTTTACTAAAAAGGATCTGTTAGCCAGCCTTTGGAATAACCAGTAGTTGTGCTCTCATAAATTTATTTACCTAAACTTAAGGTTAGTTCTTCTGCTAAGTGTATCCTAATGAATATTGGATTGGTTGCCAAAATAATTAGCTGAAGTTGTATTTACTGTACAATCGATATATTTATTTTTTGACAAAAACATATTTCAACCTCTTATACTTTCTGTTATATTTCCATTTTCAATAGTCTAAACAAGTGAATGTTGTACTGATTTCAATCTTTTACGTTCTTTCTTATCTATGCATTCTATGTTCTCTGACTTATTTTTAAGTCTGAGAAATTACAACTCAATACTATTTCTTTTCATGGTTAGGCATTATAACTTTGTCGATTAAGCATATTTTTCATTCGATGTACATTATTTTACATTAACCAGGCTTTTCATGCACAATTTCACTATATACTAACCAATCTAGAAAAAACAAATGCTTTAGAAAACTATTATATCCACTATTTCCTCTTTTTTTTCTTTTTTTAATGCATATCAGATTGCTATTATATTCCTCTCAATTTGTTGTCAATGTTTTTTCTGTCTTGAAAATTTTGTTTACATGTCTATTTCTATGTCTCTACGTCTAGGTGTATGCATGAATTTGTATCAACCGGCCCGGCCCTATCATTAGGTAACCAAGACTATTTTTGCTCACAGCTCGCATTAGCTAAAACAACATATGTATGTAAAAGTACAAGTATTATTTTCATTTCCAGTAGTGTAAAATAAACCAAAACAAAAGAAACATATGATAAAACTATGTATACTTTCAAGTTATTGGTTCTATGAATGTTCTTCAGTTGTCTTGGTCTTCTAAGTCGTTGCTTCAGGTTCATTTTATATTGACAGTGGTACTGTCAAATCTACTTCCACAGATGCAACTATAAATGTATATATGTTCTGATTAAATGCAGGTCCACATGGACATGCATATATACTCGTATTTATAAAAGGAGAAGGGGTATTTTATAAATAAATTAAATTGTTTATTTCTGAAATATCGGCATCACTTTTAGAAAAGAAAATTAGCAACCAATAATATTGAGGCAGGTTAGTTGAAAAGAAATTCTTTTAAAGTAAAAATCAGTTTTTACATGCTTTTGGCATGTTTCACTACTTTCGGCACAGGGGTTTCGACCAAGTACTGCCGCCTCCATGCCATCGAAACCAATGCACATAGTATCAATAACTTGGTACAGAGTGAATTAGACTAAGGCGGAAAGCACTAGGTCGAGACTAAAGGTTCTAAAGGGGTCGAAGCGTGTCTTTGCTTTTAAATGAAAACGCGCCTGATTTGCTTTCGAAGGGTATGCTTTAGACTTGGTTGGCTTTCTGCTGAGTCAAATGTTTTAAAGGAAAGATTTCGAATGGGTTGCGCCTTTTGTTTTAAGTAAATGCTTTCGAATGGGGTCGAAACCCCTAGCTGCCACTTTTCTACCTTTGGATGCCAATGGTTTTGGAAGGTATACTTTGCTTTTAAAACTTAGCCACTTCTCCAATGCTTTCGGAAGGTTGGTTTCGACACCATCACTTCTTTGCTTAGGAAATGCTTGCGAATGAGTGCTTTTGACTTAAATGTTTTATGACCCTTTTGCTTTATTGAAGGTAGAACCCAAATGGTTTCGAAAGAGATGATTTTTAATGGTTTCGAAAGGTGTCTCGACATGTTTTATTTGAACCCAAAGGCTTTCGAAAGGATTAATGTTTTATGCTTTCGAAAGGTTTTAAAGAATGGTTTCGAAGGGATGGTTCCCCAATGGTGTTAAAAGGTTTGAAAGGAAAGGTTTTCCAATGTTTTCGAAAGCCAAAGTTTAAATGTTTAAAGAAGGATGTCTAAGGTTTTATAGCTTTCGAAGGAAAGGTTTTTCAATGGTTTCGAAAGAAAGATTGAATGGTTGCGAAAGGAATGTTTGGGCCTTTCGGCCTAGATTATAAAACAGGTTTTACTTGGCTTCGAAAGGGGTACTTTCAATGGATTCAAAAGGGGTACTTTCAAAGGTTTAAATTTTTTAATCAACAAAGACTTGAGTAAAGTATATATAACATGGCAAGGTGATTTTGAGTAAAGCATAGAGTATATATTTTCCTTGTTTAAGTTTGGTTTAAAGGTTTTCAAGGAAAATTTAAGGGAAGATTATCCTAAATAAAATAACTCAAATATTAGGATACTAGATGAGATTGGTATAGAGTCGCGCCCTATACATTAGCTATAAGCCCCAGCTAATTTAGTCCAAAATTCCAATGTGTAGGGATTTGTCATAGGTAAGACTAACTTTATGATTACACACAGAAGAGAATATATGTTCGTATACAGATAGGTTATTGGTGAGCCCATAAAACCATTAGGATCAGATGACCCTGGGAGATGTTAAGTTAGGGACAGACCGTCCAGAAGAGGAGTATTTAACAGATAGTTAAGGACAGATCGTCCAGAAGAGGAGTGTCTATCAGGTGTTAGATTATTTTGATTATATTGTCTGGTAGGCCCGAGTCAGCCAAATGTTAGTAGTTAGCTAGACAAAACCATAGTGTTTGGACAGATAGTTCAATTGTTACCTGATATTTATGTTTGCATAATAATGCTTTACAGTTTTAACTAGTTTTGATTATAGGATAAAGGTTTGCAAAAGATTTGTTTTAAAAGGATATTAGTGAGGGGAAACCCATTCCGCTAAGCGCCGTGGTCTCACTTAATATCAAATAACCGAGATGAATAGTATTATTCACACCAGACTTTATATTTGACTCGAAGTTTATGTTTTTCCCCCTAAACTCTCGGGTGCTCAAAAATTGATTTGAGTAGGCTGAGGTTTGAGGTTTTAGTAGTTTGATGAATAAGGCTTCCAGAGACAAGCAGATGGCTAACGAATAGCTATTTAGGAGTTGCTGTTTTAGTTTGTTTGATTCCGCTGTGTTGTATTAAGTCAAATATGACTATTTAGTACTCTGATCAACCAAGGGGGCATCTTCATATGTCGCTCTTGGCGTATTTTGTAATAATTATATTTTATCTGAACCTAGGAAATGATTATGGGATTATGTAATTTGAATATGAAATGTTGTTTTGAAATGCAATCAGAAAAATGTTTCAATCAGTGATGTTTTTATTTCATATTCAAGTGCTTCTTGAAAGTGACTATAGGATCATGTAATATGAATATTATCTAAACTACTTGTGCGGAATATAAAATAAGTAAATAAAGCAGTAAACTAGAATGACACCAGAGATTTTTATACTGGTTCGAACTTCCCGTTCTTCGTCCAGTCCCAGACTCCTTCTGTAATTAAACTAGTAGCCCTCACTTAACCCGGAGGAATAGGTTTATATCTCCTGAGCAACATAACATGACTTTGACCACCTGAGAAACTGAACTGGATTTTTCCCATCTGAGCAATCGAACAGGACTTTGATACAAATAAATTGTTTTCTTGACTTTGTGTGTTCTTGTTACAACACAGATTTGTCGAATAAAGTACACCCTTCCTATAATCTTTTCCTCAAGTATGATATGTATATTTGTGTGTCCATGAAGATAAGGAAAGTATAGATTGCTTTAGAAATGAAGAATTATAAGCGTGATTTCACAAATTCTAAACAATAAGAAGTTCTGAATATTCAAGAGAGTAGATAATATAAGAGCTAGTACTTTGATCTTGAATGGAATGTATATTTATAATGAATGAAGAGTTACAACACTTGGTAAAGAGTTCCGACGAACAGAAATGGTTGCAACTCTTCTTGGAGGAGATTCCTCTTCAGGAAGAGGAGTGTCTCTTTAGAAAACTTAAAAAATATGACAGTTATATCATATTTAGTCGATTGAATATGATCAATCAGTCGAATGAATTAAAACAGATGATTTTAGGTCGAATATGGCACATTTCAGTCGACTGATCATGAATATTTAGTCAACTAAATTGTGCAATATATAAATTTGCATATGCACAGGTCAGTCGACTGACTGGATGGTTCTAGTCGACTGACCTGTATATTTTCAGAGATGCAGATTTACAGGTTTACTTGAGGATAGATTTTAACAAAAAAATCTAACTTAGATTCTAATAAATCATACTTGTCGAATATTTGATAATCCTTTTTCTATCTTGAACTCCTTGTCATGAATCAAAAGCATGAAGTCCAACATTCTCCCCCTTTTTTTATTGATGACAACTTCATTTGAGATATAGTTAATTGAGAGCGAATCTCGACAAAAATCTATAACTCCCCTTGAATCCATGCCGCTATCCTGTAATCCTGCAAATTTTGTTAGTGCAAAACTTCTTTCTCCCCTTTTGTCATCGGCAAAAAGGAGATATATATATATATATATATATTATTATATTTACACAATATATGATCATACATAACAACAACAATGATAACAAACACACAACATATGATCATACAAGAACAAAAAATATTGTATCAACAAATTTAAGAAATTACTTAACACGAAATAGCATAAACACCAACATTTAAGTCAAAATACAACATAGTTTAAGAACATAAACCCCATACCCTTATCACATAATGTCAAAATAAAAGATAGTAGAAAATAACTTACTATTCCCCATCACCATTTGAGCTCTCTTCTCCTTCTTCATCATAACCTTCCATTTCTTCATTACCACTCCCACATAAATTTTCACCTTCACCGCACCATGTGAATGAGGTTGCGGTCGTTTCCCTAGATCTGTAGGAACATGGACAGTCGTAGAGGAGGATGGACCACAAGTTAACACATCCCATATGTTATTTAAGAAGCCTTTGATACGATTGAGTTTGGAATCCATTTTGGTAATGGTAGTTTCAACTCGAGATAGTTGCCTATCTAATATCTTTTGGTTTCTAGAAATAATCATATATGCTTGGCATGCTTGTGTATCCAGTCCAATTTCTTCAATCTTGTGTAATTGTCGTGGAGCTTGAGAAGAAGAACCAGTTTCGGTTTGAGTAGTATGTTGACGAGAAGAAGGTTGAGGTTGTCCCACGGCTTGATTCTTTTCCCAATGTTCAAAAGTTATGATTGTATGACTTTGGAAGTGTTTAGGAAGACCCATAAGACTTAAGGTCTTGGTGTTAAGAGAGCCAATCGTAGTAAAGTCCAAATCGGGGAGAGGGATTTCAAACTGTAGAATAAGTCTCATTATATAAGCGCCGTAATGAATGGTTTTCATGCGGCATTGGTTAAAGGTATGAAATTCTTCGAGAATGACCTTTGCCCAATTTATGGATCGTTGTCCCCATATAGCATAGAGTAATTGATAATCTCGCTTATAAATTTTCTCGTAGCTTCCGGTACGAGGGTTAATGGAGTGAGTAAGAGCACGATGCATAATTCTTGCTTTTGGTCGGGGCATTATTACCTTATGTTCATTTAAGTCATCAGAAAAAAAAGGTGACTTACTCTATCTCAATGATCCATATCAACCTCTATCTCGTTTAAATCCTCGCCTTCTGAAATACATTGCAGGATCCTTCCTATTCTAGAGATGGGTAAAAACATCTTCACTCCATACACAAGTGTCCATACACAATCGTCGATATTATGAATCGTGTGATGATCCAAGTTAAGATTAGCAAAGAACAGCTTGATCAAAAGGTGATTAATCTTCAGGTTGTTGGCATTATAATCAAGTAATGATTCTAGACCACTTCTCGTTGCTAAGTCTTGAAATGCATAGGAAGCAAAATCTGGGAATTTTACAAACGAACCTTCGAAAATCCTGGAGTTCTTCATCTTGTTGAACCTTTGAACAGCCTTATCATTGTATAGCCAACTTCTAATTTGAAATTCAGTAGGTTCTGCTGAAGAGGAGGAAGGCCTAGCTCTCTTGGGTGGCATTGTGGTTAGGGGTTTAGAGAAGATGAGCTTGGAAATTTTTTGGAGAAGTTTTGGATTAAACTGAAGTAATTTTAAAGAGAGTGAATAGGTATAGAGATAGGTGAAAAGATGGAATGTTATAATAAAGAGATGGAATGAAAAAGGAGCTATCTTTTTATATAAAAAGGTCGTATTCCAGATTCAGTCGACTATAAATGCAAGTTCAGTCGACTAAATATTGACTGGAGATCAATAATTTGTCAGGTCAGTGATTTAGTCGACTGAATATATAGTTTTAGTCGATAGACTTTAACCCGAACTTTTTTAGTTCATTTTGGGTATAATTCAGTCGACTGGAAATGTTGTTTAGTCGACTGAATTTCATATATTTTTTTATATTTTAAAACAGTATTTAGTCGACTGAATGTACCAAGTTAGTCGACTGGTGCTGTGAAAAATAGAATATCAACTTTATTGACTATAAAAAGAATTTCTAATTCATATATATATATATATATATTAATAAAAATAGATAAACCAAGAAAATGTAGTCTAAGAAGAGGAAGTCGAATCCTTCGGAGTCTCACATTCTTCCAGCTCAATTTTAGTGTGTTCTCGAGACAGTTGAATTGTTGAGCGTTCCCATGAGTTTGGAGAGTACGGAGGCCTCTTGGGTGATGGAACATGAACATTATTTTTCGTTGGTGAAGCACCACAGAATGTTAATGCACACATTTCCAGAAAACTAAGTCTCCTAGCATGAACTTTTTGTTCATAGTACATTTCTCGTTGTAAGCTTATCATTTCTCTTTGATAATGGTGAATGTCATCGATCTTATCGTTGAAATATGTTGAACCAAAATGTAGTTTTCATCCATCCTTTGCTTCCGGTGTATATCGGTATGATAATTTGAGGGTGGTACAATAGGAACAGGTTCGTGTGCAGGATTAGGAGTTGAAATATTAGAAGAATTGGTAGATGGAGAGCTATAGTCAATGGAAGAATATTTTGAGCTTTCTTGAGAAGACATAATGACTTGATAATTGTTTGTGAAATAAGCTATTTAAGATTGATATAAAAATGAAAAGGTGAAACTTTATATAGTTAAATGAATGAGAAAAAATAGAAAGCAGGTTTATGGTGAGAAACCAAAGAAAAAATTGATGGAGATAAACAATTGACTAAAGCAATGTATGAGTAAAAATATAGCTACGAAAATAGAATGTATAAAGAGAAGTGTATTTCAGCCTATAGTGTGAAATAACATATAGCAAAATTCCTAATTTATTATTACTTTTTTTACAAATCTTTTAAACATAAAATTCCTAATTCTCTTCTTAATTTTATAAAAATATTTTCATTTAAAGGTTTTGTAAATATATCTGCCAGCTGGATTTTAGAAGATTCAAATTCTAATCTGACTATATCCTTTTCAATATTATCACAAAGAAAATGATGACGAATGTCAATATGATTTGTTCATGAATGATTGACATGATTTTTTGATAATTTTATAGCACTTGTGTTATCATAGAAAATAGTTGAATTAGACAAATTAATTCCAAAATCTTGAAGTGTTTGTTGCATGTAGATGACTTGGGCACATGCTAAAGCAGCTGAAATATATTCTACTTCACATGTCGAGAGTGAAATAAAATTTTGTTTCTTACTAAACCAAGACACTAAGGATTATCCAATAAAGTAACAAGTCCCACTCGTACTTTTTCGATCTATCTGACATCCTTCAAAGTCAGCATCATGTATGGTACTGACTCGAAAGGACATTCTTTGGGATAAAAGAGTCTGAAATCTTTGGTTTTGATTAGATAATGTAATATGCGTTTCACCACTCGCATATGTGATTCTTTAGGATTTGCTTGAAATCAGGCACATAAACAAACACTCATCATTATGTCAGGTCTACTACCTGTTAGATAAAGTAATGATCCAATTATACTTTGACATAATTTTTGGTCAATACTTTTGCCATCTTTATCTCGATCGAGATGGATTGCTGTACTCATTGGAGTTGGTTTGGCAGAAGTATTTTCCATACCAAAGCGTTTAATTAGATTGTTACGGTATTTTCTTGATTAATGAAAATTCCATTATCTAATAGTTTAATCTATAATCCAAGAGAATATGATAATTCTCCCATATGTGACATTTCAAATTCTTTGGTCATTATATTAGAAAATTCCTGACATAACTTATCATTTGTGGAACAAAAAATAATATCATCAACATAAATTTGAACAATTAAAATATCCATTTTAGTACGTTTAATAAAAAGAGTTTGATCAACCTTTCCAATTTCAAAACCAGAGTCTATAAGATATCTTTTAAGACGTTCATACCAAGCACGAGGTGCTTGTTTTAGACCATATAAAGCTTTCTTAAGTTTATAGACATGGTCTGGAAATTTTTCATGTAAAAATAGTGGAGGTTGTTCAACATTAACATCTTCTTTTATATATCCATTTAGAAAAGCATTTTTCACATCCATTTGATAAAGTTTAAAATTATGAAAACATGCAAAGGCCAATAAG
Source organism: Allium fistulosum (assembly GCA_030737815.1). Taxonomy (NCBI): domain Eukaryota; kingdom Viridiplantae; phylum Streptophyta; class Magnoliopsida; order Asparagales; family Amaryllidaceae; genus Allium; species Allium fistulosum. The sequence continues at coordinate 149,160,081 of CM060908.1, forward strand.
ATACGTATTGCTTCTAGTCGAGCGGTTGGGGCAAACGTTTCTTCATAGTCAATTCGTTCCTCTTGATTATATCCTTGTGCAACTAATCTAGCTTTATTCCACTAATATTTCCTTGTTCATTAGCTTTATTTTTGAAGACCTATTTTGTATCAATGACTGTTTGATCACTTGGTCTAGGAACTAAGTCTCAAACTTTGTTTCGTTCGAATTGGTTTAGCTCTTCTTGCATAACTATAATCCAATAGTCATCAATAGAGGCTTTTTTAGCATTTTTAGGTTCAATGTTAGAAAGGAATGCTACATGGCCCATTTGATTAAGTTGATTTCTAGTTCTGACATTTGAATTAATTTCTCCAATGATATTTTCTACAGGGTGATCTCGTAAAATCTTAGGAGGAAATCTTAATCCATTTCAATATGAACAATGTTTCATCTTCTTCAATATTATGAACAATGTTTTCATCTTCTTCAAAATTATTTTGAGTATCAATATTTGTGATTGTCTTAGTCATTATCTCATCATCCTTAAGACTTTTATTAAAGTTAAAATTCTCATCGAAGGAGACATGAAGTGTTTCCTCAATTGTTTTAGTTCTTTTATTGAAAATTCGATAAGCTTTACTTCGTTCCGAATATCCTATGAAAATTCCTTCATTAGATTTTGGATCGAATTTTCCAAGCTGACCTTTTGTGTTTAAAATAAAACATTTTGAACCAAAAACCTTAAAACATGAAATATTTGGTTTTCTTTCGTTTAAAAGTTCATATGGAGTGTGTTTTGTTAGTGGTCGGATGGAAACACGATTCAAAACATAACATACAGTTGCTACAGCTTCTGTCCAAAAATGTTTTGGTAAAGTGCTTCCATTTAATAAAGTTTTTGCACATCCTTGTAAAGTTCAATTTTTCCTTTCTTGAATTCCATTTTGTTGTGGTGTTCTAAGAAAAGAAAAATTATGGTAAAGTCCCTTTTTATTACAAAAATGCTCAAAAGCTTCATTTTCAAATTCACCTCCATGATCACTTCTATTGTTATTAATCTTTAAAATTTTGAGATTTTGAGTTCTTTTAACAAAAAATCTGAAAATTTCAAAAGTATAACTTTTGTTTTTCATAAAAATAGTCCAAGTATATCTCAAAAAGTCATCTACACAAACACATATTTGCTATGGTTTATAGATTGAATTTGAGTTGGGCTAAAAAGGTCCAAATGTAATAGTTCAAGTGGTTGTAATGTAGAAATATTTTTCTTTGATTTAAAAGATGATTTTGATAATTTACCTAATTGACAAGGATTACAAATATTGTTTACTTTAAAATTCATTCTTGGTAAACCTTTTACTAAATCATTCTTAGATAATTTGTTTATAGCTTTGAAATTTATATGACAAAACCTTCTGTGCCATAACCAAGGATCATTTTCTTTGGCTATTAGACACATATTTGTGTTGTGATTTATATTCATATTTAACACATATATATTTTTATCTCTAATACCTTCAAAAATAAGATTTTTATTTTGATCAAAATGCTACACTTATCTTCTGAAAAAGATATATTGAATCCTTTATCACACAGTTGACTGATGCTAAGTAAATTGTGTTTTAAATTCTTAACTAGCAAAAAATTTGTAATAAGAGGTAAATTAGATGTACCGTTATTGCTCACATCGCCTTTGCCGATGATGTATCCTTTGGAATTATCTCCAAAAGGGACAAAACCTCCATCTGAGTAAATAACGTTAGTCAACATATCTTTGTTTCTTGTCATGTGTTTTGAGCAACCACTGTCCAATATCCATTTTCCTCTCTTTTTAAGTGGTACCTGCAAAAATATAGAAATAGCATTGGTACCCACCTTTTGTTAGGGTCCTAAGAGTCAGGTCTTTGGAAACCAAACCCAAGAGGGTTCAGAATTCCTTTTGTAAATAAAATCTTTATTTTTGTGAACAGTTTCTATGAAAGATTTAATGTATTTGTTCCTGATCAAAGAATTGTTGGTTTTAGGAACCCAAATCTTAATAGATTTAGAATGATTTGGAACTTTTGAAATTGATTTTGCAATAATATCATTATTCGTTTTAAAATTATTATATAAAAAATTCTTTTTCTTAGGAATACTTTTTGAAAATTAGACATTTTTAGTAATATCATCTAATTTTGTTTTAAGACTAGAAATATCTAATTCCAATATTTTAATATTAGCTTCAAATCATGATTTTCAACTAAAAGAGCATTATTCTTTTCATTTTGAGTTTCTATTTCTTGACTTGACATAGAAAGTTAAGAAGTTGTATTAGAACAAGATTCTTGAGAAGTTTCAAGTTCTTCTAAAATTTCTTAACATATCTACCTCAATTTCAGTCCTATTCAATTTTTCAAGAGTGTCTTTATATTTTCTTTTTATGTTTCGTAGCTTATCAAGTAATTTTGAATTTATATCAACTAAATCATCAAAAGTTAAATCACTCACCTCGTCATTTGTGGCCATAAAACAGACATTTGCTTGTTCAGTGTCACTATTTGATGAAGAAGATGATTCTAAATCATCCCATGAAACAGAGAAGGCTTTCTTTTTGAATCTGTCTTTCTTATTATTAAATTTGTCTTTCTTTTGATAAGGACATTCTTTCTTGATGTGCCCTTTCTTGTGACATTCATAACATTATGGCTTGTTGTTGTTGTTATTACTACTAAAGCTATTCTTGTTGCTTCTGAATTTGTTGCTCTTTCTGAATTTCAAAAACCTTTTGAAATTCTTAGCAATAAACGTCGTATCTTCCTCATCTGAATCCGATTCATCCTTTTCTGCTTGGAATGCTATGTTCTTCTTGTCTTGCGCCTGTACTCGTTTTGCCTAGAGATTAACTTCATAAGACATTAGATTTCCTATCAACTCTTCTAGTTTAATAGTTGAAATGTCATTAGCTTCTTCGATTGCTAAGACTTTTCGTTCCCACTCATCCATTAAAGGGTTGAGGAATTTTGAAACTGTATCAAAGTCTGAATATTTTTCTCCTAATGCTAAGAGGGAATGATATGTATCTTGAAATCTAGAATACATTTCATTTATTATTTCATCTTGCTTCATTTTGAAATTCTAGAACTGATTCTTGAGCATAGAAATCTTACTTTGCTTTACTTTGTTAGTGCCTTCATGTGTAACTTTAAGTGTAGCTAAATTTCATAAGCAGTAGTACACATGCTAACTCTATTAAACTCATTTTTGTCCAATGCACAAAATAACATATTCATAGCTTTGGCATTTGCGGTAGCATCTAGTTTTTGTGTGTTAGACCATTGTGAATACTCAGTAGTAGGTATGTGATATTCTGCTTAAGTAATATTCCAGGTATCATAACCATTGGCTTGCATATAAATTCTCATTCTAGTATACCAATAGTTATAATTCAACCCGTTAAATAGTGGTGGTCGTGCAGTAGATTGACCTTCAATAAAACTTGTGCCAGTGTTGTGTTCCATATTACTAAAATATCAGATAACTGTGTTATGGTTATAAGATGAACAGCTCTGATACTAAATGAAAGTGATTGTAGGATCGTGTAATATGCATATTATCTAAACTACTTGTGTGGAATATAAAATAAGTAAATAAAGCAGTAAAATAAAATGACACCAGAGATTTTTATACTGGTTTGAACTTCCCATTCTACGTCCAATCCCAGACTCCTTCTGGAATTAAACTAGAAACCCTCACTTAACCTAAAGGAATAGGTTTATACCGCCTGAGCAACAAAACAGGACTTTGACCACCTGAGCAACTTAACAGGATTTTTCCCGCCTGAGCAACGGAAGAGGACTTTGATATAAATAAATTGTTTTCTTGACTTTGTGTGTTCTTGTTACAACACAGATTTGTCGCATGAAGTACACCCTTCCTATAATTTTTTCCTCAAGTATGATATGTATATTTGTGTGTCCATGAAGATAAGGAATGTATAAATTGCTTTAGAAATGAAGAATTATAAGCGTGATTTCACAAATTCTAAACAATAAGAAGTTCTGAATATTCAAGAGAGTAGAGAATAGAAGAGTTAGTACTTTGATCTTGAATGGAATGTATATTTATAATGAATGAAGAGTTACAACACTTGATAAAGAGTTCCGACGAACAGAAATGGTTGCAACTCTTCCTGGAAGAAATTCCTCATCAGGAAGAGGAGTGTCTCTCTAGAAAATTTAAAAAATATGACAGTTATATCATATTTAGTCGACTGAATATGATCAATCAGTTGACTGAACTAAAACAGAATATTTTAGGTCGAATATGGCACATTTCAGTCAACTGATCATGAATATTTAGTCAACTGAATTGTGCCATATATAAATTTGCATGTGCACATGTCAGTCGATTGACCCATATATTTTCAAAGATGCAGGTTTACAAGTTTACTTGAAGATAGATTTTAACAAAAACAAATCTAACTTAGATTCTAATAAATCATACTTGTTGAATATTTGATAATCCTTTTTCTGTCTTGAACTCCTTGTCATGAATCAAAAGCATGAATTCTAACACTTCTGATATTATGGATACCATTAACATTACCGTATTTGGTCACTAGAAGTTAATACTATGGATGACTGCAGCATCTGTAGCGCTTAGCTTCGGGCCTCCAGATAGGGGATATTATAAGTCTACTCACCGGTTTTGCTCCAGGTACCAAATCTATCCGAAACGCAATGCCTCCTTTCGGTGGCAATCCTACCATGGGTTCAAAAACATTCACGAATTCTCTAACCACGAAAACTCGATTCAACTCGTCCTCTACCTGCATAATACCAAACAAAGCATTCACCTCAAAACTTGGGTTTTACGGTATATACAATCCGATCACTACATTCAGGGCGTGTAAGTGATATTTTCCTATCATGGCAAAATATCCTCGTATCGTACTTACTTAACAATCCATACCCAAAATAATTCCAAACCCTACAAAGTCAAACAGTTGCAAACTGCAAACAAAGGTATGACCTAACAAATCAAACTCTAGGTGATCACACTCCATCCCAAGTGTCACATACATCCTATCGGATTTGCAGCCCTTAAGGAAGTAACTAAATATGAGGGTTCTAGGTTAAGCTTATCTTCCAAACAACGAGATATAAAAGAATGCAATGCACCAGTATCAAATAGGACGCTAACTGACATACCATGAATTAGAAGCGTACCTCCCAACACATCTTTTCCGTTTTCTTCTACTGTTGGCCTCGAGGTAGCTGGCTCCAATGCAAACACTTTGCCCCTTCCATTCCTAGCAGTCTCTATGCACTGGTTCTTGTAATGACCAATTTGATCATAGTTGAAACTCCTCACCTCTTCCTTCTTCCCAGCTTTCTTTCCTTTGCCTGTCCAGCACTCATGGGCATAGTGTCTCTTCTTGTCACACTTGTAACAGACCACTTCTGCCTTTCCCTTCTTAGCAGCTCCACCCTTCTGAGCTCCTTTCTTGTGGAAAAACTTTCTTTTTTGACTCTGCCCCACCTGGACTTCCTTGGCCTTGTTTCTCTCCAGAAAAGAAAGCATCTCCTCATTCCTTAAAGCCATCCCAACCACAACATCACAAGGGTCTCTGATATGCGGTAATCTAGCCTTTGCTAACTCATGCTTCAACCCCCTAACGAACTTCTCGTTCCTCTTAATATTAGTATCAACCATAGCGTAGCCATATCTTGCTAGCTCTTCAAACCTCCTTGCATACTCAAACACATTCATCTCCCCCTACTCCAACTCAGCAAACTTCCTAAGCAGAGCAGACTTAGCAATCTCCAACATAAATCTTTCCTCAAATCTCCTTTTGAACTCGCCCCATGTCATGGCCTCCTCATTAACTCCAACTGCAACGCTGTTCCACCAGTATAACACTACTCCCTGAAGCTGCCTAGAAGCAAGCCTTCTCTTCTGCTCATCGTTGAGCCCTAAATCTGCAAAGATTCTCTCACAATGCAGCAACCAGTTTTCTACTTCAATAGCGTCTTCAGTTCCAATGAAGGACTTTCCTCCCAGCCTAGCATAGTTTGTACTCAAAATAGCATAGTTGTTGATCACCGGAGCTTCCTGATTCCCTACTCCAGCATTTCCTCCAACCACTCCATCAGCAACACCCGCCTGCATCATGTTGATAAAGAACTGATACATTGCTCCCATGTCAACTTGCGGGACTCCAGCACTCACATTTACAGCTTGTACCTGACCTGGGTTTCTCCTCGTATTTGGTCTAGCATTTCCATTTGTAGTGGTGCTGTACCCAAGGTTAACTCTTCCACTTCTAGCATCCCTATCTGTATTCATGCCTTATGAGATACAGAAGAATAGCCTAAGAGAGATAGGAGAATAGAGATAAAGCGTATACTTATATATAGCAAATACAAGTACGTTACTATAGCGTTATCCCATACCCCAATCTTATCTCTAATTCCTTAGGATTATGTTTTCAAAAAAAATCATTTTAGTTTAAAGTTTTTCATAAACCTATGCTCTGATACCAAGTTGTAACATCCTCTATCTAAAGGCCCAAAACTAAGCGCTACAGATGCTGCAGTCATCCATAGTATTAACTTCCGGTGACCAAATACGATAACATTAATGGTATATATAATATAAGAAGCACATGAATATGAAATGAAATCACAGATTTAAAAAACACAACGTTTTTTATTACATTACAGAAAACATGTTTCATATTCCATTACACAATCCCAATCGTTTCCCAGGTTCGGATCAAATATAAATATTACAAAATACACCAAGAGAGACATATGAAGATGCCTCCTTAGTGACCAAAGTACTAAATAGACATAACTAATCTAATACAACACAGCAGAATAAAGCAAACAGAACAACTCCTAAATAGCTAACTTCATCCTCTTGCTCGTCTTCGGAAGCTTTATTTGTCCACGTACTAAAAACCTATAAATCCTCAAACCTCGGCCTACTCAAATCAATTTTGAGTACTTGAGAGTTTAAGGGGAAAAACATAAACTTCGAGTCAGACATAAAGCCTGGTGTGAATAATACTATACATCTCGGTTATATGGTATTAAGTGAGACAATGCCACCTAGTGAACAGGTTTTCCCTCACTAATATCCTTTTAAAACATATCTTTTGCAAATCTTAATCCTGCAACCAAAACTGGTTAAAACAATAATACCAATATCATGAAAGCATATAAATCAGGTAACAAATGGACTATCACTCCCCACATTATAGTCTTGTTTGGCTAACTACTAACCTTTGGCTGACTCGGGCCAACCGTACAAAATAAACAAATAATCTAACTTCTGTTAGATACTCCTCTTCTGGACGGTGTGTCCCTAACTTACTTTTCCAAAGTCAACTGATCCTAATGGTTTTGCGGGCTCACCAATAACCTATCTCTCTAATATATATTCTTTTCTGTTGTAACATCTTTTTAGTCTAACATGTGACAAAGCCCTACACACTGGAATTTTAGACTAAATTAGCTAGGGGCTAATAGCTAATGTATAAGGCACGGCCCTATAAACCAGTCTCATCTTGTATTCTAATATCCGAGTCATTTTACTTAGGATTAACTGCCCATAAATTTTCCTTGAAAACCATTTTCAAATTGATTTAACCCTTTAAATCATTCTTTAAACAAGGAAAATATACTCTATGCTTTAGTTAAATCACCTTGTCATGTTATATATATACATTACACAAAGCTTTGTTGATAAAAACATTTAACCTTTGAAAGTACCCCTTTTAAATCTATTGAAAGTACCACTTTCGATACAAGTAAAACCACTTTGATTTATAACCCTAGGTCAAAGGCCAAAACATACCCTTTCGAAACCCATCATAATAAACCTTTCGGAACCATTGAAAAACATCACCTTCGAAAGCTTTAAAACCTTAGACATCCTATCTTTAAAACACTTACCATTGCCTTCCGAAAACAATAGAAACCTTCCTCTTAAACCTTTCGAAACCATTAAGGAACCACCCCTTTAAAACCTTCATTTAGACCTTTCGAAAGCATTAAAATTCTTTGTAAACATCAAACCTTTCGAAAGCATTTGGTTTCAAGTAAAACATATGGAAACCTTTCGAAACCATTTAAAAACCTTTCCTTTCGAAACCTTTAGGTTTTACCTTCAACAGAACAAAAGGGTCACAAAACATCTAAGTCGAAAGCACTCTTTCGAAAGCTATTTCCTAAGTAAAGAAGTGATGGTATCAAAACCAACCCTTCGAAAGCATTGGAGAAGTGGCTAGGTTTTAAAAACAAAGTACCCTTTCGAAACCATTTGCTTCGAAAGGTAAAAGGCACCAGCAATGGGTTTCGACCCCTTCGAAAGCACTTACTTTAAAACAAAAGGCGCGACCTCATTCGAAACCATTCCTTAAATCAATTTGACCCGGTCGAAAGCCAACCAAGTTGAAAGCATTTCTTTCGAAAGCAAAGCAGGTGCATTTCCATTTGAAAGTAAAGTTGCGCTTCGACCCCATCGGAACCCCTTGTTTCAATACCTTCCGCTTATATCCAATTCACTATGTACCAAGTCTTTGATACTATGTATGCTAGTTTCGGTGGCGATGGAGGTAGAAGTACCTAATCAAAACCTTGGTGTCGAAAGTGGCAAAACATGTAAAAAGCATGTAAAATCCGATTTTTAGCTTTTTAAAGTAGTCTTTTCAACTAACCTGCCTTGTTTGTCAAAGTATTATTGGTTGATAATTTTCTTTTCTAAAAGTACTATTGAGATTTCAGAAATAAACAATTTAATTAATTTACAAAATACCACTTCTCCTTTTATAAATATATAAAACATTTAAGTCTCATACCTTAAATAATTTAATATATTCATTAAGTCATTTAGGAAAATTCTATAAAAATTCCTATAAACCATTTTTAATGTGTTTTCTAACATATTTAAATTTCAGACCCAATACATTTATAATTTAGCACTAAATTATTTTAAACCCAAATATCCATTTTCCTTACTAGAAAATTAATATAAAATCCACATTAATTAAAAAAATTATGAAAATTGTAACCCATCTCTAAAATATCATTTTTGATCTAAATCTAAAATCGCAAGGCATATGGATGTCATTTAATATGGTTTTCACATTAAAACATATCATAAAATCCATGTGAAATATTATAAATCATCAATAAGCATGTATATTTATTTCTAACAATCAAAACATGGCAAAACCTTGCAAAATAATTTGGATTTAACCTAAAACAAAAAACAATTAGAAAACATGAGACGTAGTCATTATTCACCTCAGCTTTGAGATCAAAGAGTTGAGATTTGAGAATGGATTAATGTTGATTTAGCTTCTTCCTTTAGCTTATCTTCCTCTTATTCTTACTTAATGATTGCCGGCCTCTATTTTTAATTTTTGAAAGTGGATGTGTAGAATAAACACAGCTTAAGGGTTTAGGGTATTAGAATGTGTCTTTTCCTATTTTGCCCCTTATCTAACTTCCCTTATCTATTTCATTCTAATTCATATTAGTTTACTTATTAACAAGGCATGGCTACCCCTTAGTTTACACAAATCTCAATCCCCTAATCATTATATTATTTTATTTTATTTAACCAATTAAATATCCTAAATAATGTTACTAAAAATTAGGGTCGTTACAAAGGTGGACAATATGTAAGCTTGGGAAATTTCAAAATCTATTATTATAAGCAATCACTAATTTAGGAGCTACACCATTCGCAGGTTCTTGTTTTGGAGGTTCTTATATAGATGACTGTTGTGAAGACCCAAATTTCCATACCATTTGAGCCGACAATAAACCACACATGTCCAACTCAAATTGCATGAATAAACGGATCTTAAAGGGGTGAAAAGGAAAATAAAGACAGAACAGAATCTCACACGAATGGAATAATATATAACATTGAAAAAATATCCTTACAGCGGAAAACTTTTTAAATACATATATCAGAGTCTAACCTAAATTCAGCTTGGACAGTTATAAACATCTGTCCTTACAATTGCTGACAAATAACAAACAATTGCGCAAAGCGGATAATAGAATACATCCATACATAGATGAATATCTCCGGCTCTCCTTTGGAAACTCCAACCGTCTTCACTAAACCTGAAACTACTCGGATCTGACTCGAGTATTGAAAATACCCAAATCAGGCTTGATAAACCAGCGTGAGAAACTCAAATATAAATGACAGTGTCATATATCAGCCTTTGAATAAAATCCTTTGAAAAGAAAGAGTACCTCATAAGACCACGCCCACACATAAACACGGACGTATTTTTACCTTATGATAACTAAATCGCTTTTATATATCAAAACATTTGATATTATTTCTAATGACATATCTTTGAAAACATTTGCAAATAAACTTATTAATCTTAGCTGAAATTGTTACATTATTAAATTCCAGCATACTAGGTTCTACAATCAAGTTTGAAGGCACTTATTAGAGAATGGATTACATACAAATGACAAGGTAAGGGACTACCTTCCGACAGTACATTTCTAGGGGATGCACCTAGGGTCCAGATACTGGGTGCCTAAACCAACACAAGACCGGCCTACCCCTCACGCTGGATAGTACTGAATATGTCATCATCCCGGTCGTTACCGACCTTTAACGGGTACCTGATTCATACATTCACCACATACTTAGACATGTGTAGAGTAAATCTAGAAGGATGATGACATCTCCTAATTGGGAGCGACCCACTTAGCCTTGCTGCTTCTGCCCTGTTTCTGTCACTTCCAGGTGATGAGGTCTGAGGTAAACGATTACCTTTTCACATAGCACATCTTCTTCACTTTGAATGCCACATTGTCATTCCTTTGAAAACACTATTGACTTTCACGAACATACAACCTATGAGCTCGTATGTCTCAGAGAAGGGTGTTAAGCTAAGAGAAGTTGCATTCTCCGCCACCAAGCATATGTACATTTGTAAAAGTCAACGTTATGATCTTAGAAATGCAATGTTAGACATTCGTCCATACAAGTTGTCTAGGAACAGGACAAACTGAAGGTACTCTCCTACTTCATTAGTAGCGAGAAGTCCTTGCATTAGAGATTTTCATAACAGAGCACTGCTGCCACCATATGATATGGTAATTTTCACCTCGAGGGACTAGTGGCAAACAGACCTACATCATGAAGATCCCCATCTTCAAAATCATTTGTCTTCAACACGTTTTACTTCGAACGTAGATTGGTTCGAAGTGGTTTTCGGATAGAAATCACCCAAATCCGACCCCGATTCCTTCGAATCCAAAAAGATGTTAAGTTCATAAGTGGATATCAATCATCAATCAATTACTTCATCTTTTATAAAATGTCTTTCTTAGATATATTCTTTTCAATTTATTCCATTTTCTTTTCAAATGTATATGGAATCATTAAGCCTCATTTATCAAATCATTTGGTTTATTTAAACCTTTCTTAAATCTTGGAATAATTCCAAATCATTTTCTCTTTTACTTAGGAAAACTTTTCCAAATCATCCATTAAATCTTAATCAAAGATTTCTTTCTTAACTTTTAACCTAGGGAAAATATTCCCTTTTTATAATATCACTTTCCAAAACATACATTTAATTTAAAGGATTCTTCACTGTCCAAAATTGCGAATATAATTCCTTTGACAAATTCATTACTTCTAAATATTTAATTTAAATGATTATTCACTGTCCAAAATCGCGAATATAATTCCTTTAATAAACTTTCATATTTAACTTATCAATTTAAATTGATTTTAGATTTACAAAACAGTGTTTATAAATTCCATTTATATTTTATAAACTTCCATATACAAAATTTCTTAACAAATTCCATTTATATCTCATTTGTAAGTCAAAATCCAATTATAAGTTAATTACTTATAAATCTGTTATTTACAAATTCATTCCTTTCATATCTTATTATTTAAAAAATCCATTATAAATTCTTTTCAAAATTTCAATTGCAAATCCATATATAAATTTGATTACAATCCCATTTCTAATATTTATAAAACACTTTTATAATTCCATTACTTTTATTTATAAAATATCAATTTTATAAATCTTATATAGACCATTTATAATAAATTCAAAGAATTTGTTTCTTTTCTTTTATCTTAGAAAAACTTAAATATGATCTTTTAGAGCATCCGGGCTTTCCTTTCAATCTATTCCACCCCTCGCCTAAGAAGAGAAAATATAGGCCAGGTAAGTTCAGGGCACTGGTTGCTCCATTCCTTACCTTAGTTAAACACCTTGTTTTATCTTCTCAGATCTCACAGGCGGGACAAATGTACTAGTCGTTTCCGCATACTCAGTTAATAGCTTTATTTTGGAATTGATTATAGGATTCCAAATTATCTTTTAAACTCTTAATTTTCCTTTTAAAAACATTCATAATTGATTCTAGGAAAAAATTGTTAAGTTTAAACTCATATTCAAAAGATTATAGAATTCGCAGCATAAAAGTGCTGCGGAAAGTGCTATATAAGCTTATTTGATTTAAACAACTTGTTAATATTTGAATATTCATATTTTCCATCCAAATCTATTTTAAACCATTTTAATAGATTTATCAAATTTATTTCATATTTTTAATCATTTAAAAATATAATTTATAAAGAAATCCCTTTTTGAATTCTGAACCGCAAAACCGCGATGTTTTTAGAAAATTGTTTTGGACATATTTCAAAATCTACTTGATGAAATATTGATTTTCTTTCTTCGTTGGAAAACTATGGATATAATAGACCAGAAAAATCTTATCTCAAGGAATTCCGAGCTATATTCCACTTTGTACACTCATTTAACTTTTACGACGTGAAATCGCGAACTACCGTTACGCGAACTACCGTTACACGACACTCAAAGAAAGTTTTGACTTGTTTTTCAATTTCTTTTCAAACTTCTTGGAAACACTTTTAAATGTTTATAAAACATTTCTAAATCATTTTAAACTCATTTTAAATAATATTTTTATATTTCAAACTCATATTCCATTTCACTTCATATTATAATATAATATTATTATGATATCATTTTCAACTTTCTTTTTAGAATCATTTAGATGCTAATCACTCCATACACATATTATTATGGATTTAATTTCCATTAAATTAAATATGGTTAATTACTAACCATTTCTCTTATCATTTATCAAACAAAGTTATCATCCATATAACAAACATATAATCAACCATAATATCAACCAAGTTATCAAACATTTAATCATCCAACATATACCAAACTTTTCATGTTATTAACTTGAAATAATTTTAGGAATTAGTAACTTTAAATATGAGTACTCACCTTTTACCAAAAGATTAACTTCCTACCAACATTCTTTTTAATCCAACACTTCACTATTTCCTCTTATCTTCACCAAATCTTTTTCGTAGACTTTCCTTTTGATTCCGGCAGCACTTCCTTTTCTTTTTCTCGCTCCGAAGCTTCTTGAACTTGATTCCTTCCTTCCATAGGTTCGGCCTCCTCTTGATCTTCCTCTTCCTCCATCGTTTCTTCACTTCTTAGATGCTAAACCATGTTATAATGGTATTCTAAGGACTTTGGCAAATTTGGTTGTGTTTTGACTTTGTTTGATATGGTTTTGAAATAAGGAAAAGAGAAGAGAAGAAACCATTAGAGAAGCTTTTAGAAAGCTTGAGAAAGGAAGAAGAAGATGTGGAAATGTGTAAAAGAAAGTGGAAGGATGGTGGTCTTATTTATAGAAAAGTTTTGGATTAAAATAATATTTTGTAAAAAGACCAAAATTCCCTTACTTACTTATAAAGTAATCTTATTTTTTTCAACACTTAACATCATATTTCAAATCATTACTTTATGTCATTTTCACTTAAGTATTAAGTAAAGAATATAATAATTATGTTTGGTTTGATTTGATATTTTACTTTTGCTTTGAAATGACATGTTTGTCTTTTTGTGCTAACATTTTGTCAATTATATTCTAGAATTTTCTAAGTGTGTTTAGTAAAAGCAAACTTGATTAGTGAATTAATTAATACTTATACTATTTGAATATATGTTCCTATATAAGAAAATAAAGGTGCGACAACGTTGCGACAACTTTTAATCGACAAAACGTTGATTTTTGACAAAATGTTTTAAGTTCACATTTTGACATTTTAGTTAAACTATTTATTTATGTAAACCAAATTTAAAAATAAATTTGTATAATGTTGTTTAAAAATATAAACACTCATTAATAAATTAAAATAATTTATTTAACCATCGAAACTTACTTTTCTGAAATCAGCATTTTTGTCACTTTTGTCGATATAGGCAAATGTTACTATTTTTGTGTATACTTCTCTTTCCAAATCCTATCTAATTTTGTTTGAATCATGTAACCTTACCTATTTTACATTTAAAATCACTTTAAATAGTATATTTTAAAGTGGTCAAATTCTAGGTCGTTACAACTGTAACGCCCCGTAAAATTAACAGGAAATTAATCAAGAAAAATCAATTAATTAATAATAACGCTAAAAATGGAAATTTTGCAAATGCCAGAACTTAGCCACAAAACATGAATCATTGTGTTTGTGGCCATTTTATAAGCAATTTTCATATATAAAATTTTGCAATCGAAGTTCAAATGAAGAAGTTACTGATATTTGAAATTTTTGAATCGGAAATAATGCAAAATAAATAGTTTAAAGTCTAACGTTAAAGCACCATCAAATAAACATTGAGGTGCAATAAGTTTGCACCCCCAGTACATTTTCTCTAGAGATATGCTGTACAGAAGGTAGTCCCTTACCTTATCATTGATGGAAATCCAATTTCCAATACGTACCTTATGGACTTAATTATATACTAAATATGTTGTTGAATGTAATTAATGCAACAATTCCGGCTATGTTAAATATTTATTTTAAACCCTAGGCATTATTATAATATCACTAGATTTTCTAATAGAAACGGTTTGGTTATCATAAGATAAAAACCCACTATGTTTATTTGTGGTGTGATCTTACGAGATACCTTTATTTTTAAAAGGTTTTATAACATTAAAAATCCATATGATTTGAGTTTCTCACACTGGTTTACCAGACTAATCTGGACGTTATTTTCTTATAATGCTTGAATTTATTTATGGATGCTTCGGATCTTCATGAAACGAGCTAGATGCCTCCAAGACCTATGTAGGTATTTTATTTTCCACTGCATTTCTTGTTTTGTATTTATCAGCATTTGTGAGGATGGCTTGTTATAACTGTCCAGACTGATGATAGGTTAGTTTACTCTAATTGATGTATGTATATTACAGTTTTTTTATAAAGATATGTTATATATTATATATTACTTGTCACGATGTGAGATTATGTTCTGTCTTTTCTTTTCTTTCACCCCAATAATCTGTCTTTCCGGTACTTGGATGCTCGGCACGTGAATAAAGTGGATTTATTAGTGTCGACATTTGAGCGTCGAAAAGACGGGTCATTATATATATATATATATATATATATATATTGTGTGTGTATGTATGTATGTATAAGTATATGTATATGTATTGGAATCATGTGGATACTAAAACATTTTCAAACAATCAAGTCCTCGTTGGTTTCAACAATTGTTTATAAATGTTATGATCAATTATGCTTGAGATGCTTCATTTTCAAAATGCAGCAATGTTAATTATGATATTCTTCATATTTTGAAATAGTTAAAAGATGTGCTTAGTTTAAAAAATTTTACAAATTTGTTAGAAAATAGGCATAACTTAGTTAATTCGAAATTTTGACAATATTACTTTTTTATTTTTGTTGAAAGATGATAACATAGCATGGTGATATGATTAAAAAATTTACATTACAAAAGTAGAAATAAATTGAACCTCATGAGAACTATTTTCTTAAAGAGCTAACACAAATATGGTTAGTAGACGATTTATAACATAAATTTGCATACTTAAATTTCATTAATTTTTCTTTCAATATTTAGGTTCAAGTACTGCGTACATATAATATATAATAAAATGAATTTGCTCGCATATTTATTCATACATGCTCTATGGATGTGTCTACATACTATTAAAGTTTATATGTAAACTAAACTCAAATAGTAAAGATAATATCAAATAACATTTCCCATGCAACATATAAAAGAAATTAACATAAATTTCAACTAAATAATTGTGATCAGTGGTATTTAATACACATTTAAACTAATTATGGAATTAACAACGACTAATTCTCTTCAATTGAAATTACATTTATTAAATAAAATTGGTTAAATGTTATTTCTCTTTAATGCCAATCAATTAGAGAATTGATTAGTAATCAATTAATTAATCTTGATTAATTCTTTTTAACAACATTTCATTGGTGTTGTTATTTCCAATTCTATGAGAGAACAAGTATTGTGAGTTGTTATATAACTATGACAAAAGTTTTATAACGACCCGTAAGTTTTAACGGTTTTATAACGTAATTAACTGAAATTTTGCTTGAAAATAAATAACAAAATTTTGAAATGAAAATTTGATATTTGAAATACGTCAATTTAAACGTAGCAAATGTCAGATTTTCATCAGAAAATATGAAAGTTAGTTATATTGTACAATTTTCAATTTCAATTTAAATTCAGTTAATTAAATGAAAATAAAATGTTTTCGAAATCTGAATATTTTTATATAATAAAAATGTAAACTATTTTCTGAGTGAGACGTCATATTTTGTTTCGTCAAATTTGGTCTTCTCTAGCCCTGTTTATCTTATTTTCTGCTAATTAGCAGTAGTTTGGCAGCGAATATCGACTTTCGATAGTTCGATCGTATCACCCATATCTATGTACCATTCTGTTCGTCTCGTCGTGTTGAACTCCGTAGTATATTCATTGTGTGTTTCAAAGTCCGATACGCGACGAAATCCGTAAAACGGTTAACTGTATCGGTACCCGTTTTGAGACTTTTTGGTTTCTTTGTGCCTTTTTATTATCCACCGTACAAACCCAACAGTCATTTATTTTATTATTTCCTGAATTCGTGGCTGACTTTCAGTATTCTCATTTGTTAAACATATTTGATGTGGCCTTTGGTTCCCATTTCGTTCTCGTGGCCGTTCCCTATCTCTTGGCTAATAATAAATGAATATATTATACGGAGATATATGTAAAGCTTATATAAAGTTTGTATTCAGAAAACAAGCCTTCTCGTCTTCTTCTTTCTTCATCCATTTTCTCGAGCCTGTATGTTGCTTTCATGGCCGAATCCATCAACCATTTCCCCTCTAAAAAAATATATTTTATTATTAGAAAGAACAAAGGAGATAGTTATATAATGGCTTCTTGGAACCTGATTCTTGCTTGTATATAAATTGTTTGCATTTTTTTGTTTGATCTGCACCTCGTTTCCCCTCCCACACTCTCACTTGCTTCGTCTTCCACAAAACTACCCTTGCATCTCATACTTTTGCTCGAAGCAAGCCTAGTCTCACCTGCGTGCTTGTCAACTCCCTTCCCATCGAACCCGAAGCCACTCACGCATACCCCAACACCAAACTCCAAGGCCGAACTCCATTTCCCACCCATCTATGTTCCACTTGCCCATGCAAGCGGCCATGCTCCCAAACCCCCTCTGATCTGCTGCACGCGTCCCCTCTGCAACCAGACAAGCCATGCAACCGGTTCAGCCTCTTCGACCTCGCACCCAAACTTGCCGTACCCACTGCTGACTTGCCTACAATCAACCCGACCATGCCATTGTCTCCGACCGCACTTGGTTCCAATGGCCAATCAAACCTTCCTGTCGAGGCTGTTCCCTGCCGAGCACCTTCTCTACATGTGTATATTTATTGGTTTGATTTTATTTGTGTTACTTGTTTTTTTCCTTTCTTTTCTTGCCTATATATATATATATATATTATGCATTGCTTCACTTGCAAATCTTTTCTCTCTATATATGCAATATATATTATGTAGGTAAGTCTTTATACATCAAAAGTTATATATGCTTATTGTATATATTATATTAGAGAAGTAAAATATATATAATATGTTAAACTGTCATATATATGAGTCTATAAATAAGTCGGGTGAAGTCTGCATATATGATTTTAAGTAACATGCGTATATATGTTTTGTTTTGTTGCATATAAACAGTCTGCATATGTGTTTGTTAAATAGCTTGCACACACACACACATATATATATATATATATATATAATCTACATTGCTATAGATATTTGTTTACATATGTATATTAAAGTCGGCATGCATGTTTCTGCATATATGTTGCATTGAGTAACAAAAATAAATATATTTTGTTGCATTTATATGTTAAATTCGTACAGCCTGCATATGTGTATGCATATATAGTAACCTACATATGTATATCTAGTTGTGTGTATATATGTAGTGTCTACATGTGTATATTTAGTCTGCATATACTTGTTTTTATATATATTTGTTTTCTAGTTTGCAAATTCTCTCCTCTATTATAAAATAAAATAAAACAAAAATATATATAATATAATACCGAGATTTATTTTTATAAGTGTTTAAATTAAATATTGAATTATTTATTTATTTTATTTTCGTCGAATCCAGTTTATTGTGCCTTGCTTTTGTTTCGCCATTGTCCAGAATTGGTCGCATCAGCTTTTGCTTGTTCGTGTCTGTATCCGTGTGTGTGTCCATGTTATCGTCTTCGCCCTCATCGTTTTCTCTAGCCTCGAAAGGTGAGCGATCACTCACGATTGACATTCTTATATTTAGTAAATTTGATTTCACCTTAAACGATAATTGAAATATGCTGTTAGATTTGAATTATTATTATTTAATTATTAAATATGATATGCTATTATCTGAAATTGTTCACCTGTGATATATGACACCATATCCTATTGTGTATATTTTATTTAATTTGTTACTGATAATATATGCCTGTTGTGGATACATTATATTTTTATCATAATTGTTCTCACTCTGCAAGTTCCTTGTTAATTTAGAATTCCCTATGGGTTGAAATGATACACGCCCGAACGATCTTATAAAATAGGGGAAAATCGTTATGGGTTGAAATGATAAACCCAAGCGATTTTCATTTATTTGAAATTTTGGGATTGCGGGTTGAAATGATATATACCCGTAAAATATTAAATTGCGGATTGAAATGATAAATGTTCGTATCACTTGACCATAGGATAGAAAATTATATATGAACACCGTTGGTCTATTTTGAAAAATGATTTTTATTGTTTTTGGAAGGAAATATATGGATTTTATTAAATATTGATTTTTGAATATAATAAAAAGATATTTTATTTTGTAAAATTAGATTTTTAAATTATATGTTTGGAAATTTTAAATTTACAAGTTAGTTTGAACATATAACTTTTAAAATTTTTACTTATAAAAATTTATTACTTTTAAAATATATAAATAAGATTTAAAAATAGATTTATTAATAAGATTTAATTCAATATAAATTATTTTAAAAAAAATTTAATTTAATTAGTATATATATAATATGCTTCAATATTTATTTAAAATTCTACATTAATATTTTTAAATAGATTTTGTAATGACTTTAAATAAATAGAGGTTGGAAAATAAAGGGAAATCGACTTGAAATTTAAATTGGTTAATAATTGAATTTAAAAAGAATTTGTTTGAACTTATTAATTTTGAGATTTGAAAGGTGTGATTCATAACTTGATTTGATGAAAAGTGATTAAATGAATATTCTCAACTTTAAATAAAATTGAGACTGAATATTTAATATTGATTTAAATTTATAAATTGAGATTTTATTGAATTTTTATTAAATTGATTAAGTGAATATCTCAAAACTAAATAATAGTAAAGTTAAATGTTGAAATATAAATGAAATTTATATATTGTAAATGTTTTAATATTTAAACTTGAATCTTTGAACTATAAATTTAAATGGTTAAACTGGAATCGATTAAATTGAATTTTTAGAATTTAAGATGACTTGAATCGATTTGCGATTGGAGGAAACTATTTTTATTATATAAAGTATTTTTAATATATAAAATATTTTAATATATAAATAATTTTAATATATAAATAATTTTAATATATAAACTATTTTAATTTATAACTATTTATTATATATACTATTTTCAATATCTAAACTGTTTAAGTCGAAAGTGTTATGATTTACAAAGTGTTATAATTTCAAAAGTGTTAGGATTTCCAAAGTGTTATGATTTCAAAAGTGTTAGGATTTCAAAACTGTTATGACCTCAAAGTGTTATGATTTCAAAAGTGTTATAATTTCGAAAGTGTTATAATTTTCAAAGTGTTACGATTCTGGAAATGAATATTATATGAAGTGAATAATGACATTTAATTGATATGGTTTTTGAAATGAATATGATATTTTGATATGAAGTATAAACTATTTGAATTATAAAATGACCACGGTGTGAAATAAGCATTTGGTTGTTAAAGAGACCGGGATCGTATATTGTCATACTCTTTGTCAATACCGAAAACCACTTTAACAACTGTGCACGTAGTGGAGATTCCAGAACGAAGTAGGATGGTTTGGTGGCGATTCTATATGAGGTATGATGTGACCCTGACTCCCGTGAGTCAGCTTAGATATGACTAAAACGGAAGCCATGCCAGGCCAAGTGAGGTCGCACCTTCGATCGGGCACATTTCTTCGATACCATTCTATTGCTTTTGTGATTTGATTTGGTGGTCACCCTTGATTTGATTTGGGAGTGTGTTCGAGGTGGGCGGTAGTAGCTGCTATGGGTTACCACCAGTCCGGATCCGCAATTGGTATATCTACCCTGGCATTGCCTCGAGTGTCGTGTTCACGTGCCTTAGAGCGCCTTCTACGAGTTTGTTTTATACCGTACCCATGTGGTGTCCTCTGTGTAAACCATCGGTTTGGTGGAGCATACGGCATTGTATAGACTACGGGAATATATAAAATGTGTTAATGGGGATATGGATAACGCCTTAACGCTATTTTAATACTTTTAATTTACTATGGACATAATATAATAGCATATATTACTACATAGTAGATAGTTCCACAGATCCTTAGAGGATGGAAATCTCAAACATCCTTTAAGTTACTTGTTTTTCAGTTGACATTTCACTTGAGTTGAATTTACTATATAAGAATGTTAATCCTGACTCGAGTGTTTTGTGTTTTGCTTTATTCTCAGGTCAGACTGAGTGACATAGCATTTGAGACTCACCTTGGAGTTTCAAGCTTCGCTTGAAGATCTATCTGATATCGCTTCAGCTTTCGGTTGTTTCTAGTGATTTATGTTTGGTCTTGTCAGTTGCTTATGTATTAGAGATTCATTTGTATTTGAGATATTCTGTTGCACTTTATTTCAAAATTTGATGTTTATATAATAGCTTCATGAACTACTATTTATCTATTCTGCTGCTTATTTTTATATTACTCTGTGTCTGTGATTCTGTGATTTATTTATTTACCGTATATGCTGGGTTTTGCTAAATATAAATTAACAATCTGTTGTTTTGAGCAATTCAAGTCCGACATGTGCGGATGCGAATGGTTCGAAATACCAGGTCGTTACAAATGGTATCAGAGCTTTGGTTTAGGCAAACATAGCATATGGAGTAAAAATTAATTACAGAATCACCTTCGTTCGAGCTTGAATTTCTCCTCTTTGATTAGGATTTCTTTTGAATTTCAGAACTTTCCCTTTTGTTCTGAGATCTATTCTTGTCTCTCCCTATTTGTGTTCTTCTTGATACTGGAGGATCCCTTAACTCCATTTCTGTTCTGACAACCTTAGTATGATTTGTAAAGGGGTGAAACACCTTTACCACAGGCGTCGATTCACCGGAGATTTACACGTCCTCGGTTTCGATGTTGTTATTTTTTTGTAAAGCCCGAACCGTTCTTTGGCAGACGACTAAGGAAATTCTCTTGTAATTGTTTGTCAAATTTCCTTAGGATTATGCAGGAAATTTTATCTTTCGCTTGAGCCTCAGCCAAATGATCTTGACTTCCCTGATAGTCAGGGATTATCCTGATGTTTTGGTGAAGTCACTCCTTCTCCTCCTATGCGGGAAATTGAATTCCGCATCGATCTTACTCCTGCAATCTCGGTTGACCCGGTTAAGGTCGCCCATGATTAATATTAGTCTATCCATTCTTTCCTCTTTGTTATTCATTTATCTTATCTTACTTTCGAGCTTATCTTCTTAGTTGAAATTCTTTGGATTAGGGTCCCTCTGATTTGAATCTCTATCCTTGTTTTAAGATCCATTCTTGAATCAGCCTGTAAGGGAGTGTATTTGTAACTGATATTAAAATGTTTATACCGTGTTGTTTGAGTTGTTAAGTTTGAATTTTGGGCTTCGATCGATTCGTCTGGCCAACGCCATCGTTAGGAATTCCAAAACACTTGAACAGAGCAAACTGACACTAATATTGTTTTCAAAATTTGTAAATGAAATAATTTTGTGTATAATTATATTATATATATAAAGGTGTAATTTTTTTGAAATGAAATAGTTAAATGAATTGGTTGTTAGAAATGGTAATATTTGATTATCATTTATTGTTTTGTAAACCATTGACTATTGCAACATGATATAAATAAATGAAATTATAAAACATGGTTTATAAATTGATTTGGAATTTAAATGAATTTAAATTAAGAATTTGAGAATTCAATTTCCGGTATTTTCAAATTTTTGGTTTTTAAAGTATTGGAATATATTATTTGAAAGTATTTTCAAATGGTGTTTTCAAACAAATTATAAAAGAATTAAATCAGTACTCTCCTATTTTGTCGTTGGAAAATAATTTTGGTGATGGCTGCAGCATCATCGACATTCATTTTCGAGTCTCAAAGTAGAGAGACTACTAAGTAGCTTTGCTACACTTTTGTTTAGAAAATGGATTTGATTCGAATTTCTTGAATATGATTTGATTTATATAATATATATGTATCTATTTATTTCAAAATTGTTTAAAATGAAACCGGAAATTAATCCTTAAATTCTGTGTAAAGTGATGGTTTTCAATTATTAAAATGAAGCAAGATTTCTAAATAATTGGATAGTCTAAAATGAAGAATAGAAATTAAGCAACTTAAACTAGTTGAAATGAGATAAAATTTATTTGTATAATAATCAATTGCATTCAAATATATATAACTTACCTAAAATATTCATAAGTCAGAATGTTTATGAAATGTGTAATTAAAGGTTATACAGGAGAAAACTTAAAGTAATAAAATGTTCAAACTAAAATTTGTTTGATAGTAAGGTTGAAAATAAAAGGGCAAATTTGTATAGTGTTCAGTTATATTTAGAAACCTTAATAAAACTTGCTTGGAAGGGTTTGAATGTAATTGAATAGTATACAATAATAAATAAGATGTCCAAAAATGAATTTTATTGAGAGAATTCATAAAATTTAGTAGTTATAATAAAAGTTTATACACTAAGTTTATATTACAAGAATTTGTTAAGTGGAACAAATTGGATAACAAAAGAGAAGGCTATTTAGGTAAATAAATATGAACTTGAGAATAATTGAAAATTTAAATTTTAAGTGGAATTAACTTAAGTGAAGTCAAATTGATTAATAAATAGGTTAAATAAAATAACATTTGTTTTCAAAATATAGAATTGTTAATAAATTCAAATGAAATAAATTTAATGTAAACAAAATTTAAAATTTATTGATTGAATAAATTGGATTGAAATCAAATTTGTTGAATATTAATTAATTTAAAAATAAAAGGCAATTTATATAGTTTGAAATTAATTGCTGTATTTTGCATTTCAAATCTATTTATCTTTTCTTTTTGGTTGTTCCTATTCTCCTACCTCGTTCCTTTTTGGGGATGAAAAGTTTTGAGTGTGGGAGAATGTAACTATCCGTTAGTTTTAACGGTTTTATAACGTAATTAACTGAAATTTTGCTTAAAAATAAATAAGAAAAATTTGAAATGAAAATTTAATATTTGAAATACGTCTATTTAAACGTAGCAAATGTCAGATTTTCATTAGAAAATATGAAAGTTAGTTCTGTTGTACAATTTTCAATTTCAATTTAAATTCAGTTAATTAGATGAAAATAAAATGTTTTCGAAATATGAATATTTTATATAATAAAAATGTAAACTATTTTCTGTGTGAGACGTCATATTTCGTTTCATCAAATATGGTCTTCTCTAGCCCGTTTATCTTTTTTTCTATGAATTAGCAGTAGTTTGGCAGCGAATATCGACTTTCGATAGTTCGATCGTATCACCCATATCTGAATACCATTCTGTTCGTCTCGTCGTGCTGATCTCCACAGTATATTCATTGTGTGTTTCGGAGTTCGGTACGCGACGAAATCCGTAAATCAATTAACCGTATCGGTACCCGTTTTGAGACTTTTTGGTTTCTTTGCGCCTTTTTATTATCCACCGTATAAACCCAACAGTCATTTGTTTTATTATTTCCTGAATTCGTGGCTGACTTTCAGTATTCTCATTTGTTAAACATATTTGTTGTGGCCTTTGGTTCCCATTTCGTTCTCGTGACTGTTCCCTATCTCTTGGCTAATAATAAATGAATATATTATACGGAGATATATGTAAAGCTTATATAAAGTTTGTATTCAGAAAACAAGCCTTCTCGTCTTCTTCTTTCTTCATCCATTTTCTCGAGCCTGTGTGTTGCTTTCATGGCCGAATCCATCAACCATCTCCCTCTAAAAAATATATTATATTATTAGAAAGAACAAAGGAGATAGTTATATAATGGCTTCTTGGAACCTGCTTCTTGCTCATATATAAATTGTATGCATTTTTTGTTTGATCTGCTCCTCGTCTCCCCTCCAACGCTCTCACTTGCTTCGTCTTCCACTAAACTACCCTTGCATCTCATACTTTTGCTCGAAGCAAGCTTAGTCTCACCTGCGTGCTTGTCAACTCCCTTCCCATCGAACCCAAAGCAACTCACGCGTACCCCAGCACCAAACTCTAAGGCCAAACTCCATTTCCCACCTATTTATGTTCCACTCGCCCAGGCAAGCGACCACGCACCCAAACCCCCTCCGATCTGCTGCACGTGTCCCCTTTACCACCTAACAAGCCACGCAACCAGTTCAGCCTCTTCGACCTCGCACCCCAACTCGCCGTACCCACTGCTGACTTGCCTACAAATAACCCGACTATGCCATTGCCTCCGATCGCACTTGGTTCAAATGGTCGATCAAACCTTCCTGTCGAGACTGTTCCCTGCCGAGCACCTTCTCTTCATGTGTATATTTATTGGTTTGATTTTGTTTGTGTTACCTGTTTTTTTCCTTTCTTTTCTTGTCGATATATATATATATATCATGCATTGTTTCACTTGCAAATCTTTTCTCTCTATATATGCAATATATATTATGTAGGTAAGTCTTTATACATCAAAAGTTATATATGCTTAATGTATATATTATATAAGAGAAGTAAAATATATATAATATGTTAAACTGTTATATATATGAGTCTTATATATACGAGTCTATAAATAAGTCTGGTGAAGTCTGCATATATGATGTTAAGTAACATGCGTATATATGTTTTGTTTTGTTGCATATAAACAGTCTGCATATGTGTTTGTTAAAAAGCTTGCATATATAAATATATAATCTACATATGTTATAGATATTTGTTTACATATGTATATTAAAGTCGGCATGCATGTTTCTGCATATATGTTACATTGAGTAACATGAATAAATATATTTTGTTGCATTTATATGTTAAATTCGTACAGCCTGCATATGTGTATGCATATATAGTAACCTACATATGTATATCTAGTTGTGTGTATATATATAGTGTTTGCATGTGTATATTTAGTCTGCATATACTTGTTTATATATATATATATTTGTTTTCTAGATTGCAAATTCTCTCCTTTATTATAAAATAAAACAAATATATATATAATATAATACCGAGATTTATTTTTATAAGTGTTTAAATTAAATATTGAATTTTTTTTGTTTTCGTCG
Source organism: Allium fistulosum (assembly GCA_030737815.1). Taxonomy (NCBI): domain Eukaryota; kingdom Viridiplantae; phylum Streptophyta; class Magnoliopsida; order Asparagales; family Amaryllidaceae; genus Allium; species Allium fistulosum. The sequence continues at coordinate 149,186,082 of CM060908.1, forward strand.
AATCCAGTTCATCGTGCCTTGCTTTTGTGTCACCATTGTCCATAATTGGTCGCATCAGCTTTTGCTTGCTCATGGCCGTATCTGTGTGCGTGTCTGTGTTATCGTCTTCGCCCTCGTCGTTTTCTCTAGCCTTGTAAGATGAGCAATCACTCACGATTGACATTCTTATATTTAGTAAATTTGATTTCACTCGGAACGAACATTGAAATATGCCGTTAGATTTGAATTGTTATTATTATTGATTAAATATGATATGCTATTATCTGAAATTGTTCACCTGTGATATACGACACCATATCCTGTTGTGTATATTTTATTTTATTGGTTACTGATGATATATACCTGTTGTGGATACGTTATATTTTTATCATAATTGTTCTCACTCTGCAAGTTCCCTGTTAATTTAGAATTCCCTATGGGTTGAAATGATACACACCCGAACGATCTTGTAGAATAGGGGAAATCGTTATGGGTTGAAATGATAAACCCAAGCGATTTTCATTTATTTGAAATTTTGGGATTGCGGGTTGAAATGTATATACCCGTAAAATATTAAATTGCGGATTGAAATGATAAATGTTCGTATCACTTGACCATATGATAGAAAATTATATACGGATACCGTTGGTCTATTTTGAAAAATGATTTTTATAGTTTTGGAAGGAAATATATGGATTTTATTAAATATTGATTTTTGAATATAATAAAAAGATATTTTATTTTGTAAAATTAGATTTTTAAATTATATGTTTGGAAATTTTAGATTTACAAGTTAGTTTGAACATATAACTTTTAAAAATTTTACTTATAAAAATTTATTATTTTTAAAATATATAAAATAAGATTTAAAAATAGATTTATTAATAAGATTTAATTCGATATAAATTATTTAAAAAAATTAATTTAATTAGTATATATATAATATGCTTAAATATTTTTTTAAAATTATACATTAATATTTTTAAATAGATTTTGTAACGACTTTAAATAAATAGAGGTTGGAAAATAAAGAGAAATTGACTTGAAATTTAAATTGGTTAATAATTGAATTTAAAAAGAATTTGTTTGAACTTATTAATTTTGAGATTTGAAAGGTGTGATTCATAACTTGATTTGATGAAAAGTGATTAAATGAATATTCTTAACTTTAAATAAAATTGAGACTGAATATTTAATATTGATTTAAATTTATAAATTGAGATTTTATGGAATTGTTATTAAATTGATTAAGTGAATATCTCAAAACTAAATAATAGTAAAGTTAAATGTTGAAATATAAATGAAATTCATATATTGTAAATGTTTGAATAATTAAACTTGAATCTTTGAACTTTAAATTTAAATGTTTAAACTGGAATCGATTAAATTAAATTTTTGGAATTTAAGATGACTTGAATCGATTTGCGATTGGAGGAAACTATTTTTATTATATAAAGTATTTTTAATATATAAACTATTTTAATATATAAATTATTTTAATATATAAACTATTTTAATTTATAACTATTTATTATATATACTATTTTCAATATCTAAACTGTTTAAGTCAAAAGTGTTATGATTTACAAAGTGTTATGATTTCAAAAGTGTTAGGATTTCCAAAGTGTTTTAATTTCAAAAGTGTTATGATTTCAAAAGTGTTATGACCTCAAAGTGTTATGATTTCAAAAGTGTTATAATTTCGAAAGTGTTATAATTTTGAAAGTGTTACGATTCTGGAAATGAATATTATATGAAGTGAATAATGACATTTAATTGATATGGTTTTTGAAATGAATATGATATTTTGATATGAAGTATAAACTATTTGAATTATAAAATGACCACGGTGTGAAATAAGCGTTTGGTTGTTAAAGAGACCGGGATCAGATATTGTCATACTCTCTGCCAATACCGAAAACCACTTTAACAACTGTGCACGTAGTGGAGATTCCAAAACGAAGTAGGATGGTTTGGTGGCGATTCTATATGAGGTATGACGTGACCCTGACTCCCGTGAGTAAGCTTAGATGTGACTAAAACGGAAGCCATGCCGGGCCAAGTGAGGTCGCACCTTCGATCGGGCACATTTCTTCGATACCATTCTATTGCTTTTGTGATTTGATTTGGTGGCCACCCTATATTTGATTTGGGAGTGTGTCCGAGGTGGACGGTAGTAGCTGCTATGCGTTACCACCAGTCCGGATCCGCAATTGGTATATCTACCTTGGCATTGCCTCGAGTGCCATGTTCACATGCCCTAGAGCGCCTTCTATGAGTTTGTTTTGTACCGTACCTATGTGGTGTCCTCTGTGTAAACTATCAATTTGGTGGAGCGTACGGCATTGTATAGACTACGGGAATATATAAAATGTGTTATGGGGGATATGGGTAACGCCTTAACGCTATTTTAATACTTTTACTTTACTATGGACATAATATAATAGCGTATATTACTACATAGTAGATAGTTCCACGGATCCTTAGAGGATGGAAATCCCAAACATCCTTTAAGTTACTTGTTTTTCAGTTGACATTTCACTTGAGTTGAATTTACTATATAAGAATGTTAATCCTGACTCGAGTGTTTTGTGTTTTGCTTTATGCTCGGGTCAGACTGAGTGACATAGCATTTGAGATTCACCTTGGAGTTTCGAGCTTTTCTTGAAGATCTATCTGATATCGCTTCATCTTTCGGTTGTTTCTCATGATTTCTATTCGGTCTTGTCAGTTGCTTATGTATTAGAGATTCATTTGTATTTGAGATATTCTGTTGCACTTTATTTCAAACTCTAATGTTTATATAGTAGTTTCATGAACTACTATTTATCTATTCCGCTGCTTATTGTTATATTACTCTGTGTCTGTGATTCTGTGATTTATTTATTTACTGTATATGTTGGGTTTTTCCAAATATAAATTAACAATCTGTTGTTTTGAGCAATTCAAGTCCGACATGTGCGGATGCGAATGGTTCGAAATACCAGGTCATTACAAGTTTTGTCACTGTTAGAAATAATAAAAGAAAAACATACCATCCTTATTTACAAATATATTTCTTTCCATTCACACTTTTGGCAAAATAATAAATAAATGAGAAAAATATATTTTTAAATATAATATGTTTCAGCGAATGAACCAAATACTGTTATGGTAATATTTGTTTATACTTTTAAAGGCAATGTTATATTTTATGTATTTTCATATACTTGAAATAAAATATTGTATATTCGATATATAACAAAACATGTTTATAATTGTTATCTTACACGCATAGCATATGTATTGGGTTAGAATTATATTGTGCAAACATTTGGTTGCACAAACAAAAAATATTACTAGCGTTCGTGTCCATGTTATGTTATTGCTCCTAACAAAAGTCATGTCCAATATCTAAATGGGTCACCAAAGAAAACTCACAAACAATGTTTGGGACCACAATATCATGTGACGAATAAAAACGAATGAATGCTAATTTCTTGAAATAGACAAGGTGATGAATTATTAAACAAGATTTGAATTAAATGCAAATCATGTCCGAATGTAGAGTTTATTACTAAGCGATGTCGGTTTGCTGAAGGAGGAAGGTTTGTAGATGTTTCTATTCACCTAATTATTTGGAAGATTTTACAGGAAAATAATGAAGATTGGTAATGACATGTAGCATCCTCTATCTTGAGGCCTGAAGCTAAGCGTTATAGATGCTGCAATCATCTATAGTATTAACTTTCGGTGACAAAATATGGTAATGTTAATGGTATTAATAATATCAGAAGCACATGAATATGAAACAAAATCACAGATTCCAAACACAATTTTACTGATTACATTCAAATTCATGTTTCATATTCCATTACATAATCCCAAACGATTCCTAGGTTTCGATGAAATATAATTATTACAAATTACGCCAAGAGCGACATATGAAGATGCCCCCTTGGATGATCAGAGAACACAAACAGACATATCAGTCTTAATACATAACAACGGAAATAAAACTAAAAAGCTCCTATATAGCTATCCTTGCCTCCTGCACATCTTCGGAAGCTTATTCGTCCACCTACTAAACCTGTAAGACCTTAACTCCTAATCTACTCAAACAAATTTTGAGCATCCGAGAGTTTAAGGGGATAACATAAACTTCGAGTCGAACATAAAGCCAGGTGTGAATAACATTATTATGTCTCTGTTTTCTGATATTAAGTGAGACTACGCCGCTTAGCGGAACGAGTTTCCTCTCACTAATATCCCTTTTAAAACATATCTTTTGCAAATCAAAATGCTACAATCAAACTGATTGAACAATAATAGCAAGTATATACATATGCAAAAAAATCAAGAAATCATGGACTATCTGTCCATACTATAGTTTTACCTATCTGAGAATTAACCACTGGCTAACTCGGGCCTTGCAGACAAGACCAAAATCTAACTGCTGTTAGACACAACTCTGGGTTGACTACCCTTAACTTCTGGGCTAACTGCCCTTAACTTCTTTTTCTAGGATCAACTGAACCTAATGGTTTTTACGGGTTTACCAATAACCAATCATTTTCCTGTATATTCCTTTCGGTGTGTAATCCCAATTTAGTCTCGTCTGTGATAACCCGTACAAACTGGAATTTTGGACTTTATTTTAGCTAGGGGCTAATAGCTGAAGTATAGAGCGCGACCCTACACCAGTTCTGTCTGGTCTTCTAATATCTGAGTCATAAAGTTAGGGTTAACTACCCTTTTCATATATTTCCTATCTTAAGGTTAACTACCCTTTTCATATATTTCCTGTCTTAGGGTTAACTACCCTTTTCATATATTTCCTGTCTTAGGGTTAACTACCCTATCAAAACTTTGTTTTCTTGTAAACATCCTTTACAAATGATTTAAACCTGAAATTATATTTTTATAAAACAAGGAAATCATATACATTACTTTACTTTACTCAATACACTTGATCCATGGTATTTATACTTTACACAAAACAATGTTCATGAAATCTATTGGGATTATCTAATCCTTCATAGTGAGTTAAAAATCCTCTTTAACATAAAAGATCCTAGGCTATGAAGGCAAGGTAAACCATTCGAAACCTTTGTTTAAAACTTTAAATATTCCCTTTTGAATCCATTGAAGGTACCCCTTTCAAAATAAGTTAACTACTTTTCCTTAAAACACTAGGGCGAAAGGCCAAAACATACCTTTCGAAACCCTTAAAAATAAACCTTTCAAAACCATAAAGGATAACGTACCCTTCAAAAGCTATATTAAAGCTATAGACATCCTCTTTTCAAAACATTTAAGCTTGCTTTTTGAAAGCATTGGAAATCTTCTATTCAAATACTTTAAGTACTGTTCGAAAACATTGAGTTACCTCCCCTTCGAAACCTTTGTTATATACATTTCGAAAGCATTGAACTTCTTACTCAAAAGATACCTTTCGAAAGTATTGGGTTCAAGTCAAACTTCGTGGAACATAGCTTCGAATCCTTTTAAAACCATTTACTTAGAAACCTTTGGGTTTAACTTTCAATAGCTCTAAGGGTCTTAAAAGAACTGGGACTTTCAAAAGCATTATTCCTAATTAAAAGAAAGTGGATTGTTTCGAAACCAACCCCTTCGAAAGCATGGAGAAGCGACTTCAAAGTTTAAAGCAAAAGGACCCTTTTGAAGGCATGGCTTCGAACGGTTGAATGCGGTAGCAAGGGTTTCGACCCCTTCGAAAGATTTATTTAAAAACAAAAAGCGGCAACCTCTTTCGAAAGCCCTTTTATAAAATGAAGTATATTTGATCTAGTCGAAAGCTAGTTCCTTCGAAAGCTTCATTTGTAGCTAAAATAGTTCTAAGTATATGAAGACCACTTCTACCCCTTCAAAAGCACATTTCAACTCTATACCTTCTGCCTATCTCCAATCCATTACGTACCAAGGAATTGATACCATGTGTACTGGTTTCGATTAGGCCAGAGGCGGCAGTATGGAGTCGAAAGGTGGTTGTTATAAGTGGCGAAGCAGTAATACCTTGCAAAACTGATTTTTATCCTTTAAAAGTAATATATTTCCAACTAGCTTTCCTTATTTGTCGACATATAATTTGTTGCCCACTTCTTTTCCAAATCTTTTTCTAAAGGTGCTGCCGAATTTCAGCAATTAACAAATTAAAACATTTACAAATTGCCACTTCTCCTTTTATAAACATATAAAACATTTAAGTCTCATACCTTAAATAATTTTATATCTTTAATAAATTATTTAGGAAAATTCTCTAAAAATTCCCATAAATCAATTTTTATATGTTTTCTAACATATTTAAATTTCGAACCCCGCCTATCATATAATAGCCAAAATTAATTTAAACCCAATTTAACCATTTTCTTTACTAGAAAATACATAATAAATCCACAAATTCTCAGAAAATTATGAAACTTGAAACCCATTTCTAAAATAATATTTTGACCTTATATCAAAATCACAAGTCATAAGGACATCGTTTAATAGGTTTTTCAAATCAAAACTTATCATATAATCAATATGAAGCATCATAATTCATCAACATGTATATATATCCATTTAAACAAACAAATAATAGCATATACTTTGCAAAAACAATTCGGATCTTAACTTGAAACCAAAGCCATAAAATGAGATGTAAGAACTATTATTCACCTCAGCTTGTTGTTAAGGAGGTTGAGATTTTCTCTTGGATTAATTTACTTAAGCTTCCTACTTGCTTTCTTGCTTATCTTCCTCTTGTTTTCCTTCTAATAGTGGTCGGCCAATCTTTAATTTAGTTTTATTTATGGACATGATAAATGAAAGTGGAATATAGGTTCAGGGTATAAGGATATAACTTATTCCTACTTTGCCCTTAGTTTAATACCCCTTCTTTCTTTTATTTTAAATTTTCGTTTGTTTCTTCATAACTTAAGGCATGGCTACCTTATAATTTTTACAAATCTCAATCTCTTAATCACTCTAACCTTTACATTATTCTATTTAGTTTATCTAATTTATATCTCCTGAATAATGTTATTAAAATTAGGGGTGTTACAGGACATAATTAATATTGAAGTTTTAACTTTTTTTTAAAGAAAACAACATAATTTATCTCTAAGTAACCACAGGTTTCATAGATTTTGAGTCATAATAGCATGAAAATAATTTTGGGCAGTTCTATCATTTTTATAAATCATTGTTTTACTATATACAATTCGTACTTTCATCCCATGATTTTTTTCTTATGCGCATTTGTCGGTGCCAATTTTACAAATACAAATGATAATCTATTTTCATTATTTTGCTTCATTGACTATGTTTCTTTACACCATTTGATCCAAATTTTATCTTTAATGAAATATCAGTAAATTATTGTTGTGTATCCATAAGTATTTTTCTTAGTAGTGGCATTAACTTAATTTGAATTATGCTTATTATCATATTATTTCAGTTATTATATTTTCATGAATAATTGAAGTGAAAGGAAAACTAATCTGGTTATACCAAATATTTAATTACACAACGTATATATTACATATAATTGTCATGTCATATTATGTTATCTATGTTAGAAAATATAATATTTCAAATCCACTATAATATTTTCTCTAATTTAATTATTATTGCATAGCGTCAAAAAGTATAATAGTAAAAATGTTGGAATGTGATGCCTTTGAACATAATTTTAACATTATTTCACTTTGGATGCAATTTCTTTATTCTAGGTCTACGATACTGTTATCAAACCAAATTGTACATATATTTAAATTTATATTTTGATATGTTGACTTATATCACTTATATTTCAAATTATTAAATAGGCATGCTTTGTTGTGTAACATTTTAGAACAATTGATCATATGTTATTGTCAATTGTATAAAATTGTTATGCTCTAAAATATTAATTATAGTTTATATGCTTTGAGATTGGTTAAAATAATTTATTAAAAAATAATATGGGTGGTGTTTAAGATGAAGCTAATCTAAAGAATTACAATCCATAAACATGTACTTTTAGCTTTGTATAACTTAAAATTTCAAAAAAATACATTGTCAAAACTATTGTGAAACGCAGTGTTCGTAGCACGGGTTCGCATTAGTTCCGCGAATAAAATTAAGCTTATATTATCTCTTGAAAATAGAACTAGATATTAGAGAATATATATACTCATTGTGTTAGAGATTATCATATATTGGAATGTTAGAAAATATTATACACATGCGAAGAAATTTGTTTGGAATATTTCAGGATTTGTAGTTTTTCAAATTATAACATTTCATATTATTTTCCTACCATAGTCATTATTGTAGAGTAATAATCAAGTTATTAATAAAATGTAGCATTTAATGGTTTTTCATTTCTTCTTCTTCTTCCCCTCTTCTTCTTTAATATATTATATTTTGGTTTACTTTAGTATTTTAACATGGTATCGGAGCTATGTTCCAATTTTAACATGGTATCAGAGAAGATTTCAATCCTGCTAAAAATATATGATTTGATTTATCAAAGTATTCCCTTCATCATATCTCCAAAATCCATATCTTCATCATGCATGCCTCAACTTGGATTCACAATCTTAGATCCGAGCTACCCAACTTCCTCTAAAATGTTACTGAACTTTCTTTCGAAACAATTTATGGCTACTATTCCCATTCCAGATTCTGTTTCCAATTCTTCTCCTATTAGGATTAATTTTCCAGCAACAACTGTAATGAATCCTGATTGGAATTAATCTTCTAATCCCATAGGAATCTCCTTGTTCCTTTTCTCTTCTCTCAGATTATGACTTCATATTTTTGATGTGAATTACTCTTCCAATCCTGATTGGAATTCTTCTTCCAGTCCTATAGGAATTTCCTTATTCCTATGTTCTTTTCTCGGATTTCGACTCTGGATTTTTGATTCATTATTGTCGTCTCTATAGACAGTTGCATGCCATTTAGATTAAAGCTGGTATTTGATGTTACTCTCTAGCAGCATTTGACCGTTGGTTTCGTGTTTTTTGAGTGGGTTTTTGATACTATTGTTGGTTGATTCTTCTATGATAATTTTTTGCTTTGGAAAACTCCAATTGATAGGCATCATGAGTTTTGAGGGGGGAGGATGTTAGAGAATACATATATTTGTTATGTTAGAGATTATCACATATCTAACATCCCATAAAAATATAAATAACCTATATACAAATAAAGTGATTATTTGAATTGTGAATTAAATATTAATTAATTGATTTTAATAGCCTTATTTAACTCCTTTTAATAAATAAATAATAATGATGAACTCATTCTGTTAATTTATTTATAATAATAAATAGCTCGAATAAATAACAAGAAAATCAATTATTAATAAAACAACTTGATTTTTAATGATGTACTTTTAAATGAATTTATAGGATTTTTCCATAATTTGTAATTGGTAAATATTTAAATTTTCGTTTGATGCATTTTGAGAAAAAGGATGGTATCTTTGAAATTTCACAGAATACGATAACCGGTGTATTTTATTATTATTTTGGAATCCTGTCGAATTGTTGTACATGATCGTACTTTTATTTATGTTGTTTGCAGTTCGTACGCGAACGTGATATTGCATAGCGAAGTGCCGAAAATTACAAAATTTAGTAACTCCAATACTTAACCTATTTTCAAAACTTCTAATTTTTCCTCTTTCTCTTTTCTTTTCCATTTTTTCTATAAACAAAACCTTGCCCCCTCCTTCTAAATTCATAATCAAGAGCCTCATCCAACGACCATGATCATCCACGTCGATGGAGGCTGAATTAGGCGAACTGTTCAACATGAAAAATGTGTGGATAGGGGAGAGGAGAAAGATAACCAGTTGAATTGAAATGTATCAAAGCGAGACGGTGGTTGTAACAACCCATAATTTTTCGATAGTTAAAATATTGATATTAATAAGATTTTGGAATTTAATATTGTGGAAAATTAAAATTTATGATTTATAAATGGGAAAATAATTAGAATATGATTCAATAATGTTGTTTGAATGTTTTGACAACTATTTTAATGTAAGTTCAATCAATTGAAATTATTGTAAAGTTAATTAGGTTATAATTGTTAATAAGGAATGAAATAATTGTTAGAATCAATTGTGAAAAATTTAATATAATTGAAATATTATAGTTAATATGAGTTTAGATGATAATTGTAGAATTTGAATGTAAGAAAGTGTAAATTAATGTTAATTATATTTATATGATATTTTATGATTTAATAATAAAAGTGAGAATCAAAATATAAGAATTTGATTGAAATTAAAATATAATTAATGGGGGTTTTATTACAGTTGTAATTGAACGTTAAAATTAATGTAATATTTAAATATTGGATTTAACATGGAAAACTGTATTGTAAAAGTTTATAAATTCCTATTTAATCAAGAATGATAAAAATTGTTAACTTTTAAATTTGAATTTGAAAAGTGATTAAACCAATTTAATAATAATTTATTTAATTAACGTGAAAATTAATCATTTTGGCCACTGTCTCATATTTCGACGAAAATAGTTTCATCGGATCCATAACAGTGAATTATTTTAGGATTTCAAGTTTCGTAGCGATCGGACTTATCGTTTGATCGTGCGAGCTCGAAACGCGTAGAAATCAATTTAATGAATTAAATTAAATTAATTTGATTTTGAAATCTAACTTCTGTATACAATGGAATTAGGGTTTGAAACTAGTTCCATTGAGACTAAAAATATTGAAAACCTATATTTTGATATTTTGGATGACCTACTTTCGTTTCGGAAACAAAACGAGCTTTTCGGGTCGTTGTTATCGTTTCGACCCAATTCGATATGTCTATTCGTTCTTATCCATCTATCCATATAAATAGATATTTTCTCTAGCCCTAGCAGTCCTTCATTTTATTTCTGTACGTACTATCATCTTCAATCTATCTACTTCTTCCTCTTTCCCAATGGCTGCAAATCCAGAAAACCCCTAATTTCAATTTCAAATCTAATTTCAAAAATTCAAACTCCTCAAACTATGTCATATTATATATTGTTAGAAATCTCTCAACGAGCGCAATTTACTGTTGTAATTCGTTTTTTCGATTTGATGCATCGTTTGACCAGAAATCATTGGAGAAGTCTAGGCCGTCCGTCCTAGGGTTTTCGATTCAACGGTGGATCGTCGACTATACGACGATCGGAAGGTGCAGTCTTGTAGAGGAGGCTAAGGTGAGTTCATCTAGCGGTTTATATCTGGTCGAAGGCATCTCGATTCGCCAGATTTTGGCGATCTATGCATGCGGTGGTAGAGCGGCTATTGACCACCGGACGTGGTTGCGTGGATGGCGGAGGGGCGCCTGGGCGTGCGCCAGTCTATGGCGTTGTCTGATCTGGGAGGAAGCGAACATGGTGGCGTGTAACGACCCGATATTTTCAACCATTCGCATCCGCACATGTCAGACTTGAATTGCTCAAAACACCGAATTGTAATTATTAATTTGGCAAAACTCAAAATATACAGTAAATAAATCACAGATCACAAACACAGAGTAATATAACAATGCAGCGGAAGTAAGAAATAGTAGTTCATGAAGCTACTATATATATACATCAGAGTTAACAAGATACAACAGAAGTAACAAGATACAACAGAAGTCTCAATATGATAATCAAGTATAAATCAGAATACATCACTGGAATCAACTGGATAACTGAAAGCGAAATAGATAGCTGGATCTCCAAGAAATCTCCAACTCCAAAGGTGAGTCTCGAATGTTGTATCACTCAGTCTGACCCGAGCGTAAAACAAAAACAAAAAACACTCGAGTCAGGACATACATACTTATATAATGTAAACCAACTCAAGTGAATTGTAATGTAAAGGTACAAGTAACTTAAAGAATGCTTGGGATCACCCATTCTTTAAGGATCCGTTAAACTATCTACTATGTAGTAATATTCGCTATTATAATAGTGTCTAAAATAAAATAAACTTACTTTTAAATAGCGTTAAGGAGTGACCCAATATTCCCCTTAACACATAATAGTGCCAATAGCCTATACAGTACCTGCATACCTCGAGAGGCTACGAGAAGATACTCCATAGGTACGACACAAATAGAAACTCGTAGTAAAGCTCGATATGATAGATGACATGGCACAACTAGGCAATGTCAGGGTAGATATACCAATTACGCATCCGGGCTGGTGGTAACGCATAGCAGCCACTACCGCCCACCTCGGAACACACTCCCAAATCAAAAATCGAGGGTGGCCACCAAATCAATCACAAAGTAATAGAATGGTATCGAAGAAATGCGTCCGATCAGAGGTGCTACCTCATTGGCCCGTCAATCGCTCCTGTTTTAGCTACCTTATGCTAACTCAAGGGAGTCGGGTCCACGTTCATACCTCAATAGGATCGTCGCCACCATCCTTCTTCATTCTGGAATCTCCACCGTGTACACGGTTGTTAAAGTGGTTTTCGGTATCGACAGAGAGTATGCCCATATCCGATCCCGGTCTCTTTGCCAACCAATCATTATTATAACCCATGGATATTTATTCAAAAATCATTTATACTGTAAATTCCAAAATATCATATCCATTTCAAAACCAAAGCCATAATATCATTTAAATTCAAAAGCCAAATCAATATATCATTTAAATAAAACCCAAATTTCCAAATCACTGAATACTTCCTTAAATTTATTAAACTTGAAATATTCCTTTAAATCATCTTAAACCAAACCACTTTATAAAGTCATATTCTTAAATCTTCAATTCCAATAAGCTTCAAGCTAATATATTTAAAGACAATTCTTAATTAAATACTATTTCAAATAAATTCATTCACAACCCATTTAAATTCAATGTCAAATAATATTCATTTCAAAGTTGTAACACTTCTAAGTTCATTCATTTAATCATTTCAAACATTGAAATTTCAAAACAGTAGGATTTATAAAGTGCCACGGTAGGTATATTTAGTATATATCAAAACATAGTTCAAAATCAGAAACTACAGCATTTCAGAACTGCTGTTATAGGTCTATTTAGTAATTTCAGCATATAGTTCAAATTTCCAGAAATTATAGCACTTCAGAAATGCTGTTATAGGTCCTTTTAGTATATTTTAGTATATTTCCAGCCATAGTTCAATTTCCAGAAATTACAGCACTTCAGAAATGCTGTTATAGGCCTTTTTAGTATATTTCCTGCCATAGTTCATTTAACCACAGCATTTCAAAAATGCTATAATTTCTGTTATACTCTTTAAAACAATATATCTTTAATTTTTCTCATTTTTAACTTATCAAACTCATTCCAGTTTCCAAAAAAATTTATTTGGATATTACATAACTTATAAATTTTAATAAAACAACATTTTTATTAAAAAATGTCGAATTTAAATTAATTTCATTTGTTAGTCAATCCATTATAAATTGCTTAACTTTCAAAAACATTAAAACTCCAATTCTAGCCATTTTTAACCTATAAAATTACCTCTTCCACTTCAGAAATTATTCATTTGGATATCATTAAACTTATCATTCAATAAGATAAACTTTTATAAATAAATATCCAAATTAAACGATAATTCATTTATTAAGTCAAAAGCACATTCTTTTACTTAACTTTTATTCCAACAAATAACCTAACATTTTATTTTAAAATACCCACTTCGTAAATAAAACTGAATTTTTATTTATTTACTTAACTTAAAATTTCCATTTGAAAAACCAAATTTCCAACTATCAAGTTAGGTCATATTTTAAATTACAATTTCCTTCCATTTAAATCCTAAATATTTATTTTACAAACATATTCATAAATAGAATATCTTACCATTGTTAATATAACAATCAAATTTCCTTATAAATATATTCATTTGACATCAAATAACTATGGATTTAAGTTAAACAAATTTTATTACCAAAGTCCAAGCAAAACTGTATTCTATTTTATCAATTTAAAATACATTCTCTATTATTCAAACATGTCTATTTCATAAATAAAATTCATTACAATTACCAGGTTAGATTTAACATTCCATATTAAATCAACATTGCATTATTAAGTTATTTATCGTAAATAAAATTCTTTAAATTCCATTTAAACCAATTATTAACTTATAAAATTTAACTTATAGAAAACAATACACCTTTATAGTTTAAAGCCTTAAATCATATTTAAGTTAAATTTCATATATTTATAATTTTAGAATACTTAATAATTTCTCAGAAAATAATTAGAACACTTAATAAATTTGTAGAAAAATATTATTTAAAATTTAACCATGGGCCTGTATAATATTTTCTAGCCTAGGTCAAGTGATACGGATATGTATCATTTCAATCCGTAATTTAAAAAGAAAAATACGGGTTCTATCATTTCAAACCCGCAATCCCAAGTCAAATAAATTACGATAAAATCACTCAAGCCTATCATTTCAGCTCATAATGATTTTTCCTTTTTCTAATGTCCGTTCGGATATGTATCATTTCAACCCATAGTGATAGGGAACTTGCAGTGGTGATTAACAGAAATAAAATAACAGTATAACATATAATATCATAACAAATGATACAATAGGTATATAAACAGCATTTATCATCATATAATATATCATAGGCATGTATGAATATCATATCAATTTATACAGATTCACTTGTCATCATTTCACAAAAATATAAGTACATATGTCTAGAGTGATAAAACTCACCTTTCTAAAGCTAGAATTTAAATTCAACCCCAAATCAAAACTCCGCAAAGCACGAAAAGGCACGACAAAGCACGACTAAATTTTTAGTGGATGAATAGTCAGATCCAAATCTTGTATGCAAACAAATACAACAAATATAAGAATATATTTCAATATAAAAGAATAGAAATTAGAACAATGGAAAATATGAGATAAACATGACATAACCTTTGCTTCAACCACCAAGTGGGTTCGGCCTTTGGGTTTGGGTAGGGTCTAGGCATCTCAATGTCATGGCAAAGGGATGGTAAGGTCATGGCAAAGCAATTTGGTGGAGGAATATGTGTTGTGGCCGAGGTAAATGAAGAGGGGGTGAAGGAAAATAGGAGTTTGGATAGGTTTGAACAATTTTTGGTGGTGGGTTTTGATCTAGGAGTCACGGCCTTTGTTTGGAATGGTGGTGATGATTGATGGAGCTGGTCATGGTGGTCGGCTAGAGGGGCATGGGTTGGAGGCCGAGCTAGCTTGAAGAACAACAAAGGAAAAAAAAGAAAATAGAAAAAGAAGAAGAGGAAGGAGAAGCCATGAATTAGATCTAGAGCTTGTATATATATATTTTTTGAACGCAAATGAATTGGAGATGGGAAGTTTTCTTTGTACGTGAATTAGTATTTACTAGAGGAGTTTTTCATGGCCTAATCAAGTGCAAAGAAATGGCATGTAATTAAATGTTTAAATGGCTAGAGATTTGAAAGGATTTAATTAATTTTTCCTTTGTTTGCACGCAATGAAAAGAAGAGTTTGAGGAACAATATGTACGTGATTGATAGGAGAAAATCACGGCTATGAATGTGGGAAGTAATTGGCTATGCAAATGGAAAGGAAAGGGAAAAGAAAAAAACAACAAATAAAAACAAGTAACTTATGTCTCTTGAAATTTCTAAGCTATTATTAAAATAAAACCAATCAAAAATCAAATAAATATAATCAAGTTTATACAAATTAAAATAGAAAATAAAATTACCGAAAATTATTGCATGTAAAACACTGTAATTTATCCAATTTAAAAAGTATAAGTTTTAAATTCCCAATAAATCCAAATTTCTATTTCATTTAGCTACAATAAATTCATTTATTACGGATTGAATTCCAATTAATTAATTTCCAATAATTGCCTTGCTTCAATTCTACTCTTTTTATTAAATCTATTATCACTCTATAATCCTAGTTATTATTTGTTTATCATTCATTACATAAATATATATTCAAATTTTTATCTTTCTTTTGTAATAAATGTTATTTTCAATTATATTGAATTTTCCAAATATATACATTTGTCATAATTTAAAACCTCAATCAATTTATTCAACTTGGTTTCATTCCTTTATTTCTTCTTATGAATAATATATACATTTCCATTTATGTCATTACATTCACCCTTTATAGTTACAGTCCTATCTCACATTAATGAACATTTACCTACATTTAAATGTAATTGATTTCCTACTCTGGATTTAGCAGCCTAAATGAAAAGGTGACTTGCATAAATGTTATCACTGACTTTATATTACATTCAAGTTTATTATTTCCACTAATTATCCTAATTGCTTACACAATGTTTAATTCATTCAATTACCATAAATTATATACTAATTCATTTATTCATACAACACTTACATTTATTTACTTATATCCAGTTGTATACCTCAAATGTAACATTTACAACTGGATTAATAGACCAATTAAATAGTAACTTACAACTGTTACAATAACTTCTAATCACACTTTTGAATTCATTGCTCACAAACATATGTTACAATTCTTATATACCTAATCTTTATTCAATGGTCATTTATTTCATACTAAATCATTTATAAATTTTAATGTTTGCATTTGTTTTCTTACATAAATTTAGCCAAGTATAACAATTTACATTACTTCAATAAATTGTAATTTCATTTCAATTGTTAATAATTAGTTTTTAAATACATTGTTACATTTCATTTTGGCTTTCATTTCATTATTAAATTACAAAGTTCTTATTTCTTCCAAATTTATTTACCAAAATCTTATTAAATTGACAACTTTAATTATTAAAATGTACGGGTCGTTACACTCTCCCCCACTCAAAACTTTTCGTCCCCTAAAAGGAAGAAGGTAGGAAAATAGAAACAAATTGAAAGAAAAGAGATTGGAAAACAAAGGAGATAATAAAATTTAAAACCATGGAAATTTCAACTTAAATTAATAATTGATTTTATCCATTTGATTTCACTTAAGTTAAATAAATCTTAACTATCTTTAATCTCATTATCTCATCATACAATTATCTTAAATTAACAATTTTCTAAAGTCATGAATTTGAAAATCATTTATTACTCATAATTTATTCAATAAATTTAATTCTTCTTTATTCCAGATTATTATTGAATTTATTCCACTTAATATATCTAATCATATATATTAAGTATATTTACACTTATTATAACTACTCAAATTTGTTTATAATTCCTTTAACACCATTTTAAATTGTAAATTATTCAATTAACTTTCTATTCTGTTTACCTCTATAAATCTCTTTATAACTAAAATTTAAGCATATAACATTTATTATAACCACTCAAATTTTATTTATAAAATCCTTTTATATTGTACATTATCCAATTACATTGTTAACTTCTAAATAATTAAGGTAAGTTATATTGGAATGCAATAGAGTATTGTACAAATAAAATTTTCCTAATTCAATTATTCAAGCTTAAATATTTATTCAAATTTTGGCTTTATTTTATAATTGAAATCATCCCTTAGGATAAAATTTAAGAGTTAAATTTCCGATTAGCTTCAAACAATTTTTAGAGATAAATAAGTATATATACAATATATATCAAATCAAATTTGAAATCATATACCAATATATATTATAAATCAAGTCATATTTTAGAAATTCAAATCAATTAAATTTTCCTAAACAAAACTGTAGCAAGGCTACAGGATGGTCTCTTCACTTTGAAACTCGAAAATGAACGTCGATGATGCTGCAGTCATCATCGAAATTATTTTCCAGCGACAAATAAAAGAGCACTGATTTAAACATTTAAAATTCTTTGGAAACAATTTCTATTCGAAAATACTTTAAATAATATATCCTTTTAAAACTTTAAAACCTAAAGTTTGAAATCTTCGGAAATTAAATTCTCAATTCTTGTTTTAAATTCATTTAAATTTCCAAATTTATTTATAACCATATTTTATAGTTCAGTTATTTATATATGGAACAAAAGCCAATGGTTACAAGATATATACAAAGTCAAATATTATTTCTTAACATCCAATTCAATTGACTATCAACATTCAGACAATTATACATATATATAACATGATTATACAAAATTTCTCATTTACCAAATTTTGAAAATAATATTGTGTCAGTTTGCTCTGTTCAAGTGTTTTGGAGATCCTATCGATAGCGTTGATCAGACGAATCGATCGAAAACCCAAATCAACATCAACAACTCAAACAACACAAAATATATTAAAACATTTAAATATTAGTTTACAAATACAGAAATAAGTTTTTAAAATAAGGATAGGGATTCAAGTTTGATTGACTCAAATCAAAGAGAATTCTGATTTGAAGATAAGTTGGAAACAAAAGATAAGACGATTAAATAACAGAATAGGAAGATGGATAAGCTTATATAAATCGCGACCAACCTTAACCGGGTCAACCGTGACTTAAAGAATAAGATCGATGTGGATTTTCTAGGGTAAATCTACATTCGATCTCAAGAGATAGAATTCGGGATAAAAAGAGATAGATAGCATAGTAAACTGAGGATACAGAATTCTTCGGTGGATCAATGCTAATAGTAAAGGAGTTTCACCGCTTTACATATCATTCAAAGATTGGTGTAACAACCCGACGTTTCGCATTAATTAATTTCGTCCGCAAACGATTAATCAGTTGGTTAATTGCTGTTAAGTGTTTTAATCCGTTGTAAATTCTTTCAAAATTCATTAAGGGTAGTGGGCTTTGAATCTTGGCCCAAGTTTTGGGGTACTGTGACAATTTATTAAGGCCAGTACTCGTCCATTTTCCCTCAATTCAATTTCGCTAACCCTAAGTCTAAACGAAAGAAAATGGTGGCTGTCTTCGTTTTCACGAAATTAGGGCAAGCTCGTCAGTTTCGTTCGTCCCCATTTGAACTTCTGTCGATTTCGACTTCAACCGTCTGCATCGAAGCTATTCACGAATGCTCGATTTCAACTTGGTCGCCTTGCTTTTGAGAAGCTCGCCTCGGAGATGCTTTCAACCGCTTCTTCTTTAGTCGAGCTCGTGGGAAAGAGGTGAGTAATTCTCACATCTAATTCATGCTCGTTAAGGTGCTTCTGCAATTCGATTTTTATTCGATATTGTCTATCTTGGCCATTGGTTTTCGTTCGATGTTGATAAGCAATGTTGTTATGAGAATTCCTACTGTGCTTATTTCGTTCGACTTTATTTGTTGTTGTTGATTTCTGTTTCGTTTAAAATTGTGATTTTGGCTATTGATTAAGTGATACTCTCGGCTTTGGAATTGTGGACCCTGGTTGACTTCGGTCCCTTTGATTTGTTAAGTTGGTTTGCTGTGATGATAGTTTGCTTTCTGACTTGTTTACTGTTGATGATCACTTGACTATGGCTTCTTCTTTTAATTTGTAACTCTGCGAACTTATTCTGGGTTGACTTTTATGCCATGACTTCGACCTTTACTTGAAGCATCATTGATGACAATTGTGGTTGTGCACTCTGGTTTCCAGATGCATGTTTGCAGTGTCATTGTGGAAATTGCTTACCCTGTCACTTGTTCATATTGCCGGTTGCGTCTCTTTCTTCTTTGATCCCTGTTGCACTTCACCTGTGATATTTGTGTAGGCTGCTATCATCTGAATTTGCAGTCTTCATTGCTATGTCTATTTGTCACTGAACTTGTTCCTCTGACTTTTTTGTCTATGTATTACGTGCTGTTGAGTTGGTGGTGTGATCTGAATTTGCATTAGTGCACATCTCTCTGTTACATTTGGGGTTTCAGTTATTGATTCCTTTGATATTGGAACAATTTGTTGTTCAGTTTGCATTCATATCCCTGTCTAATTAGTTCAAATTTGTATTGAATGAGTTTTTGTGTCTCACTTCCACTTTTCATCTGATTAGTGAGTTGTATTCATGAACCTTGTCGAGTCTGATTTTCTGGAATGTCACTGTTTCAAGTATTGTGGTCTTCATATATGTTGTCTGCATTCACTACTGTTTGTTTGATTTGTGGAAGCTTTGCATCCCCATACTCGAGTCTTGGGTCTTCGCCTGTGCCTATCTTTGATGGTTCAGTAGTGCACTGGTTTGGTCAATTTGAACTTCAGGATGTATTTGTTTGATTGTCTGGACAATTGTTTTATCACGTGAACCTTGCTGCTGTTTCATTTGTGACCTGCCATGCTTCAGTTCATTTGCCTTGTGCAGTTTGTTATGTACCATCACTAGTGTACATATTTCGTATTCTCTTAGTTGAAGTTTTTCACTGCTGCACTGCCTTGTTCTCGAATCTGATACATTGCATTGATGCCTTGTATCATTTGCATTTTTGTCAGTTTGCTTCACTGATGACCTTATCTTCTAATGAGGCTGTTCTGCGTCTTTTCTGTTGAGTGTTGTAGTGCCATATCTCTGGTGCTCTCGCCTTCAGTTTGCTATTTCACTGTGCCTTGATTGTGACATGCTGAACTTGTTTCACTTGTTGCCTCTGATCTTGTTTAGTATTGTTTGGATTTGTTTGTAGTGGCGAGGCAATACACGCGTGCGTGTACTGCAGCCCTAGTAGGATTGACAGATTTGGTTGATATTTCGATTGTTAAATTATTTCATTGGTTCAATTCAATATTTTGAAGTTGTATTTGAAATGGTTCACTTCGATTTGAGTTGTATTCGTTGGCTTTTGGATTCATTGATCTTCTGAGTATTTCATAGACTGTATTGGCGAGGCAGTACACGTTAGCGTGTACTGCAGCCAATCAACATCGTTGTTTTCAAATTGACATTTCAATTGTTTAAATTGATTTGAATTGCTGATTTGTTGTTTAACACTGTTTAGTGTTATATCTACCGTTATCCGATTCTTTTATCGAGGAGTCGGATATACGAGATTTCTGAGACTGTCGTCTATTTGATGTTGATTACTATTGCTTCTATGCACTAATAACTGAGTTTGAATTAGACTGACCCGTGTATTATTTTCTTTTGAATGTAATACTCGGGTCAGACCCGAGTTATTTCAGGTTGTAGATTTTCTTCTTTGAGTTGCTGTTCAGGATATGAAGACTTTTCACATCTTCTGAAGTTGTCAGTGTCATTTAGTAGTAGTTGTGTCATTGTATAGAACGATATATATTCATGTATATTAGTCTATAATGTACTTGTATATATAACTTCTAGAGTCGGCAGTTGTAGTTGTATCATATGTATCGTGTCAACTATATTGTAACTGACTTCGGTTATATATATATGAGATTTTTGTTAATCTGTGTTCCGCAATTATATTATCTGTGTTATTGTTATATCTAATGTCCTAAACTATTATGAACTATCGTAGTTTGTTGTATACTGATAATTGGATATGTCGATGGGAGTAAATAAATAATAGATGAAAAATAAAAAGCATATACCACTCCTATCGAGATAACCAATATTAGTGTAAGGCCAACTACGGATGGTCGCTCCTATCCAGCCTTATTCTTCGTAATAATAGACAGTATTTCTCTTAATACTCTTTGTTATTATGAGCATAGAGGTGGGGGTCACAGTTGGTATCAGAGCTTGGGGTTTGTGGACATAATATAAAACATAACTTGGATGGAACATATGTTACAACTATTAGTCGATGTTTTATCTGTGATTTGAGTCAAAACTAAAGTTTTGAAATTTTGATAAAATTTTTAAATATCTTTATTTAAAAATAAGAGTGGAATTGTGTTTTGTTGTTTTGATTAAATTGTGTTCTGTTTATCAGAGTGCGCAGCGGAAACAGTGAAACTGTCTTCGCTGAGTACAACTGATAATCTTTTTGATTTAAAAATCAAAATACGAATTTGATATGTGATTTTTGTTGAAGTTTTCGCTGGCTTTCTTTTGTACTAATCATCTATTGATTAGATTTTTGCTGTTTTGAATTATCTTCATTGAAGATACATTCGAATGATTTCTTTGTTCATTTTGTAGTACGTGCAAAAATTTGAATTGCACGTTATTGCATTTATTTGACGTTGAACCGATGCTTGGTTATGAAACGTATTTTGTTGCCGTTATTTTTATAACGGGATTTTACACCAATGCTATATTTTGAAGCACGGTGTTTTGTGGCGTTTTGATGAATGAAAATTCACTGATATTACATTTTGATGTAAATTATTTTGATGAGATTTTGACGTTTAAAAATTACTGTCACCTTGGCTTCAGTAACCGTCAAGTTTTAAAAGTGGATTTTCAAGCGGTTATTCCGCAATACTGATTTGTGACCGTTTTTACGGTATTTTGAGAAGTACAATTTCCTTATCGAAATTGTTACTAATATTGCTACTTTAATCACGTGATTGGAAACTCGTTTTAAAAATGAAAATTGTTTTATAAATTTTTAACGGTTTGTGTTTTCAAAAGGATGAGAAAGCGACTTAAACGATTCAGCAAAATCGAGGATTATGACCCCTTTCTTTTACTGTTTCGCTTAACTCCGGACTTGTCCAGTTGAGAATGTGAATTGTTATTTTTGCAAAATAAATAAAATTGCTTTCAGGAATTTTAACAGTTTGCGCTTTCAAAAGAATGAGGAAGCGATTTAAACGTTTCAGCAAAATCGAGGACTATGACCCCTTTCTTTTACTGATTCACTTAATTCCGGACTTGTCCGTTTGAGAATGTAAAGTGTATTTTTACAAAATACACAATTTTGCACTTTCAAGGAAACGATGAAGTGATTTAAACGATTTAGCAAAAGTGCGGAGTATGGAACCACACTTTTACTATTTCGGTTAATTCCGGACTCGTTAATTGAATATCTGTTGTTTTGATGATTCTACACTTTCAAGGAAACGATGAAGAGAATTAAACAATTTAGTAAAACTCGTGGTTATGGGACATGTGCGTTTACTATTTTGGTTAATTCCGGACTCGTTAATTGAAATATTTGATGTTTTCGTGTGCTTTCGAGCCACTATGTTGGACCTTCGGGTCATATGTTGGACCTTCGGGTCAAATACCAGTACTAGACCTTCGGGTCATATGTTGGACCTTCGGGTCATTTGTTGGGCGCCAAAATTATGTTGAGTACTTGGTAGGCTTCGGCCATATGTTGTTGCACGTGCGGCGAATTAAAAACTCGCCATCTGATGGGATCGATCCAAGCATTTATGTTGATTTTCTAGTCTTCTTAATTGATTTCTAGATATTTGTTGTTTCCAATTATCTGCAGGTAATTGGATATTTGTTGATATGAGTTCTGATTATCGTTTTTGATAATAAGATATTTGTTGTTTCTAATTATCGCTTGTGATAATTAGATATTTGTTGATATGAGTTCTGATTATCGTTTTTGATAATCAGATATTTGTTGTTTCTAATTATCGCTTGTGATAATTAGATATTTGTTGATATGAGTTCTGATTATCGTTTTTGATAATCAGATATTTGTTGTTTCTAATTATCGCTTGTGATAATTAGATATTTGTTGATATGAGTTCTGATTATCGTTTTTGATAATCAGATAATTGTTGTTTCTAATTATCGCTTGTGATAATTAGATATTTGTTGATATGAGTTCTGATTATCGTTTTTGATAATCAGATATTTGTTGTTTCTAATTATCGCTTGTGATAATTAGATATTTGTTGATATGAGTTCTGATTATCGTTTTCGATAATTGGATATTTGTTGCTTTTAATTATCGCTTGAGATAATTAAATATTTGTTGATTTGAGATTTAATTATCGTCTTTGATAATTAAATATTTGTTGATTTTAAATTTAATTATCGCTGTTAGATAATTAAATATTTGCTGATTTCGAATTTAATTATCGCTTTAGATAATTAAATATTTGTTGATTTGAGATTTAATTATCGCTTTAGATAATTAAATATTTGCTGATTTCGAATTTAATTATCGCTTTAGATAATTAAATATTTGTTGATTTGAGATTTAATTATCGTCTTTGATAATTAAATATTTGTTGATTTTAAATTTAATTATCGCTGTTAGATAATTAAATATTTGCTGATTTCGAATTTAATTATCGCTTTAGATAATTAAATATTTGTTGATTTGAGATTTAATTATCGCTTTAGATAATTAAATATTTGCTGATTTCGAATTTAATTATCGCTTTAGATAATTAAATATTTGTTGATTTGAGATTTAATTATCGCTTTAGATAATTAAATATTTATTGATTTGAGATTTAATTATCGCTTCAGATAATTAAATATTTTTGGTTTGAGATTTAATTATCGCTTGAGATAATTAAATATTTGTTGATTTTAGATTTAATTATCGCTTGAGATAATTAAATATTTATTGATTGAGATTTAATTATCGTCTGAGATAATTAAATAGTTGTTGATTTAAAATTTAATTATCGCCTGAGGTAATTAAATATTTTCTGTTTTGAGATTTAATTATCGCTTTAGATAATTAAATATTTGTTGATTTGAGAAATTTGATTATCGCTTGTGATAATCGAATATTTGTTGATTTGAGAAATTTGATTATCGTTTTGGATAATTGAATATTTGTCTTCTGACTATCGTTTGAGATAAGTAAATATTTGCGATTTTTGAGATTTGAGCTTCGTCTTTTTCTCTGGCGACTCAGGTGAGTAATTTGATTTACTCACATTCAATTCGTGCTCTGTATGGGATTTCTGCTCTGTTTTTCCTTCTCTTTTAGTTGTTGGAACTCGATTGTTCTTGCTTGTGTTAGTCGTCTGATTTTGATCCTTGATTCCCACGATGTTGATTCTTTTGATTTGAAGCAGTCGAACCTTTTGATTTCTTATCTAATACTTCCCCGCTGACACTTGCTTTGCTTATACATTCGACATTGCCATGCTCTTTTGGTTGTTACCTTTTACCCATTTATTCCCTATGATTGCGTGGACGCAATTTCTTTAAGGAGGGGAGACTGTAACAACCCGACGTTTCGCATTAATTAATTTCGTCCGCAAACGATTAATCAGTTGGTTAATTGCTGTTAAGTGTTTTAATCCGTTGTAAATTCTTTCAAAATTCATTAAGGGTAGTGGGCTTTGAATCTTGGCCCAAGTTTTGGGGTATTGTGACAATTTATTAAGGCCAGTACTCGTCCATTTTCCCTCAATTCAATTTCGCTAACCCTAAGTCTAAACGAAAGAAAATGGTGGCTGTCTTCGTTTTCACGAAATTAGGGCAAGCTCGTCAGTTTCGTTCGTCCCCATTTGAACTTCTGTCGATTTTGACTTCAACCGTCTGCATCGAAGCTATTCACGAATGCTCGATTTCAACTTGGTCGCCTTGCTTTTGAGAAGCTCGCCTCGGAGATGCTTTCGACCGCTTCTTCTTTAGTCGAGCTCGTGGGAAAGAGGTGAGTAATTCTCACATCTAATTCATGCTCGTTAAGGTGCTTCTGCAATTCGATTTTTATTCGATATTGTCTATCTTGGCCATTGGTTTTCGTTCGATGTTGATAAGCAATGTTGTTATGAGAATTCCTACTGTGCTTATTTCGTTCGACTTTATTTGTTGTTGTTGATTTCTGTTTCGTTTAAAATTGTGATTTGGCTATTGATTAAGTGATACTCTCGGCTTTGGAATTGTGGACCCTGGTTGACTTCGGTCCCTTTGATTTGTTAAGTTGGTTTGCTGTGATGATAGTTTGCTTTCTGACTTGTTTACTGTTGATGATCACTTGACTATGGCTTCTTCTTTTAATTTGTAACTCTGCGAACTTATTCTGGGTTGACTTTTATGCCATGACTTCGACCTTTACTTGAAGCATCATTGATGACAATTGTGGTTGTGCACTCTGGTTTCCAGATGCATGTTTGCAGTGTCATTGTGGAAATTGCTTACCCTGTCACTTGTTCATATTGCCGGTTGCGTCTCTTTCTTCTTTGATCCCTGTTGCACTTCACCTGTGATATTTGTGTAGGCTGCTATCATCTGAATTTGCAGTCTTCATTGCTATGTCTATTTGTCACTGAACCTGTTCCTCTGACTTTTGTGTCTATGTATTACGTGCTGTTGAGTTGGTGGTGTGATCTGAATTTGCATTAGTGCACATCTCTCTGTTACATTTGGGGTTTCAGTTATTGATTCCTTTGATACTGGAACAATTTGTTGTTCAGTTTGCATTCATATCCCTGTCTAATTAGTTCAAATTTGTACTGAATGAGTTTTTGTGTCTCACTTCCACTTTTCATCTGATTAGTGAGTTGTATTCATGAACCTTGTCGAGTCTGATTTTCTGGAATGTCACTGTTTCAAGTATTGTGGTCTTCATATATGTTGTCTGCATTCACTACTGTTTGTTTGATTTGTGGAAGCTTTGCATCCCCATACTCGAGTCTTGGGTCTTCGCCTGTGCCTATCTTTGATGGTTCAGTAGTGCACTGGTTTTGTCAATTTGAACTTCAGGATGTATTTGCTTGATTGTCTGGACAATTGTTTTATCACGTGAACCTTGCTGCTGTTTCATTTGTGACCTGCCATGCTTCAGTTCATTTGCCTTGTGCAGTTTGTTATGTACCATCACTAGTGTACATATTTCGTATTCTCTTAGTTGAAGTTTTTCACTGCTGCACTGCCTTGTTCTCGAATCTGATACATTGCATTGATGCCTTGTATCATTTGCATTTTTGTCAGTTTGCTTCACTGATGACCTTATCTTCTAATGAGGCTGTTCTGCGTCTTTTCTGTTGAGTGTTGTAGTGCCATATCTTTGGTGCTCTCGCCTTCAGTTTGCTATTTCACTGTGCCTTGATTGTGACATACTGAACTTGTTTCACTTGTTGCCTCTGATCTTGTTTAGTATTGTTTGGATTTGTTTGTAGTGGCGAGGAAGTACACGCGTGCGTGTACTGCAGCCCTAGTAGGATTGACAGATTTGGTTGATATTTCGATTGTTAAATTATTTCATTGGTTCAATTCAATATTTTGAAGTTGTATTTGAAATGGTTCACTTCGATTTGAGTTGTATCCGTTGGCTTTTGGATTCATTGATCTTCTGAGTATTTCATAGACTGTATTGGCGAGGCAGTACACGTTAGCGTGTACTGCAGCCAATCAACATCGTTGTTTTCAAATTGACATTTCAATTGTTTAAATTGATTTGAATTGCTGATTTGTTGTTTAACACTGTTTAGTGTTATATCTGCCGTTATCCGATTCTTTTATCGAGGAGTCGGATATACGAGATTTCTGAGACTATCGTCTATTTGATGTTGATTACTATTGCTTCTATGCACTAATAACTGAGTTTGAATTAGACTGACCCGTGTATTATTTTCTTTTGAATGTAATACTCGGGTCAGACCCGAGTTATTTCAGGTTGTAGATTTTCTTCTTTGAGTTGCTGTTCAGGATATGAAGACTTTTCACATCTTCTGAAGTTGTCAGTGTCATTTAGTAGTAGTCGTGTCATTGTATAGAACGATATATATTCATGTATATTAGTCAATAATGTACTTATATATATAACTTCTAGAGTCGGCAGTTGTAGTTGTATCATATGTATCATGTCAACTATATTGTAACTGACATCGGTTATATATATATGAGATTTTTGTTAATCTGTGTTCCGCAATTATATTATCTGTGTTATTGTTATATCTAATGTCCTAAACTATTATGAACTATCGTAGTTTGTTGTATACTGATAATTGGATATGTCGATGGGAGTAAATAAATAATAGATGAAAAATAAAAAGCATATACCACTCCTATCGAGATAACCAATATTAGTGTAAGGCCAACTACGGATGGTCGCTCCTATCCAGCCTTATTCTTCGTAATAATAGACAGTATTTCTCTTAATACTCTTTGTTATTATGAGCATAGAGGTGGGGCGTCACAATTGGCGAGACAGCCTTTCCATTATAAAGATCATTCGAAGTCGAGTTATTGGATACTCCAGAACCAAAAGAAGACAAATAGGGAGAGACAAGAATGGATTTGGAACCGCAGTGAACGTTCCAAAATTCAAAAGAAATCGAGTCAAAAGGAAGAGATTCAAGCTCGAACGAAAGTGATTCTGTAAATATATTTACCATATATGCTAAGTTTTGCCTATAACCAAAGCTCTGATACCCACTGTAACAACCCAATATTTTCAACCATTCGCATCCGCACATGTCGGACTTGAATTGCTCAAAACATCGAATTGTAATTATAAATTTGGCAAAACTCAGAATATACAGTAAATAAATCACAGATCACAAACACAGAGTAATATAACAATGCAGCGAAAGCAAGAAATAGTAGTTCATGAAACTACTCTATATATACATCAGAGTTAACAAGATACAACGGAAGTAACAAGATACAACAGAAGTCTCAATATGATAATCAAGTATAAATCAGAATACATCACTGAAATCAACTGGATAACTGAAAGCGAAATAGATAGCTGGATCTCCAAGAAAGCTCCAACTCCAAAGGTGAGTCTCGAATGTTGTATCAATCAGTCTGACCCGAGCGTAAAGCAAAAACACAAAACACTCGAGTCAGGACATACATACTTATATAATGTAAACCAACTCAAGTGAACTGTAATATAAAGGTACAAGTAACTTAAAGAATGCTTGGGATCGCCCATTCTTTAAGGATCCGTTAAACTATCTACTATGTAGTAATATTCGCTATTATAATAATGTCTAAAATAAAATAAACTTACTTTTAAATAGCGTTAAGGAGTGACCCGATATTCCCCTTAACACATAATAGTGCCAATAGTCTATACAGTACCTGCATACCTCGAGAGGCTACGAGAAGATACTCCATAGGTACGACACAAATAGAAACTCGTAGTAAAGCTCGATATGGTAGGTGACACGACACAACTAGGCAATGCCAGGGTAGATATACCAATTACGCATCCGGGCTGGTGGTAACGCATAGCAGCCACTACCGCCCACCTCGGAACACACTCCCAAATCAAAAATCGAGGGGTGGCCACCAAATCAATCACAAAGTAATAGAATGGTATCGAAGAAATGCGCCCGATCAGAGGTGCTACCTCATTGGCCCGTCAATCGCTCCTGTTTTAGCCACCTTATGCCAACTCACGGGAGTCGGGTCCACGTTCATACCTCAATAGGATCGTCGCCACCATCCTACTTCATTCTGGAATCTCCACCGCGTACACGGTTGTCAAAGTGGTTTTCGGTATCGATAGAGAGTATGCCCATATCCGATCCCGGTCTCTTTGCCAACCAATCGTTATTATAACCCATGGATATTTATTCAAAAATCATTTATACTTTAAATTCCAAAATATCATATCCATTTCAAAACCAAAGCCATAATATCATTTAAATTCAAAAGCCAAAACAATATATCATTTAAATAAAACCCAAATTTTCAAATCACTGAATACTTCCTTAAATTTATTAAACTTGAAATATTTCTTTAAATCATCTTAAACCAAACCACTTTATAAAGTCATATTCTTAAATCTTCAATTCCAATAAGCTTCAAGCTAATATATTTAAATACAATTCTTAATTAAATAATATTTCAAATAAATTCATTCCCAACCCATTTAAATTCAATATCAAATAATATTCATTTCAAAGTTGTAACACTTCTAAGTTCATTCGTTTAATCATTTCAAACATTGAAATTTCAAAACAGCAGCATTTATAAAGTGCTGCGGTAGGTATATTTAGTATATATCAAAACATAGTTCAAAATCAGAAACTACAGCATTTCAGAACTGCTGTTATAGGTCTATTTAGTAATTTCAGCATATAGTTCAAATTTCCAGAAATTACAGCACTTCAGAAATGCTGTTATAGGTCCTTTTAGTATATTTCCCGCCATAGTTCAATTTCCAGAAATTACAGCACTTCAGAAATGCTGTTTTAGGTCTTTTTAGTATATTTCCAGCCATAGTTCATTTAACCACATCATTTCAGAAACGCTATAATTTATGTTATACTCTTAAAAACAATATATCTTCAAATTTTCTCATTTTTAACTTATCAAACTGTTATCCACTTTCCAAAAAAATTTATTTGGATATTACTTAACTTATAAATTTTAATAAAACAACATTTTTATTAATAAATGTCGAATTTAAATTAATTTCATTTGTTAGTCAATCCTTTATAAATTTTTTAACTTTCAGAAACATTAAAACTCCAATTCTAGCCATTTTTAACCGATAAAATTACATCTTCCACTTCAGAAATGATTCATTTGGATATCATTAAACTTATGATTCAATAAGATAAACTTTTATAAATAAATATCCAAATTAAACTACAATTCATTTATTAAGTCAAAAGCACATTCTTTTACTTAACTTTTATTTCAACAAATAACCTAACATTTTATTTTAAAATACCCACTTCATAAATAAAACTAAATTTCTATTTATTTACTTAACTTAAAATTTCCATTTGAAAAACCAAATTTCCAACTATCAAGTTAGATCATATTTTAAATTACAATTTCCTTCCATTTAAATCCTAATTATTTATTTTACAAACATATTCATAAATAGAATATCTTACCATTGTTAATATAACAATCAAATTTCCTTATAAATATATTCATTTGACATCAAATAACTATGGATTTCAGTTAAACAAATTTTATTACCAAAGTCCAAGCAAAACTGTATTCTATTTTATCAATTTAAAATACATTCTCTATTATTCAAACATGTCTATTTCATAAATAAAATTCATTACAATTACCAAGTTAGGTTTAACATTCCATATTAAATCAACATTGCATTATTAAGTTATTTATCGTAAATAAAATTCTTTAAATTCCATTTAAACCAATTATTAACTTATAAAATTTAACTTATAGAAAACAATACACCTTTATAGTTTAAAGCCTTAAATCATATTTAAGTTAAATTTCATATATTTATAATTTTAGAATACTTAATAATTTCTTAGAAAATAATTAGAACACTTAATAAATTTTTAGAAAAATATTATTTAAAATTTAACCATGGGCCTGTATAATATTTTCTAGCCTAGGTCAAGTGATACGGATATGTATCATTTCAATCCGTAATTTAAAAAGAAAAATACGGGTTCTATCATTTCAAACCCGCAATCCCAAGTCAAATAAATTACGATAAAATCACTCAAGCCTATCATTTCAGCTCATAATGATGTTTCCTTATTCTAATGCCTGTTTGGGTATGTATCATTTCAACCCATAGTGATACGGAACTTGTAGTGGTCATTAACAAAAATAAAATAACAGTATAACATATAATATCATAACAGATGATACAACAGGTATATAAACAGCATTTATCATCATATAAATATATCATAGGCATGTATGAATATCATTTCAATTTATACAGATTCACTTGTCATCATTTCACAAAAATATAAGTACATATGTCTAGAGTGATAAAACTCACCTTTCTAAAGCTAGAATTTAAATTCAAACCCAAATCTAAACTCCACAAAGCACGAAAAGGCACGACAAAGCATGACTAAATTTTTAGTGGATGAATAGTCAGATCCAAATCTTGTATGCAAACAAATACAACAAATATAAGAATATATTTCAATACAAAAGAACAGAAATTAGAACAATGGAAAATATGAGATAAACATGACATAACCTTTGCTTCAACCACCAAGTGGGTTCGGCCTTTAGGTTTGGGTAGGGTCTAGGCATCTCAAAGTCACGGCTAGGGGATGGTAAGGTCATGGCAAAGCAATTTGGTGGAGGAATATGTGTTGTGGCCGAGGTACATGAAGAGGGGGTGAAGGAAAATAGGAGTTTGGCTTGGTTTGAACAATTTTTGGTGGTGGGTTTTAATCTAGGAGTCACCGCCTTTGTTTGGAATGGTGGTGATGATTGATGGAGGTGGTCATGGTGGTCGGCTAGAGGGGCATGGGGTGGAGGCCGAGCTAGCTTAAAGAACAACAAAGGAAAAAAAAAGAAAATAGAAAAAGAAGAAGAGGAAGGAGAAGCCATGAATTAGGTCTAGAGCTTGTATATTTTTTTTTAACGCAAATGAATTGGAGATGGGAAGTTTTCTTTGTACGTGAATTAGTATTTACTAAAGGATTTTTTCACGGCCTAATCAAGTGCAAAGAAATGGCATGTAATTAAATGTTTAAATGGCTAGAGATTTGAAAGGATTTAATTAATTTTTCCTTTGTTTGCACGCAATGAAAAGAAGAGTTTGAGGAACAATATGTACGTGATTGATAGGAGAAAATCACGGCTATGATGTGGGAAGTAATTGGCTATGCAAATGGAAAGGCAAGGGAAAAGAAAAAAACAAGAAATAAAAACAAGTAACTTATGTCTCTTGAAATTTCTAAGCTATTATTAAAATAAAACCAATCAAAAATCAAATAAATATAATCAAGTTTATACAAATTAAAATAGAAAATAAAATTACCGAAAATTATTGCATGTAAAACACTGTAATTTATCCAATTTAAAAAGTATAAGTTTTAAATTCCCAATAAATCCAAATTTCAATTTCATTTAGCTACAATAAATCCATTTATTACGGATTGAATTCCAATTAATTAATTTCCAATAATTGCCTTGCTTCAATTCTACTCTTTTTATTAAATCTATTATCACTCTATAAACCTAGTTATTATTTGTTTATCATTCATTACATACATATATATTCAAATTTTCATCTTTCTTTTGTAATAACTGTTATTTTCAATTATATTGAATTTGCCAAATATATACATTTATCATAATTAAAACCTCAATCAATTTGTTCAACTTGGTTTCATTCCTTTATTTCATCTTATGAATAAAATATACATTTCCATTTATGTCATTACATTCACCCTTTATAGTTACAGTCCTATCTCACATTAATGAACATTTACCTATATATAAATGTAATTGATTTCCTACTCGGGATTTAGCAGCCTAAATGAAAAGGTGACTTGCATAAATGTTATCACTAACTTTATATTACACTCAAGTTTATTATTTCCATTAATTATCCTAATTGCTTACATAATGTTTAATTCATTCAATTACCATAAATTATATACTAATTCATTTATCCATACAACACTTACATTTATTTACTTATATCGAGTTTTATACCCCAAATGTAACATTTACAACTAGATTAATAGACCAATTAAATAGTAACTTACAATCGTTACTATAACTTCTAATCACACTTTTGAATTCATTGTTCACAAACATATGTTACC
This sequence comes from Allium fistulosum, assembly GCA_030737815.1. Taxonomy (NCBI): domain Eukaryota; kingdom Viridiplantae; phylum Streptophyta; class Magnoliopsida; order Asparagales; family Amaryllidaceae; genus Allium; species Allium fistulosum. The sequence continues at coordinate 149,219,199 of CM060908.1, forward strand.
ATTCTTATATACCTAATCTTTATTCAATGGTCATTTATTTCATACTAAATCATTTATAAATTTTAATGTTTGCATTTGTTTTCTTACATAAATTTAGCCAAGTATAACAATTTACATTACTTCAATAAATTGTAATTTCATTTCAATTGTTAATAATTAGTATTTAAATACATTGTTACATTTCATTATTAAATTACAAAGTTCTTATTTCTTCCAAATTTATTTACCAAAATCTTATTAAATTGACAACTTTAATTATTAAAATGTACAGGTCGTTACATGGCGCGTGGAGGAAGATGAAAAAAGGCGGCTGGTATGTGGTTTGATCGCGTCTGTGCTAGGGTTTTTGAGAGATAGGTATTTACCAAATTGCCCTCATCTTTGTTTTAATTTTAAATTTAAATTTCAATCATTCTAACATCGATAACTTTTTCATACGAGCTCGGATTTGGACGCGGTTTCTTGCATTGGGTTCGTATTGAAATTTCAGACAACATGGAACTAGTTTGGCTACATTCTAAGACTGTTTGATTTTTGGGCTTTATTTGGATTTTAAATCGACTAGAAATCAAAGGTGAGTGATTTAACTCACTCACAAATACTAAATCGTCTTATGTTAGTTAAATTAATTTATGATGTGATTAGAAATTTATTGATTGTTGTTTGGTATATTTAAGTTGTCATTAAAATTCAATTTGAATTTATATTGAATTAAATTGCCATTTAAATGAATATTGAATTTACATTGCTAGTTAAACACCTGGTAATGACAACCAGTCATTTGTTCTGATTTATTGGTTTATTTGAATGATGATTGTGATGGATGCTTAATTATTTGACATTCTGGATGATTTGATGTTATGTAACATGTTTATTTTATATGTTATTATCACACTGCAAGTTCCCTTAGTTATTTTTAGGAAAATCACTACGGGTTGAAATGATACATACTTGAACGATGTTATAGATTAGTTAAAAATCGTTATGGGTTGAAATGATAAACCTGAGCGATTTTATGGATTTGGAAAATTGTAATTAGGGATACAGGTTGAAATGATATATATCTGGAAATTTTGTAGCGGCCCGCCGTTCCGTACCCTTTGAGTTGATAATAATTCAGTCTTGTTTAACCCAAATTTTGCGAAAGAGCGAATAACTAGGGTAAAAAAGAAGAAAGAGATAGAAGAAAATAAAACAACAACACAAAATATCACAAACGCAGCGGAACAAAATATAATATATAACAACAGATTTTTATATAAAAGAATCTGTAACTGTTTATTACTTACAATCATCAGAGTACAATAATCAATACATCAATCTGGACAGTTATAATAACTTCTTCTCACACAGTGGAAATATAAACCAAGTAGGGAGATACGTCTCTATCATCCAGCTCATCTCCTGAGCTTCATAACATCCTATCCTGAACCGGTAATACTCGGTCTGACCCAAACATTATAATAAAATAACACCCTAGTCAGTCTGGAAAACTAGCGTGAGAAATCACACTCAATTTGAATTATTAGAGTTATCAAAATCCTTTGAAAATCAAGAGCTCCCTTTTTCATGCACAACCATATCCATAATTTATATATATTTCTGAGGGTATCTAGAAAAGTGATAGCATACCCTAATTGAGTGCGACCCACTTAGCCTTGCTGCATCCCCCATGTTTTAATCATTCCCGGTTGATGATGCTTGAGGCTAACGTTTACCTTTCAAGAACAATTCCACTTAGAATGCTCATCGTCCTCCAATGACGATGTTCTGATAGCATTCATCCATTCAAGTTGTCCTTGGTCTGGACATACCGAATCATCGTCTTCACTATCTTCACGATATCCATTCGTAACATTCAAACTAGATAGAAGTGGTTTTTGGATAATTATATCTGATCCCGGTCTCTTCGAAATGATTAACGAAATTAGCCAATATTTGATAGTCGGTTATTTAACTATCAAATAACATCCATAACAGTCACTAGGCCCATATTATAATTTTCTTCCCAAAATTTCATTTCAAAATACCTTTACAAAGGTATATATTCAAATTCCTTTCCATATCCCAATATTTTAAAATAATTTCAAATACTTAAATCCATAACCGGATATTCCCAACCATTTCAACACTTAGGAATATTTCCAAATTTCCATTTTAATACTTAGGAATATTTCCAAATTTCCATTTTAATATTCCCAACCATATCAACGCTTCAGAGAATTATTTCGTAACATATCTCTTAGTCTCCGGAATCATTAATAAATTCCCTTTAACAATTTCCAAAACCGAGTATACTTATTTATAACCTCATTCAACAATTTATAACTTGTTCTATGAATTCAGATTTCATTTTCGAAGTTCCCATATTCAACATTCTGAAATTCCATTTCCTCCAAATCCCTTATAAAATTTCTCTCCTCAAAATCATATCCATTTATAAGCCCCATTTATGAATCTCGAGAGAATTTATAAATAAAATTTTCAATAACTTCAAAACTCTATATATATATATAATAAGTATTTTAAAGAATAATAATTCATTATTATTTTAAAACAAGTTTAAGTAGTCATTTAAAAATATCGAAACCCTTTTTATAAACACCAATAACTCATCTCTTTTTTTAATATATAAACAAGTAAATTTCAAAGCTGATTTATTAAAATTAGATTTTATTAAAATAAATATTAAGTATTTGAAAAAAATCACTTTTTGATGTACTTTTATTCTACTAGTTCAAAAATTTCATAGTTTGATATATAACATTTTCCTTTTAAAAACAAACTTAAATTCTGAAAATTAAAGTTATATTTTTAAAATTCAAATAACCAATTCAATTTATAAATCCACTCGATTTACAACCCATCGATTCCATTCCAGCATCCTATCCATTTCCACTTTTCAAAAATAGTATCCACTATTTTTTTTTCTAACCCTATTTCCATATTCTAATATAAATTCACCCTATGAATTTTATATTCCTAATTTTCATCTGTTATCAATTTTCCTTTATTTATAACATCGTTTGTAAATTTATAACTTCTACGAGTTTCACTTTTTATAAAAATAATCTCATTTATAAAATTCTATTTTATAAATTCAATTCCTTATAAATTCTATCCATTTCTGCCAATTTATTTTTAATATCGATTTCAACTTCTTTTCATACTTTCCAGAAATATCATTTAAAAATCCATCGTTTAAAAAAATCCTTTATATAATTTATTTTAAAATCTCCATTTAAAATATTTTTACCAATAGGTAATTAAATACAACCCAAAATCAATTATTGTTTTTATCCAAATCAATTTCTTAAAAATAATCCAAATTTCGATATAATTATTTTTATATTCAAAATCTCCTTTTTAATCCTTTCAAATTCCACAAATAATATTTATGGTATTTAAAATACCAAAAGTTAGGCCAGTGCGATTATAGCATCCAATAATTCACATCACAACAATAATCTATACCAGATTATTCAAACACATCATATATTATTATATATATGAAAAACAATCAATATGAATTTGAAGAATCCAGTTAAATCCCTCCAACCTGTTTCCCTACATCCATAGTTTTTAATACAACATGAAATTACCAATCCCACTTCGAGGGGGATATCGCGGTATATATGGTCATCCGCTATTATGCGGGGAGCATAGGGTCTCATCCACTAAAATATGCGGGAACATCAACCAACTACTACTATATATACTATATATATAATCATCCAAACTGATAATAATTTTATAAATTCAACCAAGCACCCAAAATTAATTTTAACTATTTAAAATTAAATTTGGCAATCCAAATGAGTGAGAATTTATCACCTTGATTTTAGAGTTGCTAATCGTTCCAATTCCAAATTTATTCCATTCCGTAGTGCTTGTCGATACTAGTACATTGCAACTTATTTTGTCCGATTCCGACCTCACATTCAAAAAGTCATTCGATTTCAAACATTTGAATTTAATAGCTAATTCACCATTTAAAATTTTCTTAACCTATATATACCTATATTAAATAAAATTAAAAAATAAAATTATCTTGTACCTTCACTGATCATGATTCCCGATCACCGCATCTTCACCTAAGGCCCCCAAATCTCCTACGAAAGTAGCAGCCTACGGCGAACCCAATCCCACTTCACATTTTCTCCACCATCTGGAGATCGCCTCCGTAACCGAACCCTCATGCAACAACCACCTCAAACGCCCTAGTTTTGTACGCGACTCCCTCCTTCCACGAACCCTAGCCTACGCCGATGCCCCTTGCGCGACTCATCTCCAGGCCGACACGCGATGTCATCTTCCAGTCACCGCTATTTGAAACCCTTGCTCATCTTCCATCTACTGCCAAATTGTAGAACAGCACACAAGCATCGCGCGCGTCGCCCAACCCCCATCAGAAATGCGATGACTCCAACGGTTGCTGCCATCGCCGACCAGAACGCCCCCTCCCAAATCACAGTCGAATGCCTCCGCCTCGTGCACAGTGATGTCGCGCCCAACCTCCACATTCCAATCTATGGTTCACGCACATTCCTCCCCCGACGTCGATTGAAGACGAGCGACAGCTCACTCGCGACTTCCCTTTCTTCTTCTTTTTTATTAGAGACGAGGATCGATTTTGTACAGAGTTCGATTTCTGGTTTGAAGAAGAGGGGGGAACGAAAATAATTCGTAACATTTGATTGAAACGAAGAGAGAGGGACGTGATTTAAAGATAATGGGGTAGCGTATTTCAAAAGGTAAGGTGACTTTGATTTGATTTTACCTTTATTTCATTTTTCAAAATATCTCGAATTTCCTACTGCATAATTACGAACTCCTATTAAGGCGTGCCGCCTGGCGTTCCGCCTGGCGTTCCTAATGTTATACCGCTATTCTAAACCCAATGGAACGAGTTCTGAAGCCTAATTCGATCGTATGGAGAAGATAGCTTTTTAAATCGACAATTTAAATTAGTATCGATTAAATTATCCTAGGCGTTTTCAGATCGTACGACCACACAGTAAATCCAAACGCAACAAAATTTGAAATCTGATAAGAATATTGTATTACGGATCCAATGGAACTGGTTTCGTCGAAATCTGAGACTGTACCCCAGATCGCTATTATAACGCGTCGATTAAATTGACGATTTCCAATTTTTACGAAATCTCTTAAAATTTCATTTTGAAATTTTACTAACTAAATTATAATTTCAAATCTAATATTTAAGACCATTTAAATATTCCAAATTAAACATCGAAAAATCCGGGTCGTTACATTCCTCCCGCATTAAAAGAATTTCGTCCCCGAAATTGCTAAGGTAGGATGAATGATCCAAACCCATTAACCTATTCAAAACGCACTTAGTTAAAACTTGAAATTCACTTTTTCAAATCCTTAAGTTCTCATACAAAACATTTAATTTCGATTTCTCAACTAGAACCCTTACTTAAAATTGCAATTCGAAACCAAATTTTCATTAACAAAAATTTTCCAAAAATTTTCAAAATTTTTCCAACACCCTAAATTTCCGAAATTTTTTGGCAGAGCATCTCTTGTACGGAGAGCCTTTTGCAATATGACAAGAGAGATAAAAATATATACATCGACCCACACGGTCGGAAAACAAAAAATATATCAATATTTTATATCATTGCGGTATTTAATCCGAAAATGTACCTTTATTTAGCATTTTTAAGCGTTATTAAGCAAGCGAGTTTACTTCATATGCAATTTCGCAACCCAAGTCTCGTCCAATAGCCCCATGCACCTGTACAAGTAAAGTACATTAGTTTCATATATAAGAAATCAAATAGCATTGCACATATTTAACCATTTTAAACACATAACCTATAATTCAAACATGGCATATCACCATTTTAGAAGGTATACACAATACAAGGTTTCAATCATTTAGTTATTCACTTCAAATTCAATTTATATGCCATTTACACAATTCCAAATGCTTCACCACTTATTTATAACATTCAATTCATATCAACACATATTATTTCCATATTCATATCCATTCAAACTAATTCCAGATCAATTTATCAACTTTTATTAATTCACATTCAATTTATTTACAATAATCTTGTTCGCCAATTTTATACTCAACAACAAATTTTATTTGCGCCCCATTTCATATTCACATCTGAATATCCATATTCATTCCAAATAATATCCCAAAGCTATATTAAATTTATTTACAATTAAATTGGATTTATTTATAACTTAAGTCATCACCATTTAAATCCAATTCTATTTCACTCGACATCATTTCAACATATATTTAATTTTCTTACTTCTTAAGTCGAATTTCACTTATAACTCAAATTTCATATTCAATTTCATTTTCCATTTGCAATTCAATTTACTTAACCAAGTTAAGTTCCATCCCCATATTCAATTAACTAATTAATTTATCTAATTAGTTCACTTCCAATTTATAGTTCAAAATCTGATTTTCCTTTCAAAAATCACTTCATTCAATTTACTTGAGTTCAAATTCCTTTTATAATTCAAGTTCGGATTTTTATTCCTTCACCAAAATATCAAACCATTTTTATTTTGGTTTTCTATTTCACCTTTCAATTTTATAAGTTACACAACTTATTTCCTTCACAATTCTATAATTTTCCGCTTTATATTTTATTCCATCAAAATTTTATAACTTATAGTTATATAATCGCTTTACAATCCAAGTTATATATACAATTCCACCCGATAGCATTTCTAATTCCAATTAAATTTTTATTTAACTAAAGTTAAATTTCCATTCCAAACTTCAGTGCTCCACACTTTCCTTTTTTATATTTATTTGTTCCATTCACTTATTCATTTTCAATTCAAGTCATTTAATTAGTTCACTTCACCAATTTATTCCGTTTTACTTTGCTTGAGTTAACTCGCCATTTCATTAATTTATTCCATTAAATTCATTCAAATCACCATCAATTAAATTTCTAAAATTTTATTCATTCAACTTAACTTAAGTTGAATTCCATTTAATTTTATATCTCAATCCCAATCCCAATCAATACTATTTCCAATCCAATTTTATTTAACTTAGCTCAAGTTAAATTTTATTCATTTTAACTTACTCAAGTTAAAATTTATTTCCAAAATTCAATTTCCATATTTTTCTTTAAAATCATTCACCATTTTTAAGTCCATAACTTATTTTCTGATATTTCTAGAAAGCTTAATAATGATTTCAAAATTAAAATACCCGGTATTTATTTCAAATCACTTTGAAATCAAATATATATATATATATACACTCTCTTTGGTTTAACAAACCACTTCCTTGGATTTTCAAAATCAACCTGATTTTTTTTTCCAAAATAATTCCTTTTGGAATTTCCAACACATTACTTGGTTTTCACAAAAATCTCCATATCAAACCACTGGTAGCAATCCGTCACTTAGAAACTCGAAAATGAATACCGATGATGCGGCCGTCAACACCAGAATTATTTTCCAACGACTGAAGTGAGTTAAGTGCTTCATCACTTCCAAAATCCATTTAAAACAATTTCCATTCAGAAACAATCCAAATAATATCACTATTATTCATTTCAAAACACTTTAGAAAACATTTCCAAAAATCTTCGGGATTTAATTTTCCAAATTCTGGTTTTAATCAAAATTTTAGTTTTAACTCAATTGTATAATCCATACTTATACAATTTCCATTTGGTTATATATAACCATTTCAATTTTATAATCTTGTTTCGATTATAATAATATCATCCAAACACACCAATATATTGTAATAATTCCAAAAAATTTATTTCTTTTATACCAAATTATAATTTGGGTAAAGTTATTTCCATTTACCCGCTTCAAAACCATACTTTGTCGGTCTATCGTGTTTAAGTGTTTAGAAACTCCTGTCGATTTAGTGGCACCCCACTACTCGACCAGAATTTATATGCCACTCAACAGATAAATTAAAACAATATAAAACAATTTATATTCACTAACAAATACGCGCTCATATCTATTAATACACTCAAACTCATTCTAGGGTGCTACTGACCCTATCTCAATGAGTAATTCCCATCAAAGCCAAGGTTCTCGCTTAACCTTCAGCTCTGATACCTAATGTAGCTGTCCGCCATTCTGCACCCTTTGAGTGGATAATAATTCACTCTTGTTCAAGCTAAATTATGTGAAAGAGCGAATAACTAGGGTAAAGAAGAAGAAAGAGATAGAAGAAAATTGAACAACAACACAAAATCTCACAAACGCAGCGAAAAAAATATAATATATAACAACAGATTTTTATACAAAAGAATCTGTAACTGTTTATTACTTACGATCATTAGAGTACAACAATCAATACATCAATCTGGACAAGTATAATAACTTGTCCTCATATAGTGGAAATATAGACCAAGTATGGAGATACGTCTTTATCACCCAGCTCGTCTCTTGAGCTCCATAGCATCCTATCCTGAATCTGTAATACTCGGTCTGACCCAAGCATTATAATAAAATAACACCCGAGTCAGTCTAGAAAACCAGCATGAGAAATCACACTCAATTTGAATTATTAGAGTTATCAAAATCCTTTGAAAAACAAAGGTATCTGGTAAAACCGCGTCACACATAAACACGATGGGTTTTTCCCTTACGATAACCAAAACATTTTATAGAAAATCCAGTAATATTATAATAGTGTCTAAGTACAAATATTTATTCAAATAGCCGAAATTTTTACATTAATTAAATTCCAGCATACTAGGCTCTACAAACAAAACCGTAAAGGCTTGTATTGGGGAATGGATTCCATACAATGACTGGGTTACTGCAGTACCGCCCATCACAGTACACCTCTACTAAAATGTACCGGGAACCTCGTCGGGATCCCCTGCTACACAAGACCGGCCTACCCCTAACCTAGATAGAACCGAATATGTTATAACCCCGGGTGTTCCCACCTTTAAAAATCGAGCGCTCCCTTTTTCATGCACAACCATATCCATAATTTATATATATTTCTGAGGGTATCTAGAAAAGTGATAACATACCCTAATTGGGTGCGACCCGCTTAGCCTTGCTGCATCTCCGCTATTTTAGTCATTCCCGGTTAATGAGGTTTGAGGCTAACGTTTACCTTTCAAGAACAATTCCACTTAGAATGCTCATCGTCCTCCAATGACGATGTCCTGATAGCATCCGTCCATTCAAGTTGTCCTGGGTCTGGACAAACCGAATCACTGTCTTCACTATCTTCACGATATCCATTCGTAACGTTCAAACCGGATCGTAGTGGTATTCGGATAATTAAATCTGATCCCGGTCTCTTCGAAATGATTAACGAAATTGGCCAATATTTGATAGTCGGTTATTTAACTATCAAATAACATTCATAAGCAGTCACTAAGCCCATATTATAATTTGATTCCAAAATATTCATTTCAAAATACCTTTACAAAGGTATATATTCAAATTCCTTTCCATATTCCAATATTTGAAAACAATTTCAAATACTTAAATCCATAACCGGATATTCCCAACCATTTGAACACTTAGAAATATTTTCAAATTTCCATTTTAATACTTAGGAAAATATTATAAGTCTTATTTTCCAAAATCATTTCAAATATCAACGCTTCATAGAATTATTTTCGTAACTTATCTCATAAGTCTCCGGAATCATTAATAGATTCCCTTTAACAATTTCCAAAACCGAGTATATTTATTTATAACCCTATTCAACAATTTATAACTTCTTTTATGAATTCAGATTTAATTTTCGAAGTTCCCATATTCAACATTTTGAAATTCCATTTCCTCCAAATCCTTTATAAAATTCCTCTGCTCAAAATCATATCCATTAAAAATCCTCATTTACGAATCACGAGAGAATTTATAAATAAAATTTTCAATAACTTCAAAACTCTCTCTCTATATATATATATAATAGGGGCATTTCACCAGAAGGACAAACTTAGCAGTCTAATTAGTTTCTAGGACACACATTCAAAGAAATTACTTTCAAGGCCAAAGTCAGCAGAATAATTACTTTTAAGGACAAAGTCAGCAGTCCAATTACTTTCAAGGACATAATTTCATAGGTTTTTAGGCCTTAGAAACTAATTATTTTTCATTTTGTCCTTGAAAGTAATTATTTCAGTTGTGTGTCCTAGAAACTAATTCCACTTGCTAAAGAGGCCATTGTGGCTAATTTCCACTATATAATAAGTATTTAAAGAAAATTAATTTATTTTAAAAAAACATGTTTAAGTAGTCATTTAAAAATATCGAAACCCTTTTTATAAACACCAATAACTCTTCTTTTATTTAATATATAAACAAGTAAATTTCAAAGCTGATTTTTTAAAATTAGAATTTATTAAAATAAATATTAAGTATTTGAAAATTTCACTTTTCGATGTACTTTTATTCTACTAGTTCAAAATTTTCGTAGTTTGATATATAACATTTTCCTTTTAAAAACAAACTTAAATTCTTAAAATTCAAGTTATATTTTTAAAATTCCAATAACCAATTCAATTTATATATCCACTCGATTTACAACCCATCGATTCCATTCCAGCATCCTATCCATTTCCACTTTTCAAAAATAGTATCCACTATTTTTTTTCTAACCCTATTTCCATATTCTAATAAAAATTCACCCTATGAGTTTTATATTCCCAATTTTCATCTGTTATCGATTTTACTTTATTTATAACATCGTTTGTAAATTTATAACTTCTCTGAGTTTCACTTTTTATAAAAATAATCTCTTTTACAAAATTCCATTTTATAAATTCAATTCCTTATAAATTCTATTCATTTCTGCCAATCTATTTTTAATATCGATTTCAACTTCTTTTCATACTTTCCAAAAATATCATTTAAAAATCTATCGTTTAAAAAAATCCTTTATATAATTTATTTTAAAATATCTATTTAAAATATTTTTAGGAATAGTTAAATACAACCCAAAATTAATTATTGTTTTTATCCAAATCAATTTCTTAAAAATAATCCAAATTTCGATATAATTATTTTTATACTCAAAATCTCCTTTTTAATCCATCCAAATTCCAAAAATAATATTTATGGTATTTAAAATACCAAAAGTTAGGCTAGTGCTACTATAGCATCCAATAATTCACATCACAACAATAATCTATACCAGATTATTCTAACACATCATATATTATTATATATATGAAAAAAATAATCAATATGAATTTGATGAATCCAGTTGGATCCCTCCAACCTATTTCCCTGCATCCATAGATGTTAAAATAACATAAAATTACCAATCTCACTTCGAGAGGGATATCGCGATATATAGGGTCATCCGCTAATATGCGGGGTGCATAGGGTCTCATTCGCTAAAATATGCGGGAATCAATCCAACTACTACTATATATATATATAAAAAATCATCCAAACTGATAATAATTTTATAAATTCAACCAAGCACCCAAAATTAATTTTAACTATCTAAAATTAAATTTGGCAATCCAAATGAGTGAGAATTTCTCACCTTGATTTTAGAGTTGCTAATCGTTCCAATTCCAAATTTATTCCATTCCGTAGTGCTTGTCGATACAAGTACATTGCAACTTATTTTGTCCGATTTCTACCTCGCATTCAAAAAGTCATTCGGTTTTAAACATTTGAATTTAATAGCTAATTCACCATTTAAATTTTTCTTAACCTATATATACCTTTATTAAACTAAATTAAAAAATAAAATTACCTTATACCTTCACTGATCATGATTCCCGATCACCGCATCTTCACCTAAGGCCCCCAAATCTCCTACGACAGTAGCTGCCTACGGCGAACACAGTCCCACCTCACCTTTTCGCCACCACCTGAAGATCGCCTCCATAACCGAACCCTCATGCAACAACCACCTCAAACGCCACAGTTCTGTACGCGACTCCCTCCTTCCACGAACCCTAGCCTACGCCGATGTCCCTTGCTCGACTCATCTCCAGGCCGACAAGCGACGTCATCTTCCGGTCACCGCGATTCCAAACCCTTGCTCATCTTCCATCCACTGTCAAATTGTCGAATGACACACAAGCATAGCACGCGTCACCAAGCCTCCATCAGAAACGTGATGACTCCACCAGTTGCCGCCATCGCCGATTAGAACGCCCCCTCAAACCACAGTCGAATGCCTCCGCCTCGAGCACAGTGATGCTGCGCCCAACCTCTATGTTCCAATCTCTGGTTTACGCGCATTCCTCCCCTGACGTCGATGGAAGACGAGTGACAGCTCACTCGCGACTCCCTTTTCTTCTCCTTTTTTTATTAGAGACGAAGATTGATTTTGTACAGAGTTTGATTTCTGGTTTAAAGAAGAGGGGAGAACGAAAAGAATTCATGACTTTTGATTAAAACGAAGAGATAAGGACGTGATTTAAAGATAATGGGGTAGCGTATTTCATAAGGTAAGGTGACTTTGATTTGAATTTGCCTTTATTTTATTTTTCAAAATATCTCGAATTTCCTACTGCATAATTACGAACTCTTGTTGAGGCGTGTCGCCCAGCGTTCCTAATGTTATACCGCTATTACGAACCCAATGGAATGAGTTTAGATGCCTAATTCAATCTTATGGAGAAGATAGCTTTTTAAATCGACAATTTAAATTAATATCGATTAAATTATCCTAGGCGTTTTCAGATCGTACGACCACACGGTAAATCCAAACGCTACGAAATTTGAAATCCGATAATAATACTCGATTACGGATCCAATGGAACTGGTTTCGTCGAAATCCAAGACTATGCCCCGGATCGCTATTTTAACGCTTTGATTAAACTGACGATTTCCAATTTTTACGAAATCGCTTAAAATTTCAGTTTTAAATCTTACTAACTAAATTATAATTTCAAATCCAATATTTAAGACCATTTAAATATTCCAAATTAAATATCGAAAAATCTGGGTCGTTACATTCCACCTCCCTTAAAAGAATTTCATCCCCGAAATTGCTAAGGTAGGACGAATGATCCAAACCCATTAACCTATTCAAAACCCACTTAGTTAAAACTTAGCATTCACTTTTTCAATTCCTTAAGTTTTCATACAAAACATTTAATTTCCATTTCTCAACTAGAACCCTTTACTTCAAATTGCAATTCGAAACCACATTTTCGTTAACAAAAATTTTCCAAAAATTTTCAAAATTTTTCTAACACCCTAAATTTCCGAAATTTTTTGGCAGATTCTCTCTTGTACGGAGAGCCATTTGCAATATGACAAGAGAGATAAAAATATATACATCGACCCACATGGTCGGAAAACAAAAAATATATCAATATTTTATATCATTGTGGTATTTAATCTAAAAACGTACCTTTATTTAGCGTTTTTAAGCGTTATTAAGCAAGCGAGTTAACTTCATATTCAATTTCGAAACCCAAGTCTAGCCCAATAGCACCATGCACCTGTACTTACTCAAGTAAAGGACGTTAGTTTCATATATATGAAATTAAATAGCACTGCACGCATTTAACCATTTTAAACACATAACCTATAATGTAAGCATGGCATATCACTCATTTTAGAAGGTATATACAATACAAGGTTTCAATCATTTAGTTATTCACTTCAAATTCAATTTATACGCCATTTACACAATTCCAAATGCTTCACCACTTATTTATAACATTCAATTCATATCAACACATATTATTTCCATATTCATATCCATTCGAACTGATTCAAAATACATTTATCAACATTTATTAATTCACATTCAATTTATTTATAAAAAGCTTGTTCGTTCAATTTTAGACTCAACAGCAAATTTTATTTGCGCCCTATTTCATATTCACATTTGAATATTCATATTCATTCCAAATAATATCCCAAAGCCATATTCAATTTATTTACACTTAAATTGGATTTATTTATAACTTAAGTCATCACCATTTAAATCCAATTCTATTTCACTCGACAACATTTCAACATATATTTAATTCACTTACTTCTTAAGTTGAATTTCACTTATAACTCAAATTCCATATTCAATTTCAATTTCCATTCGCAATTCAATTTACTAAACCAAGTTAAGTTCCATCCCCATATTCAATTAACTAATTAATTTATCTAATTAGTTCACTTCCAATTTATAGTTCAAAATCCGATTTTCCTTTCAAAAATCACTTCATTCAATTTACTTGAGTTCAAATTCCTTTTATAATTCAAGTTTGGATTTTTATTCCTTCACCAAAAAATCAAACCATTTTTATTTTGGTTTTCTATTTCACCTTTCAATTTTATAAGTTACACAACTTATTACCTTCACAATTCCATAATTTTCCGCTTTAAATTTTATTCCATCAAAAATTTATAACTTATAGTTACATAATCGCTTTACAATCCAAGTTATATATACCATTCCACACGATATCATTTCTAATTCCAATTAAATTTTTATTTAACTGAAGTTAAATTTCCATTCCAAACGTCAATGCTCCACATTTTCCTTTCTTATATTTATTTGTTCCATTCACTTATTCATTTTCAATTCAAGTCATTTAATTAGTTCACTTCACCAATTTATTCCGTTTTACTTTGCTTGAGTTAACTCGCCATTTCATTAATTTATCCCAATAAATTTCTAAAATTTTATTCATTCAACTTAACTTAAGTTGAATTCCATTTAATTTTATATCTCAATCCCAATCGATACCATTTCCAATCCAATTTTATTTAACTTAGCTCAAGTTAAATTTTATTCATTTTAACTTACTCAAGTTAAAATTTATTACCAAAGTTCAATTTCCATATTTTTCTTTAAAATCATTCACCATTTTTATGTCCATAACTTATTTTCTGATATTTCTAGAACATTTAACAAGGATTTCAAAATTCAAATACCCGGTATTTATTTCAAATCACTTTGAAATCAAATACACACACACACACACTCTCTCTCTCTCTCTCTCTTTGGTTTAACAAACCACTTCCTTGGATTTTCAAAATCAACCTGATTTTTTTCCAAACCAATTCCTTTCGGAATTTCCAAAACAATACTTGTTTTTCCCAAAAATCTCCATATCAAACCACCCTGGTAGCAATTCGTCACTTAGAAACTCGAAAATGAATACTGATGATGCGGCCGTCATCACCAGAATTATTTTCCAGCAACTGAAGTGAGTTCAGTGATTCATCACTTCCAAATTCCATTTAAAACAATTTCCATTCAGAAATAATCCAAATAATATCACTATTATTCATTTCAAAACACTTTAGAAAACATTTCCAAAAATCTCCAGGATTTAATTTTCCAAATTCTGGTTTTAATCAAAATTTTAGTTTTAACTCAATTGTATAATCCATACTTATACAATTTCCATTTGGTTATATATAACCATTTCAATTTTATAACCTTGTTTCGATTATAATAATATCATCCAAACACACCAATATATTATAATAATTCCTAAAAATTTATTTCTTTTATATCAATTATAATTTGGGTAAAATTATTTCCATTTACCCGCTTCTAAACCATACTGTGTCGGTTTAACGGGTTTAAGTGTTTAGAAACTCTTATTGATTTAGTGGCATCCCACTACTCGACCAGAATTTATATGCCACTCGACAGATAAACTAACACAATATAAAACAATTTATATGCACTAACAAATACGCGATCATATCTATTAATACACTCAAACTCATTCTAGGTTACTACTGACCCTATCTCAAATGAGTAATTCCTATCAAAGCCAAGGTTCTCGCTTAACCTACAGCTCTGATACCGAATGTAGCGACCTACCATTGCGTACCCTTTGAGTTGATAATAATTCACTCTTGTTCAACCCAAATTGTGCGAAAGATCGAACTACTAGGGTAAAGAGGAAGAAAGAGATAGAAAAAAATATAACAACAACACAAAATCTCACAAACGCAGCGGAACAAAATATAATATATAACAGCAGATTTTTATATAAAAGAATCTGTAACTGTTTATTACTTACAATCATCAGAGTACAATAATCAATACATCAATCTGGACAGTTATAATAATTTCTCCTCACACAGTAGAAATATAAACCAAGTACGAAGATACGTCTCTGTCATCCAGCTCATCTCCTGAGCTCCATAACATCCCATCCTGAACCGGTAATACTCGGTTTGACCCGAGCATTATAATAAAATAACACCCGAGTCAGTCTGGAAAACTAGCGTGAAAAATCACACTCAATTTGAATTATTAGAGTTATCAAAATCCTTTGAAAAACAAAGGTATCTCGTAAGACCGCGTCACACATAAACACAACGGGTTTTTCCCTTACGATAACCAAAACATTTTATAGAAAATCTAGTGATATTATAATAGTGTCTAAGTACAAATACTTATTCAAATAGCCGAAATTGTTACATTAATTAAATTCCAGCATACTAGGCTCTATAAACAAAACCGTAAAGGCTCGTATTGGGGAATGGATTCCATATAATGACTGGGCTACTGGGGTACCGCCCATCACAGTACACCTCTAGAAAAATGTACCGAGGACCTCGCCGGGATCCCCTGCTACACAAGACCAGCCTACCCCTAACTTGGATAAAACCGAATATGTTATCACCCTGGGTGGTCCCACCCTTAAAAATCGAGTGCTCCCTTTTTCATGCACAATCATATCCATAATTTATATATATTTCTAAGGGTATCTAAAAAAGTGATAACATACTCTAATTGGGTGCGACCCACTTAGCCTTGCTGCATATCCCCTATTTTAGTCATTCCCGGTTGATGAGGCTTGAGGCTAACGTTTACCTTTCAAGAACAATTCCACTTAGAATGCTTATCGTCCTCCAATGACGATGTTATGAAAGCATTCGTCCATACAAGTTGTCCTGGGTCGGGAAAAACCGAATCATCATCTTCACTAACTTCACGGTATCCATTCATAACATTCAAACCGGATCGAAGTGGTTTTCGGATAATTAAATCCGATCCCGGTCTCTTCGAAACGATTAACGAAATTGGCCAATATTTGATAGTCGGTTATTTAACTATCAAATAACATCCATAAGCAGCCACTAGGCCCATATTATAATTTTCTTCCAAAATATTCATTTCAAAATAACTTTACAAAGGTATATATTCAAATTCCTTTCCATATTCAAATATTTGAAAATAAATTCAAATACTTAAATCCATAACCAGAAATTCCCAACCATTTCAACACTTAGAAATATTTCCAAATTTCTATTTTAATACTTAGGAAAACATTATAAGTCTTATTTCCAAAATCATTTCAAATATCAATGCTTCAGGGAATTATTTCGTAACTTATCTCACAAGTCTTCAGAATCATTAATAAATTCCCTTTAACAATTTCCAAAATCCAGTATACTTATTTATAACCCCATCCAACAATTTATAACTTCTTTTATTAATTCAGATTTCATTTTCGAAGTTCCCATATTCAACATTTTGAAATACCATTTCCTCCATATCCCTTATAAAATTCCTCTCCTCAAAATCATATTCATTTATAATCCCCATTTACGAATCTCGAGAGAATTTATAAATAAAATTTTCAATAACTTCAAAACTCTATATATATATTGTAACAACCCATATTTTTAACAAATATTTTAAATTTGATTTTAATTTGAAACCTTGATTTTAAATCATTTTAAATTGGATTTTTGGAATTTTACAATGTAATTTTGGATTTTGTTTATAAATTATTTTCCAAATATAATAAATTAATGATTTTCTAAATTTTTTATATTTTGGTCAACTTTGGTCAAACTTCGACTTTCAGTTGAAATTTTTAAATTTGAATTTTAAATTTCCAATCTTTTTCTTTTAAACTGCATTTGATCCTATTATTCGTTCTGCTTTTCGTTTTATCAAATTTTATTTTATACTTTGTAAATCTGATAAAATCCAGCGTTTTACATGCAATTATTTTCTGTATTTCATTAATCTATTTTCTATCATCATTTTTCTATATTTTATTTTTAGTTTGGTTTGATTTTTCTATTGGATTTGGCTTGTTTATTTTGATGGGCTTTGGTAAATGGGCTTAGGAAATTCAAGAGACTTAAGTTTCTTTTCTTAAATGAAGAGAAGCCTTTACATTTTCCCATAGCCATTCATTTTTCCCCTAGTCGTTCTTTTTTTCCTTAGCCGTACAAAACACTTCTTATCTCACCTCCTTTCTCATTTGCATTCCTGAAAGAAAATTTTACAGTAAGTTTCATCATGTCTTCTTCCTTTTCTCTTTTCTTTTTCTCTTTTCTTTTGTTCTCAAGCAAGTTCGGCCATGCTACTTCTTTTGCCGACCTCATCTCCTTACCATCCCCTACCTAGGCCGTGACCTTCCATGATCCATAACTCCATCACCAAAGCCATAGAAACCCTAGCCGAGCCTTCCTTGATCACCACATCATTCCTTTCCTATTTGCTAGCCTCGGCCACCATTAACTCCTCCACCTCCTTTGCCTTGCTTTGCCATGACCAGATCCATCTTGATGCAGCACAGAAGTAGATCTGAACCAGCGGTCAAATCTATCCCGGATATAATCACGAATTGCGAAAAATATGAATTGATGAAACAAAATGAATCGATGAATTGAAGATACCCAAATGCCCAAATCCGTTGATCTCTCGAGATACCGTATTCTAGCTATCTTCAACACGTTGATCGCGCACGATAACGTGTTAGAAGATCTACGATTCTTCGACGTTGATCTCACGCATGAGATTTCGTGAATCGACTTCAAGTTCGTTGATTCGAGCGCACTCGAATATCCGAAGATGGAGAAAGGAGAAAACACTCAACTTCCAATTTCAATGGTGGCACAAAGAACAAACCAAATTTTATTCAAAAATCAACTCCCTTTTACAAATGACAACACATCCCTATTTATAGGGAATTACATCACACAAGTTACACGACTCAACATAGGCGACATAAGAACAAGCGACTCACGACCTAACATTCACGAGTTACACGACATTCGACTTACCCTGTACAAGTTACCACAGTATGCGACTTACAACCTAAGACTTAACAACAGTTACAAACGACACACTACGTAAAGGAATACAAACAAAGCTTCAGGAACGGCTTGAGCGACCTATCAACTTGAGTGACATAACACTGGAGCGACCCAAGCAGATAACACAGCTGAGCGACTTAAAAGATCAGCGACTTTAAGAAAATGGCTTCTGGAACGACTTAAGCTTCAGCGACATAAGTGAAGCGACTCAAGAAGTGCGGCATAAGGACGCGACTTAACTCGCTAGGTCGCTTATCTCGCTTGAGCGACCTAAGAAAATGCGCACAAGTTGAGCGACTTATAGAGAAATTTGCTCGCGACCTAGCAATCAGCGGTATAGGAAATTCTGAGCGACCTATGCTTCAGCGACCTAAGGAATTCTGAGCTACATAAGAAATGACGTTCGCGACCTAAGCTTTTCGCGACTTAAGCTTGATGGAGCGACCTAGGTGGAAGCGACATAAGGAAAGCTCGCGACCAAAGGAGTTCTAGAGTGCGCGACCTACTGGAATATCTGCTCTGCTCGCGACCTAAACTGGAGCGACCTAGGGCTTCGCTAATTCTGGAGCGGTCTTGATCTCGCGACCTGAGGTATGTCGCGATTCCATTCTTGGCTGCGCTGCATCATCCTCCCCTGGTTGAAAAGAATTCGTCCCGAATTCACATTTTTTCCTTCTTCGAGACGCTGTCTTCCATTCATTATCTGGTCTGATGCGGCTCTGGTGATAACCACTCTTGAGATTGATCTTGTCTTGACCCTTTGAAGATGTGGCTCGACATAAGGAACGCATGGCAATAAGCAGACGTGGCATTAGGAAGGCGGCATAAGGGAGTGATCTGAGGGAGATGACATCATGATGCTTGTGCCAAAAGAAAGGTGTGATATAGAACCAAATCGTGACGAATATGCGAGACGATATAAGGACGTTTAAAATCGCAGAGCGACTTAGGCAGTCACGACTGAAGAAGTGTGATGACTCATGCCTAGATTCTTGTCTTTCCTTTTCTCGTTCAGGTGTATCATCATTTAGAATCTTCCCTTGATGTGTTGCATCAATTTCCCCCGATTGAAATGAATTCCCACTCGCTTCTTCTTTGACATGTTTATTTTCATGAAACGGTTCCAAGCAGTTGACGTTGACAATGTCAGCAGTATGGACATGATCAGGCAACTCCAACTGACAATCATTATCTTCCTCCTGTCTTTTCCACTATTCCTGTTCTTTCAGATTCACAAGATCATACAATCCCCACAGTAAAATAGCATCTGGTACTAGTTCAGTTTGATGTTGAATGTCCTGTAGTGGTGGTAATTCTTCGGGTAATTCCTCAGGATATTCGGCTTTAGACTCATCGAATTCTGATCCAACTTCCTCAAAAACATCAAGATCTTTACTCGTTCCTTGCCCGGTCAACACAAACAATTCATTACTACTTGTCACCTTTTCAACAGACTCTTCCAAAAATACAAGACTAGTTTCTTCAGGCAGTTCCTCAGAAATCTCATCTTCAAACTCTTTAAATACTTTAACCTCTTCCGGATTCTCAAAATCAGAATTTTCTCCAGATTCAATCAACATTGATAATTCATCACTATCTTTCATTTTATTGACGAACTCTTTCAGAGATAATAAACTATCTGATTCGGCCTTCTCTTTTGTTTCACTCTCACTTTGTTCGGGCTTTTCGGAAACTAAGGAATTTACACTTGGCTGGCTCTCATCCATAAGCTCAGGTGTTAAGCAAGAATCCTCCATCATCAAGTTATTTCCCTCAACTCCGAACACAATTTCTTTTTCCATACTATCGACATCAATCTTTAGCGGTGAAGAGTAATCAACTTCTACATCCACATACTTTGATGTTGAATAAAATCCCATCAACAAATTACATTCATCGTTCTCTAACTCGACCTCTTCATCTTCGTTGTCAAACTTTGGTGGTAATTCTTCGAACGATTCCGTAGGACTGACCTCTTCAAACTCTTCTAATATTGGTTTAACCTCCTCAGGAGTTTTAAGCTCTTCACTTGCCTCATACCTAACCAATGATTCAGCACTACCTTCTGCTTCTTCAACACTTTCGCTGAAAGATAATGGACTAGTCGGTTCCTCTTCCTTTTCCGGCTCGCTTTCAGTAAAATCATCCACATCCTCGTTTTCACATTCTTCTACAACTAAGGTTTTCTTCTTGGACTCCGTACATTCAATACTTCTATGGTCAGACTCTTGATAATGATAGCGCTTAATTCGGTCATCAACATTTGTCTTAGTGATTCCATGTACAACTGGTTCGTTGACTCTCTTAGAAACATTTATACTGCAATTAATACCTTTATTCTGATTGCTGGGGCTTGTAACCACACCCTTTCCTCGACTCCCTTGACTCAACTTCTGCAACTGTTGGTTCATACGAGCTTGATAATTGTAGGGTAAGAAATTTGCCTTCATCATCCTTTTCATCTTATCCCACGTGACAACTTTGGATTTCCTCATTCTCTCTCTGGTTAATTTAGTTTGTTGCCACCAATTCAGAGCTCTTCCTCTCAATCTTGTAGCAACTAACTTAACTTGATGATCTTCAGGCACGCTGTTGAGTTCAAAAATCTTTTCAACCTTTGATAACCAATCAAAGAATTCCTCTACTTGTAGACCACCTTGGAATTCTAGAATTTCTGTGTCCATCCTTGATTCCCATGTATGACCATTCTCTTCAACATTCCTATATCGATTTTGCCCTCGACCTGGATACCGAAAGTGAACACTATTACCATAATTATCTTCTTCAAAATTAGATGAGCTTCGATGTCGATCTTGAACATTGACTCTTCTATGACCATGCACGTCTTCTCTACTTCTTCTTTCCTCTACTCGACATCTTTCATAATCACAACATGGCTCATGCTCGTAACCACGATAAGTTCTTCTTTCTTCATTCTGATAATCATCATTGTCTCGAAATCCACGATCTCGATTTATCGCCAACGATGGTTCTCTCCTTTGATTTTGATTCATGTTAGTCATCATTCTCTCTAATCTCTCGAAACCTTTATTGAACCTTTCATCGATACGTTGTTCCATCTGTTTAGGATCTTCATTCTCATATAAATCTGCAACATTATGATGATGGTTAACACGTCTCGGAGGCATGATCAAATCTTCAACAAATCCAAACAAAAACTTCACTTCGATCCAAAAATTCTCGAATCAAAACTCCCTAACTTGTTTGAAGTCTCACGAAAACCCAAATGAACAAACAACTCAATTCGAACTCCAAAAACTTCAAATCTCAAAATTGACGCCCAACGAACTTGGATAAGTTCATCTCCTAGCTCACGACTTGAACAAATCTCGCACAAACTTGAACAAGCTCGCTTCTAGCTCTGTACAACTTTCCCACTTCGATCCAAAACTTTCAGAATCAAAACTTCCAACTTGTTTGAATCTTCACGAACACAAAAGGACAAGCAAACTCACATTCGAATTCCACAAACTTCAAATCACGCAAACTTGGAATCCAACGAACTTGGAAAAGTTCGTTTCCTTGCTTTGATACCAAATGACGGAGCACGGAAGTAGATCTGAACCAGCGGTCAAATTTATCCCGGATCTAATCACGAATTGCGAAAAATATGAATTGATGAAACAAAATGAATCGATGAATTGAAGATACCCAAATGCCCAAATCCGTTGATCTCTTGAGATACCGGATTCTAGCTATCTTTAACACGTTGATCGCGCACGATACCGTGTTAGAAGATCTACGATTCTTCGACGTTGATCTCGCGCACGAGATTCCGTGAATCGGCTTCAAGTTTGTTGATTCGAGCGCACTCGAATATCCGAAGATGGAGAAAGGAGAAAACACTCAACTTCCAATTTCAATGGTGGCACAAAGCACAAACCAAATTTTATTCAAAAATCAACTCCCTTTTACAAATGACAACACATCCCTATTTATAGGGAATTACATCACACAAGTTACATGACTCAACATAGGCGACATAAGAACAAACGACTCACGACCTAACATTCACGAGTTACACGACATTCGACTTACCCTGTACAAGTTACAACAGTATGCGACTTACGACCTAAGACTTAACAACAGTTACAAACGACACACTACTTAAAGGAATACAAACAAAGCTTCAGGAACGGCTTGAGCGTCCTATCAACTTGAGCGACATAACACTGGAGCGACCCAAGCAGATAACACAGCTGAGCGACTTAAAAGATCAGCGACTTTAAGAAAATGGCTTCTGGAACGACTTAAGCTTCAGCGACATAAGTGAAGCGACTCAAGAAGTGCGGCATAAGGACGCGACTTAACTCGCTAGGTCGCCTATCTCGCTTGAGCGACCTAAGAAAATGCGCATAAGTTGAGCGACTTATAGAGAAATTTGCTCGCGACCTAGCAATCAGCGGTATAGGAAATTCTGAGCGACCTATGCTTCAGCGACCTAAGGAAGCTCGTCCGCGACCTAACTTCAGCGATCTAAGAAATCTTCGACGGCGACATAAGCAATTCTGAGCTACATAAGAAATGACGTTCGCGACCTAAGCTGTTCGTGACTTAAGCTTGATGGAGCGACATAGGTGGAAGCGACATAAGGAAAGCTCGCGACCAAAGGAGTTCTGGAGTGTGCGACCTACCGGAATATCTGCTCTGCTCGAGACCTAAACTGGAGCGACCTAGGGCTTCGCTAATTCTGGAGCGGTCTCGATCTCGCGACCTGAGGTATGTCGCGATTCCATTCTTGGCTGCGCTGCATCACATCTCCAGGCCGTGACCAGACCTGACCTGAACCATGAACCCAGACCGAGCCCATTTGCCTAGGGCCGAACCCAATTAGCCTCTTGACCTTTCACTTGCCTTGCCTTTTTGCATTCCATAACCCTATCTCTTCACCTTCCATTGCTTAGCCGTGCTTCTACCTGACAATGGCCGAGCATATTCATGCATCAACTAGTCATGGCCGAGCCATTTGTGATGATGGTCAAGCCCAATTATGATGTGGCCGAGCCCACTTATTTAGTTAAGCCACTTTTGTTTCACTTTGTGCTTGTTTTTGTATTGTTTTGATCTTATTTCTTTTGTGATTGAATATACACTTATATTTATTGTTTGCAAGATTTGAATCTTGGCTCTCTATCTACTCGAATCTAGTCGTGCTTTGTCGTGCTTTTTCAGAGTTTGGTTGTTTGTCTTGGATTGTCATGTCTAGCTTTAGAAGGTGAGTTTATCACTCTCGACAAATCGTACTTATATAAATGTGAAACAATGTCACTTGGATATGTAGTAGTTGATATGCTATGTTATAAGTTCACATATGCCTATTATCTGACATTATATGATGATATAACCTGTTTATATACCTGCTACATCACCTTACATCATATGAGATGCTATACTGTTTATTTTATTTTCTGTTTCTCACACTGCAAGTTCCCTTTCACTATGGGTTGAAATGATACATACCCGAACGGACTTTAGAATAGGGAAAAATCGTTATGAGCTGAAATAATAGGCTCAAGCGATTTTTATTTTATTTGACTTGGGATTGCAGGTTTTAAATGATAGAACCCGGGACTTTTATTTGACGGATTGAAATGATATATATCGGTATCACTTGACCTAGGTTAGAAAATATTATACAGACCCGTGGTTAATTTTTAAATAATAGTTTTTTGAAATTTATGAAGTATTTTGAAATTTAGTTATATGTAGATTTGAACTTAAGTTTGATTTAAATGGTTTAAATAAATGTATATATTGGTTTCTATAAGTTAAAAATTTATAGCTTATAAATGGTTTTATTACACAACCTATGATTTTATTTAAAATTAATCTAACTTAATAATTTTAAAATTCAAGGTTTATTTAAGTGATTTAAATATAAATATAAATTGGTTTTATAAGTTACAATTTTATAAGATGATAAATGGTTTTAAATTGTAACATAAGAAACTATTTAAAATTTAATATAACTTAATAATTTAATTTGATTTAATTTGGTTGGATTTTTAATTTTAAATTAAAATATTTTATTTATGGAATGGATATTTTTAAAAGTAAATAAAGTATCAAGTTATTTGTTAAAGTAAAGTTAAGCAATATAAATGTAATTTTGACTTAATAAATGAATTTTGGTTAAATTTGGATATTTTATTTATAAAATTTTATTTTATTTAAATCATATGTTAAATGATATCCAAATAAATATTTCTGAAAAGTGAGATATGTTTTATATGTTAAAAATGGTGAAAACTGAAATTCTAATGTTTTTGAAATGTTATAATAAATATTAGATTTGTATTGGTAGCATTTCCAAAATGCTGTGGTTTTAAGGTGGCATTTTCTAAGTGCTGCTGTTTCTGAAATGAATTGTATTTCTGAATTACTATTATACCTACTGTAACATTTTATAAGTGCTGCTGTTTCTGAAATGAACTGTATTTCTGAATTACTATTATACCTACTGTAACATTTTATAAGTGCTGCTGTTTCTAAAATGAATTGTATTTCTGAATTACTATAATACCTACTATAACATTTTATAAGTGCTGTTGTTTCTGAAATGAACTGTATTTCTGAATTTCTATTATACCTACAGTAACGTTTTCTAAGTGCTGCTGTTTCTGAAAAGACAATATTTCTGAAATACTATTATATCTACAGTAACGTTTTATAAGTGCTGCTGTTTCTGAAATGAACTGTATTTCTGAATTTCTATTATACATACAGTAACGTTTTCTAAGTGCTGCTGTTTCTGAAAAGACAATATTTCTGAAATAATATTATATCTACAAAAACGTTTTCTAAGTGCTGCTGTTTCTGAAAAGATAATATTTTCGAACTGCTACTATATGTATTATCACATTTCCCAAGTGCTACGAATGCCAAAATACAATGTTTTTGAAATTGTTATAATTAAATGAATGAACTTAGAAATGCTACAACTTTGGAAATGAATATTATTTTGAAAGATATTGACATTGGATTTAAATTGTTTAAATGAATATGTTTTGATTTGAAATGTAAACCATTTTGAAATTTATAACCACGGGTTATAATAACGATTGGTTATTAAAGAGACCGGGATCGGATATGGACATACTCTCTGTCGATATCGAAAACCACTTTAACAACTGTGTACGCGGTGGAGATTCCAGAATGAACTAGGATGGTGGCGACGATCCTATTGAGGTATATACGTGGACCCGACTCCCGTGAGTTGGCATAAGGTGGCTAAAGCAGGAGCGATTCCGGGCCAAGTGAGGTCATTCCTCCGATCGGGCACATTCCTTCGATATTATATTCTGACATTGTGATTGATTTGATGGCCATCCTTGATTTTGATTTGGGAGTATGTTCCGAGGTGGGCGATAGTAGCTGCTATGCGTTACCACCAGCCCGGATGCGTAATTGGTATATCTACCCTGGCATTGCCTCATTGTGCCATGTCACCTACCATAGCGAGCCTTACTACGAGTTTGATTTGTGTCGTACCTATGGAGTATCCTCTGGTAGCCTCCTGATCTGGAGGTACTACGGTACTGTATAGACTATTGGCACTATATATGTGTTAAGGTGGAATAAAGCCTTAATGCTATTATTAAGTAAGTTTGCTTTACTTTAAACATTATTAGAATAGCGTATATTACTACATAGTAAATAGTTTAACGGATCCTTAAAGGATGGGCGATCCCAAGCACCCTTTAAGTTACTTGAGCATTTCTATTACAGTTCACTTGAGTTGGTTTACATTGTATAAGTATGTATATCCTGACTCGAGTGTTTTGCGTTTTTCTCTACGCTCGGGTCAGACTGAGTTGTACCAGTATTCGAGACTCACCTTTGGAGTTGGAGCTTCGCTTGGATCCATCTATTGATTCTGCTTTCAGTCATTCAGTTGATTCCAGTGATGTATTCAGATCTTGTATTTGACTATTGTATTTAAGCATCTATGTATTCGTGATTTCTGTTGTATCTTGTTGAACTTTGTTATATTATATATAGTAGCTTCATGAACTACTATTCTTTGTTTCCGCTGCATTATTGTTATATTACTCTGTGTCTGTGATTCTGTGATTATTTATTTACTGTATATATTGAGTTTTTCCAAATTTTAAATTAACAATCTGATATTTTGAGCAATTCAAATCCGACATGTATGGATGCGAATGGTTGAAAATTTTAGGATGTTACAGTTGGTATTAGAGCTCTGGTTTTAGGCAAAACTCAGTATATAGAGTAGATTAAATTACAGAATCACTTTCGTTCGAGCTTGAATTCCTTCTTCTTCGATTTGGGTTTCCTTTGAGTTTTGAAATGTTCCCTCGGTTCCAAAACCCATTCTTGTCTTTCCCTATTCGTATTCTTCCGAATTTTTGAGTATCCCATAGCCCCACTATATGATTTGTAAGGAAGTGAAACTCCTTACAATAGGCATTGATTCATTGGATATTTTTGTATCCTCGGTTTACAATGCTGCTATCTCTTGCGATACTCGAAATTCTACCTTTTGAGATCGAATGTCGATTTGCCTCTGAATTCTACCTCGATCTTATTTTGAAGTCATGGTTGACCGGTTAAGGTTGCCCGCGATTTATATAAGTCTAACCATTTTTCTTCTCTCTTTGAAATCTATTTATCTTCATATCGAGCCTACCTTCTAGTTGAATTCTTTTGGTTAGGATCCCTCTATATTTGAATCTCTATCCTTGATTTGAAAACCATCCTTGAATCATCCGAAGAGGGAGTGTATTTTGTATCTTATTATTAATATTAAAATGTTTTATATATTGTGTTGTTTGAGTTGTTGATGTTGGTTTGGATTTTCGATCAATTCGTCTGATCAATGCTATCGATAGGATTTCCAAAACACTTGAACAGAGCAAACTGACACAATATTATTTTCAAATTTGATAAATGAAATTAATTTGTATGTTTATATTGTAAATATATAAGTAAAATTTTTGGAATTTAATAAGTTAATTAAATTGGTTGTTGAAAATGATAATATTTGATTTTTATTTATTGTTCTATAAATGAATTTATAAACATGGTCTATAAAGTGATTTGAAAATTAAAATGAATTTAAATCTAGAATTTGAGAATTTAATTTCTGATAATTTCAAACTCTAGTTTTAAAGTTTTAAAATGTATATTATTTAAAGTATCTACGAATAGAAATCATTTCAGGTCAGTACTCTCTTCTTTTGTCGCTGGAAAATAATTTCGGTTATGACGGCCGCATCATCGACATTCATTTTCGAGTTTCGAAGTGGAGAGACCATTCAGTAGCTTTGCTACAGTTTTGTTTTGGAAATTTAATTGATTTAAATTTCCAAAGTATGATTTGATTTATATATATAGGTATATTATTTTAAATTTGATTTGATTTGGTATATATAGTATATACATTTATCTCTAAATGGTTTGAAATGAATCGGAAATTTAATTCTTTAATTTATATTAAAGGATGATTTTAATTATAGATAAATCCAATATTTTTGAATAAATATTTAAGTATAAATAATTGAATTGGGAAAAAATTTCTTGTATAATCCTCCATTGCATTCTAATATAACTTACCATAATTATTCAAAGGTTAACTACGTAACGGAATACAATATAAAATGATGATAAAGAAATTTTAAATAATTTGAGTGGTTATAATGAGTATGATTAGAAGGGACACTATGCTAATAGTTGCCCTGCTTCAGTTGGTACTGCTGTTCCTCCTTCTACTCCCGCTCCTAGTGATACCCATGGTACCCTTCCAGGCATCTTTTCTTTATTTCATCATCCTGTTCATGTTTTATTTGATACTGGAGCTTTCCATAGTTTTAGATCTATAGATCTTTGTGATAAGTTTGAGCATCTCCTTTCTCCTGAGTATGTTCCTGAACCTTTGTGTGTTTCTAATCCTATTTGGGGGTCCCGCGAACCTTGGTAGGAATTGTAGAAGGGTGAAACTCTTCTATTCTGGCCATCAATTTTCTAGTAATTTCTATGTTCGGGGTTTCGATGCTTTTGATTGGTTGCTTGGAGGTGATTGGCGGAAGAGGCATGAAGCCGTTATCTCTTGTAAAACCCGAACTGTTTCTCTTGTTGGTGATCGGGGTAACTCTTTGGTTATTCTGTGCCGTATGCATCAAGATTTTCTGGCAGCTTTATTTATTCTTTCCTGGTGGTCTTTATTCGACTCCTGTGGTCAAACTCCATCCCGATGTATTTGGTGAAGTCACTACTTTGCCTCCTTAGCGGGAAATTGAATTTCGCATCGATCTTATTCCTGGAGCTCGACCTGTAATTCTTCCTTCTAGAAGAATGGCACTCCGTGAGAAGGTTGAGTCTAGGAAGCAAATTGAGGACTTGTTCTCCAAGGGTCTAATCAGACCTAGCCATTCCGAATGGGGAGCAGCGGTGGTTTTCATCACCTAGTCCGATGGTTCTTTGAGGATGTTTGTTGATTATAGGGAGCTGAACAAGCTCACTATGAAGAACAGATATCATATGCATCGTATCAATGATATGTTTGATCAGCTCTATGGAGCTATTGTTTTCTCTCAGCTTGATCTTGCCTCAGGTTTTCACCAGCTCAGAGTTGCTGAGGAAAGTATTCCCAAGACTACTTTCCGTACTGAGAATGGTTTCTATGAATGGTTAGTCATGCCTCTTGGTTTGACTAATGCTCCTGCTTTCTTTGTTGATCTTATAAATCGTGTCTACGGTGATGTGCTTAAAAAATTTGTAAGGAAGTGAAACTCCATACAATAGGCATTGATTCATAGTTTGATATATAACATTTTCCTTTTAAAAACAAACTTAAATTCTTAAAATTAAAGTGATATTTTTAAAATTCCAATAACCAATTAAATTTATAAATCCTCTCGATTTACAACCCATCGATTCCATTCCAGCATCCTATCCATTTCCACTTTTCAAAAATAGTATCCACTATTTTTTTTCTAACCCTATTTCCATATTCTAATATAAATTCACCCTATAAATTTTATATTCCCAATTTTCATCTGTTTTTTATTTTCCTTTATTTATAACATCGTTTGTAAATTTATAACTTCTCCGAGTTTCACTTTTTATAAAAAATAATCTCATTTATAAAATTCCATTTTATAAATTCAATTCCTTATAAATTCTATTCATTTCTGCCAATCTATTTTTAATATCGATTTCAACTTCTTTTCATACTTTCCAGAAATATCATTTAAAAATCCATCATTTAAAATAAATCCTTTATATAATTTATTTTAAAATCTCTATTTAAAATATTTTACGAATAGTTAAATACAAACTAAAATCAATTATTGTTTTTATCCAAATCAATTTCTTAAATATGATCCAAATTTCAATATAATTATTTTTATATTCAAAATCTCCTTTTAATCCTTCCAAATTCCAAAAATAATATTTATGGTATTTAAAATACCAAAAGTTAGGCAAATGCAACTATAGTATCTAATAATTCACGTCACAACAATAATCTATGCCAGATTATTCTAACACATTATATATTATTATATATATGAAAAACAATTAATATGAATTTGAGAAATCTAGTCGGATCCCTCCAACCTGTTTCCTTGCATCCATAGATGTTAATACAACATAAAATTACCAATCCCAATTCGAGGGGGATATCACGGTATATAGGGTCATCCACTATTATGTGGGGCGCATAGGGTCTCATCCACTAAAATATGCGGGAACCCCAATCCAACTACTACTATATATACTATATATATATATATAATCATCCAAACTGATAATAATTTTATAAATTCAACCAAGCATCCAAAATTAATTTTAACTATTTAAAATTAAATTTGGCAATCCAAATGAGTGAGAATTTCTCACCTTGATTTTAGAGTTGCTAATCGTTCCAATTCCAAATTTATTCCATTCTGTAGTGCTTGTCGATACAAGTACATTGCAACATATTTTGTCTGATTCCGACCTCGCATTCAAAAAGTCATTCGATTTTAAACATTTGAATTTAATAGCTAATTCACCATTTAAAATTTTCTTAACCTATATATATACCTTTTTTAAATTAAATTAAAAAAAATTATCTTATACCTTCACTAATCATGATTCTCGATCACCGCATCTTCACCTAAGGCCCCCAAATCTCCTACGACAGTAGCTGCCTATGGTGAACCTAGTCCCACTTCACCTTTTCGCCACCACCTGGAGATAGCCTCCATAACCGAACCCTCATGCAACAACCACCTCAAATGCCACAGTTCTGTACGCGACTCCCTCCTTCCACGAACCCTAGCCTATGCTGATGCCCCTTGCGCGACTCATCTCCAGGCCGACATGCGACGTCATCTTCCAATCATCGCGATTAGAAACCCTTGCTCATCTGCCATCCACTGCCAAATTGTCGAACGACACACAAGCATCGCACGCATCGCCTAGCCTCCATTAGAAACGCGATAACTCCACTGGTTGTCGCCATCGCCGGCCAGAACGCCCTCCCCCCCAAACCACAATCAAACGCCTCCGCCTAGAGCATAGTGATGCCGCTCCCAACCTCCATGTTCCAATTTCCGGTCCGGGCGCATTCCTCCCATGACGTCGATTAAAGACGAGCGACAGCTCACTCGCGACTCCCCTTTTTTTTTCTTTTTTTTATATTAGAGATGAGGGTCGATTTTGTACAGAGTTCGATTCCTGGTTTAAAGAAGAGGGGGGAACGAAAAGAATTCATGAATTTTGATTGAAACAAAGAGATAGGGACATGATTTAAAGATAATAGGGTAGCGTATTTCAGAAGGTAAGGTGACTTTGATTTGATTTTACCTTTATTTGATTTTTCAAAATATCTCGAATTTCCTACTGTATAATTACGAACTCCTATTACGGCATGCCGCTCGACGTTCCTAATGTTATACTGCTATTCCAAACCCAATGGAATGAGTTTCGAAGCCTAATTCGATCGTATGGAGAAGATAGCTTTTTAAATCGACTGTTTAAATTAATATCGATTAAATTATCCTAGGCATTTTCAGATCGTACGACCACACGGTAAATCCAAACGCTACGAAATTTGAAATCTGGTAATAATACTCTATTATGGATCCAATGGAACTAGTTTTTTCGAAATCTGAGACTGTACCTTGGATCGCTATTTTAACGCGTCGATTAAATTGATAATTCCCAATTTTTACGAAATCGCTTAAAATTTCAGTTTTAAATCTTACTAACTAAATTATAATTTCAAATCCAATATTTAAGACCATTTAAATATTCCAAATTAAACATCGAAAAATCCAATTCGTTACAAATTTAAATTTATTGTGGGTTGAAATGATATATATATATATATATCTGTATCACTTGACCATAGGATAGAAAATTATATACGGACACCGGATTGGTTAAATTAAGTGGTTTAAAATCTTGAATTTGGATTTTGATTAAATGTTATTGTTTTAAAGGAAATACATTATAGATTTATATGAATTTAATTATTTTTCTAATTCAAGCTTTGAAAGTTGAAATTGAAATGGTTAAAAGGAAACTGTCTAAGAATTTAATTGGGAATGTAAAGATAAAATCGATATATGACTTTAATTCGGAAATTTGAATTATTTTAAAATTTTGGATCTTAAAATTTAACAATGAAGTTAATTTGATTTAAGTGGTTTAAATAATTAAATTGAAATTGGGCTTGAAATCGATATGAATTGAAATGGTTTAAAATAAGAATGGAAATGAATTTAAATTATTGATTTGAATTGTTGAATTGAAATTGAAGTTAAAAATGAATGTTTCGGAAATTGAAGTTATTTTGATTTGAAATTGAAATCACATTGATTTGGAACTAAATCGAAATTGAGTCGTTGGAATTGAAAGATTAAAGTTGAGTTTTGTTGATTTGAAATTTGGATATGGTCCAGATTTGTTGAAATGAAGAAACAGTTTGATTTAATACTATTTTCAAAATAAATTATGTCAATATAAACCGTTTAAAATCTACTATTTTAAAATTTTAGATTATTTAAATTTTCAAAACTATTTTACTATATAAACCATTTCCAATAATCAAACCATCTTATATTAAACTATTTTTAACTGTTTTAAAATCCTTAAACTATTTAAACTATTTTAAACTATTTAAACTATTTTAAACTATTTATAACTATCCAAACTATTTTCTAAAATTCAAACTGCGCGAGGTTGAATTGTTTATTTAAATCCTTGATTTAAAGGCCAATGTGGTTAAATGATGTTATAACCTACATTAGAATTTGAAATGATATTTTCTAGTGAAATGATATATTTTGAGTAAATATGATTGTTTTGAAATGAGAGATATTTTGAATTGAATATGATATTTTGATATCAATTATGAATTGGTTTTGGAAATGTAAAAGAACCAATCGGTGTGAAATAAGCGTTTGGTTGTTAAAGAGATCGAGATCGGATATTATCATACTCTCGGCCAATACTGAAAACTACTTTAATAACTGTGCACGTGGTAGAGAATCCAGAATGAAGTAGGATGGTTTGGCGAACGCTACTAGAGTGAAGTAAGAGAACGATGATGGATAGCCTTGACCTTCGGGTCATAATTAAAATGACTAAAACAGGAGCCATGTCGGGCCAAGTGAGGTTGCTTCCCTTATCGGGCACATTTCTTCGATACCATATTTATTACTTTGCAATTGATTTGGTGTCCACCCCTCGATTTGATTATGGGAGTGTGTCTCGAGGTGGGTGGTAGTAGCTGCTATGCTTAGCACCAGTCCGGATCCGCAAAATGGTAGTATCCTACCCTTGGCATTGCCTCGTGTGCCTTGTCATATTTATCCTGATCGAGCCCACTACGAGTTTGGTTTGTGTCATACACTATAGAGTTCCCTCTAATAGCCCTCCAGTTTATGGAGGAATTACTGTACTGTATAGACTACGATGCTTATATAAAAATGTGTTAAGGGGGATATGGGTAACGCCTTAACACTATTTTAATATTTTACTTTACTGTAGACATATTATAATAGCGTATTGTATTACATATGTAGATAGTTTAACGGATCCTTAGGAGATGGAATCCCGAACATCTCTTAAGTTATTGCACGCACGTTAAACACTGGATAGGAGATGTAAAATCCTGTAAACATTTTTGAAGTCGTTACACTCATATTTACTTATGTTGATTTAACTTACATAAGATCTTTTAGTTCTGACTCGGATGTTTGTCTTTTCATTACGCTCGGGTCAACCTGAGCATTTCAGTGTTGAAGACTTTATTTCTGGAGGACCAAGATGGAGTTGTTCCACTGTATCATGTTGTTCCGCTACATTATCTTATTATTTCTGCTGTATGTATAACTTTGATATATTGTAAAAGTGTAATCAAATGTTATTTGTAAAACAGCTTCATGAACTGTTTATTTGATTATTGTATTTGTCATTCCACTGTGAGATTTTGTGTTTTGGTTTTCATTCTTTTCTCTTATTTTCTTATTTACACCTATTAACTATCATCCCTTTTGAATGGTTTGAGTTGATATGTGTGGTTTATTATCGATTTAAACCGTCCAAAAAGGTGGGTCGTTATAGTGGTGAAGTCGAGTTGAACAAAAACCCTAAATTTGGTTCGATCTATGTCATGGGGCCATTATAGGAGGTGAGACCGGTGGTGTAGGGTCAGTCTTGGCGAGAGGAGTCGGTTTCTCCCCCTTTTGATGATGACAACTATGAAATCGTTAGTCATAATGACAATAACTCCCTCTTAATTTTATCTCCCCATATGTATATGCATATATTTCTCCCCCTTTTACATTATCAAAACATAATAAAAGAAATTATAAACAACATAAAATAGATATATAAACAACATATAGACATGTCAAACACAAACCGAACATAAGATAATTCAAGGATAAAGAAACACATGTTCAACAACTGACATAACAAAAATATAAGTAGTACAATAATACATCAAAGTTAAATAGCATAGTCCAAAGGAAAAGAGAGCAAATGAAAGAAGCTAGTGATACCGTTTTGACAAATAGGACTGTACGCCATAATTTTCATGTTATTTCCAGTAGGCGGATGGATCTTGTTGATATTCTGTTGGCCATTGAGTTTGATCATTATATTCTTCATTTTCTTGAATTGAGAGCACTTGGAAAGCCATATAATGTTGTTGGTGAGATTGGTTAGGATCGGACAAGGACATATCATCACTATCTTCTTCCTCTTCTAAAGGTTTTTCTTGCTTAATATTCTTGCCTTTATCTTGGGAAGTTCCTTCATGAAAGGTATAAGCATGATAGATTGGTGTTTGTGCTCGAGAAGACAGTGTAGGTGAAGGAGAAGACGATGATCAAGAAGATGACCGGCCGCGTACTTTTATCATTACTTTGCCTAAAGAGGACACTACCTTTTCCAAAGTTTTCTCCATTTTAGTCATTCTTATTGAAAAAGATCGTTCAACTGCCCATTTTAGTGTTCAAAGCTCACCGGTTGACCGTGGTTAATTTTTGATTTCAGAGCATTAAATCACGTATGGATTCATTTTGTGTTGGTTCAGTGAGAGCTTTGTGAATCTTCGAGTCAGAATAATATTCGATAGTACAGTGAAAGGAACTGGGTTATTATAAAGGACTAGATGAATGAGTTTGTTGTGGAGGAGGAGTTTGAGACTATTGATAGGGACCGGATGCATTTATTGCTGCTGCGTAGTCCATTAAGCCAGGAACATGATTGGAGGTGATCTTTTGGGAAAATGCATGAAGGATAAAAACCCTATACCACTTTCTTTGATAGGAATTTTTTCAAGATGAGAAATATAAGAAGGTACCCCGAGACCTGTAAGAGACACATGAAGTATGGAGCATATATAATTGTGCATTGGTGGTGAGACCATAAGCTTCTAATTTCATCATAAATAAATTTAGCCCAATTTACTTAAATCCCACCAAATATAGCATAGAGAGCTTTGTGGCCATTTGCATATATTTGTCCATGACTTCCTAAATGGGAAATTATCATACGATTTAATAACCTAGCTTTTGGGCGTAAATAAATGGATTTCCATTGCGACATTCTAGCCTCCCAAATTTGATGTGTTATTTCATCACATGTTAGATTTATTTGGTTGGGAATTTCCTCTAAATCAAGTCCAGTAGAGGAACAATCGAGTAAATGACCAATTGTGTTTATGCTGAATTTCAAAACGCGACCGTAAACACTTGTCCATATCCAACCATCTTCATTCTCAGGTGTCCAAATATCATTACTACATAAGTTTGCATAAAAAAATAAAGATGGCCAATTGATCAATTTGTACCTTATTTTCATCAAAATTGATTAAATCTCGAAAGCCGAAGGCCACGGTGAGTTCTTGAACACCATATTCTCCAAATTTGCACAATCGGTAAGAAGGGTCGGAAAGAAGTGAAACGACCCGAAATTTCACTATTTTAATTTGTGAATATCTAAATTAATTTTAAATATTAAAATAATTTATTTTTAATGAAAATAAAGCTCTTTTAAATAATAAATAATGATGGTGAAATAGTTTTCAAATTATTTAAAAAAATATATATAGTTTGATGAAAAATGGAAAATGTAAACGGAAACCGTTTTCCGAATTTTTGACATTTTATCGTATTAATGTTGTTTGAAGTTTTGTCACTCTTATTTCTATTTGAAGAAATATTTATATGTTTGGAACATCCTTAGTTAAGAGAAAATAAAGTTAAAAATACGATAAGTATAAATATAAATAAACTTAAGTTAAATAAGTTTAGAAATAAAAAATAAATATAAATATCCCATCATTAAGAGACATAAGTACAATCAAGTACAAACATGTTTTAACATGTTGGAACATGAAGTATTAAAAGGGGGACAAGGCTAGGTGAGGTGGTAAAGAATGAGTGGATGGCAAAGGACAAAGGGTAGTTTGGTTATTTACCTTTTCTATTGCTTATAAATAGCCTTCCACTTCCATAATTTTTCCTCCTCTTCTTCCTATCATATCTTCATGTTCCCCTATCCAAACAGTGAAAGTATTTTCTCCAAACCATGTGAAATTTCAGTGGCTACAACTTTTATGTAGATCATTTTTCCAAATTTTGGGTCTAGATATATCAAAATCTCGTTTATTTGCAAAGTGTTTTTGGACTAAGAGATCCAAGTCCGAAAAGGGTCCCTCTTATTTTGACCATATCATCCTAAAAAACAACTAAAATTGAGTGTTTCTTTTTCTCAAATTGTAGAGGAAAGAATTTGATAAAACTTTCCTTTTGACTACTTTACAAAATCCAAGGATTACATGTTCAAAAATCGAGGGGAATTTGACATATTTCCGAGTGGTTTTGTGATTTTTCAAGTTTTCTGAATTCCAAAATGTATCAAATTTTCAAAGGATTTTTGGTGAGTATATTCTTTAACTTTTGAGAAAGTTTTATCTTTATATGTATTTGATATTGGATGGTAAAATAAGTTGGTTGTTTGGTTGGAATATTATATGGTTTGAATATATGTATATGTTGCTAGTTGCGGTTTAGATATTGACTTGTGAATCGAAAGCTAAAGCATTGTGTTTCATTATAAAGATGTGTTTTTTGGGTTTGTGCTATGATGGTGATATGTTTATGGATGTTTAGCCATGTGTATGTGATGCCATGCTAAGGAAGTGGACACTTTGATATGGTATTGATGATTGGATTTCTTTGTGGAAAAACTAGTGTTTAGTTTGAAGGAAATTCAAAATCATTTCAAAGTTTTCAGCTTTTTTTTCTTATGTAAACTGTTATGCTATGTTTATGATAAGTTATTAAGTATTTAAGTTTTGAGATTTCAATGAGGAAAGTCAAAACATTTTCAAGTTATGGTATCCATAGCGATAGTCGCTATGGATGCAGTTTCGCTTTAAAAATCCAAAATTTTCAAATTTAAGTTTCATACTTAAAATTGTTTTGAAAATGTTTTATAAGCCTAATAGTAATGTTTTTAAAAGTTAGTTAAGGATTTAACAACTAATAATTAATTAACTAAGTTTTAATAATTATTAATTAATTAAGTGTTAATAAGGTTTATTAACTTTAATTAAGTGAAGATTAGCTACTAATTAAATACCTTTTAAAGAATAAGATTAATTTTAATTAATCAGTTATGAAGTATGATTAATTTTTAATTAATTATAAGTTAAGTATATGATTTACTTTTAATTAATTACTTATTAAATATAGGGCTAATTATTAATTAATTATTAACCATGTGTTTAATTTTAAATTAATTAAGGTTTTAATTTATAAATTATTTATTAAATATTTAATTTATTATTTAAGACTTAATTAAATATTATTTAATTGAGATTAATTAACATTTAATTATTAATTATGGTTTAAATGATTATTTAATAATTAATAAAGGATTAATTAGTGTTTAATTATTTATTTAATAATTGATTATTATTTAATCATTTATTTAAAGGTTAAATTATTTATTAATTTATTTATTTAATTAAATTAAGATTTAATTAAGATTTAATAAGAGTTTAACTTATGATTAATTATTTTAAAGGGGAGTTTAAGTTTTAAATCCTTTGATTTTCCAAGAACTAATTTATTTAAAAAGGGAATTCTTTTACAAAGGATAGTTTTGAGCACACGGGATTCAAATGTCGATACATTAAGTAGACAAATAACTACGAATGAGTTATAATATTGATTGATTGAATTGTTTGGACATCTAATAGCAGAATAAGTCCTTGTTCTGCTATAGTGTAATTGTTTAGTTGTTGTGGACTCAGGATAACAGAATAAATTTCCCTTCTGTTATAAATTGATTATTGATTATGTGGACATATGTTAGTACAATAAATCACCTTTCTTTAACAAGTAATGAATTGTTTGGACATCTATTTAGCAGGACAAATCACCATCCTACTATTATGTTATTTGGACATGTATATGCCAGTTAGTTATATTAACATGTTATTCCCTGATTTGCATATGAGTTGTATTTACATACATGTTAGCCTATGTAAATAACTTTTCAGTGAATTGGATTTAAAATTGAATGGTAACTTAAGTTAGTACCATTAGGATTGCTAAGCCTCCTTTTGAAGTTATAAAGTGATTTGTGAATTAACTTAAATTTTTTAATCAATTTAGGGTTGGGTCGACCTATAGGTCGACCCGCATTTGTCCTGGACGATTATTCATCCAGGTACGAGCCGAAGAGAGTAATTTTGGGTTTTCGTGAAATCCTGTGCGTTGATGGTTGCATCTGAGGGTCCCTAATGAGCCTATGACATGGTTGCACTAGATTCAATCTTTAAATCCAACCGCCTGAGATCCTTAAACCACACTATAAATAGAACCCTAGACCTAGCTATTTTTCTCATTTAGATTTTCTCCCAATTGGGTTCATTGCCTGAGGCTGAACCCTAAATAGAAAATTTTTCTAGGGAGGCAATCTTTTTAACAAAAATATTTTATGCCCTAGAAGTGGATCCAGGAAGGCCAAGGATTAGAGCTAA
This sequence comes from Allium fistulosum, assembly GCA_030737815.1. NCBI lineage: Eukaryota > Viridiplantae > Streptophyta > Magnoliopsida > Asparagales > Amaryllidaceae > Allium > Allium fistulosum. Next base: position 149,258,764 of record CM060908.1, read on the forward strand.
GGACCATAGGTGAGTGTTTTGTAATTATTTTAGATTTGTAAGCAATTTAAAATAATAGGGTTCTCAATAGTTGTAGTTTTTCTACAATTTTGAGACAGTTTTTATGTAAGTTTGTTTACAGTCAGTTTTTAAGTAAATTTCAGAAGTTCTTTTCAGTCTATTTATATTCAGCTATTTTATTCAATTATTTACAGTTAATTGCAGATATTTATAATTATTTACAGTTATTTACATCTATTTTAAGTTAGAATTTAGCCTATAAATGTTAGTTTCTTTTTTTAGAGATTTAATCCTTTTTTATGCGAATAAAATATTAAAAAGAGAAGAATTCGCAAATATGGATTAAAATAGAAGAACACTAAATTTACAAAAATCGGATGTAAAATGAGAAAAACGGAAATAAAAATAGAGATGGACTGAAATAAGAAAATTTAAGATACTTGCAAGCATAATTATAACAGGTGGTTATAACTAAAAAGAGAAAATAGAAGAGTAACAGTTGCAAGAACAATTATAGCATGTAGGTTATAATTAGAAAGAAGAGATAACAGAAGAGGCTTATTTTAAACCTTAGATCTTGGATTAAGTTAATAAGCAAATATAGAAGTAGGGCCCATACCGGCAGCATTCCCTATCAGGTCTAGGATTGATGGTTTCACATGTAGGTGAGGTTGGGACATGCTTATGCTGATTGGGGTAAATAAGTGGCCAATAGATAGAGGCTCAAATCTGGGGATTTGGGCAAGGGGCGCAAAGCTAGAAAATTTGTTTGTTAGGACCAGTACCATCAGTATTCCCTTTCAGGTCGAGGACATGTGACGACCCGGATCCAACGCTTGAAAATCGACATCCAATACCTCACCCGTATTCAAATGCCGGAGATTCAAACGTTGGAGTCTGTATCGTTGGAGCTTATAACAACATTAAGTGATAACAACACAGCGGAAACAAAAAATGAATTTATTCAACACTTCTCGGAACACTCGAGTCATCAAGTTTACGAAATATGCAGGGACATTGGTTAGTCCAAAGGGCATAACTAACCATTTGTAGAATGTAACAGGACCCCTAAAAGCAGTCAAATGAATACTGTCCTTCGCAATTCTTAGCTGATGGAATCCTTGGGCTAGATCCATCTTAGAAAAGAACCGAGCACCATGCAATTTATCGAACAGGTCGTCGATTCAGGGCAAAGGAAATTTATTTTTTAGAGTTAACTTATTAAGATCACGATAATGTTGTTATAAGCTCCAGCGATACGGACTCCAACGTTTGAATCTTTGGCATTTTAATACGGGTGAGGTATTGGATGTCGATTTTCGAGCGTCGGATCCGGGTCATCACATTTGGTATCAGAGCTAAAGGTTGAGTAAGAACTTTAGCTTTGGAGTATAACACATTAGGTGACTCATTAGAGATAGGGTTAGAAATACCCTAGAATGAGTATATTCCCTAAGATATCTCGTCCGTATGCCTAAATCAAGTTTTCTTACTATTTACAGATAGTGAGAATGAGTACAAGAACAGTACGAGGCAGGGGACGGGGGAGTACCACTACAAATGGTCAAAACCCTACAACAACAGCAACGAAAAGAGCAGCTATTCCTATCCAACCTTGGCCGAATCTGGCAGATTTATATCGAAGTTTCTCAAGACTTAGAGGGAAGCCATTCACAGGCAAGGGGACTATTATAGAAGCGCAAGCCTGGATTCGATCTTGTGAAAGGATCTTCAAAGGATTGAAGTTGGAGGATGATCAAATGAGGTTGATAGCTTCATGGCAGCTCCAAGAAGAAGCTTTAGCATGGTGGGAGACTATTACATTGGTCGAATCGGAGGATGAGTTCACTTGGGTTAGATTCAAGGAAGTGTTCGAGCAGCGATATATGCCGTCTGCTGGTATCTCCAGGATGTATCAGAAGTTTACTGATTTTAAGCAAGGAAGTCTATCTTTTGAAGAATACTTGAATAAATACAACGAGTTATCTCGGTTTGGTCCTAAATTGGTGAATACCCCTCTTAAGAAGAATGAAAGATTTATTAGAGTGATGAACAAGAAGTTCCATGAAAGGATGACAGCCCATGTGAAGAAGTCTTTTGCTGATTTGATAGATATGGGTTATAGATACGCTACCTTGGATAAACAAGAGATTCCGGAGGAGAAAGGAAGCGAAAGCAATCCAAATTGGAAGAAGAGGAAGTTTGGAGGAAAGAAACCTTGGCAAGGCAAAGAAAAGAAAAATATTCAGGAGAATAAGGCGAAGGATGTTACTTGTTTCAACTGTTTGGAGAAAGGACACTACTTAAATGATTGCAAGAAGCCCAAGAAACCAGGAAAGAAGGATCAACCTATGAAGACAAGACAACCAGCCAGGGAATGCTATTATTGTCATAAGCCAGGACACGTAGTTCAAGAATGCCCGGCAATGAAGCAGACTCAAGTAGCAAAGGTGTATGCGATCAAGGATCAGCCTTCAACCTCAGGAGCGAATAAATTCTTTGGAGTTTTAGAAGACCTTATCGAAGTCGTAGTATGTTGGACTCTCGCTTTCTCTTTTGGAAGCTCTGTTGGTGTTATTCAGTTGTCATGTTATCTTTTCCGCTGTGGTGTTGTATTCTGTTGTTGTATCATATACATTGTACTCTGATGTTGGTGATCATATGTTGTATCCATGTTGTATATCAATGAAATTCATTTTTTGTTTCCACTGTGTTGTTATCACTTAATGTTGTTATAAGCTCCAGCGATACGGACTCCAACATTTGAATCTCCGGCATTTGAATACGGGTGGGGTATTGGATGTCGATTTTCGAGCGTCAGATTCGGGTCGTTATATTTTTTAATTCTCCTATGGTTTGTTGGGAAATAAAGCTATGTGTGGCTCCAGTGTCTAATAGAACTCTAACAACTTTATCATAAATGATATGATACCAAATGTGATGACCCGGATCCGACGCTCGAAAATCGACATCCAATACCTCACCCGTATTCAAATGCCAAAGATTCAAACGTTGGAGTCTGTATCGTTGGAGCTTATAACAACATTAAGTGAGAACAACACAGCGGAAACAAAAAATGAATTTATTCAACACTTCTCGGAACACTCGAGTTATCAAGTCTACGAAATATGCAGGGACATTGGTTAGTCCAAAGGGCATAACTAACCATTCGTAGAATGTAACAGTACCCCTAAAAGCAGTCAAATGAATACAGTCCTCCGCAATTCTTAGCTGATGGAATCCTTGGGCTAGATCCATCTTAGAAAAGAACCGAGCGCCATGCAATTGATCGAACAGGTCTTCGATTCAGGGCAAAGGAAATTTATTTTTTAGAGTTAACTTATTAAGATCACGATAATGTTGTTATAAGCTCCAGCGATACGGACTCCAACGTTTGAATCTTCGGCATTTTAATACGGGTGAGGTATTGGATGTCGATTTTCGAGCGTCGGATCCGGGTCGTCACATTTGGTATCAGAGCTAAAGGTTGAGTAAGAACTTTAGCTTTGGAGTATAACACATTAGGTGACTCATTAGAGATAGGGTTAGAAGTACCCTAGAATGAGTATATTCCCTAAGATATCTCATCCGTATGCCTAAATCAAGTTTTCTTACTATTTATAGATAGTGAGAATGAGTGCAAGAAGAGTACGAGGTAGGGGACGGGGGAGTACCACTACAAATGGTCAAAACCCTGCAACAACAGCAACGGAAAGAGCAGCTATTCCTATCCCACCTCAGCCAAATCTGGCAGATTTATATCGAAGTTTCTCAAGACTTGGAGGGAAGCTATTCACAGGCAAGGAGACTATTATAGAAGCGCAAGCCTGGATTCGATCTTGTGAAAGGATCTTCAAAGGATTGAAGTTGGAGGATGATCAAATGAGGTTGATAGCTTCCTGGCAGCTTCAAGAAGAAGCTTTAGCATGGTGGGAGACTATTATATTGGCCGAATCGGAGGATGAGTTCACATGGGATAGATTCAAGGAAGTGTTCGAGCAGCGATATATGTCGTCTGCTGGTATCTCCAGGATGTATCAGAAGTTTACTGATTTTAAGCAAGGAAGTCTATCTTTTGAAGAATACTTGAATAAATTCAATGAGTTATCCCGGTTTGGTCCTGAATTGGTGAATACCCCTCTTAAGAAGAATGAAATATTTATTAGAGGGATGAACAAGAAGTTCGATGAAAGGATGACAGCCCATGTGAAGGATTCTTTTGCTGATTTGATAGATATGGGTTATAGATACGCTACCTTGGATAAACAAGAGATTCCGGAGGAGAAAGGAAGCGGAAGCAATCCAAATTGGAAGAGAGGAAGTTTGGAGGAAAGAAACCTTGGCAAGGTAAAGAAAAGAAGAATAATCAGGAGAATAAGGCGAAGGATGTTACTTGTTTCAATTGTTTGGAGAAAGGACACTACTCAAATGATTGCAAGAAGCCCAAGAAGCCAGGAAAGAAGGATCAACCTATGAAGACAAGACAACCAGCCAGGGAATGCTATTATTGTCATAAGCCAGGACACGTAGTTAAAGAATGCCCGACAATGAAGCAGTCTCAAGTAGCAAAGGTGTATGCGATCAAGGATCAGCCTTCAACCTCAGGAGCGGATAAAGTCTTTGGAGTTTTGGAAGACCTTATCGAAGTCGTAGTATGTTGGATTATCGCTCTCTCTTTTGGAAGCTCTGTTGGTGTTATTCAGTTGTCATGTTATCTTTTCCGCTGTGGTGTTGTATTCTGTTGTTGTATCATATACATTGTACTCTGATGTTGGTGATCATATGTTGTATCCATGTTGTATATCAATGAAATTCATTTTTTTTTTCGCTGTGTTGTTATCACTTAATGTTGTTATAAGCTCCAGCGATACGGACTCCAACGTTTGAATCTCCGGCATTTGAATACGGGTGAGGTATTGGATGTCGATTTTCGAGCGTCGGATCCGGGTCGTCACATTTATAAAATAATGATCACATAAATAAATGATTTAACTTAATTAATTTTAAATAATTTACTTTAAAAATTTTACTAATCCCAAACTTAAATCAAAACAATTATTATATAAAGTAATATATTAAGAGTTTGATTTAAACTTGGTTTGTTTTAAAGTTTGAAAACTGTTATGATACTTACCCGAGACAATCCCGAGATCACCCCGAGCCAAATACAGATTTCTTCGAGTCCAACCCGAGCCACCATATTTTTTTCTTTTTCTTTTTTTTTAAGTTTAAAAAACCTGATACTTACTCGCAAACACCCGAACCAAAACTCGACCCAATAACCAAATTTCCCGAGATCGACTTCGAGAAAACATCTTCTTCCTCAACCCAGATACACATAGATGCACGTACACGTGCACAAAAGATTGCCAGTGCTCCGACCATTGCCTCCACCTCCCACAAGTCATCGTGGACCTACTCGACCCAAGCAACCACCCAGAACCCCGTATCGATCATGGAATCAAAATCAAGTAACCTGAAACCCACTGGGACGAACATGATCATCAAAGTATCACCTCGACCCACCGCCTCAGGCAACCAGAGGCCACGCAACTCCGTCCAGAGCTCCGCCGATCAACCACGCATCGGTTACACTCGCCCTAGTGTAGTCCGATTCGACATTGATGACGTAATTGCCTCGACATCACTCTCGACCAAAACTGGGTCTGAAACCGTAAAACCTCACCGTGACGCCGCCTCGATGATCAAAAAATTCTTCGATCATTTTTTCCCGAGCTCGACCACCTCCCAGACACCTTCAGAAGCAACCCCGATCACCCACCTCGCTCCGATCGCCGTGAATTGCCAAAAACCCATTTCACGTTCAACTCGCAAGCTCCCTCGATTTATAAACTTAAAAATCATGATTTTACTTTTAAAAATCATAGTTTTTGAAAACGAATTAAGTTATATAAGTGAATCAAGAAATCAAGATACTCGAATTTTTAACATGCTTAAGATTTTACTGTATATTCTATTTTCCAAAAAATATTTTTACTAATTATACATAAAAATATTTTTTAAAACTTGAATCTTGATTATACAATCATCTTTTGTTTAAACCTTAAAGTCTAAAGAGGATTAGAGGAAGAGATTTTGGATTTTAAACAGGTTTTAAAACCTGTAAACTTTGAACAAAGGAGTGTTTTTGTTTCCAGACATGCACACATCATTTTTATGTGTATATATATACATGCAGCATATTTTACATCCATGCAACAGTAACAAATTATCACTATCTTTCATCATCACATGCAAAACAAGATTTGAGCCTTTATAAAAAAATAGTTTACTCACAGATTTTGTTGAAACAGAGAAGGAGCCTGGAACTTTGTTTTTGAATTTGATCTTTGATCTGGAATTTGAAACTTTGTTTGATGTTGATTTGCTTGATCTTTAAAACTGAATTGATCTTTGCTTTTAATGTTGAATTAGCTTGTTTCAGGTTGAAGTAGTTGTGAAGGAGTTGAAGACTTGAAATAGATTTTGGTTTTAGTTTGTTTTACTGGTTTTTCTTTTTTTTTCCTCTAGTTTGTAGTTTGAAAATGAAGATAAAAAAATTGAGAGTGTAGGAGTAAGGATTTTATAGCCTTGTTTATTAATTTTAAAATGAAAAGAAAAGTAATTGACACTTGTCTTTGCATGAATTAAAATCTTAATACTTGTTAATTTCTATGTTAAATGATTTACACTTGTTAATTTATGTGTTATAATTTAACACTTGTAATTTGCATGAAAATAATGTCTTTTATATAATTTATATATTACATTATATTTAGTGTTATTAATTTATATTCTATTTTAAATCTATATATATATATATAAAATACATATTTAATTTATTTTTGAAAAATTCAAATTAATTCACAATTTAATTCTAAAAATCAAATTATTTACTAAATTAAATTTGGCTAAAAAACTGGATCGTTACACTGATGGTCTCACACGTAGGTGAGGCTGGGCACGCTTATGCTGATTAGGGTAAATAAAGGGTCAAATAGAGGGCGACAGTTAGTGTGTACCGGCGATGACCGAGCATGCGGCATAGATTAGGTTAAATAATTCGCTACTGCGTCCTAAGCGCTAAAGAGGTGTCTTTTGCTGTGACCAACATGATTGGTTCACAGTGGCACAACAGAGACAGGAAAGGTCGATCAATGGGTAGGATTAGCATTTCAGCCTAATCAAGTTAGCAGTTGAGGTATGATTAAGATTTCAGCCTAATCACGGTAGTTTAAGACAAGTGCAAACAATCAAAGCAAACAGTCAAACAGAATCAGAAATAGTATTTTATCCGAGTTTTATGTTTTATGTATTTTCCTTTCAAGCTAGAACTATTGCTTAGTCTATTATCTTTATCTTGCTTAGAAATGCTAGTAATTACTTTCACTCACCAGACTTATTGTCTGACCCACTCCTCTATTTCCTCTTTTTTTCCCCATAGGCCATCATAGTTGAGGATAGTTGATTCAGGTTGCTTGGAGATTCATTTTCGGAGTTTTCTCATTTCAGATGTATTCTTCTACTTTTCATCTTTTTCATTTGGTTTATGATGGACTGGCACTTGTGAGAGAGATTATTATTGTTATCTTTATACTTTGATTTTATGAGGCTAAGATGTATTTTCATGAGACACGAGACATTTTGAATTTTTTAGATATGTTATGTTTTTATGACTTATTTTTAAATGAAGTTTAATTTTGAATGATAAGTTATTATTTAAATGTTTCCGCTGTTTTTACTTATTTGTCTTGTGAATCTTAGTCTCTGTGATGCTTTAGCTATTCCTATAATGCACCACATCCTTTGGGTGTAACCATTTTGGGAATACTAAGGGGTGTGGGGGTGTTTCATTTAGTATCAGAGCCTAAGGTTACAGGATTCCTAAAAACTTGTTTTAAAAGTAAAGTATTTTTCAAAGGTAACATATCTTCAAACTAAAAGTATTTTTCAGAAAGAAACTTTTATTATAGAAATAGTTTTCAAGTATAAGAGAGTTTCTATGAAAATCCCCCCAAAGCTGTGCAGTTAATGCCCCACTATAACCCTGCTATATCTCATAGCGTATTTCTGCCGCTACGATTTTTCCATATAGCCCCAAATATAGCCTTTCCGCTTTAAGCCCCGCTATTTCTGCTATAACTCGTTATTCCCGCTATATTTCACTATATCTTCTTTAAAAGAAATGAATTGAAAAATGACATTTATACATTATAAAAATTATGAAATTAATTTTGTTTAATTGAATTTTTAATATATTTTTAGAAATGAAAATAATATTATATTCTACTAAATTCAATTATGTTATATAACAGTTTTACGTTTATTTATAGTATATTCGCACATGTTTTTATTTAAAATTATTTTGTATTAATTATAATTCAATTGAATGTTAATTTTTCATTTAATTACCATTTATATATTTGCAAAAACATTAAGTATGAGTTTTATATGCTATTTTAGAGTCATCCGCTATATCCTGCTATATCCTCGCTGTATCCCCGCTATGACTTTTTGCACCTCCACCACATTCAATCTGCCAAGCGCTTTAACTGGACAGCCTCAAAGTCCAGCTCAATCTTCTTTCAATTCTTTCGAGCCTAAATTTTCTTTTCTTTGCATAGAATGGCGGACGCCCCAAATCTTCTAGAGGGTGTCCAAATCCCTACCTGGTTCCGTAGATATCACTAAGCTACGGCACCACAGGTGCATGGGCAAGCGCCCAACGCAGCACCGGTGGGTGGAGGTCCTGTTAATCCACCTGCAGCAACCAATTTCTCTAAGCTATGCAAGGACTTCGCTAATCTAGGAGGCAAGACGTTTTATGGCACGGAGCGGATATTTGGGCTGTTAGGATTAGAGAACCGACAAAGAGTTCAGCTTGCATCTTGGCAGCTAAAGGGAGAGGCTTCTTACTGGTGGGAGATTATAGAGATGGAGGGTGGAGACATTGGTTTGGTTGGATTTCGGGAAAGGTTTGAGAAAAAGTTATTATCGCAAGTCGAGGAAAGCATGCAGTTGGAGAAGTTCATTAGTCTGAAGCAGGGGAGTCTTTCGGTGAAAGAGTATATAAATCAGTTTAATGAGTTATCGCAGTTCGGGATGGAGCTTGTTAATACACCGCATAAGAAGGCCACCAAGTTTGCTAAGGGTTTGAACCAGCCCCTCCAAGTGTTGGCATTGACACATATACCTATGGGAGCGACGTATGAGTCACTTATGGAAATGGCTCTCATATCAAATGTTGCTAAGGAAGAAGAGTTTAAGGAGGTTCCTAAATCAGAAAACTCTAAGAAGCAGTGGTGGAAGAATAAGAAGGATAAGGACAAGAAGAAAGGAGGAGGACCTCAGAAGGGACAGATCAAGAAGGGCGAGAAATGTCATAATTGTGGATTGGTTAGGCATTACTCAAAGGACTGTAAGAATGTGACGACCGCCCATGACCCCTACACTGAACAAGGTAATAGTGCGCTGGAAAGTGTGCCAGGCAACCATGGACGATTGCCAAGGTAAATTAAAAACAGCAGAATCTATCGTATTACTCACAACTCATGGATAAAATACAATAGAGAATATATATAGTGAAGCTTCACAGAATAGAATCTCATCAATAAAACTTCATAATAGTTGAATACAACATTTGAACAGTCAATACATCCAGCCTCAATACATATCACTCAGAGAATTATACAAAGCAGCGGAACATCCAGTACATATAGTAAGAAAATAATATGCAAGCCCCCAGCTCATCTTCGTCATCAACCTCGTGGAAACTAAGAACAGCACCTGTCACCTGCTACCTAGTCTGCCCATCCCAAAGTGGATGAACAGCCCAAGGCAATAAGAGTTAAAACATAAAGCCTTGAGTCAGACAACAGTCTTAGTGAGCGGTAAATTAACTAACAACATACCAAAAGAGCATAAAGGAAAAGGAATAGGAATCCAACCCTCCCACTCCACCTCTTTCTACAGTGATAGCCCCCAGACACACACTAAGCAGAAGTAAATATAGCAAAGCAAACATTTAAAGTAAAGCAATTATCACTCGAGTCAAGGGCGATGTTTTCCAAGTACAAACCCCCAAGGCCTAAACCAAGATCAAATAAGCACCCAGAAAATACTGCTCTTGAGACCGAATGACGATACAACCAACATCCATGACTTTGGCTATCACGGTTATCATTGCTTCGATACCACCGTTAATTGAATGACCGGCACATTCTTTCAGCCGTCCGTCAAGGGATAATGGAAACCCCGGTTCTAGACATAACTCCCCACGTCGTCGCAGCCCGTGCATAGGACTATCGAATCTGCCTAGAGTACTCGACTACCAATCAGTAGTCTTTTGGGACTATCGAATCTTCCCAGTGTACTCTTGCTTTGAGCATGCTAGAACCTTCAACAACGATGAAATCTCAGCCTTCTAGTCATCCTCCTCGACGACTATTTCCATACTAGCTCAAGCGCCTCTCGAGCAAACCATTATCCTCAAACTCGAACCATTTCACCTAGTTGTCAACATGTTTGGAATGATCCCGTCTGGATTAGACCAAGGCTATCTCACATCATGCCTCGCTTCATCTCATCATAGCAAAGCCTCATCTCAACATCATCATCATCAAATCTATCCATATGAGCTTCGTCATTCGCCACATATGCCACGAGCAGCTTTTCCAATTCAAGAGCCTTTCCCTTAGCTTTTGAATCATCTTCGACCATCTTGTCTAAATCAAATCATCAATCAACTAATTCATAACAATCAATCAAGTCAATCATTAATCCAAGTAATCAAGCATTCAAATATGATCTAAATAACAATTATAACAATAATGGCAATCTTGTAAATATAGAGTCCAAATCTAACAAGCATGAATTATGAGCAATATCTCTACAACTTGATGAATGAACTTACATAGGTTAACATGTAGTAAAATGGATGTCAAATCATCATGAACAATAGATCTATACTTAAGTTTATGAAAATGCATGGAAATCACTATCTTAACACAAAATCAAGCCATCGATCCGATATACTCCTTTGGGTCCGTGTGAGAGATAATCACCACTCACCGAATCACCTAAACACCTCAAAAGCAACACACTTCAGATCTGGATAGCAAAGGATCTAACTCGATCTATCACAAATTCGCTTCAAACGATGAAATCTCTCTTCGATGGATGTAGATCTTCAATCTAAGCTCTTGGATCTTCGATTTGGATGGAAGGAAGCACAAGATTAAAGTAGAGAAAAGAAGTGAAGAAGTGTAGAACTTGAGCTCTCAAAATAGCAGCACTTTGTCACTTCAAAATCCGGATCCCAAAAAGTGAAGAAATGGACGTGTATTTATAGGCTGGAAAAATCTTAGGTCGTCCGCCCCCTTAGGTCGTCCACGACCTAATTATCTCCAACCTATGACTTAACGACCTAACAGTTCTGCGCGACCTACAGACCCAACGACCTAAGCCTCAACACTTATGCGCGACCCACGACTTAACAAAGATGTCGACCTAACGCTTTCGCGACTTAACACATTGCACGACCTAACTATACACAGGGTCTTACGACCTAACCTTTAGGTCGTCTAACGACCTATCTATACTCAGGGTCTTACGACCTAACCTTTAGGTCGTCTAACGACCTATCTATACTCAGGGTCACAACGACCTAACTATAACGACTTAAGCATTCTACCTTAAGTCGCTTACGACCTATAATCCTTAAGTCGCTCACGACCTATAATCCTTAAGTCACTCGAACGATCTAACTTCCTTAAGTCGTCTATTCCTTAGGTCGTCTACTCCTTAGGTCGGTCAAATCCTATAGGTCGTCCCAAACTATCATACGACCTAAACCACTACGCGACCTAAATGTCATATGACCTAAGTCCTTACCTCGTCCAGTCCTTAAGTCGTTAACCGCTACCACTATCTTCCTTAGGTCGTCAACTCCTATAAGTCGTCTACGACCTAACCTAAACTTCTGCACGACTTATCTCTGGACGACTTATCAACATTAACGACCTAATGACAACTGTTTTACGATGTTTCGATCCATAAAAATACGGGTCGTTACATTCTCTCCCCCTTAGGAATTTCGCCCCCGAAATTCCAAACAAACAAGAGCAATCAAAGACTATTTTGCATGCCTACCATCCATAGCAATCAACAAACCATGCGTCCAATTCTAGCCTAGCATGCAGAATTCTAAGACTAGAACAAGTTACAATGTCGTGAGATGACACGACACCCTATGGCCATACCTTGAAGATTTCAGGATGAGCTGCCTTCATCCTCTCTTCCACCTCCCATGTACAGTCGTTATCATCATCACTCCATTGTATCTTGAGCAACCTAACTACCTTCCTCCTAAGCTGTTTCGTGTCGGTTTCCACAACACGAAGCGGTTTACGAGGTCTCTTATCGACTGGATCAACTTCGAAATCTTCACAGCTATCAGCAGGAACCACTGTATTCGAGTCGTGCACATACTTCCGTAAATATGATACATGAAAAACATTGTGCACACCCGACATCTTCTCTGGTAACTCCAATTTATAGGCGAGCTTTCCAATTCGCTCGATGATCGAGAACGGTCCAACAAATCTCGGAGTCAATTTTCCTTTCTTCCCGAATCGAATAACATTCTTCAGTGGAGAAATCTTCACAAAAACCATATCACCTACGTCGAATTCCAAATCCTTACGACGCTTATCGGCATAACTTTTCTGTCGGTCTTGGGCTGCCTTCATTCGCTGCCGAATGATCTCTATGCAATCCGAAGTCTGTCGAATCATCTCTGGCCCAAGCATCAGCTTTTCTCTTGTTTCTAACCAACATGTCGGAGAGTTACACGGTCTTCCATACAATGCTTCATACGGTGCCATACCAATGCTTGACTGGTAACTGTTATTATACGAAAATTCTACCAAATGAAGATGATCTTCCCATGATCCTCCGAAATCTAAAACACAAGCTCTGAGGAGATCTTCCAAAACTCGGTTGACTCTCTCGGTCTGACCATCTGTTTGAGGGTGATAAGCTGTACTCAAACACAACTCGGTTCTCAAAACTTCCTGGAAGCTCTTCCAAAATCCACTAGTGAACAATGGGTCTCGATCGCCCACTATACTCTTCGGAATACCATGGAATCGAACTATCCACTTAACATACAACTCAGCCAACTTTGATGCAGTCCTATTCGATCGAATAGGAATGAATCTTGCACTCTTAGTCAGACGATCTACGATGACCCAAATCCCTTCATTTCCCGTTCTTGTTCTAGGTAGCCCATCAATAAAATCCATCGATATTTGTTCCCACTTCCATGTAGGAACTTCTAATGGCTGAAGCAATCCATTGGGCTTCTTCTGCTCAGCTTTTACCAACTGGCAGTTCATGCACTTGGAAATAAAATTTCCGACATCCTTCTTCATACCTTCCCAGTAATAGGTTCTCTTCATATCCCGATACATCTTATTTCCACCTGGATGAATTGTCAGCTTTGAGTGATGACTTTCCTTCAGAACTTCTCTTCTCAATTCATCTATATCGGGAACAACTAGTCGTCCTTGCTTACGAAGCCAACCCTCTCGATCGACCTCGTATCCTTTATCCTTTTCTGGTTCCAATCCAGATTCCAAATCACGGATAATCTTGACAAGCTTATCGTCTCGCTTTTGGCTCTCGCCAATTCTTTCCATAAGAGTCGGTCTTATCGATAAGTTCGCCAACATCTCAGGTTCCAATTCACATCTGGGCCTGAAGTCAAATCCAGCTAAATACTCGAGATTTTTCCACTCTGAAAACATGACTCCCAATCCTGCATGTCTTCGACTTAGTGCATCTGCCACTGCGTTACCCTTTCCCGGAGTATAGGCTATACCAAAATCATATGATGCCAAAAACTCTAGCCATCGTTGTTGCCTAAGATTCAAATCCTTTTGGGAGAAAAGATACTTCAACGACTTATGATCTGTAAACAACTCGAATCGAACTCCCAATAGATAATGTCTCCACATCTTCAGAGCAAATACAATCGCTGCCAACTCTAAATCATGAGTCGGATAATTCCTTTCGTGCGGCTTCAGTTGTCGACTTGCATACGCAACAACTTTACCTTTCTGCATCAGCACTGCTCCAAGTCCAGTACCACATGCGTCGGTGTAAACCACCATCTCATCATTCCCACTTGGAATAGTCAAAACAGGAGCACTTGTCAATTGCTCTTTCAAGATTCTGAAAGCTTGCTCACACTTAGCATCCCATCTGAATACTTGGTTCTTTTTCGTCAATCCTGTTAATGGTGCAGCTATCTTGGAGAAGTCTTTGATAAATCGACGATAATATCCTTCTAATCCAAGAAAACTTCTCACATCAGATGCATTCTTAGGTCTAACCCAATCCTGGATTGCTGCCACCTTGGCAGAATCAACCGCTATTCCATTTCCAGAGATAATATGGCCTAAGAACCTCACTTCACTCTTCCAGAAGCGACACTTCGAAAACTTAGCCTTCAGCTGATGTTTCCGTAAGATTTCCAAAACAATACGCAAGTGCGTCTTGTGCTCTTCTTCAGTTCTGGAATAAATCAAAATATCATCCACGAACACAAGTACAAACTTGTTCAACTGATCTCTGAACACTCTCTTCATAAGATCCACAAAATATGCTGGCGCATTGGTCAATCCAAACGGCATTACCAGCCACTCAAAGAAACCGGATGGTGTCCTAAAAGCAGTCTTCGGCACACTATCCTTAGCCACTCTTAATTGGTGAAATCCCATTGCCAAATCCATCTAAGAAAACACCTTAGCTTCGTGAAGCTGATCAAACAAGTCATCTATTCTCGGCAATGGATACTTGTTCTTCTTAGTCACTTTATTCAGCTCACGATAATCCACACACAACCTCAATGATCCATCTGCTTTGGTTGCAAACACAACTGGTGCACCCCATTCGGACACACTACGCTGAATGAATCCTTTCTGTAAAAGATCATCAACCTACACCTTCAACTCCCACTGTTCCCTAGGTGCCATCCGCCTAAGAGGCATCACAACAGGTCTGGCTCCTTCAACTAGATCTATACGAAACTCGATCTCTCTATGCGGTGGTAACCCTTTGACCTCGTCAAAGACATCCTCAAATCCATTAGCGATTGGCAACGATGACAGTCCATCCCGTGGAACAACCAGCGAATACATGAAGCTCATGAAGACGCCTTCTTCATGCTTACATCGTATCACAACCTTTCGCCCCTCCACATTCTCGACTGTCACCTCCAACCTTTCACAATCAACCTTTGCCGCATACTTCCTAAGCCAGTCCATACCCAAAATAATTCTGAACCCCGCAAAGTTCAGAACAAAACAATCACAAACAAAAGAGCAATCATGACTCGATACAATCAGACCACGGCATAGCATACACAAACAAGACGAACCCCCAACTGGATTTGTCACAACCAATGGCCTATCAACAATATCCGGTTCTAAACCCAACCGGCCTACAAGTTCGTTACAAACAAACGAATGCGACGCCCCAGTATCAAATAACACTCTAACTGGAACACCACATATGGAAAGAGTACCTTGAACCACCACACTCTTTTCTTTCTCTTCAGCAGTAGGAGCTTTTGTAGATGATGGAACAGCTCCCAAAGCATAAGCTTGCACAATCTGCTTGTCCCTCCGCGGTTCTGGACAATTCTTCTTTATATGCCCCGGCTTGTCACAGTTGTGGCACTTCACCGGCACCTTTGGATTCTTGCAATCCCTGGAGAAATGGCCCTTCTTCTGGCAATTGTAGCAGGTCACTTTGCCCTTTGGCTTCTTCTGGCCATCCTTACCCTTTTGCTGCTGCTTCCTCTTCTTGTTTCCACCCTGTTGTGGTCTAGACTCTTCCTTGGTCACAACAACAACAGATCCCTCTTTAGGAAACAGATTCTCATATCTGAGAGCTTTCTCCACAAGCTTCTCAAATGAATCGTCCAAATGATCCACCAACTGCCTCCCAAGATAAATGTCTAAGCCTGTCACAACCTTCTCGTTCTTCTGGTACGAAGATTCAATATACGACTGGGCATACTTGGACAAAGCTTCAAACTCAGAAACATACTCAAGAACTGGTCTTCCATTTTGCTTGAGCTCCACAAACTTCTTGAATAGAACAGACTTCTGAGCTGTAGATATGAACTTAGCTTCAAATCTGGCTTGGAATTGCTCCCATGTAATTTCTTCCTCCGGAGTATCAATGGTGATAGAGTTCCACCAATCAGAAGCTCTCCCTTGAAGTTGTCTTGATGCTAACTTCCTTTTTGTTGCATCCTCAATTCCCAAATCACCAAAGATCCTTCTACAAGCATCTATCCACCTCTGGACTTCAATGGTTGATTCTGTTCCCAAGAAAACCTTTCCTCCAAGAGCAGTATAATCTTTACACAGCTTAGCAAAATCCACCAGTTTTGGAGTTTGGACTTGAACTCCAACATCTACTGATGGCCCCGGAGCTGGAATCCTTCTCATGATCGAAGTCATCTTAGCCTCGAACATAGCAACATAATCAGCAGCCCCCTCAACAGCACGGCCTTCCTTAGCAGCTGGTCTCCCTCTTCGACTCATCCTTAACATCTATAAAAAGGAATGATCAGCACACCTTAAGAAACAACTGCATAAAGGACTCAAACTCTTCTAAGCTACTATATTATATATAGTAATCATCCATAAAAATACAATTACATCTCTCATATGTAGTTATGTCAGCGAGCGTTGGGTAAAATCGATTAACCAATGCTCTGATACCAAATGTGACGACCGCCCATGACCCCTGCACTGAACAAGGTAATAGTGCGCTGGAAAGTGTGCCAGGCAGCCATGGACGATTGCCAAGGTAAATTAAAAACAACAGAATCTATCGTATTACTCACAACGCATGGATAAAATACAATAGAGAATATATATAGTGAAGCTTCACAGAATAGAATCTCATCAATAAAACTTCATAATAGTTGAATACAACATCTGAACAGTCAATACATCCAGCCTCACTACATATCACTCAGAGAATTATACAAAGCAGCGGAACATCCAGTACATATAGTAAGAAAATAATATGCAAGCCTCCAGCTCGTCTTCGTCATCAACCTCGTGGAAACTAAGAACAACACTTGTCACCTGCTACCTAGTCTGCCCATCCCAAAGTGGATGAACAGCCCAAGGCAATAAGAGTTAAAACATAAAGCCTTGAGTCAGACAACAGTCTTAGTGAGCGGTAAATTAACTAACAACATACCAAAAGAGCATAAAGGAAAAGGAATAGGAATCCAACCCTCCCACTCCACCTCTTTCTACAGTGATAGCCCCCAGACACACACTAAGCAGAAGTAAACATAGCAAAGCAAACATTTAAAGTAAAGCAATTATCACTCGAGTCAAGGGCGATGTTTTCCAAGTACAAACCCCGAAGGCCTAAACCAAGATCAGATAAGCACCCAGAAAATACCGCTCTTGAGACCGAATGACGATACAACCAACATCCATGACTCTGGCTATCACTGTTATCATTGCTTCGATACCACCGTTAATTGAATGACCGGCACATTCTTTCAGCCGTCCGTCAAGGGGTAATGGAAACCTCGGTTCTAGACATAACTCCGCACATTGTCGCAGCCCGTGCCTAGGACTATCGAATCTGCCCAGAGTACTCGACTACCAATCAGTAGTCTTTTGGGACTATCAAATCTGCCCAGCGTACTCTTGCTTTGAGCATGCTAGATCCTTCAACAACGATGAAATCTCGGCCTTCTAGTCATCCTCCTCGACGACTATTTCCATACTAGCTCAAGCGCCTCTCGAGCAAACCATTATCCTCAAACTCGAACCATTTCACCGAGTTTTCAACATGCTTGGAATGATCCCGTCTGGATTAGACCAAGGCTATCTCACATCATGCCTCGCTTCATCTCATCATAGCAAAGCCTCATCTCAACATCATCATCATCCAATCTATCCATATGAGCTTCGTCATTCGCCACATATGCCACGAGCAGCTTTTCCAATTCAAGAGCCTTTCCCTTAGCTTTTGAACCATCTTCGACCATCTTGTCTAAATCAAATCATCAATCAACTAATTCATAACAATCAATCAAGTCAATCATTAATCCAAGTAATCAAGCATTCAAATATGATCTAAATAACAATTATAACAATAATGGCAATCTTGTAAATATAGAGTCCAAATCTAACAAGCATGAATTATGAGCAATATCTCTACAACTTGATGAATGAACTTACATAGGTTAACATGTAGTAAAATGGATGTCAAATCATCATGAACAATAGATCTATACTTAAGTTTACGAAAATGCATGGAAATCACTATCTTAACACAAAATCAAGCCATCGATCCGATATACTCCTTTGGGTCCATGTGAGAGATAATCACCACTCACCGAATCACCTAAACACCTCAAAAGCAACACACTTCAGATTTGGACAGCGAAGGTTCTAACTCGATCTATTACAAATTCGCTTCAAACGATGAAATCTCTCTTCGATGGATGTAGATCTTCAATCTAAGCTCTTGGATCTTCGATTTGGATGGAAGGAAGCACAAGATTAAAGTGGAGAAAAGAAGTGAAGAAGTGTAGAACTTGAGCTCACAAAATAGCAGCACTTCGTCGCTTCAAAATCCGGATCCCAAAAAGTGAAGAAATGGACGTGTATTTATAGGCTGGAAAAATCTTAGGTCGTCCGCCCCCTTAGGTCGTCCACGACCTAACTATCTCCGACCTACGACTTAACGACCTAACAGTTCTGCGCGACCTATAGACCCAACGACCTAAGCCTCAACACTTATGCGCGACCCACGACTTAACAAAGATGCCGACCTAACGCTTTCGCGACTTAACACATTGCGCGACCTAACTATACACAGGGTCTTACGACCTAACCTTTAGGTCGTCTAACGACCTATCTATACTCAGTGTCTTACGACCTAACCTTTAGGTCGTCTAACGACCTATCTATACTCAGGGTCACAACGACCTAACTATAACGACTTAAGCATTCTACCTTAAGTCGCTTACGACCTATAATCCTTAAGTCGCTCGAACGACCTAACTTCCTTAAGTCGTCTATTCCTTAGGTCGTCTACTCCTTAGGTCGGTCAAATCCTATAGGTCGTCCCAAACTATCATACGACCTAAACCACTACGCGACCAAACTGTCATACGACCTAAGTCCTTACCTCGTCCAGTCCTTAAGTCGTTAACCGCTACCACTATCTTCCTTAGGTCGCCAACTCCTATAAGTCTACGACCTAACCTAAACTTCTGCACGACTTATCTCTGGATGACTTATCAACATTAACGACCTAATGACAACTGTTTTACGATGTTTCGATCCGTAAAAATACGGGTCGTTACAAAGAAGGACACGATGAAAGGGAGGTGTTACAACTGTGGGCAGCATGGACACCTTAGTAGAGCTTGTCCTTAGAAGACGGGGCAGAGAGCAGGTGTACCTACGGTGCAAGTACCGGCTTTGGATGCAGCACCTTCTAGTAGTGGACCAGATCAAGGTAGGAAAGTCTCTGTAGAATGTTTGATCTCTATTTCAGATTTTCCTATCCGAACTCTTTTTGACTTCGAAGCATCGCATTCTTTCATTTCTAGTTCCTTGGTTGATTGTTTGCACTTAGATATTTCTCTAGTTGTAGACCCTATAGTTGTTTCAAACCCCATAAGAGGATCGGCACATTTATCCATGATTTGTAGGGGTTTGAAAATTTTTATACTAGGCGTAGAGTTTGATTGTGACGCCTATGTACTGGGATTGTCGGGATATGGGATGATTTTGGGGATGGACTGGTTATCCACTTATGGTGTGATATTGGACTACGAGAGAAGAGCCGTTAGGCTAAGGACATATAGCGGACAGACTCTCGAGGTTTCTTGCGACCCACAGGGGTCAGTCATGTTGAGCTTTCTTTATTCCCTTGATTCATCACTAGGAGAGTTAGATTCAGTTCCAGTTGTTAGAGATTTCCTAGATGTTTTTGATGAGGTTAGGGGGCTACCTCCTAAGAGAGAGATCGACTTTAGGATCTATCTGAATGACAATGCTAAGCCAGTGGCATTGCCCGTGAGACATATGGCTCCTAGGGAGAGGAAGGAGTTAAGTAAGCAGATTGGTGAGCTATTAGAGAAAGGCTTCATCAGACGGAGCATATTGGAGTGGGGGCGCCAGTCGTCTTCGCTGCAAAGGCGGATGGTTCCCTTCGACTTTAAATAGACTATAGAGAGTTGAATAAGCTCATGAAGAAGAACCGTTACCCACTTCCTAGGATAGACAATCTTTTTGATCAGTTGGTTGGCTCTTCAGTATTTTCTCAGCTTGACTTAGCCACTGGATTTCATCAGCTTAGGGTCGTTGATGATAGCATTGATAAGATAGCATTTAGGACACCCATTGGATTCTTTGAGTGGTTGGTTATGCCGTTTGGGCTGACCAATGCCCCAGCCTATTTTGTAGATCTAATGAGCCATGTTTTTTGAGATATCCTAAATAAGTTCGTTGTAGTGTTTGTGGATGACATTCTGGTGTTTTCCAAGAGTATGGAAGAGCATGCTATTCATCTTGAGGAGGTTCTTCTCACACTTCGTGTTCATCAGTTGAAAGAAAATTTCTTGAAGTGTCACTTTTGGCGTGAGGAGGTGCGTTTCTTGGGGCATGTAGTCTCAAGAGAGGGTTTAGCTGTGGATCCCGCTAAGATAGTAGCAGTACAGGATTGGAAGGCCCCCAAGAACGCTACAGAAGTTAGAAACTTCCTAGGTTTGGCTGGTTATTATAGGAAGTTTATCAGGGATTTTGCTAAGATTTCAGCACTTGAGGTTAAGCCTACCCTCATAGATCAAATTGGATCAAGGCAGCGAGAGGATTCAAAGATTGTGGATATTCTGGATAGGATTAGCAGAGGAGAGGTCTCTAGACATCTGCAACGCTATTCCATCGATAGTAAAAGGTGGCTAAGGAAAGATGGAAGACTTTGTGTCCCCCGCATTGGTGATTTGATGAGTGCAGTTCTAGCAGAAGCACACCATTCTCGGATGACTATTCATTCGGGTGGTGATAAGATGTATATGGACATGAAGAGAGTGTTTTATTGGAGTGGCATGAAGAAGAATGTAGAAGAGTTCGTGGCTAAGTGTCTTGTGTGCCAAAAGGTTAAAGCGAAGCAGTAGAGACCTGGTGGATTGCTTCAACCATTGGATGCACCCGAATGGAAGTGGGATAGTGTTTCGATGGACTTCATAGATGGTTTATCCTAATCTAGGAAGGGAAATACCAGTATTTGGGTGATTGTAGATCGTTTGACTTAGAGCGCCCACTTCATTCCGGTCAAGAGTAAGAAGACAACACCTTATTTGGCATCCATATACGTTCATGAGATAGTCCGACTTCATGGAGTTCCCTCTAGCATAGTGAGCGACAGAGACCCTATCTTTACTAGCAAGTTTTGGAGGAGCTTGCAAGAGGCTTTAGGGACACAACTTAGATTGAGTACGGCCTATCACCCTCAAACGGATGGACAAACGGAGAGAGTAAATAGAGTTCTTGAGGATTTGTTGAGGATGTTCATTCTTGATTTTGGAGGAACTCGAGAGGAGCACCTTCCTTTAGTGGAATTCGCTTATAACAATAGTTTTCAGGCTAGCATTGGGATGTCTCCTTTTGAAGCCTTTTATGGAAGACCTTGCAAGTCACCTTCGTGTTGGTTAGAGTCTATAGAAAGATTGCTACTTGGTCCCTACATGGTTAGAGAGACCTCAGAAAAGGTTGATTTGATTAGAAGAAGAAAGAAGACGGCCCAAGATAAACAGAAATCCTATGCAGATAAGCGGAGAAGGGATATTGAGTTCGAGGTAGGAGATTTGGTTTTCATTAAGGTGTCTCCGCTAAGAAAGGTAGTGAGGTTTGGATCAAGTGGGAAACTTGCTCCCAGATTTGTAGGACCGTTCCCCATTGTGAAAAGGGTAAAGAAGATGGCATATCAGATAAAGCTACCGGAGAGGCTCGCGAGAGTTCATGATGTTTTTCATGTTTCACACTTGAGAAAGTGCTTACATGATTCGGTAGAGGTAGTGGAACCTAGCTAACTTGAGAAAGTTGAAGTGGAGAGAGAAGCATCGGTTCGTCGCATTCCTACCAAGATCGTTGGACATGATATCAAGAAGCATAGGAATAAGGAAGTCCCTTTGGTTAAGGTGCAGTAGGGAGATAGTATTGAGGATGCTATGTGGGAGGCTGAGGAGAAAATACGTACCGCTTATCCGCATCTTTTTGATGGTACGTCTTGAATTTCCTATTTCCATCAATAGCTTTGAATAGGTTCTTTCCTTTAGTTCCTTTGGGAGGATAGATCTTAGGATTTAACCTATGGATGGTAGGACTGAATGTAAACCTGTTACTAGAACATGTTATGTATGATGGACGCTAGTGGTTGCAAGTGTTTGCTAGTGGATGCTAATGGACGCATATACACACACTAGGCACTATTATCTCTTAGAGATCGGCCTAACTATGTCACTAAAGCATATGCATATGGATGTGTGTACACTTGCATTTTTATTTCATGGTTGCTATGAATGAGTAATTAGCATATGATTGTTGCATTTGGATGATGATTGTAGCACGCATATAGAACTATCTGTTATCATTAGGAAATTTGAATTCATTTGAATACATGGCACGGACATGATTGCATAAAAAGGAGGTCGACTGAATTAGTAGACTGCCTAATCTTTTACATTAGTTAGGGACATTGATACTACACTATTGCATATTGCATTAAAAAGCTTAAGGACAATGGATGTAATGGATGATGGTTGAATATGTGGTTGTGGAATTTGGATGAAAATATTTATTTCATTCTTCTGTCCTTGGAGATTTCGAGGGGGAAATCCTTTAAGGAATGGAGAATGTAACACCCCGCAGTTTTAGATAATTAAATAACCAAAATAATTATTAAACAGTGAAAATGAGCATTTTTTAAATTGTCAGAATTTAGCTACGGGAGTTACACCATTGGGTCCGTGGCCATTTTCTGATCAATTTTCATATTTAACTTGTCAAAATCCAAGTCAGACGAAGAAGTTATGAGAGAAATAAGAAATCAGAATATATAATTAAAAGAAAAAAATATACAAGACCCTTAGGGGTCGACCCTTGCTAGGGTTGGGTCGACCTATAGGTCGACTCGCCTATTGCACAGGTCGACCCGCATTTGTCCTGGACAATTATTCATCCAGGTACGAGCCGAAGAGAGTAATTTTGATTTTTCGTGAAATCCTGTGCATTGATGGTTGCATCTGAGGGTCCCTAATGAGCCTATGACGTGGTTGCACCAGATTCAATCTTCAAATCCAACGGCCTGAGATCCCTAAGCCACACTATAAATAGAACCCTAGACCTAGCTATTTTTCTCATTTAGATTTTCTCTCAATTGGGTTCATTGCCTGAGGCTGAACCCTAAATAGAAAAATTTTCTAGGGAGGAAATCTTTTAAATAAAAATATTTTATGCCCTAGAAGTGGATCTAGGAAGGCCAAGGATTAGAGCTAAGGACCACATGTGAGTGTTTTGTAATTATTTTAGATTTGTAAGCAATTTAAAATAATAGGGTTCTCAATAGTTGTAGTTTTTCTACAATTTTGAGACGGTTTTTATGTAAGTTTATTTACAGTCAGTTTTTAAGTAAATTTCAGAAGTTCTTTTCAGTCTATTTTTATTCAGCTATTTTATTCAATTATTTACAGTTAATTGCAGATATTTACAATTATTTACAGTTATTTACATCTGTTTTAAGTTAGAATTTAGCCTGTAAATGTTAGTTTCTTTTTTTAGAGATTTAATCATTTTTTACGCGAATAAAATATTAAAAAGAGAAGAATTCACAGATATGGGTTAAAATAGAATAACACTAAATTTATAGAAATCGGATGTAAAATGAGAAAAACTGAAATAAAAATAGAGATGGACTGAAATAGGGAAATTTAAGATACTTGCAAGCATAATTATAACAGGTGGTTATAACTAAAAAGAGAAAATATAAGAGTAACAGTTGCACGAACAATTATAGCACGTAGGTTATAATTAGAAAGAAGGGATAACAGAAGAGGCTTATTTTAAAACTTAGATCTTGAATTAATTTAATAAGCAAATATAGAAGTAGGGCTCATACCGGCAACATTCCCTTTCAAGTCTAGGACTGATGGTTTCACACGTAGGTGAGGTTGGGACACACTTATGCTGATTGGGGTAAATAAGTGGCCAATAGATAGAGGCTCAAATCTGGAGATTTGGGCAAGGGGCGCAAAGCTAGAAGATTTGTTTGTTAGGACCAGTACCGGTAGCATTCCCTTTCAGGTCGAGGACTGATGGTCTCACACGTAGGTGAGGTTGGGCATGCTTATGCTGATTAGGGTAAATAAAGAGTCAAATAGAGGGCGACAATTAGTGTGTACCGGCGATGACCGAGCATGCGGCATCGATTAGGTTAAATCATTCGCTACTACGTCCTAAGGGCTAAAGAGGTGTCTTTTGTTGTGACCAACATGATTGGTTCACAGTGGCACAACAGAGACAGGAAAGGCCGATCAATGGGTAGGATTAGGATTTCAGCCTAATCAAGTTAGCAGTTGAGATAGGATTAGGATTTCAGCCTAATGATGGTAGTTTAAGACAAGTGCAACAATCAAACAATCAAAGAAAACAGTCAAACAGAATCAGAAACAATATTTTATCTGAGTTTTATCTTTTCTGTATTTTCCTTTCAAGCTAGAACTATTGCTTAGTCTATTATCTTTATCTTGCTTAGAAATGCTAGTAATTACTTTCACTCACCAGACTTATTGTCTGACCCACTCCTCTATTTCCCCTATTTTTCCCCATAGGCCAGTAGAGTTGAGGATAATTGATTCAGGTTGCTTGGAGATTCATTTCCAGAGTTTATCATTTCAGATGTATTCTTCTACTTTTCATCTTTTTCATTTGGTTTATAATGGACTGGCACTTGTGAGAGAGATTATTATAGTTATCTTTATACTTTGATTTTATAAGACTGAGATATATTTTCATGAGACATGGGACATTTTGAGTTTTTGTGATATGTTATGTTTTTATGACTTATTTTGAAATGAAGTTTAATTTTGAATGATAATTTATTATTTAAATGTTTCCGCTGTTTTTACTTATTTATCTTGTGAATCTTAGTCTCTGTGATGCTTTAGCTATAGTTATAACACACCACATCTTTTGGTATGCCCTTTTTGGGAATACTAAGGGGTGTGGGGTGTTTCAGTATGGAATCCATTCTTCAATAAGCTCCGTATTGCTTTGATTGTGCCCAACTATGTTGAAATGTGAGATGCAAGCATTTAAACTATTTTCCTATTTTACTTTGAACGGTTAGACATTATTATAATATCACTTGATTTTCTTAGAAAACTTGTTTTGGTTACCGTAAGGTAAAAACCCGTTCGTGTTTATGTACGGCATGGTCTTACGAGATTCCTTTGATTTTAAAAGGGTTTTAAACATAATAATTTAGTTGTTTGAGTTTAATTACACCAGACCCATGTCTGACCCAGAGTTTTATTTTCTTTTCCTAATACTCTTGGGTGCTCAAATTTTTATGGGAAGCGAAGTAGTTCAATTTTCCCATGGATTCATCTTAGAGGAGCTTGAAGTAGGAGGCTTCAACGATAGCTAGTTATTATCTTGTTTCTACTGTATTGTGTGTATCCTATATCAGTTAGGTAGGGACAAGCTATTATAACTGTCCTAGGGTAGTATTTATATTAGTATGACTTCGATGTATCATTTTTCAAATGACTTTGTAAAGTATTATGTTGATTAATATATGTTATTCCATTGCGTTGTGAGATTCTATGATTGTTTAGTTTCTTCTTATCTTCTATCTTCTTTCTGTCAACCAATGATCGGTTTTTCTGACACTTGAATGCTCGGCATAATATAAAGTGGACGTATTAGTGTCGATTTTCTAGGGTCGAAAATTCCGTTCATTACATTTGGTATCAAAGCGCAAGGTTAAGCGAACCTTGGCTTTGGTGGGGTAACTCATTAAAAGATAAGGTAATGGAATGCCTTATTATGAGTTTGAGTGTATACATATAAGAGTGTATATATGTTAGTGATATAAAAATGTTTTATATTGTGTTGATTGATCTATTAAATGGCTTATGGATTCTAGTCAATATAAGTAGCTAATGTTATTGATAAAGATCTCTAAACACTTGAACAAGGCCATCCGACACAGTATTGTTTTGAAATTGGATAAAGGAAATAATTTTACCTAGGATATATTTTATAGATAAAGAATGATTTTCAAAATAGTATAGTATAGTATAGTATAGTATAGTATAGTATAGTATGGTATAGTTAGTTGAGGTGTTATTTGTCAAGAGATAATAATATTCTATTCTTATCAATTAGCATTTTGTTACTCATACTTGTCCAGTTGAGCATTGACTATTGTTAGTCTATGTAGGTAGCTTCACTTTTTATGATTTGGGCTGGGTAGATAGGAATGAGGGAAAACATTGAAGCGAACACCTTGTGATTTAAGTTTCACGATTTGACTATAAGGCGTTCGATGTTAATAATGAATTAAAATTTGGTTTAATAAAAGATGTTATTAAAATCTAGAATATTTGAATTAAATATTTGGAAAATGTTCTATAAAAGTTGATCTTATAAAATGAATTTATAAGAAGGTGTCTTTTAATAAAAAAGAATTTAAGTTGAAACTTTGAGGACTAAAATCCGGGGACTTTTGAAAAATGGATTTCAAGGATTGGAAAAATAAAAATAGTATTATTTGAAAATATTTTTGGTTCAAGTATAAGATTTTGGGAATGAAAAGGTTAAGTGAGAAATATTTTCTTTGGATTAGTTTAGGAGAATGAGTCTTGATTGTTTCATAATGATTTGAATAAACTTCTAAATGACGATCGGATGTTTGCCCAGGTGAACGGTGTGGGGGTACTTAGTAAATTTTTCTCTTTATCATTATACAATCGAAACAAGTTCAAAACCCAAACGAAACCAAAGAGAGTTGGTGATAAATGTTTTATTGGAAAATGTATAGTATCATTTTAGAAAATGAGATTTTGAAACAAAAGAGATATTTTTAAGTTAACTAGTTCGAGTGGCTCGAAAATAACTTAAAATTAGGGAAGGGATGTATTCGAATTGTAAGTAGTTCTCTTGAGTGTTACCCTTCTTAGTATAGGAGTGTATGGTAATGTTTGGTAGTACCCCGTTCCTTAGTATCATTTTTGAGTTACTTGGGTTATATGTATATATTTTCTATGATTAATATATAAAAGTTTCATTTCAAAAAGTTTTTGAATAAATTCGGGTATTTGGATCTTGAGTTTCGTAGGGAAACAAATGTAAAATGGAATAGTTGAATCAAATAGGGGTATGTACTCTTAGGGCGCAGTGGAGTATTATCCAAGTTGAACCTAAGTTTAGTTTTATGAAATGTTTTCATAAATAATTTAGTGTAAATAGAGTTGGTATTAGTGAGAACACATTAAATAAGTGTGTAGATTGGACATGGATCACTTCTCCTTCCATATAGTTTTGATCTAAGATTCGAGACGTGTTTCACGCAATTTCGGATAAGGATCTATTACTTAATTGTTGACGACAAGCACTTGATGAGGATTTTTGGCATGGGACTAATGTTTTCTATCATAATACATGGCTATGCAATAAGAACAGAGGTTCCAAATCAAGGGACTTGATCGGAGTCTGCACTAGAAAAATTAGGTGAGCGATACTTGTTCGAAAGGGAATATATGTACTTGAGTGGTGATCGAGTCAAATTTTTCATAAGAATGGTCTATATGCATCATACAGATTGATGTGTTGAGTGTTTTCTACGATAGGTTGAGGTGTAATTTCGGGGATGAAAATCTTTTAAAGGGGGGAAGACTGCAACGACTCGAAATTTCATTATTTTGATTTGCGAATGTTTAATTAGTTTTAAATATTCAAATAATTGATTTTTATTGAAAATAAAGCTCTTTTAAATAATAAATAATGATGGTGAAATAGTTTTCAAATTTTGTTTACAAATATACAGTTCGATGAGAAACAGAAAATGTGACCGGAAACCGTTTTCTAAATTTTCGACGTTTTATCGTATAAAAGTTGTTTGAAGTGTTGTTACTCTTATTTCTATTTGAAGCAATATTTATATGTTTGGAACATCCTTAGTTAAGATAAAATAAAGTTAAAAATATGATAAGTATAAATATAAATAAACTTAAGTTAAATAAGTTTAGAAATAAAAATATAAATATAAATGCCCCATCATTAAGAGACTTAAGTACAATCAAGTACAAACATGTTTTAGCATGTTGGAACATGAAGTATTAGGAGGGCGACAAGGCTAAATGAGGTGGCAAAGTATGACGAGAGGGCAAAGGACAAAGGGTAGTTTGGTCATTTACCTTTTCTATTGCTTATAAATAGCCTTCCACTTTCTTAAATTTTCCTCCTCTTCTTCCTATCATATCATCATGTTCACCTATCCAAATGGAGAAATTATTTTCTTCAAACAATGTGAAATTTCAATGGCTACAACTTTTATGTAGATCACTTTTCCAAATTTTGGGTCCAGCTATGTCAAAATCTCGTTTATTTGCAAAGTGTTTTTGGACTAAGAGATCCAAGTCCGAAAATGGTCCTTCTTATTTCGACCATATCTTCCTTAAAAATAACTGAAATAGAGTGTTTCTTTTTCTTAAATTATAGAGGAGTAATTTCATAAAACTTTTCTTTTGACTACTGTACCAAATTTAAGGATTACATGTCCAAAAATCGAGGGGAAGTTGACATATTTCTGAGTGGATTTTGTGATTTTCCAAGTTTTCCGAATTCCAAAATGTATCAAGTTTTCAAAGGATTTTTGGTGAGTAAATTCTTAACTTTTGGGAAAATTTTACCTTTATATGTATTTGATATTCGGATGGTAAAATAAGTTAGTTGTTTGGTTGGAATATTATATGGTTTGAATATATGTATATATTGCTAGTAGTGGTTTAGATATTGACCTATGAATCAAAAGCTAAAGCGTTGTGTTTCATTATAAAGATGTGATTTTTGGGTTTGTGCTATGATGGTGATATGTTTATGGATGTTTAGCCATGTGTTTATTATGCCATGCTAAGGAAGTGGACACTTTGCAATGGTATTGACGATTGGATTTCTTTATGGAAAAACTAGTGTAACGACCCGCCATTTTGGACCGTTCAAGTCGACAAATCAAACACATGTCCAACTCAAACCGTTCAGAAAGGCAGATGGTTATTGGGGTTAAATAAGAAAAGGAAAGAAAGAACAGAAGCAAACTCAGAATCTTGCAGCGGAAGGAACAAGATATAATAATAAAATAACAGTTCATGAAGCTGTTAAATAAATAAATTTGATTATTATTATACATCATAAATCAGAGTTACATACGTATCAGAGATAATACAATAATGCATCGGAAAAATAATACAGTAGTAGAATACAAATGATATAATACCAAACTTCGTCTTCGTCCTCCAGAATAGATCTTCAACCTTATCTGAAATGCTCAGGCTGACCCGAGCGTAATGAAAAGACAAAACACTCGAGTCAGGACTAAAATACCTCATGTAAGTCAAATCGAATAAGAAAATATGAGTGTGACGGCGTCGGAGATGTTTACGGGTTTTGACATCTCCTATCCAGTGTCAACGTGAGTGCAATAACTTAAGAGATGTTGCGGGATTTTCCATCTCTCAAGGATCCGTTAAACTATCTACTATGTAGTACAATACGCTATTATAATATGTCTACACTAAAGTAAAAGTATTAAAATAGCGTTAAGCCATGGCCCATTCCACCCTTAACACAGTTTATATTCCCAAGAGCATATACAAGACCGTAGTTTCCCCAAAACCGGAAGTCACCAGAGGGCAATCCATATACTCAAGGTACAAACCAAAATCGTAGTGGTCGCGAATAGGATAATCAGTATGACAAGGTACATGAGGCAATACCAACTAGGATACTAGTAGTTGCCTGATCCGGACTGATGTTGGGCATAGCAGCTACTACCCCAACACCGCAAAACAACACTCCCAAATCGCGGGGTGCACCCAAATCGAATCACAAAAGTAATAGACATGGTATCGAAGGAGTGTGTCCGCTAGAGATGGCGATCCTCAATGGCCCGGCGCGGCTCCTGTTTTAGTCATGTCAGGGGTCATCCAAAATCGTTCTCTTTCTTCAAATCAACACGTTCACCAAAACCATCCACTTCGTTCTGGATCAACACTCCGCGTATACTAGTTATTAAAGTGGTTTCGGTATCGATAGAGAGTATGTCCATATCCGATCCCGGTCTCTTTAATAACTACGTATTATTACACCGATGGCTCTTTTACATTTCAAATCGATTCATAATTGATATCAAAATATCATATTCGCTTCAAAATCAAATCCATTTCAAAATCATCATATCTACTCAAAGTATACCATTTCATTTCAAAAATCATTTTCGCCTCAATATCTCATTTCGATTTCAAAATCATTTTCGCCTCAATATCTCATTTCGATTTCAAAATCATTTTTCGCCTCAATATCTCATTTCGATTTCAAAATCATTTTCGAATTTCAATTTAGGACGCAACTTCATTTAACCCAATTCGTATTTAAATTCAAGATTTAAATATAAACATTCCACTTTAAATAAATCCATTTCCAAAATCGTATCACTTTCCAAAGTTATACCGCTTTCGAAATCATAAGTCTTTTAAAATCAAAACACTTTGGAAATCGAAACACTTTATATAAAATATAGCTTCCTCAAATTTCACAAATCGATTCACATAAACTCGAATTTCAAAATTAAAATTTAATCAGATTTCAAATCATCAATTTCAACTCGATTCAGCTTCTCAATAAACCATTTCAAATTATCAATTTCAAATACATATTTGAACCATAAAATAAACAATTTCACTTCCGATATATTTCGAAACTTTAAATATTTCACATTTCAAAATAGTTCATATATTTATATAAGAATATAAGATTCGCTTTAAAACCATTTCGTATTCAACTTAGAATATACTTCAAATTAAACATCCGTATTAAGTAGTTTACTTAATTTCTGGAACAATTCCAATTCAATAAACTTAGATTAATATTCGGATTTCAAGAATTCATTTAAGTATTACATTCCAAATCAGTTTCAGTTCAAATCCTATTCAAATCAATTTTATCAACAAATTTAATTCAATAGTTTTAATTTAGTCCAATTCACAAATTTCTTTGAATTTCAATTAAATTCCAAATTAATTAAATCTCAATTTCAAATTAATTTTCAATTCCAAACTCAAACTTGAAATATCATTTCATATAAATTTTCTTAGAAATATTCAGAGTTCGATTAAAAGTCTAATCTTTTAAAACAAATCAACTCTCGAAAATTTACGCCGTATTTCAAATTTTTTTTCTTCAAAATCTAAACTTCGAATAATTAAACAAATTCATTTACCAAGTTTAAATTCCAACATCTCGACTTTCAATTCAAAATAATTCAATTTCCATAAATTGGATTTTTTTTCTTAAAATCAATTCATTTAAATAATTTCAAAACAACTTTTAAAATCATTTAATTTAACCAACCCGGTGTCCGTATATAATTCTCTAACCTATGGCCAAGTGGTTAGTTATTTCAATTAAATGTCCGGGATGAATATATTTTACTTAAACCAATCACAGTGTCATGTGCATGTATAACAGGATATAAATAAGCAAATAAACATCCAAACATTTAAATATCAACCAATAGCATCCATCGAAATAAATCATCCAATAGACAATACAATTCACAGCAATTTCATAGTTATCCATATCATGTAATTTAATCGCAATTAAATTTTAATTTCAATTTGACTGTCAATTTTTAATTTCTAACATTATATTCGATGACAATCTATATGACAATTAACTTTTATCAAACAGCGACAAATAAAATCGTAACACTTCATAATGTCAAATTAACTAGCATAAAGATATTTAGTACATTGTGAGCGTTATAAAACACTCACCTTGATTTTCTGTTGTCGCCGAGACGTTCCGGTTTGGAACTGAAACTGGACGACGCCCAACTTTAGCCCAAATTTCCACGGTCTCCAAATCCATCCAAACCAGTTTCATTTTGAAGCTTTCATCATTATGATCGCAACGCAAAAAGTTTCGTTCCAATCGGACCTCGTATGAAAAAGTTATGCTATTTTAAAGTTTGAACGTATTAAAATATATATAAATTTACATTTCCTTATATATATTTACCACCTCAACACATCTGGGCCGTCCATTTTCAACCCATCAGATCTGGCCGCACAAGATCATCTTCCTCCTCACGTTCTCTTCCAGGTCACACACGCACAAAACCAAACTCATCTCCATTAGCTAGGGTTACGTGCCACCGCCTCCACGCTTGACGAAACTTCATCAAACTACCGCCATTCGAAGCGCCTCGGCCACCACCACCCACGCCTACCACCATGATGAACTCGGCCCCACCATTTGCACGCAGCTCGAGAAAACCCGTACACGCTTCCAAGTCAGATCTGGGCGAATCCGTGACGTAAAAGCATAGATCAACCGTATGGATTTGAAGAGCTCGCCGAGATCTACAACTTTGCTTTTGGAATTTTTTGATTTCGTTGAACGGATTGAGAGATAATCGAGGTAGAAGAAGGCACATTTCTGGCCATTGAAAGAGCAAGTGGCGGCTGGAGCTATTTGGATTAGGGTTTTGGGCTTTTGTTTGCAAATTGAAGATGTGAGGTCCTTATATAGAAAAATGGCAAAACACTATTCATCGAAAATTTTCTGAACTCCAAACGAAGCGTGCCGGCTAGCGTTTCTAAGGTTTACCCCATGTTCCGAACGCAATGGAACATGTTTCGGAGGCTAATTCGGTCATCTGGGCGAGTTACGAAGAAAAACGATCAGTTTTAAATTAAACCGATTTAAACCGATTTCGATGCGTTTTGGCTTGCCCCGGACAAACGGTACATCCAATTGACACGAAATTTAAAAACATACAATAATATCACATTACGGATCCGATGAAACTAGTTTCGACAAAATCCGAGACTTTTTGAAAATGACTATTTTCTCTCGCCGAATTAATATTAAAAACAATTCGATGCGTTTCGAGCTGCCACGGTCAAACGATAACTCCGATTGCTTCGAAAATTGAAATCCGATAATAACAAACTATTACGGATCCAATGGAACTAGTTTCGTTCAATTCTGAGACTGTTCGAAAAATGGCTATTTTTCAGTCGATAATTAAATATTAAAATATTCAATTTTCACAAATTAACTTTAAATTCAATTTTAAAAGTTCTATAACATTACTATACTCCAATATGATAAGATAAAATTTTACAAATCATTTTCAATCATATTCAACTCGATTTTCAATTATTTCTGAAATTTAACTTATTAAATTATCGATTTAATTGTCTAATTAAATCCAATATTCGAAAAAAAAATTATTCGACTGTTTAATTTCAATTTAAAATTCCCAATTTTAAATTATTAACTTTTAAATCAAATTTCAATTGTTCACAAATTCCATTTTTAATTTCACAGTAATTAACAATCTATTACAATGCAGTTTTCCATTATAAATCCAATATAAAAGATTATAGTAGATTCAGCGTTCAATTTTATTGTAATTCAAATTCAAGTTATTTAATTCCAAATGAATTCTTTTATTTCGATTTACACTTTCATTATTAAATCATTTTATTTACTCTTTGTTTACAATCATAACCAATTTGGTTTACAATCAAATTCAATCCATTATTTACATTCACTACAAGTTAACATCCATATTTAATTTACAAATAAGTTATTTCAGAATTCAGTTTTGTATTTTAACTTGTAATTCACTTTTAGCAACACAAAATTTTATTTCCTTCGGATTTTTATCAAAATTTTCATTTTAATTCGTATTTTTAAAGTGTTAAAAATACGGGTCGTTACATTCTCCCCCACTTAAAACTTTTCGTTCTCGAAAAGGAACGGAGAAGGGGAACCATCATTTAGATATAATTCATTCAAAATATTCGACTTATTTGCAAAATTTAGTTATAGGATTTTTTTTTCTCAAAATTTTCTAACTCCCGGATTTTTGAAAAATTTCGGCAGCACCTCCTTTGCGCGGCTAGGACCGAAAAATTTCACATGGTAATAATTGCATGATATACATCTCATTACAAAAATGAGGCATCCCAAAACATGGGAAACACAATAATATACCACAACATAAACTGTAATCCGAGAACATACCTTTTATTAAGCGTTTATTAGCATTTTAACTTACATTTTGCATTTAGCGCAGAAGCGAGCTCCCCAAGCGAAGCGCAACCCCTTTGCTACCCACTAAAATGCTCAATAACCAAGTTAGAACCATGCATATAAAGATAGATCGATATACTTAGCATAAACAACATACATATACATTTTTAACTTCAAAACTGAAATTTTTAAATTCAGGACAGCGAACAAATCCCAGTTTTTGGACACCTAAACGATAAAATTTTAAAATGGAATCTAAATAAAAGTTGTTTCATTTGTTTCAGGCTTTTTGGAATGTCCAAAATCGTAAAATTCGGACCATCCGTTCAAAAGTTACGACCGTTTTACTAAATAGGAACGCCTCAGCCTGGCAATGAATTGCGCAGGTCAGCGATATTTGGTCACGTTTTTGACCATCTAAACGACATTAAAACACCAAATTCTTAAAACAAAAGTTTTAGCTTAAGTTCTAAGCTTTCCAGAAAGTGTAAGATCATCAAAATCCGATACACCAGTAAATTGTTATGTCATAAATACTAAGGTCAAATGCTATTGGTTTTGCTTATTCTTACACAGGACAGCGATAGACATTTACATTTTTAACCTAGTAAACGAATGAATTTTCTGAAATACTCTAAACAAAAGTCGTGCTACAGATTCTAAGCTTTCCGAAAAGTCCAAGATCATCAAATTCCGATTATTCATTTAAAAGTTATGGTACTTTTAGTTTCAGCACATACCAGACAATTTTAGATTTCTACATTTGTTTGTTATTACAAATACAAACTATCCAATTTAAAGTTTCCGGAAAATCAAACATTAACCCAAAGTTGTTAATTTCTTTTATATTTTTATGAAATAAGTTTACATTAAATTCGTTTTCCGGTTTATTCACTTTATTACCTCCACATTTTAACTCAAGACAATTTTGCTTCATATTAAATTGAATTCAATTATATTCAACATCACCTTACTACAAATTGAATTTAATTACTTAAATTTTTATTCCATTTATTCAGTTCCATTACATTATGAATCGTATTTACTCACCTAACATCCATCTACAACCAAAGCACAACAACATTAACGTCCATACCAAATTTACCACCAAGTCAATCAATTTCTTTTATTTGTCTCAATTGGTTTATTCATTTCCAAACAAATCAAGTTTACTCAATTCATTTACTTTGTTTGAATTATATCAAATTCCATAATTCACTTTACTTGTTTTCCTCATTGATTTAATTCAATAATTTTGCTTGTTCAAATTAAATTTCATACCATCAACTAAGTATATATTATTCATTTTTCAATTTGAATTTCTTTTACATTTGCAACTATCAATTTGATCTTCACATTTTATTTACACTATCATACTTGTATATTTTTTTTTTTACTTACTTATCAAAATATGCATTTTAAACTTTTAAATATTAGGTAAGTTATGGTTATGCAAATTTAGTGCAGTTGATAATATACAACTTATTTTCATTAAATTCTAGTGTTGAGCTTATTTAACAAATCTTCAATTTATTATTTATCACATTAAGGTTTACTATTACAATTTAAATTTTCATTTTAACCTTTAAATTCTATTTCATATTTTAGAAAAATTTCAATTTCTAGTTTATTCGAAGAGTACAGAAAACATTTAGTGGTCTCCCCCACTCGGACTCTTGAAAAATAAACGTCGATAATGCGTGCACACATTACCGAAACTTATTTTCCAAACGTCAAGTGGGGCATACATCACTTATTTCATTTCAAAGTCATTTAAAATCTTTCCTATTCGAGTTTCTTTCATATAATATGTATATTATTTTCAAACCATTTGCAACAAATTTCAAACATTGGAATTTATATTCTCAAATCCAAAATCATATTCATTTAATTCCATTTTCAATTATATTTCCCAAATTCATTTTTTTTTCCATTTGTCAATAATTTAGAAATATTGACAAGTCAACCAATTGACGACGATAATCTAATATTATCATCTCCTACCAACCAATACAATCAAAATTTATATATTCATAATAATATTTATATAAAATATAATTCAAAACGATATTATGTCAGTTTGTCCTATTCGAGTGTTTAGAAATCCCTATCGATGCCATGGCGTCCCATGTACCGACCAGAATTTATAAATACTCAACGGAACAAATCAACACAATATAAAACCATTTTATAGCAAATAACAAGTACGCTCTCTCATATACACTCAAACTCATTCATAGGTTTCAACCCTATTTCAACGAGTTATTCCCCACTAGAGCTCAGGTAATCTAAACCAAAGCTCTGATACCAACTGTAACGACCCGCCATTTTGGACCGTTCAAGTCGACAAATCAAACACATGTCCAACTCAAACCGTTCAGAAAGGCAGATGGTTATTGGGGTTAAATAAGAAAAGGAAAGAAAGAACAGAAGCAAACTCAGAATCTTGCAGCGGAAGGAACAAGATATAATAATAAAATAACAGTTCATGAAGCTGTTAAATAAATAAATTTGATTATTATTATACATCATAAATCAGAGTTACATACGTATCAGAGATAATACAATAATGCATCGGAAAAATAATACAGTAGTAGAATACAAATGATATAATACCAAACTTCGTCTTCGTCCTCCAGAATAGATCTTCAACCTTATCTGAAATGCTCAGGCTGACCCGAGCGTAATGAAAAGACAAAACACTCGAGTCAGGATTAAAATACCTCATGTAAGTCAAATCGAATAAGAAAATATGAGTGTGACGGCGTCGGAGATGTTTATGGGTTTTGACATCTCCTATCCAGTGTCAACGTGAGTGCAATAACTTAAGAGATGTTGCGGGATTTTCCATCTCTCAAGGATCCGTTAAACTATCTACTATGTAGTACAATACGCTATTATAATATGTCTACACTAAAGTAAAAGTATTAAAATAGCGTTAAGCCATGGCCCATTCCACCCTTAACACAGTTTATATTCCCAAGAGCATATACAAGACCGTAGTTTCCCCAAAACCGGAAGTCACCAGAGGGCAATCCATATACTCAAGGTACAAACCAAAATCGTAGTGGTCGCGAATAGGATAATCAGTATGACAAGGTACATGAGGCAATACCAACTAGGATACTAGTAGTTGCCTGATCCGGACTGATGTTGGGCATAGCAGCTACTACCCCAACACCGCGAAACAACACTCCCAAATCGCGGGGTGCACCCAAATCGAATCACAAAAGTAATAGACATGGTATCGAAGGAGTGTGTCCGCTAGAGATGGCGATCCTCAATGGCCCGGCGCGGCTCCTGTTTTAGTCATGTCAGGGGTCATCCAAAATCGTTCTCTTTCTTCAAATCAACACGTTCACCAAAACCATCCACTTCGTTCTGGATCAACACTCCGCGTATACTAGTTATTAAAGTGGTTTCGGTATCGACAGAGAGTATGTCCATATCCGATCTCGGTCTCTTTAATAACTACGTATTATTACAACGATGGCTCTTTTACATTTCAAATCGATTCATAATTGATATCAAAATATCATATTCGCTTCAAAATCAAATCCATTTCAAAATCATCATATCTACTCAAAGTATACCATTTCATTTCAAAAATCATTTTCGCCTCAATATCTCATTTCGATTTCAAAATCAATTTCGCCTCAATATCTCATTTCGATTTCAAAATCATTTTTCGCCTCAATATCTCATTTCGATTTCAAAATCATTTTCGAATTTCAATTTAGGACGCAACTTCATTTAACCCAATTCGTATTTAAATTCAAGATTTAAATATAAACATTCCACTTTAAATAAATCCATTTCCAAAATCGTATCACTTTCCAAAGTTATACCGCTTTCGAAATCATAAGTCTTTTAAAATCAAAACACTTTGGAAATCAAAACACTTTATATAAAATATAGCTTCCTCAAATTTCACAAATCGATTCACATAAACTCGAATTTCAAAATTAAAATTTAATCAGATTTCAAATCATCAATTTCAACTCGATTCAGCTTCTCAATAAACCATTTCAAATTATCAATTTCAAATACATATTTGAACCATAAAATAAACAATTTCACTTCCGATATATTTCGAAACTTTAAATATTTCACATTTCAAAATAGTTCATATATTTATATAAGAATATAAGATTCGCTTTAAAACCATTTCGTATTCAACTTAGAATATACTTCAAATTAAACATCCGTATTAAGTAGTTTACTTAATTTCTGGAACAATTCCAATTCAATAAACTTAGATTAATATTCGGATTTCAAGAATTCATTTAAGTATTACATTCCAAATCAGTTTCAGTTCAAATCCTATTCAAATCAATTTTATCAACAAATTTAATTCAATAGTTTTAATTTAGTCCAATTCACAAATTTCTTTGAATTTCAATTAAATTCCAAATTAATTAAATCTCAATTTCAAATTAATTTTCAATTCCAAACTCAAACTTGAAATATCATTTCATATAAATTTTCTTAGAAATATTCAGAGTTCGATTAAAAGTCTAATCTTTTAAAACAAATCAACTCTCGAAAATTTACGCCGTATTTCAAAATTTTTTTTCTTCAAAATCTAAACTTTGAATAATTAAACAAATTCATTTACCAAGTTTAAATTCCAACATCTCGACTTTCAATTCAAAATAATTCAATTTCCATAAATTGGATTTTTTTTCTTAAAATCAATTAATTTAAATAATTTCAAAACAACTTTTAAAATCATTTAATTTAACCAACCCGGTGTCCGTATATAATTCTCTAACCTATGGCCAAGTGGTTAGTTATTTCAATTAAATGTCCGGGATGAATATATTTTACTTAAACCAATCACAGTGTCATGTGCATGTATAACAGGATATAAATAAGCAAATAAACATCCAAACATTTAAATATCAACCAATAGCATCCATCGAAATAAATCATCCAATAGACAATACAATTCACAGCAATTTCATAGTTATCCATATCAGGTAATTTAATCGCAATTAAATTTT
Source organism: Allium fistulosum (assembly GCA_030737815.1). Classification (NCBI taxonomy): domain Eukaryota; kingdom Viridiplantae; phylum Streptophyta; class Magnoliopsida; order Asparagales; family Amaryllidaceae; genus Allium; species Allium fistulosum. The sequence continues at coordinate 149,298,221 of CM060908.1, forward strand.
AATTTCAATTTGACTGTCAATTTTTAATTTCTAACATTATATTCGATGACAATCTATATGACAATTAACTTTTATCAAACAGCGACAAATAAAATCGTAACACTTCATAATGTCAAATTAACTAGCATAAAGATATTTAGTACATTGTGAGCGTTATAAAACACTCACCTTGATTTTCTGTTGTCGCCGAGACGTTCCGGTTTGGAACTGAAACTGGACGACGCCCAACTTTAGCCCAAATTTCCACCGTCTCCAAATCCATCCAAACCAGTTTCATTTTGAAGCTTTCATCATTACGATCGCAACGCAAAAAGTTTCGTTCCAATCGGACCTCGTATGAAAAAGTTATGCTATTTTAAAGTTTGAACGTATTAAAATATATATAAATTTACATTTCCTTATATATATTTACCACCTCAACACATCTGGGCCGTCCATTTTCAACCCATCAGATCTGGCCGCACAAGATCATCTTCCTCCTCACGTTCTCTTCCAGGTCACACACGCACAAAACCAAACTCATCTCCATTAGCTAGGGTTACGTGCCACCGCCTCCACGCTTGACGAAACTTCATCAAACTACCGCCATTCGAAGCGCCTCGGCCACCACCACCCACGCCTACCACCATGATGAACTCGGCCCCACCATTTGCACGCAGCTCGAGAAAACCCGTACACGCTTCCAAGTCAGATCTGGGCGAATCCGTGACGTAAAAGCATAGATCAACCGTATGGATTTGAAGAGCTCGCCGAGATCTACAACTTTGCTTTTGGAATTTTTTGATTTCGTTGAACGGATTGAGAGATAATCGAGGTAGAAGAAGGCACATTTCTGGCCATTGAAAGAGCAAGTGGCGGCTGGAGCTATTTGGATTAGGGTTTTGGGCTTTTGTTTGCAAATTGAAGATGTGAGGTCCTTATATAGAAAAATGGCAAAACACTATTCATCGAAAATTTTCCGAACTCCAAACGAAGCGTGCCGGCTAGCGTTTCTAAGGTTTACCCCATGTTCCGAACGCAATGGAACATGTTTCGGAGGCTAATTCGGTCATCTGGGCGAGTTACGAAGAAAAACGATCAGTTTTAAATTAAACCGATTTAAACCGATTTCGATGCGTTTTGGCTTGCCCCGGACAAACGGTACATCCAATTGACACGAAATTTAAAAACATACAATAATATCACATTACGGATCCGATGAAACTAGTTTCGACGAAATCCGAGACTTTTTGAAAAATGACTATTTTCTCTCGCCGAATTAATATTAAAAACAATTCGATGCGTTTCGAGCTGCCACGGTCAAACGATAACTCCGATTGCTTCGAAAATTGAAATCCGATAATAACAAACTATTACGGATCCAATGGAACTAGTTTCGTTCAATTCTGAGACTGTTCGAAAAATGGCTATTTTTCAGTCGATAATTAAATATTAAAATATTCAATTTTCACAAATTAACTTTAAATTCAATTTTAAAAGTTCTATAACATTACTATACTCCAATATGATAAGATAAAATTTTACAAATCATTTTCAATCATATTCAACTCGATTTTCAATTATTTCTGAAATTTAACTTATTAAATTATCGATTTAATTGTCTAATTAAATCCAATATTCGAAAAAAAAATTATTCGACTGTTTAGTTTCAATTTAAAATTCCCAATTTTAAATTATTAACTTTTAAATCAAATATCAATTGTTCACAAATTCCATTTTTAATTTCACAGTAATTAACAATCTATTACAATGCAGTTTTCCATTATAAATCCAATATAAAAGATTATAGTAGATTCAGCGTTCAATTTTATTGTAATTCAAATTCAAGTTATTTAATTCCAAATGAATTCTTTTATTTCGATTTACACTTTCATTATTAAATCATTTTATTTACTCTTTGTTTACAATCATAACCAATTTGGTTTACAATCAAATTCAATCCATTATTTACATTCACTACAAGTTAACATCCATATTTAATTTACAAATAAGTTATTTCAGAATTCAGTTTTGTATTTTAACTTGTAATTCACTTTTAGCAACACAAAATTTTATTTCCTTCGGATTTTTATCAAAATTTTCATTTTAATTCGTATTTTTAAAGTGTTAAAAATACGGGTCGTTACAACTAGTGTTTAGTTTAAAGGAAACTGAAGATCATTTCAAAGTCTTCAACTTTGCTTTCTTATGCAAACTCTTATGCTATGTTTATGATAAGTTGATAAGTATTTACGTGTTGAGGTTTCAATGAGGAAAGTCAAAACATTTTCAAGTTATGGTGTCCATAACGATAGTCGCTATGGTTGTAGTTTCGCTTTAAAAATTCGAATTTTTCAAATTTAAGTTTCATACTTAAAATTGTTTTGTAAATGTTTTATAAGCCTTGTAATAATGTTTCTAAATGTTAATGAAGGATTTAATAATTAATAAATAATTAATTAAGTTTTAATAATTATTAATTAATTAAGTGTTAATAAGGTTTATTAACTTTAATTAAGTGAAGATTAGTTACTAATTAATTACCTTTTAAAGAATAAAATTAATTTCAATTAATCAAGTATTAAGTATGATTAATTTTTAGTTAGTTATAAGTTAACTATATGATTTTATTTTAATTAATTACTAATTAAAATATAGGGCTAATTATTAATTATTTATTAACCATGTGTTTAATTTTAACTTAATTAAGGTTTTAATTTATAAATTATTTATTAAAGGTTTAATTTATTATTTAAGACTTAATTAAAGATTACTCACTTGAGATTAATTAATATTAAATTATTAATTAAGGTTTAAATGATTATTTAATAATTAATAAAGGTTTAATTAGTGTTTATTTATTTATTTAATAATTTATTATTGTTTAATCATTTATTTAAAGATTAAATTATTCTGCATTTATTTATTTAATTAAGATGTAATAAAGATTAATTATGATTTAATAAGAGTTTAACTTATAATTAATTATTTTAAAGGGGAGTTTAAATTTTAAATCCTTTGATTTTCCAAGAATCAATTTATTTTAAAAAGGAATTCTTTTACAAAGGTTAGTTTTGAGCATAAGGGATTCAAATGTCGATACATTAAGTAGACAAATAACTACGAATGAGTTATAATATTGAGTGATTGAATTGTTTGGACATCTAATAGCAGAATAAATCCCCGTTCTGCTATAGTGTAATTATTTAGTTGTTGTGGACTTGGGATAACAGAATAAATTTCCCTTCTGTTATAAATTGATTGATGATTGTGTGGACATATGTTAGTAGACAAATCACCATTCTTCAATATGTAATAAATTGTTTAGACATCTATTTAGCAGGACAAATCACCATCCAGCTATTATGTTATTTGGACGTCTATATGCCAGTTAGTTATATTGACATGTTATTCCCTGATTTGGATATGAGTTGTATTTACATACATGTTAGCCTATGTAAATAACTGTTAAGTGAATTGGATTTAAAATTGAATGGTAACTTAATTTAGTACAATTAGGATTGCTAAGCCTCTTTTTGAAGTTATAAAGTGTTTTTTGAATTAACTTAAATTTGTTAATCAATTTAGGGTTTGAAAGTTTATAAATGATTTTCAAGTTATATAATTATTTTATAAAAGTATTTATAAATAATAACTTGTTTATAAAAAGGGTTTTACTAAATAAAAGGGTTTATTTAACGTGATTTAAAAAAGAGATTTTGTAATGATATTTTGCAATGTCAAAGATATTTTATAAAGGAAATTTTATAAAGAGTTTTATACATGAAAAGAGATTTTATAAATCATTTTAGAGATTTTAAAAAGAAGTTTAAATCTAGTTTGAAGATTTTGTAAGGAGGTTTGAAATATGAATTGAACTTATAAAAAAGAAGTTTTATAAGGGATAAGTGAATGGGTTTTATAAACTAAATGCGTTTTATAGTAAGAGATTTTTTTAAAAGGGAATTTCTTTCCCATTTAATATGGAATTTGAGAAGAGGGAATTTTCCAAATGTTTTTTGGTAAATACTTATATTTTGAAATAAGTAAAAATGTTTTCCAAGTATAAAAGGAATGTAAAGGTTTTTGGGAATAATGTTTTAAAAAGATTTTTTGATCAAGTTTTGTAAAGTATTTGAATTATGGAATGGTTAATTAATAAAGGCTTAGAACATCCTATATGGATTGAATCAATGTTTGAATGATTGTTTATTTGATAGTTAAATAACCGACCATCAAAATCTAGACCAAAACGTAACTTTGGAAATATCTAGGAGAAACACATGAGTTATATAGCACAGTCATCCTCAATGATGTTGTACTATGCGTATAAATCTCATTTTGTTCTTTTACGATAAATGATAAGGAAATCCGAACTAACGGTTAGGAGGTGAACACCGTTCTTATCTTTGTCTGTTTATTTCCTAAAGGATTGGGGTTGAGTTTACCGAAAACTATCGAAAGTTGTTTCGAAGAGACCGGGATAGGATCTGTTATCTGAAAACCACTTTGATCCAACTAAAGCGTTTCGAATTGAAGACATCTTGAAGAATATGGAATCAAAGATGAAGCATTGAAGTGCAAGGGCTGCTTGCTACTATTCCCGAGGGTGATTCCAAAATGGACGTAGTAGAAGTAGTGCCTTCGGTTTTTCCTTATCCTGGACAACTTGTATTGATGAATGTTGGCACTACATTACTGCCTAGAAGGTAGTCTTAGCATTCCAAGTGGGATTGCTATTCAAAAGGTAAGCGTAGCCTCAAGCCCCATCAACTGGAAATGACTAAAATCAAGGAAGATGCATGAAGGCTAAGTGGGTCGCTCCAATTAGGGTGTGACATCACCTTTCTAGATACATCTACATATTTATAGACTGGTTGTGCATGAGATCTCAAATAAAAAGTGTTGTAAAGCAACCGGGGTGATGACATTTTCATATTTTACTTTGAACGCTTAGACATTATTATAATATTACTAGATTTTCTAAAAAAAAGTGTTCTGGTTATCGTAAGGTAAAAACCCATTCGTATTTATGTGCGACGTGGTCTTACGAGATTCCTTTGATTTTAAAAGGGTTTTAAACCTAATAATTCAGTTGTTTGAATTTACTCACACCAGTCCCATGTCTGACCCATAGTTTTATTTTGTTTTCCTAAAACTCTTAGGTTCTCAAATTTTTATGGGCAGCCAAGTAGTTCAGGTTTCCCATGGATGCATCTTAGAGGAGCTGGAGCAAGACGCTTCATTGATAGCTAGTTATTGTCTTGTTTCCACTGTATTATGTGTATCTTATATCAATTAGGTATGGACAGGCTATTATAACTAGGATAGTATTTGTATTAGTATGACTCTGATGTATCATTTTCGAAATGACTTTGTAAAGTGTTATGTTGATTAAAATATGTTATTCCGTTGCGTTGTGAGATTCCGTGATTGTTTAGTTTCTTCTTATCTTCTATCTTCTTTCTTTCCACTAACGATCGGTTTTTACGGCACTTGAATACTTGGCATGAAATACAGTAGACGTATTAGTGTTGATTTTCGAGGGTCGAAAACCTCGTTTGTTACATTATGCCTCTTTTGCTTCAATTCTTCAAATCTTTTGTCTATAATTGTGCTATTTCAAAGCCATTCTTGAATGTAGGCATCGGTGATAACATGGGTTTGACAGGACGAAGATTGACCTCTCTTTAACCTTTTTCTAATGGGATTTTTTTGCCTTGGGAGCCATTTTTGATGAAATAGGGTTTTGGGAAGTTAGGGTTTTAGAGTTGGATTTTTAGATTTGAAGTTAGATTGGTAAATAGTTGAAGTGATGGTAAAATAAATATATATGAAGTGGTCTTTGGTAGCAGCCGAAACTTGGCTCAGGCGTCTGAGAAGGAGTGACAGACATCTGCGATCACTCGGTATTGTTTTCTGAGCAATATGACATACATTTGTCACTTCTTCACAGACGTCTATTGGAAGGAAGAATTAAATATTTACTTTTGATGGTTGAGTTTTTTATTTGAACTGAATATTTTTATAGACTCATCGTAAGAAACAATTAGTATAACCAATTATCATATGAAAAATTATATATTATATGGTTTTCATATTTATTTCTGTAAATAAGTCTCTGTGTGTGTGTAAGTACAAAGAATTGATTATCGTCGGAAGAAATTTTGATTTTAGGTTGATCCCAAGAGTTTGTGCTATTTTGCTTATCTTGAGATTTAAATGGAGACCAAGTTGGGTGAGCTGGATTATCAATCCAGTCTTGGTTTGATGGTCCTGGCTGGCATAAATTTTTTGGAGTAATGTTATAAGCTTTTACATGAGTTTCTGTTAAACTCGAAGATTTTTTATGAATGCAATTTTTTGTTGGTGAATGACCACAAATTGCTATAATACATTTTTCGAGAAAATTAAGATGAGATCCTTGACGTCGTTGTTCGTAATACATTTCTCGTTGAACTCACATCATTTCTCGTTGATAGTGATATATTGCATCAACTTTGTTTTGAGAGATGTTGATTCTATATCAATTGCTCATTTGGCTTTCCTTTCCTTAGGAGAGAAGCTGGTGTGATATGTAGGTAACGTCATAATGTATAGCGACACTGATCGAATTGATGGAGGTGTGGTTTTAGTTGGTGATGCATAGGTGTTATTTGATGAAAGTGAGCTAAAGTTGATAGTTGAATAAGTGGAGTCGTGATCAGAAGACATGTTTAGTTTTTATTTAAATTTTTAAATAATATTTCTGGTTTTATTTTTCTTTAATAATGTTAAAATAGATTATATAATCTATTTATAGTTAGAATTTTGTATGGATAGAGTTGTTCTAACCATCAATTTGTTAACCGTTTTGTTTTCATGGCTGTCAAAAGATTGACCGAATTAAATTTAAGTTACAGAAAAATAATGTTTATAATGATGAATAATTGTGACATACATTGATTAGTTAATTCATTAACTGAACATATACCAAGGTCTCGTCGTAGCTTTATGAAGGTTGATTCACATAACGGTTTGGTGAAAATATCGGCAATTTGATTTTCAATGTTAACAAATTCAAGAGAAATAATTCCTTTTTCTACATTATCTCTTAAAAATGGTGATGAATATCGATACGTTTTGTACGAGAATGGTTAGCACAGGTATTATCACAATATATAGGAGAGTTGGTCATAATTTTACCGAAATCTTGAAGGGTTTGTTGCATATAACTTACTCATGCACAGGCTATGGCTGCTATATATATTCGGCTTCACATGTTGAGAGAGAGACACATTTTGCTTTTTACTGAACCACGAAACCCAAGATTGACCAATGAAATGACATGTTCCACTCATACTTTTTCTATCTATCTTACAACCACCAAAATCTACATAACTATATGATACGAGTTTGAAAGAGGTGCCTTTAGGATAGAAAAGTCTGTAATCTTTAATGGGAGTTAAGTATTGTAGAATTCATTTAACCGCTCGATAATGTGACTCCTTAGGTTGTGCTTGAAATCTTGCACATAGATACATGCCCATCATAGTATCTGATCTACCAGCCGTTACGTATAATAGAGATCATATCATACTTCAGTATAATTTTTGATCAAAATCGTTTCCATTTTGATTTTTTCTAAACGTAAACTCGTGCTCATTGGAGTTGGTTTACTTGAAGTACTATCCATTCCAAATTGTTTTAGTAATTCTCTACAATATTTTTCTTAATTCATAAAAATTTCATTTTCTAGTTGTTTTATTTGTAAACCTAAAAATGAAATTTAATTCTCTCATATGCAACATTTTGAATTCATTTTTCATTATATTAGAGAAATCATTACATAGTATTTCGTCAAATGACCCAAATATGATGTCATCAACATATATTTGTACAACTAGATATTACTATCTTCTTTTTTTGTAAATAATGTAGAATCAATTTTCCCAATGTGAAAACTGAAATTTAGTAAATGTGTTTTTAGTCTCTCATACCAAGCACGAGGTGCTTGTTTTAAGCCGTATAATGCCTTTTAAGTTTGAAAACATGGTGTGGATATTTCTCATGAATAAATAAAGGTGATTGTTCAACAAAAACCTTTTCTTTTGTGAAACCTTTTAAACTACACTCTTAACATCCATTTAAAATAATTTAAAATTATGATGACATGAAAAAGCAAGCAATGTTTGTCTAGCTTCAAGATGTGCAACAGAAGCGAATGTTTCTTCATAGTCAATTCCTTATTCTTTGTTGTATCCTTGAGCGACTAATCTTGCTTTATTACGAACAATGTTTCCATTTTCATCTGCTTTGTTTTTAAAAACCCATTTTGTTCCTATTACGGATTGATCATTTGGTCTTGGTACAAGCTCCCATACATCATTTCTTTCAAATTGATTAAATTCTTCTTGCATTGTGATAATCCAAAAATCATCTTTCAATGCTTCTTTATAATTTTTAGGTTCAAAATTAGATATAAATGCAACATGGCTTATTTGGTTTAATTGATTTCTTATTGAAACTCTTGTGTTTAAATCACCAATTATATTGTTAATTGGATGATCTTTTAAGATTTGAGGTGGTGATCTTAAAAGATTATTATTATTATTATGGTATTATTGTTTTCAATTACAGAAGTATTATTAATAGTATTGTTATTATTCATTTCGTCGTCGTCGTCATTTTTGGTATTATGAAAATTTTCATCAAAAGAAACATAAAGACTTTCTTCAATAATGGTGGTTTGTGTATTGAAGATTCTATATGTTTTGCTACGACCCGAAATATCCAACAAACATTCGTTCATCAGCTTTTGGATCGAATTTTCTGAGATTATCTTTAGTATTCAAAATAAAGCATTTAGAACAAAAAACAAGAAAATATGATGCTTTAGGTTTCTTTCCAAAAAACATTTTGTAACATGTATTCTTAGTCATAGGTCAAATTGTTATACGATTTAATACATAGCATGCGGTAGCAATAGCTTGGCCCAGAAATTTTTTGGTAACTACTACTACTAAGTAGTGTGCATGCACATTCTTATAGTGTTTGATTTTCTCTTTCTACTATGCCATTTTGTCGTTGTGTTCGAGGAAAAGAAAAATTATTAATAATTCCATTTTTATTGCAAAAAATTTCAAAGATATCGTATTCAAATTCACCACCATGATTGCTTCTTATACCTCTAATTTTTAAGTTCATTAAATTTTTAATTCTCCTTGCGGAAATTTTAAACATTTCAAACGTATCACTTTTATGTTTTAAAAATACCATCCAAGTGTATCATGAAAAATAATCGATGATAACAAATACATATTTGTTATGATTTATTAACCTTACTTGAGTTGGATCAAATAAATCTAGATGAAGTAATTCAAGCGGTTGTTTGGTAGTAATTTCTTTCTTAGATTTAAAAGACCGTCTCTGTAATTTTCCAAATTGACAAGCATCACATAGATTTTAGCTTTATAATTTGTTTTGGGTAATCCTCTTACTAAATCATTCATTGCTAATTTATTTATATATTTAAAATTTACTGACAAATGCGTTTGTGCCATAGCCATAGATCTTTAAGATTGGCAGTTAGGCATAAATCACTATTATTTTTAATATTCATATTAAAACATAAATATTTTGCTTTCTTAATCCTTCAAAAACTAAATTTTTATCTTGATCAAATATACTGCATTTTACTTTTTTAAAATCAATTTTAAATCCTTTATTACATAATTGGATTATATTTAGTAAGTCATGTTTAAGATTTTCTACTAACAAAACATTAGTAATCAGAGAAGAAGTGGATATACCGACGTTGATAACATCTCCAATGCCGATGTCAATTCCTTTTGAGTTATCTCCAAATGTCTTAGTGCTGCCATTGATATGTTATATGTGATAACATGTGTGCATTTCCTGTCATATGCTTGGAGCATCCACTGTCAAGTATCCAATTCTTTTTACTTTAATTTTATTTTTGATTACCTACAAAATAGTAAAGATTTAATTGGTGCCCACTTCCTCTTGTTAGGGTCCTATGTGTTAGTAGGTGAAGTTATCCATACCCAAGTGGGTTTGGGACCTTTAAAAACATAGTTTTTATTATAAACAGTTTCAAGTATTCATCTATATGTTTTTGCCTAATAAATTTATTATTTGATTTAGGGATCCATTTCAGGAGTATTGATTTAAATTTTGAAATAGGTGTCTTGAATTTAGTACATAATGTACTATAGTTTCTATGTTTTTTCTTAGCTTTAAATCTTAACCCATTTCGATTTCCTAATGGTCTTGATATTTTGATTAAATTTTCTAAGTTTTGTTTTCTTTATTAAATTTTGATACATTATCAGTTATTTTATCCAACTTGTTCTTAAGATGACAAATTTCAATATTGTTGGAATTTCCTTAGGTTCTAATTTTTCTTTTTCAAGTTTGATGTTTTCAAATCTACTATTTTCTAAATCATGTAATAGAGTAGCATTTTGAGAAGATAACTTTTTTGCATTATTTTTTAGGTATTTCCAGTTCTTGTTTTAAAAATATTTTTTCATCTTTTAATAAATCAATTTTTAATTCTTTTTTTTAGCTTTCCTAGATATTATTTATTTAGTTTCTTAGATTTTCTATATTAATCTTCTAATTCTATGCTAATTTCCAAAATTTCATCATATGTTAATTCAGGACGTACCTCATCAATATTGGCCATAAAATATACATTATCTTGTTTTATGTCGCTTTCACTATCACTGTCAGAGGAAGAAGAAGAACCGGAGTCATCCCAAGTTACTTGAAAAGCTCTTCACTTCTTTTTGAATTTCTCGAATTTGCTTTTTATTTTGTCATTATTGAGTTGTGGATAATCTTTCTTCATATGACCGAACTTGTCACATCCATAACATTTGATTGATGTTTGATTTAATGAGTTTGAATTGCCACCATTTTGAAATTTTGTTATCCTTTTGAATTTCTTGAATTTGTTGTAGTTCTTAATAATGAATACAATTTCTTCTTCATCCAAGTCAGAAATATCATTATTTGCCTGAAAAGAAATATTCTTCTTTTCTTGATCTTTCTCCTTTCTTGCCTGGAAATTAACTTCATATAACATCAAATTTCCTATTAATTCTTCAACTTTGAGTTGAGAGAGATCGTTAGCTTCTTCTATGGCTAAAACCTTTCTTTTCCTTGGACAGTCAAATAATTTAAGATTCGTGTAACTAAATCAAAATCAGTGAATTTGACCCCTACTACCATGAGATCGTGTTGTATAGTTTGAAATCTAGAATACATATCACTAATATATTCATTTGTTTTCGTTCTAAACGATGAAAATTGATTTGTAAAACAGAAAATTTTCTTTGCTTGACTTTTATGGCGCCTTCATGAGTAACTTGCAAAGTGCGCCATATATCATATGTAGTAGTGCAAAGCATAAATCGTGAAAATTCATTTTTATCAAGTGAACAAAATGAAACATTCATGGCTTTGGCATTATTAGTTGCTGTGTTTTTTGTGTATCAGTCCAAGTGCTTATGTTCGTGGTAGGTTCTTCATATCTAGTTCGAGTAGTTTTCCAAATTTCTAAACCATTGGCTTTCATAAAAATTCGCATATGTTTGACCAATAAGCATAATTATAACCAGTAAATAGTGGGGGATAGGTAGTTGATTGACATTCTTGAAATGTACTTGCCATATTAAAAAGTTTTCAATCATGTGTTACTGTAAATTAAAATAACCTTGCTCTAATACCAAATGAAAGTCTATAAGATCTTATATAATGCAACTTATATACTATTGTGATAGTATATATTAATAATTATACTAACTAGAGTAAATTAGTAGATTAAATAAGGTAGATAATAAAAGTGAGCACAATAGAGTTTTTATATTGTTTGGACCTTCCGTCCTATGTCCAGTCCTGAAGCTCCCCTTCAGTAATTTCTTTAATCAATAACCATCACTTCACCCGGAGGAATAGGCTAACACAAAAGTATTTCTTCGACAATCTTGTGTTCTAAATAACATGGATATTGACTAATAGTATAATTCTTCTTATAATCTCCTTTAAGTCTATGAAAGTGAATGCTTTGAATTGTAGGAAGTGATATAACCAAAATAATATTTTGGTTATGATTAATTGAGGATATGTAAGCAAAGAGTGCGTAAATATAAAGATAGAAAGTAGTAGAAATTAAGAGAATAGTTAATTAATTTGTAATCTCAATCTTTGATGTATTTATAGAATCAATAAGATGTAAATGAAGAGTTGTTACTGGTAGATAAAATCTCTTTGATCTAATGGTTGTAACTGTTGAGGAAGAGAGGAAGCCTTTCAATATGAACAGAAATATCCATTCATAATTTTGCAGTTACCCATATGATAAACGTCTATTGAAAAACCACAGACGTCTGTGTCTTTGGGGGTAATAATCCCGAGCTTTGTCATAGATGTCTGTTGGTTTTCCATAGATGTTTGTGGCTTCAGGAATAATAATCTTGAGCCTTGTCACAGACGTCTGTTAGTTTTCTACAGACGTCTGTTGCTGACAATTCTAGAAATAAAGTTTGTTTTTATGCAAATTTTTGTATATTCGAATTTGTGTGCGTATATGTACTTAAGGAGATCGCACACTATTTATCTAAGACTATTAACACATTAGTATGACCTTATATGGTCCATAAATCTTTGTTTGTCTTTGAGTCTTGATATCTTTGAGCATAGAAATCTCTTGTAGTACATACCTGTAAATTGATAAGGTATATAATACATATGATTGTATAGTTATTTTCATTGAAACCATAGAGTGGAGGTTCTAATAGGTGGCAGACATGCGACGGCCGGAGGTAGCCCATGGCAATGGTGGCATGCGAAGAAGCGGATCAACCTGGGTTTGAGCAAGGGGGGTTGGGGTTTAAACGTGATTAGATAGGGTAATTAATTAATTACCTGGTTATTTAACTGATTAATTAATTAATTATGAAATGTTCATTAATCCATATCTTGCTCATATGAGGTCGAATTCGGACATGATCTTTTGCATTGCACTCGTGGGGCTATTATCTACGCATTGTAGCTAAATTCGTTGGATTTGGAGCTATTGAAATTTTATGCTAAAATCGAACACTATAGGGAATGCGAAAGCGTTAGTAGGAATTTCTGTGAATTTACTCACCTATAAATAAACTATACGATATCTACGCTGCTACAGATTATTGTTGAGGCTTGGATGATAGTTTATATATTGTTGTTTGATTGTTTGTTTGGATTTGATTCGCGCTTGGAAGCAGATGGCATAAATAACCATTGTTTTGCAGAGACCAAAATTAAGAGGAAGTTGAAGTCTATACATAGTGGATAGGTCACTATGGAGCACTTCGAAATACACATACATATGTGTGATTTATAGGTGAATTTTTTAGGGAGACCCTAAGGGGTTTCTCGCCACTATTGATTTACTTATATTCTTATGTTGCTAATATTTATGTTTGGTTGAAATATTCGTGACATATAGTTTGATTTGTGTAAGTGTCATTATAGCAATTATCACTATACCGACTTTTATGACATACAATCTTCTTAAACCTTTTTGTGCGTTGAACTTGTGCTTGTATTCTTACAAATAATTGTTTGGTTGCGTTTTTGCACTTTGTAAGTTATCTAAACTACATTTTCAAGTACTTTTGAGAATTTTGATTAGTGTTGTTTGAAGTTCATAAAAGGAGTTATAAATTCAATTAATTATTTATTTATCTTTTTGGATAATTAATGTTGTTTAAAATTTATAAAAACAATTATAAATTTGATTAATTTTCTTTTGGAATAATTAATATAGCTTTAAACTTGATTTTTCTTCTTCAATCCTTTTAGTAAACCTTTTTAACATATATTTAAGTGTTTTAAAAGTTGCTTAAAATTTATATATATTTTAAATGATTTAATATAAATCATCAAAGAAGAAGGAAAGGAAATGGTTTTGAGATTTTAATATATATTAAACTTGAGATTTTCTGAGTGATATTTGAAATTAATGTTTCTAAAACTATATTTCAAGTATTTTTGGATTTTATTGGAAGTGAAAGGGAGGCTTGGATTACAACACCATTGTAATAATTAATGTTCTCTGAGAATTGAGAAAGACCTCTTTGATTGTAACACTTTTGTTATAATAAATGATTTTGTAAAGGTATTTAGAAAACTTGCTAATTGACTTAATGTGTATTGATATTCTTAATTCTTTGGAGGGGTTTTGCTTTTAAATATAATAAGTTGATTTATAAATGATATTTTATAAATGAAAAGGTCTTTAAAAGATTGTTTTAAAAATAAAGCTGACTGTAATTGGTTTTACGGTTTAAAATAAACAATGTTTTAATGACATTTTTTTAACCCTTCTTTTTAATACACTTAATAATATAATTAGCTCCTTAAAGGAATAGTTTAAAGAGTGCTTTAAAGTGTTTTACAAATATCGGTGATGTGAAAATCAAGCACAAGTGTGAGTCAAATGTTTTAAAAGTTTGAATCGTCTACTGAAAACAGTCTTGCACTTAGCTCTAAATGTTGAGAAAACTCTTGCTATCCTTAATGTTAAGAATGTATGTCAAGTCAAGTTAGGAAGCAACACTACTCTAACTTGTCCAGTTTTATTGTTTTCCCGGAGTAGTACTAATCAAGGATCAATGAGTAGTGTAAGAGATTTAATTTTCATATACAATCATTTTGTTATTTTCGATAGTTAATTTATTAACTATCGATTTTGCTATCTTCTTTGTATTTTGTCAATTTAAGACGATTTGTTGCTCATTTGAGCATTGATATCCTTTATGGGAAATGACCAAATAAAAAGCAAGTGGGGGTCAAGCTATGTGGGGTTGCTCCCATTAGAGTATTTTCACATCTACTCTAGATGGTTTCAGTGGTATGCGCACGGAGATGTGAAATACTCGGATGCTCGGTATGGTTGGCAGGGTCCAGCTTGGAGGTTTCTAAGAGCCATCGTAGTTCTCTAGTATATTTTCTAGAGGTATACTTTCGGTAAGGGGGGCCCACCCTCCTAGCCAATGTTGGAAAAATTCCTTCTCCTTATTTAATTTAAATCTTTGAATTGTTTTCTTAATTGCATCGAGAAGTGCCTTGTGCTCTTCTCTATGTTTACTTATTTTTTCCATTCTTTAAGTTTGGATTTTCATCGATTGTACCCATTCTTTCAAGTTTTATTTTGTAGTGACTTGTTTCTCCTCTTTCATGTATGGATGTTCTTCCTGTGAGGTAACACCCGTTCCATGTTTAGCGGCATGGTTTCATAGATTATTATATATTCACCATATTTCTTGAGTATCTACCGGTAGTTTTCCAGACTGATCCGGGTGTTATGTTATTATAATGTTCGAGTCAGACCGAGTATTTTTCTAGGTTGTCGTTGGTTAGATATGAAGCTCATAGAGGGAGCTGGAAGTGCATCCGTCATAGTATCTTTATTTTCCATTGTATTATAAAGTATACCCATCAGCAATTGCAACATTAGGAAGTTATAACTATCCAAGCTGATGAGGTTTGTTTTTAACTCTGATATACTATGTATCTTAAAGTGACATTTCACTATCTTTGATATATTATATATTGTCATTCCGCTATGAGATTCTATTCCCCATGTTCTTGTTCTGTGTCATAATAATCCACCCTTCCGGCACTTAGATGCTCGGTATTCTAATATCGTGGATGTATTAAGTGCCGACTTTCGAAGATCGAAAAGGCGGGTCGTTACAACATATTTGAAATGTTGGAAAACATTATGTAGATGCTAAATAATGTGCTAGGAATATTTTAAAAATTTTAGTTTTCCAAATTATAATATTTTCATATTGTTTCCCTATCATATAATTACTTGGATACCAAGTAATATAGCCAAAAATACTTACTATAAAGCAGCAATCAAGTTATTAATAAAATGCAACATTTAGTGGTTTCTCATTTCTTCTTCTACTTCCCCTACTTTTCTCCAATATATCATATTTTGTTTTATTTTGTATTTCAACATTAGAATGATTAATAATATTCTTGATGCTCAAAATGAGGGATGTTACATCAATATATTTCTATAGGTTAATTTCGGTTTGTTGATGTTAGTCTCACAAGATGTGCTACACTCATCACAAATATTATTGTAATTTTTAAAAAATCTTGGGTGTAATAATTGAAAGGAGAGGAAATAAAATAAAGAGAGAAAAGTCCATGCACTTTTCCAACGTCAAGGCAACACCTTTTTTATAACAAATTAGCACAAATCTCGTTGCATGCATAACAATTTTTTATCCATACACAGTTTTCTACCTTAATTATTTATTAGTTTAGGAAATAGTTAATTAGAGAAGCATTTTAAATAAAAAGAACTAATGTATATAAGGAAGATTGATAGGAACAATAAAATGAATTAAGGGACAATAATTTAAGGTAGAGTTCATTTATATGAAATGGCCTCTTGTTTACCAAAATTCTTCAATCATTTCTTCTGGTTTAATGTAATCTCACTTTAATTCAAATCCCTCTCCCTTTTTTCATCCTAAACAACATTCCTTTAATATCTCACCAAGTAGGTTGGTTCCTAACCAGATTCGCTATGATGCATACAAAAAGAAACCACTACCATTTATTTCCCATTATCTTTCACCTCTAACCAACTTGCTTACTTATTTCCCAAATCCTAATTTTGTTAATGCAAAAACCTTATCCCTCCTAAAATCAAAAGCAATTATTTTCTAAAGTATATACTTTATTCAATATATATATAACCTACTTCTCTCTCTATCTCTCTCTTTGAGGATCCACGGTAAAAATGAAGAATTTCTACATAGTCTAAAAATCTATCGGTAATATCAAAATATGAGAAATTGACCTAAACTCACTTACCAATACATGATCCAATACAATATAGGTTTTAGTTATAGATAAGGATAACATAATAATAATAATCGAGGTTATGTATCAAACTTCTTAGTAATGATTATGTGAAACACATCGAGAACAAAATGATGGAGATTGAGATGAATATTGAAATGGAAGTGAGATAATTTTTCCTACATTACTTTTAATATATTTTTTAAATTGTTGAATGGAAATTAGAGTTTTACACTTTGAACAAACATGATGAATGTTTTTGCTACGGTAAATAAAAAAGTACATGAAATGGTAGAAGAGAGATGTTTATATTATGATTGAATTAGTAGTTGTGTTTCATTTCTTGTAAATAGAGAACAAATGATTTATTCTTAGGTTGTGTTTGTTGGAACTGGGCTAGCCTACAACAAAGTAATTGGCTAAGTGTCAACTTTTTTACCTTTGGATCTTTATTGGGCCTATGTAGTCTAAATTTATTTAGAAATTTGATAAATTTTCTTTTAAGTAAAATCAATATTTTATTTAAATTTAAAAATAAAGTTTTATGTTATATAATTTATATTATATTATATATGTGTGTACTATATACACATATTTGTGTACGTGTACGTGCAGCAGAATAATGTGTGCATGGTTGTACATGCTCGTGTATAGATGTCAGGATTTACACTGCAATGGATATGTTAGCCCATTTTATATATAAATATGTTTTGTGTGTGTATCTACATCAAAACATTATATAGTTATAAATGAAAATAATATATATATATATATAATAATTCAATCATAAAATAATATAAATATTAGTTTATAAAATAATTTTGAAAATATAAATATACATTATATTATGAAAGCCAAAAAAACATTTTATTTATATATAATTCATATAAACATATAATTAGTTATAAACATATATATATATATAAACAATAAAAATAAAATTTACAGATAGATATATTTCTGCATTTCTCTCTTGGCCAAGTGAATTTTTTAATTAATTTCATTTTGGTTCTATAAACAAATGATTAAAACATTTATTATATACAATATTCGTGTGAAAAATCAATCAAAAATAATAAAAAATTATTTTCAAAAAAATAAAGTGTATTATATGCTACATAAAATTTTGTTATTTATAAATATCTATATACATAAATTTTAAATTACATAACCAATATTAGGTTAAATAAATAATTGTATTTTATATATAAACATACAATACATATATATATATATATATATATATATATGAAAAAAAGATTTTTTTTTATTTGCTGCCGAATGTTTTCTCTACATAATTAAATTTTATAAGATTTAAAACATATATTATATAATATTAGTATTATAAATATGGCTTTTATTTTTTTATTGTTTAGCAAAACTAGCAGGATTGAATGAATCCCTACCATTTTATTGAAATAACAAATATTACAATAAAGAAAGGTTTAGAGAAACAAAAAAAAAACTAGACCTTACCAAAAAGCAAAATAATCATTTAATACCATGAGGAATTAAAGTGATTTTTAAATTTAGGAAGGAAGACTTCTAGTAACGGATATAAACAAACTCCTTTCAGATTTCATAACCCCTTTGAAATCCTACTGTTCCTTTCTTCCTAGATCAAGTAGATGAATTTTTTCAGCACTTTATGTAGTAAACTTCCCTTGCCCGTCTTCCACTTTGTTCCCTTAAAGATATTGTATCATTTCATCTTTGAATCCAAATTCAGGTTATGTAAATTAAAGTATCTAAGTGTATTTCCTCAAATAAAGAACTAGTGAGGGCATGAAAAAAATAGATGGAAAGTATTTTCAACTGAGAGGCAACATAATAAACACTTAAGAATTTTGGAGAAATACTTTGCAACCATGATTGTCTTGAGTATGAACCACATTGTTGATTATTTTTTTAAGTAGCAAATTTTCCTTAGAGCAAGAACAAGAAAACCAAATCTTGGAGTGCCAAGGGAAGAGGTGGTATTGATAGAAGTTAGAGATTAGTCATAAACAGTTGAAATGGAATGGGGCTTGCCACACCATAAACCAGGAACGTGAGAGATATTAAAACTTTTGCCTTGAATAGAATTCCAAACAAATCTTACAAGTCCAGAATTGGAGCAAGGAAGCTAAATTATGGCATTGTGAAGGTATTAAGAAGGTCTGGAGGATTCAGGAATACCTATAATGCCCTGGTGACTGTAATCAAGAAGGTTTGAAAAAATTAAACCTTGAGCAGGCTAGGGGTCATACCAAAAGGAGATTAATGGGCATTTTTCAAATTGTATTGGAAGATAGAAAGAAAAATATATCTAAGCTCCAACATACATCTCCAAGTTCAACAGGAGTCCATAAGGATTGCCATAGTCCAAAAGTTTGATTTTTTTTATGAGGTTAGCCTTAATGTAAATAGCCCAGAGGTTCTAATCATTACATAATAGATTATTGAATCAGAAGAGAAGGTAGCCTTATTATATAATTTGATGTTCATGATATCTAATCCACCTCTATCATAAGGAAGGACTATAGACTTGAAAGAAATAGGAATAAGCTTTTTAGAGTGAGGATTTCCATGCCATATAAAATGGTTAAGGGAAGAATTAACCGTGCTAATTAGTTAAGAACATATATACAAGCATAGTACAAACACATAGAAGTTGCTATGGATTTGACAATAGTAATACTACCTATGGTAGAAAGTTTTGAGACAGGCGAAGCAGATAATTTAGATGTGATGCTATCATACATAGGAAGGCAGTGGCAAATATTAATTCTAGCAGCTAACAAGGGGCTCCCAGGTACATTTCATTTGGAAGTAGGACAGACAAGGTAGACAAGTTCATCAGGTGTATTTGATAACTAGCTTAACTACCAACAGTTGGCATTTTGATCTCCCTATATTGATAGATAAACTTGTTATATCATGAAAGTTATCAAGAGTGTTAAGAGTGCTAATAATAATAGGTTTGGCATTAGGTTTTGTGAATAAAATTTGGTCATCAACGAATATAAGAGCACAAAATTTTGGAGACTTGCACATAGGGCGGATATCAATACATTTTTCATGCATGGCCTTATTAATCATACAAGTAAGCAGCTCCATGAAACAAATGAATAGATAAGGGGAGATAGGGTCACCTTGTCTAATGCCCTATATTCCAGTAGAGTAACCAAAAGAACCACTACTTATGGAGATCGAGTAATGCATAGAGGACATGCAAGGGATCAGCCAAGTAAGGAAGGGAAGAGGGAAATTCATGAAGTGAAGAATGGCGATGATGGATTTCCAATGAACGCTATTGAAAGCCTTTTGAATATCCATTTTTAGAAAACATCTTCATTAAATATTCTTCCTATTATACCATTTCATCGGCTCTTGAGAGAGGAGGACATGTCTACTATGTTTTTAGAGGGAAGAGAAGCATTCTGGGGTTTGTGTAAATAATAGTAAACAAAGAAAGTTTCATTCTAGAGGCCATTATTTTTGAGATGCACTTGTAAATAACATTACAACAAGCAACCAGCCAGAAATGAGTAACACTGATAGACTGGGGAAATTTAGGAACTAAAACAAGCTTAGTTGCATTAATACCTGATAACATCCTATTGCATTTGAAAAAAATTCTTTACTGCCTTTACAACATCAGAACGAATAATGTCCCAAGTGAATTTGTAGAAGTGAGCGTTAAAACCATCAAGACCAAGCAAGCTAGAGGATTTCTTGCTAAAAAAGGCATGTTTAATTTCATCGTAGGAGACTCTAGATATCAAGTTTAAGCTGACCCCACTGGAGATTGTAGGAAGGTTGAAGTAAGGTAGAGAACGAAATGAGGGATAATAGGATTCGGGTTGGCATGGGAGGATAGAAGTAATCTAGAAAAGCATGCCGAACTAAATCATGGGAGCTACAATAGTTTCCATTCTTGTCTAAGATGCTGATAATATTATTAGAAGCTTGCTTGATTTTCAGAGAGTTATGAAAGTAGGAAGAATTCTCATCTGCATATAAATGCCATTCAGATTTAAGCTTTTGCTTGATCATTTTATTTTCATCCAGAAGAGCTTTTGTAAGGCAAGCATTGAGCTTATATTCCTTCTCGGAAAGAGAGATGTTTGAAGGGTTAGAGATAAGAGAGGCTTGAATAAGATGATGCCTACGCCTTAAGTCCCTTGATTTCTTTGTGCAATCACCAAAAGTAGTATAGGCCTAAGACCTAAGAATGCCTTTTAATTTCTTCAATTTTCCCTGCAAAATAAATATAAGGTTACCATAAAAACTATTGGAAGAGGGGTGGAAATAGAAGAACATTGAGAAGAAGTATTAAGAGTAGAAACAAGGCAGGAAGTGTAAGAAGTAATGTGCATGTCCCGGTGCACAGGAATTTGAGGATGAACAAAATTATGAATTGAGAAGCAAGGCTTGATCGCAAAATTGATAACTTATTCAAGGGTAAAAGGATAAGTATGAGAAAAATTAGGGAGTAAAGAAGTACCAGAGGGAATGATAGGTGTGAGGGAGTAGTTACATGGCAATTAATAGATTGGCCAATGGGGATTGACACATGAATATTTGCATTTACGTGAAAGAAGGTTGCCAAAGATTCTTGTTGCACATGGAGTAATATTTCACCTTCTTCAATATCACTTAGAATAGCAAATATGTTACGATTGGTAGTGTTAACGATTGCTTCGTCGACCCCAAAAGTGCAAGGGAGTGAACCTTGGCGAATGATGGAAATTGGAGAGCCTAAATTTAACCTCAACGAGTGTTGGCACAAGGCGACACTTGGTTGAGTTAAGGCTTAAGAGGAGTAAACGAGCAAGCTCAAGTCCACTGTGAAGTCATAAGCAAAGTCATGTAGGATCATATGCTTATGAGATAAATTCGTATAGTCAATCATATGTAAAGGTAGAAATTAAGAATATGAGTACTTTTGGAGTTCGAAGCAATCCTTGATTAACAAATCATATATGCTTTGGAACTCAAAAGTAAGTCATAATTCAAGATATCTTGTTTTTACTCAATATAATATTGAAGGTACAAAGTCTAATAGTCCAATAGTTGAAGTGCTACAATCAGCTATGAATCCCTAAATCAATTTAAGCTTACAAAGTTAAAAATGTAAGAAGAGAGATAAGAATGATTTGTCCCCTTTACAAAGCCACTAGGTTCATATTTATAAGGGTAGTAATGCGGCATGCTTAGCACCTTGACTTCGACATTCATGACCTTTGGCATCAATAACGCTGCATTGGTCAGGCCTTGTTTAATGATGATTTTCAACATTCCTTGATGAATAGTAAAGATTCGGCATTGTTTCAATAGTGAAGGTATTTGGCATCAATGATTTTTTATGTTGGCGATATACTCTATAATAACTGATCCTTTTAGTTAGTAGACAACATCATCAATTTGAAGCTAAAATGATGTGAGATGACAGTGATGTGGAGCGGCACCATCATGGAGTGGTGTCGGCATTGATAACTCCTGTGAATGTTGATGATTTTCGACATCAACATCGCATGTAGAGATGGACGGTATCTCCTAACTGTTGTTGAAGTGCGGCATGGGTTAGTATAACATTGGCCTTGATAACTTCTGTAGATACTAATGGCTTCTGACGTCAACACTGCACGTATAGATGTGCGGCGTCCCTCAAGTGTTGATGAAATGTGCTATCAGCAAGACCCGACATTGGCTATTGCGACATCAATGATGGGCAACGTTGACTCTCAGTATTATCTAAAAGACAACATTAAAGAGAAGTGGTATTGAAATAGAAGCAGCATTGAAGAGATGTGGCATCATTACTTTATGGCTTCGGTTGCAGGTAGTACGTTGATGAGCGACGAAAGCGGCATCACTTTGGAGGGTGAAACTGGTAAAATATGGCATCGATGAGATGCAAGATAGGTTATGTCAGCACTCATTAATGGCTTACTATATTGATTGCAGTCAATATCATTACTTGCTTGGAGGGACGCAACATTGGTTCCATGTAGTATTGATAACACCTGGCTTCATTGGTGAGATGCGACATTGTATATATCCTTTTATTGATGAAATGCGGCATTGTATTCCTTCGATGATAATCAACCTTCATACTTTCGATGTTGATTATAAGTGTTGTATCACTACCATATTGCATGTCCCATATCTTCAAGAGTAATAATAGTAGTAACATTTTGCCCTAGTATAGAAGAAATATTGGCTTTTCAAGTCAATAATATCGACATCAAGTTTACCGCCTATTAGTATTTCATGCAAATCTGGCCATTCATTCAAATTGAACCAATAGTGTCCATTTACCTTCTTTCTCTTCTATAAATAGACAAGCTTCTCTTTTATCCCTCCTTTACCTGCAATTGAGGACTTAGGCGAGAAATCAAAAACCTTGAAGAAACTCAAAACTTTTATCTTTCACGTGTTTGTATCAATACTTAGGTACAATTTATACTTTATATTGATCAAATTTATGAATTGAATTAAGTAATTTAGTGTCGAAGTTGTTGTTAGGGTTTGCTTTGGGTCTCTTTAGTTATAGATTGATATTGGGGCTTGGTTGTGGAGCTTTGAGCCTTAGTAATTAGGTTAAGCATTGGTTATGACCTTAGATTGAATTAGCGTTAAATTTCTATGTCGTATGAGTGAATTCTGAGGTTAATCATTATTGGTATGGAAACTAGTTCACTAATGAAGAAGACAACTTATTAGACCTGAAACCCAATGTCGACTTACATTACATCAGCACCGATCACTTACGACGTTGTTATACTAAACAATATCAATTTATCCTTCTTGGTTTTATATCGACACTGATGATTTACGGTATTGTCATGATATTTAACATTGACAAAGTTCTCTTGTTGACTAAGATCTATAGCGCAAAAACTTTTTCAGATCATTGATGATTAATTTGAGCTATGGCAACCTCTTAGAGTTATGAGAAAGTGTATACCAGTTAGAGGCGACATCACTTAATTACAAATGACGTTGTTTACCTTCGATGTTGATTTATGAAGTCACAACTTGACATCGACAGTCTTACTATTCATTGCCATCGTTCTATAACCACTTTTAATACCATCAATTAAGCTTGATTTGACATCATTGCTTGCAACATTGCTAATTTAACACATTACAAGTCATTTAATTGATTAGCACATTACCAACTCATGTCATCGCTATTCACCAATGTCGACAACCTAATCACCTCAACATTGGTTATAGTTGCGGTGTTTACTAGTGCTTTATAATATAAGCTACATGACATTTGGTATTAATATATCTATTGATATGGACTTATTGACGTCACATATCCATTCTTATCTAATATTTATATAGTCTTTCTATGGAATTCCTTTATCAAAGTTAGAGTTTAAGTCTTTTAATAAACATGTGTCATTTGAGGGTTATTATCTTGTGACTATCATATACTTTAAGCATCTTGATACCATTACATGGACAGTATATAAGTTATTTAGATAATAATTTTTGACTTAGTATGTAATGATTCTTCTATATAATAAAAACGTTACCATTTCTTAAATTTTTGAATAATATCACCTGGCATATAGATGAAAGGTTCAAAGATAAGCAAGGAATCCTCCAAAAAGACTAGCATAGATTCTAAAACTTCCTCTTCTACCAAGAAAGAAGATCATCTTCTTCATCCCTCGTATATTACTACTCAAGAAGAAGTGGATTCTATCCTTAAGCAATTTGGCTTCACAAGTATTGAAGCTATTCCAACCGGTCCTTCTAGCAGAATCAACAACCCTCCAAAAGGATTTTTCGCTTTTACCCTGATTCACATATGGCACTTAGCGTATCTTCCTTTCCCAGACTTTCTTTTAAGATTCCTGAAGCACCTAAACGTCGCCCCAATTCAATTGACTCCCAATTCATATACTTATTTGACTTGTTTAGAAATTTTTATCAGGGAAGCTAAGCTTCCCTATCTTAGTGCTAAAATTCTTTATACCATAGTTGGCCCTGCAAAGACAGGTGAGCAGCTAGGCGATCCTCTATTTTGCATTCATCCCTATCCAAAAAGCTTAACCATTAATGTAGTAAATAAGGCTAACGGATGGGAAAACCAGTTTTTCTATGTTAGGTGCTACTCGAAGATTATGGGAACTTTCTCCGTTATTAGTAAGTTCCTATTTTTTGTTACTTATACTATATTTATTATTCCCTTTTAATAAATGTTTTTTTTTCAGATTCGGCCCGTAGAAAGTTAAGCCCCACTAATAGCATGACCGTAAAGTCCCCAACACTAGCATCTGAGAAAATAGGTGACATGCTTATTCTCTTAACGGAAGCAAACCTTCGTCATTACTCATTGATTCAAGACAACATAGAATACTTGAAGAGCTTCTAATGATGAAAGGAATTGCCCAGGGGAAACGATCATTGGTTACCAACTACAGTAATGCTTTCTCGACTTCTTCTCCAGTGCAACTTGAGCTTGTCGGTAAGTTTCAATATAGTTAATATAAAGTTCCTAATATTATAGTTTTACTAGCTTTTGTTTTCATTTTAGGCCCATCCACTTTAGTAGCTGTCTCTATGGAGAAGGAGACCGTAAGTGAAGTTCCCAAAGAAAAGAAAAGTATAGATGGCATTTCTGCCTTGACTCAAGCTCATGTGTCTCAATCTCTCAGGGATGTTATTGTGAGCTTATTTAAATCTATAGAAAGGAAACTAAGCGATGGTTTCACTGCTGCTTCCACTCCTAACAAGAAACTCAAGGTTGGAGGCATGTATTCCCTCGTTATTGTGAAGGAAGAACCGATTGTAGATATCAATTCAAGACTGAGGCCCTACACATTGGCTCTTCTAGGGAAAGAACTCATCAAAAGACTGAAAAGGAGCAATCTCAAGACTTACTCTTTCATATTACTTTCCAGGTACTCTTGGGGGATTGAACCGTCTTTATGAGGAGCTTCGATCATGTATCTCTTTCGAAGACCCTCTCCCTTCTAAGTCTCAGTCTTCATCCCTTGCTATCAATTTCGATGATCCTCTCTAGCTGATCGCATAGTCTCCATCTTTTATTGCCCTTAAGCCACCACAGCCTTCATCTAATTCTCAAGACCACCATTTTTGCTATTCTTAAGCAGCTTTTATCGGTATGTATGTTTCTCGTTTGGCTGTTTCAGGTTCATAACTTTCTATATAATTTTTTAATTCTTACATGTTACTTTTTAAGCGGCTAAGCATATATTCCAATTTCAAGATGATGCAGTGAAGTTTCCAACCTCAAGGAACAGGTTTATTCACTCAAAAGTCATATAATCGATATTATGATTAGAAAAGGTTGAGGATGTAAATGAGAAAGAGAAACTTGCAGTTCACTTGACGAAGTGAAAACTTCACTTAATGAAGAAAGAAGTATTAATCAAATTTTAAGTGATAAAGTGAAAGCTTTAGAGATGGAGCCTGAGGAGACTAGTATGAAGGAGGCAAAGCATGTAAAGGAGAATGGAATCTTAAAGGAGAAATTGCAAAGAAAAAGGATTCTCTTGAACAAATCAACTGGCATATTTAGTGACGCAAAACAAAAGGTGTCTCGTTTTATTGGTACGATTCTCGATACTATTATCGAGAAATCCTACGATAAGGCACTTTTCATTGCATATGCCAACAACATCCAACGATGTCCAGATCTAGACTTCCCCTCCCTTCCTCTAGCTTGTATGAAAAGTTTAAAAAGAAACTCAAAGCTATGTTGGAGGAAATACATGCATCAAGAAAAGAATCTTCTGAGGAAGAGGAGATTGATGCCAAGAAACCATTGGCCTTCAACGACCCTCCAGCAGACGAAGAAACAGAATCAGATGAGGATGGGGAAGATGATGATGACAACAACAATGATGATGACCATGATGATAGTAGTCATAATGGTGATGATGACAATAATGATGTGATAATGACAATAATGGTGGTGGTGATGGTAAGAGTCTCTCTAGATAGGAGGATGGAAAGGACAGATCGAGAGGTGCTAACTCGGACTTGGCAGTAGACATTACTGAAATTTCCGAATCTCCAAGTAAAGGTTCTCTTCAGAAGGACGATGCTTCTTAAAGCCACAAACCCAAAAGAAAGGAACAAACTCTTTCATCTTCAATTACACTCTCTCAGGTATGGATCTGTTTATTTAATGTCTTAGATTACCAAATAGCTTTTGGTTAACATGTTGACTATTTTAGTTAAGGAGAAAATTGAAATATCGTTATAAACTTATACTTGAAAAGAAACAAATGGAAATAGGTCGATTGAATAGAGAGTTGGATAGACAACTGAAAGAGCAAAATGGTTTATTTGATAAACACAAGAATCTCACCACTAGTGCATCAAAATTAAGATTTTTCAAAGAGAGGCGGGTGGCTCCATGGATGAAGAAGGCACGCCTTTATCGGGGGAAACTCTTGGTCGAGAATGCAGACCTAATGACCCTCTTTTGGATGCTAATTGATGATAGGAGCGCTTTGGAAGAATTTCTCTACAAGGTTTGCTCTTGAGGCATATTTGTTGATTTTTCCCATTTAGGGTCAACTGCGGGGTTTTGCTCAGATGTTTTCATCATAGATACTTGAATGAACACAGGTCTGACCCTTATCCCAAGACATTTTGGAATCTCCCAAGAGTTGTCTCTATCCCTCTTTCTTCTCGCTCTCTTCCCCCCAAATAAACTCAAGTATAGTTGGAAAATATTTATTTCTGACTGTATAAGAAAGTTATCTTATACGAACCTGAATGGTTGTATAATTATAATATGTAACCTGAGTAGCTCATGAATTTTACCATTTTAGTTTTACTATTATTAGTCTAATTTTAATATATCATACAGATTAAAGAAATCTCAAGCAGTCATGTTCCTATGGAACTCTTGAGTAAATGCCAAATTAAAGAACAGTTTTAAAGGAAAAATTCCCTAATTCTAATGACATCGCAATTAGCAAGACACTGCTTTCTTAGAGGCCTACAAGAAGTCTACATGCAGTTTCCTCACTTTCGCTTTTATTTCTGGGATGATGAAAAGGATAAATACCGAGTGAAACAAACTTTTCACGCCAAACTGATATGTGAACAAGCTAGCTCTCTAGTCGGAGAACGGGACTATCATCGATTCCCTCCTGGTAATACCCTAGAAGGGATTAAAGCTTCTTTTGACTCTACCCTTACCCTATCTGTTAGTCATTTGAAAAGGCCAAAACCACTGTTTCAAAACTTTAGTTAGCTAGTTGAATGTTCAAAAACGGAATTGCGATATAATTCGGATTTCCTTATTGTTTGTAAACTTTTGTTATTTAATAAAGAAAATACTTCTTTCATATACTAATTTTCTTTCTACTTTATCTTTTTGTTAGGAAAATTAATTGACCCTTGTATATATTGGCACAAATATCCTCGCCTAAATCAACTCTTTTAAGGATAGGATGAAGGCAGAATTTGAGAAGAAACGCTCTTCATTCACAAGGCACTTTAGATTTACGATTTTTAGATAATCCTGGTGCATAGAACTGGCATGACAAATACTACAAATTAAGGTCCGTATTTAGAGGTGTGAAAGAAGTGAATTTCCAATTTAAAAAAAAAATTAAAGTAAGGGATGAGAGAATTCAAAGAAATTGAGAAATTGAAAGGTACAATCAACATTTTGAAGGCACCAAATAAAACTCACGATCGTGCATTAGATTTTTAGATTACGTTGATCGATGATTCAAATGTTGTTCGAAGAAAGGAGAGGAAGCTTAAACAACTCCTAAGTTTGGCAACGCATCACATCACCGACACATCTCCGGTTGCTGAAGATCTAAAGAAGTTGGCCTAAAGTTTTGGCTATAGCCTGTAGATCTTGAGATAGATCCTTTTATGATTCAATTTTTGCATCTGTGACTTTGTGCATAATGTATTGCATTGTAAATAAATCTATATCTGAACATATGTTGCCTCGAATGTATGGTATGTAGCCTTAAACCGAATACTAGTTCTTATTTGAAACTACTAACCGATTAATATCTTGCTTTTCTATATTTTGAGCTTTCAATGTATAAATTGATATTCTGCTTGTTAAAAGAAGTAAGAACCTTACTGGTTAAGCTTTCAGAAAATCCTTCTAATAATAATAGAAGTCCGGAGAACCATTTTTGTTATAGTGCGAATAGAAAGCCAAGAAACCCATTCGGTAATTAATAAGGGAGACCAACAAACCCATCTAGTAATAAAGAAGACCAGAAAATCCATCTGTCTAATAATAGTAATGGAACACTAGGACACATATCCGGTAATAGTAATGGAAGATCAGAACACCTGTCCGGCAATAATAATAGAAGTACATAAATCCTTATCTAGCAATAATAATAGAAGCCCAAAAATTCTTATTTGGCAATAATGCTTTCTCTTGCAGAGAAATCCCGCTTTCTTTACTTTGAAGCACAAGAGCTCATAGTTTATAGATTTACTTCTAGAAGATTGCTTGAGTTTTGTTTTGGAGCACAAATGGCTCATTTTTCTAATCGAGTTCTTTTTGCCTCTCTTCGAGCTTGGGTCATCTTAGTCCTTTTATTTGCGTCTCTCTTTTTTCATCTTTGGACATCTTAATCATTTTCTTTGTCACCATCTTAGGTGATGATCCCAACTTGGATTGTATCCCTTATCACCATCTTAGGTAATGATTTATCCGGTACGTTTGGCCAGCTTTATTTGAGCTGAACCGTAGACTTACCCGACCTTCCTCTAGGAGGCGCTTTAATAAGACCATGGAGATGGTACTAAAGGCTTGTCTGATGCTTTGGATAGGCCAAAGGCTTACCCGCCCTCCCTCTAGGAGGCGCTTCAGTGAGACCTTTGATGACGGCAATAATGGTTGATTCGGCGCTTTGGAAGCCAAAGACTTACCCATCTTCCCTCTAGGAGGTGCTTCAACTAGGCTACGTAGGTAAGGGTTGGAGGCTTGTAGATGCTCTAGTTAGGCCTTATGAGACGGAACCAAATGGCTTATCTGACCTCCATCTAGGAGGTGCTTTGACCAGGCCATCTTGACAAGCACAAAGGTTTTTGCCCCTTACTACCATCTTAGATAGCGGTGTAGCCTTTCTGTTATTTTAGGAGAATTTCACTCCTCAACCATGTAGATACACTTATTTTCTTAAAAAAACTTTTTCTTTATTATTGACTTGTTCAATGTCTTTATACAAGTTTATCAAGCTTTCCTTGCCCTAAGAGGTTGTTGATTCCCTCTAAGCTTTGGTAGTGATTAATGTCATGACCGTTAGAGCGATGGTAATGCCAATATAACTTTTCGAGATTTCTTTCATTTCTTTGGTTGAGCTTGCCTTTAGTCAGGAAGTAGATATTCTCGCAAGAGGTGGTAAGGGAGCGATTTTTAGATAGCCGTGATCTTTTGGAAGTTGATCCTTCTGAATTCCTTTTGGCTCTCTTATGCATAATGGGCCTTTTAACTTCCATAATAAGCTTTCCTTTTAAAGAATTTCGAGTTTCATTTGGTTCCTTAGGGTCATTAAGGGCATTTTCTCTCCTTCTAGTGAATCGATCAAAATCCTTTGTTGTTTCTCTTTCGAAAATGGTCCCCTTGGCTTTGAGTTGAATCTCTTTCTGCATTTTCAAGAAGATGTTATCCTTTTTGTATTGCGTAGCTAAGTAAAGATCGGTGTTGGCTCCCACATAGAAGGGATTCAAACTCTATTTTTCTAGATTGTATGGAGCCACTTATCTTTTCTTCTCTTCCATAACTTGTAATGCTATGAGCCTTAGCACTTGTTGTCTTTTCTTCTCTTCCATAACTTGTAATTCTATGAGCCTTAGCACTTGTTCTTCATGAAGTCAGGGATCATTGGTGATTTGGTAAGTTGGCCTAGTTATCTGAGGCTCATAGGATCCTTGTTTAGAGATTTTAACATGATTAATTGGCATGAGTAAGCAAAACTTAGTTAATGCAATTAATTGGTGTTAAGAATCACGGTTAGCTTGGAATAGGATATGTTTAGTAGGGAAAAGTCCTTTAAGCTCAAAATATGCAGGCTAGGGTAGTTCCACTTAGGGTTTTAATAGACACGAAGGTTCGAGCCCTCCTTTTAGTGCGAAAATGTTAATGAATTTATTTGTCAACCCCAAAAGTGCAAGGGAGTGAACCTTAGCAAATAATGGAAATTAGAGAGCCTAAATTTAACCTCAGCGAGTGTTGGCACAAGGCCACACTTGGTTGGGTTAAGGCTTAAGAGGAGTGAACAAGCAAGCTCAAGTCCATCATGAAGTCATATGCAAAGTCATGTAGGATCATATGCTTATGAGATAAATTCGTATAGTCAATTTTATGCAAAGGTAGAAGTTAAGAATATGAGTACTTTTAGAGTTCGAAGCAATCCTTGACTAATAAATCTTATATGCTTTGGAACTCGAAAGTAAGTCATAATTTGACATATCTTGTTTTTATTCAATATATATTAAAGATATAAAGTCCAATAGTCCAATAATTCAAGTGCTACAATCAGCTATGAATCCCTAAATCAGTTTAGGGTTACAAAGTTCAAAATGCAAGAAGAGAGATAAAAATGATCCACCCCCTCTACAAATCCCTTAGGTTCATATTTATAGGGGTGGAAATGTGGCATGCTTAGCAACTTGACTTCGACATTCATGTCCTTCGGCATCAATAAGGCCGCATGGTGATAGGCCTTGTTTAATGATGATTTTCGACATTCCTAGATGCATAGTAAAGTTTCGACATTGTTCCAATAGCAAAGGAATTCAGCATCATTGATTTTGATGCTAGTGACTTACTCTATAATAACCGATCCTCTTAGTTAGTAAATGGCAACATCAATTTGAAGCTA
The DNA here is from genome assembly GCA_030737815.1 of Allium fistulosum. Lineage (NCBI taxonomy): Eukaryota > Viridiplantae > Streptophyta > Magnoliopsida > Asparagales > Amaryllidaceae > Allium > Allium fistulosum. Next base: position 149,329,939 of record CM060908.1, read on the forward strand.
CAATGATGTAAGGCGACATTGATGTGGAGTGGCACCATCATGAAGCGGTGTCGGCATTGATGATTCCTGTGGATATAATGACTTTCGGCATAAACATCACATTTACAGATGGATGGTATCTCCTAAGCATTGTTGAAGTGCAGCGTGGACTAGCATAACATTAGCCTTGGTAACTTCTGTGGATACTGATGGCTTTCGACATCAACACTGCACATATAAATGTGTGGCATCCCCCAACTATTGATGAAATGTACTACCAGCAAGATGCAACATTGGCTATTGGCGACATCAATGATGGGAAGCATTGAGTAGCTCAGTATTATCTAAAAGATAACATTAAAGAGCGTCGGTATTGGAGTAGATGCAACATCAAAGAGACGGGACAAAATTACTTTACGGCTTTAGTTGTAGGTAGTATCAGTGATGAGTGACATTGATAGAAAGCGGCATCACTTTGGAGGGTGACACTGGTAAAATATGGCATCGATGAGATGCGAGGTAGGCTATGTCAACACTCATTGATGGCTTACTGTATTGATTGCAGTCAATATCATTACTTCCTTAGAGGGATGCAGCATGGTTCCATGTGGTATTGATAACAGCTGGCTTCATTGGTGATATGCGACATTGTATATATCCTTTTATTGATGAAGCGCAGCATCGTATTCCTTCGATGATAATCCATCTTCATACTTTCGATGTTAATTATTGGTGCGGTATCACAATCATATTGCATGTCGTATGTCTTCAAGATTAATAATAATAGTAAAAAGTAGAATCAATTAATGTGGATTTTGCAATAGGGAGAGGTTCAGAGTTCTTCTTTTCAAGAGGTTCTAAAGAAATGATTGGATCTCATGCGGCAAGTCCTCGAGTTGTAGCACCATCTTGTGCATGAACATCAGTATCACCATCTTGTGTATGAACTTCAGTGCCATACACAGTTTCAATTACATTTTTCATTTGAAAACCCTCTTCCACTTGCTTAAATTTGTTCAGACCCTTTTATGCTATCTCGAATTCATATTAGCTTTAACAAAATTCTATCTATCCATAGAAATATTATCTTTGGCAGTAGCATTTGGTCTCATCTTTGAATTATTTCTAGACTATCTGGAACAGTGAAATTATTTTCCTCATTAACCTTAGCAACCTTTCCTTTATCTTCAAGATCACAAGTTGAAGTACAACTTTTTGTTGCTTGATCACAGTCACTTTGGTCTGTACACATGGTTGCATTGTCAACTTGCTGCATGATATCTTTACATTTTGTATACTTGTTTGCCTTCTTTTTGTGTTGTTCACCACTTTTTGTACTGGTTCATTATTGATTTTGGACTGGTTGAGTTGTTTTAGTTGGCTTGACCCATTGGTTTGTTATTCAAGTGATTTCATTATGCTGTTGTGGACTTGAACTGTAACCACTTCAGTTTTGTCTTGACCCATTGTTTTGTATTGCAAGCACCTGAGTTGAACCTAACTTTGGCTCGGGTTTGACCTTGTGCTCATATCGTGACTTTATTTGTATTGCACTTGAGTTGAACCTAGATTTGGCTCCGGTTTGACCTTGTGCTCACCTGTCCCTGTAGTTTTATTAAGTGTATATCGGTGTGCACGACCTTGTGGCATGTACAATGATACACTGGGCATGTCACAGGTTGTTCGTGTAAGATGAATTCAAAATTAAATGATGACGAACAACCCAAATAACTGAGGCAAATAATATTTTCAAAAACACATTTTATTTTACACTGCAAAAATATTTCTCTTTCAATTTTACTGCGTCAGTGTTTATTTTGCAGATAACTCGAATGTTGGTTTCAGGCTGGAATAGAGTTGAAGATCAAATATGAGTGAACGAGTGATATGTAGTGAGGAAAGTTATGTAAATTGAAATTTGAGATGTAATATGTAATTGACAAATGTATATATAGTGAGAGCTCAATTTTTGTACTATTCAAAAATTGTAATAAAATATTTGTTTGAATAAAATATCTGTTTGAATTTAAATTATGTGTTGTTTATTTGATTCAGCAAATATTTATTTAATTATGTGAAAATAAAATAGTACAATATTTTATTCAAACAAATATTTTATTAATTATGTGAAAATAAAATAGTACAATAACAAATACATTTAAATGAATACATATATGTTTATTATCATCAAACAAAAATCATATACTAGCATATTCAACAATCTCCCCCTTTTGATGATAACAAACATATATTTAAGATTTTGAATTTATTAAATGTATTTGATCATTCTATTTGCTCCCACTATTTGAATGCTCCCCCTACACCAAAGCTCCCCCTTCATATATGCATGAAAATAAATAACAATATGCAATTATTTGCCAACCAAAATCTTAACTTCTCTCTCCCCCTTTTGTTATCAGCAAAAGAGTAATAGTGTTAGAAAAAAAGAGATAAAATGATAGACATTAATACAACATTAATACCCAATAAAGTATAAATATTAAATTTCAATAAAAAATATCAAACAAAAATCATAAATACTATGTTAGGCGCATATTCCACTTTAGAATGATAGGGATGATGTCGTCATATAAAACCATATAGCTGTGTCTATTTGTGGCATATTCATATCAGGAATTTGAATATCTACTAACCATGCATAACCTTTAGGACTTTTAAATGAGATTAGTAGTATTCCCAATTTCTTTTAAAAAAAACAAAAACAAATTTCAAGTATCTTCCAACTACGCATAACAGTGAGGACTTTTAAATGGGATTAGAATCAACTCGTCTATTAATAACCAATTTTGATATGTGTTCCATACATGCATAACCGTGAGGACTTTTAAATGAGCATGAAAGCACATAAACAAATATTCCAAGTAATTCACCCATGCATAACCGTGAGGACTTTTAAATGAGAGTGAATACTTTGGATGTTTTTATAAAAAAATAATAAAAAAATGAATAATTTCCTGTCTAAAATACCACATTTTGACATACTATATTGGATTTTGATGAGTGACGATCGTTAGAAATATGATAGAAATAGAGATGGTCATGGAATTTTTTTACCAAACAAGAGTTATTATAAATCTTGTTTAAATTTTTAAGGAAATTTACTAAATATACTTTCTCAAGTTATAATATATGATTAATATCAGCACTCATCACTTTTCAATCACTATTTATCTTTTTGATAATCAGTAGGGAGTCAGATTAGTTAATGTAGTCATTTAAGATCAAATTCAAAAATAATTATAAAATCAAATTTTCTAAAATGACTAATCTGAAATAAGGTCAACAAAAAATCTATATTCTGAAGGGGTTTTATAAAAGAAAATGTCCGCTAATTGAAGATCAGTTGGAAAAAATATGCAAATATTTTCTTTGAAAATGTGATGCAACTAATGAATGTCTTTACATAAATCACGTTCCACTAGTAATTTTTCTATCAACTAGATTACCAGTGTAATCTGCATCTGAATTTCCCTTTGACTCAAGATTATCATTAGTTGGATGTTATAGACCAGATCGTGGAGTGTGCAACAAATACCTTAAAATCCTTTTTACAGCTTTTAAATGAAATTCATTTGGATTTGAATTGAAACCGAGCAAATAAACAAACAGTGAATATAATGATAGGTCTAGAATCAGTAAGATGAACAATTATATCCACGTGTATCTTGAGTAATCATCAATCAACACAAAACACTATCTCTTACCACCTAAACTTTCAATATCGTTAGTCCAAACAAATCTATATGAAATAGTACAAAGACTCTTGAGGTACTTATATTGTTCTCGGCATAAAAATATAATTGGCCAACAATTTTGAATAAGTCCGAATCAAAATCAACATTCATTTCTTTATCACATAATTGGCTGATTCAATTCAGATTATGGTGCAGATTTTCACATTTAATAAATCGTTCAAAATAAATATACCGTTACCTATTTTACCTTTACGATAATTTTTCGTTGTTGTCCATTGTGATTCTGCTAAGGAACTTTGATTTGTCACCCGTCGTGTGCCTGGAACAGCTAGAATCCAGGTAACACTTTTGTTGTTCCTTATCCTGCCACCACACCTACACGAGAAAAGATTTTTGTGACCTATTTGTTTTTATAGGTCCATGGTTGTTAGTGGAAAATGATTTTGAAAAATATGTTTGTGTAGACCCAAGACTATTTATATTTGTTCCTTTTGGCACCCAGATTTGTTTGACTTTAAGGGATTTTATATTCGTGCCTTTTGGAACCCAAATTGGAATGGTTTTCACGTTTTTGGGTCTATACCAGCATATATTGTAATTGTGTCCAGTTTTTCCACAAATTGTGCACTTGGAATTGACTTGATTAATTTCACTTCTAACACATTCAGATTGATTATACCCAAGTCCTTGTCTAACAGTATTAACAGTTTGTTTCCCTAATAGCATATTTAACGATCTTTCTCCTTTGGAAAATTTTCCTAAAGTTGTAGACAATTGTTGGACTTGTGTTTTGAGAGATTCATTTTCATTCAATAATTGAGTGCACTTTTTAATAGAATTTTCTCTCGTAGGATTTTCACTTTCTTTCAAAATCAGAATTTCATTTTCATGTGATTTAAGTTTAATTTTTGATTTTTTAATCTCTTCTTCAAATGATGGACACTTATCACACTTAGGGCTCTTGTTTTGATAGTTTTTAACCAATTGGTCAAGCTGTTTATTCGGTTCTATTAAACTATCTCTTTGTGATTCAATTTTAGCGTACTTCTCCCTAAGTCGTTCGAAACAACCATTTACCTCATGAAAATATATAAGTAATTCTGAATGAGTAAGTTTTGATACCTCGCTTGGCTCGTCATCATCACTGTCAGTTATTTCTCCTTGAAGGCACAGTTTTGCTTTTTCATGTTCACTGCCAGTGCTTTCATCGCTTTCATCAGTTTCATCCTAAGTAGCTGCAAAACTTCTCCTTTTCGGTTTCTTTCCTTGGCTGAGTCGATTCTAAGGACAAATGGGCTTGATATGACCGGGTTTGTTGCATTTGTGACAAGTGATCTCTTGCTCTTCTGAGTTGTCTAGTACTTTGACTATTCTGCTTTTCAATTGTTGATTTAGAGTTGGATTTCTGTATTTGCGATTCCACCTTTTGAATTTCTTTATTATCAGTGCCAGTTCTACTACACCATCATCATCATCTTCACTTTCGGTTGTTCCTTTAAGAGCTATTGATTTCTTTCGAGTATCACCTCCTTCACGTTTGTTAGCACCAAAATTGGTCACTAACCTCGTTGAGAAAGATTGTGTAGATATGTAAGTGATGAAGTTAAATTAAACAAGGAAGAATATGCTAATTTAAATGCAGAAAGTAAGAACACCGGATTTATAGTGGTTCAGCGTAATTGCCTACGTCCACTTTAAGTTTTGATCTTTATTTCTTTCACAAGTAGTTGAATACAGATACAATCCATATATTGATGACTTGAATACAAGTTTGAATTAAAAAGAGGAGAGTATAAAAAATGGCAGAGTGTCCCCAGTGTTCTCCAAAAAGGATCCATTTCATTGTGCCCCTGCCCTTCTATTTATAGAGGAAGATGGGTTGGACTTCCTTCATGGGCTTAGGAGCAAGGTGCCTCTGCCCATAGTGGGTGAATCTGCACACCAGGCCAGGCAGGCCGAATGCTCTTGCTTTATTGTGGGCCTGACAACTTGCTACCACCTCCAGTCTCTCCTTGATCAGAATCTTGTCTAGTGCTAATGATAATTTCTTCAACCGTCATTTTGTAACCGGGCCGAGATGCCGGTTAACACTTGCCCCCCAAAGTGTGTCGTGTGAAGCAACACAACACGCTTTGAATCAGCGAGTATTCCTTGTCTTCAGAAAGAAATCCACCATGTTTCTTGAATAGTCATTATCCTCCAATTTATCCTCCCAAGGTGTTGTATCCTTCTTTGGTCATCGTGATGCTCGGTCGATTCCCAATATTATAAATCCAGGGTTGTAGTTCATTAGTGGCCATCCGTGTCTGATTCTGCAGAGCTAATAAGCTTCGGCTATATGATCTAGTCTTCTCTTAATAACCCTTAGTGAGAATTCAATTTCTGTTGATTTCAAGAAGTCGAACTTTTTCGGATGTACACATGCACGTTCGGGTACATGTTCTTGCCATTGGCTCTCGGATGCGTTTTATATGCTCATAAGTCGTCGCCAACTCCATCCAGTTTAATTGTAATTCAATCGCGATTCCTTGTTTGTATTTTCTGTGAAATAAGGGTTGCAATCAGCCACTTGAGGAGTTTTCCAAACCTCTCTTCAGTACAGACTCTATGATTTTGTTCACAGCTTCAACCTGTCCATTTGCAGTTATAATGGATCATGGAAGGTCATAAGGACAGATGACGTTACGGATAAAGAAGTTGATTATTTTCTTCATCTTCGTCGTGGTTAAGAGTTCTTCATCTGCCAATTTGGTGACGTAATCAACTGCTATGATGGTGTATTTCGCACCACCTTTAGGATCGACAAGAAGATGATTTCAGTGCCCCCAAGTGGCAAACGGCTATGAACTAGCCATTTGAATAATTTCCATCGGCGGGGTTCCCGGATTTTTTGCAAACATCTTGCACTCGTCACATTGTCTAGCATGATCAACCGCTTCTGGGTTGATAGTTGGCCAGTAATACCTGTAGCAGAGTATCTTCTTTATCATGGTTTTCCCCCTGATGTTATTACCGCATTCTTCTTCATAGAATTTGCTCAAGATTTCATCATGGGCGATATGCCGAAGCATGGGAATGGATAGACTCCTTTTGACACACGACTTATTCTTAGATGATTTGGCGTGAAGCTTTGAGGAGGATCTGTCGTTTTCCATTCCTCCGTTCAGTAAGAATTCCTCATTGTAGATAGTCTTTGATAGGAGTCAACCATGACACCTTTTCATTTTGTTTGCTGAGTACGTGTGTAATGATGTAATATGTGAAGTCGTTTAGCAGCTCTTGGACTTGGCCGAGATAAGGAGCAAGACAATGCCCCCTAGCAAGATCAACTTCCTTAAATTTGTACACTACCAATCAAGAATCACAAAAGATATGTAAAGTTTTCACTTCAAATCCTCTAGCAAGTTTGAGGCTGGCAGTCAAGACTTCATACTAAGCATCGTTGTTTGTTACAGGTAAATCGAGTTTTAGGACGTAGCAGATTGATCGTTCCTCAGGAGTCATTATCATGACTCCTATGCCATAACACTGATCATTGGATGCTCCATCCGCGTACATTTTCCATCTCATGGTTGGTTCTCTACTACTCTTCGAGTAGTCATCTGAGGTAGTGAATTTGGGTGTGAGGTCTGCTAATTTCCATCCTTGGATAGCCCTTCGTGGGAAATAAGTGATATCGAATTAGCTTAGTTCGATATTCTATTTAAGTAGTCTTTTAGACGTTTCAGGTCATTGTATGCCCTGTCGCAATGGCTGGTAAGCATAGACGTTGATGGGGTGAGCCTAAAAGTAAGAGTAGAGCTTTCATGATGAAATCAATACGATTGTGCTAGCTTTTGTAGCTTTGGGTTGATATCCAATGCATGGCTCGCGATAGTTAATGAAATCACATATGCATGTCAGAATGGGTCCAAGGGAACATATCATCATTTATTCAGAAAAATCCAACTAATTCTTTTATCATCACTGCACTGAGCTGTGATCCGATATTCAGCACACGAAAAGGGTCGCCATGGCTGGCGGAAATGTCGACCGTCAGCTTAGCAGGTGCCATCCCAGATTCTTTGAGTAAAGATGTAACTATTTTGCATAACATTCAATGTGAAATATGGTTGAGACGGTCAATGTTGATGGTTATTCTGGTCGAATCCTAGAGTCTTGTCATGAGTTGTTAAGTCAAATAATGAAGGGCTCTGAATGCTCTAATTAATTATCTGCAAATGGCCAAAGATCAGGCTTAAAAGCACGTTGAAGGAAATGTCGAGTAGGGGCCAGCCTCGAGTTGCGTGCAACTGCATAGCTGGATCTTGCTATGAGTTTTAATTTGCTTGTATATTCGAGTAACGCATTTTCTATTCAATGCATTCATGATCCTTCACTCGCCCTTCGAGTTGGAGTGACAGTCAGTTGCCCACAAGCTTTGGCATCGATTTAATGATTCTATCTCTAGGCATCCTTTCGGTCGTTTCCTTGAGTAGCTGTAAGCACTATATATAAGTTTTAATACTGAGCTATCGTAGCCAGTTTTTGAATGACCATGCGTCTTCTCCCAGTCTCGGGTTAATAAATGTACTGCATGGACGGTTGATTCTCGTCCTATCTACGTTTATGCTTTCACCTAAACTCCAAAGACATAAAGGTGATTGGTGAATAGTCGGTTCACATTCATCTTGCTTCTCACTCGTGCCCCCAGGTCTGGGGCATATACCGATAAGTAGGAAGGCCAGCCACGCCCACTTTAGCTTTACTCTCTTTCCCGTTGAATCGTGGGATCATGTCAGTCGATAGGAGACTAGGTCTTGCCTATCTTGGATTTTATCGTGGTTTTTCATTCCAAGAGGAATACTTCGATGCCACGTAAGTTTTAGGGCGTAATTTGGACAGTGGATGGTCATCCACGTCCACTTTGGTTCATGCTCTGTAATCAGATCTCGGGGTAAAGTTGGCTACAAATGCAATCGGGTTATGCTCATCCAGTTTCATACTCCTCCTGACGAATTGAACGAGGGTGCTGGAGAATTTTTTGACCAAGTATTCGTGGTTTACCCTCCTTTCCATACTCTGGGGGTCATAGTTTTTCAAAAAAACAAACATCCTAGTCACATTCGTATGTGCTTGGTGCGGATCAGCATTGACCCTTGGTCTGAGGTATGATATAGTAGGTTGCTCGTAGCTTTGGATGCCATTTCGATTGGTTCTGTATTGAGGCCTCCCTGCAGTCGCTGCCTCAAGTTATAAAGAACGCCATGCTAGGGCTATAGTAAGCTGTCGTATTCGGCTTTTTAGTATTTTGTACCCCTGCCCCCAGCATTGATTTAGCCAGGTCACTAGTTGGATGGTCGAACTCCATCCTCAGCAGGTTAATAATCCTCCTGTCGATTCCAGGCCGAAGTTTACGGAATAGAAAATGGTCGGGATCCACTCGTCTATTTATCGATGTTTATACACCGTCTGCATTCTGGTGACTTAGTGTTATTCTCCCTCCGGTTGACTCACACCCAATTTGTGTTCATGTTTCGGTCCACGCTCCGGGGACTTAGAGATTTGTCGAACGGTTTATGCTTTAGTCCACAGTTCGAGACGCAGAGATTTTCATCAACTCGTTTATACTCTAGTTCGCACTCTGGGAACTTAGAGTAATCTGGTCCGCTTCTAGGATTTAGGGATTTTTCTGAAGTTGTCTATAATCTAGTCCATGCTCTGGGGACTGAGAGTACTGTAGTTCGCACTCTGGGGACGTAGAGGTTTTTGAGTCATTTATACTCTAGTCCGCACTCAGGGACTTAGAGTACTTTAGTCTGCATTCTGTCTCCCGTTCCAGAGGGTGAGACCCCCCGGATGGCTGAGAGTTTTCCTAAACCTGGTAGATAATCCTTCTCTTTAAGATTCTCTTTAAGATTTCGAAAGTCGTTATTCTTTATGCAGGACTATTGCATTCTAATGCTTGTTTTCCACGATTTTGTGCAGGCCGTTCTGACCCCGAGCACACTCCGAGGAGCGATGTCGCCAAGGAAGTGGGGGAGAAAACAAGTGAAGCCACTCACGCAGAGGAGGCTCCTGGTCCATACGCTCAGGTGATCGGAGCGCTTGATGAAGACAAGTCTGAAACCTCCTCTCCTACCGACGGGGGTTATGAAGTAGAAATTACAAGCGCCTCTGAACACACATCCGAATTGAGCATGGAGGAACGGCTCGAGATAGAGAAGGAGGAGACAGTCAAGGTAATAGTAGAGCCCCGAGTTGTGGACTTGGACGATCCTTTGAACAAGCCGTTGAAGGTCATCCTTCCTGGCGGGTCCAAGCCCATGGAAGGCCCCCGTACTCCTTCAGTTGCTACCCCTCTATCAAAGAAGAGTACCAAGGGTAAATGCTCTGGAGAGGAGCCGTTTGGAAAGAAGTTGAAGAAGCACAAGAAGTGACTACTATCCTCGTTCAACGAGAGTTAGTTTAAGTCATGTAATTATTTTCATCTATTTCCTTAGTCCTTATAAATAAAATGTTGACTCCGAACTTTGGAGGGGTTGTAATAGAAACTCATTTCTGAATAAGGTTTAGTTCCTTTTTTTATCTTACAAAAGACTCTTATTGTTCAGTTTTCTTTGTGATTGTGACTTTAATCCAAGCAGTTGTGAGTAACATAGACTTCTCAGTCCATCTTCATATAACTCGGAAACTCTTCGGGAGTCGTTGAACTTCCATTCTGTGCTTCGAGCACTTAGAATACTTTTTAGCCCGTATGTCAGGGATTTGACAAATTCAAGTCATCTGTGTCATAGTTCATATTCAGGGAACTTGGAGATCCGATTCGCTTATATTCGAGTCTGCACTCTGGGGAGTTAGAGTACTCCAGTCCGCACTCTGGGGACTTGGAGGTTTAAGTCATTTATACTCTAGTCCGCGCTCTGGGGACTTAGAGTACTCCAGTCCGCGCTCTGGGGACTTGGAGGTTTAAGTCGTTTATACTCTAGTCCACGCTCTAGGGACTTAGAGTACTCCAGTCCGCGCTCTGGGGACTTGGAGGTTTAAGTCGTTTATACTCTAGTCCACGCTCTGGGGACTTAGAGTACTCCAGTCCGCGCTCTGGGGACTTGGAGTTTTAAGTCGTTTATACTCTAGTCCACGCTCTGGGGACTTAGAGTACTCCAGTCCGCGCTCTGGGGACATGGAGGTTTAAGTCATTTATACTCTAGTCCGCGCTCTGGGGACTTAGAGTACTCCAGTCCGCACTCTGGGGACTTGGAGGTTTTAGTCATTTATACTCTAGTCCGCGCTCTGGGGACTTATAGTACTCCAGTCCGCACTCTGGGGACTTGGAGGTTTAAGTCGTTTATACTCTAGTCCACGCTCTGGGGACTTAGAGTACTCCAGTCCGCGCTCTGGGGATTTGGAGGTTTAAGTCGTTTATACTCTAGTCCGCGCTCTGGGGACTTAGAGTACTCCAGTCCGCGCTCTGGGGACATGGAGGTTTAAGTCGTTTATACTCTAGTCCGCGCTCTGGGGACTTAGAGTACTCCAGTCCGCACTCTGGGGACTTGGAGGTTTTAGTCATTTATACTCTAGTCCGCGCTCTGGGGACTTAGAGTACTCCAGTCCGCACTCTGGGGACATGGAGGTTTTAGTCATTTATACTCTAGTTCGCGCTCTGGGGACTTAGAGTACTCCAGTCCGCACTCTGGGGACATGGAGGTTTAAGTCGTTTATACTCTAGTCCACGCTCTGGGGACTTAGAGTACTCCAGTCCGCACTCTGGGGACTTGGAGGTTTTAGTTGAGAGCAGTCGTATTTCCACTCTTTAATTTGTATTCATCTACTGTATCGAGGCTAATGTCGTCGAATGAACAATCGAACCACGTTTGCTCACGGAATGGGATTCTGCCCCCCAGGATGAGGGACGGAATTTGAAAAATGGACGATCGATTCTCGTCCGCTTGGTGATTATAGCTCTTCCAATCAAGTCAAGGAAGGAGGTATATGGCCGATGGTTGAATCACATCCATGTTGGGTTAGATAGCTAAATCTCTTACAATTTGCTCCGTATCTCCTTCTAGAAAATAAGGATAATAGATTGTTCAGTAGACAAAGTAAGTTGCATATGTTCCAAGGTGCAGTCGTGTCCATATATTAACAGCGATGGTTAGCGAGTACGCAGTCTACCATAGCTACTTCAAGTTGGGCTTTCGAACAACCTTTCGTGTTTAGGGTAGGATTTGATCGGTAGATGATCAAATCACGTCCACTTTAGACGGATCCCGGCGTCACTGAGCTTCATGAGGGGTATTTTGTCGAACTTTGTTCTATGACTCGATTGGAGTGGATGATCGGGCCATATTCATTCCAAGTAGTTTAGGTCTCCAAGTCAAATGTGGAGGTTGATGGATGGATGGTCGGTTGTTCGAATCGATCATAAGTTGAGCATACGAACTCGGATCGTCTTGAAACTTGGAACATTGGCTTCCCTGGCTTTGATTGTTATGTCTTGTTAATCGTGGCTCGATCCAGACTTGGACAAAATCCATCGATATCCATAGTGAGCCTTTGTGTAACCGATCTCCAAGACGAACTGTCACTGGTTTCTAATCAAGTTCTTGGTGTCACGGCCTTGCCAAAAGGCGGGATAACATTTGCCCCCCAAAGGACGTCTTGTGTAAACATGACGTGCTTTGAAAAACCGCAGTCTTTCATGCTGAATATTTCCGTTCAGTTGATTGCTTGACAGTCGTCTTTTAATCGTTTCGTTGCAATCTTCTTTTAGACAAATGTTCAACTAGCGTGCTTTGCTTTGGTTCTGCCCCCAGTTTTTGGGATGAGTATGGAGTTGATGTAGTTTATACTCCGTCTCGCACTCTGGGAGTACGGAGTTGAGTAGATGTTTATACTCCGTCTCGCACTCTGGAAATACGGAGTTGATTAATGTTTATACTCCGTCTCGCACTCTGGGAGTACAGAGTTAAGCGAATGTTTATACTCCGTCTCGCACTCTGGGAGTACGGAGTTGATTAATGTTTATACTCCGTCTCGCACTCTGGGAGTACGGAGTTAAGTAGATGTTTATACTCCATCTCGCACTCTGGGAGTACGGAGTTGATTAATGTTTATACTCCGTCTCGCACTCTGGGAGTACGGAGTTGATCAATGTTTATACTCCGTCTCGCACTCTGGGAGTACAGAGTTAAGTAGATGTTTATACTCTGTCTCGCACTCTGGGAGTACGGAGTTGTGCGAAGGATCGTCGTGTATCAACCCATTTTTAACCTTGATGTGATGGCTTGCCCCCGAGCTCGAGTTTCACTTAGCGAGTGGCTGGCCGTATCGCAGCCGCTCTCTACTTGAATAAATTCCACTTGCAGGATGGAATTCAGCTCTCTGTGCATCGTGATGTTGTACATTGTATTTAATCCATAGCCCCAAATCAAAGGCATATGGTTGATGATGAGCAATAGAATTATTCTCGTCCAGATGTAACTCCACACGTCCGATCATGGTCTGCGTAGATTGGTTGGCAACCAAATCTGAGTACCTGGACACCTGCATCGTTTTGAAAGTAGTTTAGTTCAAGCTAGTCGTAGTTCATAGAACAATTGAAATAGAGATGGAAATGGAAATAATTCAAAGAAGATTATGGTAAGTCTCATTGATATGTGAAGCAGCATCGTGTGCTCGCTATTCGACTCCGCCCCTGGCTCCTTTCAAAGGGATGTTGGCCGTCAACCGTCCAATTGATAATCATAGCCCTTTATTAATAGGCATCGGATATTCGCTGCCCGCCATTCTGCAGGACTTGTACATACTATTGAAGCTTTCCTTTCTAGGTCATCTTTTCGATCATACCTCGGAGATGTTTGTAATCGCCCGTGTTAGGATCAGTGAGCATTTGGGAATATACAGCATTCCCCTGATTTTCTTTAGACTTTGGTGTACTCTCTTGAGGTTGGTTTCCAGTACCACTCCGAGTCGTGAGTCTTCAAGTAGAGGTTGTCAATTGAACCTTTCAAAGAGCATATGAGCTAAATTCTGAAGTCTTGTTTCGGCTACTGGGATCTACATCCTTAGCCAACGGGCCTTCATTGTTATTTTTCTTAGTCTGCTCCACTCCTCCTCACTTTAGTTCTGATTCATTTTGTAAAAGAAACGATCCATAGTCGTAGGAGGCTCTTTAGCCAACTAGCTGTCAAAATATATCTGGAGGTCGACTTTCCTCAAACGCGATCAGTATGATATCCTTGTTAGTATTTGGAATAAATTGCTTAGAGCATTGGTTTGCTTAGAGTTATCTTGACGTTTGCTAGAGTCACATCATCTATGTTCTCCAACATTTGGGAGTACCGTTTCAATAGCGGTTGCTTGTCCGTTCCCTTGATGTCGTTCATAAGCTGCCGCTAGATCCTCTATGCCCTGGTCGATCATGGGATGTCAGGAAAGTGGATAGAATGTTCCTTTTTTTAGCCTCATTTTCGAAAATTTGGGTCGTACCCGAAAAAGTTTTTTTTGTAAATAGGGGTCGTATAAGAGACCGGTGTAACTTAAGTTTCGATCGGCATTGAGGGCCGTTCGGCATGACAAAGTTGCTCGGCATACAAGACTGTTTGGCATCCACACTGTTCGGCATCCCACACTGTTCGGCATTCCTCACTGTTCGGCATTCACACTGTTCGGCATTCCACACTGTTCGGCATCCACACTGTTCGGCATCCACACGTGTTCGGCATCCACACTGTTCGGCATCCACACTGTTCGGCATCCCACACTGTTCGGCATCCACACTGTTCGGCATTCATTCTTGTTCGGCACAACCGAGTCGTTCGGCATACAATACCGTTTGGCATTACAGAGGTGTTCGGCATAGAGGTATGGATCGGCCTGGAAGAGCGTTCGGCCTAGAGGTATGGTCGGCCTGGAAGAGCGTTCGGCCTAGAGGTATGATCGGCCTGGAAGGGCGTTCGGCCTAGAGGTATGATCGGCCTGGAAGGGCGTTCGGCATAAGCCTTTTCTGGGGCGTTCGGCATATGCCTTTTCTGGAGCGTTCGGCATACCCCTTTTCTGGAGCGTTCGGCATAACCCTTTTCTAGAGCGTTCGGCATACCCCTTTTCTGGAGCGTTCGTCATACCCCTTTTCTGGAGCGTTCGGCATACGCCTTTCTGGGGCGTTCGGCATACGCCTTTTCTGGGGCGTTCGGCATAAGCCTTTTCGGGGGCGTTCGGCATATGCATTTTCTGGGGCGTTCGGCATACGCCTTTTCTGGGGCGTTCGGCATACGCCTTTTCTAGAGCGATCGATCGAATTGCCTTCAGAGGAGGGTCGGCCTTCATTCAACTTTAGTGCAAACTTCAACGTCCAATCCCCAGATCTTGCGTACATCAGTGAATCCAATCTACGGCTATCAGCTTCCTTTAGATTTCTTTCAAATCTGAGTAGAATAGGAAGTTTTCTAGTAAACAACTAGATCTATCTCGCGAATTTGGAAATCCACTAGTAGATAATGAGATCCAATCAAGCTGAGAATTCAATTCTCAGTGAAAGCACCAAAGTGTTAGCACCAAAATTGGTCACTAACCTCGTTGAGAAAGATTGTGTAGAGATGTAAGTGATGAAGTTAAATTAAACAAGGAAGAATATGCTAATTTAAATGCAGAAAGTAAGAACACCGGATTTATAGTGGTTCAGCGTAATTGCCTACGTCCACTTTGAGTTTTAATCTTTATTTCTTTCACAAGTAGTTGAATACAGATACAATCCATATATTGATGACTTGAATACAAGTTTGAATTAAAAAGAGGAGAGTATAAAAAATGGCAGAGTCTCCCTAGTGTTCTCCAAAAAGGATCCATTTCATTGTGCCCCTGCCCTTCTATTTATAGAGGAAGATGGGTTGGACTTCCTTCATGGGCTTAGGAGCAAGGTGCCTCTGCCCATAGTGGGTGAATCTGCACACCAGGCCAGGCAGGCCGAATGCTCTTGCTTTATTGTGGGCCTGACAACTTGCTACCACCTCCAGTCTCTCCTTGATCAGAATCTTGTCTAGTGCTAATGATAATTTCTTCAACCGTCGTTTTGTAACCGGGCCGAGATGCCGGTTAACAACGTTCTTCCTTGAATTTCATTTCTAGCTCATAAGTGGTGAGATTTCCGATGAGTCCTTCAACTTTGATTTGTTTCAAATCTTTGGATTCTTGAATGGCAGTCACTTTTGCTTCGAAATTTCGTGGAAGGACTCCGAGGATTTTTCGGACTATTTCCAATTCTGTGTATGGTTTTCCAAGAGCGTTTGATTTGTATACGAGATTAGAAAGTCGTATGTACATCTCTTTGACATTCTCATCCTTGGCCATTGTGAAGTTCTTGTATTCGCTACTAAGCATAGCAAGGCGAGATTCTTTGACTTGAGATGTTCCTTCGTGAGTCACTTTAAGTGTATGCTAAATTTCCTGCGCAGTTAGACAATGTGAGACACGATTAAATTCAATTTGATCTAATGAACAAATAATAGAATTCATAGCTTTAGCATTGGAATTTTCTAGTTTATTTTCTAGATCTATCCATTGATCCATCAGTTTTTCAATTTCCTGATTATCTACTATTATAGTTGGTGTCCTATATCCTGTCTCATCAATATTCCAAGCATCAATCGTTTTCAAAAAAAAAATCATTCTATTTTTCCAGTAAGCATATTCACCATTGAACATTGGTGGTCTAACTATGGACTGACCCTCAGTAAAATCATTATTAAAAGAAGCCATTTAGAAAATCAAAATTTTAAAACAGTAATTTGTTTTTGAAAAATCAATTTTTTAAAACAAAAATTGACTTTTGTTTCTAGCTCTGATACCACTTGTAGGATCGATTTCACCCTAGGGGGGTGAATAGGGTGATACTATTAATTATAAAAATTTAATGCGGAAATATATAAAATAATTACAGCATTGATAATAGCAGAATAATAGCAGCATAGATAATAGTAGAATATTAAAAGCAGGAATAGAACAACACAAATTTACCCAGCTTCGTCAAAACCCTGCCTACGTGCTTCCCCCAAGGTTTCTACTGAAAATTAAGTAGTCAGACGCTTACACGCGTAAACTCGCGACACCCGCTATCGACTAACCTAACTCTATGCTCAAAACCCTGCCACAACTCAGCCACTGAGTTGCGAATTCTCAAACTACACCACCGTAGTTCGTCCCCTAGTCACACGACTAGAATTATACAGAAGTTTAAAAGAAAATTAAAAATTAAAAACACAAAACCCTATATAATATACTAAGCCTAAATAGAGAAAACCGGCCCAATAAAAATTAAAAGAGATCCCCTTTTCTTTTTATCCTCTTGTATATCTTCGGCCTGTATCCTCTGCCTCGTTTTCTTTTGCTCGAGAATAATTGTTTCTCTTTCAAAAATTAGGGCTTTGCTGATGAGGCCGCCGCTTGAATTGATAGTTGATGCTTCGAATGCTTTCTTCGATCGATTAATTTGTTCATGGCTACTTCAATTAAGTCGAGATCGATGTTGTGATTTGGTACGTGATTTTCTTGTTCGATTTGAATTTTCTCGACTTTGATTCGAGTTATATGTTTGTTTGTGACTTAGCTAGCTTTGGTATTTATTTTTCACTCGAATTAATTTTCATGCCGATGATGTTAATGGTTTAAATAGGGTTCGATCCCCTTAATTTACGTTCGTATATACTGTTTGAATTCTTCATGATAATTTTGTTCGGCCATTCGATTTTGATTGGATGTTGGTAATTTCTTTAGACTGTTTCAATTTGAATATTTTCTGATGTGCTTTGCTTGATTACCACACCTTTGATTCTGACTTATTCGATTCTTTGTCTTGGTCACCACGGCTTTGATTTTGGCTTGTTTGATTATTGACTTTGTTTGAAAGTCGCTACCCTGATTTGAAACTGCTAACATGGTTTTTGTTCGAACCCCACCTTGTTCAATTGTTCTATAGTTTGACCATTGATTTGTCGTTGCCTCTAGTTTCACTACATATATATATGTATGTATATATATATATGTTCACGCATGTATATATTCATGTTATATGTTGCAGACTTGAGTCTTATGTACTGTCAGATTGCATATGTGTATGTGTTTGCCTCTGTTTTCATGTGATGTCTCCATACATATATAATGTGTGTGATTATCCTTTGGTATTGCAGTCTTGTTCATTACTGCATATATGTATACATATTGTTTACTGCTTCACTGCATCCATATTGTCATTGCATATGTACTTGTAAATGTTGAGGCTTGAATTGTATTATTGAGGCTATGTTCATTTATGATGACTGGTATCATTTGAATGCTTGTATACATCATATGAAGTCTAGTCTGCATTGTACTTGGTTTTGTTCCACATACTTGAATTTAAGTTGTATTTGGTCTTTTTATAGCTTGCTTGTGCACACTTGAGTTTGTATTGGTAATCATGTCTGTGCAGTCAAGTCTGCACTATTTTTTGATGAACTGAAATGTTGTCATGTGTACATTTTGTATATCATCATTGAAGTCTGGTTTCTGCTTCATTGTTTCTTTGTTGCTTGATTACAGTCACTTTGGTCTGTGCACATGATTGCACTGTCAACTTGCTGCATGATATCTTTACATTATGTATACTTGTTTGCCTCCTTTTTGTGTTGTTCACCACTTATTGTACTGGTTCATTGTTGATTTTGGACTGGTCGAGTTGTTTTAGTTGTCTTGACCCATTGATTTGTTATTCAAGTGATTTCATTATGCTGTTGTGGACTTGAACTGTAGCCACTTTAGTTTTGTCTTGACCCATTGTTTTGTATTGCATGCACCTGAGTTGAACCTAGCTTTGGCTTGGGTTTGACCTTGTGCTCATATCGTGACTTTATCTGTATTGCACTTGAGTTGAACCTAGCTTTGGCTCAGGTTTGACCTTGTGCTCACCTGTCCCTGCAGTTTTATCAAGTGTATATCGGTGTGCACGGCCTTGTGGCATGTATAGTGATACACTGTGAATGTCACAGGTTGTTCGTATAAGATGAATTCATAATTAAATGATGACGTACAACCCAAATAACTGAGGTAAATAATATTTTTAAAAACACATTTTATTTTACACTGCAAAAATATTTCTCTTTCAATTTTACTGCGTTAGTGTTTATTTTGCAGATAACTCAGATGCTAGTTTCAGGCTAGAATAGAGTTGAAGATCAAATATGAGTGAACGAGTGATATGTAGTGAGGAAAGTTATGTAAATTGAAATTTGAGATGTAATATGTAATTGACAAATGTATATATAGTGAGAGCTCAATTTTTGTACTATTCAAAAATTGTAATAAATATTTGTTTGAATAAAATATCTATTTGAATTTAAATTCTGTGTTGTTTATTTTATTCAGCAAATATTTATTTAATTATATGAAAATAAAATAGTATAATATTTTATTCAAACAAATATTTTATTAATTATGTGAAAATAAAATAGTACAATAACAAATACATTTAAATGAATATATATATATATATATATGTTTATTATCATCAAACAAAAATCATATACTAGCATATTCAACATTTTTTTCATAGCAAATCGACATTCCTAAATGGTAAGGAAACTAGTTAATGCCAATAAGAGTCCACGTCAACAAAGGAATTCGGTACATATGAACCCAGATTGAGCAGAACCAAAACTAGGGTTCCAAGCAGTCACAATGTAACAACCCGCATCCCAGTGGGTATGAATTTTTGCTAAATCGAAAACCCAAGTCCACCAAATTACAGATCGTTGGTTTGGTATCCTATAAATTATGCAGAAGAATGCATATCATAGCTCTGAAGATATAACTTACACTGAAATAATAAAATATAATAGATCACATAAATTACTGACCAAGGTTTGACACTTCCAAAGTCAAGTGTCCTTGTCAGCATCGAACATGCCAAGCACCAGTACATGTCCTTCTATCTATATGTAGGTTGTAATAAGGAGGGGGTCAGAACAACGTTTTGGTGACTGGTAAAATTATACATTTTGTACATAACACTAGTTTATATCAATTATCTTCTATATCATGTTATGTCTATTTACATTTTATTAGTCGTTTCGACTCCACGCCCGCGTATGAACCGTTTCCAACTACCCTTTGTAAAATCATAGCTACGTATACAAAAATATATATCCCACGGTTCTCAATTAAACCTAGATATTATCCCTATTAGCATCGTTCTATTTGCACCCCATCGGAATCCCTTGCTCTCATCATATCACTGTCTCATCTTTGTGCATATCGAGGGACTCTGAAGTGCCTAAGGATGGCGTTTCATACCTTTTTTCGTATCCTATCTCACTTTGGGGATTTCCTACTTTGTTAGCTTCCTATTGTGGACTCAGCTCCACGGACCACTATAACATCCCCAACTTGGAGGCCCAAAACTAATGGCTACGGATACTGCAGTCATCTATAGTTATTAATTCTTAGCGACCAAATACGATAATATTAGATAAATTGATATACCAAAAACATATGGATAAGGAAAAAGTTTAAAATTTCAAAACAACTTTCACATTCCATTCCAAAAACCATTTCAACATTCTTTACACAACCCACAACGCTAACCACATTCAAAAAAATAAAATTATTACAATATACTTCAAGAGTGACATATGAAGATGTCCCCTTCGTGATCAGAGTATATTATAGGCAATAAACAACTTTTCCTTAGCAAAATAACATAGCGGAATCATATGAGAAAGAACTCAAATAACTACATGCCTCCTGCAAGACTCCGGAAGCTTATTTGTCTTAAGAGGTACATGAAAACCTCAAATCTCAAGCTACTCAAAATTAATTGAGTACCCAAGAGTTTAAAGGGAAAACATAAACTTCGAGTGAGACATAAAGCCTGGTATGAATAATAATCTACCATCTCAAATAATTTAGATATCTAGTCAGACCATTCCGCTTAGAGAAATGGGTTTCCCCTCACTAGTATCTTAAAAACTTTATAAACCATTTTCTGTGCCCCTGCATCCACAATGGTTAATTCAAATCAAAACATTATTATGTGATGATATGCAAAACAATTGAATCAATTCTGGATTACCCATCCCCATTCATTTTGATTATCTGTCATCATTATAGTTTCTAGGATTACTATTAACCTAGTATTTTCATGGCTAATTAATAACCGGTTAAACATTTAAGGACTCTCTGTCCAATTATATGGGATCACTATTGTATCATCCCA
The DNA here is from genome assembly GCA_030737815.1 of Allium fistulosum. Classification (NCBI taxonomy): domain Eukaryota; kingdom Viridiplantae; phylum Streptophyta; class Magnoliopsida; order Asparagales; family Amaryllidaceae; genus Allium; species Allium fistulosum. Next base: position 149,350,858 of record CM060908.1, read on the forward strand.
TGCCCCTTAGTATATCCAAAGGGACACACTAAAAGGCATGGAGCGTTATTGGTATAACTAAAACTAACAGAGACTAAGATTCACAAGATGAAATAGATAGATAATAACACAGCGGAAGTAATTAAAAACAATAAGTGATTTTAAAAATTAATACTTCACAAATACTTGAGACAAACCACATATGCTCCAAATACCAAATACAATTGTCTTATGAAAATAAAATCTCAGTCTCATCAGAAAAACCAGAGTACAAAACATAAACATTCCCTTAATACAGTGCTAGTACAATAAAAGGACAAAACGTTGGAAATAAAAAGAAGGAATACATGATAGGGTCTCCAAGTCTCCAAGAAGCTACGGTCTATCTTCCTTGCCCCTGATTGCCTATGGGGAGGGGGGAAAAAGGGAAAAAATAGAGGAATGGGTCAGACTAAAAGTCTGGTGAATGATAGTAATTAATAGAATCTTTAAGCAAAGTAAAAGTAATAGACCTTACAACAGTTCTAGTATATATAAAGGAAATAAAGTGAATAGGAAGAAAAAAGAATAAGCTAGAAATAAATACGAATTACTAAATTAACGCAATTGATTAACTTTGATTGTTTGCACTTGTTTCTGATAGCTGCTTAGATTAGGCCGAATTCCTAATACTACCCTTTGATCGGCCTGCTACTCCATAGAATCTACTGTGGATCGGACGCTAAAGCTCCCTACGCAGTAGACATTGGTGCCTACGGAAGGCACACACTAAGCGCTTAGAACTCATAACGATTACTGAGCACCCGAATGGAAGTCGCACGCGTAACCGCCACCTTCCTCATGTTACATGTTGTTCCACCTATTGGGTCTTCATATTACCTCAAGCTCCAGCATAAGTGTGCCCTTCGTCTCACTTCAGGATTCTATGAGACACCTCGTCTCACTTCAGGGTTATGTGAGACACCTCGTCTCACTTTAGGGTTATGTAAGACACCTCGTTTCCCTTCAGGGTTATGTGAAACACTGTGTCCATAGAAATAATAGGGGAAATGCTGTTGGTACTGGCCCGTCATCCAAACAATATCTAGTTGTGCCCCTTGCCCAAATCTCCATGATTTGGACTTCTACTTATTGACCATTTACTACCGTTATTAACATAAGCATGCCCCTCGTCTCACTTTAGGATTATGTGAGACACCTCGTCTCACTTCAGGGTTATGTGAGACACCTCGTTTCACTTCAGGGTTATGTGAAACATCGTGTCCATAGAAATAGGGGAATGTTATTTGGTACAGGTCCTACTTTAATTCTTTGCTTATTAATTTAGATAAATTATTTAAATAAGCCTTTACTTTTGTTCTTACTATCTGTGCTTATTAATTTATCCTAAGTCTTAAAATAAGCCTAACTCTATTCTATTTCTTATTATAACCTACATTATAATCATGCTTATTACTTAACCCAAGGTCTAAGTGTGAAAATAAGCTTCTTTCATCTTATATTCTTTTAGTTATAATTCTAAGTTATAACTAGGCCAATTATCTTTAATTAGTCCAATTCTAACATCAATATCATAATTAGGCTCAATTTCAGTCTTAATCCCATTTTTATTACAGTCTTTACAATTTACATCTTATCTTTCATTATTTTAGTATTCTTATAATTTCAATCAGTATTCGCGTTTAACTATTCTAATCCATACGCGAAGAAGAAGGAGAGATAAAAGAAAACTGAAAATAGAAGAAAATCCAAAGCGTAGGAAAAAGATGTAAATAACGCATAAATAACAGTAAATAAATTAAAATACTGTAAATAAACTGTAAATAAATGGAAAAGCTATAATCAACAGAAATTAACTAAAATTAACTGAAAAGAATAGCTAAGAGAAATAGACTGAAAATAATTCTAAAATCTGTAAATAAACTACTAAAAAGGTTAATCCAAAAATCATAGTAAAACTACAACTATTTGAAACCCTATTATTTTAAATTACTTAAAAATCTAAATAATTACAATCACACACCTGTGGTCCTAAGCTCTTCCCTTTTGGTCTTCCCAGATCCACTTGAGGGTATTAAAATATTTTATTTAAAAAGATTCTCTCCTTGGAAAATTATTCCTTTTAGGGTCCTTCCTGAAAAGGTGAACCCAAGAGGAGAAAATCTAGAATGAGAAAAAGTGTTAGGCCTCAGGTCTTATTTATAGGGGTAGAAGTGGATCTCAGACCGTTGGATTTGGAGGTTGAATATGATGCAACCACGTCATAGGCTGAATAGGAGCCGTCGGATGGAAGCACGAAGGGACCAGATGAGGCAAAAGAATGAAAAATATGTGTTTGAAAACCTCTGGTACGAAGAAAATTTTCTTCGTTCCATACCCATAGGCGGGTCGACCGCCCCTCCTCATGGGTCAACCGGTCGGTCGACCCAGGGCATGGTTAGGTCGACCTCTTGGTCGACCTTGCCCAATATTTTTTTTTCTTGTTTATTTTGTTTCAAGCTCATATTAGCTTAGATTCTGACGTTCAATATATGGAAATTGACCAAAAAATTACCACGGAAACAATGGTGCAACTCCCGTGGCTCGATTTTGATAATTTCACAAATTTATTTTATTATTTCATTAATTAACGAATTAATTATTATGGGTTAAATTTCGGGTTGTTACATTCTCCCCTCCTTAAGGGATTTCGTCCCTGAAATCTATAAGGATAAAAGAATGAACTAAATGTTTTCGTCCAAGTTCCACAACCGACTACTCAATCACCAACCCATCTATTGTCCTTAATTTTTTCTAACACAATTTATGATACTTATGCAATTAGTGTAGTGTCAATGTCCCTAACAAATGCAAAAGATTAGGCGGTCCACTGATTCAGTTGACCTCCTTTTATGCAATCATGTATGTGCTATGTATCCAAATGAATGCAAAAATTCCTAATGATAACTGATAATTCTATATGCATGCTACAATCATCATCCAAATGCAATAACCATGTGATAAACATCCACTTATAGCAACCATGAAAATGAAGAAAAATGTAAATGCACACACATCCATATGCATATGCTCTAATGTCCTAGTTAGGCCGATCCCTAAGAGATAATGAAACACCCCACACCCCTTAATATACCCAAAAGGACATATCAAAAGGCATGGTGCGTTGTAGGTATAAATAAAACTAACAGAGACTAAGATTCACAAGACGAAAATGGGTAAAAACAGCAGAAACTTAAATTATAACTTATTTAAATTAAAACTTTCATAATTGCTTCATAAATAAGTCGAATACCAAGTACAACATCCATATCTCAAAACCCATCATGTCTTATGAAATAAAAATTCATAGTCTCAAAAATCAGAGTACATAATATCGCTCAAAATAAGCCAGTACATAGAAAGAAAAAAAGCTGAAAGAAAAGAAATACATGGTAGCAAACTCCTTCAAGAAATCTCCAAGAAACTGTAGTCTACTGTCCTCTCCCTTGATTGCCTAAGGGGGGGAAAGGGGAAATAGAGGAGTGGGTCAGACTAAAAGTCTGGTGAATGATAGTAATTACTAGAGTCTTTAAGAAAGATAAAAGTAATAGACTCTACAACAGTTCTAGCATAAATAAGGAGGAAACAAAGGAAATAGGAAAGAGATAAACTGGAAATAAATACGATTTAACTATAAGATAGGTTAGCTTTGATTGTTTGCACTTGTCCTTGATTTCTGCTTTGGTTAGGCTGAATTCCTAATCCTATAATTAGGAAGTAATCCTAATTCTACCCTTTTTGATCGGCCTGCTACTCCATAAACCTTTCTATAGACCAGCCGCTATATAACTCCCTACACAGCAACCAATGGTATCTACGGAAGATGCACAGAGCAACTACTATGGATCCAGACGACATATATAGACATCTTCTAATATCTAACTTACTCTTTTCTTTTCAAAAAAACTCATTTTGAAAACTGTTTTAATATATCCATAGCTAGAAAACATTTTCTTATACTTATTTAAAAAATAAATGTATTTTACAAATCACTTTCATTTCTACTCGTAGAGATTATCTTTTAAAATTCATTTTTATTTGGGTTTAAAACCGATGTTGCGTAAAACACTGTTACTACAACCCAAAAATATACTACTGTATGAATTTAATTAAAATAAATACTAATAAACCTCACATATTAAGTAAAAACATTTCCTTTGGGAGTTACCTACTATAACGGTAGCGTTATAGTCTATGCTCCCTTTATTTTCACGAAAATATCTATCACAACAATAAATGCTGTAATCTACGTTTCCGATACTTAAGACTTTTTAGGTTTTTATATTTAAAATTTTTGTTTACTTACAAAAAAACTAGTGAACTATATACGTTCTGTAATTATTCGAAAATAATTTCACTTTTAACAAAATTTATTTCATATAAAAACCAATTTAAATTTCTTACCGTATTCCCAAAAACTCAGTATTTACTTTTAAAAATATTGACAATTCTTATTTTCAATTCTAATAATTTCATTTTATTGGGTTAGACATAAAGTGGATTTTCCTACTTAGTATCCCAAGAGTATCCTTTCCAAACCTTGGAAATCTCATTTCCTTACTTAAAGTCTTATATTCTTTTTCCTCTTGTATGCCTATATTTATCTTATGGCATTACCGTTAAATCCACTTTTCTGAGACAATTTTAATTTTTGCAATTATCTACACATTGCTTTTCTCCTTTTCTATGATACATCTCCAATCTTTTCCTACCACTCTTTGGATTTTCACAATCCGAACCTAAATGTACAAAATCGTTTCTCAAACTCTTTCCATGCGTAGACCTTCTCTGTGCCCCAAGAAACATGCTTCCTTATGCCAAAAGTGATACTTCAAGAACTTTGATTTTAATTGAAGAATGCGAGGTGTAGAAAGAACCTCCTCTATACTCTTGGAAAACACAAAAATGTCATCCACGAATACCACCACAACTTATTTAGGACGCCTCTAAAAACACGGCTCATCAAATCTACGAAATAGGCTAGGGCATTGGTTAGCCCAAAAGGCATACAAGCACTCAAAGAATCTATCAGGTGTCCTAAATGCGGTCTTATCAATGCTGTTATCAGCGACCCTAAGCTAACGAAATCCAGTGGCTAAATGAATACTACAGAGCCAACTAACTGTTCAAAAGGTCATCTATCCTAGGGAGTGGATATCGGTTCTTCTTCATGAGCTTATTCAATTCTCTATAGTCTAAGCAAAGTCGAAGGGAACCATCCGCCTTAGTAGCAAAGACGACTGGCGCTCCCTACTTCGATATGCTCCTTCTTATAAATCCTTTCTCCAAAAGCTCACGGATCTGCTTGCTCAATTCCTTCCTCTCCCTAGGTGCCATGTGCCTCATGGGTAATGCTACTGGCTTAGCATTATCAGTCAAATAAATCTTGAAGTCAATCTCTCTCTCTTAGGGGGTAGTCCCCTAACCTCCTCAAAGACGTCTAGAAAATCTATGACGACAGGAACCGAATCTAACTCTAATGATGATGAATCGAGGGAATAAAAGAAGTTCAACATAACTGACCCTTGCGGGTTGTAAGAAACCTTGAGAGTCCTACCACTGGATGTCTCTAGTAACGACTCTCCTCTCGCAGTCTAATATAGCTCCATATGCGGATAGCCAATCCATTCCCAAAAATCATCCCATACCCCGAAAATCCCAAAACATTGGCATCGCAGTCAAATTCTGTGCCTAAAATAAAAATCTTCAAACCCCTACAAACCATAGACAAGTGTGTCGATCCTCCTATGGGGTTTGAAACAACAATGGTGTCTAATACTAAAGATGTCTAAGTGCAAACAATCTACTAGAGAACTATAGATGAAAAAGTGTAATGCTCCAGAATCGAATAGAGTGCGAATGGGAAAATCAGAAATGAAAATCAAATTTTCCTACCTTGATTTGGTCTGCTGTTGGGAGGTGCTATATCCAAAGTCTGAATCTGTGCTGCAGGTGCGCTCATTGTCTGCCTCGTTTTCTGAGGACAAATCCTACTAAAGTGACCAAGCTGTCCACAATTGAAACATCTTCCCTTCATTCCTGCCTTCTTACAGTCTTTTGCGTAATGACCGGTCATTCTACAACGCTTACATCTCCCACTTTTCTTGATTCGCTTTTGAGGTCCTCCCTCCTTCCTCTTGTCCTTACCTTATCCTTCTCAAGCTCTCCCTTCAGCTGCCAAGATGTAGGTTGATCACTCTGTCGGTCCTCCAAACCTAACCGACTAAACCTTTGCTCCATATTCTCCAACCTAGCTCGCGTCTCCTCCGAATTCTATGTGCCAGAAAAAGTTCTGCCTTCTATACTAGTGAAGTCCTTGCATAGCTTAGAAAAGTTGGCTGATGTAGGTGGGTTAAAGGGATTTCCACCTACCGGTGTTGTACTGAGCACTTGCCCTTGCACCTCAGGTGCCGTAACTCTACGGAACCAGTCGGTCATACTATGCAAAGAAAAGAAAAACTTAGGCTTGAAAGAATCGAAAGATGGTTGAACAGGACCTTTGAGGGGATTTTTATAAAACCTCTTTTATACTTAAAAACTACTTCTTTTATAAGAGTTTATTTCTGAAAAATACTTCTAATTTGAAGATATGCTACTTAAAAATAGGTTGCTTTTGGAAAAATACTATTTTTAAAATAATTTTTTAGGAATCCTGTAACCTTAGGCTCTGATACCAAATATAACACCCCACACCCCTTAGTATACGCAAAGGGATACACTAAAAGGCATGGAGTGTTATTGGTATAACTAAAACTAGCAGAGACTAAGATTCAAAAGACAAAATAGATAAATAATTACACAGCGGAAGTAATTAAAAACAATAAGTGATTTTAAAAATTAATACTTCATAAATACTTCAGACAAACCACATATGTTCCAAATACCAAATACAATTGTCTTATGAAAATAAAATCTCGGTCTCATCAGAAAAACCAGAGTATAAACACAAACTTTCCCTTAATACAGTGCCGGTACAATAAAAGAACAAAAGGCTGTAAATAAAAAGAAGGAATACATGATAGGGTCTCCAAGTCTCCAAGAAGCTGCGGTCTATTTTCCTTGCCCCTGGTTGCCTACGGGGGGAAAAGGGAAAAAATAGAGGAATGGGTCAGACTAAAAGTCTGGTGAATGATAGTAATTACTAGAATCTTTAAGCAAAGTAAAAGTAATAGACCTTACAACAGTTCTAGTATATATAAAGGAAACAAAGAGAATAGGAAGAAAAAGGAATGAGCTGGAAATAAATACGAATTACTAAATTAACGCAATTGATTAACTTTGATTGTTTGCACTTGTTTTTGATAGCTGCTTAGATTAGGCTGAATTCCTAATACTACCCTTTGATTGGCCTGCTACTCCATAGAATCTATTGTGGACCGGACGCTAAAGCTCCCTACGTGGTAGACATTGGTGCCTACAGAAGGCACACACTAAGCGCTTGGAACTCATAACGATTACTGAGCACCTGAATGGAAGTCGCACACGTGACCGCCACCATGCTCATGTTACCTGTTGTTCCACATATTGGGTCTTCGTATTACCTCAAGCTCTAGCATAAGCATGACCCTCATCTCACTTTAAGATTATGTGAGACACCTCTTCTCACTTCAGGGTTATGTGAGACACCTCATCTCACTTTAGTGTTATGTGAGACACCTCGTTTCACTTCAGGGTTATGTGAAACACCGTGTCCATAGAAATAATAGTAGAAATGTTGTTGGTACTGGCCTGTCATCCAAACAATATCTAGTTGTGCCCCTTCCCAAAATCCCCATGATTTGGACTTCTACTTATTAACCATTTACTACCGTTATTAACATAAGTGTGCCCCTCATCTCACTTCAGGATTATGTGAGACACCTCGTCTCACTTCATGGTTATGTGAGACACCTCATTTCACTTCAGGGTTATGTGAAACACCGTGTCCATAAAAATATGGGAATGTTATTTGGTACAGGTCCTACTTTAATTCTTTGCTTATTAACTTAGATAAATTATTTAAATAAGCCTTTACTTTTGTTCTTACTATCTGTGCTTATTAATTTATCCTAAGTCTTAAAATAAGCATCACTTTGTTCTATTTCTTATATAACCTACGTTATAATCATGCTTATTACTTAACCCATGGTCTAAGTGTAAAAATAAGCTTCTTTCATCTTATATTCTTTTAGTTATAATTCTAAGTTATAACTAGGCCAATTATCTTTAATTAGTCCAATTCTAACATCAATATCATAATTAGGCTCAATTTCAGTCTTAATCCCATTTTTATTACAGTCTTTACAATTTACATCTTATCTTTCGTTATTTCAGTATTCTTATAATTTCAATCAGTATTCGCGTTTAACTATTCTAATCCATACGCGAAGAAGAAGGAGAGATAAAAGAAAACTGAAAATAGAAGAAAATCCAAAGCGTAGGAAAAAGATGTAAATAACGCATAAATAACAGTAAATAAATTAAAATACAGTAAATAGACTGTAAATAAATGGAAAAGATATAATCAACAGAAATAAACTAAATTTAACTGAAAAGAATAGCTGAGAGAAATGGATTGAAAATAATTCTAAAAACTGTAAATAAACTACTAAAAAGGTTCATCGAAAAATCGTAGTAAAACCACAACTATTGGAAACCCTATTATTTTAAATTACTTAAAACTCTAAATAATTACAGTCACTCACCTGTGGTCCTAAGCTCTTCCCTTTTGGTCTTCCCAGATCCACTTGAGGGTATTAAAATATTTTATTTAAAAAGATTCTCTCCTTGGAAAATTATTCCTTTTAGGGTCCTTCTTGAAAAGATGAACCCAAGCGGAGAAAATCTAGAATGAGAAAACGTGTTAGGCCTCGGGTCTTATTTATAGGGGTAGAAGTGGATCTCAGACCGTTGGATTTGAAGATTGAATATGATGCAACCACGTCATAGTCTGAATAGGAGCCGTCGGATGGAAGCACGAAGGGACCAAATGAGGCAAAAGAATGAAAATACGTGTTTGAAAACCTCTAGAACGAAGAAAATTTTCTTTGTTCCATACCCGTAGGTGGGTCGACCGCCCCTCCTCCTGGGTCGACCAGCCGGTCGACCCAGGGCATGGTTAGGTCGACCTAGCCCAATTTTTTTTTTCTTATTTATTTTGTTTCTAGCTCATATTAGCTCGAATTCTGACGTTTTATATATGGAAATTGACCAGAAAATTACCACGGACACAACAGTGCAACTACCATGGCTCGATTTTGACAATTCACAAAGTTATTTTATTAATTAACGAATTAATTATTATGGGTTAAATTTCGGGTTGTTACATTCTCCCCTCCTTAAGGGATTTCGTCCCCGAAATCTCTAAGGATAAAAGAATGAACTAAATGTTTTCATCCAAGTTCTACAACCAACTACTCAATCATCAACCATTCATCCATTGTCCTTAAGTTTTTCTAACGCAATTTATGATACTTATGCAATTAGTGTAGTGTCAATGTCCCTAACTAATGCAAAATATTAGGCGGTCCACTGATTCAGTTGACCTCCTTTTATGCAACCAGGTTCGTGCTATGTATCCAAATGAAAACAAAAATTCCTAATGATAACTGATAGTTCTATATGCGTTCTTGAATCATCATCCAAATGCAACAACCATGTGATAAACATCCACTTATAGCAACCATGAAAATGAAGAAAAATGTAAATGTGCAAACATCCATATGCATATGCTCTAGTGTCCTAGTTAGGCCGATCCCTAAGAGATAATGAAACACCCCACACCCCCTTAATATACCCAAAAGGACACATTAAAAGGCGTGGTGCGTTGTAGGTATAAATAAAACTAACAGAGACTAAGATTCATAAGACGAAAATAGGTAAAAACAGTGAAAACTAAAATAATAACTTATTTAAAATAAAACTTTCATAATTGCTTCATAAATAAGTCGAATACCAAATACAACATCCATATCTCAAAACCCATCATGTCTTATGAAATAAAAATTCATAGCCTCAAAAATCAGAGTACATAATATCCCTCATAATAAGTCAATACATAGAAAGAACAAAAGCTGAAAGAAAAGAAATACATAGTAGCAAACTCCTCCAAGAAATCTCCAAGCAACTGTAGTCTACTGTCCTCTCCCTTGATTGCCAAAGGAGGGGGAAAGTGGGAAATAGAGGAGCGGGTCAGACTAAAAGTCTGGTGAATGATAGTAATTACTAGAGTCTTTAAGTAAGATAAAAGTAATAGACTCTACAACAGTTCTAGCATAAATAAGTAGGAAACAAAGGAAATAGGAAAGAGATAAACTGGAAATAAATATGATTTAACTATAAGATAGGTTAGCTTTGATTGTTTGCACTTGTCCTTGATTTCTGCATTGGTTAGGCTGAATTACTAATCCTATAATTAGGAAGTAATCCTAATTCTACCCTTTTTGATCGGCCTGCTACTCCATAGACCTTTCTATGGACCGGCCGCTATATAACTCCCTACACAGCAGCCAATGGTATCTACGGAAGATGCACAGAGCAACTACTGTGGATTCGGACGACATATATAGCTCCCTACGCAGAAGGCAATGGTGTCTACTTAATACACCATACTAAGCGCTTGGAACTCATAGCTATTACTGAGCACACGAATGGAAGTCGCACGCGTAACTGCCACCATGCCCATGCTACCTTTTGCTTATATTATTGGGTCTTCTTATTACCTCCAACGTCCATCATAGCATGCCCCTCATCTCACTTCAGGTTAATGTGAGATCACCGTGTGTCCATAGAAAAATAGGGGAAATGTTGTTGGTACTGGCCCTTCATCCAAACAATATCTAGTTGCGCCCCTTATCCAAATCCCCGTGATTTGGACTTCTATTTGACCAATTACTACCATTCTTAGCATAAGCGTGTCCTAGGGAATGCTATTTGGTACAAGTCCTACTTCCATCTTTACTTATTAACTTAGATAAATTATTTAAATAAGTCTTTATTATCATTTTTACTTTCTACGCTTATTAATTTATCCCAAGCCTTAAAATAAGCCCCATTTTGTTCTTTTTCTTACTATAACCTACGTTATAATCATGCTTATTACTTAACCCAAGGTCTAAGAGTGAAAATAAGCTTATTTCATCTTTTAATTCGTTTAGTTATAATCCTAAGTTATAACTATGCCAATTATCTTTAATTAGTCCAATTCTAATTAATTAGGCGTAATTTTCGTCCAATTCCATCATTTATTATAGTCCAATTTCATTATTTATTACAGTCCAATTCCATTATTTATTACCGTCTTTATAATTTACATCTTATTTTCTTCATTCAATATTCTTACTTTTAAAATCCATATTCGCATTAAATTTATTCTAATCCATACGCGCAAAAAATGGGGATGAAGAGAATAGACGCTTGCATAAAATCCAAAACGTCGAAAAGATGTAAATAAGAAATAAATAACAGTAAATAAACTTAAATACTGTAAATCAACAAAAAAACTATGTTTAACAATAATAAATTATAATTAACTGAAATAATACTAAAATTACTGAAAAGAATACCTGAAAGGAAATAGACTGAAAATAATTAAAAACTGTAAATAATTACTGAAAAAGACTATTCCAAAAATCGTAGTAAAACTACAACTATTGGAAACCCTATTATTTTAAATTACTTAAAGAAATCTTAAAATAATTACAATCACTCACCTATGGTCCTTAGCTCTTCCCTTTAGGCCTTCACGGATCCACTTGGGGTTGTTAAAATATTTTTATTAAAAGGATTATCTCCTTGGAAAATTATTCCTTTTTGGGTCCTTCCTGAAAAGGTGAACCCATGCGGAGAAAATCTAGAATGGGAAAAAATGTTAGGTCTAGGGGTTTATTTATAGGTGTAGAAGTGGATCTCGGACCGTTGGATTTTGAGATTGAATAGGATGCAACCATGTCATAGGCTGAATAGGGGACATCGGATGTAGAAACAGAGGGACCAGATTAATTAAAATGATGCAAAACACGTCACTGATTCGTTCGAATGAATGAATGTTCGTTCGCTCGCTAAAAGCGAAGGCGGGTCGACCGGGCGGTCGACCGCCCCCTTACCCATGTCGACCGGCCGATCGACCTGTATTATATTATTTTTTTTCTTTTCTTTTTATTCTTTTATTTTGTTTATTTTATAACTCGGTCATATTAGCTTGGTTTCTGGCGTTCTACATATGGAAATTGACCAGAAAATTACCAAGGACACATTGGTGCAATTCCCGTGGCTCAATTCTGATAATTTCACAAAGTTATTTTATTATTTAATTAATTAACGAATCAATTATTACGGGTTAAATTTCGGGTTGTTACATTCTCCCCTCCTAAAGGGATTTCATCCCCGAAATCTCTAAGGATAAAAGAATGTACTAAATGTTTTCATCCAATTCTACAACCATCTACTCAATCATCAACCATTCATTCATTGTCGTTAAAAAATTTCTAATGCAATTTTGATACTTACGCAATTACTGTAGTGTAAATGTCCCTAACTAATGCAAAAGATTGGGTGGTCCACTGATTCAGTTGACCTCCTTTTTATGCAATCATGTCCGTGCCATGTAACCAAATGAATGCAAAAATTTCCTAAAGATAACTGATAATCCTATATGCGTGCTACAAACATCATCCAAATGCAACAATTATGTGATAAACATCCATTTATAGCAACCATGGAAATAGTATAAAAATGCGCACACATTCATATGCATATGCTCTAGTGTACTAGTTAGGTCGATCCCTAAGGAATAATAGTGCCTAGTGTACCTATATGCGTCCATAGCATCCACTAGAAAACACTTGCAACCACTAGCATACATCATTCATAACATGTTCTATTAACATGTTTACATCAAATCCTACTATCCATAGGTTAAATCCTAAGTTCTACCCTTCCAAAGGATAATAAAGGAAAGAACCTATTCAAATCTGAAGAAGGAAAAAGGAAATTCTAAAACCTATTACCAAAGAGACATGGATATGAGATATGAATTTTCTCCTAATCAAATTAGTCTTCTCTGAAATCTCTCCAACCATGTCGGAACTAAGAAGCAACCTTTCCGTAGATTCCAAACAACATGAAGATGTTTTACACGGCCTTCCCAAAAAGAGCTTCAAAAGGTGTCGTTCCAATGCTAGCTTGAAAACTACTACCATATGAATCCTACTAAAGAAAGATGTTTTTCCCAAGTTCTTCCAAATCAAGAATACTCACTCCCAACCATGCTTGTCTTACTATCCTACTAATTTCATTTTACTGTTCTTCATGAATCAACATTTCTAGGTTCTTACTAGTGTCCTACTTACTCCACGGGAATTTCTATCATTACTTTTAAAAGTAATCTGTAACGACCCGCTTATTTTGGACCATTCAAATCGACAATAATCCACACATGTCTGACTTGAATAATTCAAAATAACAGATTGTAATAAAAATTTGGCAAAACTTAGAATATACAGTAAATAAATCAATCACAGAATCACAGACACAGAGTAATACAATAATACGCAGCGGAATAGATAAAATAGTAGTTCATGAAGCTACTATATAAACATCAGAGTTAAAATAAAATACAACAGAATATCTCGAAAACAGTGAAGTCTTCAGTACGAATAGATGACCTCTCTGAACAAATCAACTGGAAAGCTGAAAGCTGAATCGATGGTTGGATCTCCAAATGAAGCTCCAAACTCCAAGGTGAGTCTCAATTGCTGTATCACTCGGTCTGACCCGAGCGTAAAGCAAAACACAAAACACTCGAGTCACGATTAACATTCTTATACTAATAAATCCAACTCAAGTGAAATATCAACTGAAATACAAGTAACTTAAAGGTTGTTTGGGATAACCATCCTCTAAGGGTCTGCGGAACTATCTACAAGGTGGAGATATACACTATAACACCGTGGTCATTTCAATTTTATTTATACTTCAAAACCAAAATATCATTTCCATTTCAAATATATCTATTTTCCTAAATAATATATCTAGGTTAAATAATTTAAAAGTAAGGTATTTATAATTTCCTTAAGTCTTACAAATTGCTTCACATCCACCAAAATTCCAAATTCAAATTTATTCAAAGCTCAATTCATCAATTCAATTCAGTTCTAAATATACCATTTAAATTTCAATATATTTCAAAGCCTTAATATTCAACATTTTCGAAGTTAAATTTAACAGTTTCATATAGCTCTTGGTTTAACTTTATTATTATTTAATCAGGGAATATTCACTTAATAAATTCAATATCATTTAACTAGCCTTAAATTTCATTTTTACTAAATATTTCCCTAAATTTATTTAAATAAGAAATATTCTTTAAATTATTTAAATTAAACCCAAGTAAAAATCCTATCTTAAATCTCAATTTCCATAAGTTTCAAATCGGTTTAATTAAATAAAATTCTTTAATGAATACAATTTCACTAAATTCAAATTATTACCAAAATCTATTTTGAAATATAAATTTTATACTTAAACATACTATAAGAATTAAATCCATCTTAATTAAATTAAATATCATTATCAAATCTATATATATCATTACCATTTATATATAATAATTTAAGAATCAACATTTATTAAAACCATATACTTCTTCCCAAATCCATAGGATTTATTTCAAAATATTCATATATATGGACCAACGGTGTCTGTATATATCTATCATATGGTTAAGTGATACAGATATTTATCATTTCAATCCGTAACTTTAAATATATACGGGTAGATATCATTTCGACCCGCAATCCCAAATTCAATTCAAATGAAAATCGCTTGGGTCTATCGTTTCAACCCATAACGATTTTCTCCTATTCTAAAGTCCATTCGGGTATGTATCATTTCAACCCATAGTGATTTCTATACTAACAGGGAAATTGCAGAGTGATAACAGATATAGAAATAATATAACAGGCATGATATATCATCAATAACAATATAATATAAACAACGGGATATGGTGTCATATCCCACAAGTGAACAGTTACAGATAATAGCATATATAACAATTTAAATAACTACAACAACATATTTCAATTGTCGTTCAATTGAAATCAAATTTAATAAATAAGAGAACGTTAATCGTGAGTGATTGCTCACCTTTCGAGGCTAGAGAGAGATTCGACGATATAGTGAGTTACGATTCCAGACACGGATTTCAAAGCAAAGCAAGATGGAACGCGAAATGGACGAACATGGCTGATAATCAAGAATTGATAAAATGAATCAGAACTGAATCGATGATGATAAATGACATAAGTGAATTCATATATAACTATATGTATAAAGAAAAGAATCGTATTCTAAATTCAAGCATGTTTAATATTTAAATATATACGTATTTAAAAATCCATTTCTTCAAATTAACACCTATATTAAAATTAATATATATACAAACATTTGGCATTTAACAGTACCTGAATTTGTTTAAACTAGTATATAGCATAGCCCTTGAACAAACCGACTAGTATATATATAATATAATATAAGTACAAAATATATATAAACCCCTTATTTATAAAATCATATATGTAAAAGTCAGGTTGAATTAAATATTTAACTAACAAAATCCACTTTTATATATATACTTATTGAGCAACAAATACTTATATACAGGCTTCGACAAGTCCAAATTATATATACGGAAAGAACATCATCAAAACTATAATTTAAACCAATATATGTTAATATTACGAGAATCTGTTTAAATACAAAGCAGTTTACAAATTTTATCAAACTATATATGTACATATCCAAGTCAAAGTCTATTTACTAACCTATTTATAATATATACGGCTAACCTATATGCATACGTATATAATATATCATAACAATGCCACTAAAATATACGAACCTAACTCATTTATAAAACTTAAAATATGAAGTGACCTATTAACAAATAACTATGCTTTCCTACAACAAAACATCATATATTTTGTTGAATTTACCAAACTCTATATATAACGATGCATAGGCTAATGTAAATACAAGTAACAGATCCTATATAACATACTTTAATGATAATACATATAAACTTACTACATATTTACATTATATATTAGATGTGTAAACTGATATCTATATAAACTTTACATATACATATTACTGTATGGAGATAAACTATAAACAATATACAGGAACTATGAACTTGCATTTATAAATATACTAACCGGTATATTACATATGTATAAACTTATACTCTAAAGTATTAAATAAAATATACAATTACACGTATATATACTAACTCATATATATACTTCTTTGATATATCTAGACTTACACATTTCTGCCTCTCTCTGTATATAACAAAACAAAAACAAAAAAAAGACTATATAATAATATAATACTAACCCTTTATATCAAAACCAAAACACAAACTAACATATATATAGACCAGATCTATATACCTCACGAGAAGAGAAAAAAGAAGAATACTCGGCCGAAGTTTGAAGAGGAGGAGGGAGCACGGCCAGGTGGCCAGAGCACGGATGCAGGGGAGAGATACTTCGGCTGTTTGCGGAGATCTCAGGTGGCGGTGGGCAAAGGGCAGGCGCTGGAAGGCGAATGGCGGCTGGTGGTTGGTGGAGACGAGGCTTGTGGGATTGCTGGAGTGAAGGGGAAGAGAGGAGGGAAGATGAAGGCAGCTCGGCCATGGGGTTCGGTTGGGGCTGGCTCACTGCAAGGGGTGGTGGTTGCCTGGGGTTCAGGTTCCATGGTTTGAGGGCGGAGGGTGTGGGCCGCAGGGCTAATGTGGAGGGATGCTGAAGCTTCGTCTGAGGTGGAGAAAGTGGACGGAGGGGAGAGGAGGCTGCGGTATTGGGCGATGGGTAGAGATGTTTAGAGAAAAAAAAACGAAATTTTGCTGGAGCAAAAGAAGAAATGAGGTGGAGTGGCTCAGGAAAGTGTAGCAGGGGTATTCTCTGCTATAAGTTATACTTAAATTTTGAACGAAGGAAAAGGAAGAGACCCAAGTGAATAAATGAACCGACATGTAATAAATCACTATGGAAGAGCACGGTTGAAGAATGAACATTATTTCTAGCAGTTTTAAAAAGTGAACAGTGAAAGAGGAATATATATACTATTTTTAAATGGATAGAGGAAAGAATACGAAGAGAGAGGGTGAAATGGATTGTATTGACAAATAAAGTAAATAGTAGAGTCAAAGAAATGACAACGGTCACCTATCTTTTTAGCTGAATAATTAAAGCAATTAATGGGTTGATTGAACGGTACGTTTCAAATTTTGAAACCGAAGGAAGAAATAACGTCACAATTTACGGTACCGTTACAATGAACGGTTTATTGCTTCCGTCGCGTACCGGACCTCAAAATGCAGAAATAAATATGCCGTAGTGATCAGCACGACGAGACGATCCAAACGGTATACAAATACTAGTGGTACGATCATCCGATTGAAAGTCGATAATCGGTACCAGAAATGCTGCTATTTTGCCAGAATTAAGATAAATGGAGCAGTAGAAGTCCAAATTTGGAAAAACGAAAGATGACATCTCACTCAGAAGGAGATTTAGAAATTTAATGTATAAAAATATTTAGGTTTGGAAAATATTTTATTACCATCAATTATTAACTGATATAAATTTAAATAAAACTACATAAGAAAATAAACTTCAGTATTATCAAATGAAAATTTACCATTTGCTATATTAAAATAGACGTATTCCAAATATAAAAATTTTATCTCAAAATTCAATTATTTAAAATTTCACAAAATTCAGTTAAATACGTTATTAAACCAATCAAAATTTATGGGTCGTTACACTCTCCCCCACTCAAAACTTTTCGTCCCCGAAAAGGAAGAAGGTAGGAGAATAGAAACAACCAGAAAGAAAAATAGATTGAAGACCAGGATAAACAATTAATTTAAAATTATATAAATTTTACTTGAAATATTCATTTTAAAGCTTCATTTGCAGTTCTGTTATCTTTGATACTTTAAATCTTGTCAAAACCCATTTGTAAAATTACTTGCTTTCTTTATAAATACCATTTATATGTTTAAATAACACCTTTATAAAGATATGAAAACTATTTGAAAACAATCATTTACATTATTACTTATATTTACAAAGAGGTTATTGAAAACATTCAATCCATAATTCATAAAAAAAAAATTTCTAAAGATACTTTTCAAATATTATTAATGAATCAATAATCATTTACCTTAAATATGTTTTATTTAATTAATAACTTCTAAAATATTTATAACATTAAAATTTTCTATTAAACCATATAGTATATAAATAAACAATATTTAAAAGGATATAGTCAACGAGGAAAAGAAGGAGGATTTGGAAAAACAGAATATAGATGCATAAATAAAGCTGAGCAGATAAGGCAGATTCAAAAGAATAGCATCGGGCACAAATAAATAATTCAAACCATAAGAATTTCAATTTCAAATATTAATACAAAATTTCTTTGTTGGAAATACTTTTATAATAAAATACCTTTATAGTCGAAACAAATTTCCTTTCGAAAATATTTTTATAACTCGATGTCTTAACAAGTTTATCCTCGTTCCTGTAGACTCTGGCAGTGCGTTGATCAGGCGCAAAGCTAGAATTCTCCAAGTACTTAGTAGACTTGTTTCAACACCCAGTGAAAATACTGGAAAAACTTTTAAAAACATATATGGAAAGTACAATCCAAACAAAAAACAAACAAAACCTTTGTCTAACCATGGTTCGCAGATACACAATGGTTACGCCTGGATCCCCCAAGAAACAATCCATATCCATAAGTTTTCTCAGCCCTACGAGTTACGCCATGATGACTAGTAGAATGCAGGATACACAATGGTTACGCCTGGGTCCCCCAGGAAACAATCCGTACCCCCAGGCAAGACTCAGCCAAGCAGTTGCGCTACTATTCGCGACCTACATAGATGCAGGATACACAATGATTACGCCTGGATCCCCCAGGAAACAATCTGTACCCCTAGACAAGACTCAGCCAGGCAGTTGCGCTATGCATCCGCGCTCGTAAGACCATGGGTAACGCCATGGAATTCGAAGGACACTCGAGTATCATATCCGGAAAACCAAAAATCATAGAAATATCGATAGAATGAATCCAAGATGTGGCCACAAATCGGATATCAAGCAGAAGGCACTTTCCATATCTTTACTTCGAAAATATGTATCATATAGTACCTTTTCAAATCACTTTCAAATATCGTACTTATATAAAATCCATTATATATAAGATTTAATTTTCAAATCAAATACTTTTCCAAAATCAAAAGTATATCAAATCATACTTATATAGACTTCAATTATAAAAGATTTCATTTTTCAAATTGAGTACCTTTTCAAATCCATAGTTTTCGAATCAACATCATACTTATACAAACCAAATTTTTATATAAGTTCGATAACTCCCAAATCAAGTATTTAGTAACATAAGGTTCTCAAATTTAAATTTTGTTTCAATATCAGTTCAGTTTCAAAATCATATACAATTCCACCAAAATTATTTCTTCTCAAATTAAATATCTTCAGTTCCAAAGTTTCCAAAATAATAAATTTAGAAAATAAATCCAAATTTCTAAATCAATATCATTTAAGTCAACCAATTCATTTCCGAAATCAATGGTTTTCAAAATCAATCTTATATTTACATAGGGTCCATCTTATATCAGGATCAAATTTTACAAAATAAATTTTCGCTGTATGAAGAGCCATATGGGATTGAATATCTTTGCTTTTATGGGTTATATATTTTTGTAATTTAAATTGGAAAATTTCTTTTAGTAAGCAAAGATATTCTAAATCGACAGCTTTCAATTTCAGCGTCAAAATATATCAATGATATTAGAATATAAGATGTACATAAGTCATTATTTCGCAAAAATCACATTTGATCGCTCGCTCGATCACACAAGTTCGCTTTCGAACTAGTATTGTCCATTCGACTTCCCTAATGCGGATTTCGATATGGTTTCTCGACTAGAAGCCATCAGTCTCCTTGCATAGCCATATACTATGATAGAGAATTCTAGAATCGAGCCCAAAATCCATATCAAATATTCGCCATCAAGAATCGAATGAAAAATCCTAACACGAAATGGTGTAATTCACCTCGAACTTGTGTACTCAAACTTGGGTCAAATTAATTATGCGAATAAAACAGCATACGTACAACTTATATATTTATTCCAACTTGTTAAATATATAGTTTCATAAAGATGTTACTAAGTTAAAACATTTAACTAAACTTTATTCAAAATATTTTGAAGACCAAATTCTTTTCAAGACATTTCAAATCTAAATTTCATATTAGAAAAATTCAAAATAGCCTTATTCATATACTTAACAAAACAGTTTCAACTTATTTAAATCATATTACTTCATATTTAAACATTCGAAACAAATTTATATACTTTATCAAATAATTCATACTTTTCAAAATTTCTTAGCTTTGAAAAGTTAACCTTGATTTGGAAGTGCTCGAACCTTCAAAATAGTTGAAGAAATCATTTTCAAATTCAAGAGTTGGAAATCAGCAAAAAATCAGTAAATCAATTTTAATAGATAGGGTTATATCAAATCCGAAACTCGAGGAATGAACACCGGTTTACTTCAAATCATTTCAAATATATATATACATATATCTTTCGAATATCAAATCTTGCTTCGGAATTTGAAATCAAAATTGGTTTCGCAAAATCACTCGTGTAGCAATGCTACTAGAGTGGCCTCTCCCCCACTCTGAAACTCGAAAATCAATGTCGATGATGCGTGCACTCATCACCGAAATTATTTTCCAGCGACATAAGTGAGTTCTGGACTTCTATTTTCTCAAACTTCTTTTGAAATTTCTTCGAAACTCATTAAAATCATTTGAACATTTCTTATCCGGAAAAATACTTTCAAATCGTATTATCGTATATTTTCAAAATCTCAAAACTAATTTCAAAATACCGGAGTTCAATTCTCGACTTTCAAATTTTAAAATCCTTCAGTTATAAATCATTTTTAGATAAATCAAATTTCTTATATAATTTTCCAAAATTACAAATCCTTTCGAAACCTCAAATTCTTATTTTAAAAAGGGTATTAAATCTTTATAGAAAACATTTCACTTTTATATATAGAATATAATCATACTTATCAAAATAATAATTTCGATTTAGAAAACAATTTCTAGAATACAAACAAACCCGATTTTCAAAGGATGATTTAAGAATGGATTTCAAACAAAGATAGAGATTCAAATTAGAGGAACTCTTAATCAAATATAATTATGATTCGAAGATAGCTCGAACGAAGATGAGATAATTAAATTTCAAAATAGAAGATGAATATACTTATATAAATCGCGGATGACCCTAGGGTCAACCGTGACTTCAGGAACAAGATCGATGCAGACTTCAAAGAAAAATCAACATTCGATCGCAAGAGATAGCGGCATCTAAACCAAAGATATAGAAATCTTCGGTGAATCAATGCCAATTATGAAGGAGTTTCACCCCTTCATAGATCATTCAAAGATTAGTGGGATCCTATTCTTATAGAGATCATTCGAAGTGGAGTTATGGGATACTCCAGAATCAAAAGAATACAAATAGGGAGAGACAAGAATGAATTTTGGAACCGCAAGAAACGTTCCAAAGTTCAAAGGAAATCGAGTCAAACGGAAGAGATTCAAACTCGAACGAAAGTGATTCTGTAAATAAATTTACTATATATGCTAAGTTTTGCCTAGAGCCAAAGCTCTGATACCAACTGTAACGACCCGCTTATTTTGGACCATTCAAATCGACAATAATCCACACATGTCTGACTTGAATAATTCAAAATAACAGATTGTAATATAAATTTGGCAAAACTCAGAATATACAGTAAATAAATCAATCACAGAATCACAGACACAGAGTAATACAATAATACGCAGCGGAATAGATAAAATAGTAGTTCATGAAGCTACTATATAAACATCAGAGTTAAAATAAAATACAACAGAATATCTCGAATATAGTGAAGTCTTCAGTACGAATAGATGACCTCTCTGAACAAATCAACTGGAAAGCTAAAAGCTGAATCGATGGTTGGATCTCCAAATGAAGCTCCAAACTCCAAGGTGAGTCTCAATTGCTGTATCACTCGGTCTGACCCGAGCGTAAAGCAAAACACAAAACACTCGAGTCAGGATTAACATTCTTATACTAATAAATCCAACTCAAGTGAAATATCAACTGAAATACAAGTAACTTAAAGGTTGTTTGGGATAACCATCTTCTAAGGGTCTGCGGAACTATCTACAAGGTGGAGATATACACTATAACACCGTGGTCATTTCAATTTTATTTATACTTCAAAACCAAAATATCATTTCCATTTCAAATATATCTATTTTCCTAAATAATATATCTAGGTTAAATAATTTAAAAGTAAGGTATTTATAATTTCCTTAAGTCTTACAAATTGCTTCACATCCACCAAAATTCCAAATTCAAATTTATTCAAAGCTCAATTCATCAATTCAATTCAGTTCTAAATATACCATTTAAATTTCAATATATTTCAAAGCCTTAATATTCAACATTTTCGAAGTTAAATTTAACAGTTTCATATAGCTCTTGGTTTAACTTTATTATTATTTAATCAGGGAATATTCACTTAATAAATTCAATATCATTTAACTAGCCTTAAATTTCATTTTTACTAAATATTTCCCTAAATTTATTTAAATAAGAAATATTCTTTAAATTATTTAAATTAAACCCAAGTAAAAATCCTATCTTAAATCTCAATTTCCATAAGTTTCAAATCGGTTTAATTAAATAAAATTCTTTAATGAATACAATTTCACTAAATTCAAATTATTACCAAAATCTATTTTGAAATATAAATTTTATACTTAAACATACTATAAGAATTAAATCCATCTTAATTAAATTAAATATCATTATCAAATCTATATATATCATTACCATTTATATATAATAATTTAAGAATCAACATTTATTAAAACCATATACTTCTTCCCAAATCCATAGGATTTATTTCAAAATATTCATATATATGGACCAACGGTGTCTGTATATATCTATCATATGGTTAAGTGATACAGATATTTATCATTTCAATCCGTAACTTTAAATATATACGGGTAGATATCATTTCGACCCGCAATCCCTAATTCAATTCAAATGAAAATCGCTTGGGTCTATCGTTTCAACCCATAACGATTTTCTCCTATTCTAAAGTCCATTCGGGTATGTATCATTTCAACCCATAGTGATTTCTATACTAACAGGGAACTTGCAGAGTGATAACAGATATAGAAATAATATAACAGGCATGATATATCATCAATAACAATATAATATAAACAACGGGATATGGTGTCATATCCCACAAGTGAACAGTTACAGATAATAGCATATATAACAATTTAAATAACTACAACAACATATTTCAATTGTCGTTCAATTGAAATCAAATTTAATAAATAAGAGAACGTTAATCGTGAGTGATTGCTCACCTTTCGAGGCTAGAGAGAGATTCGACGATATAGTGAGTTACGATTCCAGACATGGATTTCAAAGCAAAGCAAGATCGAACGCGAAATGGACGAACAAGGCTGATAATCAAGAATTGATAAACTGAATCAGAACTGAATCAATGATGATAAATGACATAAGTGAATTCATATATAACTATATGTATAAAGAAAAGAATCGTACTAAATTCAAGCATGTTTAATATTTAAATATATACGTATTTAAAAATCCATTTCTTCAAATTAACACCTATATTAAAATTAATATATATACAAACATCTGGCATTTAACAGTACCTGAATTTGTTTAAACTAGTATATAGCATAGCCCTTGAACAAACCGACTAGTATATATATATAATATAATATAAGTACAAAATATATATAAACACCCTTATTTATAAAATCATATATGTAAAAGTCAGGTTGAATTAAATATTTAACTAACAAAATCCACTTTTATATATATACTTATTGAGCAACAAATACTTATATACAGGCTTCGATAAGTCCAAATTATATATACGGAAAGAACATCATCAAAACTATAATTTAAACCAATATATGTTAATATTACGAGAATCTGTTTAAATACAAAGCAGTTTACAAACTTTTTCAAACTATATATGTACATATCCAAGTCAAAGTCTATTTACTAACCTATTTATAATATATACGGCTAACCTATATGCATATGTATATAATATATCAGAACAATGCCACTAAAATATACGAACCTAACTCATTTATACAACTTAAAATATGAAGTGACCTATTAACAAATAACTATGCTTTCCTACAACAAAACATCATATATTTTGTTGAATTTACCAAACTCTATATATAACGATGCATAGGCTAATGTAAATACAAGTAACAGATCCTATATAACATACTTTAATAATAATACATATAAACTTACTACATATTTACATTATATATTAGACATGTAAACTGATATCTATATAAACTTTACATATACATATTATTGTATGGAGATAAACTATAAACAATATACATGAACTATGAACTTGCATTTATAAATATACTAACCGGTCTATTACATATGTATAAACTTATACTCTAAAGTATTAAATAAAATATACAAGTACACGTATATATACTAACTCATATATATATATACTTCTTTGATATATCTAGACTTACACATTTCTGCCTCTCTCTGTATATAACAAAACAAAAACAAAAAAAAGACTATATAATAATATAATACTAACCCTTTATATCAAAACCAGAACACAAACTAACATATATATAGAACAGATCTATATACCTCACGAGAAGAGAAAAAAGAAGAATACTCGGCCGAAGTTTGAAGAGGAGGAGGGAGCACGGCCAGGTGGCCAGAGCACGGATGCAGGGAAGAGATACTTCGGCTGTTTGCGGAGATCTCAGGTGGCGGTGGGCAAAGGGCAGGCGCTGGAAGGCGAACGGCGGCTGGTGGTTGGTGGAGACGAGGCTTGTGGGATTGTTGGAGTGAAGGGGAAGAGAGGAGGGAAGATGAAGGCAGCTCGGCCATGGGGTTCGGTTGGGGCTGGCTCACCGCAAGGGGTGGTGGTTGCCTGGGGTTCGGGTTCCATGGTTTGAGGGCGGAAGGTGTGGGCCGCAGGGCTGATGTGGCGGGATGCTGAAGCTTCATCGGAGGCGGAGAAAGTGGACGGAGGGGAGAGGAGGCTGCGGTATTGGGGGATGGGTAGAGATGTTTAGAGAAAAAAAAACGAAAGTTTGCTGGAGCAAAAGAAGAAATGAGGTGGAGTGGCTCAGGAAAGTGTAGCAGGGGTATTCTCTGCTATAAGTTATACTTAAATTTTGAACGAAGGAAAAGGAAGAGACCCAAGTGAATAAATGAACCGACATGTAATAAATCACTATGGAAGAGCACGGTTGAAGAATGAACATTATTTCTAGCAGTTTTAAAAAGTGAACAGTGAAAGAGGAATATATATATACTATTTTTAAATGGATAGAGGAAAGAATACGAAGAGAGAGGGTGAAATGGATTGTATTGACAAATAAAGTAAATAGTAGAGTCAAAGAAATGACAACAGTCACCTATCTTTTTAGTTGAATAATTAAAGCAATTAATGGGTTGATTGAACGGTACGTTTCAAATTTTGAAACCGAAGGAAGAAATAAAGTCACAATTTACGGTACCATTACAACGAACGGTTTATTGCTTTCGTCGCGTACCGGACCTCAAAATGCAGAAATAAATATGCCATAGAGATCAGCACGACGAAACGATCCAAACGGTATACAGATACTAGTGGTGCGATCATCCGATTGAAAGTCGATAATCGGTACCAGAAATGCTGCTATTTTGCCAGAATTAAGATAAACGGAGTAGTAGAAGTCCAAATTTGGAAAAACAAAAGATGACATCTCACTCAGAAGGAGATTTAGAAATTTACTGTATAAAAATATTTAGGTTTTAAAAATATTTAGGTTTGGAAAATATTTTATTACCATCAATTATTAATTGATATAAATTTAAATAAAACTACATAAGAAAATAAACTTCAGTATTATCAAATGAAAATTTACCATTTGCTATATTAAAATAGACGTATTCCAAATATAAAAATTTTATTTCAAAATTCAATTATTTAAAATTTCACAAAATTCAGTTAAATACGTTATTAAACCAATCCAAATTTATGGGTCGTTACATAATCACTGCTGTAGCCTTGCACTTTTTCCGTTACACATAGGAAATGATTCTTATCTACTTCACATTTAGGAGTTTGGTTCGGTGTTTATAGTTCCATTTTAAAAAGTAAGGTTTCTAAATTTTTAAAACATCAAATCCCAAAACCTTTGTCTTTAAAAGTGTTTTCTTTAAGTTTCTATTAAATTCAAAAATAATAGGTTACTTAAAATCTTATCTTTCTAGACTTGCATCTTCAAAGCTTTTTGAATTTACATTATTTCCCAAACCTAGAGGGAAAAACTTTTAAGTCCAAAACTTATATCTCTCATGCTTTTAAATATTTTTACAGTTTTCTATAAAAATTTGAATTTTCAAATTTTACTTTTATTAAGTTTTTCATTCCAAAAACTTAACTACTTTTTCACCAAACCATTTTCTTTTAAAATATCTTTTAAATATCCTTTATGTGTTTTCAAAACAGTTTCTTATTACACCTAACGGTCTCATATCTTAATGTATTGGAACTACTTTCTCTTAAAAGAAGTTATTAACGCTAAAATCTTCTATGAACCTTTTAAAAGAGAATTTCATGTTTATGTGAAATTACAAGGAACTTATTTTATATTTTTCGAAATAGGCTATACAAAATATGGTGCTTTTCATACCTTGTATATCTCTTTCTTGTATTCCTTGTAGCTTGCACAAAACATTTTTATCGGTTTCAATGAAAATCGTACCATTATTCTTTTCATTCCAATAGATTAAAATATGTTTAAACTATATTCTTCCATGATAAATATTTTCTAATATCTAACTTACAAATTTTCCTTTTAGAAAAATTTATCTTCAAAACCGTTTTAATATTTCCATAACTGCAAAAACACTTCCTTATACTTATTAACAATAAGTGTACTTTACAAACCATTTTGTTTCTATACTTAGAAATTACCTTTTTAAAATACATTTTTATTTGGGTTAAAACGGATGTTGCGTAAAACACCGTTACTACAACCCAAAAAAATTACTAGTGTATGGATTCAATTAAATAAATACCAATAAATCTCATATACATATGTAAAAATATTTCTCTTGAGAGTCACTTACTATAACAATAGGGTTATAGCCTATGCTCCACTTATTTTCTCCGAAAACATTTATTACAACAATAAAAGTTGTAATCTACGTTTTCGATACTTGATACACTATAGGTTTTTATGTCTAAAATCTTTGTTTACTTATAATGAAACTAATGAGTTATTTATATATACTCCATAATTTTTCAAAAAGAATTCCAATTTTTCATTATATAAAAACCAACTTAAATTTCATACCATCCTTCAAAAACCCCATGTTTATTTTCAAAAAGAAAATATTAACAATGAAAATTTTCAACTCCAACAGTTACAAAAAAAAATTTCAACTTTTTAAATTTCAAAATTTTCATTTTATTGGGCTTAGCATAAAGTGGGTCTTCCTACTTACTACCCTCGGAGTACTTTTCCTAAACTAAAGGCATCACCGACAAATCCACTTGTCTGAGACAATTATAATTTCTGCAATTACCTGTTCATGGACTTTCTTCTCTGCTTATCTACTGAATTTCATTGTACATCTCTAACCTCTGCCTACCTCTCTTTGGATTTTCATAATCCCAATCCTAAATGTACAAAACCGTTTCTTAAATCCATATCATGTGTAGACATTCTCTATGCCCCGATAAATGCACTTCAAAAGTGATACATCAAGAGCTCTGCTCTGAACTGACCAACACGAAGCGTACAAAGAACCTCCTTGCCCAAATCCCCATGATTTGGACTTCTACTTATTGACCATTTACTATCGTTATTAACATAAGCGTGCCCCTCGTCTCACTTTAGGATTATGTGAGACACCTCATCTCACTTTATGGTTATGTGAGACACCTCGTTTCACTTCAGGGTTATGTGAAACACCGTGTCCATAGAAATAGGGGAATGTTATTTGGTACAGGTCCGACTTTAATTCTTTGCTTATTAACTTAGATAAATTATTTAAATAAGCCTTTACTTTTGTTCTTACTATATGTGCTTATTAATTTATCCTAAGTCTTAAAATAAGCCTCACTCTGTTCTATTTCTTATTATAACCTACGTTATAATCATGCTTATTACTTAACCCAAGGTCTAAGTGTAAAAATAAGCTTCTTTCATCTTATATTCTTTTTAGTCATAATTCTAAGTTATAACTAGGCCAATTATCTTTAATTAGTCCAATTCTAACATCAATATCATAATTAGGCTCAATTTCAGTCTTAATCCCATTTTTATTACAGTCTTTACAATTTACATTTTATCTTTCGTTATTTCAGTATTCTTATAATTTTAATCCATATTCGCGTTTAATCTATTCTATTCCATACGCGAAGAAGGAGAGATAAAAGAAAACTGAAAATAGAAGAAAATCCAATGAGTAGGAAAAAAGATGTAAATAACGCATAAATAACAGTAAATAAATTAAAATACTGTAAATAAACTGTAAATAAATGGAAAAGCTATAATCAATAGAAATAAACTAAAATTAACTGAAAAGAATAGATAAGAGAAATAGATTGAAAATAATTTTCAAAACTGTAAATAAACTACTAAAAATGTTATTCCAAAAATCGTAGTAAAACTACAACTATTGGAAATCCTATTATTTTAAATTACTTAAAAATTTAAATAATTACAATCACTCACCTGTGGTCCTAAGCTCTTACCTTTTGGTCTTCCCAGATCCACTTGAGGGTATTAAAATATTTTATTTAAAAAGATTCTCTCCTTGGAAAATTATTCCTTTTAGGATCCTTCCTGAAAAGGTGAACCCAAGAGGAGAAAATCTAGAATGAGAAAAAGTGTTAGGCCTCGGGTCTTATTTATAGGGGTAAAAGTGGATCTCAGACCGTTGGATTTGGAGATTGAATATGATGCAACCACGTCATAGGCTGAATAGGAGCCGTCAGATGGAAGCACGAAGGGACCAGATGAGGCTAAAGAATGAAAAATACGTGTTCGGAAACCTCTGGAATAAAGAAAAATTTCTTTGTTCCATACCCTTAGGCGGGTCGACCAGGCGGTCGACCACCCCTCCTCCTAGGTCGACCAGCCGGTCGACCCAGGGCGTGGTTAGGTCGACCTATCCCAATATTTCTTTTCTTTTTTATTTTGTTTCTAGCTTATATTAGTTCGGATTCGGACGTTCTATATATGGAAATTGACTAGAAAATTACCATGGACACAACGGTGCAACTCCCGTGGCTCGATTCTGATAATTTCACAAAGTTATTTTATTATTTCATTAATTAACGAATTAATTATTATGTTTTAAATTTCGAGTTGTTACAACTATGAACCTATTAGTAACTCCAATATCATTTCTTTTATCCTAGTTTTTATGGGCTGACTAGGAACCTATTGACTAATTGTCAATATCTTTCTTTTTTCCTAGTTTTCATGGGCTAACTAGGAACCTATTGACTATCTGTCTATATTGCATTTTCTTATTTGGATATAGTTTTCATGGGCTTACATAAACCTGTCTAACTGACATCTATAATTTTACATAGTTTTCATGGGCTATCCTATTGACTATCTGTCTATATTGCATTTTCTTATCTGAATATAGTTTTCATGGGCTTACTATAAACCTTTCTAACCAACATCTTCAATTTTACATAGTTTTCATGGGCTAACTATGAACCTATTGGCCCTTGCCAATATCATTTTCCATACACTGTTTTCATGGGCTTATTGTTAACCTATTGGCCCCTGCCAATATCTTTTATTTATATCCACTACTAGGTCAACCTAACTGGTTATTCTACCTTTTTCCAAAGTACAATTTTGGATTTATTATAAAGTGAATATATATATATACATACATGGAGAGGCAAACGATATAACTTGGTTAATTCTTTTAACCCATTAAGACTTCTTCATTAATTCCATTTCAAAATACTTTGTTTGTTAATATGCCATGGTTTTGCTTTTAAATGAGATTGGGTTATTTGTTTTGAAAACTATACTTTCGAAATCTTCGAAACCTTGATTTTGACCTTACTGGATAGCCTCCTTTGAAAGTGTATATCTCTTTTCAAAACTTTAGGCTTCTGCCTTTAAAAACACTTTATTCTTTCGAAACCTTTTGAATATGATAAAGTGTTACTTATTCATTTTTAGAAGCATAGCTTCGAAACCATTGGAAGTATCTCTTCCTAAAGCATTGAAAGTCCCCCCTTTCGACATCATTGGGTTTATCTTTAAAAATATCATTTGGGTCCAAGAAAATATATAAATTGTAACGACCCGGAATTTTGGTCGTTAATTTTGAACATTTAATTTATTTTAAGTGTTGAATTTGAATTATAAATTGATTTTGAATATGGAAGAGTCGGTGAAATGGTTTATAATTTCAAATATAGATTAATTTGATTTGGTAAATAATAAAATTAATAATTGGAAATTGGGACAATACGGGAATCTGAGAATAAACGGGGGTGAAAATGATTTCTAAAATTGATTTAAATTCTATCTGGATTAGAATTATAATATTGGACTTGTGAATGGAATTAAAGTCGATAAGTTTAAAATTGGGAATTTATATATTAATTTAATAGTGAAAATTTAATATACAGAAATAGTGTAAATAATCAAATTTTGATTTAATATGAACCGAAATGATTTTTAATACGAATATAAATTCTATTTGAATTATAATGAAGTTAGGAAATTTTAAATTTTAAATTTCAAGCAATTTCGACGATTTTGGAAAATCACTCGATTTAATCGACGAGTTAAAATAGCCTTCCGGGGCACGATCTCCAAATTCGACGAAACCAATTCCATTAGATCTGTAATAGTGTATTATTATCATATTTTAAATTTCATAGCGTTTGAAGTTACCGTTTGGTCGTACGGGATGTAAACGCATTGAAATAAATATCAAAAATTTAATATTTAAATTCGATTCAAAAAGCTATCTTCAACATACGATAAAATTAGCCTCCGAAACATGTTCCATTGTGTTCAAAATATGGGTAAAACATTGTAAACGCCAGGCGGCACGCTTCGTTTGGAGTTCGTTTGAAAAGGGCATGTTAATTGGAAATAATATTAAAATAATATAAATGCATATATATATATATATGAGTGAAACAGTAAAACCCAAGCGAAGGTTACGCAGCCGCCTCTAATGCATTCAATGGCCGAAACCTTTCCACCTTTCTTCCCTCCGATCTTCAAATCCACTCATTAATTTCAAAAACTCTTTATTAGAAAATATTCGAACATCGCAAGCTCGTCAAATTCAACGGTAGAGATCGTATCTCAAGTTGCGTGGAGGGGGATATCGGGCTGAGTTCGTCAGGGGTTCGTGCGCATTTTTAGAGGGAAAGGGAGCGCCGGGCTTGGCGTGGCTTCAGGCGTCGGGCCAGGTGGTGGAGGCGCTTCGTTTGGCAGGGGTCGATCACCCTCCGGCGAGCTAGAGGTGGCGCGGTGAGCCCTGGATGATCGGCGATCTTTTGTGCTGTGCGTATGCGAGTTCGAATGTGAGAAGAAGCGATCATCGGTCTTAATTTCAGATGGTAATCCAACAGCCAGATCTCGTTTGGTTTTAATAAAAAAAAGAAATTTATTATTATAAATTATATTCAAATGTTTAAAAGCTCATATCTTCTCCATACGAGGTCGAAATCGGACGAAATTGGCGGCGCCGGAATCGCAGAGACGAGATCTACGCTGCAAGGCAGATCCGGAGATGTTTGGAGCAAGCGAAAATTTTAGATTAAATCGAACGTGCTCGATTTAATTTAAAATTGGAACGGGGCAACGCTAAACTCAAGGTGAGTTAATCTCACTCAATTTTGGACTGCTAGCATTTAATTTTAAACAATTAAAATTAATAAATGATTGATTGGTTAAATTGATGCATTTTTATCAGTTTGATGTGATATTATATATAGTAGTATATATAAATATTGGTGTGATTGATATTCCCGCATTTATATAGCGGATGAGACCCTATGCGCCCCGCATAATAGCGGATGACCCTATATACCGTGATATTCCACCTCGAAGTGGAATTGGTATTTTTATGTTGTGCTAATATCTGTGGATGCAGGGAAATAGGTTGGAGGGATCCAACTGGATTTCTCAAAATGTTGAATGAAATTGCATATGTGGTGATATATGTTTTTGTTGAAATAATCTATGGCAGGTTATTGTGTGATTTGGATTGGTTGGATGCTGTGTTAGGTTTTAACCTAGATTCTGGTATTTTAAATACCAGTAGTATATGTTAAATTGGAAAAGAAAATTAAAAGGGTTTTGAAGCAAAATGTTTTATAAAGGAATTTTGGGTGAATCAATTGGATAAAATAAATGGTTTTGAAAATGGGTACTTAGCCAACCCGAAATATGGTGAATAGGATTTTGGAATAAAAGTACTAAATAAAGGATTTTTAAATAATAAATCTATAAACGTATTTGTTTAAAAATATAAAGGTTTCAAAATCGGGAATGTGGGCTTATTTTAAAAAGAGGATTTTTAGTTTATTAATTTGATAATTTGTAAAAGTGTTAAAATATTATGGAAAATTAGTTGTTTAATTATTTTAATTGTTTAAACATATTTAATTATTTACCAGTAACCTTATAATGATTTTGAAAGGTTATTATTATTATTTTAGAAACGGTCAGCATTTTGTTTTAAAAGGATAATTATCAATTTTCAATGTGGTTTTGTATAATAACTTTTATTTAAGTATAATTGCCTAGATTTATCTTGAAATTTAATTTAGAACTTATAAGCACTATTTTGTATAGTTTTGAATAAAGAGATTTAATTATTTAAATTTTAATTTAAAAAGAGATTTAATGTTTTCAGTGGATATGAAATCATTGGTTGAATTGATTGGTTATTTGATAGTTAAATAACCGACTATCAAATCTAGACCCAAATATAACTTTGGAAATATCTAAAAGGGATATGGAAATTATATGGTACAGTTACCGCTCGAGGTGATATACTGTACGTATAAACTCGTTCGTTCTTCTAGGACGTTTATAAGGAAATCCGTCCACTAACGGTTAGGAGGTGATCTCCGATCTTATCTTTGTCTGTGTATTTCCTAAAGAATCGGATTTGAGTTTACCAGGAAATAGCGAATGTTGTTTCGAAGAGCTAGGATCGGATTTTTGATCCGAAAACCACTTCGGTCCAACGAGTATGTTTTCGTGATGAAGACAAGAGCTTGGAGTCGAAGATGGAGTAGTGAAGTGCAAGGGCTAATCGCTACTAATCCTGAGGGTGATTCCAAAATGGATGTAGTAGGAATAGTGCCTTCGGTTCCGTTCGGACCGGGAATGGACTTGTATGGATGGATGATATCAGTACATTGTCATTGGAGGACAATGAGCATTCTAAGTGAATATTTCTAAAAAGGTAACGCTTATCCACGAGCCTCATCAACCGGGAATGACTGAAAATCAAGGGAGATGCAGCAAGGCTAAGTGGGTCACACCTAAGTAGGGTATGTCTATCACCTTTCTAGATACCCTCGGATATTATTATTATTACTAAGATTTATGGAAGGATCTCGATAAAGGGTGGTAACACCCGGTGTGATAGCATATTCGGTCTATTCAGGTTAGGAATAGTCTGGTCTTGTGTTGCAGGGGATCGGGAGTGGTCCTCGGTACGGTTTTTCTAGACAGGTACCGTGACAGGTGGTACCCCAGTGCCTAGTCATTCGGTTGGAATCCATTCTCCAATAAGCGCCGTACGGTTTTGATTGTGCCCAACTATGCTGCAACGTGAGATGCAAGCATTTCAGTTATTTGAATAAGTATTTGTATATAGACATTATTATAATATCAGAGGATTTTGATATGAAATGGTTTGGTTATCGTAAGGTAAAAACCCGTCGTGTTCATTTTTGGCGTGGTCTTATGAGATACCTTTGATTTTCAAAAGGATTTTGAAACTTTAATAATTCAAATTGAGTGTGTTTTCTCACGCTGGTTTTCCAGACTGACTCGTGTGTTATTTTATTATAATGCTCGGGTCAGACCGAGTATTTTAGGTTCAGGTTAGGATGTTATGGAGCAGGAGACGAGCTGGAGACTGAGACGTATTCTCGTACTTGATTTATTCCGCTGCTGTGTTTTGTTTGAAATTACCAGCAATTGTGAAGGCAGGTTGTTATGACTGTCCAGGCTGGTAATTATGTACTCTGATGTGAAATATGTATATTACAATTTTGATTTGTGTAAAGAGCTATTGATATTATATATTGTTCTATCCGCTGTGAGATTCTGTTTTTGTTTAGTTTTTCTTCTTCTTCTACCTATTTTCTTTTCCCTCAACAATCTGTCTTTTCGGCACTCGATTGTTCGGCATGTTATACGTTGGGCGTATTTATGTCGATTTTCGGGAGTCGTAAAGGGCGGGTTGTCACATGTAAATCAATTTTAGAAATCATTTTTCACCCCCATTTAGTCTCAGATTCCTGTATTGTCCCAATTTCCAATTATTAATTTTATTATTTACAAAATCAAATTAATCCCTGTATTTGAAATTATAAACCATTTCACTGACTCTTCAATATTCAAAATCAATTTATAATTCAAATTCAACACTTAAAATAAATTAAATGTTCAAAATTAACGACCAATATTCCGGGTCATTACATAAATGAAAGTATCTCTTTTGAAACCATTATTTATCATATAAAAATATTGGGGAATTTTATGATGGGGTCAAAACCATCCCTTTCGACAGAGTCGAAAGCATACCTTTAAAATATTGAAGGATAGTTTTGAAATCCCTTTTGAAACCATTGCCTTCGAAATCCATAACCCTTTAGAAATCATTTAGAAAGCGGTTTAATTTGGCTTTAAAACAAACAGTACCTTTCGACAGCATTGATGACTTCAATACACTCAAAAGGCAAAAGAATCGGTGGCAGGGCTTCGACTAGGTCGGAACCCCTTCTTTCGAGAGCATTGATTTATAATTAAAAGAACTCTTTCGAAACCCCTTTTCTTTTAAAACAAACATGGCAACCCCTTCGAAAGCCATTATAAAACTCCTTTCGAAAACATATGTATCGACTAAGTCAAAAGCTTAGTAAAACAAAGGCAGGTGCTTATCTTTTTAAAACAAACTGAGGTAACGAACCCATCGGAAGCTATGCTTTCGATACCATACCTTTCTCCTTTCTCCAATCCATTATGTGTCACCTAGATGATACCCTGCGTATTGAATTTAGCTTAATGGGGTTTCGAAATAGTTGAAGGCGAAAGGTAAGGGGCAAAAGGTATTCTGAATAGAGTCGAAACCTGTTTTTTGGGTTAAATACTAAATTAAGCAACTATTATAAACTAACCTGCCTACTTGTAAATTTCTTATTGGTTGCCTTAACTTTTCCCATGCTTTTCAAAAATAACCACCTTTTTATTTTGGATAAGTATCGAACCTAAACTTTTATAGATAAAACCTTCCTTTTAATTTACATGTAAATCATTTTGATCTTCTTCTCAAAATAATTTATTTTTTATATCAAGTCACTTAAGAAAAATCCCCAAAAATCATAGAAATTTACTTTGATCATGTTATCAACATATCAAAATTTCAGATCCAAATTCTTAAAATATTTTCTGAATTAAATTATCAACCCAACGTGCTATATCTTTATTCAATAATTCATAATAATCTTTCCATAGCTTGGAAAATTATCAAACTTAAAACCCAACTCTAAAATCATGTTTTGCATAACATAAAAATTTTCCATGGCATTTAAACATCAATATCACATGGTTTTGGTTTAAAACCGTATGAACCATTATTTAAACAATCTTGTTTAAATTTAAACAAACCATAATTCAAGCATATCATCACCAAACATTATATATATGAATTCAAACTTAAATCCAAAACATATATTCAACAAATAGAGATAGCAATCATTATTTATCTTTGATAACGAAAGTGGATTGAGATGAGTTTGATTCCCCTTTTCTTACTTTCTCTTCTTTTTCTTTGAATTTCCACTTCTTCTTTTCTTTTTAATGGCCGGCCTTATCTTCTTTACTTACGTTTTTATTTTTATGAGAAAATAAACATGAGTGTGGTTGGTTTTAAGGGTAAACACACACACACACACACACACACACACACACATATATATATATATATATATATTATACCCTTACATAATTTAATTAGTTTATAAACCGTTCTTTTAAACTCATTCTTATTAACAAGCACGGCCACCTAGATTTATTCAAATCTCAATCCCCTTATCACTTAATATTTTCATTATTCTATTTAATTTATTTAATTAAATATCCTGAATAATGTTATTAAAATTAAAGGTGTTACAACCACCCTGACTATTTTGAAGAAACTCTTTTGTAGGTTAACTAGCCTTACACTAACAAACAAACTGGCAAACAACTATGACGGTGCATGATCCAACATAGTCTCCCTTGGTAAGTAGACGAAGACTAGTCTTGGTGTAACCCTGTCCTTTTCATTGATCGCTTAGTATTGATGATATTCTCAACTTATGATTGTCTTACCTATTGACCTTGGTCCTACATTTATCGCATAGTGCCTGATCCCGCTCACCATCCTATTTAGATTTCCTAGTGCAGTCAAGGCAATGCCCTTTTCTAATACATATTTGAGGCAGACTAAATTTTTATTGGGGGTATTCCTCTATCTATACGCAAGCGTATACTCTCCTTAAGTTTTATGGTTGGATATATCTCACATCAGTATAATGTACACACAACTACTGGTAGCCCATTTTGTTGATCAAGCTTCTATTGTGTAACACTGCCGACTTCACATTCCAACCCATACTAATGACTAATGTCATATCATTTCTCTAATTATACTTTAATTATAATAGTTCATAGTTGTCACAAACGCATATTAGAGGCTACTTACGTATATATCATATATATACTTCCTTCATATTTACTTAATTATCATGCCTCTACAATTTTACGGTTGACCTTAGGTATTTACTTCATTATGCGCTTCTCCTTTTTCTTTACATTAAGTTCATTTATCGTTTTCTTTTTATCATGTTCATAACTCCATTTCCTATTCTTCCGTTTCTATTTCCATGTTATCCCTTTTTATTTCTTCTTGTCTATTTTTCACATTTTCTTCTTTACTTACTTTGAATCTTATTGACATTATACGTCTCAACTGTTTAAGATATTTTTATCGCATTCATATCTTAATATTTAAATTTTGGGTTCTATTGGATCTTAATGTGTTGGAACTACATTTCTATCGTAAGAATGTTAACATAGTAAATTTCCATATCTTATCAAAAGGGAAAGATGTTTGTGCGGTGTTTGCAATTACAAGGAACTATCTTTATAGTTCTTGAAATAGGAATTATAAAATATGGTAAATAGCCCTATTTTATACATCTCTTTCTTTTTAGGTGTATTCTTTGTCGTTTCAAACATCGTGCTTTTATTTATTCAAACTTGATAATAAATATAAATCTACTAGTAACATCCTAAATTCCAACGAAATAAAACATCACTTAACCCCTAAAACCTTAATAAAGTTCATTTTATTTTATATTCTTTTTCTATGTTCAAATACCAATTATCGATTTCATAACAAGTTACTGGGATAACATATGTATGTCGGTTTTCCAGTTTTATCAAATTACTGCTATAATCAATTCCATAATCCATTTCATTAGATCTATTTCACTAAATTCATTACGCGTAAACAATAAATTCATATCTAATCATTACGCACCTACAAATTTAAATCTAATCATTACGCACTTATATCTAATCATTATGAACTTACAAATTTATATCTAATCATTACGCATTTACAGATTTAAACCAAATCATTACATATTTACATATTTAAATCTAATCATTATGCATTACAGATTTAAATCTAATCGTTACATGTTTACTGATTTATAAGTAGGCATAATCGAAATAGATTACTGTGATGTCCCGCCTCCTCGACCCTCAAAAATCGATACTAATACATCCTCGGTATCCACATGCCGCAAATCCAAGTGCCGAAGATGCAGATTATCATGGAGTAAAAGAAAATAAAGATAGAACAAAATCTTACACGAATGGAATAACATATATTATTTCACTATACACACACACACACATATATATCTTTACTGCAGAAATTTTAAATACATTTATCGGAGTTAAACATGGATAGTTATAAATATCTGGCCTTACAAATACAGAATACAATAGTACACAAGTGTGGTGAAAAAGAGGTAATAGTCTACTAAAGAATCTTCTAACTCCATGCTTCGAGCTCTTCCAGATTTCTTCTAACCAACCCTGAGTACGAGGTTGTCCGGAAAAATAGGGCACGCGGAGTTTAAGGGAAGGTAAATAAACTCTTAGTCATTGATGGGACTGGTGTGAGAAACTCAAAAAGCGGATATTTGAAGACAAGGGTATCTCATAAGACCACGCCGCACGTAAACACGGAATGGGTTTTTACCTTATGATAACCAAAATCTTTACTACGCAAAATCTGGTAATATTATTTTTAATGACATTCTTTTGAAAATAGTGTTCAAATAAACTTATGAATCTTAGCTAAAATTGTTAAATTGATTAAATTCCAGCATACTAACTACAAAGTAGGTTCTACAGTCAAATCCGAAGGCACTTATTGGAGAATGAATTTTCATACAATGGCAGGTAAGGAACCACCTTCTGTATAGTACACCTCTAGAGGGATGTACCTGATAGAGTTAGGGGTATGCCCTAGGGGCAATTATGTAATTTGTTACATATATCTCGTTGACCAATCTTGTTCGAAATAAAAGGTATTTTCTTCCTATTATATACTTGATATAATGTGATTATATTAATTAATTAACTTAATTAAAAGTATATTTAATAGAAAAATCCATAAATGGTATATTTTGTCATAATAGTTACAAAGTGTTGTAACCATGAGTAATTTATCACAACGAAACAAATATACCATTTTAAATGTTCCTAGTTAAGATGCATCGAGACTGGATATCGATGTATCCATTGAGACTGGAGTACATAATGCTCTCCAAATGTTGGCCAGTGTATTACTCATGACTGCTGGGAGCACCTAGGGGTTACGTACTAATAGTTATTGGATAACTATGGAATGACTCACTCGATAGTTTTCTGTTGGTTAATATAACTAAGGTCAAATAGAAAATATCGATGTGACTGATTTACACAGCTCTCTCGGCTTGAGAATACTGTGGATCTTCAATATGAATGCTTCGCTTTGATTATAGCCAAATCATGGCATGGCGTCCATCGAGTGACTATAGTTGGGTCGAGTGGAAGTATTGGAAGTGAAGCACTATTCAAGAGAGGATTTGTCTCCTCAGTTATATGCGGTTAGTATCACAGTCAACTCAAGTCAACTCAAAGTCAAAGTATCTGGCCAAAGCATTTCGGTTAATAATAATTGTTATTATTGAACCAAGGTCTTTGTATTTGGACTATAAAGTTGAATGTGGATGAGGTTGGAATTTTGACCATTAACAAATTCCATAAATCCAAAGTGATATAGTTTTGACGAAGAGAATTGGTGTAAACAATGTCACAACCGGGTAACGCTTATTAAACTAAAATTGGATTTTACCGAAGATGAGTAAGTGATAAATTTGGCCATAATGTCACACCACCTGCTAAGTGATGTGTGAACGTTAATATTAGAATAGTTCGATGTTAATCGCTAACAAAATTTACACCCAAGAGTTACACAGCCGAAATGATGAATTCCCTTAAGACCGAACGATTTAATTAGTTTATAATTTATATAAATTAATTAAATTAATTATATTTATGAAATACTAATTATAAAATTTGAATATGATTTGAGAAATAAATAATGTTATATATATTTATAACAGTTATAAATATATCGATCGATATACAATATCGACAAGCGATTAAATTAGATTTAATTGCATAGTATTTTGACTTGGGCTTAGATGGGTTTAAGGCCCATTATTAGTGCTGCAAAATTTCGGTTTTGGGAAAGTCTAGGGGTGACTAAAACATAGGGAGTTGGCTTAGAGATAATGGGTTGAGATCAAGTGAGAATGGGTAAAAAGTTTTTCCTCGTTTCTCTCTAATACAACCCTATATATATATGTATGTATATATATATATATGTATGTATGTATGTATGTATGTATATGTATGTATGTATGTATGTATGTATATGTATCTTTAAAAATAATGACTAACCTATTTTTGGCCGCCATTACCTTCTACATTGCTGGTTAAAACATAGCTCTCAATCCACTCCAAAATTCTCAAATATATTTCAAATTAAAGTAATACTATTCGATAGTTAGAGGTCGGTGATTCTGGACTTGCAATCCGACGAATCAAGAACAGTAAAAGGAAGGGAAGTCATTGCTTCAATATGGATTCAAAGGCATCATTAAATTGGTAATTTTAATTCATATTACAGTAATTAAATTATATTCTATGATCCTATAATGAGAAATTTCATATCTGTTTAAATATATTGCTACTATATGTTTAGTTAGGTGAGATTTGTTTATTATACTATTTGATTTATGTATATACAAATGTTGTTTACTGTACAAAATCAATTTTTGTTATTAATAATTATTTTATATATATTTATTAATAAATTCATATATATATATATATTAGTGTATATTCCTCTCATAATAGCATATATGCATATATAAGATATATATATATATAATTTTAAAAAAAATAGTACACTTATTTATATATAATATGAATTTAAAATTTTGAAAATTAATTATCATACATATATTCATATTTTTAAATTAACATTTATTGTATTATGAATTGTTTATTATATATAAAATAATTATTACATTAAAAATTCAATTTTATATTTCTAAAAAATATTATATCATTTCAGAAACGTATAGAAAAAATTTAGGATTTTTTCAATAAAGTTTATTATTCTTAATAATTAATATTATTTCGGAAAAACTATTTATGATTTATTAAAAATAATAATTTAATTGAAAAGTTCTTCAAAAAGTTTCGTAACCTTTCATTTATGATCCTAGAATTTCTAAAATTTCTAAAATTTCAAAATTTGAATTTTTAGTAATATATTGTTTTATATTAAATAATTATTACCGAAATTAATGTATTTGTTTTTAAAAATAATATTTCAACTTTGAAAAATCTTCAGATTTTTTCTAAGCTCTATTTTATGATCCCAGATTTTTGAAAATTGTAAAATTCGAATTTTCATCAATAGATTATTTTATGTTAATTATTTATGGATGAAAACATTATTTTATTCATAATATATACAAATTAAAATACTAAAATTATTATGTTTGCAAAACTAAGTTAATTTTTAATTATAAATAATTTTTAATAATTGTTCTCACTCTTTCTATATATATATATATATATTTATTTATCTATATATAAATGTTTTATGTTCGTATATTATATATAATATATTTATACATACATACATGTGTGTGTGTGCGTGTGTGTGTTTTGTAACACATATACATGCACATATTTGGACAACATACATGATATACAAAATGAGCTAATATGTCTGTTGCGATGTAAATCCCAACATTTACATATTGGCATATTATACCTTTCATGAATTATTATGTTACACATGCACTCACACATATATGTATATGATACATTTATGTGTAAACTAAATCAAATAAAATTAATTTCATATCTTAATATATTTGAATTTAAATAAAATAAATGATTTTATTTAAATGAAATTTAGAAATATTCTAATTCAGTTAGACTTCATAGGCCCAATAAAGATCCAATAGTGTAAAAATTTGAAATTCACCCATAACTTCCTCTGCGGGTTGGTCTAGTTCCAACAGTACCGAGGATCAATAACTTTTGAAACCTCTGCACCTAGCAAGACCGCCCTACCCGCAGACCTAACTTTATGGCGGATAGAACCGAATATGACTTCACCTCGTTCGTAACCAACCTATCTGAGAGCTTTCTTAGCATACATAACATACTCTACATATATAGAATAACCTAAAAAGGTGATGACCATACCCTAATGGTTGCGAACCATATAACCTCATGGCATGCCATGTTTAAGCCATTTCCGAGCGATGATGCCCGAGGTAACGATTACCTTTCACATAGCACATTCCACTTTGA
The DNA here is from genome assembly GCA_030737815.1 of Allium fistulosum. NCBI lineage: Eukaryota > Viridiplantae > Streptophyta > Magnoliopsida > Asparagales > Amaryllidaceae > Allium > Allium fistulosum. The sequence continues at coordinate 149,393,338 of CM060908.1, forward strand.
ATGCCACACTGCCATTCCATGATCACACAACTGATTTCTACAAACATATAACTCCTAAGCTCGTATGTCTCGGAAAAGGGTGTTAAGCTAAGAGAAGTTGCCTTCTCCACCACCAAACAGATGATACGTGTAATAATCCTGTTGTTAACAACAACATTAATTAAATTTGATTGTGGATAAATAAATTCTAAAATTTTAATTTGTGAGATTTAATTATGAAATTAAATCTAGTTTTGTAAATAGTTGGTTTAATTTATCTTAAATAATCTTAGGATAAAAATTTAGAATTTTATTAGTGTACTTTCCAATTTATATTTAACTTTGAGATTTAATAAATTGGAAGTTTAATAAATATTATTTTGTGAACTTAATTCTTATATTTGGTAATATAAGAATAAATTTGGAGAATAGCGTAAATTTAATTAAATATGAATATTGTTACTTATTGTTTTCAAAATGAGAATTTTAAAATTTATGGTTCAATTATTTTATTGAAATAAAGAGAATAAATTTTATTAGTAAAAGTTATATATATATATATATATATATTTGAATAAGATATTTCAATACTTGTAGAAATAGGAATTTTATCTTGTGAATGGATTTGGTAAATTTTGAGAGATTAGTTTATGTAAAATAAAACATTGTTTAGGATAAGAATAGTGTTTTATAATTTAGCAACACTTCTATTGGTATAAATTTAGTAACACATTTCCTTATTGGATCCCTACCTTACCCTCTTATCCCATTTAGCATAAGTTTGAGAAGTGAAATAAAATATACGTACACTTTCTTCCTCTTCTCATTTTAGTTCCAGAAACTAAAAAACTAAAACATTTAAAGTATAAAACCCTAACTCCTAAATCATCTCAAATCTAGTGCAAATCAAAGGGCTTTGGTCAATACTTGTAGAAATCAAAGCTAGGTAATCTTCTCTACCTTCTAGACCCATAAAATTATGATTTTTATTTTGTTTTTAACCTTAATGTTGCTGGTTGGATTTAGGTTTTTGAGCATTTAGGCGTATTTGAGATTAGCAAAGAGATTGCAAGTTAGTACCAAAGCTTTGGACAAGATTAGCAAACTTTCTTCATCTTTTGAATCAGATGTGAGTTGCAAACTCATATATATATCTCTATTAAGTTTTAATTCTCTGAATTGAGTGATAAATATCACTAAATAGTTGAATGCTTTGAGTAAATTGATTGAATTGTTGAAATTTGCAAATTGGTTGCTGGAATTTATTTGTGAAAACCATTGTAGTAAAACAGCGATATCTCAGTCTAGAATGATCCAAATTCGTTCAATTTTTTTTGTAGAAAGCTCTTTCAATAAGCTACAATTTATCTTTTAATCACTTTCTAAAATTCGGTGGTTTAAAAGTACGAAATTGGGTTTGAAACTGATATACATGCTCTTCTCTGTCCATTTTCTGAGTTGAGACCTAAAACTAAAATCACCGTAACTTTTTAACCGTAAATCCAAATTGTACAAAACTTTTTTTGTTGGAAGTCTGAGACTTTAAGGAACCGTAAATCCAAATTGTACAAAACTTTTTTTGTTGGAAATCTGAGACTTTAAGGAACAACTTTTATATTGTATGCTTTTGAAAATTCTGAAGTTAAATGGGTCGAAATTGTGTTTTAAAACTGAAAATTTGTCGTGACCTGTGATTTGCTGCTATGTTTGTGATGTTGTTTAAATGTGCTTTGAATGTTCGGTCATGATCGTTTTGATATATATATATATATATATATATATATATATATATATATATATTCCATTGGTTTGTTAAGTTATTAATTGTGTTTAGAGATGATATGAAAATCAAACTTTATGGAACTATTGGTCGTTACAATCTTGTGATATGTAATAGTGAATTTCTTGTGCTTTATGGACTTTGAATCATTTTTGATTCAAAGCTTTGGAAATTTATAGATTTAAATCTACCTATTTTGCAAATATATATAAGTGCTTTGTTTTGTATACAAATAATTTGGTAAGGAGAGTTTATTAAAGTTATAAATATTAAACTTGTTTTATAAAATGGTCTAATCACTTTTATAAATGGTTTTATCAAATAGTTATAATTATTTTAAGTATTAATAGTATAAATAGTTATGGCTTTGAAAATATGTTTTGTGAAATACAAACTTAATTTATCTTTAAATAACCTAGTTATTGAGATTTAAAAACATGGTTTTGAAGTATAGCTTAAGTTGTTTTATACTAGTGTATAAATACTAATTTGGACATTTCTAAGAGTAATAAATATGGTTTTAGAGAATAAGTGATTACTTAAATATATATATGGTTTTAAAATATGATTCATGAACAATACAACTTTATGGAAATTTAAGTATCAATATGGTTTCGAAAAATGGATAATCTTAGTTCATAAAATAAATACAATCGGAACAATTTGGAATAACAAATTTTTTTAATAAGTGACAAATTAAATAAATGTTTTAAGAACCTTAATTCTATAATTTGAGGAGTAGTAATAATCGACTTAGTGTTATCGATTGGTTTAAATGCTTTCGAATAATGCTTCGTCGAATATGGTATAACTCATTGAATAGAATGTTTGAGTGGAACTTACTAACCCATTAGCGAATACTCGAATTCCACTAGGTAGTATGGGATGCCTTGCTTAAATTCTTATGATCATATTTGGGAAAGTACTTAACCCTTTAGAGTTATATTATCTTCTGGTGTGCGACAAGTGGTTGCTAGATCCTTAGCAGAATGTAGTTCGGGTTTTCCAGTGGTATCCGTAATAAGTGATATTTACTAGCTTTTAGTAAATACTTGGATTTCACCATACTGTATGGGACGTATTGGTTAAATTCAAGTGATTACCGAAGGTGATAGTATTTGGCACTTTAGAGTTTACTCTCTTTTGGTGTGTGGCAAGTGGCTGCTAGATCCTTAAGAAGTTACTCCTGGATTTCTTTTCGAACATAATAATATAATAATATTAAATAAATGTAGATTTATCGAGTCAGGGTTTCTACGATCACCTTGATCGGTATGGACTATCCTTGAGATCATTCTGTGATTTTGTGTTCCCGGTCTGAGTACGATCCTTGGTATCGGATCGGTTCGAGTGATACCAATTTGTTTGTTTGTTTGCCATTGGTTTTGAGTACAATCATTACGATTGTTTTGGACGATCATTACGATCGGTTTGGATTAAGATCTCTTGGATTTTGGATATTGGATTCTGTTACTATTCTGTGTTTGTGAAATAAATATATGTTCTTGTATCTTGTGTTAGTGAAATAAATATATGTTCTTTTGTCTGGTGATGGATGTTAAGTTAATTCTATTATTCTTTAGACTAGTTCATGTTTGTGACTTGAACTTATAATCCTGTTCTGACTTAATCATTGATATTTGCGTGCTTAGAGATATTCTGTTTTGTTCTGTGAATTCAGTGTTTAGTGAATAATATGTGTTTGTGACTTAAATGTATAACCATGTGCCTTGTGATGAACTCTAAGTTAAATTAATTCACGTGACTCGTTATTTCATGGACATCTGTATTTACTTATACGTTGTTTATTCTTGTGTTATATCATGTTCTCACCCTATTGGACATTTAGAGATAGTCTAACCCGGGTGTTATTTTGTTTGGGTCAGGCCGAGACTTTTCAGGTTACAAGACAAGTTGACCTTTGGATGTTTGGGCTAGCAAGGAGATAAACACTTTTGACCTTTTAGTTTATCTCATTTAGGAAATTTGTGAATATGTTTATAAGATGTACAGTTGAAATTAGAGAATTGTAAAACTGTATAACTATAGAGTTTAGTATTTCATTTTGTAAACTCAAAATTTGTATATGTATAAGTTGAGATTTATTCCGCTATGATCTGCGACTGTTATTTATATGATATATTGTTCTGATTCTGAGAAATCGGTGTGTCTTTTACTTTTATTAATATTGTACACGTCAAATTCAGTTCAGATATTAACTGAAAAGGTATAAATGACGTGTCAGTGTTAGTATAAAGATATATTCACATTCGATCGCCCTTAACAAGCCGTATTTTCCGGATTAGCAAACGACATTACTTGTAATTTTCTTTGCTAATCTGAGCATCGCGATGGGGTTGTTACAATACGTTTATAGCGATCAATCAATGTGATTAGAAATGCAACGTCAAACATTCGTCCATACAGGTTGTCCAGGAATAGGACAAACCGAAGGAACTCTTCAACAACATCCTACCGGGAATCACCCCTAGGGTTAGTAGCGAGCAGGCCTTGCATCAAAGATCAAATGAAGATACTACTGCCATATGTATATGATATGGGAAATTTCCCCTAAGGGTCAGTGACAAGTAGCCCTTCATTCATTTATTATCATTCCAAGTCTTCATTTTGAATATGTAAATTGGTTCGAAGTGGTTTTCGGATATGAATTGCTCAAATCCAACCCCGGTTTCTTCGAACTAATCATCGATAAAATATGTTAAGTAAATGGTGCTTATCATTTGATTAATTACTTTCTCTTTATAAAAAATATCTTCTAGAGATATATATCTTTAAACAATTCTTTCCGGTATATATGGAATCATTAAACCTCACTTATCAAATACTTTGCTAATTTTAAAACCTTTTTAAATCTTGGAGTAATTCCAAATCATTTCACCCTTTGCTTCAGAAAATATCTTCAAATCATTTATCGGAATCTTAACAAAGATTTCCAAATCATAACTTTTAAAATGGGTCAAAAACAATGTTATTTAAGACATCATTTTCTGTAAACCCAAAACAATTAATTTTAAGTAAAAGGATCCATGGAATTAAAATAATTCCAAATCATTTATTTAAATCTTGACAATAGATTTCTTATTTTCAAATTATAACTTTTTAATAGTTTGAAACCATGTTATCTAAGATAGTAAATCCAAATTGTTTGCATTCGAGTAAAATGGATCCATAGAAATTATACTAATTTTACTCGACATCAATTTTCATATTCAACCTTTACTATTTGTCGAATAGCGGTGAAATCACCATTTAAATTCACACGGATAGTATGAGTTCCCACCTCAAAATTTAATACCAAGTATAAGAAGATTATCTCTATTCAATCCAAGTGTTTAGATTTGGAAAATTAAATATTTTATATTTGTCTCATTTTTGACATTTTGACCTTATCTATTCCTCGCCCAGGAAAGAGGCCGGGTGAGCCATGGCATTGGTTGCTCTTGAACATCTCCTTAGTTTAAGCACCTCAGTTTTGGATCTTATGAATAGAAAATTCCAATCTACTCATCGGCTTTTAGAGCCAAAATTAAATCACTTGATTATAACAGTTTTTCTTAAAACCATTTATTTAAACCTTTTAAAATAAATTATAAAACCTTCAAATTATCTTTAAATGCTTAGTTATATATTTAAACACAGTTATAAAATATTTGGGAAAGAACTGTAATGCCCCAGAAATTCATGGAATCTTATTTTAGTTGAATTTTGAAAATATTTGAAATTATTTGTATAGGAATATATGGAGTTAATTATGTGCAAGTATGTGTGCATGTGTGCACGTGCACACTGATATGGCACAAGAAAGAACTCCAGATTTCTTGAATTTAAAACAAGGATTAAAAAGCAATACAAACATGATTTTGCAACATGGATATTTGATTTCTGGAATTATATGGATCATCCCAGAAAATAAGAAAAGTAAGTTTTATTTTAAATCAGTAAACAGATTTTATTTAAAATCCAGAGAAAAAAAAATATACACATATATGTTATAAGGATTTGAAAACCTGTATACATATAGGTGCATATGTTTCTGAAATTAAGAGGAATTAAATAAGCCTAGATAAGATATGTATACAAATATACATTTTTAAGTACTGAAAGGTATATATAAGCAAGTGAAACTATAACACTAAAATGGCAAAAGACGAATTGCAAGCAAAATAATTGCTTTAGGCAGAAAATAGAAAGGAGGATTTTAGAAAATAAACAAGTAAACAATGTCACACAATTATCATGACTTGGTAAGAATATAATATATATATTCTGGAAAAGAAAAAGGGGAGGCATGTCTCACATATGGTCGGGATATTAAAGGTGGAAAATAAACAAATTTGAAATGCAAAATGCATGAGTTTTGGCCAGGGTAGAAATGGGATTTTACAATGATAAAACCCTAGAAAACCTCTCTTATAAACCCAAGTATAAACCAGAAAAAAATCATTTGCTACCCAAAAACATTTAAGAAAACAAAGGAGAAAATATTTACAAGCAGAAAAACAAGTTTTGAAAAGGATTCTTTTCTGAGTTAGCAAGAGAAGCATTTTTCTGTGAGTAATCTCACTAAACCCATGGCATTAAGTCCTGTTATGAGGCAGCCAGATTTATGTTATTTTTCTACATGTTTTTGATTCCATTACTATGGTTTTAATGGATGCTTCAATGGATGTTTTAATGGGTGTTTCTGGATGTTTTGATTGCCTTGATGTTTTGAGTGTTTTGCTCTGTTTGGTTACACCCAGAAAGGTAAAGTATAAAATCATGAAAGTAAATAGAGAATACTTGTAACTGGTTTAGATATGGCATGGAAAACATAGAAACCAAAATGTATATGAGTTGCATTACACTTGTGTAAGTGCTGAGGCTCAAATGAAAGATTCAAGGTTGCAATGGAAATATCCAAAAGTGCTGAACCCTTGATCAAATAGAAAATCCATGAGCCAGAAATCTTGTTTAAGCTAGATCTTGAATTTAGTTCAAACATGGTTGCTTATGAAACAATAATAACCCACATGCCTAGTCTTTATTCCCAGTTGTAATTATTCTCGTATTTTCTTTAAGCCAAAACACTTGAAAATATGATTTTCCCTGGACATGAATGTTAGATTGTTCTTGAGTTATGCTTGTAAACTCTATGTAATGTTTCATGTATACTGGGATTTAGTCACCTAGCTATCTCACGATAGGATTAAACATGAACACTTAGTAAATAAACTAAGGATTGTGAGCCAAGAAGACTGCTGGAATGCTTGTCATATTTGAAGTATGCAAGTTGGCACATGGTTTGTTTAAGCCCTGAGATCTTTGTGCAATATTGTGAATTATTTTATTGCAATGTGTCCCCGTGATTCCTTTATGGCAGATGAGGCTAGGAATTAATTTGGTAAATGCAACCTTAAATTGATGAAGTAGGAACTTGAGTTATTCCTAAGATGGTTGGACTGGAACTATGATAGTTCCTGAGTATTTCTATTTGAAACCTATGTTTGCATGGTTGAATATGTGTATATAATTAGTCATAAACAAGTCAGGCAAATTGATCGAAGATGATATGCCCACTTGAACAAAATATTTATGTCTCACTCATTTACCTAATACCATGGAATTTTTGATTTTACTCATACCAGATCTTGTATCTGACCCTTGTTTGCTTATGGCATCTGGGGTGTCTCATCTAAAATGGGGCAGCCTCTAATGTTCTTTCAGGAAATGCTGGATCTAAATAGGAAGCTGCTGTGGCTAATGAGAGTGATTATATAAGCATGCTAAATTAGAATTAAATAAGAACTTAGAATGAAATATTTGCATGTAATCTGGGAAGTTTTTATAGTTCTGTTTTGGTTGTTATGTAATGATCTTAAAAGTTTGGATTTATTAGTTGTTCTAAATGAATCTAGTGATGTATTAAGTTTGGGATTAATCTGAAGACTTGGTTGAATTTTTGCAAGAAAATATATATTTGGGTATTGTGATGAAAATCTGTAAATGGTATATGCCTGTATTTGAGAAATAGAAATGTATATGTACATACATTGTATTAGATAATTTCAAGTTACTTAAAACTTAAGTTTGAAGGTTAAAAATCTGAGTCTAGCTATAAAAACCTGGAATTATTCTTGTGGATATTTTTAAGTTCATATAAATTAGATATGCATAGGATTTACTGACTTGTTACAAATATTCAAAAGAATATAGTAATTAACTTTAGTCAGAATTGCTAGAATCCAAATCAAGCAGGATACACTTGTTTAACAAAAATATATATACTCTGAATTTAAACAAGATAAACACTTACATCCTCATATGTATGTGTATATTACTAGGGATGCACTGATATATTTATATTGGTAATAAGTTTTGAATCCTGGTTGAATTGTTTGAAAGAAAAGAAAATGACTCTGATAGTTCAAAGGAAGTTTAAATCAAACTTAAAAGTGTAAATGAATGTAGGTGGACATCCAGACACATATAAATTGAATATGCATATGCATGTACATAGAAATCAAATTTAGACGGCAGTCTTAATAATTTAGACGTCTGAGATTAAACTTAGACGTCAGTCATAATAATTTAGACGTCTGAGATCTAATTTAGACGTTTGTCAATAAAAATTTAGATGTCTGAATTTAGTTCAAAATGTTTTCTACTCTCTGTTTAAAATTTAGACACTCTGAGACGTCTGTCATAATAATTTAGACGTCTGAGATCTAATTTAGACGTCTGTCAATAAAAATTTAGATGTTTGAATTTAGTTCAAAATGTTTTCTACTCTCTGTTTAAAATTTAGACACTCTAAGACGTCTGTCATAAAAATTTATATGTCTGAGATCGAATCTAGACGTCTGTCATAGAAATTTAGACGTCTGAACTGCTGATTTTATCTAATTTGCCAATTTTCGAGTAAATTTCCAAGGTTTATCAATTTTTGTCAATCCAACTTATTGTTATTAATTAATATCAACTTTGATAACTATCATGAGATCAAGCAAATACTATGTTAGAGTTAAATAGAATTACCTAGGCAAGATAAATATATATATAAGTGTTAGTATTTGACAAAGTGCACCTATGGCAGTAGAACAAGACTTAGAAAAGAAATAAGTGGCTATGTCAATAGCTTGTATGGCATTTTGATTTATATTTGATTTAAATTCCCTTTGATGAAGTAAAAAAAATCCTTATGAAATTAAGGTAGAAAGAGGAGGGTCATTTCAGTTGGTATCAGAGCACTTGGTTGCACTGATTGCTAAGTATTATAGAAATGTATTTTGTCTGTTTGTTTTGGATGAAATAATTTAGATAAGAAAATAGTAATTATTGAAGTACTCATAATATACTAATACCATTTGCCCAGAACTTAGTTAGCAGACCATGGTAGGAAGAGGATCTCATCACCATGCAGGATCAAGTGCACCACAAATGCTTGATATGCAAGACTTTATGAGGGCTTTAAGGGATGGAATTGGGCATAGGCCTGAGAACCCACATGAAGAACTTTCAAAACTACTGAAGACTTATTCCAATTTGGGAGGCAGGAGTTTTGAAGGAACTGAGAATGTGATGGAAATTCAAGCATGGTTGAGAACACTGGACAGAGTTTTCAATGACATGCAATTGGATGATCAAAGGAAGAGGCAAGTAGCTTCAAGACAACTGAAAGGGGTAGCTTTAAGCTGGTGGGAGGTGATCATAGCTGGAAGAAATAAAAATGAGATCACTTGGAATCAATTCAAGGAGATGTTGGAAGCTAGATTTGTTCCAGCATCAGCCAAAACCCTATTGCTTGAAGAATTCATCAGGCTTAGGCAGGGAACTTTTAATGTGACTGAATATACTCAGAGGTTTGAGAGCTTGTCTAAGTATGGAGCTATGCTTGTAGCTGATGAGGCATCAAAGAATGATAGGTATATTAAGGGTTTAAACCCAGGGCTTAGTAGGGCTATGTTGCCATATGCAGATAAAACTTTTGATCAAATCATTGATCTGGCCTTAAAATTTGAGCAACATGACAAGGAGAGGGAGAAGTATAAGAATTTTAAGAATAATAACAATAAGAAAAATAAGGGAAGGTATCATCCCTATGACAAAAAGAAGGAGGAGACAGAAGGCAAGAAAACCAATGATACTAAGACCACTGAAACAAAGAGAAAAATAACATGTTATCATTGTGGAAAAGAGGGACATATCAAACCAAGGTGCCCAGAATTGAAGGGAGGAGCTTTCAAATGATACCTATGTGGTAAGGAGGGACATATCAAGAGAAACTGCCCTGAGTATAAACAGCAAGGGAAGCTAGCAAGTTTGGAAAGCAGAAGCAAATCCACAGTAGAGGCTAATGCAGAAAACCATGGCCAAGTGGAAGGTACTTTATTTATTTGTACCCTACCCATATCAGTAGTGTATGATACAGGGGCAACACATTCTCTGATTTCCCATGAGTTAGTTGCATTGCTTAAATTAAATTGCATACTGGTTGAAACCCCTTTGTTAGTGCAAAGCCCATTGGGAAGTTCTAGTGTTTTAAACATGATGTGTGTGGATGTAGAATTAAACATAGGAGGAAATGTTTTTATTTCCAATTTATATGTTTTAAATTACCCAAATATAGGTGTTATATTGGGTGTAGACTGGTTAAGACAATACAAAGCCATAATTAATTTAGACTCATCCACCATATCATTACAAAATTCTAGAGGTCAAAGAATCACAATTTTGTGTGAAATAACCAAGGAAAGAAAATTATATCACTTGATTGACTTAAGTAAGGATTCCAGTGAGCCTTCTATTGAAAAAATCCCCATAATTAACAAATACTTAGATGTGTTTGGAGAAGTTGAGGGTGTTCCACACCACAGACCAGTGGAATTTCAGATTAATCTGATACCAGGAGCAAGTCCAATTATTAAGAAACCCACTAGGATGGGGCCAAGTGAGTTGAAGGAATTGAAGAAACAGTTAGAAGAGTTGGAAAGCAAAGGATTTATAAGACCAAGTAATTCATGCTGGGGTGCTCCAGTAGTATTTGTAAGGAAACATGATGGTACTTTAAGAATGTGCATAGATTACAGGGAGCTAAACAAAGTCACTATCAAAAACAAGTACCCCTTACCTAGAATTGATGATCTTTTTGATCAACTTAGTGGAGCAAAAATATTTTCTAGGTTAGACTTGGCATCTGGATTCCATCAGATGAAGGTTGAGGACTCAAGTGTTAAGTACACAGCCTTTAACACTAGGTATGGTTTATATGAGTTTCTTGTCATGCCATTTGGGTTGACAAATGCTCCATCATACTTTGTAGACTTGATGAATAGGATATTCAGGGATTATTTAGACAAGTTTGTTTTGATTTTTATTGATGATATTTTGATCTATTCTAAAACAGTAGAGGAACATGAAAATCACTTACACCTTGTTTTGTCTTGATTAAGAGAAAAAGATTTAAAAGCAAAATTTTCTAAGTGTGCATTTTGGAAAGAAGAAGTGCATTTCCTTGGGCATGTTATATCTGCCAAAGGCATTTCTGTAAATCCCAATAAAATTGTGGCAATCCAAGCATGGAAAAGGCCAAGCACAGTGGGAGAAGTTAGGTCATTTATGGGAATGGCAGGGTATTATAGGAGGTTTATAAAAGATTTTTCTAAGATGTCATCACCTCTTACCAACCTAACTAGAAAGAACCAACCCTTTATATGGACTGAGAAATGTGAACAAGCCTTTAGTAGAATCAAGGAGGCCTTAGTCAATGCACCAGTATTGAAAGTACCAGAAGGAAATGAGGATTTGATTGTGTATACTGATGCAAGTGGTTTTGGGCTAGGAGCTGTATTGATGCAGCAAGATCAAGTTATAGCCTATGCATCAAGACAATTGAAGCCACATGAATCAAAGTATGCAACCCATGATCTTGAGTTGGCAGTAGTGGTATATGCACTAAAGCTCTGGAGACATTATCTTCTAGGTGCTAAGTTTATTTTGTACACAGACCATACGGCATTGAAATATCTCTTTTCACAAAAAGATTTGAATATGAGGCAACATAGATGGGTTGAGTTTCTAGCAGCATATGATTTAGACATACTTTATACTCCAGGAAAAGCTAATAAGGTTGCAGATGCTTTGAGCAGGCAGCATGCAAAAGTAGCCATGCTAATGATAGAAGAGTTTAGAAAATTATCTCTACTTACTGATTTGGAAATTAAGGAAAACAGTGAGGTAAACATGGAGATGATTGAAGAAGGGAGTAAAGGAAAATTAAGTTTGATAACTTTGCAGTCAGATTTAATTTTGAAAGTGGGAAAAATGCAAGGGGAAGATCCAGATTTATTAGAAAAGAAGACTTTAATAGAAAAAGGAGAAGAAGTAGCAAACTACCACATTGATAAGAATGGTTACTTAAGGAATAAAGGTAGAATATGTGTTCCAAAGGATATAGAATTGAAGGAAGAGATACTTAATGAATATCATAGGAGCAAATATTCTATACACCCAGGCAGCACCAAGATGTACCAAAATTTGAAGAGGGATTATTGGTGGAGAGGAATGAAAACTGATGTGGCCAAACATGTTGCAAAGTGTATGACTTGCCAACAAGTCAAAGCAGAAACCCAAAGACCCTCAGGTCTATTACAACCTCTAAGTATACCACAGTGGAAGTGGGAAGATATATCTATGGATTTCATAGATGGTCTGCCTAGGTCAAAAAGAGGAAACACAAGCATTTGGGTAGTAGTTGATAGATTGACTAAAGTGGCACACTTTATACCAGTGAAGGCAGAAAGAAATGCACCTAAACTAGCTCAAATATTCATGAGAGAAATAGTAAGGTTGCATGGAATCCCTAAGACTATAGTGAGTGATAGGGACACAATCTTTACATCCAGATTTTGGAAGAGCTTTCAAGAAGCCATGGGAAGTGAGTTATGCTTGAGTACTGCATACCACCCCCAATCAGATGGTCAAACTGAAGTGATAAATAAAGTTTTGGAGGATTTGTTGAGGGCATGTGCATTGGACTTTGGAGGTAATTGGGAAGATCACCTCCATTTGGCTGAATTTACATATAACAATAGTTATCAAAGCACCATAGGTATGGCACCATTTGAAGCCTTGTATGGCAAACCATGTTTGTCACCAATATGTTGGGTTGAAGCAGGAGAAAAGGCTGTCTTAGGGCCTGAATATGTTAAAGAGACTACAGAGAAAATTGAATTGGTGAGGAGAAGAATGGCAGCAGCTCAAGATAGGCAAAAGAAGTTTGCAGACATGAGGAGGAAGCAGGTAGAATATGAAATTGGTGATTATGTTTTCATCAAAGTTTCACCTATGAAGAAGGTGTTGAGATTTGGCAAGCAGGGAAAACTTACCCCAAGATATGTTGGACCTTACAAGATTTTGGAAAAAATAGGTTCATTAGCATATAAGTTGGAGCTACCTGAAGAGATGAGTGCAATGCACAATGTATTTCATGTATCACAACTTAGGAGATGGGTGCATGATAAAGAGGAAATTCTAGAGAAACCAACTCAAGTTCAAATAAATCCTGACTTGGTCTATGAGAAAGAACCAGTGGGGATTTTAGCTAAAGAGGAAAAGAAGTTGAGGAGCAAAACTTTGAAATTGGTAAAGGTTCAATGGAGCCTAGATCCTAATGATTGTACATGGGAGTTAGAGGATAAGATAAAGATGGATTACCCTAAGCTTTTTGCAGTGGAAGGTAAAAATCTAAATCCCTAAAAAGTTTAATATGTATGATTGTTTTGACTGAATTGTTTGCTTATGCTATGTTTGATAGATTTTATAAAATCTGGACATGTTTAAAGTCAAATGAGAAAAATTGTGAGGACACAATTCCTAAAAAGGTGGGGTGATTGTAATGCCCCAGAAATTCATGGAATCTTATTTTAGTTGAATTTTGAAAATATTTGAAATTATTTGTATAGGAATATATGGAGTTAATTGTGTGCAAGTATGTGTGCATGTGTGCACGTGCACACTGATATGGCACAAGGAAGAACTCCAGATTTCTTGAATTTAAAACAAGGATTAAAAAGCAATACAAACATGATTTTGCAACATGGATATTTGATTTCTGGAATTATATGGATCATCCCAGAAAATAAGAAAAGTAAGTTTTATTTTAAATCAGTAAACAGATTTTATTTAAAATCCAGAGAAAAAAAAATATACACATATATGTTATAAGGATTTGAAAACCTGTATACATATAGGTGCATATGTTTCTGAAATTAAGAGGAATTAAATAAGCCTAGATAAGATATGTATACAAATATACATTTTTAAGTACTGAAAGGTATATATATAAGCAACTGAAACTATAACACTAAAATGGCAAAAGACGAATTGCAAGCAAAATAATTGCTTTAGGCAGAAAATAGAAAGGAGGATTTTAGAAAATAAACAAGTAAACAATGTCACACAATTATCATGACTTGGTAAGAATATAATATATATATTCTGGAAAAGAAAAAGGGGAGGCATGTCTCACATATGGTCGGGATATTAAAGGTGGAAAATAAACAAATTTGAAATGCAAAATGCATGAGTTTTGGCCAGGGTAGAAATGGGATTTTACAATGATAAAACCCTAAAAAAACCTCTCTTATAAACCCAAGTATAAACCAAAAAAAATCATTTGCTACCCAAAAACATTTAAGAAAACAAAGGAGAAAATATTTACAAGCAGAAAAACAAGTTTTGAAAAGGATTCTTTTCTGAGTTAGCAAGAGAAGCATTTTTCTGTGAGTAATCTCACTAAACCCATGGCATTAAGTCCTGTTATGAGGCAGCCAGATTTATGTTATTTTTCTACAAGTTTTTGATTCCATTACTATGGTTTTAATGGATGCTTCAATGGATGTTTTAATGGGTGTTTCTGGATGTTTTGATTGCCTTGATGTTTTGAGTGTTTTGCTCTGTTTGGTTACACCCAGAAAGGTAAAGTATAAAATCATGAAAGTAAATAGAGAATACTTGTAACTGGTTTAGATATGGCATGGAAAACATAGAAACCAAAATGTATATGAGTTGCATTACACTTGTGTAAGTGCTGAGGCTCAAATGAAAGATTCAAGGTTGCAATGGAAATATCCAAAAGTGCTGAACCCTTGATCAAATAGAAAATCCATGAGCCAGAAATCTTGTTTAAGCTAGATCTTGAATTTAGTTCAAACATGGTTGCTTATGAAACAATAATAACCCATATGCCTAGTCTTTATTCCCAGTTGTAATTATTCTCGTATTTTCTTTAAGCCAAAACACTTGAAAATATGATTTTCCCTGGACATGAATGTTAGATTGTTCTTGAGTTATGCTTGTAAACTCTATGTAATGTTTCATGTATACTGGGATTTAGTCACCTAGCTATCTCACGATAGGATTAAACATGAACACTTAGTAAATAAACTAAGGATTGTGAGCCAAGAAGACTGCTGGAATGCTTGTCATATTTGAAGTATGCAAGTTGGCACATGGTTTGTTTAAGCCCTGAGATCTTTGTGCAATATTGTGAATTATTTTATTGCAATGTGTCCCCGTGATTCCTTTATGGCAGATGAGGCTAGGAATTAATTTGGTAAATGCAACCTTAAATTGATGAAGTAGGAACTTGAGTTATTCCTAAGATGGTTGGACTGGAACTATGATAGTTCCTGAGTATTTCTATTTGAAACCTATGTTTGCATGGTTGAATATGTGTATATAATTAGTCATAAACAAGTCAGGCAAATTGATCGAAGATGATATGCCCACTTGAACAAAATATTTATGTCTCACTCATTTACCTAATACCATGGAATTTTTGATTTTACTCATACCAGATCTTGTATCTGACCCTTGTTTGCTTATGGCATCTGGGGTGTCTCATCTAAAATGGGGCAGCCTCTAATGTTCTTTCAGGAAATGCTGGATCTAAATAGGAAGCTGCTGTGGCTAATGAGAGTGATTATATAAGCATGCTAATTTAGAATTAAATAAGAACTTAGAATGAAATATTTGCATGTAATCTGGGAAGTTTTTATAGTTCTGTTTTGGTTGTTATGTAATGATCTTAAAAGTTTGGATTTATTAGTTGTTCTAAATGAATCTAGTGATGTATTAAGTTTGGGATTAATCTGAAGACTTGGTTGAATTTTTGCAAGAAAATATATATTTGGGTATTGTGATGAAAATCTGTAAATGGTATATGCCTGTATTTGAGAAATAGAAATGTATATGTACATACATTGTATTAGATAATTTCAAGTTACTTAAAACCTTAAGTTTGAAGGTTAAAAATCTGAGTCTAGCTATAAAACCTGGAATTATTCTTGTGGATATTTTTAAGTTCATATAAATTAGATATGCATAGGATTTACTGACTTGTTACAAATATTCAAAAGAATATAGTAATTAACTTTAGTCAGAATTGCTAGAATCCAAATCAAGCAGGATACACTTGTTTAACAAAAATATATATACTCTGAATTTAAACAAGATAAACACTTACATCCTCATATGTATGTGTATATTACTAGGGATGCACTGATATATTTATATTGGTAATAAGTTTTGAATCCTGGTTGAATTGTTTGAAAGAAAAGAAAATGACTCTGATAGTTCAAAGGAAGTTTAAATCAAACTTAAATGTGTAAATGAATGTAGGTGGACATCCAGACACATATAAATTGAATATGCATATGCATGTACATAGAAATCAAATTTAGACGGCAGTCTTAATAATTTAGACGTCTGAGATTAAACTTAGACGTCAGTCATAATAATTTAGACGTCTGAGATCTAATTTAGACGTCTGTCAATAAAAATTTAGATGTCTGAATTTAGTTCAAAATGTTTTCTACTCTCTGTTTAAAATTTAGACACTCTGAGACGTCTGTCATAATAATTTAGACGTCTGAGATCTAATTTAGACGTCTGTCAATAAAAATTAGATGTCTGAATTTAGTTCAAAATGTTTTCTACTCTCTGTTTAAAATTTAGACACTTTGAGACGTCTGTCATAAAAATTTAGACGTCTGAGATCGAATCTAGACGTCTGTCATAGAAATTTAGACGTCTGAACTGCTGATTTTATCTAATTTGCCAATTTTCGAGTAAATTTCCAAGGTTTATCAATTTTTGTCAATCCAACTTATTGTTATTAATTAATATCAACTTTGATAACTATCATGAGATCAAGCAAATACTATGTTAGAGTTAAATAGAATTACCTAGGCAAGATAAATATATATATATATAAGTGTTAGTATTTGACAAAGTGCACCTATGGCAGTAGAACAAGACTTAGAAAAGAAATAAGTGGCTATGTCAATAGCTTGTATGGCATTTTGATTTATATTTGATTTAAATTCCTTTTGATGAAGTAAAATAAAAATCCTTATGAAATTAAGGTAGAAAGAGGAGGGTCATTTCAAGAACACTTAAGTTTAAAGCCATATTTCAAAAGTAATTAAAAAGTGCTGCAAAAAGTGTTATGAATAGTGCTTTAAAAGCTTATTTGATAAAAACAACTTTTCGATCATTTAGAAATTCATTTTTATAACTCATATCTCTTTTAAAACACTTTAAAAGATTTATATAATTTATTTCATATTTATAAACAGCTAATAATATCATTTATAAAGAATTTGTCACTTTGGTTTCCGAACTACCAAACCGCCACTACTTTTAAAACTTGATTTGTTCTTATTTTAAAATCTACTAAAAGAAATCTCGATCATTTTCTTTCGTTTGAAAATTATGATTATAAAAGTTCAAAAAATTCGTATTATAAAGAATTTCGACTCCGAGTCAATCATATAAATGGATTTAACTATTACGGCGCGGAATCTCGAACTGTCGTTACGCGATGCACCTGTTTTTGACTCAATTTTCATAAGTTATCAAAACTTCACCAAACAGGATTTTAGAATTTATAAAACATTTTAAACCATTTTAAACCATTTTCAAGAGCTTTAAAAATCTCATATACGCCATTTTATTTATTAAAGGAAAGTGGTTTCCTTTGTGATATTTGACGTGTATTAAACATGACTTGTTTCAATATCAAAATAAACATATAATCAACATCTAAACTTGATAATCAAAGCATAGTAAACATCCATAGAAATCATATCACATCATCATATTATATATAGAGAGAGAGAGTTTCTCACCTTCATTTTTACTTGAACTAGTTTTAAAACTACTATAGCTCTGCTATCTCGAAATAAAACTCCACGAAATCAAGTTCGAAAGCTATTGGAAGACTCAACCTACCCTTAGAAAGCTCACGGCCAAGGTGGAGAGGGTGTGAAGCTCACGGCCGTGGGTGGTGGAAGGTGGTGCCGTGGGTTTTGAGAGGTGGAGAGGTGGAGTTTTGAAGTGGTTTTGGAATTGTTTTGCTAATATACATACATACATATATATATATATATATATATATGTATATGTATATACACCACTTTAATTCTTTTTGAATTAATTTGCTAAGATAATAAGCCATGAGTGTAGCTTAAAAGTGGAGAAGAAAAAGTGAAGAGAGTATTAGGAAATTATAAAGAATGGGTGGGTATTTGTAGGAAAATTTTGAAATAAAATATCCTAACACTAAACTACCTTTTTAACCTTGACCCACTCCCCTCCCATCCCATCTCACGGCCACACCCCCTTCCAAGTGCATGAAGTGAAATGGTGTAAGAGTGAGTTGATGTGTGTAAGAAGTTGACTTAGGAAGCTTAAAGGTTAAGAAAACTAAAATATCTTTGATTTATATATATATATATATATATATATATATATACATACATACATACATACATAAACATATATATACTAGTAGGTAAGCCCGTGCATTGCATGGGTTCAAAGTTTGATAAGTGTTTAAATTTGTCGATACAAAAAGCATAAAGAAATTTAATTTATTTGAATATAATTCTTGATTGGTAGTTTCATTCAGATACGTTATTAAATTTAATTATTTACACAATATTAGTTCAGTTTCTTATAGTGATCATTTGGAAGGTAAAATTCATATTTTTTATAAATCATAAATTAGTAAGTTATGTATTAAAGATTATGAAAAACGGAGAACAAATGATGCATGTTGTATGTTTAGTAAATGTACGATTATTTATTAATATTTACCTGATCATGTATCTGTGCATGTATCTTTTATCGTAAGAGACAAATTTTGACATGTATTTGTACAGTGGATTTTATATGAAAACAGAATAATGAATAAGACTTTATGTGAAAATCAAATAATGAATAAGAGCAGTAAAGTTTAAATATCATCAAAGTTACAGTAGTATGTAATTCCAAACAACAAAAATACTATCAACATCCTAGTAAATTTTATTATTACATGGATGTGCTAGTTCTCTAGGGATTCGGATGTATGATCATTTGACCATGCACTTTTCATTTATTTTAAAAAATGTATTGATTAGAGCTAGCAATTAACACAGCCATCATATATCAATATAAGCTTTTAACCTCTAAATTATTCACTTTACAAAATTCAATCTTTAAACATTTCACACAATAAGTACATGAAAATTTACATATGTGGAGCTTGTATCCTCATTGTATTTCTCAATTCCAAACACATAAGCTTACTATAGATAATAGCTCAGTTGCATTAGAAAAAATACACACATGGTCCGCTCCACTTTAAATTCATGGAACTTGTATAATGTTAACTGCAAAATTTAGCCTATGTGTTAAGTGTAGACAGACCCGTACTCATAGGATATGCACCAAAATTGCTTTGCAAGCTCGAAATTTACATTTCCTCCCTTGATGGTATTTTATTCCATTTTTTCAATTGGCCGAGTTGCACCATCGTGACAGGTAAACTATAGTGTATCATTTAACCTCTTATATCTTTTATCTTTCACATCTTTAACTTGTCCAATAGGTCATATTTTTATGAGTTTTTACAACACGGAGGCCACCTTAAAGAATTTCTCCATGCTTTTGACATCAAAATGTCACACTTTCCTAAGTATTTTTTCAACTGTCAAAGATTCGAAAATTATACTATCCAAGTAAGTAACTAATTTCTTTAGTTCATACATGTGATTGAGTAATAATTATCAATCAATCATTTTATTTATGAATTTATTTGTAGAACGATGGAATGTAGAAATATGAGATAAGTGGTGAGCACAAAAAGGGATTTTTTAAGTTTATCCATCTACATTTGAAAAACTATAAATATGCATAATAATTCAAACACTATGTAATAAAAATATGTTGCAAGCCTAAAGAGTTAAACAAACGGATAGAAACTATGAAATATAAAATGAGTAACAAAAGATTAAATTTTATGAAAATATGGTAAGCAATGTAAAAGAAAACATTAAAACCATTCAAGTTTGAATTTTTTGAATCATTTATTAGACAACATGTAAATTAAAAAAATAATCCCCTCCAGAAATTTATATACAGATTATTAGTATATTAGTAACAAACCAAACTATGATAACCAAAAGGTGGGATAAGAAACTAAAATCGAATGAATTATAACTAACCTTGAATGCAACAACTAAAGGTGTGTTAGCAACATTAATAGCTGCAGTTATTCAATGTTGCACCTGCACCATCAACCTCCAACAAAGTTGCATATATGATATATATTTTTTATAAGAACGGTACATGTATGAACCATGATATAAAATTTTAAATGTAATATGTGGAAATGCCTATGCACATGCTTGAAGCTTGATTTAAAGAATGCGAGAATAGTTTCAAGGACAATGCCCTATACACCTTCCTTTATCAGTAACTATTAGAAAAAGAATTGCCATTGAAACAAATATATATACCAATAACGAATGAAGATACCATGAATAAAAAATAATTAAGGATGAAATGTATAGCATTAGGCTAAATGACTTTGCATTTTTGTATTTATATTACAAATAATATTATGTGATAGGAGCAGGAAAAAAAATTAGCTTTCATAATCACAGATCAACTTATATCGCAAGAATAAAATATATGTTAAAAGCCTTGGCAAAGATGAAAAGAGTAAACAAAAATTTCGAGGTATGCTAGTGGATAAGAAATTTCAAAAATAAATCTAGAAAAAAACTATTACCCGTGCATGCAAACATTGTTGAAAAGCACATCACATTGAGATGCATTATACCCTTCTTGAGATTGCACTTCTACCTACTATTTTTCCAAGTCACATGTTATCAATTTAAGCATAAACCAATTAAAAATTGAAAGAACTGTCTTTGAAAACTGCAAACAATTGTGTGTGTGCGTGTGTGTCTGTATATACACACAAACATAAATATGACACCGTCACTCAACTTGATATAAGTCTTGTACTAATCATGTTAAATACACCAAGTAGTATATTAATTATGCCGGTACTTTCCTATTATTCTGGAATACCACAATCAGGTAAAGTTTGTTCTGATATGGTCACAAAATTTCTGTACTTAAACCAATGACAACGATTACTTCAGAGCGAATGTTTTGATGCATAAGAGTACCTGTTAACTATCCATATACCTAGGTCTACATATTCTACGCTTTTAGCTAGAAGCGCTATTGAGAAGGATGAAATATACAACAAATATTTAGGTTAATAACGGTAAAATGACCAAGTTTGCACGATTAATAAACAATAATTACTGTATACAACTGCATACATGTTATTGCATATCATTTATTTGATTTAATTAAGTATTTGTTAAACCGACATACCCGCTTTTATGAATCAGCATGTACAATTTTTTGAATTATAAATCATTTGCTAACATGTTTGAATCTCATATATCAAACATCTCAATATTGTGGAAAAAAAATTAAAAATTTTCATCGCCTTTCCGCAGTAGAGAAAAGCATCAAAATATTAACATAGCATATTTCGCTGTTATGGATATGAAAAGTAAACAATAAAAGGTACATCTTAAAATGAGCACTCATAATCATGTCACCAAAAGTCAGACAATACTTTTATGGAAAATGCATGTGTATCAGCTTCCGATGTATTCCTAAAAGTGAAAAGAAAAAACTAAAATGACCAAATTTATAACAGGCATCACAAAGCCCATATTTGTGGTAGCAAATGGCATGCAAAATGGATTGATTTTCTGTACAAAATCCTTAAGCTTCTACTGCATGACTAAACACTTACTCAATGGAAAAAGGAAAAGAAAAATATGTATTGTTATCAGTTGGTTAACTACACCAATAGTGCACTAACGAAATAGGAATAAAATTACCTTTGATGGATAGCTAATGGATAATGTGACTCATCTTTGTACATGTTTGGATGTTTTAAATTTCAGTACCTTTTTAGCTACCATTAACTTTAATGTCAGTAAACCCATAAAATTAACATTATGATGTATTGTATGTTTGTTGAAATTTGCTGATATTAGCAAATGACCTTTTTCAACATGACTTTTCCGTGTTTTGATTCTTCGTTTTTGTTTGTATTCCACCATTGTGAAACTAACCTGCGCCGTGATGTCTTATTATGAATAAACAATGAACTGGGCTAAAATATGTTTCAGTTATTTGTTAGTTGTTATGCGTGGAAAAAAGAGCGAATGATTGTGGCCCATTTATTCAAGGCGTTTTGCCAGCCAACATAATCATTTAAATGTTTCTTCATGAATATACAAAATTTTGTAAACATATTAAAATACATCCAATCCACTAACACTACATAAAAAGCAGTTTATAACGTGTGATCAAAAATATTAGAGAACAATTCAATGTTATAAGAATTAGAATATACACTGCAGGTGGTCGTATCTTCATGATATCCTAGTGGTAGTGAGTTAAATGCAGGTGGAAGTGGGTAGTAAACCAAAAGGCAAAACTGGTAGTGTGATGATGGATGCAGTGATGATAGTGTGTTAGGCTCAGAAATATAATCTGATTTTTGCAATTAAATCATCTTTTCAAAAAAATTCTATCATTACTATCTTTTTCAATCGGGTGAAAATTTACATGTTAATGACCACAAAAATAGCCACAGCCAACACCAATTTTTAGCGAAAACTGACTCCATTTCTTAAACATTTTTCTCCTTGAGTTAACTTTATAACTAAGAAGATATTTTTAATTCACATTTTCTTATTCATTCGAGCGAGAAAAGGAATCGATGTCTGATAGCTTATGCTGTAACCGATTTGGCAAAGTGAACCAAACTTCAAAATCACAAAACTTTATGCCTAAACACAAAGTATTTTAACTGCAGGGAACACTGGTAAACAATATTTCAAAATTTACTTACATTAAAAGAAAAAGGGTCCGCTGTTAAATAAAAATATTCTCACATTTTGTTTAAAATCTTTATTCTCTACTACTAAAACTGATTACGATAAACTCATTCATTACCTATACAAAGTTATTCATTGCCTATACAATAAAAGTCTATTGTTCTGTAACTTGAAGATTAATAAAAGAAATATGTCGCTCTAATTCCAGTTTCTTTACCTTGGTCTTTAAAATATCAACTGAGTGGATTTAATATTTATTTTAACAAAAACCGATAATACTGCCGAACCGAAAACAAAGATTTTAAATAGTGATGTTGTTCAATTAATACCTAGTTAATCCAAAAGTTAAAAAGCGTAGCAAACCACAAATAAATAACGCATGAAATTCTTGCTAGAAAATAACAGATTAAGAATTAACAGATTCGTTCAGGTAAAATTTAACTGATTCAAAATATATCAGTACAACACTTAAACTTAACAGAGGGTACTTAAATATGGTCAGGTAAATGTTATCAGATTCAAAATAATTCAAAACGGAGTTTAAACTTAATAGAGGGGACTTACAATCTGTTCAGGTAAATGTTAACAGAGTCGAAACCTAAACTAACAACCCATTTCAAATGTCGATGTCGATAGAGTAAGAGGTAAAAGTGACTGTAAATGTAATAGACAACAATTGAAATACCTTCGAGCACCTGTGGTCAAAGTCCGATGGGCATGGGCGCAGCGATGGCTGAGGTTAATCATCGGTATGTGATAAACCTTCGTTAATTGCTGATCGTAGTTGTCGAATTAGGGTATTAGATTGCTAATCGTCGGTTGCAATTGCAGGAATAGGTATCGATGGAGATGGGCATCAGATTGCTAATCGTCGATTGCAATTGCAGGAATAGGTATCGATGGAGACGGGCATCAGATTGCTAATCGTCGGTTGCAATTGCAGGAATAGATATCGATGGAGATGGGCATCAGATTGCTCATCGTCGGTTGTTAGTTTAGGTTTCGAATCGAGGAGAGTGGGAAAGGGAATCAGGTTATGTGATAAACCTTCGACAATTGCTGATTTTACTTTGAGGAATCGAGAATTAGGGAATTGGAATGGGAAAGGGAAGCGGGAAAGAGAATTAGGTTTTTTACGTTGAGGAATTAGTGAGAAAGTTTGAAATAGGCGATGAGATTTGCAAGGGAATGGTGAGAGCGAAGGGCATATTGGGTATTTCAAAAAGACACCGTGCAAGTCTATTTAAAGAATTCTTTTTATCAGTAGTAAAGATATATATATATATATATGAAAATGAATATATATTGTGTTTATGTGTTCATGTGCACATTTTGAAGTGTGCATATGTATGTTATATATGTGTACATGACATGTAACAACCCTATATTTTTGTAATTATTTTAAATTATTTTTAGATCATTTTAAATTAAATCTTATTTCAATATTTTATTTTTAAAACATTTTAAAAGTTTTTAAAAGTGGAGTTATAGTTTTCCAAAGTTAAGTGTATTTTGTTTGTAATTTTTAAAACTAGTTTCAATATATTAAGCTATTTTTCTTTATTTTCTTCCTATTTTCCTAAAACAAATTCATTTATTTTTTTTTCCACTTTATTTCAGTTTGTTTTATTTTTATTTATTGAATTTATTTTGTTTATTTTGTATATAAAGGATAGTGGAAATGTGAAGAGACTTAAGCTTATAAACAATGACTTTTGGTTAGCTAGACTCTTCATTTTCTTTGCCGTTCACCACTTTAATTTTGGCCGTGAGTTTATTTCCATTTTCACTTGAGAAGTATCTCATTTCCATCAGCAACTCACGGCCAAGCATTTCTGAAAATTGGTAATGGCTTCTCCTTATTTTTTTCCTACTTTTTCCTCTTCATTTTGCATTGATTTTGCCTTGTTTCTTCTCTTCTTTGTTCGGCCACTTCCTTCCACCATCTCCACCGACCACCACCTCCTCTTCCTCCCCACCATCCATGGCTTCAGACCATCCCCTCCTCTGACCAATACAAGCCGTGACCTTCATGTGACAAAACACCACACACAAATGGCAAAAATTCCTTAAACTATGCATGGCCGAGCCTAGACTTCATCACCACCACCATATCTTGCCTTGGCCGCCACTTCTAGCCCCACCACCACCATAATATCACCTCTGACCATCAACCTAACCTCTGTCCAGACCTGTACCATGAATGGCCGAGCCCATTTGTCCTTTGGCTGAGCCTAAAAGTTGCTCAAAACTCCTCTCTTTTGCCTTGCCCCCTTGTATTCTTCATATGTAACTCCTACCTCTTCACCTCCTTTTTAGCCGTGCCATATAGGACCCATACCTGAGCCAAAACCACTGTCATGGCCAAGCCTACAAGACCCCTAGGCTGAGCACATGAATAGTAGAAGCATGGTCAAACTATTTGTTTATTTGTTGCTTCTTAATTCAAATTGTTTCAAAGTATGTTTTGTGTTGAATCTATATAATTATATTTGTTTTATTTTATTTGTTGTATACAAGATTAATAGCTTGGCATTCTCTCCACTCAAATCAAAAGTCGTATCGTGCTTTCTGGAATTTCGTTTGTGTGTTTTGTTTTGCAAACTTTAGCGTAAAAGGTGAGTAATCACACCGACATTCATACTTATTTAACTGTGAATGGATAGCAAGTGAAAGTGTAGAAATAATTATATTATGTTATACCTGCCTATGTTATAAATTACATGATGTTAACCCTGTTTATAACCTTGTCATATCATCCGATATTGCTATATGTTGTTATACTGTTTATTTATATTCTGTTCTCACACTGCAAGTTCCCTGTAGAATAGAATCACTATGGGTTGAAATGATACATACCCGAACGGACTTTAGAATAGGGAAAGATCGTTATGGGCTGAAATGATAAGCCTGAGCGATTTTTATAAATTTTATTTACTTGGGATTGCGGGTTTGAAATGATAAAACCCGGATTTCTTTGTAAATTACGGATTGAAATGATATATTATCCGTATCACTTGACTTAGGCTAGAAAATATTATACAGACCCGTGGTTATTTTATAAAGTTTTCTGGAAATTTTTAAGTATTTTTAAAATGTAAAAATATAATAATTTGATTTAAATTGAATTTTAAATGATTTAATAAAGTGAAAATGATTTTCTATGTATTAAAAATGTTAAATAAATGAATAGAAAATTGTGATTTAAATATAACTAAATTTGAAAATTTGTGATTTTATTTTTGATGGAAATTCAAGTTAATTAAATATAAAATGGAAATTAAGTTTATTTGTGAAAAATGGAATTTTAAATTTAAGTGTTAAAGTAAATTGTTAAAAATGTAAAGCATAAGGAAATTGTACACTTGAAATTAATAAATGAAACTTTGGAAAATTTGATTTTTATTGTAAAAAATTTCTTTATAAAAACCATAAGTAAAAGGTAATTAATTGAACTTTTTTATGTGGAAAAATATGATTTTTATATGTTAAAATGATTTAAATTGAAGTTTATTTGTGGCTGGAATTTTGTTTAAAATCTGGAAATTCTTTTAGTAGCACTACATATATGAATTTAACTTGTCTCGCCATCCAGCTTGTCTCCTGAGCTCCACAACATCATAACATGTATCCTATAATACTCGGTCTGACCCGAGCATTATAATAAAATAACACCCGAGTCAGTCTGGAAAACCAGCGTGAGAAACACACTTAATTGGATTATTTAAGTTTTCCAAACCCTTTGAAATCAAAAGCATCTCGTAAGACCACGCCACAAATAAACATGTCGGGTTTTTACCTTACGATAGCCAAAACACTTTCTTATCAAATCCGTCTGATATTATAATAGTGTCTATATACAAATAGTTATTCAAATAGCTGGAATACATGATTAAATTCCAGCATACTAGCCACAAAGTGGGTTATACAAACAAAAATCGTAAAGGCACGTAGGGAGAATGGATTTCCAACTAATGACTAGGCACTGAGGTACCACCTGTCATAGTACCTGGTCTAGATCAGCGTACCGAGGACCACGCCCGATCCCCTGCAGCACAAGATCGGAACTACCCCTTACTGGATAATTCCGAGTAAGATCACCCCATGGTTGGGATCAACAACCGCACCACTAAGCCGAAATAAAAGGGACATCTAGACAGGGATGACCTCACCCTAATGGGTGCTACCCACATAGCCTTGCTGCATAACCCCTGATTTTTAGTCATTCCCAGTTGATGAGGCTCGAGGCTAAGCATTACCTTTTTAGAACATTTCACTTAGAATGCTCATCGTCCTCCTGACGATGTTCTGAAAGCATTCATCCATACAAGTCCGTCCCGGGTCTGAACGGAACCGAATGCACTACTCCTACTACATCCATATTGGAATTATCCTCAGGATTAGTAGCGACTAGCCCTTGCACTTCACTGCTCCATCTTCGACTCCAAACTCGTTTTCCCCACAAAAACGTATAAACCGGATCAAAGTGGTTTTGGGAAAATAAATCCCGATCCCGGTCTCTTCGAAACGATCAGCGCATTGGCCAATATTGATAGTCGGTGATTTAACTATCAATAAACATTCACAAACAACCATCAAACAATAAATAATTTCCAAATTATTTATCTTCCTCAAAATATCTTTGCACGATATATTTCCCATTTTCAACCCTTTGAAAACAGTTTTCAAACCATACTCTACTCATGGAATAAATTCCCAAAAATTTGTTTCCACTGAAAACACCAAGCACTAAAAACTTTAGATTTTTAAAATAATTTAATACACTTTATTATAAAATATACTTTAACATTTAAATTGAAAACTACTTCAATACTTTACTAAAAATATATACCTTAGGGATATTTTAAATGAGTCTACTTTATAAAATATAAAGCTAGATTTTCTCTTTTCGAAACAAATATCAAGTCACCTTTAAATAATTACTACAATAATAGATTTGAAAAATACTTACTTTAGAATTTAAGCATTAAGAAATAATAAGTTTTCTAAAACATGCTTTTTAAAACAACACTAAAACTTTTAACTTATATTTTAAAAATTTGCTTTGAAACGTACTTGGCTATCCAGGGAAATACTCTTCTCTTCCCCATCTTTTAAAAATAAACCACTATTTATTTTTATACAATCTTACCCATTTCCTTTAATAAATTCCCATCGTGAATCTATTCCTCCAAATATCCATTGATATATTCCTTCACTTTTATAAACCCAGTTTATAAATCCGAAGTCCCATTTCTCTTTTAAAAATCCCGTTTTAAACACTTAAATCAATTCCCAAATTGATTTCAGATTTACTTCACTTTTAAATAAATTTCCTTACTTACTCCATTTATTTCAAAATCCATTAACTTTAAATTTCATTTCTTTATTTTGATTTAAAAATCTCTTCTAACTGAGAATACCAATCCAGATTTCCCAAATTCCTTTCTTATCCTTTTTAAATAAATTTAACCCTTGAATTTTTAAAATACATTCTCTATTTCCTTAAAATAATAATGCTTGAGTTTTAAAATTCATTATTTCTCGGTTATTTCAAATCCCTTTTTTTCCATACTTGGAATTTATTTACTAGAATTTAAAAATCTCTTTTATTCTTTTCCAATTCATTCCTGAATTTGTTCAAATTCTCTATCATTATCTACTTAAAAATCTTCTCTTATATTTCCTTTTCAAAAATTCGATATATATATATATATATATATTTGGTAACCGAGTATACCCAAATATATTCAATCAACCCGTTGCATCCAACATTCCAATCATCAATAATTCATCACATGATATCAAATAATCATAACAGAGAATATTAAACATTCTAAATAAATTTTGAGGAATCCAGTTGGATTCCTCCAACCTGTTTCCCTGCATCCACAGATGTTAGCACAATACCAATTCCACTTCAAGGTGGAATATCACGGTATATGGGATTAATATAATACCATTCGCTATTATGCGGTGCATAGGGTCTCATCCGCTATATAATGCGGGAAATCAATCACTTCAATATATACTATATATACTACTGTATATAATATACCACATCAAACCAATTCAATCATTCAACCAATTATTTAAATTTAACCATTTAAATTTAAATAATAATCCAGAAAAGTGAGATTAACTCACCTTTGATTTTATTTGCAATTCACTTCGATCTCGACTTGGTTTCTTCATGATTTGGTCCTTGTATAACAATTTACGATTTATTAACATTTGAATAAATCAAACAATTAATCACTATTTATTTATTTAATTTTAAACAAATAATTTGGTTTTGAATTAAAAATTTAAATTAAAACTAACCTTCCTATAATAAATAAATTTAACAGGTTAATTACCTTATTACATATCTTTAAGATTCAAACAACAGGTCTACTGTGTATGTTTATTTTTATTCTCTATTCATGCGCATGTATTCATAATTTTTAACTAACTAGTTTTTATTTTAAATAGATACTAGCCTAGTATATTATCCCTTTCAGTTGCAACTAATGTTATATTAATTAACTGCTAAACACGATGATCAACAAAGAACGAAATACCTCAGACTTCGTCGAGATCGCTCCTCCCTCAAACAACAGCCGAGCTTATCACCATCTTGTCAACATCGCTCCTCTATAGCCACGCGATCTGCAGCGTCACGCATGTGAAAATACTCGCCTTGCAAATCGCGAATGACCATCAAGGTCGCTGCTTCCTGTATAGCCTCCTGCCTCCTGCTCGTACGCCCAGAGACTTTCCCCCAATCGATCGTGTCCAAGATTCGACTCCCTCCCGATCGGCATCGCACGCCGCCTCGGCCTTGACACCACGCTAACGCGAGAACGACTCGCGATCATCTGCTCTCTTTTTCGCCCTTTCCTCGATTTATTTTCGTTTAGTAGATATCGATTTCGAAAGAAAAAGGGCTTGGCATTTCATTCCTATCGATTTTTTTTCGACTGATGTTATTGCGATGGGAAAGATGGGAAAGAAAAAAAAAAGGTGGGCTGCGTGTTAGGGGAAAAAGTAGATTTGATTTGAATAAAGCTGTCGTGAAAATCTTCCTTAACCAGACAATTATATAAATTATTTAAATTTAAGTTATGTCAATAAATGCAACTCAAAATCTTGACCTTCCAACGAGGCGTGCCGCTAGGTGTTTATAATGTTAAACCCCTATTTCGAACACAATGGAAAGGGTTTCGAGTTCTAATTTGATCGTATGGAGAAGATAGCTTTTGGACCCAGTTATAATATTTAATTTCGATATAGATTTCAGCGCGTTTATCTATCGTACGATCACACGACAACTCCAAACGTTCTGAAATTTGAAATCCGATAATAATACAATATTACGGATCCAATGGAACTGGTTTCGTCGAATTCCGAGACTGTACCTCGGAAGGCTATTTTTTTTAAATATCAATTTAAACGATATATTTTTAAAATTGAACAAATAACTTTTAAATTCGATTTTAAAAGTTCTATTATCTTCAGCATTGTTAATACAAATTTTATAAGCCTTTGAAATATTTTTAACAAGCTTAAAACCGAAGATTCAATATTTTACCCGACATCCAATTATTAAATTCAATAAATTTAATTATCCAATAATTGGTTATATTTGAAAGTCAAGTCAAAATTACCCCTTTGAATATTCAAAATCAATTAAATATTCCCATTACAAATATCCCAAAATTCCGGGTCGTCACATTCCTTCCCCCTTAAAAGAATTTCGTCCCCGAAATTACTAGTTATGGAGAATGGTCCAATACCCGTTACTATTTTCTCAGCCCAAATAGTTTTTAACAACTTGCCAAAGCAACCTTTTTATTAAAGACACACTAATCCTCTTCTAACTTTCCAAACTTATTCATAAGTTCAAACAATACCACTTACTTATCAATTCAAATTCAAATTTAAATTTGAAACCACATTTTGAATTATCAAAATTTTCTCAAAATTTTTCTAACTCCTTAAATTTTCAGAAAATTTTGCCAGCGTCTCCTTTGCGCGGCTAGCTCGGTACAACTACAAAATGCCTCTACGGGCCCCCAAATTTCAAAAGAAAACCAAATGCCAAGTGGCTAGATCAGAAACCCATCAAATTTCATATAGAAATTTAAATACTTACCTTTTGTCGAGCAATTCAATTTATCTTCTGAAATTAAAAACATCAATTTATCTTTTGCTTCTATATAACTGTATATTTTACTAAGCAATAATATCCAATCACAGTTCCAAAATCATTTTATACATTTCTTTTTCAAAATTTACAACATTTTCTTCACTTAAGCCCATACGATGCACATATATCATCCGTACGCAAAACCAAATCCGATCGCTCACTCGATCACACAATTTCACTTCCGAACTAGTATCGTCCACCCGACTTTCTAGTGCGGACTCAGATCTGGTTTCTTGATCAGAAACCGTCATTCTCCTTGCATAGCCACGAACTATGATAGAGAATATCCAGAATAAATCAAAATCCATATCCAGGGTTCGCCGTCGAAAATCGAGTGAAAAATCCTAACTCGGATCAATATAACTATCTCGAAATTCTATGCTCGAATCTGGATCAAACCATTATGCGAATAAAATAATATACGTACATCCTACATATTAATTCCAATTGATTATCAACTATATCAATTTTCTGTTTTTTTTCACATTTATTCTAATTCCTATTCACTTATCCATACTTATCATTTCACACACTTTTATTAAACCTTCATTCAAATATTATCTTAGACTATTTTTTCCAAAACCAAATTTACTTAAGAATTTCACTATTCCCTCTTAAGTGCAATATAAATGTTTTATGTACCTCTTATAACTATTTTTCACTTCACCACTTTGGTTTATCTATACTTTCATTCAAATTTTCATTTTCAAATTCATTTGAATTCAATGTCCCTATCATTTTTAAATATTGAATTCTATTTACATTATCTCATCCATTTTTATTTCCAAACTTTTATTATCCTAGTCCATTTTGAATTAATTCTTCAACTTTACTTGACCCAATTCAAAATGAATTCCAATACTTCAGTTTCAATTCTATTTGAATTCAATTTATCTTCAAACTCTGAATATTGAATTTTATCAACTATCTTTCATTCATATCTGATCCATATCATTACTTTAAATTAGCTCCATTTACTAATTTATTTCAATTTCCCATAAATTTAATTTCTTAGGAATTTGTTCTTTAAGTCCAC
Organism: Allium fistulosum; assembly: GCA_030737815.1. Lineage (NCBI taxonomy): Eukaryota > Viridiplantae > Streptophyta > Magnoliopsida > Asparagales > Amaryllidaceae > Allium > Allium fistulosum. The sequence goes on from CM060908.1 coordinate 149,425,596, forward strand.
TCAAACTAAATTTCTCAATTCCACTTTACTTAACATAATCCAAATTGATTCCACGATCAAATTTTCAATTCATTTGCTTACCCAATTTTAAATCATTTGTCGTTAGTGAAAAATTTCAAAAATTTTCGAACTCCCAAAATTTTCGGAAAATTTTGGCAGAGACTCCTTTGTACGGAGGAGCTTTTGCAATTTGACAAAAGATATAAATATATATACATCGACCCACATGGTCGGAAAAACAAAAACAGTTCATATTTCCTATTTTTATTGCGTAGGCGTACCTTATTTAGCATTTTTAAGCAAGCAGCTTATTTATTTAGCATTTTGCACGATCAAAACCAGCCAAACGGCTTTCCTGCACCTGTACTTACTCAATTCAAATATGTAAGTGAAAAATATATGCAATTTACTAGCATTTCACTTATTTTAATATAACTAACACATACATTTCACATATAATGCCTGTTATATAATTTCCAATTTAAATCTTTGATTTGATTTTTCATTTATCAAATCCATTCTATCTACTAATTTAATTCAATTAGTATATTCACTTATCCTTTTAAATTTCAAATTTCCATATTCAATTCATCCTAAATTTATTTTATCTTTAACAAGGAAATTTCAATTTATTTTTTTCTACTTACTTGAATTTATATTCAAATTCAAACCATTTTTAAATTTAGCTCACACTCAACTTTAATTTAACTAATTCAACTTCCAATTCATTATTTCATGAATTAATAAATTATCAAGTTAGTTTACTTGAATTCAATCCATTTTATTTTATTTTTTCCAAGTTTGGATTTTTCTTCAACTTGATTCAAATCAAATCTCATTTCATTATTCAATTCCCAATTCATTTATTTACAAATGTAACCTCATTTGTTCATTCACAAATTCATTCCTTTTCAATTTGAATCTTATTCCAATCAAATTTCAAATATTTTTATAAGTTATCAAATCAATTTATTATTCCATAAACATTTTTAATTAACTTCCAGAGTTTTAAGCAATTTCTCAACACTTCAAAATCACCTTTGAACTCGATTATATCCAAAATCCTTTGGTATAACCAACTATCTCTTTGAATTTTCAAAACCAAAACCCAGTTTTGCAACAACACCAATCCAAAACATCCAGGTAGCAATTCCTCTCTTGGAAACTCAAAAATGAACACCGATGATGTCGCGATCATCATCGGAATTATTTTCCAGCGACCGAAGAGAGTTTAGTGCCTTTATCCCAATCAAAAGAATTTCAAATATTTTAAAATCCCAAACCTCATAAGATTTCAAATTATACTCAAAGATATTTCCGAAATAATACTATTATTTCTCCAAAACTTTTGAAAACCATTTTCAAATCCAAAGGAATTTAAACTACCCAAACTTTTCAAAAGTTCAAAACCTTTCAATCCTTATTCAAATATTTCTCTAGAAGTTTGTTTCAATTTATAAATTACATTTATAATTTATATTTTCAAATTCCATTTGTTATATAAATCTATTATTTAACTTTGGTTATAAGTTTTCAATTTCTTATTCAATTTCTACACAATAATGATAATAATTTAATATAATCATAACCTAACAACCAAGCAACCATATACATATAATAATTACTAAAAATTATTTCTTCCATATACAAAAATAATTTGGGTAAAATTATTTCATTTACCCTATTTAAAAACAATACTGTGCCGAATTGTTCTATTCAAGTGTTTAGAGATCCCTATCAATAACGTTAATTACTCGTATTGACCAGAATCCATAAACTACTCAATAAACCAATCAACACAATATAAAACCATTTTATTTTCACTAACAAATACGCGCTCATATCTATCAATACACTCAAACTCATTCTAGAGTACTACGGACTCTATTTTATGAGTAATCCCCACCAGAGCCAAGGTTATCGCCAGCCTAAGCTCTGATACCACTGTAACAACCCGCAAACCTGTACCCCTTGAATCGACACTATTTCCCAACATATCGACTCAAAGTGAACGGAAATACGAACCATTAGGGTTTAAGAAGAAGGAGGTAGAAGAAGAAGAAACAAAATAACAACAGAATCTAACCATCGCAGCGGAATAAAATATAATAGATAATAACCGATCTTTACAGAAAAGAAACTATATTTGTTTATACATGCATCACCAGAATACAACATCAGAGTGCAATATAATCAACATCACAATTCAGGACAGTTATAATAACTTGTCCCTCATACAGAGTACACAACATACACAATACAGCGGAATATACATCATATACGTGTGATACGTCTTGCCATCCAGCTCGTCTCCTGAGCTCCATAGCATCATAACATGTATCCTATAATACTCGGTCTAATCCGAGCATTATAATAAAATAACACCCGAGTCAGTCTGGAAAACCAGCGTGAGAAACACACTCAATTGGATTATTAAAGTTTTCCAAACCCTTTGAAATCAAAAGCATCTCGTAAGACCACGCCACAAATAAACATGTCGGGTTTTTACCTTACGATAGCCAAAACACTTTCTTATCAAATCCGTCTGATATTATAATAGTGTCTATATACAAATACTTATTCAAATAGCTGGAATACATGATTAAATTCCAGCATACTAGCCACAAAGTGGGTTATACAAACAAAAATCGTAAAGGCACGTAGGGAGAATGGATTTCCAACTAATGACTAGGCACTGAGGTACCACCTGTCATAGTACTTGGTCTAGATCAGCGTACCGAGGACCACGCCCGATCCCCTGCAGCACAAGATCGGAACTACCCCTTACTGGATAATTCCGAGTAAGATCACCCCATGGTTGGGATCAACAACCGCACCACTAAGCCGAAATAAAAGGGACATCTAGACAGGGATGACCTCACCCTAATGGGTGCTACCCACATAGCCTTGCTGCATAACCCCTGATTTTTAGTCATTCCCAGTTGATGAGGCTCGAGGCTAAGCGTTACCTTTTTAGAACATTTCACTTAGAATGCTCATCGTCCTCCTGACGATGTTCTGAAAGCATTCATCCATACAAGTCTGTCCCAGGTCTGAATGGAACCGAATGCACTACTCCTACTACATCCATTTTGGAATTATCCTCAGGATTAGTAGCGACTAGCCCTTGCACTTCACTGCTCCATCTTCGACTCCAAACTCGTTTTCCCCACAAAAACGTATAAACCGGATCGAAGTGGTTTTGGGAAAATAAATCCCGATCCCGGTCTCTTCGAAACGATCAGCGCATTGGCCAATATTGATAGTCGGTGATTTAACTATCAATTAACATTCACAAACAACCATCAAACAATAAATAATTTCCAAATTATTTATCTTCCTCAAAATATCTTTGCACGATATATTTCCCATTTTCAACCCTTTGAAAACAGTTTTCAAACCATACTCTACTCATGGAATAAATTCCCAAACATTTGTTTCCACTGAAAACACCAAGCACTAAAAACTTTAGATTTTTAAAATAATTTAATACACTTTATTATAAAATATACTTTAACATTTAAATTGAAAACTACTTCAATACTTTACTGAAAATATATATCTTAGGGATATTTTAAATGAGTCTACTTTATAAAATATAAAGCTAGATTTTCTCTTTTCGAAACAAATATCAAGTCACCTTTAAATAATTACTACAATAATAGATTTGAAAAATACTTACTTTAGAATTTAAGCATTAAGAAATAATAAGTTTTCTAAAACATGCTTTTTAAAACAACACTAAAACTTTTAACTTATATTTTAAAAATTTGCTTTGAAACGTACTTGGCTATCCAGGGAAATACTCTTCTCTTCCCCATCTTTTAAAAATAAACCACTATTTATTTTTAAACAATCTTACCCATTTCCTATAATAAATTCCCATCGTGAATCTATTCCTCCAAATATCCATTGATATATTCCTTCACTTTTATAAACCTAGTTTATAAATGCGAAGTCCCACTTCTCTTTTAAAAATCCCGTTTTAAACACTTAAATCAATTCCCAAATAATAAATTTCCTTTTAAATAAATTTCCTTACTTACTCCATTTATTTCAAAATCCATTAACTTTAAATTTCATTTCTTTATTTTGATTTAAAAATCTCTTCTAACTGAGAATACCAATCCAGATTTCCCAATTCCTTTCTTATCCTTTTGAAATAAATTTAACCCTTGAATTTTTAAAATACATTCTCTATTTCCTTAAAATAATAATGGTTGAGTTTTAAAATTCATTATTTCTCGGTTATTTCAAATCCCTTTTTTTTCCATACTCGGAATTTATTTACTAGAATTTAAAAATCTCTTTTATTCTTTTCCAATTCATTCCTGAATTTGTTCAAATTCTCTGTCATTATCTACTTAAAAATCTTCTCTTATATTTCCTTTTCAAAAATTTGATATATATATTTTTGGTAACCCAGTCTACCCAAATATATTCAATCAACCCGTTGCATCCAACATTCCAATCATCAATAATTCATCACAGGATATCAAATAATCATAACAGAGAATATTAAACATTCTAAATAAATTTTGAGGAATCCAGTTGGATTCCTCCAACCTGTTTCCCTGCATCCACAGATGTTAGCACAATACCAATTCCACTTCAAGGTGGAATATCGCGGTATATGGGATTAATATAATATCATCCGCTATTATGCAGCGCATAGGGTCTCATCCGCTATATAATGCGGGAAATCAATCACTCCAATATATACTATATATACTGTGAGAAATGCGGATTAAGGATCTTAAGGCTAGAATTCACACTAGAGGGGGGGTTAATAGTGTTTTAAGAAATTTGTTAATCTTTTTGATCATCATCACTTGAGGACGAGTCTGAATCATCTAGAGTAGCAGTAAATGCATGCTTCCGTTTCTTTGCTGGTTCATTGTTCATAGGAGGATTCTGCCTTTCTGGATACGGATAGTTCTTTTTTATATGATCTGGTTCGTCACAATTGAAGCATTTGATAAAGTTTGGTACTGTAGTCTGATTACCGGAATTCTTAAAGTTGTTTCTCTTGGAACTATTCAATTTTCTGTACTTCAGAAATTTCCTAAAATTTCTGGTCATAAATGTTATCTCTTCATGATTGTCACTATTTGAGTCTGATCCATCGGTCAATGCATTGAATGCCATTGATTTCTTTTCAGATGCTTTGCTTTCTCTTCTCCCGATCATTTGAACTTCAAACGACATTAGATTTCCAATCAATTCTTCTATCTTTAAAGTACTGATGTCATTTGCCTCTTCAATTGCAAATGTCTTTTGATCCCATTCTGGAGTGAGAGAATTTAAAATTTTTCTGACTTGATCTTCTTCCGAAAATTCCTTTCCCAAAGATATTAAAGAATGCACAATATCTTGAAATCGACTATACATATCTGAAATAGACTCATTAGTATTCATTTTAAATAACTGAAACTGATTTGTGAGCATGGAAATTTTGGTCTTTTTAACTTTGCTTGTTCCTTCGTGAGTTACTTGCAAAGTTTTCCAGATTTCATATGCAGACTTACAAACTGACACTCTATTAAATTCATTTCTTTCAAGTGAACAAAACAGAATATTCATTGCCTTAGAGTTAGTTTGTGCAACAGTCTTTTGCTCAGTGGTCCACTGTGCAAAATTAGTTGTGGGTTCAGAATATTCAGTTTGTGTGATATTCCAAGTATCTAATCCTACAGATTGTAAATATATTCTCATTCTACATGCCCAATATGCATAGTTACTGCCATTAAAAAGTGGTGGTCTGGCAGTAGACTGACCTTCTACAAATGAACTAGTGTTGGTGGTAATAGCAGTACTAGTGTTAGTAGCCATTTTGAAATTTTTCAAAATTCAGATAATGAAACTTTTGAAAACAAAGCTCTGATACCAAATGTGAGAAATGCGGATTAAGGATCTTAAGGCTAGAATTAACACTAGAGGGAGGTGAATAGTGTTTTAAGAAATTTGTTAATCTTTTTGAGTTTATCTAACTTTATTAACAATGTATACACTAATTAGACACAGATATGAACACAGAATCAAACACAGATGCAAATATAAAGTAAAAGCAGTAAAGGAAAGAACACACCGGATTTTATACTGGTTCGGAGTTACCCTACATCCAGTCCCGTACAACTAAGTACGGATTTCCTTTCAAAAGCAATTCAACAATTACAACCCTCGATTTCAAGGCTACGAGGTACACCCTCCAGAATACCAATCCTCTAGGTAGAGATACTTGATTTCCGGGGCAACAAGTTCACCCAATTGATTTCCAAGGCTACAATCACACCTTTTCTCGCTTGATTGATTTCAAAGGCTACAATCACACCTTTTCTCGCTAATATATTACAAAGAAGTCTATAACTCTGAATAGCACTGAGAACCTTGTAGAGATAGTGATGTAGAATCAAACTAGAAGTAATCGAGTATGATTCGATGTTGATTTCGGCAGAGTAATGGTATGATTTTGTAATAAGAAATGTGGAAGATGAAGAGGAGTGAAAATCAGAAAAATATGATTGAAAATTCGTTGAAACTGACCCCTATTTATAGAAAACCAACAGCCATGACCATTCATGAAGAGTTATGGCGAATAGACACTTCTTTTGAAATTTGAATTTGAACTTCAACTGTCACTATGTCGACATACTACCTAGGGGCATGTCGACATCCCTCAGCCAAAAATGATAATTTGAATTTCTATAAAAACAATATTTATCTTATATAAAAACTATTTAAAACTTTAGAAATATACTTGAATATAGTTGAAATTCATAAGTAAATATAAAGAACAATAAATACATAATTTAACTATAATTTTATATTTAAATCTAAGTATAAATATTAAAAGTTAAATATATTATTTGAAAAGACATTTAAAAAACAGGAGTGTTTTGACTTTGAAATTAAAGATGTTTTGAGGCTAAAATTATTTAAAATCAGGATAGAGAGTTTTGAATCTTTTAAAAGAAAAGTTTTGAAATCATTTTGAAAACAAGCTAATTTTGTAAAATCATTTGAATTAAAATTAGTGGATACAAAACAATGTCCCGCTAGATTTTCGTAGGTTCCATCCTACTTAGGGTTCCATCCCTTTAACAGGCTCGAAGTGGATTCCATTCCACGAATAAATTGGATATTAAGATGCCAGTGCTTTTCTACGAGTTTTAACAAATATTTCTAATAAAACAGACTTAACCTTGAACTCTTGATAATCTTGATACTCATGAGTCTTCTATCTCTGTATCTTGAATCTCTATACTGTACAGTCTTCATTCTTGATACCTGCATGGTTAGATCCTACAAATACATATATATCTAAACTTGTAATGTTAGTATTTATATTTTATAATCTATTCTAAGGTTGTTGTCATCAAAACCATCAAGGACTAACATATACTACTATATATAATATACCACATCAAACCAATTCAATCATTCAACCAATTATTTAAATTTAACCATTTAAATTTAAATAATAATCCAGAAAAGTGAGATTAACTCACCTTTGATTTTATTTGCAATTCACTTTGATCTCGACTTGGTTTCTTCATGATTTGGTCCTTGTATAACAATTTACGATTTATTAACATTTGAATAAATCAAACAGTTAATCACTATTTATTTATTTAATTTTAAACTAATAATTTGGTTTTGAATTAAAAATTTAAATTAAAACTAACCTTCCTATAATAAATAAATTTAACAAGTTAATTACCTTATTACATATCTTTAGAATTCAAACAACAGGTCTACTGTGTATGTTTATTTTTATTCTTTGTTCATGCGCATGTATTCATAAATTTTAACTAACTAGTTTTTATTTTAAATAGATACTAGCCTAGTATATTATCCCTTTCAGTTGCAACTAATGTTATATTAATTAACTGCTAAACACGATGATCAGCAAAGAACGAAATACCTCACTCAGACTTCGCCGAGATCGCTCCTCCTTCAAACAACAGCCGAGCTTATCACCATCTTGTCAACGTCGCTCCTCTATAGCCACGTGATCTGCAGCGTCACGCACGTGAAAATACTCGCCTTGCAAATCGCGAACGACCATCAAGGTCGTTGCTTCCTGTATAGCCTCCTGCCTCCTGCTCGTACGCCCAGAGACTTTCCCTCAATCGATCGTGTCCAAGATTCGACTCCCTCCCCATCGGCATCGCACGCCGCCTTGGCCATGACACCACGCTAACGCAAGAACAACTCGCGATCATCTGCTCTCTATTTCGCCCTTTCCTCGATTTATTTTCGTTTAGTAGATATTGATTTCGAAAGAAAAAGGGCTCGGCATTTCATTCCTATCAATTTTTTTCGACTGATGTTATTGCGATGGGAAAGATGGGAAAGAAAGAAAAAAGAAAGGTGGGCTGCATGTTAGGGGAAAAAGTAGATTTGATTTGAATAAAGCTTTCATGAAAATCTTCCTTGACTAGACAATTATATAAATTATTTAAATTTAAGTTGTCTCAATAAATGCAACTCAAAATCTTGACCTCCCAACGAGGCATGCCGCTAGGCGTTTATAATGTTAAACCCCTATTTCAAATACAATGGAAAGGGTTTCGAGTTCTAATTTGATCGTATGGAGAAGATAGCTTTTGGACCCAGTTATAATATTTAATTTCAATATAGATTTCAGCGCGTTTATCTATCGTACGGTCACACGACAACTCCAAACGTTCCGAAATTTGAAATCCGATAATAATACAATACGGATCCAATGGAACTAGTTTCGTCGAATTCCGAGACTGTACCTTGGAAGGCTATTTTTTTTAAATATCAATTTAAACGATATATTTTTAAAATTGAACAAATCACTTTTAAATTCAATTTTAAAAGTTCTATTATCTTCAGCATTGTTAATACAAATTTTATAAGCCTTTGAAATATTTTTAACAAGCTTAAAACCGAAAATTCAATATTTTACCCGACTTTCAATTATTAAATTAAATAAATTTAATTATCCAATAATTGGTTATATTTGAAAGTCAAGTCAAAATTACCCCTTTGAATATTTAAAATCAATTAAATATTCCCATTACAAATATCCCTAAATCCGGGTCGTCACATCTGATCAGACCTAGCTATTCAGAATGGGGAGCAGTGGTGGTTTTTGTCTCTAAGTCCGATGGTTCTCTTCGGATGTGTGTTGATTATAGGGAGCTGAACAAGCTCACTATGAAAAACAGATATCCAATGCCTCGCATCAATGATATGTTTGATCAGCTTTATGGTGCCACTGTTTTCTCTCAGCTTGACCTTGCCACAGGTTTTCACCAGCTCAGAGTTGCTGAGGAAAGTATTCCCAAGACTGCTTTCCGTACTGAGAATGGATTCTTTGAATGGTTAGTCATGCCTTTCGGTTTGACTAATGATCCTGCTTTCTTTGTTGATTTGATGAATAGTGTTTTTTGTGATGTGCTTAATAAATTTGTTCTAGTCTTTGTTGATGATATTCTTATTTTCTCTAAGTCTGAAGAAGAGCTTGAGTCACATTTGATATCTATTTTTGAAACTCTTAGAAATCATCAGTTGAAGGCTAAATTTTCTAAATGCTATTTCTGGAAGGATGAAGTCCGATTCCTCGGGCATATTGTTTCTGGTAATGGAGTTTCTGTTGATCCAGTTTAGATCGCTGCGATCAATGTAAGTCTTTCTTCCTTTTCTTTCCTTGTTTCATTCAATTTATTCTATCTTTCCAGTTGTCCTTATTTATCCCTATTCTGTGCAGGATTGCGAAACTCCTAAGACTCCTACTGATATCCGTAGTTTTCTGGGCCTTGCCGGTTATTACCGGAGATTCATTGAGAATTTTGCTCGGATTGCTGCACCTCTCACCGCTTTGACTCGAAAGAATGCTAAGTTTATTTGGAGTGATGAGTGTAAGGCTACATTCAGTGAGTTAAAGCACAAGCTTACTTCCACACCGGTTCTTACCGTTCCAAGTGGAAATGAGGGATTAACGGTATACACTGATGCTTGTCGTGAAGGTTTGGGAGCTGTTCTGATGCAGGATGGTAAGGTGATTGCTTATGCTAGTCGTCAGTTGAAGACCCATGAAGCCAATTATGCTGCCCATGATTTAGAGTTGCTTGCTGTTGTTTTTGCTTTGAAGCTTTGGAGACATCATCTTTTGGGTACTAAGTTTGAGCTTTTCACAGATCATCGGTCTTTGAGATATATTTTCACTCAGAAGGATTTCAACCAAAGACAAGTTAGGTGGTTAGAGTTCCTTGCTTCTTATGACCTCGACATCAACTATACCCCTGGGAAAGCAAATGTTGTGGCATATGCTTTGAGTCGGAAGAAGGCGATGTTGTGTCAGATGGTTGTTTCTTCTTCTCTTGTGGATCGTATCATGGCTAAACCGGATGAGGATGAGATGCTTAGATTGATGAAGGAGAGTGTTCGTAGCAGAGTTGGTAGTAGTAGTCTTGATGGCAGTTGTGCTCAGATCGATGATAGAGGTATATTGAGGATTAATAATAGGATTTGTGTCCCGAATGTTGATGGATTGAGATAGGAGTTACTTCAGGAAAATCATCGGTCCAGACTTTCTATTCATCCTGGAGTGACCAAGATGTATCAGGATATGAAGAAGTTGTACTGGTGGAAGGGTATGAGGCGTGATATCTCCATTTTTGTTAGTAGGTGTGCGACTTGTCAGCAAGTCAAGGCAGATCATCAGAAGAACCCTGGTTTGTTGCAGCCTCTTGAGATTCCCAATTGGAAGTGGGAATAGGTTTCTATGGATTTCATTGATGGTTTACCGAGGACTAGGAAGGGTAATGAGAGTATCTGGGTTATTGTGGATAGATTAACCAAGTCAGCTCATTTCATTCCGGTCAAGTCTACCCGTTTTGCTTCTAGTTTGTCTGAGATTTACATGAGGGAGATTGTTCGTCTCCATGGTGTTCCTCTCAATATTGTTTGTGATCGTGATCCTATCTTTACTAGTCAGTTTTGGAAAGCCTTTCAGGATTCTTTGGGTACTCGTCTGAATCTGAGCACTGCTTACCATCCACAGACCGACGGTCAAACGGAAAGGGTGAATCAGATTCTCGAAGATCTTCTTCGTGCTTATGTGCTTGATTATGGAGGATCTTGAGAAGATATCTCCATCTTGTCGAATTCACCTATAACAATAGTTATCAGGTATAATTTCTATCTTCTGTTTTAATCTTATCCTAATCTTTTATCTATCTCATTTCTATCTTTGAATTCAGGCCAGTATTAAAACGTCTCTATTTGCTACTCTTTACGGATGACCTTGTAGATCTCCATCTTGCTGGATTGAATCCGGTAATCGTTTGGTTCTTGGTCCTGAGATGATTTTAGAGGCTTCTGAGAGAGTTGAGGAGATTAGGAGGAAGATGAGGATTGCTCGGGATAGGCAGAAGAAGTATGCTGATAGGCGTAGGCGGAGTTTAGAGTTTGCTGTTGGTGATTTGGTTTTCCTTAAGGTCTCTCCCTTAAGGAATGTCATTCGATTTGGTCGTAGAGGGAAGCTTTCTCCTAGGTTTGTTGGTCCTTTCCGCATTGTGGAAAGAATTGGTTCTTTGGCTTATCGTCTGGATTTGCCCGAGAAGTTCTCTAGAGTGCATAATGTATTCCACGTTTCTCATCTTTGTCGCTATCTGCATGATCCATCTCTTATTGTTCAGCCTTCTGCTCTTGATAGTTTGGATATTGAGCCTAATCTGACTGTTGAGAGGAAGCCACTTTGTATTGTCGACAGAGGTATGAAGCAGCTAAGAAGGAAATCTATTAGTCTGGTCAAAGTACAATGGAGTACTGATGATCGAGATTGTACCTGGGAGACGGAGGAGAGCATTCGTGCTTCAAATGCGGAATTGTTTGTTTCAGGTACTATTTGCCTTTCTATCTTGTTTTTCTTGTTTTCCTTGTTTCGCTCTTTTCGAGAACGAAAAGATTTGAGTGGGGGAGAGTGTAACAACCCTATATTTTTGTAATTATTTTAAATTATTTTTAAATCATTTTAAATTAAATCTTATTTCAATATTTTATTTTTAAAACATTTTAAAAAAAAATAAAAGTGGAGTAATAATTTTCCAAAGTTAAGTGTATTTTGTTTGTAATTTTTAAAACTAGTTTCAATATATTAAGCTATTTTTCTTTATTTTCTTCCTATTTTCCTAAAACAAATTCATTTATTTTTCTTTTCCACTTTATTTCAGTTTGTTTTATTTTTATTTACTGAATTTATTTTGTTTATTTTGTATATAAAGGATAGTGGAAATGTGAAGAGACTTAAGCTTATAAACAATGACTTTTGGTTAGCTGGACTCTTCATTTTCTTTGTCGTTCACCACTTTAATTTTGGACGTGAGTTTATTTCCATTTTCACGTGAGAAGTATCTCATTTCCATCAGCAACTCATGGCCAAGCATTTCTGAAAATTGGTAATGGCTTCTCCTATTTTTTTTCTACTTTTTCCTCTTTATTTTGCATTGATTTTGCCTTATTTCTTCTCCTCTTTGTTCGGCCACTTCCTTCCACCATCTCCACCGACCACCACCTCCTCTTCCTCCCCACCATCCATAGCTTTAGACCATCCCCTCCTTTGACCAATACAAGCCGTGACCTTCATGTGACAAAACACCACACACAAATGGCAAAAATTCCTTAAACTATGCATGGCCGAGCCTAGACTTCATCACCACCACCATATCTTGCCTTGGCTGCCACTTCTAGCCCCACCACCACCATGATATCACCTCTGACCATCAACCTAACCTCTGTCCAGACCTGTAACATGAATGGCCAAGCCCATTTGTCCTTTGGCCGAGCCTAAAAGTTGCTCAAAACTCCTCTCTTTTTCCTTGCCCCCTTGTATTCTTCATATGTAACACCTACCTCTTCACCTCCTTTGTAGCCGTGCCATATAGGACCCATACCCGAGCCAAAACCACTGTCATGGCCGAGCCTACAAGACCCCTAGGCCGAGCACATGAATAGTAGTAGCATGGTCAAACTATTCTTTTATTTGTTGCTTCTTAATTCAAATTGTTTCAAAGTATGTTTTGTGTTGAATCTATATAGTTATATTTGTTTTATTTTATTTGTTGTATACAAGATTAATAGCTTGGCATTCTCTCCACTCAAATCAAAAGTCGTATCGTGCTTTCTGGAATTTCATTTGTGTGTTTTGTTTTGCAAACTTCAGCGTAAAAGGTGAGTAATCACACCTGACATTCATACTTATATAACTGTGAATTGATAGCAAGTGAAAGTGTAGAAATAATTATATTATGTTATACCTGCCTATGTTATAAATTACATGATGTTAACCCTGTTTATAACCTTCTCATATCATCCGATATTGATATATGTAGTTATACTGTTTAAATTGAATTTTAAATGATTTAATAAAGTGAAAATGATTTTCTATGTATTAAAAATGTTAAATAAATGAATAGAAAATTGTGATTTAAATATAACTAAATTTGGAAATTTGTGATTTGATTTTTGATGGAAATTCAAGTTAATTAAATATAAAATGGAAATTAAGTTTATTTGTGAAAAATGGAATTTTAAATTTAAGTGTTAAAGTAAATTGTTAAAAAGGTAAAGCATAAGGAAATTCTACACTTGAATTTAATAAATGAAATTTTGGAAAATTTGATTTTTATCGTAAAAAAATTCTTTATAAAAACCTTAAGTAAAAGGTAATTAAATGAACATTTTTGATGTGGAAAAATATGATTTTTATATGTTAAAATGATTTAAATTGAAGTTTATTTGTGGCTGGAATTTTGTTTAAAATCTGGAAATTCTTTTAGTAGCACTACAGAAATGCTATCGTTTCTGAATTTAACTTGAAAACTGAAGTAAATGATACTGCAGCACTTTGTAAGTGCTGTGGTTGATACAAATGAACTAAAAGCTAAAATTAACTAAGGCTATGACAACACTTTGTAAGTGCTGTAGTGGCAGGGACTAAACTTGAAACTGAAAACTAATAAAGAGCTATTGTAGCACTTGTTAAGTGCTATAGTTGGCTAATATGTGATTTTTGAATATAATTGAACTACTGCAACAGTTTTTAAACGCTGTCTTTGCTGAATTGAATTAAATCTTTAAATTGAACCCTGAACTATTACAGCAGTTTTGTAAATGTTGTCTTTTCTGAATTGAACTATTTTTCCTCAAAAACTGAACTATTACAGCAGTTTATAAATGTTGTCTTTGCTGAATTGAATTATTTTCAAATATAACTTACCGCAGCACTTTCTAAATGCTGTGAAAGCTGGAATTTAAATGTTTTAATGTATTTAAGTGAATAAACAAACTCAGAAAAGGCTAAATTTTTGGGAATTGAATATTTGATTTAAAGGTACAATGACTTTACTTTTAAATGGTTTAAATGATGTATTTGATTTTAAAACTAAACTATTTTTGAAATTTATAACCACGGGTTATAATAACGATTGGTTGTTAAAGAGACCAGGATTGGATATGGACATACTCTCTGTCGATACCAAAACCACTTTAACAACTGTGTACGCGGTGGAGATTCCAGAATGAAGTAGGATGGTGGCGACAATCTTAAGGTATATACGTGGACCCCACTCCCGTGAGTTGGCATAAGGTGACTAAAACAGGAGCGATCGACGGGCCAATGATGTAGCACCTCTGATCGGACACACTTCTTCGATACCATTCTATTACTTTGTGATTGATTGGGTGCACCCCTTGATTTGGGAGTGTTGTTCGAGGTGGGCGGTAGTGGCTGCTATGCGTTTCCATCAGCCCGGATGCGTAATTGGTATATCTACCTTGGCATTGCCTTGTGTGCCGTGTCACCTACCATATCGAGCTTTACTACGAGTTGTGATTTCTCCCATAGCCTGTGGAGTATCGAGGGTAGCCCCCATTTTAGGAGTATGCTAATACTGGATAGACTACTGGGACTATTACGTGTTTAGGGCTATATGGGTAACCCCTTGATGCTATTAAAAAGTATGTTTATTTTATATTAGACATTATTATAATAGCGAATATTACTATATAGTAGATAGTTTAACGGATCCTTAAAGAATGGGCGATCCCAAGCATTCTTTAAGTTACTTGTACCTCTTATTACAGTTCACTTGAGTTGGCTTATATTGTATAAGTATGTATGTCCTGACTCGAGTGTTTGTGTTTTATTTACGCTCGGGTCAGCCTAAGTATTCCCAGCTTTGGACTTCAATTTTGGAGCTAGGAATCGCTGGAGATTCTGCTTATCTAGTTATTTATCCATTTCAGTTTCAGTTGTTCTATTTCAGCTTTTGTATTAGAGACTTAGGTATTTGGGATTTCTACTATACTTGTTTCAGAACTGTATTTGTTTTCAGACTATGTATTTTATATCTGTTTTTGAGACTTTGTATTGTAGTGGCTTCATGAACCACTATTTATTTTATTTTCCGCTGCGAGTTATTCTGATATTTCTGTGTCTGTGATTCTGTGAATGATTTTATTTGCTCCAAATTTTATTATAATCTGTTATTTTGCATTATTCAAGTCCGACATGTGTGGATTATTGTCGATTTGAATGGTCCAAAATAGTGGGTCGTTACATGACATATAAACAAGGTTGCAACGACTTTTGAACAACCTTTGTTCATTAAACCGTTGAAAATCAAAAAACCGATTCCCAGTCACATTTTCACTTATAAATTAAATTACATATAAGTGTAAAAAAAATTGTAATTAAATTTCAAATCAATATTAATTAATTAAAATGATCTCATTTGAATTATAAAACCATATAAATAAATATTAACAATTATTTACAAAAATTGTTATTGTATCGATAAAGCGAAATCCATTTTCCTTATATTTTCAAATCAAATATATATCTTTATAAAACTATTATAAATGAATTATTATCACTTCATAACTAATTAAAATGAATAATTATCATTTAAAAACAATTATTAGAATAATTATAAAAAGAATTAAATCATTAAATCTCAATTTAAATTCATAAATCAACTATTAAATACGATGTCATTATTGATGATGTCATAAATACATTTTATTCCCAAAAAATAAAATAAATTATTTTATTTCATATCCTTGAATAAATGTATGTATCTAGCTTTGTGACGCCCCACCTCTATACCCACGCTAGCCAAGGACACTACGAGGTAATGCCGTCAACTAGCACGGAGAATAAGGCCGTTGAGGAGCGACCATCTGTATAATTGCTTTGTGCGAATACCGATATGCCAGATAAAAATATAACTTTTCATCTCAAGAGGAAATCCGACATACCGATACAAACTCAAAGCTACTACACAGTGGCTATATGGACTTCGGAAACAAATATAGAAATAAACATAACACAAATCAGTCACAGACAATTCATATCACAAAGGCGGAAATAGATATGAATATAACACATGAAAGTGTACATCAGAGTAGTGGTCAAATAAGATCCACAATAACACAAAAGAATAGATACAAGTGCAAGACAAAAGAATATGTATACATCAAGGAGTCTAAATCTCAAATGTATACAACAAAAATTACTAAACTAGAGTAGTAAGCCAAAAGTCAGATGATGATTCCAGATAGGAAGTCATGAGGAAGCACCTGTAATATCTCAGTCTGACCCGAGTATTATTTAAGAAGAAAATAATAAACGGATCAGTCTAGCTATAAATATCAGATAAAGTGATATAGAATTAAGAGATATGACAAAAACGTATCATAACCATAATACCATACTGTGATAAGTACGTAACTGAAAATCAACAAGAGATTAATCAATATCACAAGAATCTTCTCAAAGATTAAAAAGAATGTCATATTCTTTATTTAATTCACCAAGCCACAATAATGACATACATATCAATGCCAATTGTAAAAGTTGGTGAAACATAAATTCCAGAAATCATCAACGAGAAATCCAGAAAACATAAGAAAGAGGATGGCCAATCCCATAAACTAAACATCGACGCACCTAGAAGGATACGCCCCATGTAAAGTCTAGCATCGACGCACCTAGAAAGATACGCCCCATGCTCTAGCATCGACGCACCTAGAAAGATACGCCCCATGCATAAATAAACATCGACGTACCTAGAAAGATACGCCCCATGTAATGTCTAACATCGATGCACCTAGAAAGATACACCCCATGCAAAGTCGAACATTGACGCACCTAGAAAGATACGACCCATGCATAGACGAACATCGACGCACCTAAATAGATGCGCCCCATGCCCCGACTTATTGAGCCGATTGCTCCACGAAGTAAATAAACATCGACGCACCTAAATAGGTACGACCCATGCGAAAAATAAACATCGAAGTACCTAAATAGGTACGACCCATGCGTGAAATATACATCGACGTACCTAAATAGGTACGACCCATGCGAAAAATAAACATCGACGTACCTAAATAGGTACGACCCATGCGAAAAATGAGACGAAGCTCAATAAAACGAGGAACAGTCCTCCACGTGGACAAAGAGACATCGCACATTGCTAGTCTAAACCATAAAATGATCGTCATCGATCATCAAGAAGTGTCAATCACACCAAGCTAGTAAATATATGAGTTTAGCTTCATGTTCCATAACCACTTGCTTAACTTAAATATTTACGAACAAGTTGTAGGTCTTCACTAGAAAATTGTCATAAAAGATTCAATTGAACAAGTCCAAAAATTAACCGACAAAGTAAACGCAAGCGTTTCATACCACTTGTTTTGCTAGGCCGTTTAATTATATTTTCTCATACGAATGAGGTAAAGGTTTGTATATACTAGTAGATTGGAAAACGGTTTAAGAAAACGAACTTTGTAATAAAATAGTGTTGAAATCGTTTTGATAAAAGACTTTTGATATTTACTACTAGTATAGAAAACCTTTATATTTTTAAAGTGACAAGTCATAGAAATGATTGTAGAAACAACCAATCATCAAAAATTCACATTCGAAGACGTGAATCAAATCCAATTAAACCGATAAAGAATCCATCGAAGTGGATATTCAAAAATCCCGAAAAAGGAGTCATCAAAGTCATAATAAATGATATCAACCACTAAGAACCAACATGAATCGATAAAATTCGGAAAACCAAATCAAAATGAGCATAAATAGGCAAATTAGGAAAATAGGAGCAGGTCAGTCGACTGAAATCCCTGTTCAGTCGACTGAACACTGTCCAGAAAATTCCGGGCTTCAGCTCAGTCGACTGAACAGAGGATTCAGTCGACTGAACCTGATTTTCTGCATTTCCTATCCTATGACAATTGAAGTGCAAACACTCACAACTTGCAACCGGACGAGCAACGACGCTAAGGGTTTAGGCTAATCGACTACCCGGCCATATAAGCTCTTCGATTTATCATCAAAAATATGATCCAACATCAAAGCTATGATTTTTAGAGTTTTAGACTTCCAAAACACCAAAAATTGCAATGCTCACAAAACCCATCCGAATCAAAAGCAATTGCACATGGATAATTGTTAAGAATTCATAACAAGAAATCTAGGATAGTTATAAACATAGATGTGAGATAAAATTCTCACCTTTGAACCCAAACAAATGAAGAAGAAGCTTTTAAAACAAGCCAAGATCAATTCCTCTTCAATAACAACTCAAGAAGCTTAAATCTAAGCTTTAAAAGAAGAACATTCCCAAAGTTAGGTTTAGGAATTTCTGAAATTGGAAGGAGAAAGAGTTGGAGAAGAAGAAGGAGATGCTTACCAAAGGGTTCTCTTTGAATTTGGAGCTAGAAGTTGGATTTGCTAATGAAGACTAGGGTTTTGAATTTCTATTTCCCATTCTCTTCCACCATTGTTGCTAGAGAACTGAAAAGAGGAGGAAGTGAGAGTGAATGGGGAGGAGGGGTTCAGATTTGAGTATAAGTTAGCTAGTGGGCTGAACCCAAACCCAAAGTCCAAAGTGAAAAAGTAGCAAAATTCTACTAACTCCAAACATATCGAAGCTTATACTCAAAAAGGTCGCAAACGGCATTTCGAACTCAATGGAAGTGGTCTCGAGTCCCAATTCGACCATATGTAAAAAGTAGCTTTTCGGACTATAATCCGAGGAACGATGTTATATTTAAATAAAATATTTAAATATAAAAATCGATAAATATGCGGGTTGTTACAGACTCCCCTCCTTAAAGAAATTGCGTCCTCGCAATACTTAAGAAGAAAATAAATAGTAACAACCATAGAAGCATACCAATATAAAAGAAAATTTGAAATAAGAAGTTCACCATAAAGAGCACGAAAGAGTAAACCCGGATGAGTTCGCTCAATGAATTCTCTAGATTTCCCAAGAGCAATCCTTGGGATTTGAGAACCATAGAACTTTCACAAGAAGAACATCTTTATTTCGAAGGCGCTCAACCTCCGAAGCAATGATGCGAATAAAATGTTGCTCAAAAGTCAAATAGGCGAAACTTCAATTTTCACAATAACTCTGGGCTCAAGAATAAAATTGGAATCCCTAAGGCATTTCCGTAGTTGGAAGACGTGGGAAAACGTCATGGATAGCAGAAAATTGAGCCGGTGCAACGGCGTAGTACAATAACGGTACGCCAGATGAACCAAAGCTCAAATAATTCAGAACATCGACGTAGTGCAAATGGTACGTCAAATGAATCGAACACCATAAAAGAACATCGGATGCTAGTCCATAAAAGAAATGAGATAAAACTCAATAAAACGAAGTATATCAAAACGTCTGATGGACTTGATAAAAAGATAATTCCATTCAGACATCATCAAAGAATCAACCACTTGATGTTTACAACAAAGTGCATTGGCAACACGGTTCCTCTTTCCGGGAATATACAAAGAATATCAAGATCATAAGATGCAAGGAACTCGATCCAATATTAAGTTCCTTATGAGAAAATAAATATTCCAAAGATTTATGATCAGGGTAGAGAACAAATTTCTCACCCAAAAATAATGATGCCAAATTTTTAAAAGGGACAATAATAACCGCGAGCACTAGATCATGAGTGGCATACCTAGTCTCGATCGGCTTTAATGATTTAGAAGCACAAATGATAGCACGTTCTCTTTTGCAAGGGAACGGCATCCAAACCAATACTATTAGCATTGGTACAAAAGATAAAGTCTTGGTTCCCTTTGGGAATCACAAGAATAAGAATATCGGAAAAGAATTCTTTCAAATAATCTTCTTTCCCGAAAAGCTGGAATTTTCAAAAATTACAACTTACTTTTATGTAATAATCTTTCTAGAAAAATTTACATTTTTACAAGTCAATATATATCGTGTCTGACTGTCTCATCAAAGCATTTAGGAGATTCTTATCGATAACGTTGATCAAGCGCATCGACCAGAATTCTTAAAGCACTCAATGGGCAATACAATCACAAAATCATCTTCTATATGATAAACATGTTTCTTAAAAATCTTTAATAATATTCTTTGCTCGTTTAAGAGCAAAATCAAATTGTACTTATAAATAAATCTTATGAAAAAGATTTACAAAATTTTAAATTGATGATTTCATCCAAAATCAATATATACAAGAATGGAGTCATCGAGATCGTAGAATACTCGATTCATAAAATGGATGAAATAAGCTGGACAAACTGAATGACATAATAAGTCATTCATAAGAATCATAACGAGTACGGAATGCGGTAAGTTGAAGGCTAACTTTCGCAACTCGTAGCAAATGAAAACTGGTGGCAAGGTCGAGCTGAAAAGATCTTAACACCACTCAAAAGATTTCTTAGGCGATAATCCTAAGACAAGCTCAAAAATACCGGAAATTCTCAAACTACATGATTGAGAGAAATAACACTTTCCTCATCATGTGAGCTTAAAGAATAAAATGATACCATCAAATTGGAATCAAAATCACAAAGAAAAAACAAAAATCTGCTTAACAGATTGAAAATGTCGAAGATGAATAGTCCACACGGGACAAAGGATATGGCTTCATAATAATTAAGCCAATCGTTACAAAAGTCAATTCCGAAGCATAAGTAGAAATCGGCTCGGAAAGAAAAATCACATAAAATAATTTCGACATCAATAAAAAGCAAATTGAGTGTTGCGGATCCACCAATCCAGATTCGCAATCCTCAAAGAAGTCATCAAGCCCAAAATGTTTGAAGAAAAGGAATCACAAGTTCTTTTGATATAAAAATAATGAGATGAAACCCATATCAAAAAGAACTCGAATAAGATAATCACAAAATAAATGTCATCAAGGATAGAATGGATACCTTGACCAAGAGAAGTGCTAGTAGAGGCTTGCACAACCTTTAGTTTTCCCTCCTTCTTGCTTGAAGTATGGGACACGCAGATATATGATGACTCAAACTTTTGCAATAGCGACAATATAGGGGTTGCGGACACTCCTTTGCATAGTGGTCCATAGAATCACAATTGTAGCATCGTCCACGACTAGTGGTAGGAGTCTTTGCTACAGAAGTTTCTTGTTTCCCTTTCTTGTCGGGATTGGGACCTTCAAACTTAATAGGCCTTACATGTTATTGTTGAAGTTCTGTTTGGCACCCACAACTTCAATATTACTTTCATTATCGGCCTCTTCAAGACGAAGAGCGATATCAATAAGCTGATCGAAAGAAACTTCCAATTTCAGAAGTAATGGCTTCTTGAGATTCTTGTTCAAGCCATAAACAAATCTCTGATTTTTCTTCAATGGGGTATTAATGTATTCAACCCCGTATTTAGAAAGAGATTCGAAAGATGCGACGTAGTCCGTCACAGAAGATTCACCTTGAACAAGGTCGATAAAACGCCGGGCTAAGGTTACTTTTTCAGCCTTCGGCACAAATTTCAATTCGAATCTCTCCCGGAATTGCTCCCAAGTGAGATCCGCTTCAACGATTTCAGAAATAAGAAGCTCATACCAATCCAATGCTCTTTCTTGGAGCATGCTAGAAGCCACTTGGACTCGGTGGAGATCAACAAGATTCATGCGAGAAAAGATGCGGTCGCATGATCTAAGCCAAGCTTGGATTTCAATAACACTCTCGGATCCCCGGAATGGCCTTCCACCCAAATCGGTATAATCTCTACACAAGTGTGCAAAACCGGATCTAGGATGAGTAGGCTCTGAAATGGGTCCGATAGCTTGAGCATTCTTAACAAGATCTAGAAGCTGCTGGGCAGACATAAATACTCCCTCCTGAGGAGTAGCACTGGATTGACCGACGTTGGTACGGCCAGATCTAACCATTTCTCTTCTTTAAGAAATAAAGAAGAAGAAAAGGTTATTCTCAGAATGAATGTCAAACAATCATGATTGATAAAACAAGGTATCATAAAAAGAAATAGGATAGAACAGTACGAAGACTCGAATCAAATCCTATGGCACGATTCCTAAGAAAGACTTAGGACAATGATCCTTGCTAGATTATTCTACATTGTTCCGAAGTTTGGCTCTAATACCAAGCTGTGACGCCCCCACCTCTATACCCACGCTAGCCAAGGACACTACGAGGTAATGCCATCAACTAGCACGGAGAATAAGGCTGTTGAGGAGCGACCATCTGTATAATTGCTTTGTGCGAGTACCGATATGCCAGATAAAAATATAACTTTTCATCTCAAGAGGAAATCTGACATACCGATACAAACTCAAAGCTACTACACAGTGGCTATATGGAATTCGGAAACAAATATAGAAATAAACATAACACAAATCAGTCATAGACAATTCATATCACAAAGGCGGAAATAGATATGAATATAACACATGAAAGTGTACATCAGAGTAGTGGTCAAATAAGATCCACAATAACACAAAAGAATAGATACAAGTGCAAGACAAAAGAATATGTATACATCAAGGAGTCTAAATCTCAAATGTATACAACAAAAACTACTAAACTAGAGTAGTAAGCCAAAAGTCAGATGATGGTTCCAGATAGGAAGTCATGAGGAAGCACCTGTAATATCTCAGTCTGACCCGAGTATTATTTAAGAAGAAAATAATAAACGGATCAGTCTAGCTATAAATATCAGATAAAGTGATATAGAATTAAGAAATATGACAAAAACGTATCATAACCATAATACCATACTGTGATAAGTACGTAATTGAAAATCAACAAGAGATTAATCAATATCACAAGAATCTTCTCAAAGATTAAAAAGAATGTCATATTCTTTATTTAATTCACCAAGCCACAATAATGACATACATATCAATGCCAATTGTAAAAGTTGGTGAAACATAAATTCCAGAAATCATCAACGAGAAATCCAGAAAACACAAGAAAGAGGATGGCCAATCCCATAAACTAAACATCGACGCACCTAGAAGGATACGCCCCATGTAAAGTCTAGCATCGACGCACCTAGAAAGATACGCCCCATGCTCTAGCATCGACGCACCTAGAAAGATACGCCCCATGCATAAATAAACATCGACGTACCTAGAAAGATACGCCCCATGTAATGTCTAACATCGATGCACCTAGAAAGATATACCCCATGCAAAGTCGAACATTGACGCACCTAGAAAGATACGACCCATGCATAGACGAACATCGACGCACCTAAATAGATACGCCCCATGCCCCGACTTATTGAGCCGATTGCTCCACGAAGTAAATAAACATCGACGCACCTAAATAGGTACGACCCATGCGAAAAATAAACATCGACATACCTAAATAGGTACGACCCATGCGAGAAATAAACATCGACGTACCTAAATAGGTACGACCCATGCGAAAAATAAACATCGACGTACCTAAATAGGTATGACCCATGCGAAAAATGAGACGAAGCTTAATAAAACGAGGAACAGTCCTCCACGTGGACAAAGAGACATCGCACATTGCTAGTCTAAACCATAAAATGATCGTCATCGATCATCAAGAAGTGTCAATCACACCAAGCTAGTAAATATATGAGTTTAGCTTCATGTCCCATAACCACTTGCTTAACTTAAATATTTACGAACAAGTTGTAGGTCTTCAATAGAAAATTGTCACAAAAGATTCAATCGAACAAGTCCAAAAATTAACCGACGAAGTAAATGCAAGCGTTTCATACCACTTGTTTTGCTAGGCCGTTTAATTATATTTTCTCATACGAATGAGGTAAAGGTTTGTATATACTAGTAGATTGGAAAACGGTTTAAGAAAACGAACTTTGTAATAAAATAGTGTTGAAATCGTTTTGATAAAAGACTTTTGATATTTACTACTAGTATAGAAAACCTTTATATTTTTAAAGTGAAAAGTCATAGAAATGATTGTAGAAACAACCAATCATCAAAAATTCACATTCGAAGACGTGAATCAAATCCAATTAAACCGATAAAGAATCCATCGAAGTGGATATTCAAAAATCCCAAAAAAGGAGTCATCAAAGTCATAATAAATGATATCAACCACTAAGAACCAACATGAATCGATAAAATTCGGAAAACCAAATCAAAATGAGCATAAATAGGCAAATCAGGAAAACAGGAGCAGGTCAGTCGACTGAAATCCCTGTTCAGTCGACTGAACACTGTCCAGAAAATTCCGGGCTTCAACTCTGTCGACTGAACAGAGGATTCAGTCGACTGAACCTGATTTTCTGCATTTCCTATCCTATGACAATTGAAGTGCAAACACTCACAACTTGCAACCGGACGAGCAACGACGCTAAGGGTTTAGGCTAATCGACTACCCGGCCATATAAGCTCTTCGATTTATCACCAAAAACATGATCCAACATCAAAGCTATGATTTTTAGAGTTTTAGACTTCCAAAACACCAAAAATTGCAATGCTCACAAAACCCATCCGAATCAAAAGCAATTGCACATGGATAATTGTTAAGAATTCATAACAAGAAATCAAGGATAGTTATAGACATAGATGTGAGATAAAAATCTCACCTTTGAACCCAAACAAATGAAGAAGAAGCTTTTAAAACAAGCCAAGATCAATTCCTCTTCAATAACAACTCAAGAAGCTTAAATCTAAGCTTTAAAAGAAGAACATTCCCAAAGTTAGGTTTAGGAATTTCTGAAATTGGAAGGAGAAAGAGTTGGAGAAGAAGAAGGAGATGCTTACCAAAGGGTTCTCTTTGAATTTGGAGCTAGAAGTTGGATTTGCTAATGAAGACTAGGGTTTTGAATTTCTATTTCTCATTCTCTTCCAACATTGTTGCTAGAGAACTGAAAAGAGGAGGAAGTGAGAGTGAATGGGGAGGAGGGGTTCAGATTTGAGTATAAGTTAGCTAGTGGGCTGAACCCAAACCCAAAGTCCAAAGTGAAAAAGTAGCAAAATTCTACTAACTCCAAACATATCGAAGCTTATACTCAAAAAGGTCGCAAACGGCATTTCGAACTCAATGGAAGTGGTCTCGAGTCCCAATTCGACCGTATGTAAAAAGTAGCTTTTCAGACTATAATCCGAGGAACGATGTTATATTTAAATAAAATATTTAAATATAAAAATCGATAAATATGCGGGTTGTTACAAGCTTCGTGCGCAACTTTTGACAATTATAGAGTTATTTATCAGTAAAATATTTTTTGGATATTTTATCGATATTTTCCCAAAGTACATATTTTTGTAAATATTTATTAAAAATAATATTACCATCACTCTTGTTCAATATATCATTATCCATATTTAAAAAAAATGAATATTTGAAAATAAATATAATTTATCAAATTGAAAAATTTATGGGTCGTTACATACATTCCCCCCGTCCTCGAAATTACGAAGTAAAACCCAAAGGTGTTTGCCCAAAATATTTATTTTTTAAACTTATACCCATACGATCTGTACACAATATTTGATTCGATCTCCTATTTGAATACACAACTTTACTTTCGAACTAGTATTGATCCCTAGATCCTCTAGTGCGGACTCCGATCAGGCTTTCCGATCAGAATTTTAGTTTCCCTACATAGCTCTCAACTATGATAGAAAACTCAAGTATCCAACCACAAACCTCATCAATGTTCATCATCAAGAATCGAGTGATAAATCCTTTTTCGGACTGATGTAAACACCACAAATTTCTGTACTCGAATCTTAGATCAAAATCGTTCGATAAAATTATCTACGTACAACATACGTAGTTATTAACATCCAAAAATCTTTAAGAAGACTTTTCATAAAAAAATTATCTTTTATTCGAAAATTTTATAAAGATGCTTCTTTATATATATAATCACTTTAAATATTTAATTCCAAATATTTCTTCTTAAAGGGAAACATTTCATTTCAAGAGATAAATATCTTTTCCATTATAGTAAACGTCTTTTATCATAACACATTTCTTTTCTACAATCATATCTTAACAGTTTCTAAAAAAAACCCATTTTCAAAACAAGCCATTAAATTGATAAATTATCTTTTATTTCTAAAATTATAATAATCTCCTTATATTATAATTTATTTCCTTTATAAAACACGTTTTATAAATCCAATCTATAAAATCACTTATATAAAACACATTCATAAAATTTATTTACCTTAAATATATTCCTTTAATCTTAAACCAACATTATTATTTATTGAACACCACATAGTCAAACTGTGAGATTAAATTAATGAGGTGTTCGTATTTAAACTTTTAAATCAAACAACTAATCAATTAATGATAATAATGGAATATTATCATTCTCTTAACAACCAAACACTACATAAATAACTATTTTTTTAAAGGTATTCCTTTATATTCAAAATATAATCCTGGGTAAAATTAATTCATTTAACAATTTTTCAAAAAAAATCATTTTTATATAGCATTAACAAATACGCACTCATATATAATACTCTCAACTCATTCTAGGGTGTCGCTTACCCTATCTCTAATGAGTTACTCATCCTAGGGTGCTAATAATCCTATTTTTAATGAGACTTTACCCCCACCAGGCTCAGGTATTCGCTCAACATAAGCTATAATACCAAATTTGACGACCCGCTTCCTCGACCCTCAAAATCGACGATAATACATCTTCAGTATTCACGTGCCGCAAATCCAAGTGCCGAAGAGGCAAATTATCATAAATAAAGACATAACAGAGTCTTACACAAATGGAATAACATATATTATTTCAATATATATATGTATATCTTTACAGTGTAAATTTGGAATACATTTGTTAGAGTAAAACATGGATAATTATAAATATCTATACTTACAAATTTGGAATATAATAGTACACAAGTGAGGTGAAAAAGAGGTAATAGTCTACTGAAGAATCTTCTAACTCCAGCTTCGAGCTCTTCTAGATTTCTTCTAACTAAACCTGACTACCGGGCTGCTCAAAAAAAATAGGGCACCTAGAGTTTAAGGAAAGGGAAATAAACTCCGGGTTATTAATGGGACTGGTGTGAGAAACTCAAATTATGGATATTTGAAAACAAGGGTATCTCAAATGACCACGCTGCACATAAATATGGAATGGGTTTTTACCTTATGATAACCAAAATATTTTACTATGCAAAATCCAGTAATATTATTTTTAGTGACATTCTTTTGAAAATACCTTTTCAAATAAACTTATGAATCTTAGCCGAAATTGTTACATTGATTAAATTCCATCATACTAGCTACAAAGTAGGTTCTACAATCAAATTTGAAGGCACTGATTGGAGAATGGACTTCCATACAATGGTGGATAAAGAACCACCTTCTGTACTGTACACCTCTAGATGGTTATACCGAGTATCAACAACTTTTGAAACCTCTGCACTTGGCAAGACCGCCCTACTCGCCGACCCAACTTGGTGGCAGATGGAACCGAATATGACATCACTGCAGTCATAACCGACCTACCCAAGATCTCTCTTAGCATACACAACGTACTCAACATATATAGAGTAATTTAGAAAGGTGATGACCATACCCTAGTAGTTGCGAACAACATAACCTCACAGCATGCCTAGTTTAAGCCATTTCCGGAGGATGGGCCTTAGGTAACGATTACCTTTCACATAGCACATTCCACTTTGAATGCCACACTGCCATTCCATGATCACACAACCAATTTCTACACACGTATAAATCCTGAGCTTGTATGTCTCGGGAAAGGGTGTTAAGCTAAGAGAAGTTGCCTTCTCCAACACCAAAGAGATGATACATTTATAGAGATCAAGCGATGTGATTAGAAATGCAACGTCAAACATTCATCCATATAAGTTGTCCTGGAACAGGACAAACCAAAGGAACTCTACTACCACATCCTGTTGGTAATCATCCCTAGGATTAGTAGTGAGCAGCCCTTGCATCGAAGATCAAATGAAGATACTAATACCATATATATATGATATGGGAAATTTCCTACGAGGGTTAGTGACAAGCAGCCCTTCATTCATTTATTATCATTCCAAGTCTTCACTTCAAATACGTAAATTGGATCGAAGTGGTTTTCGAATAAGAATCACTCAAATCCTACCCCGGTTCCTTCGAACCTATCATCGATAAAATACGTTAAGTAAATAGGTGCTTATAATTTGATTAATTACTTTCTCTTTATAAAAAAATATCTTCTAGAGATATATGTCTTTAAAACATTTCTTTCCGGTATATACGGAATCATTAAACCTCTCTTATCAAATCCTTTGGTTACTTTAAAAGCTTTTTAAATCTTGAAGTAATTCCAAATCGTCTCATCCTTTACTTAGGAAAAGGTCTCTAAATCATTTACTTAAATCTTAATAAAGATTTCCAAATCATAACTTTTAAAATGGGCCAAAAGCAATGTTATTTAAGACATCGTTTACTGTAAACACAAAACAATTAATTTTAAGTAAAAGTATCCGTAGGAATTAAAATAATTTCAAATCATTTATTTAAATCTAGATAAAAGATTTCTTATTTTCAAATTATAACTTTTAATAGTTTTAAACCATGTTATCTAAGATGGTAAATCCAAATTAATTAGCATTCGAGTAAAACGGATCCATAGAAATTATACTAATTTTACTCGACATCAATTTTTCGTATTCAACCTTTACTATTTGTCGGATAGCGGTGAAATCACCATTTAAATTCACACAGATAGTATGAGTTCCCTCCTCAAAATTTAGTACCAAGTATAAGAAGATTATCTCTATTCAATCCAAGTTTTTAGATTTGGAAAATTAAGTCTTTTATATGTTGAATATGCTAGTATATGATTTTTGTTTGATGACAATAAACATATATATATATTCATTTAAATATATTTGCTATTGTACTATTTTATTTTCACATAATTAAATAAATATTTGCTGAATAAAATAAATAACACAGAATTTAATCAAATAGATATTTTATTCAAACAAATATTTTATTACAATTTTGAATAGTACAGATTTGAGCTCTCACTATATATACGAGTATATATGCATGTCCAAATGGACCTGCATATAATCAATGACCGGTATTCTCTTTCCATTTGTAACACAGAGGTTTTTTCTTTTACTTGCAACATGTAGATTCCTTTTATAAGCAAAGAACCAAACCACATTAATGAATTATGAAATCAACCACACAATTAAAAATACCTATAAATTATGGATGTGAGTTAATAAATATGTATTATAAGCGACTGAATCATAATAATCCATAGAACCAAAAACTTAATTTTTTTCTACGAAGTAGTTTAGAGGCATGCACCAAATGTGCGTATTACAGTATTTAACATGGGCTTTCCTCAAATCAACATGTATTACTCATGTTTCATTACATCATTAAACGTGATTTCTTCTTCCAAAGGTTTTAGGTTTTGGTTTGAATATAACTGTATTGTTGAAATACGAGTCATTAGTTAATGCATGTCTATTAGACCGTGGATCCATAAGTGAGATTAAGTGGCATATTTTTTTCACATTCTTATTGCACTCCTTATAACAACCAAAAAACAAAACAAAATACAGAATCAACACAAATTTCATTGAACTAAGATTATTGGAAAAGAGACAGGGGTATTTTTTGTTTTCTTTAACAGATTAGAGGGCATGGCAGACAACAATGTGGCATTTGACTCATTTTTCAAACTTTGAGTTTAGTAATCAAATCATATTTACATCTAGTTATAAATACACCATAATACGTAAAAGCAATAAAAATTATAAAGGAAATATACTATAATCTGTAAACAAAAAATAAGAAAAACGATAGATCCCAAATGCAATTTCACATGTTTCTATGGTAAACATAAGATACTCATGTTAAAAACATCAAGAAAATGTTCATGTACCATGTGTAGTAGTAACAATTGCTAGAAAATCGTGAAGATGTAATATATGGCATAAAAGAAATAAAATACCTTAAAGCATGAGCATTGAGCAACCATTGATTTCCACTTATAAGTTCCATGTACCACGTTTTCCAATTAGCACAATAAAAGAAAATCATATTGTTTCACTTGACTTTTATTTGGCATTTTACATAAATAATTGAATGAGTCGGATCTATTGTGTTACAAATGTGTCACAAAATAACAAAATATAAAATACCACATATCTTACTTCTTATAATTCCACCAAAAAATAACGAAATTTAAAATATTCATACATCTGTTCATATGCCACTACGACCTAAATAATCAATGCAAAAAAAACACACCGTAAATTGAAACTCCGTCTTCTTTGACATAGTATTATTGGATGAGCATAAAACCATAAACCTTCCTATTCAAGTTGAATTTCTGCATAATTCTTTTCATCATCATAGGACCCACCAGATCTTCAACCTAAAGTAGGAAAAGTCAAAGCCTTAAATTTTGCAGCAAAATTTTATGGAGACATACAACTAAATTTTGCAACAAAGATTTTTTTTCTTCCTAATATCCCTGCTTTTTTCCATTTATATTACTATTTAATAAAGTAAACATTTTACACTATTTTAATAGTTGTTTCTCTATAGTATGGAAATTTGCATATCCTAAAGAATTTATCTCATGAAAGAGAGAATATAAACTAACCGATGCTTATGTTATATCAAATGGCACCTTAGCTTCCTTTAAAATTACCGTACAATACTTAGAAAGGACCCTTTTGTTGTCTGCATGTTTCTGTTAAGCGTTGAAGCAAAAATATATATGTACCAATCGATAGTATATCCTATGGTTACAACTGAAAATTGTACCATTTGATAGTATATCCCATGATTGCAGTTGAAAATTATTTTGCCAATGTCACTTATATTATCTACCATCAACTTTCCACCTACATTAATAAGAATTGTTTTGCGTGTTCTATAAATTGGATATTAATCTTTACCTTAAACAATTACAACTAAAAATTGTTTTGGATACTCTTGCAACTACCATGTTTCATGCAAGTACAATTGAGATTTTGAAAGAGAGCTTATGAAATATTATAAATTTCTAAAAGGATAAAGAGATTATAATTATATATTAATAAAATCAATATCCTTTCAAGTATTTATTATTTTCATAAACAACGTTGAATAGAAAATCAATATCTATTAAATAATAAAGCATGTTATCATCCTTCTCGGCTTTGTCAAGATTTACAGTTTCTATCATGTATTTGTATCTAATCCCGCTTTTGGCTTTTGAGGTTTTGAAACATGGATCTTCATCTTAAAACATATAAACAATAAAATTATAATCTATAAGGTATAAGATATTTGATCTTGAGGAACTAAGAAAATAAGTGGGTTTCAAAAAAAAATATCCAAAAAGATTCCTACTGATTTTTATATAACCAACTTTCCATAAATTAAGGACGGCTGAGCATGACTTTACTGAAATGAAAATATCAATTCAATTGCTTATCTTAAACAATTAGTTTGAACATGGAATAAGATCATATAAGCTTGAAAAATGGTGGACAACTTTTGAAAATCAATGCAAAATTAAAATGAAAAAGTTGGCAGATCAAATATACTGCAAGTATATAGGTATGCGGTTACAATGGTAGCAATCCAGGTACACAATCACTAAATTTGACTTCATAAATTGACACAATTCTAAAATAACATCCATTAAACCTGTTTCTTCAGGTTTTTTACCTTAAGGCTACCTATAGGCTCATTTACCATTGGCACTATTCTTATGTCTGGGCTGTTTTTGTTAGAATTTTGACAGAGAGACATTAAACAGTAAAATATCAAAGAACTACATTGTTGTATTGCTTATTTTTTGAACGATAGAAAATACAAAGCTTTTTATAAGGAAATAAATAATTAACCACTTCCTAAACTCAAGCCACTAACTTATTTCTTGACCAATAAACTAGGATAGACTTGTTCCTAAACATGTTAAACATGTGCTAACTTTAACACTCTCCCTTAAACTGAATGTGCTAACATTCAGTTTACAACACACAACTGCTAACTTATAAAGATCTACGATTCTTGATTGCTTCGTCTTTTCGCTTGGACGATCTCCATAACGGCTTTGATTTTTTATGAGATTGGACATGCTCAACTGCTTCATATTAAATAATTCATCACTTATGAACCATCACTAAACTTTTATGGTTTCATTTGAGGGATTCACTGGACCTCTCCACTCGGGTCATCCCTTTATGTTCTGTCATCTCCCCAACAAGTGAGAACCGCGGCTCTTCTTCACATACTTGTTGGATGACACGAAATCAAACCTACTTCACTATACCTACTTCCCATGTAGGCATGCCTATCTCTTCTTAGGCATCTCATTAAACAGTTCTTGAGCGCTCTCCATATTGTCCAACCCCATAATCAATGTTCTACACATTGTCATCTTCATCTTCTACTCTAACACCGCATGCACCCATCACTTCACTGCAACTGCAAAGTCTCACAATTCAACAACTCATCAATGCTCACAAAAATTAACTTCACCGCAACAAACATCATCTGCAAAAACTGCCAACAACACAAACTTCATCATCAACCAACGTCTACAACCAATGACAAAATCACCCACAACAGAGCTTACAAGTTCAACCACTTCAACTACAACCCGCTACCAGTTCGACAAAACTGCAGGAACCATCACAACAACTCCATGCTTAACTCTTTCTCAAATCTGCAAATCACCAATCATCAGCACCTTCCTCCTTCATCACATTCTTCAGCAACTCTACCTGAACCTGACACAAGTTCTGTGACCTTCAAACTTCAATCAAATACCCACAAACCGCATACACGGAACCATCCGATCCTACCACCACAACTAATTGCTACCATCTGGCAATCCCAAACTCACTTCAAACACAATATCTACTTCATCATTCACCACTTACAGACACGCTTCATACAATCACCATCATCACACTTCCAACCAACAAGTTTTCCACTGTTTCATCACCAACAATTCAAACAAAATGGATGCTGCTACTGTCATATTCCTAATACCCACTACCTCATACCTTTCATTTTTTTTAAAATTAAATTGCAACAGCACCAAACTTTAAAGTACCTTTGACTGCAAAGCCATTTACACTTTGCTCCTGCTCATAACTAAGCTGGACCAGCACAAGCTTTCCACCTTGCTTCCATGGCCAACCGCATACATAGTTCCACTTGTAAGCTTCATCCACTCGTAAAACGCATCAGCAAGGCTACACTCTCAAACATTCTCCTACCTCTTGTTTCGACCAACCAGCAGTCACAACAAACACCATACTATCACTTCTATTGTTCCATCACAGCACCACGTTTGCCAAACCACTGTCATCCACCACTTCAACATCCTCTGCCCAGAACTTCACACAAGCATTCACTTACTAACCACTTCACTGCTCCTCTGTTACAAAAACAAGAAACTGCCCACACTTGCATCTCCTCTGTCCTTAACCATAACCACCATCTTCCCCTACCAATATTTCACCACTGCCATAATACAAATTGCCATTTTCTCTCACATCCTCTTTTCCTCTCATTTCTTCTTCACAGTCAAGACTCCAACTTCTGCTACAAAACAATAACCCTTCAACCAATACAACATTCAAAACAACACTTCACACTTCAAACACGACCAAACTCTTCAAACTGCCTTCATACTCCTTAATCTGCTACCATCAAACTCCACCAACACCACATAACTGCCCTCCTCTGACCATCTTTCAACTTCACTGCCACCAAACTCCCATACTGCCTGCAAATCCACATTCACCACATCTATCATCTCCAAACCCATATCCTTTGTGCCATTCATTGCCACTGTATCCACATACCACGCTACAACACTTCAGCAACCTCAAATACTGCACAGCCACTTCACCATAACCAAATCTTCCCACAACATATCCACATCATAACTGCTGTATCAAAAACTTCTACCATCAGCCATACTGACAACTGCTTATCCACAACTTTTTGCCATAGACCTTCTAACTATCACAACATCAACCTCTCATAACACTTCCTTGCTGCTCATAACACTGTCACTTCACCACAGCAGCGACTACAAACTACCATACAAACCCAACTACGCAAGCACATTACAACCTATCTACATTCAAACAAAGCCAAATTCAGCCTCGTCCTCACCATTCAACAAAACATCAACAACAAGACAAACTTCAGCGTTTATACAGAATTCAACCAGCAACACAGCAACTTTCTGACGCAATCTAGTTCAGGCTTCAACTTCAGATTTCTGACAACACAAGTTCTCACATCGCAGTTTTCTGGACTGTCTTAGCACGAACCCTAACAACCCTTCTAGACACGAGCTTCAACTATAGGCATCACAAACTCTAGAGAGACGAGCAACTCCGGCCATCAACACTGCTCGTGAATACATCCGATTGACGAACAAACTCCGCCTACTAAAGCACTTCAGTTCCAGGCAGTCCAGATAATATCGACGGGATAACACTTCGACATCAGAACTCGAGTATCATCAGATCTGAACGCGGTTTGGCTGTGAAGGACTTTTTTTTTGGCTGTGGATTATTGAGGCGATTTCGTTCTTGGATCAGCGTCGAATTCAAAGAAGGAAGATTGGAATTTTAATTTAAGGAAGATGCGTGATTTCATTTTGGAGAGGAGAATATATTGAGAAGGTATTGATGGAAGAGGAGGATACCAATTTATCATGGGAACGGTAGTTTCTTGACTTTATACGATGCTCTCTACCCATCTCTCTGCCTAGCTCTGATACCATGTTAGAATTTTGACAGAGAGACATTAAACAGTAAAATATCAAAGAACTACATTGTTGTATTGCTTATTTTTTGAACGATAGAAAATACAAAGCTTTTTATAAGGAAATAAATAATTAACCACTTCCTAAACTCAAGCCACTAACTTATTTCTTGACCAATAAACTAGGATAGACTTGTTCCTAAACATGTTAAACATGTGCTAACTTTAACAGTTTTTCTATTACATTTTTTGGGTGATTTTCACTCCAGTGATGGTTAGTGCAGCTAAATCCTTCAATGCTCTTATAAAGCTTCTTTTCCCCACTTCAAATGCTGCACGTCCATTCTCAATGCTTGGTCTGGGAGTTATTCTTATTCCTGGTATATTTTTTTGCATTGGCGTTGAGTTCTGATGTGTCTAGGGGACAAAAAATCTGTATTTCAACAACACTTTCTTTGGGTTTGCTCTTGGTATGGTTTCAACTATCATTGTCATGCACTGGTTTCAAGCTGCTCAGCCTGCACTTCTTTAAGTTGTGCCTGGTGTTATCGGGTATGTTGGCATCCATTGCTTATTGAATGGAGAAGCTAAAGCACTATTGGTGTATGATGAATCAGCAAAATCTAGATATAAAAATGCACAATCAGAAACTGAAGCTGCATCAAGCAAAACTTCAACATCGAAAGATGATAATGTAGAGAAAATCAACAAAAAAAGAGGAAGTGATTACTTGGTCTTAAAAATCAAGCTTCTGCATATATTTTTCTTGACCGTTTTTCCTTTTAAAACATTAAAGAGAATGCTATATAGACTATATTTGGGTATCAAAAGTGCATGCCCCCAAAGTAGTATAAACTGGAACCATTTATACCTATTGCTTACTGTACAAACTATTAGTTTAAAAAAAGCAGTAGTAAACTAATAATATTAACATATACTGTTGTTATAAAAGAAAAATTAAAACATATAGAAACATAATAAATAGAACAAACTCCAGCAACAAATGTAAGTAACCTTAATTTTGTGATTTACAGGGGCCTCTTTTATGAACCTGTCAACTAATATTATCTAAATAGTTTACAAAGCTTGTTATTTTAGATTTGTTTTTCCCTCTTTAAAAATAAAATAAAACGATTTTTGGAGTTAATGTTGAATGTTTTTTTGTCAAATAAGATCCCCTACGGATAGGGGTCCAGAGGGTGGCAACGCCCCCGCTACAGGGTTCGATCCCGGCGGGGTGCGGGGCAGCACGCCGTCCAAATCGGTATGTTTTATTGACTATTGAATTCAAATTCAACAGCCAACGGTAACAACCGTTAGAAAACGGTCACGACCGTTCGAATAGACATCTCACTCCCTATATAACAGTGCATTCCATCAACGCAGACTTTACTTTCTCTTTCCTTCTAAATCTAAAATCGATAGCATTATTAACTTCTGAGTGTTTCTTCTGATCTGAGCAAGTAATCACAACTTGCACAGATAAATCTCCATTGTATCCTGAAAGAAGGTTTTCATACAACCTACTGTGATAAAGAAGGGGAAAACATTCTTGAAAGACAACGATTATTTCGTGCCTTGGAGTGATTAGTCTTATATTACCCTAAGATCATCAACAGTTAATTCCATAATTAGTTTTGGTGAAGAGACTATATGTTTGATATGTGACCTTAGTTTTTTATTCTTCAAAAGAATGAATGAAAGCCGCATAAGATCATTGTCTTGAAAATTTTGTTTACAATTTATCATCCAACTTACCAAGCGAATTCTTCATTTTCATTGAACAAAGGAGGTTGTTTTCTTCTTCTTAGTTCATAGATGTCATTTGACGTTGGCTTCTGAAAAATCTTTGCACTCATTTCAGTGACATCATCGGTTTTATGTGCTGGAATATTCTAGTAGATTGAAACTGTTAGGGCAGATAGTCCTAGAAGAAAATTAAAAGGGGACATCAGGGTATCCAAGGGAGTCATATTGCTCGCTTAAGAATCTAGAAGAGAATCAACAATGCAAATATATTTCTACATTGATTATTTAAATATTAGATGTATAATCCATTTGTTCGGAAGGGATCAAGCACTGTCACAGATTGATTATTAACTTACTGAAACTACAAATTATTAGTAAGATTCTGCGTATGAAAATGAATTTTTAAGGAAGAACAAACAATGGAGGCATGTGAAAATTACTTTTATCACCATACATATTCATCTTTTGGCCTAGATCTTGTAACTCAAAAATTGAGGACTAAATTATTTCTGCCTTCATCATTTTTTGATGTATAAAATATCATTTTGTACCTGAAAGGCATATGTCAACACTAACTTGGTGGACTTTGGGAGAAGCATGAATTACATGTTTAATGTAAGGTCCATTAACATAAATTAGTGATAAGTTACCATGTTTACTTTAGGATTGATATTGGTAACTTCATTGTAAACTAACTACAGAATAATCATTTTCGTACTCAATGTTTACCTATGGTTTTACACATCGATATGATAATTCATCTTATAATGTGACTACAATCTGCATCTGCTCTACCATTATTGTAAACTATACAAAATAAAATCAGAAAGCAACAATCGGCTAGATCAACTGAAACTGATACTGTTACAAATTAAAACTAATAAGCAAAACAAGGCAGTACTCTGTCAAATAAAACTTTTCTGCATCTTACAGTCTATATACACACTCAAATCAATGATCTATTAAGTATAAAATATACGAACGGAATAAGTAGAAGTAAAAGGAGAGGAAGAGAAGCGTACAACAACATTTAGATGAACGCTAAGGGACAATCAGCAGGTGTTGATGAAAAATTGATAGGATTATAAACAGTAGACATATGGGCAAGTTGGAGACGTAGTCGTTGATGAAGATAGTTGACATTAGGAAGTTGAGGTGGTAGATTTGGAATGGCGACCGAATTGTTAAGCGGTAGATCGAATGTGGCGACTAAATTTTGTCGATCGAATCGGTAGATCTGGCGGTCGAATCTTTAATGAAGACCGGATATAAATGCAAAATAAGGTGACGGTTGATCGAATTGGTGATCGGTGATGAAGATTGTTGCTGTTAGTTGACATTAAGAAAAATTAGAAGATAGTTGTTGACGAAGAGTGGATGTAGAGGGGAAGAAGGGCGTTGGGTTTCTAGATGCGAAATGAAAAATGGAAAACGGAAAAGTGGGCGTCTGGACGTAAAATGAAAGAAAGACGAAGGGACGCGGAAGGGCATTATGGGAAGTTCCAAAAGACACGGTTGAAATTAGTTCAACGAATTTCCATTATTAGGAGTAGAGATATACAATTTTTGATTATAATACAATTTTTCACTATACATTTGCACCTCACTACATATCACTCATTCACTCGTATTCATCTTCAAATCTATTCCAGATTGAATCCAGCATCTGAATTATCTGCAAAGAAAACACTGGCACAGTAAAATTGAAAAAGAAATATTTATGTAGTGTAAAATAAAATGTGATTTTGAAAATGCTATTTGCCTCAGTTATTTGGGTTGTTCGTCATCATATTCATTTTGAATTCATCATACACGAACAACTTGTGACATGCACAGTGTATCACTGTACATGCCATAACGCCGTGCACACCAATGTACACTTGATAAAATTACAGGGACAGGTGAGCACAAGGTCAAACCCAAGCCGAGGCTGGATTCAACTCAAGTGCAATACAAATAAAGTCACGACATGAGCACAAGGTCAAACCCGAGCCAAAGCTAGGTTCAACTCAGGTGCAATACAAATACATCACAAAATTGTCGAGTACAACAAGAAACCAAAAACCAGACCATGCTAACAAGTGCACCACAATCAAACAATAAATGCTCATGAAGGAACAATGCTACAGATGCAAGCTTCAAAAGTGAACAAATTGTCGAGTACAACAAGAAGCAAAAAACCAGACCATGCTAACAAGTGCACCACAATCAAACAGTAAATGCTCATGAAGAAACAATGCTACAGATGCAAGCTTCAAAAGTGAACAAATTAAACTCGAGCTAGCATATCAAACTACAACAAGTCCCTGTCTCCAAAAAGAAACCAAAGAAATTGCAGAATCACACAAATGGACACAAGTACTCAAAGAGAACAAAGGATATACATACATGTATACCAGACCAGACACAAAGCTTAAACTCAGAAGAAAAGGTTTTCAAATCAATACAGCAGCTCAAATGAGCAATCTCAGACAAGAACAAAAATGAAACAGTGATGCAACATTGATACCAGAGACTACAAGAACAGCAAACAACAATGTCTGGACTAAATGCATATGAACTCATGTGGACAGTGCAACCAAGGAACATATATATGAAATGCAGCAGTGATAAATAGAACATGTGCATATATACACAAGCGCATATCAGTCATATGGAAATGCAAACAGTTCAAGTCAGATAGATTCACAACAACTAAGCAATAGTGCAGACAATTAGAGCAACTCAATGCAAGCTAACATTCAGTATCACTAACACTAACCACTTATAAAACATGGACAATGGTGAACTTGATTGATTCAGACTGTATACATATGTATATGCACATGAGTCAAGTACATATCTACATGAACAACTAATAACATATATATATTACAGAGACCAGAGAACCAAGCTATAAACTAGAAGAACTAATGCATATAGACCAGAGACTACCAGTGAATTAATGAACACAAACAACTGAATACAACTCTGAGATGCAAGTAAGAGGATCCAGACTTTACATGAAACAAATGTACAAAACCAAATGCAAACTGCGACAGAGGCATACAACAACCAAGTGAAGGCATGGAGGCAACACGGTAGTGGACAGAGCAGTGCAAAGCAACCCAGACTAATATCACACAACAACTATATACATATGCATAAGCACATGAACTCTACAAGGCCTCAAATTCACTCGAACCAGAATGGACTCAACCACAACACAGTTGTGGTTCATGAAAGTTCAATATGAAGTGTAGACACAAATCAAAGTTGTGGTCACATATTTATAGTCAGAGCAGTTTTTATTTCTCAAATTGATCTAGCTGAAGAAGTCAGAGAATAACACGGTGTACAAGTTC
This sequence comes from Allium fistulosum, assembly GCA_030737815.1. NCBI lineage: Eukaryota > Viridiplantae > Streptophyta > Magnoliopsida > Asparagales > Amaryllidaceae > Allium > Allium fistulosum. The sequence goes on from CM060908.1 coordinate 149,465,748, forward strand.
AAATAAGAATCAAAGCAGCCGTTTCAAACCAAGTCGAGTTGAAATGCGATCAATTCAAAGCCGTGATAACCAAGAAAAAAATTGAACAAGCCAAAGTCAAATCCATGAGAATCAAGCAACAAAATATACAAATTAAACAAATCAAGATTAATCACCAACATCCAAGCAACATCGAATGGCCGAACTTAAATTAGCAGATGAATTCAAAAAAAAATATTCGAACGAAAATAAAGGGAATCGAACCGTATTTAACCCGTGAACATCATCGACATCAAATTCATTCAAGTTAAAACAATATCACAGAGCATAGTTTAAAATCAATAACTCGAATCGAAACGAGTTCAAGCATATCAACGAAAGTCACAAAGGAAATCACATACCAGATTTATATCGAACTCGCCACAATTTGAAGCAGCCAAAGCTAAGCAAAGAACAAGATCGAAGAAGCATTAAACTGAACTGAAGTTCGACGGTAGATCGATCAACGACCAAGAGGCGACTTCAAATTTCCAGAACCCATATTTGTTTTGAAAGAGGAACAAAAGTTTTCAAAGAAAAAAAATCAGGCCGAAGAAATAAACGAAGAAAAGGGGGAAAATAGTTTTATCACTTTATTTACTTTGGGCCGGCTATAATTTGTTAATTGGGCTATATTTAAAACTAGGGTTTTGTTTTTTAATTGTTTTTAAATTTGTATTTTCTCCTTTAAACTTTTGTAAATTATAGTCGTGTGACTAGGGGACGAACTACGATGGTGTAGTTCGAGAATTTGCAACTCAGCGCTGAGTTATGGCAGGATTTTGAGCATAGAGTTAGGTTAGTCGATAGTGGGTGTCGCGAGTTTACGTGTGTAAGCGTCTGACTACTTAATTTCTAGTAGAAACCTTGGGGGCAGCAGTAGGCAAGGTTTTGCCGAAACTGGGTAAATCTATGTTGTTCTATTTCTGCTTTTTATATTTTGATATTATTTGTGCTGTTATTATTCTGCTGTTATCAGTGCTGTGATTATTTTATATATTTCTGTATTAAATTTTTATAATTAATAGTATCACCATATTCACCTCATCCCCCTCTAGGGTGAAATCGATCCTACTTTTATATTTGTCTCGTTTCCGACATTTCGACCTTATCTATTCCTTGCCTAGGAAAGAGGCCGGGTGAGCCATGGCATTGGTTACTCCTGAACATCTCCTTAATTTAAGCACCTCGGATCCGGATCTCATGAGTAGTAAAATCAAGTCTACTCATCGGCTTTTAGAGCCAAAATTAAATCATTTGATTATAACAGTTTTTCTTAAAATAATTTATTTAAACCTTTTAAAATAAATTATAAAACCTGTAAATTATCTTTAATATGCTTAATTATTTATTTAAAAACATTTATAAAATACTTGGAAAAGAATACTTAAGTTTAAAGCCATATTTCAAAAGTTATTAAAAAGTGCTGCAAAAAGTGTTATGAATTGTGCTTTAAAAGCTTATTTGATAAAAACAACTTTTCGATCATTTGGAAATTCATTTTTATAACTCATATCTCTTTTAAAACACTTTAAAAGATTTTTAGAATTTATTTCATATTTATAAACAGTTAATAATATCATTTATAAAGAATTTGTCACTTTGGTTTCCGAACTGCCAAACCGCGACTATTTTGAAAACTTGATTTGCTCTTATTTTAAAATCTACTAAAAGAAATCTTGATCATTTTCTTTTGTTTGAAAATTATGATTATAAAAGTTCAGGAAATTCGTATTACAAAGAATTTCGACTCCGAGTCTATCATATAAATGGATTTAACTGTCATGGCACGAAATCGCGAACTGTCGTTACACGATGTGCCTGTTTTTGACTCAATTTTCATAACTTGTCAAAACTTCACCAAATTAGGTTTTAGCATTTATAAAACATTTAAAACCATTTTCAGGAGGTTTAAAAATCTCATATACGCCTTTTGTTTATTAAAGGAAAGTGGTTTCCTTTGTGATATTTGACATGTATTAAACATGACTTGTTTCAATATCAAAATAAACATATAATCAACATCTAAACTTGATGATCAAAGCATAGTAAACATCCATAGCAATCATATCACATCATCATATTATATATATATATATATATATATATATATATATTCTCACCTTTATTTTTACTTGAACTAGTTTTAAAACTGCTATAGCTCTGCTATCTCGAAATAAAACTCCACGAAATCGAGCTCGAAAGCTATTGGAAGGCTCGACCTACCCTTGGAAAGCACACGGCCAAGGTGGAAAGGGTGTGAAGCTCACGACCGTGAGTGGTGGAAGGTGGTACCGTGGATTTTGAGAGGTGGAGAGGTGGAGTTTTAAAGTGGTTTTGGAATTGTTTTGTTAATATATATATATATATATATTTATTTATTTATTTATTTATTTTTATATATATGTACACATCAGTTTAACTTCTTTATGAATTAATTTTCTCCAATAATTTGGTAAGATAATAAGCCATGAGTGTTGCTTTAAAGTGGAGAAGAAAAAGTGAAGAGAGTATTAGGAAATTATGAAGAATGGGTGGGTAATTATGGGAAAATTTTGAAATAAAATTTCGTAACACTAAACTACCTTTTTACCCTTGAGCCACTCCCCTCCCATCCCATCTCACGGCCACACCCCCTTCCAAGTGCATGAAGTGAAATGGTGTAAGAGTGATTTGATGTTTGTAAGAAGTTGACTTAGGAAGCTTAAAGGTTAAGAAAACTAAAATATCTTTGATTTTTCATATATATATATATATACACACACACACACATACATAAACACACACACATATTTATATATATGAAAATGTATATATATTGTGTTTATCTATTCATGTGCATGTTTAGAAGTGTGCATATGTATGATATATATGTGTACATGACATATAAACAAGGTTGCAACGACTTTCGAACAACTTTCGTTCGTTAAACCGTTGAAAATCGGAAAACCGATTCCATACAAGTGTGCATATGTATTTTCACTTATAAATTAAATTACATATAAATGTAAAAAAAAATTGAAAATAAATTTCTAATCATTATTAATTAATTAAAATGATCTCATTTGAATTATAAAACCATACAAATCAATATTAACAATTATTTACAAAAATCGTTATTATATCGATAAAGCGAAATCCATTTTCCTTATATTTTCAAATCAAATATATATCTTTATAAAAACTATTATAAATGAATTATTATCACTTTATAACTAATTCAAATGAATAATTATCATTTAAAAACAATTATTAGAATAATATAATAAGAATTAAATCATTAAATATCAATTTAAATTCATAAATCAATTATCAAATACGATGCCATTATTGATGATGTCATAAATACATTTTATTCCCAAAAAATAAAATAAATTATTTTATTTCATATTTTTGAATAAGTGTATGTATCCAACTCCGTGCACAACTTTAGACAATTACAGAGTTGTTTGTCGATAAAATAGTTTTGGGATATTTTATCGATATTTTCCCAAAGTATATATTTTTTTAAATACTTATTCAAAAGAAGATTACCATCACTCTTGTTCAAAATATCATAATCTATATTTTTTTTAAATTAAATTTGAATACTTAAAAATAAATATAATTTATAAAACTGACAAATTTATGGGTCGTTGCATACATTCCCCTTTAAAAGAATTTCGTCCTCGAAATTACAACGTAAAACACAAAGGTGTTTGCTTAAAATATCTATTTTTTAAAATTATACCCGTACGATCCGTACACAATATTTGATTCAATCTCCTATTTGAATACACAACTTTACTTCCAAACTAGTATTTATCCCCCAAGCCTCTAGTGCGGACTTCGATCAGGCTTTCCAATTAGAATTTTAGTTTTTCTTGCATAGCTCTCAACTATGATAGAAAACTCAAGTATCCAACCACAAATCTCATCAATGTTCGTCGTCAAGAATCGAGTGATTAATCCTTTTTCGGAATAGTGTAAACACCTCAAAGTTCTGTACTCGAATCTTAGATCAAAATCGTTCGACGAAATTATCTACGTATAACATAAGTACTTATTAACATCCAGAAATCTTTATGAAAACTTTTCATAAATTTTTGATCTTTTATTCGAACATTTTATAAAGATGCTTCTTTATATATATAATCACTTTAAATATTTATTTCCAAATATTTCTTCTTAAAGGGAAACATTTCATTTCAAGTGATAAATATCTTTTCCATTATAATAAACGTCTTTTATTATAACACATTTCTTTTCTATAAACATATCTTAACAGTTTCTGAAGAAAAAAACCATTTTCAAAACAAGCCATTAAATTGATAAATTATCTTTTATTTCTAAAATTATAATAAACTCCTTATATTATAATTTATTTCCTTTATAAAACACATTTTATAAATCCAATCTATAAAATCACTTATATAAAACACATTCATAAAATTTATTTGTCTTAAATAAATTCCTTTAATCTTAAACCAACATTATTATTTATTGAACACCACATGGTCAAATTTTGAGATTAAATTCATGAGGTGTTCATATTTAAACTTTTAAATCAAACAACTAATCAATTAATGATAATAACGGAATATTATCATTCCCTTAACAACCAAACACTACATAAATAACTATATCTTTTAAAAGGTATTCCTTTATATTCAAAATATAATCCTGGGTAAAATTATTTTATTTAACAATTTTCCAAAACAAATATCATTTTTATATAGCATTAACAAATACGCACTCATATATAATACTCTTAACTCATTTTAGGGTGTCGCTTACCCTATCTCTAATGACTTACTTATCCTAGGGTGCTATTAATCCTATTTTTGATGAGACTTTAACCCCACCAGGCTCAGGTGTTTGCTCAACATAAGCTCTGATACCAAATTTGACGACCCGCTTCCTCGACCCTCAAAATCAACACTAATACATCTTCGGTATTAATATGCCGCAAATCCAAGTGCCGAAGAGGCAGATTATCATGAATAAAAGAAAATAAAGACAGAACAGAATCTTACACAAATGGAATAACATATATTATTCAATATATATATATATATATATATATATCTTTACAGTGGAAATTTTAAATACATTTGTCATAGTTAAACATGGACGGTTATAAATATCTGTCCTTACAAATGTTGAATACAATAGTACACAAGTGCGGTGAAAAAGAGGTAAATAGTCTACTGGAGAATCTTCTAAATACATCTTCGAGCTCTTCTAGATTTCTTCTAACTAAACCTGACTACTAGGATGCTCGAAAAATATAGGGCACCTAGAGTTTAAGGAAAGGGAAATAAACTCCAATTTAGTCATGGGACTGGTGTGAGAAACTCAAAATACAGATATTTGAAAACAAGGGTATCTCAAAAGACCACGCTGCACGTAAATACAGAACGGATTTTTACCTTATGAAAACCAAAATCTTTACAATGCAAAATCTGGTAATATTATTTTTAGTGACATTCTTTTGAAAATACTTTTCAAATAAACTTATGAATCTTAGCCGAAATTGTTGCATTGATTAAATTCCATCATACTAGCTACAAAGTAGGTTCTACAATCAAATTTAAAGGCACTTATTGGAGAATGGACTTCCATACAATGGTAGGTAAAGAACCATCTTTGGTACAGTACACCTCTAGATGGATGTACCAAGGATCAACAAATTTTGAAACCTCTGCACCTGGCAAGACCGCCCTACCCGCAGACCTAACTTGGTGCAGATAGAACCGAATATGACATCACCACGGTCGTAACCGACCAACCTGAGTGCTCTCTAAGCATACACAACGTACTCAACATATTTTGAGTAATCTAGAAAGGTGATGACCATATCCTAATGGTTGCGAACAACATAGCCTCACAGCCTGCCCTGTTTAATCCATTTCCGAGGGATGGGCCTTAAGCAACGAATACCTTTCACATAGCACATTGCACTTTGAATGCCACACTGCCACTCCATGATCACACAACATATTTCTAAACACGTATAACTCCTAAGCTTGTATGTCTCGGGAAAGGGTGTTAAGCTAAGAGAAGTTGCCTTCTCCGCCACCAAAGAGAAGATACATTTATAGAGATCAATCAATGTGATTAGAAATGCAACGTCAAACATTCATCCATATAAGTTGTCCTGGAACAGGACAAACCAAAAGAACTCTACTACCACATCCTGTTGGGAATCATCCCTAGGATTAGTAGCGAGCAGCCCTTGCATCGAAGATCAAATAAAGATACTAATACCATATATATATGATATGGGAAATTCCCTACGAGGGTTAGTGACAAGTAGCCCTTCATTCATTTATTATCATTCCAAGTCTTCACTTCGAATACGTAAATTGAATCGAAGTGGTTTTCCGATAAGAATCACTTAAATCCTACCCCGGTTCCTTCGAACCAATCATCGATAAAATAAGTTAAGTAAATAAGTGCTTATCATTTGATTAATTAATTTCTCTTTGTAAAAAAATATCTTCTAGAGATATATGTCTTTAAAGCATTTCTTTCTGGTATATACGGAATCATTAAACCTCTCTTATCGAATCATTTGGTTACTTTAAAAGCTTTTTAAATCTTGAAGTAATTCCAAATCGTCTCATCCTTTACTTAGGAAAAGGTCTCTAAATCATTTACTTAAATCTTAATAAAGATTTCCAAATCATAACTTTTAAAATGGGTAAAAACAATGTTATTTAAGACATCGTTTACTGTAACCCAAAACAATTTATTTTAAGTAAAAGGATCCGTAGGAATTAAAATAATTTCAAATCATTTATTTAAATCTTGACAAAAGATTTCTTATTTTCAAATTATAACTTTTTAATAGTTAAACCATGTTATCTAAGATGGTAAATCCAAATTAATTAGCATTCGAGTAAAACGGATCCATAGAAATTATACTAATTTTACTCGACATCAATTTTCATATTCAACCTTTACTATTTGTCGGATAGCGGTGAAATCACCATTTAAATTCACACAGATAGTATGAGTTCCCTCCTTAAAATTTAATACCAAGTATAAGAAGATTATCTCTATTCAATCTAAGTTGTTTAGATTTGGAAAATTAAATCTTTTATATTTGTCTCGTTTTCGACATTTCGACCTTATCTATACCTTGCCCAGGAAAGTAGCCAGGTGAGCCAAGGCATTGGTTGCTCCTGAACATCTCCTTAGTTTAAGCACCTCGGATCCGGATCTCATGAGTAGTAAAATCCAGTCTACTCATCGGCTTTTAGAGCCAAAAGTAAATCACTTGATTATAACAGTTTTTCTTAAAATCATTTATTTAAACCTTTTAAAATAATAAAACCTTTAAATTATCTTTAAAATACTTAATTATTTATTTAAAAACATTTGTAAAATACTTGGAAAAGAATACTTAAGTTTAAAGCCATATTTCGAAAGTAATTGAAAAGTGCTGCAAAAAGTGTTATGAATAGTGCTTTAAAAGCTTAATTGATAAAAAAAATCTTTTCGATCATTTAGAAATTCATTTCTATAACTCGTATCTCTTTTAAGACACTTTAAAAGATTTATAGAATTTATTTCATATCCATAAACAATTAATAATATCATTTATAAAGAATTTGTCACTTTGGTTTCTTAACTGCCAAACCGCGACTATGTTGAAAACTTGATTTGCTCTTATTTTAAAATCTACTAAAAGAAATCTCGATCATTTTATTTTGCTTGAAAATTATGATTGTAAAAGTTTGGAAAATTTGTATTACAAAGAATTTCGACTCTGAGTCTATCATATAAATGGATTTAACTGTTACGGCACGAAATCGCGAACTGTCGTTACGTGATGCGCCTGTTTTTGACTCAATTTTCATAACTTGTCAAAACTTCACCAAACCGGGTTTTAGCATTTATAAAACATTTTAAACCATTTTCAGGAGGTTTAAAAATCTCATATACGCCTTTTTATTTATTAAAGGAAAGTGGTTTCCTTTGTGATATTTGACATGTATTAAACATGACTTGTTTCAATATTAAAATAAACATATAATCAACATCTAAACTAGATGATCAAAGCATAGTAAACATCCATAGCAATCATATCACATCATCATAATATATATATAGATTTTCTCACCTTTATTTTTACTTGAACTAGTTTTAAAACTGCTATAGCGCTGCTATCTCGAAATAAAACTCCATGAAATCGAGCTCGAAAGCTATTGGAAGGCTCGACCTACCCTTGGAAAGCACACGACCAAGGTGGAGAGGGTGTGAAGTTCACGGTCGTGAGTGGTGGAAGGTGGTACCGTGGGTTTTGAGGGGTGGAGAGGTGGAGTTTTGAAGTGGTTTTGGAATTGTTTTGCTAATACACACACACACACACACACACACACACACACACCACTTTAACTTCTTTTTGAATTTATTTTCTGTAATAATTTGGTAAGATAATAAGCCATGAGTGTTGCTTTAAAGTGGAGAAGAAAAAGTGAAGAGAGTAGGTTCTACAATCAAATTTAAAGGCACTGATTGGAGAATGGACTTCCATACAATGGTGGATAAAGAACCACCTTCCGTACAGTACACCTCTAGATGGTTGTACCGAGGATCAATAACTTTTGAAACCTCTGCACTTGGCAAGACCGCCATACCCGCAGACCCAACTTGGTGGCGGATAGAACCGAATATGACATCGTTGCAATCATAATCGACCTACCCAAGAGCTCTCTTAACATACACAACGTACTCAACATATATAGAGTAATCTAGAAAGGTGATGACCATACCCTAGTAGTTGCGAACAACATAACCTCACAGCATGCCCTATTTAAGCCATTTCCTGGGGATGGGCCTTAGGTAACGATTACCTTTCACATAGCACATTCCACTTTGAATGCCACACACTGCCATTCCATGATCACACAACCGATTTCTACACACGTATAACTCTTGAGCTTGTATGTCTCAGGAAAGGGTGTTAAGCTAAGAGAAGTTGTCTTCTCCGCCACCAAAGAGATGATACATTTATAGATATCAATCAATGTGATTAGAAATGCAACGTCAACTATTCATCCATATCAGTTGTTCTGGAACAGAACAAATCAAAGGAACTCTACTACCACATCCTGTTGGGAATCATCCCTAGGATTAGTAGCGAGCAGCCCTTGCATCAAAGGTCAAATGAAGATACTACTACCATTTATATATGATATGGGAAATTTCCTCCAAGGGTTGGTGACAAGCATACCTTCATTCATTTATTATCATTCCAAGTCTTCACTTCACTTACGTAAATTGGATCGAAGTGGTTTTCGGATAAGAATCACTCAAATCCTACCCCGGTTCCTTCGAACCAATCATTGATAAAATATGTTAAGTAAATAGGTGTTTATAATTTGATTAATTACTTTCTCTTTATAAAAAATATCTTCTAGTGATATATGTCTTTAAAACATTTCTTTCCGGTATATACAGAATCTATAAACCTCTCTTATCAAATCCTTTAGTTACTTTAAACCCATTTTAAATCTTGAAGTAATTCCAAATTGTTTCATCCTTTACTTAGGAAAAGATCTCTAAATCATTTACTTAAATCTTAATAAAGATTCCCAAATCATAACTTTTAAAATGGGTCAAAAACAATGTTATTTAAGACATCGTTTACTATAAACCCAAACAATTAATTTTAAGTAAAAGGATCTGTAGGAATTAAAATAATCCAAATCATTTATTTAAATCTTGACAAAAGATTTATTATTTTTAAATCATAACGTTTTTATAGTTTAAAACCATGTTATCTAAGATGGTAAACCCAAATTAGTTAGTATTAGAGTAAAATGGATCCATAGGAATTATACTAATTTTACTCGACATTAATTTCCGTATTCAACCTTTACTATCTGTCGAATAGCGATGAAATCACCTTTTAAATTCACACAGATAGTACAGATTCCCTCCTCAGTATTTAATACCAAGTATAATAAGATTAACTATATTCAATCTAAGTTGTTTAAATTTGGAAAATTTAATTTTTTATACTGGTCTCGTTTCTGATACTTCGACCTTATCTATTCCTCGCCCAAGAAAAAGGCCAGGTGAGCCAGGGCACTAGTTGCTCCTGAATATCTCCTTAGTTTAAGCACCTCACATCTGGATCTCATGAATAGAAAAATCCACTCTACTCATCAAATTTTAGAGCTAAGATTAAATCACTTGATTATAACAACTTTTTTTAAATCATTTATTTAAACCTTTTAAAGTAAAGTATAAAACCATCAAATCATCTTTAAAATAGTTAATTATTTATTTAAACACATTTGTAAAAGATTAGGGAAAGAATACTTAAATTCAAAGCCATATTTCAAAAGTTATTAAAAATTGCTGTAAAAAGTACTACGAATAGTGCTTTAAAAGCCTATTTGACAAAATTAACTTTTCGATCATTTAGAAATTTATTTTTATAACTCAAATCATTCTTAAAACATTTTAAAAGATTTATAGAATTTATTTCATAATTTTAAAGAATTAAAAATATCATCTATAAAGAATTTGTTGTTTTGGTTTCCAAACCGCGACTATTTTGAAATTTTGATTTGCTCTTATTTCCAAAATCTACTAAACAAAATCTCGATCTTTTTTTTTGTTTGAAAATTATGATTACAAGAGTTTGTAAAATTCTTAATACAAAGAATTCTGACTCCAAGTCCATCGTATAAATGGATTTAGCTGTTACGGTGCGAAATCGCGGAGTGTCGTTACACGACGCGCCTATTTTTGACTCAATTTTCATAACTTGTCAAGAATTCACCACATTGGATTTTAGTTTTTATAAAACATTTATAAACCATTTTAAACCATTTTTAAGAGGTTTAAAAATCTCATATACACCATTTCATTGTTAAAGAAAAGTGGTTTCTTTGTGATATTCGATGTGTATTAAACATAACTTGTTTCAATATAAAAATAAACATATAATCAACATCCAAACTGATGATCAAAGCATAGTAAACAACCATGTAATCGTATTACATCATCATGTTATATATGTATAGTTTCTCACCTTTATTTTTACTTGAACTAGTTTTAAAACTGCTATAGCTCCACTAGCTTAAAATAAAACTCCACAAAATCGAGTCGAAAGCTATTGGAAGGCTCAACCTACCTTGGAAGCTCACAGCCAAGGTGGAGAAGGTGTGGAGCTCACGGACGTGGGTGATGGAAGGTGATGTCGTAGGTTTGAGAGGTAGATATTTGAAGTGGTTTTGGAATGGCTCTACTAATATATATAAACACACACACACACACATACATACATATATACCAACTTAACTTTTTTCTGAATTAATTTTCTCCATTAATTTGCTAAGATAAGAAGCCATGAATGTAGCTTGAAAGTGCAGAAGAAGAAATGAAGAGAGTATTAGGAAATTATGAAGAATTGGTAGGTATTTATAGGAAAATTTTGAAATAAACTACTTTTTTTTCCTTGACCCATCCCATCTCTTACACAGCCACACCCCCTCCCTCCATGTGCATGAAGTGAAATAGTGTAAGAGTAAGTTGAGGTGTGTAAGAAGTTGACTTAGGAAGCTTAAAGGTTAAGAAAACTAAAATATTTGATTTTTCCTCTATATATATGTATATATATATATATATTGTGTGTGTGTTTATGTGTTCATTGGCATGTTTTAAAGTGTGCATATGTATGTTATATATGTGCACATAATATATAAACAAGGTTGTAACGACTTTTGAACAACTTCCGTTTGTTAAACCGTTGAAAATCGGGAAACAAATTCCCGGTCACATTTTCACTTATAAATTAAATTACTTATAAATTGAATTACATATAAATGTACAAAAAATTTGAAAATAAATTTATAATCATTATTAAATAATTAAAATGATCTCATTTGAATTATAAAACCATATAAATCAATATTAACAATTATTTACAAAAATCGCTATTATATCGATAAAGCAATATCAATTTTCCTTATGTTTCCAAATCAAAAATATATCTTTATAAAACTATTATAAATGATTTATTATCACTTCATAACTAATAAAAATTAATTGTTATCGGTTAAAAACAATTATTGGAATAATTATAATAATTACTAAATCATTAAATCTCAATTTAAATTCATAAATCAATTATTAAATATGATGCCATTATTTATGATGTCATAAATACATTTTATTCCCAAAAAATAAAATAAATTATTTTATTTTATATTCTTGTTTAAATGGATAAGTAAATGCATGTATCCAGCTCCATGCGTGACTTCTGATAATTATAGAGTTGTTTATCGATAAAACGGTTTTCGGACATTTTCTTGATATTTTCCCAACGTATATATTTTTCTAAATACTTATTCAAAATAAGATTACCATCATTCTTGTTCAAAATATCATAATCTATGTTTTTAAAAAAATTATATTTGAATATTTAAAAATAAATATAATTTATCAAATTGATAAATTTGTGGGTCGTTACAATTTTAATGAAATAAATCTAATTTTATTACAAAACATGTAATTTTCCCTACTCACCTTTTTAAGCATTCCTAAATCTCTAGATGTAATCCCCGTTATCTGTATTTCAACTTCTGACTCCCTATTTGGATTTCCATATAACATATATATACAGATCGATTAGAACTTGGATTAGAAAGAAGAGATTCAGGTTGATTAAAATTTGGATCTGGGTTTACAGTTTACCTTGGTTATAGCAACTTGATTTGAACCTATTTGTCTATCTCTGTCATATTCTATAATTCTCCAGTATTGTATACGTGCAAACTAGCAACTTAGAACTATTTTATAAGAATTTTGAGTTGTGGAGGAGAGGAGAAAATGGCGGAGCTTCCATGCCCATTAGAAAATTTTGAGTTGGAAGTGACGGTCTAGATCTATATTTACAGTGGTTCAAATCAATGCGAACCGTCAGATTAAACCACACTAAATCTGGGTCGTTTAAAAGTAATTTATTACCGCCATCATACATACATGGGTTGGCCGTTCCTAGCCTTGGGTCGACCGGTAGCAGTCGACCTAGGTGCTATAGGGGTTGATCTATGATGTTTTAAATGGTGAACTTATTTTTTTCTTTGATTTTTGTTAATTTCTTCCCTCCGTTCAAATGATTCTCTTTATTTGTTTCCTCTGCTAATTGATCTCGTTTAATTCTTTCCCACTTTATTTATTTTTTGAGATTTTAATTTAATGTTAACATTTATTGACATCTAATCTTCCATTGAAGTTACTATTAGCGTTAATTGATTTTATTATCATATTTACATATATAGTTATTTCTGACGCTAAACTTTCAAATGTTAATAACTTTTCCGTTTGAATTTTGATCGAAAAACATTATATATGAAAATCGATTGGAAAATTGTCATAAACCCAATGGTATAAGTTTCGTAGCTAAATTATGACATTTGCAAAAATCCTATTTTTAGCATTATTACATATTTATCGCTTTTATTTTTAAATTAATTAGCGTTAAAATCGCGCAGACACAATAAACATTTGACCTCTTATGAACAATGGGTCTACTTTGACAATTTTTTGTTTGTCTTCTTGACATAAGAATTTGAAATAGAAGTTTTGTTTAATGGATAACATATCATATGATAGAGTTTGGGGTATGCCCTAGAGGCAATTATGTAATTTGTTACATATATCTAACTCGTTGACTAATCTTGTTCGAAATAAAGCTGTTTCCTTTCTATTATATACTTGATATAATTTAGTTATATAAATAAATTAATTAATTAAAAGTGTATTTAATAGAAAATCTATAAATGGTATGTTTTGTGATAGTAGTTACAAAATGTTGTAACTGTAAGTAATTTATCCTAATAAAAATAAATATACCATTTTAAGTGTTCCTAGTCAAGATGCATCGATACTGGATATCAATGTATCCATTGAGGCTAGAGTACGTAACGCTCTCCAAATGTTGGGCAGTGTATTATTCATAACTACTGGGGGCACCTAGGGGTTACGTACTAATAGTTATTGGATAACTATGGAACGACTTATTCTATAGTTTTCTATTGGTTAATATAACTAAGGTCAAATAGAAAATATCAATGTGAATAATTTACACAGTTCTTTCGACTTGTGAATACTGTGAATCTTCAATATGAAAGCTCCGCTTTGATTATAGTCAAATTAGGCGCGGCATCCATCGAGTGACTATAGTAGAGTCGAGTGGAAGTACTGGAAGTGAAGCACTATTTAAGGGAGGATTCGTCTCCTCAATTATATGGGGTTAGTATCACGGACAACTCAAGTCAACCCATCAAAATCTCTAGCTATAGTAGTTCAGTTAATAATAATTGTTATTATTGAACCGAGGACTTTGTGTTTGGACTATAGAGTTGAATGTGGACGATGTTGGAATTTTTGACCATTATCAAATTCAATAAGTCCAAAGTGATATAGCTTTGACGAAGAGAATTGGTGTAAATAATTGTCAGAACTAGGTAGCGCTTATTAAATTAAAATAAGATTTCTCCAAAAATGAGTAAGCGATAAATTTGGTCATAATGTCACACCACTTGCTAAGTGAAGTGTGAACATTAACGTTTGAATGGTTCGACGTTAATCGTTGACCGAATTTACACCTAAGAGTCACACAACTGAATCGATGAATTCTCTTAAGACCGAATAATTTAATTAGTTTGCAATTTTTATAAATCGATTAAATTAATTAATATTTATGAAATATTAAATATAAAATTTGGATATGATTTGAGAAATAAATTTTTTGCATGTATTTATAAAAAGTTAGAAACATGTTGATCAATATGAGATATCGACAACAAATTTAGTTGAATATAATTATGTATATTTAAATTGCGTTAAATGGGCTCAAAACCCATGAATTTTAGAGGTGGAAGTCATTGGTTTTGATAGAGGAAGGGGGCAGCTACTATGCATGAGATTAGGGTTTTGATAGAGGAAGGGGCAGCTACTATGCATGAATTTTAGATGTGTCTGTTGCAATGTAAATCTCAGCATCTATATACGAGCATATTATACCCTTTATGGATTATGATGTTACATATGCACACACATATATGTGTATATATATGGTTCATATAATATATATATATATATAATAAAAATTAAATAAATCTCACACTATAATTTGTACAGTTAGAATACATATGGACATGGTAATAAATCTTACCATGAATAAATTATTAATTAATGACATTTAATATATCAATTAATTCAAATTAAAGAGAGAAAAGGTTTCTCTCTCCATTTAATACAATTAATACTCTCAATTAATTCTTGTTTTAGGGAAAGAAATGAAAGGTTTCATTCCCTATATATTAACTAAATGTTAGGTGTATTTGATACACTATACATTTGATATTAAAAACTTCCCTTTGACTAATTTAAATAAAATAAATCATTTTATTTAAAAAAATTAGAAATGTTCTAAATAAATTAGGCTTTATAGGCCCAACTAAGATCCAATAGAGTAAAAAGAAATTGAAATTCACTTATTTCTTCCATTGTGGGTGGCCCGGTTCCTTCATCATACGACCCTTTTAACTTCTAAGCTCTGTTTAAGTGGGTTTTAACAGCCATAAAATTAACTGTCCCCCTAAGAAACAACCTAGTAGATAGTCAGACCAAATCTTAATGCCTTCATTAACAATAATAGAAGGAATAAGTGGGGAACTAGAGTAAGATAGGTCAACATGCATAGCAGTGTCAGAACCCGCATATCTAGGCTTTCTACTAAAAAGAGAAAACCGCGTATTGGGAGGAGGAGGCACAACATTCAAGGATGAAGATAGGAGAGAATTTGACATCAAGCCACTGTCAAAACCAGAAAAGGAAGAGGGAGAACTAAAGATGAGGGAAGAGGAGGACAGAAGCGAGGATGTAGAGATGGAAGAAGTAAGGGAGGGAACATGAGGATGAGGAGTAATTGGAAGTAACAAGAGAAGGGAAAGGGTCGGGAGCGAGAGGAGAAGGAGAGGAAAGGGGGAGGTCAAAGGGAGGGGTGGAGAGGTGGAAGAGACTAGCGATGGGATGGTAGCGGCAGTAGGGGAAGTGAAGGACGGCACGGGATGGATGGGAGAAGTGGAGGTGATTGAGTGGGAAAGAGGAGGGATGGGGATGCCTTTAAAAAACATTGAAAGATGTACTAAATGATATCAGTATTTATTATGATATGGCTTTTAGTTAATTAAAAATTCATTGAATAATATTATTTAATTGGAAAATAATTTTGTATTACTAGTTTATGAGCATGTAATAAAATAATTATATATATATTTTAATATATGTGTGTGTGTGTATTTGTATATGCATTCATATGTACAACCATAACCATCAAAATGTGACAATATATCGATATACAGGTTTGTCATATAAATTTTAACCAACAGATGACTGATATAATAAATAAATTTGACAATATATATCAGATATATACCTTTCACCAATGCCTAATACATACACATTGAAATGAAGAAATGAACTCCTTGAATCCAATTCTAATTTTTAAGTTGCGGACTTTCGAATTACCTTACCATTGACGATCGAATCGAAGTAATTTGATATGATTTTGTATTTGGATTTCTGAGGCTGTTAGAAGCCATTACCGGCCTCCCTTTATGTTGTTGATAAAATAGAAAAGTCTATTTTTAGGTTAGAGAGAGGTAGCTTATAAAAATGAAAAAATAAGATAGCAAAGGGTGGATCCACTTTTTTCTCTTATCCATTCTCTCGTTTATTTATCATTTAAAAGCAACTTATAATATCATATATGGCCGGCCTTACCATGGTTATTTGCAACCAAATTGGTTACAAACACCCAAGAACAATTTATGTAGATAGGTAAGTGAAGAAAATAAAATTAAACTCAAGAAAAGATTGAGCTAATAACAAATAAAAAGCAATAATCAGAAACAGAAAGATTTATAGTGGTTCGGCGTTGTATGCCTACGTCCACTTTGAGGATTGTCTTTATTGATCACTTATAAATCTGATCACAACGAGAGAGAATAGAGAACACCTGATTATACTTGATTACAATTGAATCTAAAGTAACAAACAGTGTAAAGATCCCCAAAATAACTGATTAGGCCAGTATTTATAGGTGAAGACGACCACCAATCTCTTTAAAACTTTGGCTGAAGAACCTTCTAATCTACATGGACCCACCAGAGGGATCGCTAGGCCCAGTTCCTAATGAGGAGGGATCGGTACCGATTCCTTCATTGGTCGATTTTTAGGTAATGATCCCTATAGTGGCTTCTGCATGCTAAAATATGTTTGCCCTTTAACTCTCATGTCATTTGGACCACTGGAGCTCGAGTTATTGTTCAATCTTTAACTTGATGTCTCTTTTGCACGACTAACAACTGAACCCTCTACAGTTTGTATGCCAATCCCTCAAAGTTTGTCCTTATGATGTGCGATCCCTAAGGTAGGTTCCCTATGGTCCACATACCTTGCCTTCCAAATTTCATAGGCTTTGGAGTTGTAAATCCCGAGATATAGAGTGTTGCATGCATGAATGCACTTGGAACTTGTTGGATGCTGATCCCTCTTTAATATAGCTTGTTGATCCCTCTCCATCAATCATGCTGATCCCTTCCAGCTTGCCATGCTACATCGAACCCTTCCATTTGTTGAGCCATATTCCATGCTTTGAGCATCCTACATTGTACATCTATTGAATCAATTCAATTCTGACTTTATATAATAATTTGTACTCGACCTTTGAGCCCCACAATCATTATTCTAGAATCATCAGCCTTGATAGCAATCATATCTAACTCATGCAGCCAGTTCAATATAGCCGGGCTAGAATGTCAGATAACATTTGCCTCCCAAAGTACGTCTTGTGGTTAACATGACGTGCTTTGAATCATTGAGAATGAGATCATCTAGCTTTCTTAATAGTTGTTATTCCATTATCGAATCGTTTTCCCAAGGCATCGAATTCTTCTTGATTGCCCTGACACCTGATCAATTTCCAATAATATAAATCAAGCGCCTTATCCCGTCAACTGATATATATAAATCCGGTTTTGCGAGACTAATAAGTTTTTCTTTATTTGGTTCAGCCTCGTCGAAGGTTTCAGGTTTGACTTCAATTTCTGCCGATTTCAAAAATTGAACTTTTAAGTCATACACGGGCGTGCTGATGTACACGTTTTTGTTGTTGACTCCCGGATGTGTTCGAACACTTACGGGTCGTTGCCAATTTTCATAGTATATTGTATGTTCATGCTTATAGCCAAACCCTTATAACCATTTTTTCTCTCTTTTTTTGTAGGGATAGGCCCATGCTTGGCCGACCCCTCTCATTCTTTTCTACTCTTCTCTTTCTTTTTTTAAGGATTTTGGAGGGGTTGGCATATATGTATGTCAATCCTCCTTTTGAGCCCATGCTAATAGGGATTGGCGAGCTTCTATCCTGATCCATCTTTCCACATTATGCGCCCAGTGTTTTGGGCCGAACCATCTCCCATATATATATCAACCTTCAATCCCTTCCATTCTCATTTCTCTCATTTTCTTCCCTTCGCACCGAACCCTTGTTTTTAAGTCACGAATCCAAACTTTCCAACATCCAACCTTAAATCCACCTACGATCCAATCTTTTCTATAAAATTGTTTCTTCTTTTCTTTCAATTCAAACTCCCCAAACACTCACCTCCATCTTAATTCGAATATTCGCATAGGTAAGATTTCAAACTATAACTTCTAATGGAACGATGAGGTATTATATTTCATGTTGTTAGTGATTACAATAGCATTCGAGGCTGTGGCGACATTGCGATTGAAACAGGCTGGAGGAAGTGAATTATTGATGGATAGGGTTCTGCCGAACGTGTAAGGGGAAGGAAGATGGGAGGAAAAACAGCAGGAGGAAGATGGAGCAGAGGAGGGATTGGTGTTGGATATTTGATTCTATGTCGATCCCTTATTGTAGAGTTTAGACAAGTTGAGGATGAAGTAGAATAGGGATTGGTGCGCTTAGGTTAAAGAGAAGGCTCGGTTGTAAGGCTATGGGAAATGGATTGGCCTAAACATAGGGATCGCCTAGACTTAGGGATCGGTAGGTCTTGGTGAAGAGAGGGATTGATAGAGAAGCTTTGGGATATGGGTCAGTATGTAGGGTTCGGTCCATAGGGATCGGCATAAGGACTTGTAGGGTTTCTTTGAACTTTTAAGCTAGTCTAACCTTACTTGTTTGATGCTAATACATCCAGCGAACTCAAACATATGGTGACAACAAATGATAAAACATGCATATTTACTACTGAACTCGAGAATGAACAATCAAATCCTTAGAATTTTCAATATACACTAAAACTTACAAATGGACTTGAATGCCAAACTTCACACTTTGACATGCCGACAGTCGATCCTAAAGCTTTTACAACTGATCAGTCTCTCCGCTAGTTGTGACGATCAGCGATGACAGTCACTCTGGTCGAAATCCAGAGTCTCGTCATCTAACTTTGTTTTTTCCTGATTTTATACTGTTCATATCTGCCGCACACTTCATGACACCGCACTAGCTAACACTTAGAACAAGGGAAGCAGGTAAACTTTTCTAACCTTGATTATCTACTAAGTATAACTAATATGGACTCCAGATCCTCAGAGCGTTAGCTGGTATGTCTTCCGAATCGGCTATGCAACACATCGATCCTGAAGCAAAATCAAGTTCTGCGGCTATATCCGACAGGCTTTCTCCCCGCCATCAAGTAGAACAAATAGAAGTTTCTGGACCAGCGGTTGACCTTTTCTCGGATGTTCTAGTCCTCTCGACGGAGGATATAAGCCTTGCTCCTGATGCAATAGAGGGTGCCATTCTTCTAAATAACTCGATAGATTCATAAGCTTCCCGAATTGGCGAGGCTGCCATTCGCAGGTTGTGTTCTATACATGGATTTCGTTTCTAGACGTCTTGGTTCCTTCAATAAACGACATTACACACTTGCCCTCGGAGGGGTACACGGCGTGCTACAAATTTATGTGTTGGGTCGGATGCTTACTGTTTTAATTCGTTTATTCGAGAGATGCTGAGATATCTTGGAATAGCTTCCACTCAACTCCATCCAAACAGTTACGCCTTCCAACATGGAACCTTTCTGCTATTCATAAGCGTTCTATTTTGTCCGCCAACTCCCAAAGATATAAGATTCATTTACAACTTCAAACGGCGGTCAGAAAGTCCTTCCTATGTTTTTCTTGAACCTTCACAAAACTACTAAGTCCTGACAGGAGCTTGGAACAAAACTTTCTCTGTTCAAGCATGAGCGGTTCTATGTATGATGTGTCCAGCCGGCTTCGCGAGGCGATGGTTGCAAGGATGTAAGTGTTACTTTCATTTCATTCCCAAGTTCGTTAATCCAAATCATATCTTTTTCTTTGAATATGCTAACATCTGGGATCCTTTTAGGTGTCCGTCACATCTTGAAGACATTATTTTTCAAGAGTTGTCACCGCCATTCGCGCTACCCATGTTGAAGATAGGGACATCAAAATTCTTGTAACTGATGAGTTACTTTCTTTATTTGAGCTATTGGAGAAGGTTCGTAGCATCGGGCTTCCCGAAAGTTTAGCATTGCCAAGAAATATCACAGAGCAAGAAGAGGATGCCATCAAATCCTATCATGCCACCAAATGAGAGAACTCGGGACGATATTGAAGAAGGTAAGATTAGAGATTCCCAGGCCAATAAACCTGGTGACATTGATGCAGGCCCAGGGAAGGCGCATGTGGTCGAACCGCCATAGAGCGTGCAATCTCAAACACCCACCAAGAGAAAGAAAAAGTTGGCATACAAACTTCATAGAAGAAAAACTGCCATAGATCCAGAATTCTTCATTACTCCTATTGAAGAGGAATCGTCTTCCCAACACTTGGAAAGTTCATTGAAGGGATTTTCAAATCTCCAAATTCTTGATGATATCATGACTTACAACTTTCCAAATATCAACATCGAAGGGCTCAATTCTCCTACTAGAAGCGATGAAGGCATTCTTCTTACTGATAAAGGAGAGAGAACACCTATAAGCAATGCTACAGCCACCGGTCTATCGGGGGAACACTAGGGCACTTATGACCACATGTACCTTACGTCATGATCTTCATTAATCTTTCGCATAATAGTTACTCACATGTTCTCATTTGTCCTCTGCAGGTGAAATGACTGAGTCTCGGGCCTTAGATCGCTTAAGAGGTTCTTCAACATATCATCGATCTAGCCGTGACTTGGAGTCTGGCCGGCGCAGGGAGAAAGATGGTGGATGGGATAAAAGCTATCATTCAAGGGAATCCTCCTCTTCTAAGCGCGAGTCCAAGTCCCGGACATCATGCCAAGGAGAACAGCCTAACTTTCCTGCTTATAGCAGAGACCAGCCTCCTTACCGCAGTCCTCAAATCGCCACATCACATGAGCAACATTTTGGCTCTTCGAGCTCTAAGTAGTCCCACGAACATGGATTAAGCAAACATCCAATTGCTGCTTCTGATCCGTCCTTGTCGGCCGCTACGCTCGACATTTCTACAACAGAGAAATTGACCGAGCTTAAGGCCAATTTCCAGAAAATCTTCATTAATGGACTTAAATTCCTTCCCACGATACATACGATTTTGGGGCATGCCAAAGCGAGTTCTCTTACATGTGTCAATGATGTGTTCGTGCAACATGAATCGTTTCAGCATTTGGCGGAAAAAATCTCTGAAGTGTCAATTGAGAGACAATATGAAATAGACCGTCTCAAGCTAGAGGTGATACATGATAAATACATAATCAAACATCAAGATGTCGAATTGTTAGAATTGACTATAAAACTTGCCGAAGCGGAGAAAAGTGCCAAGGAAACGATAGAGGAAGTGAGCCATTTAGAAGCTTCTCATAAAAAAGAACTCGATGCTGCCCTCAATCGCAGCGGGGCACTTGCTCTGGAAAAAGATTCCTTGCAAAAGGAAAAGGAAGTCTTGTCCCGTCGCATCAAGGAACTTGAGGAGCTTCTCAAAAAAGAAAGGGAAGAGAAAATTGGAGCTTGGGAAGAATCGCAAAAGTACTGCGAAGAGGCCGTCGAAGCCAGGAGCCTGTAAATTAAGCCTGATGAGAAGTTCGCTAAAATTGAAGCTCTTAAAGAGGAGGCTCGAGAGAATGGCCGCAAAGAAATGACTGAACAAATTGAATCCCAAGTGGAAGATGCTAAAGAGTCTGGTAGGAATGAAATCAAGGACTTGTTTGATCCATTGATCGTCGAATATAATGCCAAAGTCCTCATCCACTGCGACTTGGGTTTTTCTTGGAGAAGGTTATCTCTAATCGCTTACTGAAGCTTAGGAGCATATCATTGAAATGAAAAGGAGATAATTGGGCGGAGCTGGACTTGATGAAGAAAAATTAGTGCGGGAGATCCACCGCAGAAACGGCCCCCTAGATCTGGCTGTCGCGAGAATCCGATACTTTAACGCTTCGGCGCCTACTGAGAAAGGGGAACATATTGTCGAATCTTAAGAGGACGATCCTAAGGGTCCCTCTTACTCCTAAGCAGCTAGAGTATCGGTCTCCTTTGGCATGGAGCGGAACTTAGGCTATGATATAGATAAGCCCGGCTATAATCCAAAGTGTTATCCTTTATTTTGGAAGGAGGTACCCTAGAAATCACCGAGAGCCAACTAGTTACGGGTATTGCACTTTGCTTTCCAATTTATTAAAGGTTTTGTTTTTCGCGCCCAATGGTTCTTAGCTTATCTCCTTGTTTTAACAAATTTTGCAGGTCTTCCGGGTCCTGGTCATACTCCTAAAAGCGATGTTGCTGTGGAGCAACAAGAGAAACCAGTAGAGATTCCGACAGCTGCTGATGTACCTGGGCCCGATGCTCAAGTCGTCGGAGCTCTTGACGATGATAATGCTGAAGATCTGCTCCCACGGATGAATCTAAAGATGTTGTGATTACCAGCGCCTTCGAACGCATAGATCAAATTAGCTTGAAAGAGCGGATTAAAAATGAGGACTTGCTGAAGAAAAAGGCTAAAGTTGATCCTGTCGAGGTGGACATCACCGATCCACACCTTATGCCACAACAAATTATTCCACCTGGCAGGTCAATTCCCAGTGAACTCCCTCCTGCCTCTATAAGCTCTCCTACAAAAGGTGGAAAAGGATCCAAGAAGAGAAGCATCGGGGGCTCAAGTGGCACCACTCCCGAAAAATCCAAAAAAGAGAGGAGGTCAAAGAAATAGTCGTCACTTCGGCTCATTGTGTGTATAATTTGCATGTGACTTGCTTTAGGTAGTTGAATAAAAGTTTTTGTTTTCAGTTGAGCTTTCATGTGACTTGCTTTAGGTAGTTGAACTATTACTTTTCATTCAATGTACTAGTAATTCGTTGTTCATTAATTCTGGTACGAATTCACCAGCTCTATCCCAAGGCCTCCATGTGGTCATGGCCTCGAGTCTTATCAAACATTAGGTTTGTGCCTTAGTGTTACGCCATCAAACTTAGCGGTTTTTAGCAATTATACTCTTGCCCCGGTTTTAGGTTAGCGGGGTTAGATGTTGGATGGTCGAACTCCATCCTTAGCGAGTTTATACTCCTTCCGTCGGTTTCAGGCCGGAGTTCATGGAATACTGAATGGTCGAACTCCACACATCTGTTCATTCACGCTCATATCCAAACTCTGGGGATAAGAGTTAGTTGATGGGTGGTCGAGTCACATCCGATCTATGTTTATACTCTAGTCCACACTCCGTGGGCTTAGAGTTATTTCGCAGGTGGTCGATTCACATCTGATTTATGTTTATACTCCAGTCCACACTCTAGGGACTTGGAGTTATTTCGCGGGTGGTCAATTTGCACCCGATTTATGTTTATACTCCAGTCCACACTGAGGACTTAGAGTTATTTCAAAGAGTAGTAGGATCGTACTCTTCTTAATAATTGAGTTGCTTCCCAGGGTCTAGGGTTTGATTTAGCGAGTGATCGGACGTGTCACGATTGCTCTCATTTTATCTCAGTTCCACAGTTTGGCAGGATTTATTCGATCATCAAACGGTCAAGTCACATTTATCCCTTGTTGTGTATCTTGTCCGTTGGATTATGAATGGGAGTTGTCAAATGAACAAGTGGACTAAGCTCATCTTGTTTAGTCCCATTGGGAACTAGCATGATTAATTAATTTCAAACTCTCGAAGCATGTTCATACATATCAGCATCAATTAGCTTTGCTATATAATTACTACATAATGCTACAGCAAACATAAATATAAAGGAAGTCCGAAACTTTATTCATTAAATGGAAAGGAAAAACACAAACTGTCTTATTAC
Organism: Allium fistulosum; assembly: GCA_030737815.1. Classification (NCBI taxonomy): domain Eukaryota; kingdom Viridiplantae; phylum Streptophyta; class Magnoliopsida; order Asparagales; family Amaryllidaceae; genus Allium; species Allium fistulosum. The sequence continues at coordinate 149,490,097 of CM060908.1, forward strand.
ACATTTGGAAAATAAATGTAAAGGAAATACAACTGAAATGAATAAGAAATAAACTAAGTGAAATAGCATCATAGATGCTCGCTATTCCACGCCCTTGGAAGTGTGATACCATCGACAGTCGCTAACTTGAAAATTCCATCTCCAAGCCTCTGTTCAATGACATATGGTCCTTCCCAAATTGGATTCATGTGCGAGGGAGTTGGAAAATCCCGTTTTAGGATGAGATCGCCGATTTCAAAGGTTCTAGGTCAATATTTAATGTTGTAATAACAGGCGACTCGGTGTCGATGCGCACCTGCCCTCAGATCAGCTTCCTCACGCTTCTCATCTATAAAGTCAAGAGATTCCAAGAGGAGATCTTTATTCATTTTGGGACCGTAGTAAGTCACTTGATGAGAAGGAACTTCGAGCTCAACGGGAATAATGGCTTCGAACACCGTAAGCAAAGGCGAATGGGGTATGACCGGTCGAGACTTGTGGGTGGTCCTGTAAGCCCATAGTGTCATAGGGAGTTCATCCACCCACCTGCCTCTAGCCTTCTTCAAATGCTTCTTCAGAATGGACTTTATGATTTTATTTATAGCTTCAACCTATCCATTTTCCTATGGTGAGCGACTGCTACAAATCTCATTTCAATACGATATCTCTCACAAAAGTCTTTGAATTCAACACCGTCGAATTGAGTCCCATTATCTATTACAATAATTTGTGGAAGACCGAAGCAGCACATGATGTTTCAGACATTAAAATTGATTGCTTTCTTGGTTATGATCGTAGCTAAAGGTTCTTCTTTGGCCCATTTGGTGAAGTAATCAACTGCAACAATAACGTACTTTGCACCACCTTTAGAGATCGGTAAGGAGCCGATAATGTCTATACCCTACATGGCGAATGGCCATGGGCTGACCACTTGCGTGATTTCCATTAGCGGAGCTCTTGGAACTTTTGCATATATCTGGCATTTATCACATCGTCTTGCATAATCAGCGGCGTCTGATTTATGGTTGGCCAATAACACCCGTAATAGAGTATTTTCTTTCCTAGAGTTCGCCCTCAAGTGTGATTGCTACATTCCCTTCATAAATTTCCCTTAGAACGCGTTTTATCTCATCATGAGCAACATACTAGAATAGGGGGACTGAGAAATCTTTCCTATACATAATTCTTCTTTCATAATATACCGTGAAGCTTTACGAAGGATTTGTCGCTTTTCATTCCTTCGTTCGGGGAGAATTCCCTGAAGCAAATAGTCTTTGATCAGAGTCATCGACGAATCCTTCTCAGGCTCCGCTCCCAGTGTCTGGTCGATTTCTATCATGTTTATACTTGGGGCATTAAATACTTCGACCGAAACCAAGCCCATCTGCTGTGCGTTACTGGTACTAGCAAACTTTGCCAATGAATCAGCCTCTCCATTTCGATCTCGTGGAATATGCGAAATGTTGTAGTACTCAAATTTTGCCAACAACTCTTAGACTTGGGTAAGTTATGGGGCAAGCCGTTGTCCTTTAGCTTGATAATCTCCTCTAACTTGATGCACTACCAAATGTGAATCGCAAAAGATTTCAAGAGATTTTATTCCAAGTTCACTAGTGAGTTTAAGTCCAGCAATTAGATCTTCATACTCTGCTTCGTTGTTTGTCGCTGGGAAATCAATCTGTAAAGCATAACTGATTAACCGACCTTCGAGAGTTACACGCACAATTCCAGCTCCAGAACAATGATCGTTATACGCTCCATCAGTATACAATTTCCATCGTTTGGTAAGGATTTCGCTGCCTTCTGGAGGATCGTCCTGCGGAGTAAACTCTGTTATAAAATTTGCCAAAGCCTGACCCTGGATAGCCCTTCGAGGGAGATAAGTAATATCGAATTGGCTGAGCTTGATATTCCACATAAGTAACCTTCCAGACGTCTTAGGTCACTGTAGGACCTGTCGCAATGGTTGGTCGGTGTAAACATTGATCGGATGTACCTGGAAGAATGGACAGAGCTTTCATGATGCAATCAATAAGCAGTATGCCAGTTTCTCTATTTTTGAATAGTTCCTTTCAGCTCCCATTAATCATTTGCTGACGTAATACACCAGCCTCTGGATCCGATTCTCCTCGCGAAGTAATGTGGCACTTATAGCGTGTGCCGATACAGCCAAATAAATGCACAACTTCTCACGATCTACTGGCTTTGACAAGATGGGGGGTCTCTCCAAATGATTCACCAAAGCTTGAAACGCGTCTTTGTAATCCTACGTCCATTCGAAGTTTCTTTTCCCTTTCCTAATTAAATCGAAGAAAGGAATGCATTTTTAGTAGCTCTGGAGATGAATCGATAGCTCTAGAGATGAATCGGCTTAAGGCGGCAACTTTCTCATTCAGACTCTGCACTTGTTTAATTGTTCTTGGCACTTGGATATCACGGATAGCCTGAATCTTCCTGGGATTAGCTTCTATTCCACGGGCATTGACAATAAAGCCTAAGAATTTCCCTGATGCAACACCAAATGAACACTTCAAAGGATTAATTTTCATCTTATAATGTTGGAGGATGTTAAACATTTCTACCAAGTCTCCAATGTGGTCTCTTGATTGTCGTGACTTCACGAGCATATCATCCACATACACTTCCATTGTTTTTCCGATTTGATCTTTAAACATCCTTTCCATCAAGCACTGATAAGTAGCTCCTGCATTCTTTAATCCAAACGGCTTTACAACATAGCAGTAAAATCCAACATCGGTAATGAAACTGGTGTGCTCCTGATCGGGAATATGCATCGGGATTTGATTATATCCTAAGTATGCATCCATGAAGATAGTAATCGTGTCATGCGGTTGAATCCACCAGCTGGTCGATGCTCGGAAGGGGAAAACTGTCCTTTGGACACACCTTGTTCAAATCTGAATAATCAATGCATGTTCTCCATTTCCCATTCACATTCTTTACAAGTACAGAATTAGATACCCATTTAGGGTAGAGGACGTCGCAGATAAAACTATTGTCTTTTAGTCTATTCACCTCCTCTTTAAGAGCGGCAGATCTCTCCGGATCCATGCTATGTCTTTTTTGCTTCACTAGGACATGCCTTGGCTCGATATTCAATACATGGCTCGCAATGGCAGGTGAGATTCCACACATGTTAGAGTGAGTCCAAGCGAACACATCTAGATTCGCTCGGAGAAAACCAACAAGTTCTTTCATCATCGAGGGGCTGAGCTATGACCCAATCTTTAGGACTCGTGATGGGTCATCGTGGCTGACCATGATATCAATCATCAGCTCAACCGGTGTAGCCTTGGTCTCTTTGGGATCCTCTTCATCATCTCTTTGATCTATATCTCTATAGAACCGACTGTGGCGCCCGAGCCAAGGCTCAGGCGCTAGTTGCCAATCTTCGGTAGCTTGGATACCGACAGTCTTGTCCATGCCCTTACCTTTTTCTTTGCGCTGAGCTTCCCTCAACTCAGCTACATAATAGGCATGTCCAGTCGCCTGATCACCATGAACAACATCTACACCATTGTCTATCAGAAACTTCAAAGTCAAACACCATGGGGCAAGAGCTGCTCGGAATTTAGATAGGGCCGGTCAACCCAGGAAAACATTGTATGGAGAGTCAACATCCAAAAAAATAAACAAAAAGATTCGAACTCTCCTTGGTTCACCTTCTCCCAACTCAACAAGTAATTCCACATAACCAACAGCTTCGATTGCAACACCATTAAAACCATATATACGAGCTTTTAACGGTTTTAAATCTTTGGCTTCCATCCTCATCTGATCATAAGCTTTTTTAAAGTTTATATTTACCGAACTTCTATAATCAATAAAAATCCTTCTCACCAAAGCAGGGCCAATCAAGACCGAAATGACCATTGGATCGATTGTTGGATCCTCCACCTTATCTGCATCCCTATTCTTAAACACGATATCATCCGCCATCGTACGTTGCTGCTTTGCTGGAGCTCCGTCTTTCGTATTCGAATAGCATTCAAAATTCACATGCCTAACTGCGCTGGCATAGCGCTCCATCTCTTGCAAACTCATATCTACGGGGTGCAGTCCTCTGACTATCGTATTTATCACTAGTCTTCCACCAGTCCGTCCAAGCTCCTTAGCCCTACGTGGTACTTGTCCTCGGTTGGGGTCAGATGTCCCTTGCCCACCATCCTACGGAGTTTTCACAAACTGTTGCAATTTCCCTTCTCGAATCAGCTTTTCTATAACATCTTGAAGATGCCTGCATTCATTTGTTTTGTGCCCATAGCACTCGTGAACTGATAATATTTCTCGGTCTATTTCTGCTTCTCTGTTGATTTTTTTTAGAGGCAGCTTCCTATACTGCATGGTATTGCAAGTAGACAGATTGATATTCTCGATGGACATATTCAATGGCATGTAATTATTATACATTGGAATCTTAGGCTTCAAGTTTCCAGAGTCCCTCTTTCACTCTTAGTTCCTATCTTCGCCTCTCTTTTGCTGATTTGGTATATTTTGAACATTCACTTGGACTTTTCCAGAGCTGTCATCAGACTGTTTTATTGCAATGTTACTATGTACTCCTCCTCCACTTGGTCACGCAACATTCTTCTTTCTAGAGGACCTGGCTTCCTCCTTTCTCAAATACTGAGCCGCCTTTGCGTAAATGCGCTCCAACGTTGCGGGTGGCTTACCGGCTAACCAATCGCCAAAATCAGACTCTAGATCAATTCCTCTCGTCGCGGCAATGAGTAACGCATGATCATTGGGATTACTGACCTCATAACAACTATATGAAATCTCTCTAAATAATCTTTCAAGACTCTCCTGGGGCCTGAATCCCAATGGAAAAGGACATCACGTCTTTGGGACGAGTCACGTGCATCCAGAATTTCTCCACAAACTTGGTTGTCAAATCACCGAATCTAGAAATTAATTGCGGGGGCAGTCTGGTAAACCAAATCATTGCTATTTCGGAAAGAGTTATGGGAAAACATCTACACTTGGTCGCATCATCAGCTCGTGCAGAATCCATCAGCCAATCGTATCTTATAATATGATGCATGCGTTCGGTCTTTCCCTTGTAGGTAGGCATCGATGGCATGTTGAATCTCCTCGGATATTCTACATGTAGAACATTATCAGTAAAAACGGGGTATGGGTTCTTGAGATTCCCCAGTCATTGTTAGTTAGGCCCTGGCTCTCTCTCACTAACTGTCTGACCATTGCCGATAAGTCCGGCGTTTGGATGGTTGGTGTCAAGCAGTGGTCATGTCGATGTCTAGGGCTGTTTCACGCCTTCTTGGTTCACCATCTTCCCAGTGCGCGTCTCGTACATTCATCTCATCATCATTCTAAGGAGATACCAGTTCAGCATTCAATCGAATTCCATCATCCAAACCATTGGAAATAGTTCCAGCTCGATTCTCTAAGTGGATGGGGGAATCCCTCCTTTGGAGGAGGGATCGGTATCGATCCCTATAGAGGGTTCGGCACCGATCGGTCCTGGCAGACCGCGATGGTCTGTCAGGTGACATTTTGAAGTTTCTGCGCAATATTCTTCTACCCTGCGACGCCTATTCCATTGATATTCATCTGATGAGCTAGAACTTTCCGATGTTGAGTAGGGAGTTGGATCCCTCCAAGCTTTCCTACGCTGCTGCTGATGATTCGGTTCATCAAGTTGATGTTAGTCTGAATTTGATGATTTATTTGGCAATGGCTCTCCATCAGCTCCTTCATTAGATTATGAAATTCAACTCTCATAATAGAATCAGTAGGATTATGAACTTCAACCGGATCAGCATTCATATTTGTTGGTTGATTGCTTGGGTCTCCTTGCTGAATGCTAGTATTCTAATTTCCTTCCATTTTCTGAGAAGTGGATCTAATATGTCTCACTATTATCAATTGCCTTGCTTAGATTTCTACAAATCTAAGTAGTATTAACAACTGCTTGAAGATAACCACAGATCTCCTTTGGGGGATTTATCCAATCCAGTAGCAACAAAGGGATCCTAACAAGCTGAGAATTAAGGTTCTCAGTGAAAGCGCTAAAATGTTTGCAACCACATTGGTCACAAATACCCAAGAACGGATTTATGTAGAGAAGTAAGTGAAGAGAATAAAATTAAACTAAGGAAAGATTAAGCTAATAACAAATAAAAAGCAATAATCAGAAACATGAAGATTTATAGTGGTTCGACGTTGTATGCCTAGGTCCACTTTGAACATTATCTTTATTGATCACTTATAAATATGATTACAATGGTAGAGAATAGAGAACACTTGATTATACTTGATTAAAATAGAATCTAAAGTAACAAGCAGCGGAAAGATCCCCAGATTAACCCATTAGGCCAGTATTTATAGGTGAAGACAACTACCAATCTCTCTGAAATTTTGATTGAAGGACCTTCTAATCCACATGGGCTCACCAGAGGGATTGCTAGGCCCAATTCACAGTGAGAAGGGATCGGTACCGATCCTTTCATTGGTCAATTTTTAGATAGCGATCCCTGTAGTGGCTTCTGCATGCTAAAATATGTTTGCCCTCTACAAGGTTGTATGCAGATCCCTCAAAGTTTTTCCTTATGAAGTGCGATCCCTAGGGTAGGTTCCCTAGGGTTCGCATATATTTCTTTCCAAATTTATAGGCTTTGGAGTTGTAATTCTCGAGATATAGAGTGTTGCATGCATGAATGCACTTGGAACTTGTTGGATGTTGATCCCTTTTTAATATAGCCTGTTGATCCCTCTCCATCAATCATGACGATCCCTTACAACTTGCTATGCCAAACCCTTCCATTTGTTGAGCCATATTACATGCTTTGAGCATCCTACATTGTACATCTATCAAATACATTCAATTCTGACTTCATATAATCATTTGTACTCGACCTCCGGGCCCCACAATCATCATTCTGGAATCATCGGCCTTAATGACAATCGGATCTAACTCGTGTAGCCAGTTCAATGTAGTCGGGCTAAAATGCCAGGAAATAATGGCCATCTATAATTGGCTACTAAAGCCTCATTCCGGGCCTTAAAAATATATTCCAAACCCAAACATTATTCGTTGCATTTAAATCTTATTTAAACGTGTATCGATATGGTATATCGATTACTCTTTATATAACTCTTATATACATACTATTTAATATTGTTTAATGCACATCAAATAAAATTTAATATTTCATAGACATTATTTATTTTAATTAATTTATAATAATTGTAAATTTGGGTGGTAAAAGGAGTATTCAACGTTTCGATTGTGTGACAGTCAGGTGTAAATTCAATCGGTGAATAATATCAAACAATTTGAATATTAACGTTCATACGTCACTTAGCAAGTGGTGTGACATTTTTGCTAAATTTATCGCTTACTAAGTTTCGGTATAATCCAATTCTACTTTGTTAAGCGTTACTCGGCAGTGACAATTATTTACACCAATTCTCTTCGTCAAAACAATATCACTTTTGACTTATGTAATTTGGTACTGTTCAAAATTCCAATATCATCCATATTCAACTCTATAGTTCAAATATAAACTCCTTAGTTCAATAATAATTATTACTGTTAACTGAGCTGCTCTGGCCAGAGACATTGACTTTGAGTTGACTTTAGTTGACCATAATACTAACCATATATAACTAAGGAGATGAATTCTCTCTTGAATAGTGTCTCACTTCCAATGCATCCACTCGACCCAACTATAGTCTTTCGATGGATGTCGTGTCATGAGTTAAATATAATTAAAATAGAGTTTCCATATTGAAGTTCAATGGTATTCACAAGTCGAGGAAATTGTGTAATATTGTCATATCGATATTTTCTGTTTAACCTTAGTTATATTAACCAACAGAAAACCATCGATTGAGTCATTCCATAGTCATCCAATAACTTTCAGTATATAACCCATTGGTGCCTCCAATAGCCATGAGTAATACACTGTCAAAAATTTAGAGAGTGTTAGGTACTCTAGTCTCAATGGATGTATTGATGTCCAGTCTTGTTAAAACTTGAATAGGAATATTTAAAGTAGTGTGTTTATTTTATTTGGATAAACCACTCATGATTACAACACATTGTAACTACTATCACAAAACATACCATTTACAGATTTTCTTTTAAATATACTTTTAATTAAATAAATTAATTAATATAACATATTATATCAAGTATATTGTAGAAAGGAAACACTTTTTATTTCAAACATGAATGATTATCGAGTTAGACATAATTGTCACTAGGGCATACCTCTAACTCTATCGATCTCCAACTTGCATTTGGGGCCAACTATGAAATCTCTATCCTATCCCATCAGTTTGATGAGAACTAATCAAGTTAGACCTTCGTGAATGGATATGCTATGTTGGTTTAATTATCTACTATGTCAATCAACTATCTACGATGTCGATAAACTACTTTTATCATGTGGAACTATTTAGAGTATGTTTCTCGACTTCTACGGAGCTCTTATCATTACATTGTTATCATATAACAATAATGTAGTATCATTAATACTTGGAATCAACCCTAGCTCGGTTTTAATTTTGTCCATTTATATTTATACGTTGCTTCTTGATAAAATTAGGGGTATGCCCTAGGGGCAATTATGTATTTTATCATATAAATCTAACTCAGTAACCAATCTTATTTGAAATAAAAGGTGTTTCCATTCTATTATATACTTGTTATAAAATGTAATACATAAATAGTTAATTTAAGTATATATGTTAGGAAGTCCATAAATGATGTGTTTGTGATAGTAGTTATAAATAGTTGTAACCATGAGTATTATAATAACATAATTTAAAACTAAAGTACGTCGATGCATCCGTTAAGACTAAAGTACGTAAAGCTCTCCAAATGTTAGACGGTATATTACTCATTGATGCTGAGGGCACCAAGGGGTTACGTACCGATAGTTATTAGATAACTATGGAATGACTCACTAGATAATTTTCTGTTGGTTAATATAAATGAGGTTAAATGGAAAATATCGAAGTGGCTAATTTAAACAGTTCTCTTTACTTGAGAATATATCAATCTTCACTATGAAAGCTCAGCTTTAATTAGTTAAATCCTGGCACAGCGACCATCGAACGACTATAGTTGGGGCGAGTGGAAGTATTGGAAGCGAAACACTACTTAAGAGAGGAGTCATCCCCTTAGTTATATAGGGTTAGTTTCATGGTCAATTGAAGTCCACTCAATGTTAAAATCTCTAGCAAGAGTAGTTCAGTTAATAATAATTATTATTATCGAACCAAGGACTTTGCGTTTGGACTATAAAGTTGAATATGGACGATATTAGAATTTTGACTGTTACCAAATTCCACAAGTCCAAAGTGTTACGGTTTTGACGACGTTACTACCAGGTATAGCTTATTATAAATAAAATTGGATTTTACCAAAAGATGTGTAAACGATAAATTCAGCCAAAATGTCACACCACTAGCTAGGGTGACGTATGAACATTAATATTCAAATTGTTCGATATTAATCGCGAACTGAAATTACACTTTTGAGTCGCACAACCAAAATGATGAATACTCCAAATGAACCACACAGTTTAATTAATTTATAGTTGTTGTAAAAATTTATTCGATTTGTTTCAATACCATTAATATTTAATAAAATGCATATATAATAGTATAAACGTACGTATTGATATACGATGTTGGTAGAATATTTAATTGGATTTAAATAGAATAAATACTAAGTGTGTTTTTAAATAAATTAATATTTATGGAATATTATTATGAAAATTTTATTTGATTTAAACTCCTATAGCATTTAGTATTTAGTGAAGTGTGTAAATAAAGCTACAAACATGCATATCGATGTACAACATTGATAGATTATTTAAATTGGATTTAAATAGTATGAATGCTAAGTGGGTTTGGGATCTTTTGAGCCCCATATGGCATTATGTTTGGCAGGCCAAATGAAGGGAAAGGAAAGGGTTCAAATTGGATTTGTAAGAGCAAGGGAGTAAATGAAGGAATGAAAATAAACTCTAGCCTTAATTAAAAATTGACTGCTTTCATTATTCATTCATTACTTCTACCATTCTCTCTTCCTCTCTCCCAAAATGAGTCATGTATGAAATTAACATAAGAACCATGGCTAAAAAAAATTCCAAAATAAATTAAAATCAAATTAATTTATAAAAAGTGGTTTATTCCTCTTGATCTTTGCATAACATGGAGGTTATTTATAAATCTTGGAGCTCTTAATTCATTATTTAAGGTGTGATCATTTAGCATCATCAAATAGTAATTTTCAATCACTTTTAAACTGTATTTACATCCCCTTCTTATCTGGTTGTGATCATAGGTCACATCTTGTTAATTTAGTTTGGATCTCACATCTTTTACAACAAATTTATATATGTTTATGTCGTCCAATATTGTTAAATATTGTTTTAGAAACTAAAGTTCAAAAAAAACATTCAAACCTAGATCTTTATTTTTGAGAGAAATGTGTGATTCTCTAGAATAGAGGAGAGCACACATGTAAATATGTATATATCACATAAGACAAGGTTCTGCCAAAATGCCTGGCAAGTGGCTAATCATAGTACAAATAACAAAGAAAATAACTCAGGTACCCCTAGAATGAGCTTCGGCAAGGCCAGCGCCCATTACACCCCAATAACGAGCTCCGGCAAGGCCACCGCCTGGTATTGAGGTGTTAGAAGTACCTAAAGAACTATGGGGCATCTCAGCGCCAAAGATACTAGAAGCCAGCACCATTTGAGAAGGACATGCCACGCTGTAGACTCGGAAGAAATGGTAATGCGAAAGATCTGGAATGGAAAGCTCATCTCTGAAGACTCAGCAAAACTAGAGAGAGCACCTCACTGAAAATGAATCATCCAGATAGTAGAACGTCATAATGAAGGTGTAGAAGAACTGAGAAGAACTCCTCACTGCAGACCGTAATCCTGCCATCAGCAATACTGTGAACCTGCAAAAAGAATCTAACACCATTTCTGGCCAAAACCTGTATCTGTAAAAAGAAACTAAAAAATTATAAGAATAACACACATATATGTATATAAATGTAATTTATATATATATATATATATATCTGTGTGTGTGTTAATAAAGTAAAGTAAAGATACAAAAGCTAAGATAATAGGACAAAATACAATACAAAATAGAAAAATAGACAAAAAAGAATCCATGACCAAAAGAAGTTAAAGATCTATAAACTATAACAAAAACAAACTAAGACTAAAACAAAAACAAATTAAAATTAATTCTTATGGTCCTTTGATCAAAAGGATATTATGATAAACAGTGTGATCATCATTTAAGTTTGAAAAAATGTTAATACTACAATTATTAATGTCAAAATATTATTTTTATGTTTAAATAACTTAATATTATTACTAACCTTATTAACATATTCTTTAAAATGGTTATTTTTAGCTAATTTATATTTAGGATTTGAGATCCACTTAAAACAAAATGAAGAAACTATAAATATCAATTTATTTAAAATGAATATTATTATTATTATTAAAAATTCTCTGATTTCTCTCAAACCAAATATACCAACAAATTATAATGAATAAAGTGTCAAGTAAAAATCTATTTTCCTTTTTAAACTTAAATCTAAAATTATTCCAATAGTAATCACAATCAGAAATTTTAGTTGTAAGACTAAAGCCAAAGATTTTGAGAGTACTATTCAGAATGTAGTAAGTATCCATGCAATCAAAGTATACGTGTTTAATATCTTCAGAATGCAGATTACAAAAATAATATTTATTATCAATTTGCATATTTTTTTCTTTTTAAAAATTCTATAGTATTTAGTTTTCCATGCATGATTAACCACATATGAATTTTATATTTAGGAGGACCATTTGTTTTCCAAAAAAAATTAAAAGATTTATTAGCTACACCCGAGAAGTTAAAAAATCTATAAAAAGAATTAGAAGTATATTTCTTACTTGTATCCCATTCCCAACTAATATTATCATTTTCATTATCAATATTATATAGATTCAATCTAGCATAAAGCAAAGAAAGCTGCTTAAGAGTAGTACCAACTAAAATTCTGTTAAAACTAAAATTCCAAGAGGGGGTCATTTTCAGAAGAAAAAACATCTATAATTAAAGCATTCTTAAAATTACAAATTTTGAAAAGCTCTTTAAATTCTATCTTAAGAGGAATAACAGAAATCCAACGATCATGTCAAAAAGTAGTACTATTTCCTAAATGAACTATTGTATTAGTACCTAGGTTAAAAACCTCATGACGTTTTAAAATTGATTTCCAAAAATTAGACATTTTACATATAACTGTAGGAGTAATTTGATGTAAATTATTACTACCATTATAGTAATATTTAGAAGTGGTTTCTTTCCAAATAGGACTATCATTAATATCCTTAAATTTCCATAACCATTTACCTAACAAACACAAATTCATGTTATGCAAATTAATGACTCCTAAACCACCTTCCTTTTTGGATTTACAAACAGTTTCCCAATTTACTAAACATTTAATACTACTGTTAGAGTTTTCCCTACTCCAAAAGAAGTCCCTTCTTATTTTATCAATTTTATCAATCACCCAATCTGGAAAAGGATGCATAAACATCCAATAGATTGAAAGAGCTGATAAAACGGAGTTTATAAGAACTAATCTACCCGCTCTCGATAAAAATCTCCCATTCTAATTAGAAATCCTATTTTTAATTTTATCAATGATAATAAACCAATCATCATGTTTAAGTTTAGTTGGTCTAATCAAAAACCAAGATAATCAAATGGAAAATTCATAGTTTTACAATTAAGCGTATTAGCAACTAAATTTTTAAATTTTCAAAATCATTTAAAACTAAAACCAAACTTTTATCAAAAAAAAAATAAACCTGATAGAAGTTCAAAACAATATAAAATAAATTTAAGGGTAATAATATGATTAGGCAAATGAGAGGTAAATAGCAAGATATCATCCATAAATTGAAGGACAGATAGACCATTTCGCAAGATTTCACTACTAACACTCCCCAAAGATCCATTATCAACCGCTTTTTTAATTATCTTAGCGAAAACATCTACGGCTAAGTTAAACAAAAGAGACGTTAAAGGATCACCTTGCCTTAAACCTCGTTTAGATTGAATATTATTACCTAATATACCATTAACCATAATACTAGAGTTTCCAGTTTTAAGTAAAGTCATGATCCAGCTAATTCATCTATGACTGAAACCTCTAGCATGTAATATATCAACTAGAAAATCCCAATCCACCGAATCAAAAGCTTTCGCAAAGTCCAGTTTTATAATCACACAAGTAATATTATTCTTACAACAGTGATTAATGTATTCTTGAACAACAGCCACCCCATCAGTGATATTTCTCCCCTTAATAAAAGCAGTTTGAGAAAAGTCAATTAGATCATTCATTCTTTTACTAAGTCTATTAGCTAAAACTTTAGAATAATTTTAACAGAACAATTAATTAAGGAAATAGGTCTAAAATCTTTTAAATTATTAGCTCCGATTTTTTTGTGCAATAAAATAACATTTGCAAAATTAAATCTTCATAGTTGCAATTTTCCATTATAGAAATCATTAAACATGCTAATTAAATCGAATTTTAAAACATCCCAAAAAAAATTGTAAAAGAAAATAGAGAACCCATCAGGACCCGGGGATTTATCACCAAGCATGTCATTAATAGCTTTTAAAATTTCCTCTTCAGAAAAAGGATTATCAAACTCAGAAAGGTCAATGCTAGAATTAGAAGGATAAAGGTCATTCCATCTGGCATTAGTTGAAAGATTCTAATTTTAATTAATTGAAAGATTCTGATATATATATATATATATATTTTAGATCTAAGTGAAACATGTAAATATTTGTTTGAAATCATTTGTGAAATTAAGTATTAGATTCATGTGCAATCTTGTTATTTTGATCACCATGTATTTTTTTGTTAATTACTTTGTTTCAATTAAAAATTATAATAGGACTTCAAAAAAAATATAGATCTAATGTTGTATTCATTCCAAAACTAAAATTAGACTTCTAGTTGTTATTTTAAGTTGTAAAAATGTAAGATTATAAGTTTTATTTTGTCCATTATTTCAAATTAAATATGGTTTGTCATTATTTACATATGTATATAAACACATACTTGAAGTATTTTAATTAGAAATCATAGAAGGACTTTTAGTGGAAAAATTACAAATCTAATGTTGAATTCTTTTATAAGTCAAAATCATCTTTCAAGCTGTTGATTTTAAATAGTAAACATATAGGATTCCATGTTTTACATAAGTATGTTATTTTGAATTTAAAGTACACATGTATATACATATACATACATATATATAGTCAAAACTTGGACAACAAGAGCATGTATAAATTTAGTTATAAATACCATTTAATATATCAATTGATCTAATTAATGAGAGAGAGAGATGAAAGGTTTCTTTCTCTAAATTTACTTAACATGTTTTATTTACACACATGCACACTTCTTATATGTTGCACTTTCAAAATATACAGTGTTAGTATATTTGGATTTATTCACATTTCATGCTATATTTAAATTGATCATCAATGACATTTAGTGAATCATTCAATATAATTAAAGAGAGAAATAAAAGGTTTCTCTCTCCATATAAAGTAAAATATGCTCATCATTAATTGCGTAAGTTTTAGAAAACGAAACAAAATATTTCCTTTTCTAAATTAACTCTTAATAAGTAACTGTTTCACACATGGAAGTATTTGATACACTCATGCATTTAAATTTATATCAAATTCAAAGACCTTTTAAAATAATTAAATAAAATATGGATTTTATTTAAAACATATTTTAGATTGGATCTAAAATCTCTTTAGACTTCAAAGGTCTAGTAGATTTAATATGATTTTTTTTTTGAAATTCACCCTATAACTCTACTACGGCTGGCCATGTTTCAACACTTTTATTATGGCGCAATTTAAGATGATGTACTTAGCATTTTTGTTGAATCGCTCACAACCACTTGTTTAGAACATTTCCAACTTAAAGCTCTTTAACTAAGGTTTGAGCATGAAATTAATATTGACATACTATACTCAATATCACTTACGAAGTTCGAGACCGAATACTCCTTCATAAGGAGTTCGTTGTTTCTGTAAACAATTATCTTGTATTTCGTAAATACTTGAGAATGTTAAACTACCATTTAGTGATCTTAATTTGGATTTATTGTTTTCTTCATGTATCGAATACATAAGCAAATTATGATACTGTAGACAATACAACATGTATGATAATTCTTATTGTCAATGCATAAGGAATCCATCTTACGTGTTCCATATTAAACATTTTAATAAGGTATCATTGCATATCACTTTGGACATTCCCTACATCCTTTATACTTATTATAAAGGATATAATTTACAAATCCAATATCGAGTATTAAACAACCAAACTATTGTTGATTTTAACATAAGTACATCGTTAACAATCAGTGGTATGTTGTTTACTTATAGTTTTAGAGATACCTGTGTAGCTTTTAATGTTCTTTCTTACAGATACATGCTTCCTCTACATTTTCAATCAAAACCATTCAATATTTCTATCAAACACTTGTTCAATTCTGATGCATATAGAATGATACTTTCGTATCGTTTCTTGGATTATATCCGAAAACCCCACAAACTCAATATCATTCCCACTAACTTCGAGACACTTTGGTTGTTATATGCAAATATTATATTCTAAACTATTATTTAGAATTTCTATTTCAACACATATGTACCGAAAATGAAGTCATACCAAGCAATAATTTTATGAGTAAAAATCCGAATCAACTTGAACACATTGAATAGTGAATTAGGTATGATAATTTCATGTTATTCTTATCAATATTCTTCATTATATTCCAACTACATTAGTCTTTCTCTTGAAGACATATTTGCTACTGATGGATCATATACCTTCGGTTACAACTACTAAAATCATATTTTGATAACGTCTTGGAATTTTTTCGGATTCATATCGTGCATCATATCATATGGGAGAGTCAATACTCTTAATGGTTTAATTGACAATTAAGGATTATCCATTTATGATGGTGATAGGAAACTCATAGTCTCTCTCTAATGTGCGAGAATACTTATTAGACTCTCTAATGCATTGTGTTCATTTAGGTTAGGTTGAATTCATTTCATCCCACGTAGTCAGTTTCTTCTTTGGATCGTATCCAAATTCATTCTACTACAAATTATTTCTAAAAGAAATTCCTTCACTACAAAGTTGGTATTTCTTGAAACAACAGTTTCTATCTATGTAATGGAACATATATTCATAAACACTTTATGAATTGCCTTATATTTAAAACTGATTTGGTTTTAGTTTACAAAACATACATTCAAAACATAAACAAGTCATCCAATGACAATCATTCTCAAACTTCTTTTAGGGCGTTGTATACAAGATCCCTCACTTACAATTATTACGTGTAGTCTTTTCACTCACACAACTTTCCAAGTCCTTGGCCTAAGATATGTTGGAGTTATAAATCACTATCTTGTATGATTTTCTAAACTGTTCTTTTGATGAAATTAATTTTAACCTTGTATGCTACTTTTAAATACACGACCTCGTATAAAGAAGTTAACTCAACTTCATTCACCATTTATAATACTTTGTTAAACATAGTTCGATTACTCCTTATCGATACATCATTATGTATCATAGGTAGGAGTGACTATTGAGATTGAATCTTTATTCATTATTAGGTACATTTAGAACTCTTTCCAATATAGTTACCTATTAGATCAAATCGATTCAATTTTATTTTTCGGCTGCATGTTATTTTATTTACTTCCATTTTATATTCTATGAGCGCATAATTAATAGACCATATATGTATCAAACACATATGTTCGTGTTTGTGATAATTCATTGGCGAATATAATGAAGTATAGGAATCATTTTGGAATTAATTAACTTTTGAATGCATACATTTATATGAATCAATCGTATAGTTCATTTACTCTTATGATGCTTCCACTGAATGGATTCTTTGCCCTTTCTTGTTTGAGATATAATTCACTAGTACCATGTGATTCATACTTATATAATCAAAGAATTATTTCTCCAAACTGTGGCTTAGTCCATAATTCGAAAATGATTGCAAATAAATTTAGATATTTCTATATTTCCAATGCATCTCAAATACCACTATTATAGTTTTATTTTGTAATGAATATTCATAATATTATTATTGAAATAAAACTATGTTTATTTTTCTACGAAGAGGCATTACTTTTCGTATAGATTGGATGGCTGAATTTCAAATCCAGATGATTGAAATTTGACAATGTAAAAAAACAAAATAGTATAAAAATCGGTTAGTTTAGACGGTTGAATTGTATAATCAGTGGCTGAATATTAATTCGGACATTTGGATTGAAAATTCAGATGGTCGAGTTACTTAATATTGTTATTTTAAATTTCTCTAATTTAAATGTCTGATTTATAAATTTAGATGGATGAATTTAAGTCAGGTGTTTGATTTTATAAAATAGATGGCTGAATTGCCAAAAGAGAATAAAATTTTTGCTTTCCAAATTTATTTTTAAATTCGACTTTTTGAAAAATGTTGTGTTTTTGTGTGATCATCGTAAAGGAGATTCTATATGTAAAAAACTATGACAAACTTTACTTATTTTTGCCTTCAATATTTGAGCTTAATTCATAATTGATCATCATATCTCCTTGAATATATTTCTGCAAATAAAATAATGATGTATATATGGAAATGTATAGTTGTCTCATGGAAACTTAAAAGGCATAATCTAACATTCTCCTCCTTTCTGATGATGATAACTATATATTAACATTTTATTTGAGTAAGCATGCAATATGAAACTCCCCCTATCAATATACCCAGAAATTTCTCCCTCTTTGCCATCAAGAAAAATGAATTTTTGGCAATGTGGAACAAATTTAAAGGTAGAGATATGAAACAAGACATAATAACTAATCACATAATTTTTAATTATAATAATATGTATCATTATACATAATAGACGATTACATTGTTTGTATAACATAACGATTACACAAAACATAACAAAGTTGAAAAGTAAAATAAATATTCGTAAGCAAGAAACTTAGACGGAATAAGACACAAGATGCTCCAATCATGCAATATGCCATGCAACAACACCAAACAAGCACAACAAGCCATCATGATGTAAGATCTAAAGCAAATAGTAATATGAGTTAACATATTAAAAAGTTTTTAGAGAATTTAAATAAGTGTAATAAAATATTACCATTACTAATCACCCTAAGATGGTGAAGGCTATCTAGATCTTCCGAAAATAGTCTTCCAAATCCTTTTAAGAATTGATTTAACCCCCTTTACTTCATTTTCTTGATTGAATTTGTTTTCAAGCTTATCAATTCTGGAATTTACTTATGCAAAGACCCTAAATATTTGCATTTCTATTTTATTCTGGTTTTGAGTATCATCACTCTCTTCCTCATCATCATCCTTGGCACTTTCCTCCTCTTGTTGTATTGTCGATTGTTTGCCTTTATCTTATCGAGTGGGGGTTGAGCTTGAACGCATTGAAGATATATCTCAAACGAATCATATTTCGAAACAGTTTTTGGTAGATGCATAAGGCCAAAGAAGTTTTTATCCACTATTTTGTTATATATGCGATCTTCCCCATATTCATGAATATTTTTACTATTTAGGAAGCGAGTGATTTATGCAGCATAAATAAGTGTGTGTTTCTTGTAATTGAAATAACTATTGAGTTTGTGATAGATATGACGACCCGGTTTACTTCAATATTCCCAACGATAACATATAAGGCCTTGTAGTCCAAGTCATATATTATTTCGTGACTTGCTTACCTTGGAAGAAAGGTGTCAATTATCATTCTTAGTAAGAGTCGTAAACCTTTTGACATACTCTCTCCTCTAATGTCATTCTAAAGATGATGGCTAACTTCATCACGAACTCTATCCTTAATATCTACATCATTTAAATCTATACCATTTCTTCCATAACTCAATATCCGAGCAAGTCATTTATGTGAAATTTCACAATATTTCCATACACACTAGACCATAGCCAACCTTCATCTCCATGTAATCGAATGGTCCTACTATTTAGGTTGGATAGAAAAAGTTGAATGCTCAAGGTATCAATCTCAACATTATTTTAATGAAAATCTATCAAACTTGTCATCCTAGATTGGTCGGTAAAAGCTTGAAGATTGTAAGAAGGAAAATCATTAAGATTATATAAAATACCTAAAACATTTTCATTTTTGAGAGTAATTTGAAACGTTGGATGCTCCTTTCATCATGATGGAGCAAAATCTTGGTTTATTCTTGCGTTGGTGGAGTTACCAAACTCTCGGGGCAGATCTTTTCTTTGATTGTTTAAATTTTGGTGCCATTTTGAAGTTTAGAGTTTTGAAAATCTAGGGTTTTGATAAAAAAAATTGTTTTGGTTATTGAAGTAAAGGAGTAAAAGTGAAAAGACGGAAGGTAAAAGGAATGGGTGGGTGTGATAAAGAGGATGTTGACCAGTTAGAATCTATGAAATTTTTGAGCATTTAGGCTTCTAATTTTAAAAATCAGACGGCAAAATTAAACAATAGGAGGCCGAAATATTTTAGTGTAAAAATAGCCTTTTCAAACGTCTAGAATTTACAATCAGACGTTTGATTATAATTTCAGACGTCTGACTGTAACAAATTTAACTTATTAAATTTGATAAAGGTAATCAGACATCTAAAATTTAATCTCAGACGTTTAAATACCAGGTATTTAGACCGAAATAAGTAAAACAAATGAATTTTTAATTTTTAATTTTGATTATATGGAAAGATTCGTTGTTCAGACCAAATCTTTTAAGAACATCAATAATGCTTTTATTTTACAATCAATTTTTTTGAAATCGTCATATAGATAGGATATAAAATATAAGTATAAAACATGATAGAACAACGACAAATTATTTTTTTCAGAAGGTTCAGATTCTTCCTCGGATGGCCCTAATTCCCAAGTGTTTGTTGGTTTGGGCTCGTATATTTTTAGAGGATTTTTCGTAAGTCTAGGATACTTTTTTACAAACACTATTCTTTGTTAGCGATCGACCATGAAATTCTCCCCCTATCTACGATGTTCCAAGCACATTTTTTTTGAAGTTCGATCATTTCCCATTAATAATGGTTGAGCTCATCAATGTGATAGTCATCGATAGTTGTTAATACGCCTTCAAAAAATTTTCAAACGCTTAATCTTCTTTTCTTTAAGAGAATATCCAGTGTGGTTGGTTGGTGATGTAGTAATTTTTATTTTGGTCAAAAATATTAAATCTATCTTTTTCAAAGGAAACACTAATGTCTTTATCATAAAGTTGAGTTATGCTTACTAAATTCTGTTTTCAAATTTTAACTAATAAAACATTGGTAATAATAAGTGAATTAGTTATACCATTATTGATCATATCGCCTTTTCCAATGACGTATCCTTTGGGGTTATCTCCAAAAGTGATGGTTCTTCTATTTGAGTAGATACAGTTTGATAACATTTCTTTGCTTCCCATCATGTGCTTAGAGCAACCATTGTCAAGTATCCATTTTCCTATTTCTTATTTGGTACCTACAAAAAATATTAAATTGAATCGATACCCACTTCCTACAATAGGATCCTAAGAGTTAGGTCTTACGAAAACCATACTCAAGAGAGTATGGAGTTCCATTTAAAATTAAAATCAGAATTTTTATGAATGCTAGATATAAATGTTTCTATATACTTATTTCAAATGAGATGATTGTTAGTTTTTGGAACCCATATCTTAATATATTTATTATTTTTTATAATGGGGATTGATTGACTAACTTTCATTTCCTTCTTAAAATTAGTATATCGTGAGTTATGGTGTTTAGGACTAGACTTTAACTTGTTCAAGTTTGTAAATCCTAAACTGTTTGCACCAAAAATTGGCACAAACATCCAATAGAGGTTTTTTGGAAGAGAAATAAATGAAGAATGAAATGGAAACAGTAGATAATAACAAAGAACTGCAGCTAATTGAAAGAAAAACACACACACAACGATTTATAGCGGGTCGGCATTATTTACCTACGTCCACTTTGAGTAGATTGTTTTATTAATCACTTTATAATCTAAGTACAAAAGGGATCAGAAGAAAATCCTTAGTTACAAAATAATATAAAGAACCAGCAGCGTAAAAGTCCTGAGAATGACCCCTCCAACCAGTATTTATAGATGAAGATAGCCAAATATCTCTCTGAAAACTCGGCAGAAGGACCTTCAAAACCATATAGGCCTACTAAAGGGATAGCTAGGCCCAATTCCCAAAGAGGAGGGATCGTAGCGATCCTTACGATGGCTTCCTCATGCAAAAATATGTTTAGCTTCCAAATTTCATGTCTTTTGGATCAGTGGAGCTCGATTTATTGCCTGATCTTTGCTTCAACATGGCTTGCATGTTTCTTTATGTCGATCCCTTCCAAGGGATGTATACTGATCCCTCCAACGTGGTCCTTTTAAGGTGTGATCCCTAGGGTAGGTTCCCTAAATTCCCTAGGTCTTGCTCTCCAAATTTCATATGCAATGGACTTGTAGATCTTGAGGTATTGATTGTTTTCTACAAGAATGCTCGCATACCTTGAAACATGCTGATCCCTCTTGTTGGAGCGAATTTATACCGATCCATCCTACGTGTTGAACCATATTTCATACTTTGAACATCCTACATTGCACATCTATCAATTCCATTCAACCCTGACTTCATATTATTATTTGTGCTTGACTTATAGGCCCCACAATCATCACTTTGGAGTCATCGGCCTTGATGGAAGTCGAATCTAATTTATGCAATCAGTTTAATAAAGCTGGGCTAGAATACCGGATAACACTTTCTCCTCAAAGTACATCTTGTGATAAACATGAAGTGCTTTGAATCGAAGAAAGTTAAAGTCGTCGAAAAGAAATCCATCCAACTTCCATAATAGTTACTATCCTTTTATCGAATTATTTTTCCAAGGTGCTGAATTTCTTATTGATTGTCATGACGCTTGGTCAATTTCTAATGGTATAAATCCAGGGATATATTCCATCAGTTAATATATGTAAGTCTGGTTCCGCAATTCTAACTAGCTTTGGTTATTTGGTCCAACTTCGAACTTATAAGCTTTAGGTTTGATTCCAATTTCTGTCGATTTCAAATTTTGAGTTTTTTGGTCATACACGTGCATGTTCACATATACGTCCTTGTCGTTGGCTCCCGGACATGTTTGTACGTTCACGGGTCATCGCCAACTTTCTTTGCATTTTATATGTTCATGCTTTTTATAATTTTTATGCTTATATTCATTTGCATGCATGTTCATGGTCGATCCCTTACTCTTTATTCTCTCTTTTTCCTTTTTCTCCTTTTTTACATGTTTTTAGAGATCGGCGTATGCTTAGCCGACCCCTTTCTCTCTTTTCTTCATGCTCGCAGGGTTGGTATGGTCTATGCCAAATCCTTTCTTTTTGCCTTGGCCCATATATTCCATGCAGATCCCTCCATATTGCTAGCCAAACCCTCTTTCCTTGTTTTGTGTGTCGAACCCTCCTTTCTTATATAAGCTATCATTCTTCCTTTCCATCTTCACTTGCTTTATTTTTCTAACACCCCTTTTTGCACCGAACCCTCTTATTCCATCCTCATAATTGAACCCTCCTACCTTTAGCTTGAAATTCTTCTACAATCCAACATGTCCTACGAACTCGCTTCCTTTCACCTTCTACTTCGAATATCTCCAAATATTCACCCACACTCTAACCCATATACTTACATAGGTAAGTTTTTAATTTATACTTTTCAATTTTATGATGGGATAACGGATTATATGCCATCGGCAAACACGATGGCGTTTGACAAATCGTAGCCGAAGTGGCCCGAAGGAGGTGAGTTGTGGGGTGTGATAGAGCTTGGTAAAATAAGCAAGGAGGAGGATGAAGGGAGAGCAGACGAGGGATCGGTTGGGATGTGTTATATGGCTTGGATATACCGATCCCTCGTTTGATGACGTGGGAGAGGGATCGGTATGGGAGTTTGATCGGAGGATGGTTAAAATAGTGAACTTGGAGAGGTCAGTAGAGTGGACTTACGTGGGAGGACCGGTATTGAAAGTTTGATGGAAGATGGTTAAGTAGAGGGATTGGTATTATTTGTGGAAGAGAAGTAGGGGTCGGTTGGATTAGGGATCGGCAAACTTTTTTTAAGTAAAGGGATCGGTGTCCTTTGTTTGGAGAGGGGGATCGGTCGTCATGCTCCAAAGTAGGGCTTGGCATATAGGGATCGGCATAGAGGGGTTCACACATAGGAGTTGGCATACATATTCTTTGAACTTGAAATCTAATTCAAACTTAGTTGTTTGAGCAATTACTACCAATCCATCTCAATGAACTTGAACATATAATGACAATGAACAAAAGGACTTGCATATTCACTATTGAATTTAAGATTGAACAATCAAATCCCTGGAACTTTCAACATGAACTAAAACTTAGCACATGGACTTGAATATTTGATTCCACACTTTGATATGCCGATAGTCGATTCCAAAGCTTTCACAACCGATCAATCTCTTCACCAGTTGAGACGGTCACTCTAGTCGGAATCTAAAATCTCGTCATTTAACTTTGCTTTCTTATTTAAAGTTGTTTATTTCTGTTATACACTACACTACATCGCACTAGCTCACACTTAGCACCGGGGGAACAGGTAAACTTTTCTAATCTTGATTATCTACTGAGTACAATTAACGTGGACTTCAGACGCTCAGAGCGTTTAGCTGCAATGCCTTCTGAACCAGTCTCGTAATATAGTAATCCTGAAGCAAAGTTGAGTTCTGTGACCATATCTGGCAGGCTTTCCCCTGGTCATCAAGCTGAACAAATGGAAGTTTATGGCTTGCCAGCCAACCTTTTTTCTGATGTTCCCATCCACCCGACGAAAGATATATGTCCTACGGCCGATGCTGCAGAAGGCGCTATACTTTTGGATAATCCGACATATGAAATCAAGGACATGTTTGATCCTTTTATCATCGAATATAACGCTAAAGTCCTTATCCACCATGACCTGAGCTTCCTTGGCGAGGGGTATCTTGAGTCGCTTGCTCAGGCCTGGGAGTATATTGTTGAGATGAAAAAGAGAGACCACGACGAATCTGATTTAGACGGGAGAAGTTGGTGTGGGAGATCCTTCGTGGAAATGAACCCCTAGACTTTGCCACCGTGAGACTTCGATATTTTGACATCCTAGCACCTTCCGATAAAGGGTAAAATATTGCAAAATCTTCAGAGTCTGATCCTAAGGGCCCCTCTTCCTTTCAAGCGGCTGGAGCGTCAGTTTCTTTTGGCTTAGGGCAAGATTTGAGCTATGGCCAGGACAAACCGATTATCAATCCAACTGCTGACCCCTATTTTGGAAGGGAGTACTCCGATGACAACTGAGAGTCAGCTGAACGCAGGTATTCCGCTTTACTCTCCACTTTTCGAGAAGTTTTGCTCTTCATGCCTAATAGTGATGGGCTTGTCTTCTTGTTTTCACGAATTCGCAAGTCTTCCGGGTTCAAGCCACACTCCAAAAAGTGATGCCGTCGTGGAGCAACAATTGACCTCAACTAAGATTTTGACGGCCACTAATGCTCCAAGGCCTGAAGCTCAAGTTGTCAGAGCACCCGATGTGGATAAGGCTCAAGATCAGTTGCTGGTGGATGAATTTTATGATGTTGTGATTATCGACGCAACCAAACACACCGATGAGCTCAATTGAAAGGATCACATCGAGAAGGAGGAGTCATTGAAGTGAAAAGCCAAAGCTAAGCCCGCCGACATGGACATTGATGATCCAAATCTCGTCCAATTACAATTCATTCCACCCGGTGGGTCGATTCCCAAAGAACTCCCTCCAAGCTTTGAATGCTCTCCTGCCAAAGGCGGTAAAGGATCAAGGAAAAGAACAAGCGGAAGTTCAGATGGCACCACTCTCGAAAAATCTCAAAAGGAGAGAAGACAAAAGAAATAGTCGTTGCTTCGGTTCTGTATGCACATAGTTTGTATAGCTGTTTTTTCCTTTGTTGGTCGTAGTTGTATAGGTACGGCCTCGTTTTCTGAATAAACTTGTACCATAATTTTGAAGCTTATCATGTGAATAAAAGTTTTTATTTTCTGTTAAGCTCTCGTGTGAAATGTTATTTAAGTAGTTAAGTTATTACTTTCCATTCAATGTACTTGTAATTCGTTGCTCGTTGATTCTAGTAAAAATCCACTAACTCTATCCCAAGGTCTCCATGCAGTCGTGGCCTTGAGTCGAACCAATCACGGGCTTGAGCCCCAATGTTACACTATTGAATTCAGCAGCTTGAGGGATTATACTCTGCCCCTGGTCTCGGGTTAGCAGAGTTAAACGATGAAGGATCAAACTCCATCCTCCATGAGTTTATACTCCTCTCGTCGATTTTAAGTCGGAGTTCATAGAATAGCGAGTAGTCAGATCGCACTCATCTATTTTTTTCTACTCATATCCACTCTCTAGGGATAAGAGTTAGTTAGCGAGTGGTCGACTCATACCTGTTCTATGTTTATACACCAGTCCATACTCCGAGGACTTTGAGTTAGTTCGCAGGTGGTCGATTCACACCCGACTTAAGTTTATACTCCAATCTACACTCCGAAGACTTAGAGTTAGTTCGCGGGTGGTCGATTCGCACCCGATTTATGTTTATACAACAGTCCACACTCTAGGAACTTAGAGTTAGCTCGAAGAATAGTCGAATCGTACTATTCTCAGTTGATCAATTTATCCCCAAGGTATGGGGGCTTAATTTTAGCGAGCGATCGGTCATATCACGATCGCTTTTAATTCATGACGTTCCCATTGCTCGGTGGGATTAATTTGGTTATTAGATGGTCGAGTCTCATCCATTCCTCATTATGTATCCCGTCCATAGGGTTGTGGACAAGAATCATCAAAAGAACGACCAGACCACGTGCATTTTGTTTAGTTCAACTGGGAACTAACATAATCGGCTAGCTCCAAACTCTGGGAACCTGCTCGGACATGTTACCATTAGTCAATTATGTAATGTAACTAACATGCAATGTTATAACAAACACAAATGTAAGGAAGTTCAAAACTTTATTTGCTAAACGGAAAGAAATGACATATTTTGCCTTATTACATATCTGGAAAGTCAAATGCTAAAGCAGATTCTGAAAGTAAATACAACTGAATGAAAAAGAAATAAACTAAGTGAAATATCATGTAAATGTTCGCTATTCCATGCCATTGGGAGTATGATGTCATCAACAGTTGCTGGCTTGAAAGTCCCCTCTCCAAGCCTCTACTCAATAACATACGGTCCTTTCTAGGTTGGATTCATGTGCGACGGGAGAGGAAAAACATGTTTCAAGACAAGATCATCTATTTAAAAGGTTCTAGGTCAGACTTTAATGTTGTAATATAGGGCGACTTGGTGTCGATGTGCAGCTGCTTTCAAATCAGCTTCCTCGCACTTCTCGTCTATAAAGTCTAGAGATTCCAAGAGGAGATCTTTATTCATTTTGGGATCGTAGTAAGTCAGATGAGAAGGAACCTCGAGCTCAACAGGAATAACTGCTTCGAAAGCGAGGGCGAATGGATTATGGCCAGTCGCGGACTTATGGGTGGTCCTATAAGCCCATAGTGCTGTCGGGAGTTCATCCACCCACTTGCCTCTAGCCTTTTCCAAACGCTTCTTCAGAATGGATTTTATGATTTTGCTCACAGCTTCGACTTGCCCATTTGCTTAGGGGTGAGTAACTACCACAAATCTCTTTTCAATGCGATGCCGGTATAAGGTTTTTGAATTCAGCACTATCCAATTGAGTCTCATTGTCTATTACAATAGTTCGTGGAAGACCAAAACGACATATGATGTTCCGAACAATGTTTGTTGATTACTTTCTTGGTTATGATCATGGCTAAAGGTTATGTTTCAGCTCATTTCGTGAAGTAATCAACTGCGACAATAGCGTACATCGCACCACCTTTAGAGATTAGTAAGGAACCGATAATATCTATACCCCACATGGCAAACGGCCACGGGCTGACTATTTGTGTAATTTCTATTAGCGGAGCTCTTGGAACTTTTGCATATATCTGACATTTGTCAAATTGCCTTACATAATCAGCAGCATCCCGATTAACGGTCGGTCAATAATACTCATAATGGAGTATTGCAAGAGTTTGCCCCCCCCCAAGTGTGATCGTCACATTTCCCTTCATGAACTTCCATTTAGACTCGTTTTATTTCATTATGAGCGATACACTAGAGCAGAAGAACGGAAAAACCTCTTCTGTACATAATTCCTTCACTACACCAAATAGCCTATTTTGTAACACTTTACCTCTTTTAATTTGTCACGGTAATAACCGTTACAAATTTCTAATAGATATTTCCACTACAAATGTTTGTCACGGTTATTACCGTTACAAAGTCTGGTAATTTTGTAAATAGTCAAAAGTAACGTGGATAGGGTTGTAATTTTATTTCTATTATTACTTATTCCATTTCTCACGGACAACAGTTCATCGTTTATTTTAATTGCTCCTTCGTTCTAGGTTATCTCGCCTCCGATTTGTTCTCCCACCGCCTACACCATTTTGGTCGCCGCCTCAGCCATTCTGCCACCACCTTTTGCCACTATCTCCATCGTACTATCACTGCCTCCATTTGATTATTTTGTGCCGATTTGACGAAGACAAGAAAAGATTAGGGCTTGTGTTCTATTTCGACAACCAATTGCAACCAAAATTTCAATTTCAAATTCGGTAATAACTTCAACTTTAACTTATTTTTTGAAATTAGGAAAGATTAGGCCTTGTGTTTTGCTGATCCAAATTTGTTCAAGTCATATTATCGTATTGTCCTTATTTTGTTAGCAGTAATGCGTGGTAGTATAAATTTGGCCTGGTCAATTAATGGCAGCGGATGTACTGCAAATGGTCATATTGAGAGAATTTTTGGATGGAGGTTATTCACTTTTTGTATACTATAAAATTTTTATGCTTTATGTTTTGGTTGTTATATAGTTACTTTTGTTTCTACGATGATATACTGGATGTTCTGCAAAAGGATAAATTTGTTGGTTCTTTTTTCAATGACAAATGATAATAAGGTGATATAGTTGTTTTTGTTTCTAAATTCATAGGTTCTGAGTAATCATGTCATTAACAAGAGATCCATATCTCAGCTTCCCTTTATTAATAATTGTCACTTGAGCTAGGCTTATATGCGGTGGTTTTTTTTATCTGTATTGTTTGTTCAAATTTTTATTTGAGTTTGACATAAGTAATTAGAGTGGAAATTTAATTTGAAGTTTACCTTGTATGCGACTTCTTATCACTGAAGTCGGGCATTTTACAAATATTTTGTAAGCTTGTATACTTAAAATTTATTTTATTCATGTGGTTAGGATGGTTGTTTTTAATTCAGGTTTTGAAAATGCTGAAGCTTTACTCCATTTATGAAGAGGATTCTAAAGTCAAGATTATAATAATGAAGGTCTTATTCATTTTTATTCTGCATTCAGAAAATTTATCTTTCCAACTGTTATATATTTTAGCCTGGGATCCCATAAGTCCATAACATAACTTATTACTGATTGGTGTATTAGATCTAGGGAGAAGGTAAAGCATTTTGCTCTGGAGGGGACTTAGCTGCTTTTGTGCATCATATTAGAAAAGGTCTCCTTACATTCAACTTTGTTCAATTTAAGCCTTTTCATTTATTACCTCTTATGGTCCCTCGATCTCAATGAATTTTTTAAAGAACTTGAAAAGAAACAATTTAATGTACCAGGAACTAAATCTTACCGTGCTGATTTTTTTTGGAATGAGTACATCCTAAGTTATATAATCGCAACTTATGGAAAGTCACAGGTGCATGGTTCATATATATTTTGCATATTTCTATTATTTGCATGCATTTTGTGAGATGCAAGTAATTTTGTGTTTATCTTCAAGGTTTCTTTTCTCAATGGCATTGTAATGGGAGGTGGGGCCACTGTCTATACCCGGAAAGTTTCAAGTTGCCATAGAGAAAACCGTAATTTATCTTGGTCATATTACATTTAAATAGTCTTATTGTGTATTAGCTCTCAAAATTATCTTATTGCAGTTGTTTGCAACGCCCGAAATATTATTAGGCCTGTATTCAGAAATAGTTTCTTCTTATTTCCTATCGAGGACCCGTGGACATTTTGGTATGCCACATTTTCATGACACATATCCTCATGCATTCCTTTACTAATTAATAATTCGTCATAATAACTATATATACATAATTACTATAGGAGAGTACCTTGGTCTAAGTGGTGCAAGATTGGATGGCCCCGAAATGCTTGCTTGTGGCCTAGCAACTCACTTTGTTTTCTCAGATGTATAAGCCTTTACCAACTAATTCTTCTGAACGTTTATTTTTTATCATCTTGTGCATGGCTCTTGAAATACGAACTACTATACCTTATGTAAATTAACAGAAGTTGGATATGTTGGAGGACTCCTTAGTTGAAACAAACACTTCTGATTCACTTACTATTGGTGGAATTATCAACAAATTTTCTCAACATATGCCTCCCATGAAAGGAAGTGAATATAACAGGTAAATTAAATTAAGATTTTTGTATATTTCTCCATCAATTCAAACTTAATCATAGAAAATAATTATCACTGCAGCTGGTGTATGTGTTTGTGTGTGTGTGTGTGTATAAAAGAAATGTGTTTATTTGCTTTAGGTTGGATGTAATTAATGAATGTTTTTCCAAAGGAACGGTTGAAGAAATTTTATTTGCTCTTGTAAGCTGATAGTTGTTTCTTAATCTTGATATTGAGTATATCTTTTGATATACTTCATATTTTATAGAATGCACTTTAATATTTTTTTGCAGGAACAAGGGACTGCAAAATGTTTTGATAACTGGATGACACTCTTTATTCTGATTTTGTATATTTTTAGTTTATTTTGTGATAAAAAATTAAAAATTTGAAATAAATGATCAATTAAACATAAATAAAATTAGTTTATTTTAATAATGTTTCTTATCACATTCAACTTTTTTCGTAAACTAATAGCTATTTGAAAGTTACAAATGAAACCTATATTTTAGTACTCAATAATTTGAAATCCGTCTAACGGTAATTTCTCCTCAGTATTTTAAAATGGGTGTTTCGCCGCATCCAGATATATGAATCTACTATTTATTGTATACTATAGTATAAAAATTATAATTCAACCTAGAAGATTTGAAACAAGTTTATACCAAATAGGCTCAAAATTTACTCTTAACCGACATATCCGATGGTGATGTGCAAATTTAGGAATTTGGGGTTACGATATCATTTTACAGGGCGCCATATCTTGTAGACATAGATTCTGAAGAAGGGAGAAGAATACTGAAACTAGATTCAATTTCAAGAAATAGCAGCATTGCGTGGAAAGAGGCTGATATTTTGCTTTTCAATTCTAGGCATTGGTGGACACATAAAGGATCTCTTTAAGGGTATGAACTCTGCACATGTGACATGCACAGAATATGTATATGCTGTGCATGTATCTGTTATGATCTATAGCGGTTTTATGCTAGAAATACCATAAATATTGAAAAGAATGATAATCTGAAATCCTCAATAATTAATACACGATTTTTTATATGATATTTTTAGGTAGGATTATATGGGAGGTGGTGGAGCTTATTACATGGACATGGACAGATTGATCGCTTTCAAGAAAGGTTTGAACACATGGGCCAGTTGGGTTGATAACAATGTTGATTGCACCAAGACTAAAGTTTTCTTTCAATCCATTTCACCTACCCATTACAAGTAAGTATTATCATTTTTCTTACAATATAAGCACACACATATATGCTAAATGTACAACAATAGTTACTATCTTTGTTATGATTGATTGAGTAGATGCATAAATGTTGATCAACTTAAGTGGCAAGTACATTAAATAATATGACAAGTCCTAGCTTGGAAATGATCAGTGTTGTTCTTATGCTGGCTTAATTTGCGTATTCTAGATAAGAGTATGTAGATCACTGCAAGTTGATCAGTGTTTTATTCGAGATTACAGGTTGAGCCATAATCTGTTTAGTAAAGGGTTAGCCAATCTGTTATACAGAATACTAGTCAACAATTAGCATATAAAATTGGTAATACGTACATACCAGTCAATCTATTATACAAAATATCATGCATCTATTAATAACAGTTATAACTGTTACCAACTATAACCACTTCAATTAGCATATGAAAATAATGTTGACATTGTTGACACAGATGATTATAAAAATAATAACGATATGCTACTTGTCATCGCATAAAGTATTTCAGATTGCATTTGTTTGGCTTGCATAGAAAGCACCATCGAAGATATGTTTTCACTATTAAATTTTGTAAGTTTTAGTGATAAACACAGTTAATAAAGAGTAGAAATACTAATAAAGGTAGATGGATGAGCACATAATAGCAGAGTTGGAACGAGCCACTGCTCACATAGTTTGAAACCCTTGTAAATACTAATAGTAGAAATTAATTTAATATATGACCTCTAATTACAAATTTAAAGCTTCTTAAACCATAATTTAGCAAATATTTAACGACAACAATAATAATTGGAATATATAAAATGAAATTATCATAGGAGATTGATATGGTTGGTCGGTCAAATATTAAAATCATAAAAATAATATAAACTGAAGGGGAGCATAAAAAAAATTGATAAGCTTTTAATATGTTGATATAGTGAAGGTGAATAACCCAACATAATATATTCAAATAAGATTTAATACTTGAAATTAAGCTCTGTACTGAAGTTAAACATGATCCCTCATGCATCAGAAAAACAAAAAAAATATAGGAAGTTCAAAAATAGTAATGAAGAAGCACCTTTTGAATAGTCAAATGAAGTTTAAATGTTTAGATGACAAACAAAGTGAACATATTCATTGAGCTCATTTTCTGTATATATAAGAATTGCAGTGGAATTAGTTTTAGAGAGAATTAATCCTTTTGATGCAACTGCACTAGCTTTTTATTTGTAACTTTGACCCGTCTATGTTTAACTAATTGCATGTTTAGATGAATAGCCCCACCAACGGAAAAAAGGAATAGGTCCATTTCAATTTTTCTTTATAGATTACATCATGTTCTTTTGTTTAGTGAACTTTAGAGTTTAAAGAATATTTGGATAATTTTACTAACCTCTTAACATTTGCTCTTAGCTAGATATATGTCCATGAGTCATAACCGTCGAAATACACGACGTAGGTCATTGTTAAATTTGAAAACGGAAGAAACCAAAAAGAAAGAAATTTAAAAAAAGAGGAATATAGAAAATAATTTCTAAAAGTAAGGGTTGTAAAAAAATAAGTTCACAAAAAAAATGTATGTTATTTACCACTAACAAAAATACTTCAAGTTGGATTTTGTAATAGTTAAACCTGTATGAAAACCATTCAAGTTTTATTGGACTTTTATAAACAGAATTTTCAACTAAATTGATTTTGTTAGTGAACGAATTTTCAACTAAATTGATTTTGCACGTTGATTTAGCAATGGTTGGCAAATTAAATGTACTCAGAATATTGAATAGGTTTCTTCAGTTGATTTTGTATTCAGGCGGAAGAAATTGACAACATCTACATTACATAATTTTGAAGTATATATATAGTAAATTACGTATATTATTACTAATATATTGTACATAAGCCACATAGTTTCAAATGTGAATGCGTCTCGGGTACATACGATAATATAACTATCCGCACTTGCAATTTACAGAATTGTACTATTCAAAACATTTAAACTAAATGGCCCGAAAATTTCTGTGCTAGCTGATTTAATTAAATTACTGTCTGAAAAATGGAGTGGTCGCTTTGGAGTCGTGATATTGAGGACGACATAGTACCTTTATGCAGGTTTATTCTACTTTACTACCATATTAAGTATGGATATCATTAATGTAGAGTTATGCTAAATGCTTTATGCCATGGACTCTATTTTACCCAGTTTTGGTTGGCGGTACATTACTAACTGAAATTTGAAAATAAAAATTTTATATTGAGATTGTAAGTGTACCGCTGAATTTTGTAAAGGACGAGTCCAAAACCTAGGGTAAAATAGAATAAGTACTACTCTAAATATATCTCTTTCGGCTTATACATTTAGTGAATATTTGTAGAGAATTTGGAATTGGAATAGTTCCTTATAGTCCTCTAGGTCGTGGATTTTCGGAGGAAGATCGGCAGTGGATGCAACTTCTTTCTTGGTATTTATACCCACATTCGATACTTTTATTTTTTTTAATGCTTGGCATATGGTAATGCTTAAGTTTGATGTTTTCATTTTTTTACACATTTATATCAATTGTTTCATCCAAGATTTACTGGAGAAAACGTAGAAAAGAACAAGGTTCTGTATGCAAAGGTGGAGAAGCTGGGGAGTAAGCATAACTGTACTCCTACTCAACTAGCTCTAGCTTGGGTTCTTCATCAAGGAGAAGACGTAGTTCCCATTCTAGGTGAATGATCCTGTATTTCTTTTATAATCCATAGTTATTTTATTATTATTTTTTAAATTAAATTATTTTGAAATTTTAACATAAATAAAAAAGAAGATCATAGAAGTATAGAAATAACTGTAACCATTTGAACATTTTTAGGTTTAGATTTAAAATACATTATGTTTCTAACTAGTGGTTTTTCCCCCAGGAACCACCAAAATAGAGAACTTGGATGCCAACACATGTTCTTTGAACTTGAAACTAACCGATACTGATCTGAAAGAAATATCTGATGCAGTAGCCAGTGAAGAAGTGTCAAGTGATAGAAATTTTGCATATGGTGGCAAACAATCGGAATGGCATTTTTTACAAATTTTCTGGTCAGAATGAATTATCATTGCACTATTTGGTATATTGTAAGTGTCTAATGAATAAGATGACTGAGTTGGTTATAACGCGCACTAGCCATTGCTGGTATATATTGCACAATCCAAAATTTGTTGTAGCGGTGAAATTTCCATGTTAGCTGATATTTTCTAGATATGTTGTAGTAGTGAAATTTGAAGTTGTCACAATGAACTTTATAGAATTTGATATGTACTATTTCGTACATTTGATGTTTTTTATAATTTGATGATATGTTAGTTCTGAAATTTAGTTTTGTGTTTTCTGTTGTTATAAATTCGTATAGATATAGTTGAATGAAATACTATTAGATGCTGAATAAGATATGGTTCAACTATACTAAATTTGTAACACTTATAAGTGTTGATAATTTTGCTATTTACCTATGTGTGTGAGGAATTCCCAACGGTTATAACCGTTGGAAATTAAAAAAATTCTCAATGGTTATAACCGTTGGGAATATGAAAATAGTCGTAGGTTATAACCGTAATTTCCAACGGTTATAACTGTTGGAAAAGAAAAAATTCCCAACGATTATAACCGTTGGAAAAGAAAAAAATCCAAATGGTTATAACCGTTGGGAATACCAAAATTCCCAACGGTTATAACCGTTACAAAATATGTAAAAAATAATATAACGTACCTACTACCAACAGTTATAACCGTTACAAAACGACAATTCTGGTGTTATGATTCCTGCATGATATATCGTGAAACTTTGTGAAGGACTTGTTGCTTTTCATTCCTTCGTTTAGGAAGAACTCCCTCTAGCAAATAGTCTTTAATCGAAGTCATCCACGACTCCTT
This sequence comes from Allium fistulosum, assembly GCA_030737815.1. Taxonomy (NCBI): domain Eukaryota; kingdom Viridiplantae; phylum Streptophyta; class Magnoliopsida; order Asparagales; family Amaryllidaceae; genus Allium; species Allium fistulosum. The sequence goes on from CM060908.1 coordinate 149,524,930, forward strand.
CTCAGGCTCCGTCTCAAATACCCAATCAATTTCCATCAGGCTTATGCTCGAAGTATTTAGACCTCGACTGGAACCAAGCCCATCTGTTGTACATCCCCGGTGCTAGCAAACTTTACCAATGAATCAGCCTCCCTGTTCTGGTCCTAAGGAATGTTTGTATATCATCACACTCAACGTCAGTCAACAACTCCTAGAATTTGGTAAGATATGGAGCAAGCTGTTGTCCTTTAGCTTGGTAATCTCCTTGATTTAGTATACTACCAATTATGAGTAGCTAAAGATATCGAGAGACGTTATCCCCAGTTCACCAACGAGTTTAAGTCCAGCAATCAAAAACTTATACTCAGCTTTATTGTTTATTGTGGGGAAGTCAAGCTTCAATGCATAGGAAATTGACCGATCTTCGAGAATTACAAGCATAATTCCAGCTCCAGAACAACGATCATTAGATGCTCCATCTGTATATAACTTCCACTTTATGGTAGGCGTTTCACTGCTCTCTGGGAAGTCATCCTGCGTAGTAAATTCCGCTATAAAGTCCGCCAATGCTTGACCATGGATAGCCCTTTGAGGAAGATAAGTGATGTCGAATTGGTTAAGTTTGATATTCCACTTGAGTAACCTTCCAGAAGTCTCGGGTCGCTGTAGGATCTGTCGTAACGGCTGGTCGGTGTAAACATTAATAGGATGTGCCTAAAAGTAAGGGTGAAGCTTTCATGATGCAATCAATAAGCAGTATGCTAGTTTCTCTATCTTTGGATAGTTTCTTTCACCTTCTGTCAATCACTGGCCTACGTAGTAGACCGATATGTGGATTTGATTCTCCTCACGAAGCAATGCGGCACTTATAACATGTACCGACATAGCCAAATAGATGTATAAATCTTCATGATCCACCGACTTTGACAAGATGGGAGGTTTCTCCAAATAATTCACCAAAGCTTGAAATGCATTTTACAATCCCACATCCATTCAAAATTCCTTTTTCCTTTCCTAATGAAGTCAAACATTGGAATGCATTTGTCAGTAGCCCTGGAAATAAATCGGCTTAGGGCAGCAACCTTGCCTTTCAGGCTCTGTACTTGCTTGATTGTCCTTGGCGCTTGGATACTGAGAATAGCCTAGATCTTTTTGGGATTAGCTTCAATTCCATGGGCATTAACGATAAAACCCAAGAGCTTCCCTGGTGTGATGCCAAAAGAACACTTCAAAGGATTAATCTTCAACTAGTAATGTCGAAGAATGTCGAACATTTCTACGAGGTCTCTAATGTAGTCGCTTGACCATCATGACTTCACTTGCATATCATCCACATATACCTCCATCGTCTTTCTGATCTGATCTTTAAACATTTTGTTGACTAAACGCTGGTAGGTTGCTCTTGCATTCTTTAGTCCAAACGGCATCACCACATAGCAATACAATCCAACATCGGTAATGAAAATGGCGTGCTCTTGATCGGGAATGTGCATCGGGATTTGGTTATATCTCGAGTACGCATCCATGAAAGGTAAAAATTCATGTCCGGTGGTTGAGTCCACCAGCTGATTGATCCTTGGAAGGGGAAAACTGTCTTTCAGGCATGCCTTGTTCAACTTTGAGTAATCAACGCATGTTCTCCATTTCCTGTTTGCCTTCTTCACAAGTACAGGATTAGATACCCACTTAGGGTAGACGGTGTCATGAATAAAGCCACTATCTTTGAGTCTATCCACCTCCTCTTTAAGAGTGGCAGATCTCTAAGGATCTATGCCACGTCTTTTTAGTTTCACCAATACATGCCTTGGGTCGATATTCAATGCATGGCATGCAATGGCAGGCGAGATTCTACACATATCAAAGTAAGTCCAAGCAAACACGTCTAGATTCGCTCAAAGAAATCCAATAAGTTCTTTCATCATCGGGGGGCTGAGCTGTGATCCGATCTTTAGGACCCAAGATGGGTCATCGTGGCTAACTGTGATGTCAATCGTCAGCTCAGCTGGTGTAGCCTTGGTCTCTTTGGGCTCCTCCTCGTCATCTCTCAGATCTATATCTCTATAGAATCGACTGTGGCGGCTGAGCCAAGGCTCAGGCACTAGTTGTCAATCCGATAGCTTTGATGCAGATAGTCTTGTCCACACCCTTACCTTTCTCCTTTTGTTGAGCATCCCTCAACTCAGCAACATAGCAGGCATGTCGGTCGCCTGATCACCATGACCAACTCCAACATCATTAACTATCGAAAACGTCAAAGTCAAACACAATGGGGCAAGGGCTGCCCGAAATTCGGCTAGGACCGGTCGGCCTAGAAAAATGTTGTAAGGAGATTCAACATCCAAAACAACGGACGGTAGGATTCCCACTCTCCTACGGTCACCTTCGCCCAACTCTACAGGTAATTCAACATAACCAACGGCTTCAGTTGCGGCACCGTTAAAACCGCGTATGCGGGCTTTATACGGCTTCAAGTCCTTGGCTTCCATCCTCATCTGATCATAGGCTTTTATGATAATTATATTTACAGAACTTCCATAATCAATCAATATTCTTTTCACTAAAACGGCGCTGATCACGGCCGAAATGACCATTTGGTCGATCGTCAGAGCCTCCACCTTTTATGCATCTATGTTTCTAAACACAACATCGTCTGCCATATATGTTGCTGTTTTTCCAGAGCTCCATTGTTTGTACCAAAATTGGGCATAATACTCTTCGGAAGTCTTTGAAGAGATAAAGTGAAGAAATTAAATGAAAAAGAGGAATTATCTAACAAAAACTCCAAATTTCAGAAATGGGAATAATTAAAGTGCAAGGAGACACAAGAATTTAGAGTGGTTCGGCGTATAGCCTACGTCCACTATGAAGTAGTTTGCTTTATTGATCTTTCTTTTGTGTTTACAAGTGAATTCAATGATTTACAGCAGTCAATTGTGGTTTGCAGCAGTGAATTTCGTTTATGGCAGCAGCAATTGAGTTCAGATCTGGATCTAGCGGAGTCCGGGCGTTGGAGATCTCAAAGAAGAAGCAGAACCCCTTTTCTATTGGCTTTAGGGGTCTATTTATAGGTGTAGGAGGCTGATATTTCGCTCAAATCTCGGGAGACCCTCTCTGGCACATGACCAGGCCCGCACGCCCAAGCCCGTGAAGTTTCGGTCCGATCCGTGATCGATACGAACAGATTTCGACTCGATCAAGATTTCATCCAATGGAGTCGAAATTTGGCGTGGACAATCTTTAGCATGTGCGTAGTCTTCTGTGAAAATTTCATAGCATTTAGACTTGTAGATGGGGAATATGATCGATATGAAATGGAGTTTTCGGTAGGCTGTTTCCTTCGACTCGCTTCCGTTTCAACTCGCTTCTGCTTCGACTCGGTGACGTGGCGCTTTCTGGATCACTCTGCCTTTGACGCTGTTTTGAGCGAGTCGAAGCGCGCAATGATTGAGCGAGTCGAAGCGAGCCTTGATTGATCAAGTCGAAGCGTGCACTTTAGATGGTTCCAAACTGGAGCGAGTCGAAGTTGGCATCTGAGGGATATGGAGCGAGTCGAAGGGAGCGAGTCGAAGGAGCGAGTCGAACGGTAATTGTTTTTCGTCCAATTTTGTATCCTTCATAACTTGAGCATACGGACTCGGATTGACTTGAGATTTGGAACGTTGGCTCTCATGGCTTAGCTTGTCATGTCCTACCAATTTTGGCTCGATCCGGACTCGGACAAAATTCATCGATATCCGTAGTGAGCCCGTGTATAACTAATTTCTGGTAAGGGCCGTCACTGGTTACTAGTCAATCCCTTGGTGTCGCGGTCTTGCCAAAAAGCGGGATAACATTTTCCCCCCAAAGTACGTCTTGTGGAAACATGATGTGGTTTGAAATATTGCAATCTTTAGTCTGGATAACTATCATTTTTTTTTCGATGAAAGCTGTAATCTTTGACTGATTTTTCTCGATAATGTAAACTGTTGACTGTCAATTGTTGTACCCTGTACTGTTGAAACTGATTGCTGTATGCTAGTGATTAGTCGTTTGCTGTTGTAATCGTTATTGGATGAGTTTCTGATTCTTGAAAATCTGGAGTATTGAATACTAGTCCAACATTCATGCATATATATGTTAACCTGACTCTCGTTGGCGTTCGTACGTCCACGAGTCGTTGTCAGTTTATTTTACTTTTGAATTACGTATTGATCCTCTCTTGAACCGATGTGAAATTCGCTGCAACAACGCTCGATGGTTGCTCTCGAATGTTCCTTCGTAACGATCCTCTCCTGAGGCGTTGTGAAGGGTTGAAACATCGAAGATGATTTTTTATTGGATTTATGGATGCGAAGTAAGTATGTCGTGTTGATGGAGTTGGCCTTTGGAAGTCATGGTTCTATGGATTCGAACTGGTTGTTCGACTCGGTTTTGGTTCAAACTGCTTCGTTCGACTCGGTCTTGGATCCAAACTATATAGGAGCCGGAGTCGAAACGCATAGGAGACGGAGTCGAATGGGAGCGAGTCGAAATGCGCAAGAGACGGAGGAGCGAGTCAAAGTGCACAGGAGATGGGGTCGAGGACAAGCGATACGCAGGGGAGCTTCGCATCAGTGCAGTAGAGAGGGGGTCGAAATATGCGCTCGAATCCACTGGGATACGAATCGTTTATTCCCTTCGTTTCCAAATCCATATAAATACTTTTTCCTTAGCCGTTTTTCACTTTTTACCTTTCATCTTTATCTGCCTTGCTTTCGTATCGCTCCAAAGCCTCTTAAGAGAAAAAAAAGAACCTTTGCCTTCGAATCAATTCCTATCTCCGACCATTTGAACTAACTAAAAAATTTTACGTAATCCATTGAACGAAGCCATCACGTAAACAAGGAGACTTGATACTTAACACCAAATCGATCGGAGTCGTGATCGATCGAAAGCTCTCTGGCCTCAGTTTCGTCTCGGGGGAGTATGGGTTTCGATATGGTGAGGCAAAGGTCTTCGTATCGATCGATGGTGGAGCTTCGCATCGAATCGAGTGCTTTGAATCCATGGATCGATACGAAGGGGTCGCGCCTGATGGACTCGAAACGGTGTCCTTGGATCGAGTTGAAAAGGGGGTGGTTTTCGATCGAGTCGAAGTGTGCAGTCTTGGGAGCGAGTCGAACTCGATGGTCTAGGGGAGTGAGTCGAACTGCGTGGTCCCGGGAGCGAGTCGAAATGCGTGGTCCTGGGACCGAGTCGAACCCGATGGCCTTGGGGAGCGAGTCGAACTGGGGATTTCGAATCGAGCCCTCTAGTTCGAGTCGAGCCTTCATGCTAACCTTCTGACCGAGTCTGACTCGTGTGCACACGACCATAACTTATTGATGCGAACATGGCTCTTGCGAGCAGTACAAGTTTGATCATCAAAAAAGTTTGAAACTTCCCACACACTTGAACAATTGCCTCCGACGAGCTTCAAATTCGCACAACTGGACTTAACTGTTTCACTGCATATCTGATTTCCTTATCGAAGCTCGTCGATGAAACTGCAACTCATAAAAATGACAACAAACTTTGACTTGAAGTGATGGTCAATAGTTGGATAGTTTGGTTGTGACGGTCAGCGATGACGGTCCTTCCGACCGAATTCTGAATTCTCGTCGCTTATACGCTTCCTTCAATCCTGTTGATCTTCTCAAATAATATACAGTACTGCACTGCACAACACACCCACACACTTTACATTGGGGGATGCACGAGTGTTATTTGTCAGTTTAACAATGGTTTTTTATAAGCTAGCTAGTCATGGACCCTTCAAGTTCTCAACAGCCGGAACTCCCAAGTTCTATTCCTCCAATCTTAGAGATACCGGTTATTGAAGCCGAAGTTATAGAGCCAGCTCCGGACGAGCGTCCGGGTGCTCGATTTATTCTCAATCCAACAGATTCTGTGCCGTCGGGTATCTCTGAAGATATGTTAGGACGGATTTGCCTAAGGCATGGTTTGTCGCTTGACGACGTGCTACTTCCTGGGCCAACTGACAGGCCACACGATCCCCCGGAGGGGTTCACTGCTTTCAACCGTCACGCTTGCACAGCGGGGACACTTCCTCCCTTCAATGAATATATAAGGGAGATGTTATCGTTTCTTGGCATAGCTCCATCTCAGCTACATCCCAATGGGTATGCCTTGTTGAACAACACGTTTGTCTTGTTTATGGAGATCCTCTTTCGACTGCCGAAGCCGATCAAAATTAGATATTTATTCAATGTCAAGAGCCGTGGAGACAGTCCTTCTTTCACCTTCCTGGAGGCGGTCAGAAGCTGCCACATTGTACTGGGCTCCTGGGGAAGGCTAAGTTACTATAAAACTGAATGGTTCTACGTTCGGTGCCCCCCTGGATTCGCTGGGTAGTGGTTGGACAGATGTAAGCGCTGCCATTTCTCTCTTGAATCATTGAGATACTAGTAACTGACTTCAAAACTAACATACTCTTCCTTTTTTATAGCTGCAATCTCTCGTCCCGATGGCGCATACTTCAGAGAACTTGTTCGGATCCTTCAAGCGTTTCCGGGCGAAGAGAGGCACATAGACTTAGTCCTGGCCGATAGGAATTTGAGGGCTGTCGGACTGATAGAACGGAGACAGAGCATACATCTGGAAGGGATACATAGAGTGGTCCCAAAGAAGCGGGTGAAGCGCAAAGCGCCCGCAGTCGTGATCGCCGAAGAAATCGATCCGGAAAGAATGCCCACTGATACCAAGCTCCTAGCTGGGCCTTTTGATGATGTCCTGGATTCGGGAGGAAGAAGAAAAGGCAAGGCCCCTGCTCTTAAACGCCCTAAATCCAAGAGATTTAAATTCGTGGTCGTGTCTTTACCTTTCCAGGGGATTAGAATTTTGGAGGCTCCTCCTCCGCAAGTGGAGAGTCCTTTTGCAGGGCTTGCTGATATTCCGATCCTGGATTTTGTGTCGTCTCCACACGACGCCGGGATGGAGGGGCTTGATAGTGCTTTTGAACCGAGCGGGTCGCTTGCTACGAGTGCGGCCGACATTTTCGGTTGGTCGGGGGATTGCACATGCATACACTTCACTACACTACATGAATCACAACTGTACTTCGTCCAACCTAGGAAGTTACTAACTCTTTCTTCGTTTATCATTTTCAAGTACAATGTCTGGAAGGGGATCGATGCTCGGGAATCTCCGTTCAGCCCGAAAAGCTTCTGGTTACTATGACTCCCGCAGGAGTGATTCAGACAGAGATCGCGAATACTATAACCAGGATAGGTACGGGCGTGACAGGGAGTATAGACATCGATCCAGATCACGCTCTCCTCCTCCTAGACTTCTGTCTCCTCCTCCTGTTCAAACTTCAAATCCACCAGAGCCTCCTCGCCACAGGCCGTCTTCTCATGCTTCTAGGCCCGAAACTCATCTTCAGAGAGTTGAGACCACGGCCTCCATGGTTACAGAGTAGGTCCCAGCTGACCCCATAGGAGAAGGGGCCCTCAAATTGGCTCAGATGAAGAAGGACTTCCCGAACATCTGTTTCGACGGTTATGTCTTCCCACCACATTTAAAGAGAGTTCCTTCAGGGGTGGAAAACACGGTGCATGACTTCGTTCACGACATATATACCCAGTACCGGGAGTGGGCAAAGGCTGCCAAGAAAGCTTCCAAAGTGGCCTTTGAGCGAGCCAAAGCGCTCGAGAAGATGGAGACCGAGCTCGCAAAAAGGGATCGGATTATTCAGGTACTCTCCGCTGAGTCCGAGTCTTCTGGGAAATCTGAGATTGAGGCCGTTAGAAGGGCTGACGAAGCGAAGGCGGAGATGGAGAGGTTAGGACAGGCTCACGTTGCCCTGGTGGAGGAGATGGGTCACCGGAACACCAAAGTCATTGCCGAGCGGGACGCGGCGGTCAAGGAGCTTAATGAACTCAAGGCCAAATTTGCTGATATGGCCAAGGAGAAGGATGATGCGAACACCGCAACCCAGGAGGCGTGCGAGCAGGCGGTTCTGCTCAGGGGTGAACGGGATGCGGTGGTGGCTAAAGTCCAGAAGGTGGAGACTGAGGTCGAGGAGAGGGTGAAGCTGGCCGAGTCCAGGCTAGAGGCCGACATCGAAGACCTCTTTGTCGTTTACAATGCTAATGTGCTGAGGCATAGGGGCCTAACCTGGCTCGATGACTTTTCGACGCATCTCCACAATGCTTGGAGCCGACTGGTTGAGGAAGAGAAAGAGGCGCATCAGGGCGAGTCCGTAGATGAATTCGAACTCGAGAATCGCATTCTGACTGATGATGAAAAGAAGGTTCTCCATGAGTCGATGATTCTGCGTGAGAAGGAAAAACTTGGCGCCCAGCATTTTTAAGTGGGAGAGGGTTCTGGAGTTGACCACCATGAAGCAAGTCTCGAAGTTCCCGTGTCAACCCAGCCCGAATTCTCGTCTGTGGTCGATCCCCAGGCTGTTCCTGCCTACAATTCGGATCAGCCGCAAATGTCTTCGGCTGTTGCGCAAGTTACTGATGCCGCCCTGCCGCCTACAAGTCGAACTGAGGAAGGTATTCTGAACATTCCACTTCTCTTAAATCGGAATCTTCGATCGAGTTAAGTCCTAACAATTCTTTTATTCTTTGTCCAGAGATCGATGCCGCACCGGCCATGCCTCCTGCCACCCAAGAACCATATCAAATGCAGGAAGCTATCATGACCGAGGCAACCACCATAAGTACAGCTGCTCCGCTTGATGATCTGCAGGGAGGTACGATCGCGTTCGACGAGCAGCTGATGGATGAACTCTTTCGCCGCCACGGCGATCCTCGTGCTGACTTGTCATTTGTCATGAGCGGAACTGATCCTGCTACAAGCTCTTCAATGCCGACTGCTGATGCCCCCAGCGGGGCTCGAGCAATAACCGAAGAGGAGATGTTTGCTCAGATTGACGCTGAGCTGGCAGCAGCGGCTTATGGCGGCAGCTTTGGAGGTGGGATGGCAGCATTGGGACCTGCCCCGCTCGGAATGATGTCTCCTGGTGGCACTGTCTTTCTCACCAGCCTGCCCATTCCATCTTCTGTAATTGATCCCGTTCCTCCGACTCCGCCCGTAGGGAGCATTTTTATTCACACGAGTTCGGAGGAGGACGTCGACATAATGCCCTCGCCTGAAGACCAACCGCCGAAAAGCAAAGGCTCGAAGAGGAAGACTGGCGATGGCTCCAACGGGTCCACACCGAGGAGGAAGCTAAGGAAAAAGAAAGATTAGGCATGCTCTCCCGGTGTATTTTGATTTGCATTTTGTTTGCCGTGTATAGATGCGGGCTCGGTCCCTGCTAGTAGGAATTTTTGGAAACTTGTACACGAACTTCTCTTATAAAAAATAGAAATGAAAACTTCTCTTTTTTGTCTTCTTTTCTGTCATTGTGTATTTGTTTAAGTGTTTCAGTGTCTGAAATGCACTTGTGAAGTTTCAGTTTCCGGATGAAGTTTGTTTCTGTTCGCCAAGTTCGGGTAGTGTGGACATGGTTTGCGACCGGGAAGCGAGTCGATTTTTGACGTCGCATTGCTTCAGTCGATGGTTGATGTTTAAGTCTTGCCCCCCAGTCTTGGTGGTTTGCCGTAAAATATCAGCCAGCGATTGCTCTTTTCTTATAGCATGCCGAGTCTAGTGCCGCTAGGTGGGTGTTTGAGACAAACGGGGATTTAGCGGTTTATTCACGCTTGTTCGATCATCGATGACCATATCCGTGCTCCGGGGATCCTCATTTGTTTATTGGAGGTTGGTCACGCCGGCTTGAGTTTCAATCATATGTCCGTCATCTGGGGACTTGGAATTGGCACTTGTACTCCGACTCGCGCTCCGGGAGTTTGGAGTCGATAATTATACTTCAATCCATGCTTCGGGAACTTGAAGTTGGTGTTTACGCTCCGTTTCGCACTCTGGGAATCTGGAGTTGATGTTTATACTCCGGTTCGTGCTCTGGAAACTCGGAGTTGGATGTTTATACTCCGCTTCGCACTCTGGGAATACGAAGTTGATGTTTATACTCCGGTTCGCGCTTTGGGAACTCGGAGTTGAATGTTTATACTCCGCTTCGCACTCTGGGAATACGGAGTTAATGTTTATACTCCGGTTCGCGCTCTGGGAACTCGGAGTTGGATGTTTATACTCCGCTTCGCACTCTGGGAATACGGAGTTGATGTTTGTACTCTGGTTCGCGCTCTGGGAACTCGGAGTTGAATGTTTATACTCCGCTTCGCACTCTGGGAATACGAAGTTGATGTTTATACTCCGCTTCGCACTCTGGGAATACGGAGTTGAATGTTTATACTCCGCTTCGCACTCTGGGAATACGGAGTTGATGTTTATACTTCGGTTCACGCTCTGGGAACTCGGAGTTGAATGTTTATACTCCGCTTCGCACTCTGGGAATACGGAGTTGATGTTTATACTCCGGTTCGCGCTCTGGGAACTCGGAGTTGAATGTTTATACTCCTCTTCGCACTCTGGGAATACGGAGTTGATGTTTATACTCCGCTTCGCACTCTGGGAATACAGAGTTGAATGTTTATACTCCGCTTCGCACTCTGGGAATATGGAGTTGATGTTTATACTCCGCTTCGCACTCTGGGAATACGGAGTTGAATGTTTATACTCCGCTTCGCACTTTGAGAATACGGAGTTGATGAAGGATTGCCGTGTATCAATCCTTTTTTGACTTTGATGTGATGGCTTGCCCCCGAGCTCGGGTTTCACTTAGTGAGTGATTGGTTGCACCGTAGTCACTCTCTATTCGAATAAATCCCACCGTATGATGAGACTTAGCTCTCTGTGCATAGTGATGGTCATATGAAGTATTTCAAGAAAATCACAGCTCTGGCTCAAAGAGGTTGCATTTTATTGCTGAAATAAGAAAGTACGGCGAAGTCAGTTGCCTTATTGCAAGTTCTAATTTCAAAATGCAGAAACAAATTGCGGAAAAGGAAAGTAAACTAAATGGATAAAGATAGCCTGTCAGGTGTAATAGCGGCGAAGGCTCTCGCTATCCAAGCTCTTGGCAGGGTAAGACCGTCGATGGTCGATAGCTTGAATGTGCCATCTCCGAGCCTTCGTTCAATAACATACGGTCCTTACCATGTCGGCTTCATATGTGAAGGAACCGGATAGATTCTTTTTAAGACGAGATCGCCTAGTTCGAAGGTTCGCGGACGGACCTTGGCGTTGTACAGTCGGGCGACTCGACTTCGATGCGCAGCTGCCCTCAAATCAGCCTCTTCACGCTTCTCATCAAGTAGATCGAGAGATTCAGCAAGTAATATAGCATTTGTCTTTGGATCATAGTATGTCATGCGATGAGAAGGTACTTCTAGCTCAATAGTAATAACGGCTTCTGAACCATAAGAGAGTGAGAATGGAGTGTGGCCGGTCGCGGTCTTGTGGGTCGTTCGGTAAGCCCATAAAGCCATAGGAAGTTCATCAACCCACCTTCCCCCGACCTTTTCCAGTCATTTTTTCAGAATGGACTTTATAACTTTATTAACCGCTTCGACCTGTCCGTTTGCCTGAGGATGTGGAACTGCGGAGAATTTCTTTTGAATGTGAAATCATTTACAAAAATCTTTGAATTCAGCACTATCGAATTGGGTTCCGTTGTCCGTAATTATGGTGTGTGGGAGACCGAATCGACAGATGATGTTACGAACCACAAAGTTGATTACTTTCTTCGTTGTAATGGTAGCGAGAGCTTCGGCACCAGCCCACTTTGTAAAGTAATCAACTGCGACGATGGCGTACTTCGCACCCCCTTTGCCAGAGGTAGAGCACCGATGATGTCGATGCCCCACATTGCGAACGGCTATGGGCTGACCATTTGTGTTATCTCAGTAGGAGGAGCTCTAGAAATTCGGGCATATTTCTGGCACCTATCACATTTCTTTGAATAGTCCAACGCATCACGATTCACGGTAGGCCAGTAATATCCGTTGCGAAGTATTTTCTTGGCAAGTGCTTGTCCTCCAGTGTGATCGCCACACTCTTCTTCGTGCACATCGCGCAATACTTGTTTAATTTCATCGTGAGCGATACACCGGAGTAGGGGAACTGAGTACCCTCTTCTGTACATGAGTCCATTCTGGATGGTAAATCGTGAGGCCTTCCGAAGGACTTGTCTTTTTTCACTCCTGTTCTCCTGCAGGGTTCCGTGCTCAATGTAATTTTTGAGTGGAGTCATCCATGAATCCTTTTCGGGAACGGTTTCGCATACCCGGTTTATTTCTGTCCGGTCGATACTTGAGGAAGATAGCACTTCTACGGGAACGAGTCCCATTTGCTGAGCTTCACCTGTGCTGGCTAATTTTTCCAATGAATCGGCCTTTTGGTTGCACTCCCGAGGTATACAATAGATGGCGTAGTAGTCGAACTGATTCAGTACTTCCAGAACTCGAGCTAAGTAAGCAGCCAACCTTCGATCTCTTGCTTGATACTCTCCTCGTACCTGACACACAACTAATTGTGAATCACAATAAATTTCCACTGTGATAATTCTCAAATCTCTAGCAAGTTTCAAGCCAGCTAGGAGGGCTTCATATTCAGCTTCATTATTAGTCACATGGAAATCGAACTTTAAGGCATAACATATGGATCGACCCTCGGGAGTTTCAAGCACAATACCAGCGCCTGAGCACCGGTCGTTTGATGCTCCATCGGTATAAAGTTTCCAGACATATTCGGGGGATCCACTGGCTTCGGGCAAGTCCTCTGGGATGGTAAATTCAGCTATGAAATCGGCTAGGACTTGTCCTTGTATGGCCCGTCTCGGAGCGTAAGTAAGGTCAAACTGGCTCAGTTCGATGTTCCACTTGAGTAACCTACCAGACATCTCAGGCCGCAAAAGGACCTGTCGTAACGGCTGGTCAGTGTAAACAATAATGGAATGTGCCTGGAAGTATGGTCGAAGTTTTCTTGATGCAATGACAAGGCAGTAAGCTAACTTTTCCAGTTTCGGATAATTTCTTTCAGCCCCAGTCAATCGTTTGCTGACGTAGTACACTGGCTTTTGTATCCCGTCTTCTTCTCGAACCAAGACAGCGCTGATTGCGTTTTCTGATATCGCCAAGTATGCATACAACTTCTCATGATCAATAGGTGACGCAACGGATTAATCAAAAACAATGTTGATCGATGAGAGTAGCAATCGATGGATTGGAAGATACTGAAATGCCCGAATTCGTTGATCCGAAGATGCCGAATTCTAGCTATCCCGAACTCGTTGATCGCGCACGATACCGGGTTCAAAGATCTGCGATTCTTCGCACGTTGATCTAGCGCACTATATTCTGTGAATCGGCTTCTGCAGTCGTTGAATCGAGCGCACTCGATTAACCGAAAGAGGAGATAGGAGATTACACTCAACTACCAATTTGGTGAAAGCACAAAGCTAACAAAACAAGAGTTTTATTTCAAATCAACTAAACTATTACAAATGGCACCACCGGCCTATTTATAGAAGTTACAACACACAACAGAAATTACATCAACTCTTAAGTCAGTTCCGACTTACGACTTATCAACAGCTCCGACTTAACTCACACGACTCAACCAGTACAACCTATAACTTCTTCGTTAAGTCGTATGCGACTTAAATCCTTAAGTCGTGTGCGACTTAGACCTTCACTTCTATCCTGAGCTGCATCATCCTCCCCAGGTTGAGAAAAATTCGACCTCGAATTTGCAAATTATTTCACATTAGCTCGTTCATCCCCATGATATGGTACGAGATGCTTGACATTGAACACATCAGAAGTATACACATCCTCCGGTAGCTTCAACTTATAAGCATTTTCATTAATTCGTTTCACGACTTCTACAGGCCCAATTTTCCTGGCTTTCAACTTGTTATAAGCGCCCACTGGAAAACGATCTCTTGTCAACACAGCATATACCATATCTCCTTCATTAAATTCAACACTCCTTCGCTTCAGATCTGCAGATCGTTTGTATTTCTCATTTTCCTTTTCCAATCGTTCTTGAACGACTTTATGACATTCTGACAATCCTTTAACAAAATCAGCGGCTCGCTTGACTGTCTTCTTTGGTTGTGGTATGACCGTTAAATCCAACGGTCCCTTCGGTAAGCTTGAATATACTATCTGAAATGGACTGAAACCCGTACTATGGTTCACAGCATGATTATGAGCAAACTCTGCTTGACATAACTTCACATCCCAACTCTTCAGATTGTCTTGCATAAGACACCTCAACAAATTTCCCAATGATCTGTTCACAACCTCGGTCTGTCCATCCGTTTGTGGATGATAAGCGCTGCTAAAGTTCAACTTCGTTCCCACCATCTTCCACAAACTTAGCCAAAAATAACTTAGAAAACGAGTATCCCTATCCGACACAAACGATTCTGGCAATCCGTGAAGTCGATATATCTCTTTGAAAAACAACTGAGCAACATGAACAGCATCCGCCATCTTCTTACAAGCAATAAAATGTGCCATTTTCGAAAATCGGTCAACCACCACATAAATGGAATCGTTTCCCCGCTGTGTTCTCGGTAACCCCAACACAAAGTACATACTCACATCAACCCATGGTTTAGTTGGTACAGGTAACGGTATATATAAACCAGCATTAGTCGCAGTTCCTTTCGAAACCTGACAGATATGACATCGCTCCACAAACCTCTCCACTTCTTTCCTCGTCGATGGCCAAAAGTAAGACTGTGAAATCAACTGTAATGTACGGTCTCTCCCAACATGTCCTTCTTCATGTAGTTCTTTTACAATCTTCATTCTCAAACTACAATCAGGTATGCATAATCGATTTCCTTTGAACAGAAAACCATCTACCATCATAAACTCATTCGTCTCCCCATTCTTGACTTTATCAACAAACTTTGCAAAGTAAGGATCTTCGTCAAATAATTCTGGTAACACATCGAATCCCGTTACTTCAATCTTCATTGTTGTTAACAAATGATTCCTTCTACTCAAAGCATCCGCAACACGATTCGTCACTCCCGATTTGTGTTTCACAACAAATGTAAACTGTTGCAGATATGCAATCCATGATGCATGTCTCGCTGAAATCTTGTCTTGCCCTTGTAAATGCTTTAATGCCTCATGATCAGTGTAAAGAACAAACTCTTTCTGAAATAGATAGTGTCTCCAGTGTTTAATAGATTGCACAACAGCATAAAATTCCACATCATATGTACTGTATCTCATCTTTGCTCCTGATAACTTCTCACTGAAATATGCAATAGGACGTCCCCTCTGACTCAACACTCCTCCAATCCCAACCTTGGATGCATCAGTATGTAGTTCAAACACTAGCTGAAAGTCTGGTAATATTAGAATTGGTGCAGACGTCAAGAGTCCTTTGATTCGCTCAAAAGCAACTCCTGCTTCCTCCGACCATGCAAACTGTTTACCCTTCATACAATCTGTAACAGGTTCCATCACACTACTAAAGTGTGGAATGAACCTTCGATAGAATGAAGCCAACCCGTGAAAACTACGAACTTCCGTTATCGTCTTGGGCTGTGGCCAATTTCTAATTGCTTCGACTTTACTCTAGTCAACCTGTATTCCTTCCTCCGATATAATATACCCTAGAAATAAAACACTATGCGTCATGAACACGCATTTCTTCGTTGCAGCATAAAATTGTTATTGTCGCGGTACCATCAACACTTCTCTCAGATGTTGCAAGTGTTCCTCTGCACTTCCACTGTTTATCAGAATATCATCGAAATACACCACCACAAATTTCCCAATGAATGGTCTAAAAATCTGATTAATTACCCGCATGAAGGTACTCGGCACATTTGATAAGCCAAATGGCATTACCAACCATTCGTATAGACCCTCCCTGGTTTTAAAAGCAGTCTTCCACTTATCACCTGGTTTGATACGAATTTGATGATATCCGCTCTTCAAATCAATCTTAGAAAAGATTACAGACCCACTAATTTGATCCAATAGATCATCAAGCCTCGGCATCGGAAATTTGTATCTGACCGTGATCTTATTCAATGCTCGACTGTCTGTGCACATCCTCCACGTTCCATCCTTTTTGGGTACCAATAAAGCTGGTACAGCACAAGGACTTAAACTCTCCTGCACACGCCCCTGTTCAAGCAATTCTTCCACTTGCCTCCTCAGTTCTTCATGTTCCTTTGGACTCATTCGATAATGTCGTCTGTGTGGCAACACAACACCTGGAACAAGATCTAACTGATGTTGTATATCCCTCAACGGTGGCAACTCCGTTGGTAACTCCTCTGGAAATACATCGTCAAATTCTTTCAAAACTGGCTTCGCTTCTTCCGGAATTTCAACCTCTTCACTGCTCTCTCGCCCAATCAACAAAAACACTTCAGGCTCCTCCTCTACTTCCTTCACAAACTCCTTCAAGGATAACAAAGTTTTAAGCTCTTCAATCTCCTCCAACTTGTTTTCCTCCTGTTGTTGCTTCTTTGGAACTAGAGTAATCTTTGTGCCTTCAAACATGAAACTGTAACTGTTGGTACGCCCATCATGTTGCACCGCCCTATCATACTGCCACGGTCTCCCCAACAACAAATGACAAACATCCATATCTACCACATCGCACCAGATTTCATCCTTGTATTTCTTTCCAATTGAAAACTTCACACAAGCCCTTCGTCCAACCTTCACCTCCCCGCCTTTCCTCAACCAAGCCAGCTTGTACGGTTTTGGATGTTTCTCAGTCTTCAATGCCAATTTCCTCACAGCTTCTGAAAAAATTATATTATCACAGCTTCCAGCATCAATAACAAATTTGCAAACCTTCCCCAGAATGGTACATGTTGACTGAAAAATATTGCTCCTCAACCAACTACAATCCTCCTCTTGCTTTGGTGTTAAACATGACCTCTTCATCATTAGATTATAACCTTCGTCTCCCGACACTTCTTCTTCCTCCTCATCAGGTGGTGAATTGGAACATTCAGCTTCTTCATCCTCAACCTCCACTATCATAGCTCTCTTCTTCGGCTTTGGACATTCGCTACTTTTGTGGCCCATTTCTTGGCAATTATAACACTTGAAACCATTATTGACTTTCGCCTTCCCAACCTCATTCACAACTGGTTTTGCAACAACTTTTGAAACATTAGAACTTCCACTAACACCCTTCACTTGATTATTGGAATTTGTAAACACACCACCTCCTCGTCGTCCCTGTTTCTCCCAAGCCAACGCTTTCTGATGTGCTTCCGCTACAGATCTGGGATCAAACATGTTAACCATATCCTGAATCTGCATTCGCAATCCCCCAATGAATCTAGACGTCAGTTGTTCTTCCGTTTCCATAATATCATTCCTTGCAATAAGCTGATAAAACTCATCCGCATAATCATTAACATTCTTTGTGCCCTGCCTCAAATTCTGCAAACGTTGATACATCAAAGATTGATAATTGTAAGGTAAGAACGTTGCTTTCATCAATTTCTTCATCTTCTCCCAAGATTCAACTTTTGACTTCCCCATTCGTTCACGTGTAAGTTTGGTTTGTTGCCACCATGCCAAAGCTCTACCCCTCAACTTCGTAGCAACCAACTTCACTCTACGATGTTCTGGAACTTCTTTGAAGTCAAAAATCTCTTCAACATTAGACACCCAATCTAGAAACTCCTCCGCTTGCATACCACCTTTGAATTCAGGAATTTCAGTCTTCATTCCCGACTCCCACTTGTGATCATATTCAGAGTGATTTCTTCCTTGTCCTCGTCCTTGTCCTCGAACACTACCACCATCATACTCCTCTTCAAAATCAGATGTAAATCGATGTCGATCCTGACCACCAACATCTCTACTCCCTTCGCGTCTTCCTCCAACATCCCTTCTATCTACATTCCTCCGATTACGATCATTCACGTTTCTATCTCGACTTCGATCATCATCAACACTTCTGTCTCGATTGGAATGTGGCGAGACTCTACTTCCCCCATGATTAGATTCAGGTGATACCCTTCTCCGATTCTGATTCATCTCTAACGTCATCTTCTCTAACCGTCCAATTCCTTCGTTAAGCTTTTCACTAAAGTTTTCATTGATTCTTTGCTCCATCTCCTCAGCTTCTTCTCTTCGATACAAAGCTTCTACTTTTTGGTGACGATTAGCTCTTCTCGGCGGCATACTTGAAAACTTCACAAAACTCTTCAATTCTCGGCCAAATGATGTACACGGCCTTCACTTGCTTATCTCGGCCGAAGTTCTTCACACTTCAAAATTCAAACACCTTTCGAACTTTGATCCAAAATGAAATGGATCGAAATCTTCACGCGTGTTGCAAATTGAGATGAACACGATGAACAGCCAAACTCCCAAACAAGATAGATCCGTCCTTCAAACTTCAATACAAAGTCGAACAACTTCCCTTCTTGCTCTCGGCCGTGATTAATAACCTCAAATATTCACTTCGATTCAAACTTCTTCAAGATGATTGGCTCCAAGACTCGATTTAGCTATGATTGGCTAAACAAGCTCTGATACCAAAACTGATGCAGCAGATTAATCAAAAACAATGTCGATCGATGAGAGTAGCAATCGATGGATTGGAAGATACTGAAATGCCCGAATTCATTGATCCGAAGATGCCGAATTCTAGCTATCCCGAACTCGTTGATCGCGCATGATACCGGGTTCAAAGATCTGCGATTCTTCGCACGTTGATCTAGCGCACTAGATTCCGTAAATCGGCTTTTACAGTCGTTGAATCGAGCACACTCGATTAACCGAAAGAGGAGATAGGAGATTACACTCAACTACCAATTTGGTGAAAGCACAAAGCTAACAAAACAAGAGTTTTATTTCAAATCAACTAAACTATTACAAATGGCACCACCGGCCTATTTATAGAAGTTACAACACACAACAGAAATTACATCAACTCTTAATTCGGTTCCGACTTACGACTTATCAACAGCTCCGACTTAACTCACACGACTCAACCAGTACACACGGCTTACGACTTAACAAGCAGAAAATACAAACAGAAAATACATCCCTTAGGTCGTTGCCGACCTAACAACTTCTCTCGACTCAACTTAGGTCGTACGCGACCTAACTTCAATGCTCCAGCTTCCATCAGCGACTTAAAGAATCAATGGCAGAGATTAACGCGGCTTAAGATTCAACGGCATCAAGCTTCAGCGACTTAAAAAGGGCACTTCATAGAACTGCGCGACCTAAGTCTTGCGACTTAAGACTTCGCGACTTATCTTCCCAGATCACCCAGCGACCTATCTTAAGTCGTTCCTGTTTCCTGCGACCTATCATAGGTCGTGACTTTTCTTGCGACCTAACATAGGTCGTGACTTGTTAGGTCGTAGCACCCCGTTAGCTCGTTCCAGCAACCTCTTTCTTATCTCGTTAGGTCGTACACGACCTAAAAACATGTTAGGTCGTTCCGGCGACCTATCTCTTTGCTTTAGCTCGCCATTCTCAAACCCGTTAGGTCGTAGCTCTTTTCCTGGTGATTTGTTAGGTCGTTCCCACGACCTATGCCTTAGTTCGTTAGGTCATATGCGACCTAAAAACAAGTTAGGTTGTTTGCGACTTAAACTGTCTCCATGTTGCACTGCCAAGTTAGGTCGTTCGCGACCTATCACTTCCTTAGGTCGCAAACTCGAGATAACTTCTTCCCCTGGTTTCCAGTTAAGTCGTAGCTCCCCCTCTCATGTCTCCTTAGGTCGAGGACGACCTATAACTTCTTCGTTAAGTCGTATGCGACTTAAATCCTTAAGTCGTGTGCGACTTAGACCTTCACTTCTGTCCTGAGCTGCATCAATAGGCTTTGACAGTATCGGCGGTGTGGACAGATGTTGGACTAGTGCTTGGAAAGCGCCCTCGCACTCTGTGGTCCATTCAAAGTTTCGTTTCCCTTTTCGAATCAGATCGAAGAAGGGAATGCATTTGTCAGTGGACTTTGAAATGAACCTGCTCAATGCTGCTACCTTTCCATTGAGACTCTGGACTTGCTTTATAGTTTTGGGAGTTTCAAGATTTCTGATTGCCCAAATCTTTTTGGGATTGGCTTCGATTCCCCGGGCGTTAACGATGAACCCAAGGAACTTTCCGGATGCAACTCCAAAGTGACATTTCAGTGGGTTGAGCTTCATCTTGTACTCCCGAAGTATGTTGAACATAGTTTCCAGGTCTTTTACATGGTTGGTGGAGAGTCGTGACTTTACAAGCATGTCGTCTACATATACATCCATTGTCTTCCCGATTTGATTAGCGAACATCCGATTGACCAACCGTTGGTAAGTAGCCCCGGCGTTCTTGAGTCCGAACGACATAACCCTGTAACAGTAAAGTCCCAGATTGGTTACGAAGCTGGTATGTTCTTGATCGGGTAAATGCATCGATATCTGATTGTAGCCTGAATACGCGTCCATGAAGGATAAGAGTTCATGTCCAGCCGTCGAATCCACTAGCTGATCAATTCTAGGAAGCGGGAAACTGTCTTTGGGGCATGCTTTATTCAGATCGGAATAGTCAACACATGTTCTCCACTTCCCGTTTGGCTTTCGGACGAGCATGGGATTTGACACCCATTCAGGATATAGCGCATCTCGAATGAATCCATTCGCTTCAAGCTTTTCTACTTCCTTTTTAAGGGCGGCAGATCTCTCTGGATCCATACCGTGCCTTTTTTGTTTGACCGGGACATGCCGCTGGTCAATGTTCATAGTGTGGCTCGCGATGTCCGGCGAGATCCCACACATATCAGAATGTGTCCAGGCAAATACGTCAATATTTGCCCGCAGAAATTCAACCAATTCCTCTTGAGTTTGCTGGTTTAGCTGAGATCCAATCTTTATTATTTTTGAATCATCGTTATCGTCAATTGGGACATCAATCGTCAGTTCGGCCGGGGATGCTTGACTTTCTTTAGATTCTCCTTCGTCTTTAGTTTCTCTCGGGTCAAGGTCCTTGAGGAATTGGTTGGGGTGCCCGGGCCTGAGCCCGGGCGTTAATTGTCAATTATCGGCGAAACGGATGCAGAGAGTTTCCTCTACGCCCTTTCCCTTCTCCTTTCGCTGTGCCTCCCGCAGCTCAGCAACATAACAGGCTCTGGCAGTGGCCTGATCTCCTTGAACGATTCCTATTCCATGATCAGTGGGAAATTTTAAGGTCAAACACCATGGGGCAATGGCTATTTTGAATTCAGCGAGGGTCGGTCGGCCCAAGAAAGCATTGTAAGGGGAGTCTATGTCCAAGACGATGAACTGCAACATCCGTACTCTCCGACGTTCTCCAACTCCCAACTCTACTGGTAGTTCCACCATTCCAGTGGGTATTGTGGCACTTCCGTTGAAACCATGGACCCGAGATTGACAAGGCTTCAAGTTTGCGGCTTCCATCTTCATTTGATCATAAGCTCGCTTGAACAAAATATTCACAGAGCTTCCACTGTCAACTAAGATCCTTTTTATCCAAGCGGGACCTACTTGTGCTGAGATGACCAGTGGATCGATAGTGGGAGCTTTGATTTTATCTGCGTCTCTGCTCCTAAACACGATGTCATCCGTCATCGTTTTCTGTTTCTTGGCCGGAGCCCCCTCATCAAAACTACTGCAACACCCGAAGTCTGCATGCCTGATAGAACTGACATACGACTCCATTTCCTTCCAGCTTCGATCTGCTGGGTGAGGACCACCACTTATGGTATTGATGACCAACCTCCCGTCCGCACGAGCGGGTTCTTCCTGTCTTTCTTGGTTCGGTGCACGATTCTGATTTGATGGGCCCGCACCACCGGATTGCGGTGCCCGTACATACTGATCCAACTTCCGCTCACGTATTAGTTTTTCAATGAGGTCTTGTAAGTGACGATACTCATTGGTGTTGTGGCCATAACTCTCATGGAATCTACAGAACTTTCCTGTTTGGATTTGTCTTTCAGTTGGTGGTTTCGGGGCAGGCTTCTTATACCGCATGGTATTGCAGGTTTGCAAATACACATTTTCCAATGACGTGTTCAATGGAGTGTAATTATCATACATGGAAGCTTTACGCCGAGGTCCACGATCCTGATCGCGTTTTTTGTTCTGGTTTCTATTGTCCCTCTGCTGATTCTGTTTATTTTGGACGTTCAACTGAATTTTCCCAGAACTATCCCCGGACTGTTTAACAGTGACGTTACTCTGGATACCTTCGACGTTGTGCCCTGCATCATCCAGCTTCCTAGACTGTTTCACATCCTCCCTTCTCAGGAATTGGGCTACCTTGGAATAGAAACGGTCCAATGACGCAGGTGGTTTCCCAACTAACCAACTTCCGAACTCGGAATCAGCATTAATCCCCTTAGTCAGAGCCATCAGGATAGAGTTATCGTTGGGATTGCTTATTTCTGCACACGCAGCATGGAATCGCTCCAAGTAACGTCTAAGCGTTTCTCCGGGAGCTTGCGTAACACTAGACAGAGTGTTAACGTCCTTTGACCTCGCCACATGCAAACGGAATTGTTCGACAAACTTGGTGGCCATCTGGTCAAAGTTAGAGATGGATCGCGGTGGCAAACGAGTGAACCACATGGTAGCGATGCCCCTAGGGAAATGGGGAAACTATGGCACTTTACTGTGTCATCAGCTCTAGCAACATTCATCAGCCATTCGTATTTCAGGACGTGTTGATTGGGATCAGAACTCCCTTCGTAAACTAGCAAAGCTGGCATCCTGAAGTGCCGAGGTGGTTCAGCATATAAGACGTCATCGGTGAAAGGGGTATGACTTCGGGAGATTCCCAAGTCGTCATTAGAGAGACCCTGACTTTCACAGATCATTTGGTGGATCATCGCTGGTATATCTGGCGTTCGGACACTTGGAGCATGTTGTGCCAAGGTGTGGTCGGGTTCCACAACGCGAGTCTGGACCGGACGCGGTCGATGGTCCGTGCCTCGCCTCCTTGGTTCAACATCCTCAGGGACATAAGGTTCAGGAGTCTGCTCTCTTTGGCTATGTTGAGGATCAGCTTGGTTTTTAGCATCACCTCCCCGTCCGGCAGTGGTGGTAGTAGCAATGTTGCCGGTAACATGATAAGGAGCAGCTCCTCCCCGAGTTGAAGGTTCTGTACGGAGGCTAGCGGATGGTCCAGCTCTAGGTTGCCCAAGGTTCGAAGCAGGTTGGTGTCCCGTGGCCTGGGTGTAGCTTCCACCTAATTGTGGACGTGTGAATCTAGTTTGGCCATCGGAGGAGGCTGAACTTTCCGTGGAAGAGTGAGAACATTGGTCTCTTCTGGATCTTCTTCGCCTTTGGCGATTTAGCTGGTTAGTCAACTCCATGTTGGCGCGTAGTTGTTCCGCTAACTGCTGTCGACTTTGGGTCAACTCTTGAAGCAATGTCTGGAATTCTTGTCTAGTGATTGGACCTGATGGATCTGAAGGTCCTGCAGCATTTTGGTTGGATGGAGGTGATTGCACGGGATTTTGTCGGTCCCGTGCTCCTTGATCAGCAGCTGTAGAGGTGGTACGTGTGCTCACCATAATGAATTGGTGAAGTCCTTTCCTAGATCTGATTGCAAATCTGAATAGAATGGAAGGGCTTCAAAGTTCTAGATCTGGATCTTCTTCTTAGATTTATGCAATCCAATATAGATAGGAGATCCAAAGAGCAGGAGAAAAATTGGGTTGTTCTCAGTGAAAGCACCAAAGTGTTTGTACCAAAATTGGGCACAACACTCTTCGGAAGTCTTTGAAGAGATAAAGTGAAAAAATTAAATGAAAAAAGAGGAATTATCTAACAAAAACTCCAAATTTCAGAAATGAGAATAATTAAAGTGCAAGGAGACACAAGAATTTAGAGTGGTTCGGCGTATAGCCTACGTCCACTATGAAGTAGTTTGCTTTATTGATCTTTCTTTTGTGTTTACAAGTGAATTCAATGATTTACAGCAGTCAATTGTGATTTGCAGCAGTGAATTTCGTTTATCGCAGCAGCAATTGAGTTCAGATCTGGATCTGGCGGAGTCCGGGCGTTGGAGATCTCAAAGAAGAAGCAGAACCCCTTTTCTGTTGGCTTTGGGGGTCTATTTATAGATGTAGGAGGCTGATATTTCACTCAGATCTCGGGAGACCCTCTTTGGCACGTGACCAGGCCCGCACGCCCAAGCCCGTGAAGTTTTGGTCTGATCCGTGATCGATACGAACAGATTTCGACTCGATCAAGATTTCATCCAATGGAGTCGAAATTTGGCGTGGACATTCTTTAGCATGCGCGTAGTCTTCTGTGAAAATTTCATAGCATTTGGACTTGTAGATGGGGAGATATGATCGATACGAAATGGAGCTTTCGGTAGGTTGTTTCCTTCGACTCGCTTCCGTTTTGACTCGCTTCTGCTTCGACTCGGTGACGTGGCGCTTTCTGGATTGCTCTGCCTTTGACGCTGTTTTGAGCGAGTCAAAGCGCGCATTGATTGAGTGAGTTGAAGCGAGCCTTGATTGATCGAGTCGAAGCGTGCACTTTACATGGTTCCAAACTGGAGCGAGTCGAAGTTGGCATCTGAGGGATATGGAGCAAGTCGAAGGGAGCAAGTCGAAGGAGCGAGTCGAACGGTAATTGTTTTTCATCCAATTTTGTATCCTTCATAACTTGAGCATACAGACTTGGATTGACTTGAGATTTGGAACGTTGGCTCTCATGGCTTAGCTTGTCATGTCCTACCAATTTTGGCTCGATCCGGACTCAGAAAAAATTCATCGATATCCGTAGTGAGCCCGTGTATAACTGATTTCTGGGACGGGCCGTCACTGGTTACTAGTCAATCCCTTGGTGTCACGGTCTTTCCAAAAGGCGGGATAACATCCATCTTCTGTATTCGATCAATATTCAAAATCCACGTGCTTAATCGCACTAGCATAGCGCTCCATCTCATGCCAACTCTTATCTAAAAGGTGCGGTCCTCCGACTATTGTATTTATTACCAATCTTCCACTAGCTTGTGCAGGCTCCTCATCCCTGTGTGGTGCTTGTCCTCGATTAAGGTCGGATGTCCCTTGTCCGCCATCCTGTGGGGTTTTACGAACTAATGCAACTTCCTTTCTCTATTCAGATTTTCAATAATATCCTGGAGATGCCTGCATTCATTCGTGCTATGTCTATAGCGTTCGTGGAACCAATAATATTTTCCGGTTTGTTTCTGCTTCTCTATTGATTCTTTCAGAGGCAGATTTATGTACTGCATAGTGTTATCCCACCTTTTGGCAAGGCTGTGACACCAAGAAATTGACTGGGAATCAAAGACAGGTCATCCCGGAAAACGATATACACAGGTTCGCTATGGATGTTGGTAAATTTTGCCCGAGTCCGGATCGAGCTACAATTAACATGACACGGCAATCAAAGCTATGAAAGCCAACGTTACAAATTTCAAGTCAATCTGAGTTCATATGCTCAAGATATGATCGATGCAAGCCAAGAAGACCAACTCATTCGTATCCATCGATCCATCTCCTTCGCATCGGTTTCGTTTGAATCCATCCGGGGCAACGTTCTTCGTATCCATCCTCAATCGCATCCACCAACAGCGGCCACCTTCGTATCCATTGGAATTGGACTCATTCGCATCCATGGAACACCATTTCGTATCCATCATACCTATCCCGCTTCGTATCCCTCGCATCCGCTCTGTTTCGTATCCATCGCTTGAAGAGATTTCGTATCGCATCCACTTACACACAAGTTCGTACTAATTATTGCCCAGTTCGTATCGATCGGTCAATGATCGATGCGAAACATGCCACCAATATATGATACGAAACAACATTTAATGGGCATCGATACAAAACTGGCCTTCAATCGATACGAAGAATTTAAGTTTATATCCATACGAATTGGAATGGAGACTGTCGATACGAAGTGGTCACTATGCTATCGATACGAAGTGAGGTGCAGCCGAGCGATACGAACAAGGCCAAGCCGGGTCGATACGAATGAGGCGCATCCATAGGAAAGACTCAATCGCTCGGCATGAAAAGTGGATCGATCCAAAAGGTTAGCACCACGTTATCAGGCATCACGTGTCCAGAAGCGATGCGAACGATGCGAACCGAAGCGGTGCGAACTCAGCAACCTTCAACAAATCCAAACTTGCATCGATCATAACTCAAAATCTACAAGTCCAAATGCCACCAAATTTTCACAGGAGCATGCGTGCAACCTCAGGAATGTCCATGATCGATCTCGACTCGATTGGACTAAATCTTGATCGATACGAATTTCATTCGTATCGATCACGGATCGAGTTCAAACGGCCGGGGATCGATCACGTGGTCCCACCCACGTGAAAGAAGAGGTCTTCCGAGATCTGAGCGAGATATTTGCTGCCTACGCCTATAAATAGCAGCCTAGGACCTACTGAAAAAGGACTTTTGGCTCTTCTACGTCCAGACTCTGCCAAAATCACAATTGTACTCGAATTTTACTGTTGTAACTCATTGTAAGCAGCAAGCAAAATCAATAAAAGTCAGCCATTTCATAGTGGACGTAGGCCATACACCGAACCACTCTAAATTTGTGTGTTTCTGTGCGTTTTTCTTGTTTATTATTGGTGTGTTTTTTAGATCTTCCTCTTTTTTCCATTTATATTCTTCATTTTATCTCTTCAAACATATCCGAAGAGTGTTGTGCCCAATTTTGGTACAAACACTTTGGTGCTTTCACTGAGAAAACCCAGCTTTTCTCATACTCATTGGATCTACTGCCATTATTGGATTGTGAAAATCTAAGGAGAAGATCCAGATTTCAAGTACAGAAGTTCTTTCATCCTATTCAGATTTGTACCAAGTCTAGGAGAGAGCTTCGCTATCCACTATGGTTAACACTAGGACTACTTCAACAACTGCAGATCCAGAAGGACGGGACAGACAGAACCCAGTGCAACTTCCTCCTGCCGATCAGAATGCTGTCGGACCTTCAAATCCGCAAGGCCCTATCACCATGGAAGAATTCCAACTGTTAATTCAAGAGCTAACACAGAGTCGTCAACAGCTTACTCAGCAACTTCATGCCAACGCGGAATTAACCAATCAACTAAACCGTCAAAGATGAAGGAGATCCAGAAGGGATCAGGCTTCCTATTCATCAACTGAAAGTTCAGCCTCTTCTGACTTTAATCATAGATCCACACGCCCATGGCTAGACGAAAGTTACACACATGCTACTGGGCATCAGCACACCTTGAGTCTTGGGCAAACGAGAGTTGGCCCGTCAACTAGCCATCAGACTGGACCCTCCTCTCGAGGAGGTACTGCCCCATATCACATTATCGACAACCACACTACCACTGCTACTGAATTGGGAGTTGATGCTCGGAACCGAACGGATCCGACCCACCGCCAACGCAATCATAATCCTGAGCCTTATGTCCCTGAATACATAGAACCAAGGAGGTGAGACATGGACCATCGACCGTGACCAACCCCTCCTCGCATTGTGGAACCCGACCACACCATGGCTCAGCATGCCCAGAACGTCTAGATGCTAGATATCCCGACAATGATCCGTCAAATGATCCGCGAAAGTCAAGGCCTTACTAACGACGACTGGGGAATCTCCCGAAGTCACACCCCTTTCACTGATGATATACTCTATGCTGAACCACCTCGGCGATTCAGGATGCCAACTCTGCCCGTTTAGCTCTGATCCTAATCAGCATATCTTAAAGTACGAATGGTTAATGAACGACGCACGGGCTGATGATGCGGTCAAGTTTCGAAGTTTCCCAATTTCCCTAGGGGGCATAGCAACTATGTAGTTTACCCGTTTACCACCTCGGTCTATCTCATGTTTTGATCAGTTGGCCACAAAGTTTGTTGAACAGTTCTGCATGCATGTCACAAGGCCAAAAGATGTTAATACCTTGTCTAGTGTCACTCAAGCTCCCGGAGAGACACTTAGACGTTATTTGGAGAGGTTTCACGCTGCTTGCGCTGAGATAAGTAATCCCAATGATAACTCGATTCTGATGGCATTAACTAAGGGGATCGATCCCGATTATGAATTTGGCAACTGGCTAGCCGGAAAACCCCCCGTGTCATTGGACCGTTCCTATTCCAAAGCAGCCCAGTTCTTGAGAAGGGAGGATGCAAAAAAGTCTAGGAAAAAGGATGACGTAGGGCCCAGTGTGGAAGGAATCCAAAGCAATGTTGCTGTTAAAAAAACCGGAGAGAGTTCCGGAAAGGTGCAATTGAATATACAGAATCAACAGAAAGGCGATGGAAATCAAAAAAGGAAACGGGATCAGAATCGTGAGCCACGACGTAGGGCTCCTATGTTTGACAATTATACCCCTTTGAATACGTCGTTGGAGAATGTGTACTTGCAGACCTGCAATACTATCCAGTATAAGAAACCTGCTCTGAAGCAATCATCGGAAAAACATATTCAGACAGGAAAGTTTTGTAGGTTTCACGATAGCTATGGCCATAATACGAATGAGTGCCATCATTTACAGGACATTATTGAAAAGTTGATACAAGAGAGAAAATTGGAGCAGTTTGTGCGGGCGCCGCAGTCTGGAGGTGCGGGCCCATCAAATCAGAACCAGATACAAAATCAGGCGAGACCGGAGGATCCCGCTCATACCGGCGGGAGATTAGTGATTAATACTATTAGTGGTGGTCCACATCCAGCAGATCAGAGCTAGAGGGAAATGGAGTCGTATGCCAGCTCTATCAGGCATGCGGGCTTCGAATGTTGTAGTAATTTGGAAGATGGGGCTCCGGCCAAACAATAGAAAATAATGACTGACGACATCGTGTTTCGAGACTGGGATGCTGACAGAGTCGAAGCCCCAACCATTGATCCACTTGTCATTTCAGCTCAAATAGGTCTTGCTTGGATGAAGAGGACCCTGGTGGACAGTGGAAACAAGGTGAATATATTGTTTAAGCGAGCTTATGATCAATTGAAAATGGAGGCGAAAGATCTGAAGCCTTGTCTGTCCCGCATCCATGGCTTCAATGGAAGTGCGACTATACCCACTGGGATGGTGGAGCTACCAGTGGAATTGGGAATTGGAGAACGCCGGAGAGTCCGAATATTATAGTTTGTTGTATTGGACATAGACTCTCCATACAATGCCTTTTTGGGCCGACCGGCCCTAGCTGAGTTCAGGGCTGTTATCGCCCCTTGGTGCCTGACTTTAAAATTCCCCACCGACAACGAAGTCGGAGTTGTTCAGGGAGACCAGGCTGCTGGACGAGCCTGTTATGTTGCTGAACTGCGGGAGGCGCAGCGAAAAGAAAAAGGAAAGGGCATAGAGGAATTTCTCTGCGTCCGCTTTGTGGAAAATTGACAGCTAACTTCTGGGCCTAGGCCTGGGCACCCCAACCAATTCCCAAGGGATCTTGACCCAAGAGATACTGAAAGTGAAGACAAAAGCAAAGACAGTCAAGCTTCCCTGGCCGAGCTAACGATCGATGTTCCGATCGACAATAGTGACGATTCTAAAATGATAAAGATTGGATCTCAGCTAAGCCAACAGATGCAGGAGGAATTGGTTGAATTTCTCCGGGCAAACCTTGACGTGTTTGCCTGGACACACTCTGACATATGTGGGATCTCACCAGACATCGCGAGCCACACATTGAATATTGACCCGCGACACGTCTCGGTCAAGCAAAAAAGGCGTGGTATGGATCCAGAGAGATCTGCCGCCCTTAAGGAAGAGGTAGATAAACTCAAATCGAATGGGTTTATCCGAGATGCATTATATCCGGAATGGGTGTCAAATCTTGTACTTGTCTGAAAGCCAAACGGGAAATGGAGAATATGCGTTGACTACTCAGACTTGAATAAAGCTTGCCCCAAAGACAGTTTTCCACTTCCCCGAATCGATCAGCTCGTAGACTCAATGGCTGGACATGAACTCTTATCCTTCATGGATGCGTATTCTGGCTACAATCAGATACCCATGCACTTGCCCGATCAGGAGCATACCAGCTTCATTACCAATCTGGGACTTTACTGCTACAAGTTCATGCCATTTGGTCTCAAGAATGCTGGAGCAACCTACCAATGATTAGTTAATCGAATGTTCACCAACCAGATCGGAAAAACCATGGAGGTATATGTGGATGACATGCTTGTGAAGTCGCGATTCTTCACTGATCATATCAAAGACCTGGAATCGATGTTCAACATCCTCCAAGAGTACAGAATGAAACTCAACCCGTTGAAGTGTCACTTTGGGGTCGCTTTTGGAAAGTTCCTTGGATTTATCGTCAATGCTCGAGGAATTGAAGCCAATCCCAAAAAGATCTGGGCGATCAGAAATCTTGAAACTCCAAGGACTATAAAGCAAGTCCAGAGCCTCAATGGGAAAGTAGCAGCACTGAGCAGGTTCATTTCAAAAGCCACTAACAAATGCATTCCCTTCTTCGACCTGATCAGAAAAGGGAAACAAAACTTTGAATGGACTACAGAATGTGAGGGTGCATTCCAAGCACTAATTCAACACCTCTCCACACCACTTATTCTATCGAAGCCCATTGATCATGAGAGATTATACATCTACTTGGCGGTGTCAGAAAACGCAATCAGTGCTGCCCTAATTCGGGAGGAACACCGGATACAACGGCCAGTTTATTACATTAGCAAACGACTGACCGGAGCAGAGAGAAATTATCCGAAGCTGGAAAAGCTGGCTTATTGTCTTGTCATTGCTTCAAGGAAGCTCCGCCCGTATTTCCAGGCTCATCCTATCACCGTTTACACCGACCAATCGTTACGACAGGTCCTTACGCGGCCTGAGACGTCTGGTAGGTTACTCAAGTGGAATATCGAGCTGAGTCAGTTCGACATCACTTACATACCAAGGCGAGCCATCCTCGGACAAGTCCTAGCAGATTTCATCGCTGAATTCACTATCCCGGAGGACTTGCTCGAAACCAATAAACCTTCTGAATATGTTTGGAAGCTACATACTAATGGTGCATCAAATGACCGCTGCTCATGCGCCGGAGTTGTGCCTGAAACTCCTGAAGGCCGATCAATATGCTATGCCATAAAATTCAATTTTCGTGCGACTAACGACGAAGCCGAATATGAAGCCCTGCTAGCCGGATTGAGACTTGTCAGAGATTTAAGAATTATTGCTGTGGAGATTTACTGTGATTCACAATTAGTCGTGTGTCAAGTTCGAGGAGAGTACCAGGCCAAAGACCAAAGACTGGCTGATTTTCTTGCTCGGGTTCAGGAAATATTGGATCAGTTCGATTATTATGCCATCCATTGCATACCCCGAGAGTGCAATCAGAAGGCCGATTCCTTAGCAAAGTTGGCCAGTACCGGTGAGGCATAGAAAATGGGACTCGTTCCCGTGGAGACATTATCTTCCCTGAGCATCGATCAGATGGAAACTGACTGGGTGTTTGAAGTTATTTTTGATAAGGAGTCATGGATGACTCCGTTCAGAAATTATCTTGAGTATGGAACCCTACCGGAGTGCAGGAGTGAAAAAAGACAAGTTCTCCGAAAGGCTTTGCGTTTCACTATTCAGAATGGAGTCATGTATCGAAGAGGATACTCTATTCCTTTACTCCGATGTATCGCTCACGATGAAATCAAACGAGTATTACATGATGTACATGAAGGAGAGTGCGGTGATCACACTGGGGGGCAAGCTCTTGCCAAGAAAGTGCTCCGATATGGATATTATTGGTCGACTGTAAATTGTGATGCATCGGATTACACCAGAAAATGTGACAAATGTCAAAAACACGCTTGGATTCCAAGAGCCCCACCTACCGAAATAACTCAGATGGTCAGTCCATGGCTGTTTGCAGTATGGGGGATTGACAATATTGGTTCTCTACCTCTGGCCAAAGGTGGTGCGAAGTACGCCATCGTTGCAGTTGATTACTTTACCAAATGGGCGGAAGCTGAGCCCCTTGCTACTATCACAATGAAGAAAGTGATCAACTTTGTTGTACGCAACATTATCTGTCGATTTGGTCTCCCACATACCATCATTACCGACAACGGAGCCCAATTCGACAGTATTGAATTTAAGAATTTCTGTCAACGTTTCCACATCTAGAAGAAATTCTCTACAATTGCACACCCTCAAGCAAATGGACAAGTTGAAGTTGTTGATAAAGTTATAAAGTCCATTCTGAAGAAACAACTGGAAAAGGCTGGGGGAAAATGGGTCGACGAACTTCCTATGGCTCTATGGGCCTATCGAACAACCCACAAGTCCGCGACTGGCCACACTCCATTTTCTCTTTCCTACGGTTCAGAAGCCGTTATCCCAGTCGAGATGGAAGTACCTTCTCACCGTGTGACATATTATGATCCAAAGACAAATGCTATATTACTCGCCGAATCTCTGGATTAATTGGATGAGAAGCGAGAAGAGGCTGATTTGAGGGCGGCCGCATACCGAAGTCGAGTTGTCCGATTGTACAATGCCAAGTTCCGACCCCGAATCTTTGAACTCGGCTATCTCGTCCTTAAGAGAATTTACCCGATTCCTTCACATATGAAACCAACGTGGGAAGGGCCGTATGTCATTGAACGAAGACTTAGAGACGGCACATTTAAATTATCGACCGTTGACGGTCTTACTCTACCGAGAGTCTGGAACAGCGAGAGTCTTTGTCGCTACTACACATAACAGGCTCTATTTATTCATTCGGTCTGCTTTTCATTTGCAATTTGTTTATGCATTTTGAAATTTGAATTTGTAATAAGGCAACTGACTTTGCCGTATTTTCTTATTTCAGCAATAAAATGCAATCTCTTCGAGCCAGAGCTGTGATTTTTTGAAATGCATCATACGACCATCACTATGCACAGAGAGCTAAGTTCCACCATACGGTGGGATTTATTCAAATAGGGAGTGACTGTGATATGGCCGATCACTCGCTAAGTGAAACCCGAGCTCGGGGACAAGTCATCACACTGAAGCCAAAAAAGGATTGATACATGACAATCCTCTAACTAACTCCAGATTCCCAGAGTGTGAACTGGAGTATAAACTCATTAATACGGGCTCGAAGAGGGTGGATTCGTCCACCTAACGACTTCGCTCGTATTTAAACCAAGTTCGAGGAGGATGGACCCGTCCATCTAACGACCTCGCTTGTTAACTCAGGGTGGATGTGATCCGACCATCCACGATTCTGGTATATCCGTCGTTCCCAGAGTGCGAACGAAATTCTGAAATACAGAACAGGTGTGATTGACCGTTTGTCAACTAACTCCGAATTCCCAGAGTGTGAATTGGAGTATAAACATCAACTAACACTAAGTCCCCAGAGCGTGGACTGGAGTATAAACAACGACTAACTCTAAATCCCCGGAGTGCGGATTAGAATTTAGACGCAAATCGGGTGTGAATTGACCACCCGTAGAACAACTCCAAGCCCCCGGAGTGCGGGCCGGAGTATAAATGCAAAGTGGGTGTGACTGACCACCCACGAATCAATCTAAGTCCCGGAGTGCGGACGAAGTCCTAAATATCAAACGGGCGTGGTTGACCACCTGTAAAATAACTAAAGTCCCCGGAGCATGAACATATCTCAAAACCATAAGCAGGCGCGACCGACCATCGACTTACAAGTGCAATCCCTAGAGTGTGGATGCAACCATCAACGGATGAGTAGGTGTGATTCGACCACCCGAACTCGTCTCGTTTTAGCCTCGATTCAACAGAGTTGAGCTTAGTATATTAAAGGCAAAAGATGATGGCCTACCGATCTTTTCAATTTGTCCCCGAAACTGGGGGCAGAACTTAAGCATCAGTTACCGATTGAGACGGTGCAATGTCGGAATTCGACTTAACGTTCGATCATGGCCCGAAGCCATGGCTCCAGAACTTAGCAACTGA
This sequence comes from Allium fistulosum, assembly GCA_030737815.1. Lineage (NCBI taxonomy): Eukaryota > Viridiplantae > Streptophyta > Magnoliopsida > Asparagales > Amaryllidaceae > Allium > Allium fistulosum. The sequence continues at coordinate 149,558,739 of CM060908.1, forward strand.
ACCCGGGTACGATTCAAAGACTAAAACTCCACAAATACATTGAATGGAAGTACTAACACTGAAACACTTAAGCGAAACAAACACAAACTGTGCTAAAGACAAAATGGAATTCTATTTCAACTATTCTTTGGAAGAGAAGGATAAGTACAAAATTATTCCTAAAAAAATCCTACTAGTAGGGGTTGAACCCGCATTTATACACGGTCCACAAAAAGCAAAAGTAGATTCCTATCTATCTACCAAAAATGAGTCGAGAAGACGTCTATTCTCCCTTTTTACTCGGCTTCTTCCTCGGTGTCGACCCGCTAGAACTGCCACTTGGCTGCCTCTCTGAGCCCTTGCCTTTTGGCGGTCAATCTCCGGTCGGAGGCATTATGTTAACTTCCTCCTTCGAACTCACATGGATTGGAATGCTTCCTGAAGGCGGAGTCGGAGGGATAGGATCAATGTTAGAAGGCGGAGGGGGCACACTTGTGTCAACAACCGTGCCACAAGGAGAAATCATTCATAAAGGAGCTGTACCAGGGCCCGCCATCTCACCTCCAATGCTGCTAGCCTACGCAGCTACTTCCATCTCAGCATTAATTTTGGCTAGTATCTCCTCTTCATGAATTGTTTGGGCATCGCCGGGAATACTAGCAGTTGGGTTCGAAGAGCTGGTCGCTGGTGCGCCTTCACCCATGACAAATGGCAGATCAACAAAAGGATCACTGTGATGACCGAGAAGTTCCTCCATCATCTGTTCATCAAAAGTAAGCGTGCTCCCCTATGCACTGTCGGTTGGTGTAGTAGCCGTTGTAGGGGTCGCTTTTGTAATAAAGGCCTCCTACGCGTGGTGCGACTCTTGGGTTACAGGGGGCATGGTCGATGTAGCTCCTATTACTGAATAGAGACAAAGAAAAAGAGTCAGCGATTACTTCAATCAATGTTTCTAGCTTTGAATGAACGCAAGAAATGTTCAGAATACCTTCCTCAGATTGGCTCGCGGGTGGCGGAGCAGCTTCAGAAACATGCTCGTGAGCTGGAGACAACTACGGTTGATCGGGATTATACGCAGGAACAGGCTGAGGATCAACCGTAGGAGTAGACTCAGGCAGGGTTGGCACGGGAGTTTCAGAACCTGTATCATGGCGCTCAATGCCAGAACCTTCTCCAGCTACCGAATGCTGAGTGGCGAGTTTCTCCTTTTCATATGTGATTGTGATGTCGTGGAGAACTTTTCTCTCATCTTGACTTAGCACCCGGTTCTCTAGTTCAAATTCATCAACTGATTCAGCTTGGTGTTCTGCCTTTTCATCTTCCACCAAGTAGCCCCAAGCATTATACAAGTGTGATGGATAGTTATCGAGCCAGGTTAGGTTTCGGTGCTTCAAAACTTTAGCGTTGTATGTGATAAGAAGATCTTTGATGTCAGTCTCTAACCTGGCCTCCGCCGCTTTTACTTCATTCTCAACTCTAGCGTCGGCTTCCTGAATTTTGAGCATTGTCGTGTCCCTTTCATCCCTAAGCACCACGGCCTGTTCACACGCTTCCTGTGCTGCTTTGTTTGCATTGTCTTTCTCTTTGACGATTTCAGTGAATTTGGCCTTAAGCTCCTCAAGCTCCTTCAGCGCAGCATCCCTTTCGGCCATAACAGTGGTGTTTCGATGGCCCATCTCCTCATCTAAGGCAAAATGCGTCTGTCGCATCCTTTTCATAGACTGATTTGCCTCATCGGCCTTTTTGTTGGCCCCTATTTTCGATTTCCTGGAAGATTCAGCCTCATTGTTGAGCACTTGTATTATGCAGTCCTTTTGAGTGAGATCAGCTTCTAATTTTTCATTACTTTTGCCCGCTCAAAGGCCCCCGCTGATGCTTTATCCGCAGTCTTCATCCACTCCCTATATTGGTTGTAAACATCATGGATGTAATCATGCATAGTTTGTTCTGCCTCAACTGGAATTCTCTTCAAATGCGGAGGGAAGATGAAGCCGTCGAAACAAATGTTTGGAAAGTTTTTTTCAACTGGGCGATCCTGATCGCTCCTTCCCCAATAGGCTCGGTGACAGCTTGCTCAGTGATAATGGGAGTTTCAGCCTCGGTCCTACGGTGCTGTGAATCGGACCTTGGAACTTGAGAAAATGGTTTTTGGCGTGGAGGCTCCAAGGGTTGTTTACCATGACCGGAGGGTTGTGTTGGAGCTCGGGGAGGTGGAGAGTGTGATCAGGATCGATGTCTATATTCTCTATCTCTATCCCTCTCCCTTTCATAACGCTCCTGGCTAGAATAACCGCGATCGCAGTCTCTATCGGCTTCCCTCCTGCGGGACTCATAATATGAACTGGATGACTGGCGTGCCGAGCAAAGGCTTCCTAGCATAGATTCTCGCCTAGTCATCGTATCTGTAAAATAAAAAGGAAGCCAAGTTGATAATCTCCAGAAATAAACAACTTATGATTGAAAATAGTGTAGTGCCGTGAAGTGTATATATGCATGTGCTAAACCCCCCGACCAACCGGTTGTGTCGGCCATACTCATAGGAAGTGACTCGCTTAAATCTAAAGCGATGTGAAGCCCTTCCAATCCGGTGTCTTGTTGGAGCGACACATAGTCCGGAATTGGAATGTCAGCGAGTCCCTCGAAAGGATTTTCCATTTGTGAGGGAGGAGACTCTGAAATAATAACACTGGTGGCTGGCAGAGACATGACCACGGATTTCCATCTTGAAGACTTATGAAGTTTGTGAGGAACTGCCTTGCCTTTCCTCCTTCCCTCTAAATCCCGAGAACTGTCAAGGGGCCCAGCTACGGACTTGTCTTCGGTGGCTATATCTCCTTCATCGCCCTCCTCAACAATAACAATCACGGGCGCTTTACGCTTCATCTGTCTCACTGGGGATGTCCTAAGCGATCCCTCAAGCCTTATGCTCTGGTTTGATCAATTAGCCCAACAATCCTCAAATTTTTATCTGTCAGCACCGAGTCGATCTCTCTCATTTCACCAGGCATCTCTTGTAGGATCCGCACTATTTCTTTAAATTGGGCGCCTTCAGGTCGTTGAATTGCAGCTGTAGAAAAAAGGAAATATTAGATTCAATGTCGATTACAACTATCTCGTAAGCCACTAGAGAAATTGCAACACTTACGTTCGACTAACCACCGTCTGGCAAACCCCGGGGGCACCAAACGTAGAACCACTCCGTCTTGAAGTAGCTAAGCCTGGTCCAGGATCCTGTAACGACCCGCTATTTTGGACTATTTGCAACCGCGCATGTCGGACTTGAATAATTCAAAACAATAGATTGTTAATTTAAATTGGCAAAACACAGCATATACAGTAAATAAAATAATCACAGATCACAGAGTAATATAACAATAATGCAGCGGAAACAAAAGAATAGTAGTTCATGAAGCTACTATATATATATATATATAACAGAGTTAAACAAGATACAACAGAAGTCTCGAATACAATAGTCAAATACAAGATCAGAATACATCACTGGAATCAACTGAATATCTGAAAGCTGGATAGATAGCTGGATCTCCAAGCGAAGCTCCAACTCCAAAGGTGAGTCTCGAATACTGGTACACTCAGTCTGACCCGAGCGTAAAGAAAATTAAAAACACTCGAGTCAGGATTAACATTCTTAAATCAATAAATCCAACTCAAGTGAAATAGCAACTGAAATACAAGTAACTCAAAGGATGTTTGGAATAACCATCCTTTAAGGATCCGTCAAACTATCTACTATGTAGTAGTGTACCAAAATAGTAGATAATGCCTATCAGTAATATAAAGTATCAAAATAGTGCTAAGGCGTTACCATTATCCCCCTTAACACATTTTATATAAGCGTCATAGACTATACAGCACTGTAAACTCCACCGTAAACTAGTGGGATATCAGGGAGTACTCCATAGGTATAACACAAAACAAATCGTAGTGGTCGCGTATATAGGGATACAAGTATGACAAGGCACATGAGGCAATACCCAAGGTAGTGAAACTACCGTTTGCCTGATCCGGACTGGTGAGAACGCATCACCCCAACGATCGCAACACCACGAAAACAACACTCCCAAAATTTCGAGGGTGCACCAATCAATAACAAGTAATGAGTAGTTTACGAAGAAGTGTGTTCGCTCGAGGTAGCTAACCCCATTTGGCCCGGCACGGCTCCTGTTTTAGTCATTTCCAATTTGACACAAGTGTCAAGGCTATCCATTATCGTTCTCTTTCTTCAATCATCAACGTACATCATTCCAACCACTTCATTCTGGATCACACTCCGCGTATAGTTATTAAAGTGGTTTTCGGTTTAGACAGTGAGTATGTCCCTAACCGATTCCGGTTTCTTTAATAACTTTCGTAATTATTACACCGATTGATCATTTAATAAATTTCAAAACCAAATAAATTTCAATTCACTTCCATTTCAAACCAAATACGGTATCATTTCCATTTCAAATATATCCATCTCAAATATATCCATTTACAAAATTTTAGTACTTCAAAGTTATAACACTTTCTAAATCAAACACCTTGGAAATCATAATACTTTGGAAATCAAAATCTAGAAATCATAATGCTTTGGAATCATAGCACTTCCCACTTAACTGTTTAAATATAAATAATAGGATATATAATGAAATAGTTTATAATTTAAAATAGTTTATATAAAAATAGTTATACCTTAAAAAAGTTGATATTAAAAATAGTTATAATTTAAATAGTTTATATAAAGAATTATAGGTTAAAATAATTTATATTAAATAGTTAGTATATTAAAATAGTTTAACATAAAATGATTTATATTAAAATAGTTTATATCAAAATAATTTATATTAAAAATATATAAATAGTTTAAATAATTTTTTTCTAAAAATACTTTATAGAATAACATAATTTCCTCAAATCTCACAAATTGGTTCCAAATTAACTCGAATTCCAAAATTAACATTTGATCACATCTCAATTTCAATTCAAATCAGTTTCTCAATAAACCATTTCAAATTATATAAATTTCAAATACCGATTTGAATAATAAAATATACCATTTTACTTACAATATTTTAAAACTTTAAATATTCCACATTTCAAAACTAAATTGAAAATTTCATATATATATCAAATTTCACTTTAATATTATTTAGCTTTGAAATATTCACTTAAGAAATACAACATCATTTAAATACAACCTGAATTTCAAATCACTGAATATTTTCTTAAATTTATTTAAACTTGAAATATTCCTTAAATCTCCAATTCAATCAGTTTCAAATCGATTTAATTAAAGACAATTCTTAATTAAATATATTTCTAAATAAATTTTAAATCCACTTTAATTTAAAACTTATTTATAAAATAATTTCAATATCACATAAAACCATATATATATCTTTCCGAAACCATAGAAATTGTTTCAAAATATTTATATAAATAGATCACGGTGTCTGTATATAATTTTCTATTCTATGGTCAAGTGATACGGATATTTATCATTTCAATCCGCAATTTGAAATATAAATGCGGGTAGATATCATTTCAACCGGCAATCCCAAATTCAATTCAAATGAAAATCGCTAGGGTTTATCATTTCAACCCATAACGATTTTCTCCTATTCTAAAGTCCGTTCTGGTATGTATCATTTCAACCCATAGTGATTCTATACTAACATGGAACTTGCAGAGTGATAACAGATATGATAATAATATAACATGCATATATCATCAATATAAATAACAGATAATGGTGTCAGATGTCACAGGTGAACTGATACAGGTAATAACATATATATAACAGTGTAAATGACTTACAGCAGCATATTTCAATTGTCGTTTCAATTGAAATCAAATTTAATAAATAAAAGAACATTAATCGTGAGTGATTGCTCACCTTCCGAGGTTATAGAATTTGATTACGAAGTACATTACGAATTCCAAGCGCGAATTCCAAAGCAAAGTGAGATTGTCACGAATTTGATGAATAGAGCCGATAAAAAGAAATGGATGAAATCAAATCGGAACTGGATCGATGACGATAAATAGTATAAGTGAATTTATATATATAACTACGTATATACCAAATCATTAATTATTATTAAAAAAAATCAATATAAACAATTTTATTATATTATATATATAACTTAAACAGTAATTAAGAAATTTAAATCTATGTATACATACCATATAGCTTACTCAACTTATAAAATTCGACATACCTAGTTCACAGCTTATAAATCACCATATATATATAATACTAGATTTTTGAATCAATACATTTAAGACTTAACAGTTTTATATAACAAATATATATAAAAACTTATTATAAAACTGCCAATCTTCTCATATGAACCATATGTGTAAGTATTAATATGACTTTTACACTATACAACTTGCGTTCACATATATAACAGCAGCTGAGATATAAATTTATAAATTAAACTTGACCGATCAAGTAAACTTATATAAGCTTTATATAAATCAGATATGAACACTTAAAATATGACAGCTTATCAATAACAAATCTTATGTATATACTTTATAAATGTACAGCAGAGTATAGTCTATTGAATTGGTTTGTAGTTTATACGCTTAAACTTTATACTATATATACAGATCTTATACATCTATCCTATGTGAATGCAGACAGTACAAAAATGTATGCAGATAGACAAAAATTTGATGACCGTATACCATTTTGAAAACACATCAATGTGGGTGCATATATTAATCATTTCATCAAAAATACAGATTAAAATTTAAGATGAACTCTTATTCTATTGAAGATAAGACTTACGCATTCCTATGTATACCAAACAAATAACATATATTATAGACAAAAACCCATGCGCGCATATCAAATATTTAGCTTACATTAAATAGCTTACATACTGTAAATGCATTTTCAAAACAAAAACCCATGCGTGCATAGATATGTGGGAACATGAATATGTACACAGTAATAAAATATGTGGCTTTCATCTATACAACTTTATAAACGCATATATATTATAGACAAAGCCTGTTACTCTTTATATAAACTTGTCCTAAAACTAATAGTTTACTGTAACTATTTTATATATACTGCAAACTATTATAAACTATAGCCAAATAGTACCCATATATAAACCTATGTATATACTCTAACATATAAATATAACTTAACATATATTATATCCAAAACTGTAACTTAGATGCATACCTATGAATAAATGATGTGGATGAGAGGACTAGGTTGGGTTCGGGGCGGTGGAAGATCGTGGCACGGCCTTGGTGAGATCGGCGGGTCTGGGAAGGATGAAGGTTGAAAGGCGGAGGGAGAAGCCGGAGCTCGAAGGCGGTATGCTTCGGTCAGGGATAGCCACCTGCGTCGGTGAAGCCGTAGGAGAGAGATATGACAAATGAAAAGAAGGTGTCGATTGATAAGAAGAAGAATGGGTATGAAGGTTCAAGTGACGGAGATGAGGTCGAGTAGAGGAGATGAGCGTTTTTCCAAGAGAAGTTGCCAAACAAGATCTCAGATATAAACTTATAAAAAAAATATAAAAAATATTTCAATGAATTAAAGGCAAGTGGCCGAGAATTTGAAAGGAACTTCATAGCTAAAATTTGACGTTGGAAACATAGCAGGTCAACCATTGGTTTGTGGGAAATTAAAGAATTTTAATAGCTGAAATATTGATATCCCACTCGTCATATAATAAAAGTTGGTGACAGATTGGAATCATTTAAAGCAATTAATATTTGCATTAATATTTGCGTGCACAGCACGTTTCAATATCTGAAATCGGAGGAAAGTTAACGGTCACTGTTAAAGGTGCCGTTACAACGAATGGTTCATTGTTTCTGTTGCGTACCGGACCTCAAAATACAGAAATGTACACACTGCTGAGTTCAGCATGATGAGACGATCAAACGGTATACAAATATCAGTGGTACGATTGAATTTTAAAAATTCGAATTTCCTACCAACAGAAAATGCAGCAAAAACGCAGAAAAATAAGATCGACGGAGCTAAAGAATTCCGAATTTGGAAAAACGAAAAATGGCACTTTGCTCAGAAGATGATTTAGAATTTTTCTATGTAAAAATTTTTAGGTTTCGAAAACATTTTAATTTCATCAATTCCTAACTGATTAAATTGAAATAAAATTAAACACGAAAATAAACTTTCATATTTTCAGATGAAAATTTACCAGTTGCTATGTTTAACTAGACGCATTTCAAATATCAAATTTTTATTTCAAAATTTTATTTTTAAAATTCCACAAATTTCCAATTAATAACGTTATTAAAACCAGTTAAATTTATGGGTCGTTACACTCTCCCCCACTCAAAACTTTTCATCCTCGAAAAGGAAAGAGGTAGGAGAATAGAAACAATCCATAGAAAATAGAATTGAATTACAAAATAAAACAATTAATTTAAACCATATAAATTTCAATTTAAATTAATTTATATTCAACAATTGACTTTAAACTCAAGGAATTTCATTAACTTGGTTTATTTTCAATTTATCATCGTTTGTTACAAAATTTATTCCAAACAACAATTTATTTAATTAATCCATTTATTATTCAACTAACTTAGTATTCTATTTTTTTTTATTAATCGTTTTATAATTAAACTTTAAGTGTATAACATTTTTATACGCACTCGAATTTTATTTATAAAATCATTTTAGATTGTATATTACCCAATTACACTTTTAACTTCTGAATAATTTAGGTAAGTTATATTAGAATGAAATTTAGTATTATAAAATTTTCTAATTCAATTATCTCAAGCTTACATATTTATTCAAAATTTTGGTTCATTTATAGTTGAAATCATCTTTTACCCAAATTTTAAGAATTAAATTTTCGATTAACTTCAAACAATTTAGAGGTAATTATATACATACAATCAAATCCATAATTAGATACTAATATATATATTATAAATCAAATCATACTTTAGAAATTTAAATCAATTTGATTTCCGAAACAAAAGTGTAGCAAAGCTACAGAATGGTCTCTCCACTTCAAAACTCAAAAATGAATGTCGATGATGCGGCCGTCATCACCGAAATTATTTTCCAGCGACAAAGAGAAGAGCACTTGATTAAACATATAAAATTTCTATGAAATGATTTCTATTCGAAAATACTTTAGATAATACATTTTAAAACCTTTAAAACCAAGGTTTGAAATTTTTCGGAAATTAATTCTCAAATTCTAATTTAAATTCATTTAAATTCCTAATCAAAATTTAAACCATGTTCTATATTTCAATTATTTATATATATGAGACAAAAGCCAATGGTTTACAAAACAATAAATGCTAATCAAATATTATCATTTCAACAATCTATTTATTAACAGTTTAGTTACAGAAAATCCATACTTATATATATAATATAGTCATACAAACTTTATTAAATTTTCCCATTTGAAAACATATTGTGTCGGTTTTCTCTGTTCAAGTGTTTTGGAAATCCTATCGATAGCGTTGATCAGACGAATCGATCGAAAACCCAAATCAACATCAACAACTCAAACAACACAATATATAAAACATTTTGAATATAAATTTACAAATACACTTCCTCGCTCGACGATACAAGAATGGATTTCAAAGCAAGAATAGAGATTCAAATTTGATGGACTCAAATCAAAGAGAATTTTGATATGAAGATAGGTTCGAAACAAAGATAAGATGATTAAATAACAAAATATGGAGATGGTTAAGTTTATATAAATCGCGGGCAACCTTAACTGGGTCGACGGTGACTTCAAGAATAAGATCGATGCAAAATTTCGAGGCAAATCTACATTCGATCTCGAGAAATGGAATTCAGACATAGTAGGAGATAGATAGCATCGCAAACCGAGGATATAGAAATCTCCGGTAAATCAATGCCTATTGTAAAAGAGTTTCACCCCTTTACAAATCATTCGAAGTTTGGCGAGACTGCCGATTCATTATAAAGATTATTCGAAGTGGAGTTATGGGATACTCCAGAATTCAGAAGAATACGAATAGTGAAGGACAAGAATGAATTTCGAAACCGAGGGAACGTTCCAAAATTCAAAGGAATCGAGTCAAAAAGGACGAGGTTCAAACTTGGATGAAAGTGATTCTGTAAATACATTTACCATATATACTAAGTTTTGCCTAGAGCTACCAAAGCTCTGATACCAACTGTAACGACCCGCTATTTTGGACTATTCGCATCCGCGCATGTCAGACTTGAATAATTCAAAACAATAGATTGTTAATTTAAATTGGCAAAACTCATCATATACAGTAAATAAAATAATCACAGATCACAGACACAGAGTAATATAACAATAATGTAGCGGAAACAAAAGAATAGTAGTTCATGAAGCTACTATATATATATATATAACAGAGTTAAACAAGATACAACAGAAGTTTCGAATACAATAGTCAAATACAAGATCAGAATACATCACTGGAATCAACTGAATATCTGAAAGCTGGATCTCCAAGCGAAGCTCCAACTCCAAAGGTGAGTCTCGAATACTGGTACACTCAGTCTGACTTGAGCGTAAAGAAAATACAAAACACTCGAGTCAGGATTAACATTCTTATATCAATAAATCCAACTCAAGTGAAATAGCAACTGAAATACAAGTAACTCAAAGGATGTTTGGAATAACCATTCTTTAAGGATCCGTCAAACTATCTACTATGTAGTAGTGTACCAAAATAGTAGATAATGCCTATCAGTAATATAAAGTATCAAAATAGTGCTAAGGCGTTACCAATATCCCCCTTAACACATTTTATATAAGCGTCATAGACTATACAGCACTGTAAACTCCACCGTAAACTAGTGGGATATCAGGGAGTACTCCATAGGTATAACACAAAACAAATCGTAGTGGTCGCGTATATAGGGATACAAGTATGACAAGGCACATGAGGCAATACCCAAGGTAGTGAAACTACCGTTTGCCTGATCCGGACTGGTGAGAACGCATCGCCGCAACGATCGCAACACCACGAAAACAACACTCCCAAAATTTCGAGGGTGCACCAATCAATAACAAGTAATGAGTAGTTTACGAAGAAGTGTGTTCGCTCGAGGTAGCTAACCCCATTTGGCCCGGCACGGCTCCTGTTTTAGTCATTTCCAATTTAACACAAGTGTCAAGGCTATCCATTATCGTTCTCTTTCTTCAATCATCAACGTACATCATTCCAACCACTTCATTCTGGATCACACTCCGCGTATAGTTATTAAAGTGGTTTTCGGTTTAGATAGTGAGTATGTCCCTAACCGATTCCGGTTTCTTTAATAACTTTCGTAATTATTACACCGATTGATCATTTAATAAATTTCAAAACCAAATCAATTTCAATTCACTTCCATTTCAAACCAAATACGGTATCATTTCCATTTCAAATATATCCATCTCAAATATATCCATTTACAAAATCTTAGTACTTCAAAGTTATAACACTTTCTAAATCAAACACCTTGGAAATCATAATACTTTGGAAATCAAAATCTAGAAATCATAATGCTTTGGAATCATAGCACTTCCCACTTAACTGTTTAAATATAAATAATAGAATATATAATGAAATAGTTTATAATTTAAAATAGTTTATATAAAATAGTTATACCTTAAAAAAGTTGATATTAAAAATAGTTATAATTTAAATAGTTTATATAAAGAATTATAGGTTAAAATACTTTATATTAAATAGTTAGTATATTAAAATAGTTTAACATAAAATGATTTATATTAAAATAGTTTATATCAAAATAATTTATATTAAAAATATATAAATAGTTTAAATAATTTTTTTCTAAAAATACTTTATAGAATAACATAATTTCCTCAAATCTCACAAATTGGTTCCAAATCAACTCGAATTCCAAAATTAACATTTGATCAGATCTCAATTTCTCAATTTCAATTCAAATTAGTTTCTCAATAAACCATTTCAAATTATATAAATTTCAAATACCGATTTGAATAATAAAATATACCATTTTACTTACAATATTTTAAAACTTTAAATATTCCACATTTCAAAACTAAATTGAAAATTTCATATATATATATATATCAAATTTCACTTTAATATTATTTAGCTTTGAAATATTCACTTAAGAAATACAACATCATTTAAATACAACCTGAATTTCAAATCACTGAATATTTTCTTAAATTTATTTAAACTTGAAATATTCCTTAAATCTCCAATTCAATCAGTTTCAAATCGGTTTAATTAAAGACAATTCTTAATTAAATATATTTCTAAATAAATTTTAAATCCACTTTAATTTAAAACTTATTTATAAAATAATTTCAATATCACATAAAACCATATATATATCTTTCTGAAACCAAAGAAATTATTTCAAAATATTTATATATATAGATCCCGGTGTCTGTATATAATTTTCTATCCTATGGTCAAGTGATACGGATATTTATCATTTCAATCCGCAATTTGAAATATAAATGCGGGTAGATATCATTTCAACCTGCAATCCCAAATTCAATTCAAATGAAAATCGTTTGGGTTTATCATTTCAACCCATAACGATTTTCTCCTATTCTAAAGTCCGTTCGGGTATGTATCATTTCAACCCATAGTGATTCTATACTAACATGGAACTTGCAGAGTGATAACAGATATGATAATAATATAACATGCATATATCATCAATATAAATAACAGATAATGGTGTCAGATGTCACAGGTGAACTGATACAGGTAATAACATATATATAACAATGTAAATGACTAACAGCAGCATATTTCAATTGTCGTTTCAATTGAAATCAAATTTAATAAATAAAAGAACATTAATCGTGAGTGATTGCTCACCTTCCAAGGTTAGAGAATTTGATTACGAAGTACATTACGAATTCCAAGCGCGAATTCCAAAGCAAAGTGAGATTGTCACGAATTTGATGAATAGAGCTGATAAAAAGAAATGGATGAAATCAAATCGGAACTGGATCGATGACGATAAATAGTATAAGTGAATTTATATATATAACTACGTATATACCAAATCATTCATTATTATAAAAAAATCAATATAAACAATTTTATTATATTATATATATATAACTTAAACAGTAATTAAGAAATTTAAATCTATGTATACATACCATATAGCTTACTCAACTTATAAAATTCGACATACCTAGCTCACAGCTTATAAATCACCATATATATAATACTAGATTTTTGAATCAATACATTTAAGACTTAACGGTTTTATATAACAAATATATATAAAAACTTATTATAAAACTGCCAATCTTCTCGTATGAACCATATGTGTAAGTATTAATATGACTTTTACACTATACAACTTGCGTTCACATATATAACAGCAGCTGAGATATAAATTTATAAATTAAACTTGACCGATCAAGTACACTTATATAAGCTTTATATAAATCAGATATGAATACTTAAAATATGACAGCTTATCAATAACAAATCTTATGTATATACTTTATAAATGTACAGCAGAGTATAGTCTATTGAACTGGTTTGTAGTTTATACGCTTAAACTTTATACTATATATACAGATCTTATAAATCTATCCTATGTGAATGCAGACAGTACAAAAATGTATGCAGATAGACAAAAATTTGATGACCGTATACCATTTTGAAAACACATCAATGTGGGTGCATATATTAGTCATTTCATCAAAAATACAGATTAAAATTTAAGATGAACTCTTATTCTATTGAAGATCAGACTTACGCATTCCTATGTATACCAAACAAATAACATATATTATAGACAAAAACCCATGCGCGCATATCAAATATTTAGCTTACATTAAATAGCTTACATACTGTAAATGCATTTTCAAAACAAAAACCCATGCGTGCATAGATATGTGGGAACATGAATATGTACACAGTAATAAAATATGTGGCTTTCATCTATACAACTTTATAAACACATATATATTATAGACAAAGCCTGTCACTCTTTATATAAAATTGTCCTAAAACTAATAGTATACTGTAACTATTTTATATATACTGCAAACTATTATAAACTATAGCCAAATAGTACCCATATATAAACCTATGTATATACTCTAACATATAAATATAACTTAACATATATTATATCCAAAACTGTAACTTAGATGCATACCTATGAATAAATGATGTGGATGAGAGGACTAGGTTGGGTTCGGGGCGGTGGAAGATCACGGCACGGCCTTGGTGAGATCGGCGGGTTTGGGAAGGATGAAGGCTGAAAGGCGGAGGGAGAAGCCGGAGCTCGAAGGTGGTATGCTTCGGTCAGGGATAGCCACCTGCGTCGGTGAAGCCGGAGGAGAGAGATACGACAAATGAAAAGAAGGTGCCGATTGATAGGAAGAAGAATGGGTATGAAGGTTCAAGTGACGGAGATGAGGTCGAGTAGAGGAGATGAGCGTTTTTCCCAGAGAAGTTGCCAAACAAGATCTCAGATATAAACTTATAAAAAAAATAAAAAAAAAATTCGATGAATTAAAGGCAAGTGGCCGAGAATTTGAAAGGAACTTCATAGCTAAAATTTGACGTTGGGAACATAGCAGGTCAACCATTGGTTTGTGGGAAATTAAAGAATTTTAAAAGCTGAAATATTGATATCCCACTCGTCATATAATAAAAGTTGGTGACAGATTGGAATCATTTAAAGTAATTAATATTTGCGTTAATATTTGCGTGCATAGCACGTTTCAATATCTGAAATCGGAGGAAAGTTAACGGTCACTGTTAAAGGTGTCGTTACAACGAATGGTTCATTGTTTCTGTTGCGTACCAGACCTCAAAATACAGAAATCTACACACCGCTGAGATCAGCATGACGAGACAATCAAACGGTATACAAATATCAGTGGTACGATTGAATTTTAAAAATTCGAATTTCCTACCAACAGAAAATGCAGCAAAAACGCAGAAAAATAAGATCGACGGAGCTAAAGAAGTCCGAATTTGGAAAAACGAAAAATGACGTCTTGCTCAGAAGATGGTTTAGAATTTTTCTATGTAAATATTTTTAGGTTTCGAAAACATTTTATTTTCATCAATTCCTAACTGATTAAATTGAAATAAAATTAAACACGAAAATAAACTTTCATATTTCCGGATGAAAATTTACCAGTTGCTATGTTTAACTAGACGCATTTCAAATATCAAAATTTTATTTCAAAATTTTATTTTTAAAATTCCACAAATTTTCAATTAATAACGTTATTAAAACCAGTTAAATTTACGGGTCGTTACAGATCCAGTCACCACTTGGCAATTCCTGACTGCCTCTTGGAATGTGAATGATGGATTATCTCCCCGACTCTTGACATTGAACAAGAATCTGACATCTTCCAGAGTCGGGGGTCGAAAGAGATGCTCCATAAAAACAATGAATAGACTGTTCAACAATGCATATCCGTTTGGATGTAACTGTGACGGAGCGATTCCAAAGAAAGCTAACACCTCTCGAATATATTGGTTAAATGGAGGAAGCGTTCCAACTGTGCTTGAATGTCTGTTAAAGGCGGTGAACCCTTCTGGGGGAATATGTGGCCTATCATTCGGTCCTGGTAGTAGAACGTCATCTAACGATAGACTGTGTCTTAAGCAGATTCTCTCCAACATATCTTCAGAGACATTGGATGGTACAGAATCTTGGGGACTAGCAATAAAGACTGCTCCTGGCAGCTCATCTGGAGCTCGGATTATGACTTCGGCCGCGATGGTCGGAATCTCTATTATCGGAAGAGATGAGCTTTGAACCTCCTGCTGCTGTGAACTCCCGGGTTCCATAACTAATCAACTCAGTAAAAGCCATCATTAGATGATAATAAGCCCGTGTGTTCCCCAGTGTGAAGTGCGTGAATGCATTATGCAGTGTAGTGCTATGTAATACTTAAGAAATTCTACAGAATTTGAGAAATATTCGAATGATAAGACTTCGAGGTTCGACCGAAGTGACCGTCATCGCTGACCGTCACAACCGTACATTCAGACTTAGGAGATCGATCCAAGTTAAAGTTCGTACAAATTGGTCAAGTTACAGTTCCATCGACGAGCTTCAGAGGGCAGTCACACATGCGATGAAATGGTTAAGTCCAACTATGCAAGGCAGAAGTTCGTCGGAGTCAAGTGTTCAAGTATGCATGAAATTTCGCATCCATCGAAGTCCAAACTTGGATTGTTCCTCGCAAAGGCCTTAACTTTGTATCGATCAAGGAATCCCCATTTCGTATCGGTCTGAAGCTTTCACTTCGTATCGATTAAAATCCGTTAGCTTCGTATCGATTAAGTCACATTGACTTCGCATCGATCGGGTTACAACGAAGTTCATATTGGTCAAAAATTACCGGTTTTGTATCGATCCCAAACCATGAAATTCGTTTCGATCACCTGTTACGGGTTTCATATCCGTTGGAAGCTATTCGATTTCGTATCGGTCGTCTCTGATCGATATGAACTACTATCACCCCGGATCGACACGAAGTTTGTTATTTCATCGGTCGATTACTCACCAACACAAATCTCATGCCCAGAGTCGATACGAAGCCAAGCCCTCTCTTCCCTTTCATCGATACGAAGTTAAAGCTATGCATCCCTTCTCACTTCATCTTCTCCAAACGGCCTAAACGCCATTACCGCTCCATCAATCTCACTCCAACCCAATTCTGACATCGACAACGCCGGAATCGACCACGGCCTTGGATGAAATGGCGTCAAGTTTCAAGTCTCATCATTTTTAGATGGGTTTAATTCGTTAATTACCTAGTTCGAATGGATTGAGTTAAGGGTTAAACACTGAATGTTTTGGAGGCGAAGACTTCTACAGTTCCTTTTGTTTCCTTGAGTTTTCAATCGATACGAAGGCAAATGTGAAAGTGATGGCAAGTAGAAAATTCGGCTAAGTCCAAAATGCATTTATATTCGTGACCAGGCAAGAAACGATTTGCCTCCTAGTAACCAAAACCGATTGGAGCGGTCGCAAGTTCCATCGATACGAAGAAGCTTATTTGTATCCATCAATCCAGAATGTTCTGAAGCGTAGCTGTTCGTGTCCATCGGCTATCGATCTCATATGTCCCATCGATACCAAAAATCTTTTCAAAATTACACATCGATCATTCCGTCTCATCGATAAGAAATGCCAACTTCGTATCCATCACTTTGATGACTACAAGAACTAGTATCCATCGATACGAATCATCTCCAAAACCACCTGCTTCGTATCGATAGCCATCGATACGAAAAATATACCCCAACTTCTCAAGTCGATCCAGGAGAGGATCGATATAAAGAAAAGGCTTAAAACAACCGTCAAGCGTTGTTACAACTCGAATTTCACATTGATTCAGGAGAGGATCGATACGAAATTCGATACGAAGAAAAAACTGACAACGTCTCGTGAACGTACGAACGTTAACGAGAGTCAGGTTAACATACATGCATGTATGTCGGACTAATATTCAATTTTCAAAATTCACAGAAGTTTCCTGGTGGCAATTACAACAACAGACAATAGTTTGCTATCATTCAATACTCAGTTACAACAGTGCATAGTACAACAATTAGCAGTCAACAATTCATTATTTATATTACTGAAGATAAATCAAAGGTTACATCTTTTGACGAGAAGACAACAACCGTTCAAACAAGTCAGATAAACCTGTTCATAATGAAGATTGCAGCTTTTCAAAGCACGTCATGTTCTCACAAGACGTACTTTGGGGGGAAAATGTTATCCCGCCTTTTGGCAAGGCCGTGACACCAAGAAATTGACTGGGAATCAAAGACAGTTCATCCCGAAAAATGGTATACATAGGTTCGCTATGGATGCTGGTATATTTGCCCATGTCCGGATCGAGCTACAATTAACATGACACGGCAATCAAAGCTATAAAAGCCAACGTTACAAATTTCAAGTCAATTCGAATTCATATGCTCAAGATATGATCGATGCTAGCCAAGAAGACCAACTCATTCGTATCCATCGATCCATCTCCTTCGCATCAGTTTCGTTCGAATCCATCCAGGGCAACGTTCTTCGTATCCATCCTTAATCGCATCCATCAACAGCGGCCTCCTTCGTATCCATCGGAATTGGACTCATTCACATCCATGGAACACCATTTCGTATCCATCGTACCTATCCTGCTTCGTATCCCTCGCATCCGCTCTGTTTCGTATCCATCGCTTGAAGAGATTTCGTATCGCATCCACTTACACACAAGTTCGTACTGATTATTGCCCAGTTCGTATCGATCGGTCAATGGTCGATACGAAACATGCCACCAATATACGATACGAAACAACATTTAATGGGCATCGATACGAAACCAGTCTTCAATCGATATGAAGAATTTAAGTTTATATCGATACGAATTGGAATGGTGACTGTCGATACGAACCGAGCGATACGAACAAGGCCAAGCCGGGTTGATACCAACAAGGCGCATCCATAGGAAAGACTCAATCGCTCGGCATGAAAAGTGGATCGATCCAAAAGTTTAGCGCCACATCATCAGGCATCACATGTCCAGAAGCGATGCGAACAGATCGATGCGAACCGAAGCGATGAGAACTCAGCAGCCTTCAACAAATCCAAACTTGCATCGATCATAACTCAAAATCTACAAGTCCAAATGCCACCAAATTTTCACAGGAGCTTGCGTGCAACCTCAGGAATGTCCATGATCGAACTCGACTCGATTGGACTAAATCTTGATCGATACGAATTTCATTCGTATCGATCACGGATTGAGTTCAAACGGCCGAGGATCGATCGCGTGGGCCCACCCACGTGGGTGAAGAGGTCTTCCGAGATCTGAGCGAGATATTTGCTGCCTATGCCTATAAATAGCAGCCTAGGACCTACTGAAAAAGGAATTTTGGCTCTTCTACGTCCAGACTCAGCCGAAATCACCATTGTACTCGAATTTTAATATTGTAACTCGTTGTAAACAGCAAGCAAAATCAATAAAAGTCAGCCATTTCATAGTGGACGTAGGTCATAGGCCGAACCACTCTTAATCTGTGTGTTTCTGTGCGTTTTTCTTGTTTATTATTGGTGTGTTTGTTAGATCTTCCTCTTTTTTCCATTTATATTCTTCATTTGATCTCTTCAAACACATCTGAAGAGTGTCGTGCCCAATTTTGGTACAAACACATAGTATTGCAAATAGACAAATAGATATTCTCTAGAGATGTATTTAGTGGCATGTAAGTATCATACATCGGAATCCTACGGTTTTCTCTCCTAAAATTCCTCTTTCGTTCTCGGCCCCTATCTCCGCCCTTCTTTTGCTGATTTGGTTTATTTTGGACATTAACTTGAACCTTTCCAGAGCTATCTCTATACTGCTTCACCACAATATTACTCTATACTCCCTCTCCACTTGGTCCTGCAATATTATGCTTCCTAGAGCACCTGGCTTCCTCCTTTCTCAAATACTGAGCCGCCTTTGTATAGAAGCACTCCAACGTCGCAGGTGGCTTGTCAGCTAACCAATCGCTAAAATTAGACTCCGGATCAATCCCTCTCGTTACGACCATCAGTATTGCATGGTCATTCAGATTACTTATTTTTATGTATAAGACCTCTCCAAATAATCCTTCAGTGACTCCCCCGAAGCCTGGATCACACTGGAAAGGAACATTACATCCTTGGTGCGAGTTGCGTGCATACGGAACTGTTCCATGAACCTTGTTGCCAAATCATCAAATTTAGAGATCGACCACGGAGGTAACCTCATAAACCACATTGTCGCAATTCCAGATAGAGTTATAGGAAAACATTTGCACTTAGTTGCATCATCTGTTCTTACGAAATCCATCAGCCACTCATATCTCATGATGTGCTTCCTGGAGTCGGTTTTCCCCTCATAGGCAGGCATCGATGGCATGTTGAACGTCCTTAGATATTATGCATGTAGGACATTATCAGTGAATGAGGTATGGCTTCTCGAGATTCCCCAGTCTTCATTAGTCAAGCCTTAGCTCTCTCTCACTAATTGTCTAACCATAGCTGACAATTTTGGCATTTGGATAGTTGGTGCCAAGCAGTGGTTGTGTTCCACTTCACATGAATGGTCCGGTCGATGTTTACGGGATGTTCCATGCCTTATTAGTTCAACATATTCCCAGTGTATATCTTGTAAATTGACTTCATCATCATTTCGGGGGTGCAATTGGTCAACATTCAACCGAAATTCATCATCCAAATCAAATGCAGTAGCTCCAGCATGGGTCCTAGCATACATAGGTAAATTCCCTCCTCTGGATGAGGTACCGATCCCTATAGAGGGATCAGAACCAATCGGTCCGGGCAGACCAACATGGTCTTCCTGTTGACACCCCGATGTTTTTGTGCGATGTCCGCCTTTTCTGCGATGCCTACGCCTATGATAATCATCCGATGAACTAAAGCTCTCTAATGATGAGTAAGGAGTAGGGTCCCTTCTAGCTTTCCCTCACTGTTGCTAATTACGTTGGTTCATTAGGTTGATGTTGGTCTGAATCTATTGATTTAACAGTTGACGGCTATCCACTAGCTCACTCATCAAATTCTGAAATTCAGCCCTTGTAATAGAATAAGCCGGATTTCGGACTTCAACTAGATCAGCATTCACATCCATTGGTTGACTGCTCGGAACTCCCTGTTGGATGCTAGCATTCTCGTTTTCTTTCGTGTTCTAAGATGTAGACCTAGTATTCCTCACCATTTTTGATAGCTTTGCTTAGATTTTTTCAAATTCGAGTACTATGAGCAACTTCTTGAAGAGGACTATGGATCTCCTTTAGGGGATTTATGCAATCTAGTAGCAATAAAGGGATCCTAGTGAGCTGAGAATCAAAGCTCTCAGTGAAAGCACTAAAATGCTTGCATCAAAAATTTACACAAACACCTAGTAGAAGTTTTTTGGAAGAGGAATAAATGAAGAATGAAATGGAAACAACAGATAATAACAAAGAAACTATAGCTAATTGAAAGAAAAACACAGACACAATGATTTATGGTGGTTCGGCGTTGTTTGCCTACGTCCACTTTGAATATATTGTTTTATTAATCACTTTATAATCTAAGTACAAAAGGGATCGGAAGAAAATCCTTAGTTATAAAAGAATATAAAGCAACCAACGGCATAAAAGCCCTGAGAATGACTCCTTCAACTAGTTTTTATAGATGAAGATGGCCAAATATCACTTTGAAAACTCGGTAGAAGGACCTTCGAAACCATATAGGCCCACTAGAGGAATCGCTAGGCCCAATTCCCAAAGAGGAGGGATCGATACCGATCCCTTCTTTGTTCAAATTTTAAGGAGCGATCCCTGTGGTGGCTTCCTCATGCAAACATATGTTTAGCCTTCAAATTTCATGCCATTTAGATCAATGGAACTCGAGTTATTACTTGATCTTTGCTTCAACATGGCTTGCATGTTGCTTTCTACCGATCCTTTCCAAGGGTTGTATATCGATCCCTCCAATGTGGTCCTTTTGAGGTGTGATTCCTAGGGTAGGTTCCTTAGGATCCCTATGTCTTGCTGTCCAAATTTCATACGCATTGGACTTGTAGGTCTTGAGATATTAATTGTTTTCTACAAGAATGCTCTCATACCTTGAAACATGCCGATCCCTCTTGTTGAAGCCAATTTATATTGATCCCTCCTATGTGTCGAACCATATTTCATATTTCAAACATTCTACTGCACATCTATCAGTTCTATTCAACCCTAACTTCGTATTATTATCCGTGCTTGACATATTGGCCCCACAATCATCACTCTGGTGTCATCGACCTTGATGGCAGTCAAATCTAATTTGTGCAATCAGTTCAATATAGCCGAACTAGAATACCAGATAACATAAAACCTTTTTATTAGTGGAAGATTGTGAGCTATTTATAATTTTAGATAATTTTCTCTTCCTATATTAAAATCTAAAACATTCTTTGACAAATTTTAAAATTATGTCTAAGCTCTTTTATTTCTATACTAGGTAAATCAATATTAGAACTTAAATTACAATTCTCTTTTGCTAACTTAACATTCTCATTTTTATAAATATCAATTTCACAACTCAAGATAGTGTTTTGAGATGTTAAATCATTGCAAGATTATTGTGACTTAGCTAGTTCTTCTTCTAAAATTGTTTTTTCATCCTTTAACAGGTCTACTTTCAATTCTGTTCTATTTACTTTTCCTAAGGTTTCTTCATACCTTCTTTTGAGATCTTTTAATTTATCTAATAATTCTGAATTAATTTCTATAAGATCATCAAAAATAATTTCACTCCCATTCTCATTTGAAGCCATGAAGCGGACATTTGCCTGTTTTGAATCACTTTCACTTTTTGAGGATGAAGATAAGTCTTAGTCATCCCATATGACGTAAAAATCTTGCTTCTTATGTTTGAAAAATATTTTGTTTTTGTTTTTGAAGCCATTTTTCTCCTTTTTGAGATTCGGACAGTCCTTCTTTATATGCCCAAACTTGTCACATTCATAGCATTTGAGTGATGAGGATGATGTGTTGTTGTTATTGTTGCCAAATTTCCTATTCTTCTTCAATTTCAGGAATTTCTTGAAATTTTTGGCTAAAAGTACAGGACCGTTATCATCAACGTTGGATTCTTCCTTTCCTGCTTGAAATGTTATCATTTTCCTTTTTTGAGATTGATCGCTTGTTGCCTATAAACTTACTTCTATGACATGATGGTTCCCATTAACTCTTCAGGTGTTATGCTCGAAAGATCATTAGATCCTTCGATAGCTAAGACTTTTCATTCCCACTCATCCGTTAAAGAGTTAAGGATTTTTGACACAATATCGAAATCTATAAATGTCTCACCTAGTGCTATAAGAGAGTGTTGAATGCCTTGAAATCGTGAATACATGTCATTAACATTTTCATTTTGGTTCATTTTGAAATTTTGAAATTGGTTTATTAAAAATTGAAATTTTACATTGTTTAACTTTATTTATTCCTTCATGAGTTACTTTCAAAGTATGCCAAATTTCATAAGCAGATGTACACACACTAACTCTATTGAATTCATTTTTGTCCAAAGTGCAAAATAGCATGTTCATAGCTTTATCGTTACTAATAACATCAAGTTTTTAAGTGTTTGACCATTGTGCATAAACAGTGGTAGGAGCAATGTGTTCCTGTTATGTAATATTCCAAGTATCATACCCATTACCATGCATATATATATATATATTCTCATCCTAGTCGACCAATAAGTATAGTTTAATCTGTTAAATAGTGGAGGTCGTGCAGTAGATTGTCCTTCGACAAAACTAGAAGTAGTGTTATCCATATTACTTGAATGATATTCTATAAACTTTGTACGATTATATGAATATGTAACATCCCTAATTTTAGTTTAACATTATCTAGGAGATTTAATCGAATATATTAAATAGAATAATGAAGTGGGATAAGGAGGATGAGATTTGATAATTAATTGGGTCAGGCTTACCTAATCAATTAATAAGATTGTTTTAAAACTTATAAAGGAGGGGAATAAATGAGAAAGAAAATTAGGAATAGAGTTTTATTTCATCCTTTAAGCCCTCTCTCTCATTCATTCTCATTTTACATTCATAAACAATAAAAAGCAAACATTTAGAGGCTAGCCATTCCTAAAGGGTAGGAGATAAGGAAATCAAACGGGATTCAAAGGGCAAAAGCACAAGGAAGCTAAACTCCATAAAACCTTAATCACATCATCCAATCTAAGGTGAATAATAATTAATCATCTATATTATTTGTCATTGAATTTAGTTATGCCTAATTTCCAAATTGATCTTGATTGTTTTTCCATACTATGGATGTTTGATCATTGTTTGGACAGAATAATGATTTATGGAAATTTTGTGGAAACCCTAAGTTTTTAATCTCCAATTGATTTGATAAGTTTTTATTATGATAGGTTTTAAAGGTAAAACCTAAATATTTAATCTTCAATTGATTTGATTTATGGTATGATGTGTAAAACATTTCTTTGGAGATGGGGTTTTAATTTTATAATTTTCCAAATGAATATGTATTTTATAAATTTCGTAAGGAGGAAATAGTGTTTATTTTGGATTTTATTTATTAAAAATAATTAAATAATTATATTGGTCTCAAAAAATTTTGCAGGAGAAAGAATATATAAATTCTGATTTTTAGTGATTTTGGGGATTTTTTCTAAGTGATTACAAATTTCTATGAATTTATTATGCTAGAAAAGCATTTAAATTAATATTAATTAAGGGTATTAATTAATTAAGTTGGTAAATGTTTTTGGAAAGATAAAACTGACTTACGGTAGTTTTCTGGAAAGAAATCGATAAAGTTTGTTTTTAACTAATAGAAAATTGACAATGAATTAGAGTTGGTAAAAAGAAATTTCTTTATTTAGAAATAAAACAGTTTTCATATTAATTACGATACTGTCATGCAAGGTTTTAAATCTCGCTCATCTCGGCCGAGATCTCGACCGAGATCTCATTTTCAAGCCTGGGTGATTTAAAACAGGCTATTTCGTTTGAATCTCGTCTGACCCAAATTTCGGACGATATTTCAGTATCTCGTTCGGTATCTCGGACGAGATTTAACAGCGAGATATCGACCGAATTTCTTAATTTTGGAAAAAATCAACTCTTTTTCCGTATTGGGTTGGCTCATCCTTTACCTTAATTTAACCTTCTTAATTGTACTTTTTTTAACCCTTATTTCTTATATAAATATCATTTAATCTTCGTCTCTTATTTTACGGCAGTGACGAGTGTAAGAAGATGATAAAATCTATATCGATTATGGTAAGTATTTCACTTTATGATTTTCATTTAGGTTTCTGATCCAAATTAATTTACATCTGATTTCATTTTTCTTTTTTCGACACTTTCTTGAGTTTTTTCCTAACCCTATTTTTTTGCGGCTATAAATTTTGGGCTTCACTTATTTAACTTTATGTTCCAAATGGATTCCCAATTTGATTTCATTTAGTCATTGCTACTATAATTTTTTTCCTCAAGGCTTATTTTTAAGCAATAAAGGAATTCTCTTTCATTTATTAATTTCATTTGATGATTACATGTTCATTCGTACATCATTTTTTTGCTTTTCTTATAATATTACTAAATGTTTGAAAATTGTTTGTACTATGTATGCTATTTTCTACATTTGTTTGAAATATCTATGCTATTAGTTGCTTAATGAGATTTTGTTTGCTAATAATTAAATACTATAATCAGACATAGAATATCTTAATTCTACTTATAGACTTTTGTATTTGAAGTTATAAAATTAAGATTTCCCTTGCTGCACTATAAATCATAAAAGGTAGAAATGAGACATTATATTGTGTAGGAAAGTTAAGTGAATGATCAAACAAAGTAAAGGTGCATATGTTATGGTTTGTTTCTTGTCTACTTTATCTCATATGATATTATATTGAACATTATTCATGAAATCTAGTTATTTGTTTATTCTACATGATACAAGTGATATTTTTCCATACTAAATTACTAATGATAAGCGTGTGATATATTCAAGGTAAGTGCATAATGTTTTCCTTAAGGTAGTGATTGGTATTATAAATTTAGGTGTATGAAAACTAATTTTCGACATGACATATACTCCGAGATAACTCAGAAATGAATTTTAGAAACCGAGATGTAAATCCGAGATGGACGACCGAGATGCACTCATCTCGTTCAAGATCTCACCCGATACGAGATAAGCTATCTAAATTCTTCAAGACGAGACGTGACCGAAATCCGAGATTTAAAACCTTGTTGTCATGTCATATATTAGAATGTCGGATGCCTAATGGTTGTCGATGTCCATGTCGCCACTATTTGACATCAACATGAATAGATGTATATGATATCAAATTATGTTGGTATGGAATGAATCTATTCAGGTTGAAGATATATATAGATTATATATATGGACTTCGGCATACCAACATTTCAACATCAGTGATTTTGTAACTCACCAGAACCATTCTGATATCCCTTGTTCTTTTGTTTTTGAAACCCATATCATTCGTCATTGATGCCATAGGTCTTTAACCTTGAACCCTATGCATTAAAGGCTTTGATGCTGCATGTATTTATTTTCGACAACCTTCAAGTAGCAGCGTAGTTGCCGTAGTTTTATGAAGCCAATATCACATGTTTTAAGGTTTTGATGCTGCAAGTCACCATTTTCGATATCAACTGTTTTGCGGCATAATAGCCAAAGTAAATGTTTTGGGTATCATAGCTTTTGAAGTACTGATGTCGTAAGAAAATGATTTTGACTTGAGTAATTGATGTTGTAGCTTGTCAGCTCCGACATCACATGTTTTCTTTGTTTTTGACAACCAAATTATACGACTTTGATGTCGTAATTCTTTCAATTCGAAAGTAATGCTTTGTGGGCCAAGAAGCCTTGTTTTTATGCAAACTAAAAGTCATGTTTTAAGGCAAGATAGCCTATGTTTTATGAAGATCCATAACTTTATGATTTCGGCAGTATAGCCTTATACTTTATAAAATCAAATTTTTGTTTTCGAATCTCAATAGATGTTCGATGTCGTTTTAATGGCATAAATGTCGTAAGCCTTCTATTTCAAATTGTTATATTGATGGATGACAAGCTATATGTTTTATAAGTTTAACAACTTCATTAGGGATACCAATGTATGTTGTTTTCGATATGCCATAAGTTTAAGGGTTTGACAACCTAATTAGGGATACCAATAGACATAGGTTGGGAACTTCAATGGATAATGTTATATTTAAATTATAAATTGATATTTGATGGGTTCATAGTCATCCTAAGGAAAACTATAAGATATGTGATGGATAGTCCATATAATGTCATAGATGGATAGTCCCTATATGGTTCGTGATGGGTTCATAATCATACTAGGAAAACTATGGTATGTGTGATAGATACTCCACATAATTTTAGACAAATGAGACATGTGTGATGGATAGTCCACATAAATTTTAATTATGGCATGGGATAGATAATCCTATGAGACGGGTAGTCCACATAAATATAAGACGGATGGTCAGATTAAATTTAGACGGACAGTCATTTAAATTTAGACATATAATCTATTAAGCTGGGATAGATGATCCACTCTATGATTTTGGATGGGGTAAGGGAGTGTATATCACTCTGAAGTTATATTAGTCAGACTTACCAATATTGCATGCCTGTAAATGATTATTTTACTATGTCTAACCATTGTGCCTACAGATGCAAGAATTTTGATTGACATAATTGGTTAAGATACTAGTGAGGGGAAAACCCATTCCACTCTACGGCCTGGTCTCACTATATATCTATTTTGGTTCGAGATGGCAGGTTATTATTTATACCAGACTTTTAGTCTGATCCAAAGTTTTTGTTTTTTCCCGTAAATTCTCGGGTGGTCATTTGAGTAGGCCGGGTGTAACGGTTTTAGGTTTCCAATTTAGACGAATAAGCTTCCGAAGATGTGCACGAGGCAAGCTAACTATTAGTAAGAGCCTTTATTTTTCGTTGTGTTTTTTTGTGTCTAAATGGATGTAATGACAGAAGTTGTAGCTGTCAAGTATTGGACTTTGATCAACCAAGGGGCCATCTTCATATGTCACTCATGGAGTATGTTGTAATAATTATACTTTCTTTGAACGAGGGATCAAATGAGATTATACAATGAATATGAAATCTTATTTGTGAAATGAAATATGAAAGCCTATTATTGAATTGAATTTTTTCTAAATTTTTTTCATATTCATGTTCTTCTAATATTGTTGATATGATTAACATAGCTGCATTTTATCATCGAAAATTAAGACTGTGGATAACTGCAGCATTCGTAGCACTTAGTTTCAGGCCTTAAAATAGAGGATGTTACAGTTTGGTATCTAAGCATAGTTTTATGTAAAAAAATTAAAAGATTAAAAGTTTTTAAAAACATAATCGAATGAATCGGAGAATAAAATCGGGGTATGGAATAATGCTATAGTAATGTAATTATATTTGCTATATATAAGTATGTATTCTCACATCTCTCTTAGACCGTTCTTCTGTATCTTATTAAGGCTCGTATGCAATTTACAAGAAAGTAAAACATGGAAGCAGGAAGCAGAAGAGTGAATTAGGTGGAGAAAGCACCACAACTAATGGAAATTTTCGGCCCAATACTAGAAGGAAACAGGGTTGACCGACAAATGCTAATCAAAGTGTAAATGCTAATGTGGGTGCTGGAACCCCACCAGTAGATATGGGGGCTATGTATCGGTTCTTTGTCAACATAATGCAAGCTGGAGCAGCAGCTGGTTTGGCGGGAGGGAATGCTGTTAATGCTAGAGGAGCTAATTGTAACACCCCAGATTTTCGATAACATTATTTAGGATATTTAATTAGCTAAATTAAATAAAATAATGTGTTGATTAGGGGATTGAGATTTGATTTAATTAAGGGGTAGCCGTGCCATTTAAATAATGAATTAAAGGAAGAGTTTAAATTGAAACGGAGGAGGGGTAAAATAGGAAAGAGGCCATTCTTATACCCTAAACCCTTGGCCGTGTACCCCCTCCATGTCCGTTTCATTTTATCAAAAAAATTAAACTAAGGCCGGCCACCATTAATAAGAGAGAGAGGAAGAAGATTAAGAAAAGCTAAGGAAGAAGCTAATTCAAATCAAATCCATTCACATCTCAATCTCTTTAATCTCTAAAGCTAAGGTGAATAATGTTTACATCTCAAATTTTTATTATTATCGGTTTTAAGATGAATTCCAAATATTTTGCATTGATTTGCCATGTTTTTGAATGATGGAATGATTATATATAGTTGTTCATATTGAATTTATGATATGTTTTAAGGTGAAAACCCTATAAATTGACATCTAAATGCCTTGCGAATTTTTCTCAAGATCATAAATAATATTTTAGAGATGGGTTTCAATTTTCAAAATTTTCTGAATAATTATGGAATTTATATGAATTTTCTAGTAAAGGAAATGTTAATTTGGGTTATATATTCTTTATGGTTAAACAATAAAAGGTTTGGGTCTGAAATTTTTATATGTTGGAAAACATACTAAAAGAGATTTTTGTAGAATTTTCCTAAGTATTTTAATGGGTATATAAAATTATTTAAGGTATGGGACATAAATGTTTTATATATTTATAAAGGGAGAAGGGGCTTTTTGCAAATAATTCAAAAAGATTAGTTCTGAAAATTGCAGTGCTTTTTATTGGTAAAGAAAGAGGCAACCAATCAAAATTTGACACGTAAAGCGGGTTAGGTGGAAAGAACTATTTGCTACATGTTTTTCACTATTTCGATGCTTTCAGCACCAGGTTCCACCTCCCAAGCTTCGTTTTCGACATAGTTGAAACCAATGCACATGACATCAAGGAACTGGTACGTAGTGAATTGGATGTAGGCGGAAGGTATGGAGTTGAAACCAGGAGTTCTGAAGTGGTTGAGGCATCACTTTGCTTTTAAATTAAAAATGTGCCTGCTTGCTTTCGACTAAATGGCTTTCGACTAAGTAATTTTCGACTTAGTTAGCTTTCGACTAGGTCAAATGGATTTAAAGGAAATGGTTTTGATTGGGTTGTGCCTCTGTTTTTAAATAACTACTTTCGACTATGTCAAAACCTTTTGCTGTCGCCTTTTTACCTTTCGACTCGGATGGTTTCGAAGGGGTGCTTTGTTTACTAAAATTTGACCACTTCTCCAATGCTTTCGAAGGGATGGTTTTGACGCCATCACTTCTTTACTTAGGAAATTGTTTTGAAACTGATGCTTTCGACTTAAATGTTTTAAAGACCCTTTTTCTATAGTTGAAGTAAAACTCAAATGGTTTTGAAAGAGACAGTTTTAAATGGTTTTGAAATAGATGCTTTCGACTTTAATGGGTTTCTAATCCTTTTGCTCTACTTGAAGGCATAATCCAAATGGTTTCGACCGAGATGATTTCCAAAGGTTCGAAGGGGTAAAGTTTTGAATGGTTTCAAAAGGTTTTCACATGTTTTAAATTAAACCAAAGGCTTTCGAAAGGTTTAGTATTTTAATACTTTTGAAAGGGTTTTAATGAATGGTTTCGAAGGGGTGGTTCCCCAGGGTTCTTAAAGAATTGAAAGGAAAGGTTTTCCTATGTTTTTGAAAGGCAATATTTAAAGGAGGATGTCTAATATTTTGAAGCTTTTGGAGAAAAGAAAGGAAAGGTTTTTCCAATGTTTTTGAAAGGCATGGTTTAATGGTTTAAGGCTTTCAAAGGAAAGGCTTTTAATGGTTTTGAAAGTGTCACTTTGAATGGTTTTGAAGGGGTTACCTTCAAGGGTTTCGAAAGGGTTATTTAAAGGTTTTAAGCAAAGGTTTCGAATATATTTAATAGGCATTATAACCAAAGTATTTTCAAGTTAAGAAGAGTTTTAACGTTTTTTGAAAGGATAGTCAATACTTATTAAAATTCATCAACATTATTTTGAGTAAAGTGTATATATCATGGCAAAATAGCTTAGAATAAAGCTAAGAATATATTTTCCTTGTATAAGTATGATTTAAAAGGTTAAATCATTATGAAAATGTTTTCAAGGAAAAAGATGAAGGGTAGTTAACCTTAAGAAAATGATTCGGACAGTTGGTCCATTTTGACCCAGATAGTTAGTCCAGTTTGTGGGCAGTCAGCCCAGTTTTATGGACAGATAGTCCATTTGTTAGCATAATGGACTTTGCTATTATGTTACAGACAGATAGTCCACTTATTACCTGTTTTATGGATAGATAGTCCATTTATTTGCATAAATGATATTGCTTTTTTGATATAATCAGTTTGGTTGCAGGAAAGGATTTGCAAAATATATGTTTTAAAGAGGATATTAGTGAAGGGAAACCGTTTCACTAAGCGGCGTAGTCCCACTTAATATCAATAAACTGGGATGTAACAGAATTATCAACACCAGGCTTTATGTCTGA
This sequence comes from Allium fistulosum, assembly GCA_030737815.1. Lineage (NCBI taxonomy): Eukaryota > Viridiplantae > Streptophyta > Magnoliopsida > Asparagales > Amaryllidaceae > Allium > Allium fistulosum. Next base: position 149,589,711 of record CM060908.1, read on the forward strand.
CTCGAAGTTTTTGGTTTCCCTTAAACTCTCGGGTGTTCAAAATTGCTTTGAGTAGGCTGAGGGTTAAGGTTTTCAGGTTTTAGTCTTTTGGCGAATAAAGCTTTCAGAGATGAGCAGGTGGCTGACGGATAGCTAATTAGGAGTTACGGTTTTGTTTTGATTCCGCTATGTATATTATGTCAGATATGACTATATTGCTTTGATCAACCAAGGGGGCATCATCATATGTCGCTCTTGGCGTATTTTTGTAATGATTATAATTAATCTTTACATGGGAAACGATTATGGAATTATGTAACTTGGATATGATTTTGTTTTGAAATGTAATTAATAAAATGTTGTTTTGGAAATCTGTGATTTTGTTCATATCCAAGTGCTTTTGATATTATGGATACATATATGGATGGTAGAAGAGGAAGAGTTAACCCAGGAGGGAAGGGCACCGATGGGAATGTCAGACCTAGTACAAGGAGGACCCAAGGTCAGGCACAAGCAGAGAATGTAGGTGCTGGGGTCCCGTAAGTTGGAATGGAAGCTATGTATCAGTTTTTCATGAATATAATGCAAGCGGGGGTTGCAGCTGGAGTGTTGGGAGGATATGTTGTAGAGGTAGAAGTTCTGGAAGTTCTGGTAGTTAACCATTATGCTAAGTTAAGCGGAGATTACACTAAGCTTGGGGGAAGACATTTCTGGGAACGGAGGATGCTATAGAAGTGGAAAATTGGTTGCTGCACTATGAGAGAATCTTTGCAGACATGGGGCTCAATAATGAGCAGAAGAGGAGGTTGGCATCCAGATAGCTTCAGGAAGCCACTTTGTTTTGGTGGAACAGTGTGACAGCCGGTGTGGATGAGGAAACTTTGTCATGGGCAGATTTCAAGGGAAGGTTCCAGGAGAGCTTCATGTCTGAGATGGCATAGTCAGCTATGATCAGAAAGTTTGCTGAATTAGAGCAGGGAGAGATGTTTGTCCTAGAATATGCTAGAAAGTTTGAGGAGCTGGCCAGATATGGGTTTGCTTCAGTGAATACAGTAATAAAGAGAAATGAGAAGTTTATCAGGGGGGTTGAAGCCTAAGTTAGCAAGGGCTACATTACCTCATATTAGGGATCCTTCTGACATTGTAGTGGAGATGGCCTTAACGCATGAGGAGATTCTTGATTCTCTAGAGAAAAGTAAGGCTAAAGAGGTCCAGGTTGGGCAGAATCAGAAGAGGAAGTTCATCCCTAAGAAAGGTGCTCAGAAGGGTGGAGCGGCTAAGAAAGGGAAATCTGAGATTTTTTGCTTCAAGTGCAACAAGAAGGGGCACTTTGCTAATGAGTGTCATGCTGGAAAGGCAAAGGAGGTAGCCGGGAAGAAGAATGTCAGGTGCTTCAATTGTGACCAGACTGGCCATTATAGAAACTAGTGCAAGGAGCCCGCCAAGGATGGAAAGGGCAAGGTGTATGCATTGGAGCCTGTTGCTTTGAAGCCAACGGCTCAGGAGAAAGGAAATGTGGTTTTGGGAGGTACACTTCAGATTCATGGTATGCCTGTTAGCATTCTATTTGATACTGGTACATCGCATTCTTTTATATCTAGATGTTTGATAGATAAGCTTAACCTAGAACCCACATATTTAGTTACTTCCTTACGGGTTGCGAATCCAATAGGAGGGTATGCAACTCTAGGGTTAAGATGTGACCGGTTAGAGTTTGACCTGTTAGGTCATAATTTTGTTTGTAGTTTGACGTGTTTGATTTGGTGGGGTTCGGGATTATTCTTGGGATGGATTGGTTAAATGAGTACGATGCTAGGATATTTTGCCAGGATAGGAAAATATCGCTTAGACACCCAGATTGTAGCGATAAGATTGTTTATACCGTAGAAGGTTCTTGCGGTGAGATGTATGCCTTGATAGGTGCTATGGAATTGGATGTTGAGCTGAGTTAATTTTTCGTGGTTAGAGAATTCGCGGATGGTTTTGAGTCTGTAGTTGGATTACCACCGAAACGAGCCATTGAGTTTCGGACAGATTTGGTTCTGGGAGCAGAAAGTGGGTAGGTCGCCAAGCAGGATGACCCCTACAGAGATGAGGGAGTTGAAGGTGTGGTTTGTGGAATTGGAAGGCAAGAGCTTTATCAGGCCGAGTAGTTTTCCTTGGGGATCAGCCGTAGTGTTTGCTAAGAAGCCAGACGGATCGTTAAGGCTATGTATCGATTATCATAAGTTGAATGTGAGGATGATAAAGAATCGATATCCATTGCCGAGGATTGATGATTTATTCGACCAGTTGAGTGGAGCCAAGATATTCTTGCAGTTGGATGTGACGATAGGTTTCCATTAGCTCAGAGTAGCAGAGGATAGTCTCTGATGGCGTTTAGGACCAGATATGGATCGTACGAATGGTTAGTTATGCCGTTCGGTATGACTAATGCGCCGGCTTTTTTTGTGGATTTGATGAACCGAGTTTTCCAAGAGCACTTGGATAGGTTTGTATTGGTTTTCATAGATGACATCTTGATATACTCTAAGGATGAAAGAGAGCATGAAGTTCATCTTAGAGTGGTACTTGAGACGCTGAGGCAGCATCAGCTGAAGGCGAAGTTTTCAAAGTGTCATTTCTAGAAGAATGAAGTGAATTTTCTTGATCATGCAGTCTCAAAGGAAGGGTCGTCGGTAGATCCGACTAAGATTGAAGCGGTCAATAGTTGGAAGAGACCCGAGACAGTGACGGAGATAAAGAGTTTCCTTGGGTTGGCTGGTTATTGTTGAAGGTTCATTAAGGATTTTTCGCGGATAGCGGCACCGATAATCAAGCTAACGAGAAAGGATGTAAAGTTTGTGTGGACTGATAAGTGTGAGGAAGCATTCCATAGTTTGAAATACTAATTGAGCCATGCATCGGTGTTGGTTGTTTCCAAAGGGAATCAGGATTTGGTGGTTTATACAAATGCGTGTGGAACAAGATTAGGAGTTGTGCTGATGCAGAAAGGTAAAGTGATTGCATATGCTTCTAGACAGCTCAGACCGCATAAGATCAGGTATCCGATGCATGATTTGGAATTGGCTACAGTAATTTTTGCATTGAAGGTGTGGAGACATTACCTTTTAGGGAGAGGTTTGAGTTATATATGGATCATAAGTCGTTGAAGTATTTGTTCTCTCAAAAGGAGCTGAACATGAGACACCAGAGGTGGTTAGATTTTATCGCTTCTTATGATTTTGGGATTGAATACACACCAGGGAAAGGAAACAAGGTTGCGGATGCACTTAGCAGGTTACATCAGAATGCAGTGTTGGCAATGATTGCTGAGTGGAAAGATTTGGAAGCATTAGCAGATTGCAGAGTGCAGTGGAGATCTGAAGTTGGGTCTAGCGGAGAAACCGTAGTGTTATCTTGTTTGGAAGTTCGACCAGTGATGATCGAGAGGATTGCTTCTAAACAGGAGGAAGATCCGATATTAGCTGAACGGATCAGGAAGTTAAGAGGTGGAACCAAGATCGATGACTTGAAAGATTTCAGTCTTGACCAGAACGGGAGATTGAGAAAGAAAGGAAGATTATGTGTTCTGAGTGTAGGAAACATAAGGAAAGAAGTCTTGGAGGAATGCCATCGTTTGAAGTTCTATATTCATCCGAGAGGTACTAAGATGTAACAGGATATGAAGAGGAGTTTATTTTGGGAAGGTATGAAGTAGGATATTGGTTTGTATGTAAAGCAGTGCTTGATTTGCCAGCACGCAAAGGACGAACACCAGAAGCCAAGTGGGTTGCTTCAGCCATTAGATATTCCGGTATGGAAATGGGATTCTATTTCTATGGATTTTATTGATGGGTTGCCAAGGTCGAACAGAGGAAATGATAGTATATGGGTCATAGTGGACAGATTGACCAAGAGTGCTCATTTCATTCCAGCTAAGTCAATCAGAACGACACCTGTTTTGGCAAAGTTGTTTATGAAGAATGTGGTTAGACTGCATAGAATTCCTAGTAGCATAGTTAGTGATAGAGATTCCTTATTCACTAGCAAGTTCTGGAAGAGTCTATAGGAATTTTGGGAACCAAGCTTAAGATGAGTACCGCTTACCATCCGTAGGCTGATGAGAAAACGGAAAGGGTTAACAAAATCTTGGAAGTTTTGTTAAGATCTAGTGTTCTAGATTTCGAGGGATCATGGGAAGACCATCTGCATTTAGTCGAGATTTCATATAACAACGGTTATTAGACTAGTATTGGGATGGCACCGTTTGAAGCTTTGTATGGAAGGCCATGCAAATCTCCTGTATGTTGGTTAGAGATCGGGGATAGGTTGGTTCTTGGTCTAGATTTTGTCAAAGAAGTTGTAGAAAAGATTGAGGTCATTCGAGCTAGAATGAAGGAGGCTCGGTCTAGGCAGAAGAGTTATGTAGATAGAAGACGGAAAGACTTAGAGTTCCCAGTCGGAGATCAGGTTTTCGTCAAAGTGTCACCGATGAAGGGTGTGATTAGATTTGGAAAATCGGGAAAGTTGGCACCGAGATTCATTGGACATTTTCCTATTGTAGAGAGGATTGGGAAACTCGCATACAGAGTTGAGTTACTGAACAGTTTGGTAGGAGTCCACGATGTTTTTCATGTTTCTCATCTCAGAAAGTGTGTTAGAGACCCAGAGACTACTATTGCACTAACTAGGGGACTTAGTAGTAGAACCGGATTTGACTATAGTGAGGAAACATATTCGTATTGTTGCGAGAGATGAGAAGAGGCTTAGAACCAAAACGGTTAGGCTAGTCAAAGTCCAGTGAGCGACGATGACATGGACTGTACTTAGGAGATTGAGAGCAGGATTAGAGATACTTATCAAGACTTATTTGATGGTATGTTTTACCTCTTTGTTTGATGTATTGTGTACCTTATCGTAATTTCGAGGACGAAATTCTTTAAGGAGGGGAGTCTGTAACACCCCAGATTTTTGCTAACATTACTTAGGATACTTAATTAGTTAAATAAAATAAAATAATGTGTTATTAGGGGATTGAGATTTGATTTAATTAAGGGGTAGTCATTCCATTTAAACAATGAATTAAAGGAAGAGTTTAAACTGAAATAGAGGAGGGATAAAATAGAAAGATGCCATTCTTATACCCTAAACCCTTGGCAGTGTACCCCCTACACGTCCATTTCATTTTATCAAAAAAATTTAAACTAAGACCGGCCACCATTAACAAGAGAAAGAGGAAGAAGATTAAGAAAAGCTAAGGAAGAAGCTAATTCAAATCAAATCTATTCACATCTCAATCTCTTTAATCTCTAAAGCTAAGGTGAATAATGTTTACATCTCAAATTTTTATTATTTTCGGTTTTAAGATAAATTCGGAATACTTTGCATTGATTTGCCATGTTTTTGAATGATGGAATGATTATATATACTTGTTGATGAATTATGGTTGTTCATATTGAATTTATGATATGTTTTAAGGTGAAAATCCTATAAAATGACATCCAAATGGCTTGCGAATTTTTATCAAGATCATAAATAATATTTTAGAGATGGGTTTTGATTTTTAGAATTTTCTGAATATTTGTGGAATTTATATGAATTTTCTAGTATAGAGAATCTTAATTTAGGTTATAAATTATTTACGGTTAAATAATAAAAAGTTTAGGTTTGAAATTTTTATATGTTGGAAAACAAATTAAAAGAGATTTTCTGGCATTTTTGTAGAATTTTCCTAAGTGTTATAATGAGGATATAAAATTATTTAAGGTATGAGACTTAAATGTTTTATATATTTATAAAGGGAGAAAGGGGCTTTTTGCAAATAATTCAAAAAGATTAGTTCTAAAAATTGCAGTACTTTTTATTGGTAAAGAAAGAGGAAACCAATCAAAATTTGACATGTAAAGAAGGTTAGGTGAAAAGAACTATTTGCTACATGTTTTTCACAGTTTTGATGCTTTCGGCACCAAGTTCCACCTCCTTAGCTTCGCTTCCGACACAGTCGAAACCAATGCACACAGTATCAGGGAACTGGTAAGTAGTGAACTGGATGTAGGCAAAAGGTATGGAGTCGAAACCAGGGGTTCCGAAGGGGTTGAGGCATCACTTTGCTTTTAAATTAAAAATGTGCCCACTTGCTTTCGACTAAATGGCTTTCGACTAAGTAACTTTCGACTTAGTTAGCTTTCGACTAGGTCAAATGGATTTAAAGGAAATGGTTTTGATTGGGTTGCGCCTCTGTTTTTAAATAACTACTTTCAACTAAGTCGAAACCTTTTATTGCCGCCTTTTTACCTTTCAACTTAGATGGTTTCAAAAGGGTACTTTATTTTCTAAAATTTGGCCACTTCTCCAATGCTTTCGAAGGGATGGTTTCGACGCCATCACTTCTTCACTTAGGAAATGGTTTCAAAACAGATGCTTTCAAATTAAATGTTTTAAAGACCCTTTTTCTATGATTAAAGTAAAACCCAAATTGTTTCAAAAGAGACGGTTTTAAATGGTTTCGAAACAGATGCTTTCGACTTTAATGAGTTTCTCTTTTGCTCTACTTGAAGGCATAATCCAAATGGTTTTGGATGAGACGATTTTCCAAGGTTTCGAAGGGGTAAAGTTTTGAATGGTTTCGAAAGCTTTTCACATGTTTTAAATTGAACTCAAAGGCTTACAAAAGGTTTAGTATTTTAATGCTTTCGAAAGGGTTTTAATGAATGGTTTCGATGGGGTGGTTCCCCAGGGTTTCGAAAGGGTTGAAAGGAAAGGTTTTCCTATGTTTTCGAAAGGCAATATTTAAAGGTTTTAAAGGAGGATGTCTAATGTTTTGAAGCTTTTGGAGAAAAGAAAGGAAATGTTTTTCCAATGTTTTCGAAAGGCATGGTTTAATGGTTTAAGGCTTTCAAAGAAAAGGATTTTAATGGTTTCGAAAGGGTCACTTTCAATGGTTTCGAAGGGGTTACCTTCAAGGGTTTCGAAAGGGTTGTTTAAAGGTTTTAAGCAAAGGTTTCAAATGTATTTAAAGGCATTATAACCTAATTATTTTCAAGTTAAGAAGAGTTTTAACTTGTTTTGAAAGGATAGTCAATCCTTATTAAAATTCATCAACATTATTTTGAGTAAAGTATATAATCATGGCAAAATAGCTTAGAATAAAGCTAAAATATATTTTCCTTATATAAGTATGATTTTAAAGGTTAAATCATTATGAAAAGATTTTCATGGAAAAAGATGAAGGATGGTTAACCTTAAGAAAATGATTCAGACAGTTGGTCCATTTTGATTCGGATAGTTAATCCAGTTTCCGGGTAGTCAGCCTAGTTTTATGGACAAATAGCCCATTTGTTTGCATAATGGACTTTGCTATTATGTTATGGACAGATAGTCCACTTATTACCTATTTTATGGATAGATGGTCCATTTATTAGCATAAAGGATATTGCTATTTTGATATAATCAGTTTGGTTGTAAGAAAGGATTTGCAAAATATATGGTTCAAAGAGGATATTAGTGAGGGGGAAGCCGTTTCGCTAAGCGGCATGGTCTCACTTAACATCAGTAAACCGAGATATAACAGAATTATTCACCCCGAGCTTTATGTCTGACTCGAAGTTTTTGTTTCCCCTTAAACTCTCAGGTGCTCAAAATTTATTTGAGTAGGTTGAGGGTTAAGGTTTTTAGGTTTTAGTCTTTTTGGCGAATAAAGCTTCCGGAGACGAGCAGGTGGCTGATGGATAGCTAATCAGGAGTTACAGTTTTGTTTTAATTCCACTGTGTATATTATGTCAGATATGACTATATTGCTTTGATCAACCAAGGGGTCATCGTCATAAGTCGCTCTTGGCATATTTTTGTAATGATTATAATTAATCTTTACCTGGGAAACGATTATGGGATTATGTAACTTGGATGAATTTGTTTTGAAATGTAATCAGTAAAATGCTGTTTTGGAAATCTGTGATTTTCTTCATATTCAAGTGCTTCTGATATTATGGATACTATTATCATTATTGTATTTTGTCACCAGAAGTTAATACTATGGATGACTGCAGCATCTGTAGCGCTTAGCTTTTGGCCTCTAGATACGGGATGTTTCACAAATTCTGTGGTAGTGGTTGGCAATAACTATGCCAAGTTGAACCATGATTACACCAGCCTTGGGGGAAAGCCTTTTCTTGGAACTGAAGATGCTACTAAAGTGGAGAACTGGCTATTGCATTATGAGAGGATCTTTGCTGATCTAGGTTTGAATGATGAGAATAAAAAGAGGTTACCATCAAGGCAGTTGTAGAGAGCTACTTTGTACTGGTGGAATGGGGTGACTGTAGGTATACCTGAAGAGGAATTAACTTGGGCTAAGTTTAGAAGGAGATATAAGAAGAGGTTCTTATCAGAGGTAGCCAAGCCAACTTTACTCGAGAAATTTATGGAATTGGAGCAAGGAGAAATGTATGTACTGGAGTATGCAACTAAGTTCGATGAGTTGTACGGATATGCCACCATAGATACTGTGATTAAGAGAAATGAAAAGTTCATCTAGGGTTTAAAGCCGGAGATTGCCAGGGCAATAATATCACGTCTTAGGGATCCAAGTAATTTAGTTGTGGAGATGGCTATAAGGAACGAGGAGATGCTTTTGACTTTTGGGAAGGAGTAGCAAGCGAAAATCCAGAGTTCTCAGAGTAAGAAGAGAAAGCTCTTCAAGGGGAAGGGAGCTCAAATGGTGGAGCTACTAAGAAAGGGAAAACTGGTATCATTTGTTACAAGTGTGAAAAGAAGGGGCACTATACTAATGAGTGTCGATCTGGTGCTGGTAAGACGGTTTTGGGAAAAAAAATGTGAAGTGTTATAACTACAACTAGGTGGGATATTATAAGAATAAATGTCTAGAAGCGGCCAAGGCATAAAAAGGAAAGGTCTTTGCTTTGGAACTATCGTCTTCTAGGCCAACAATAGAGGAGAAGGGAAAGGCTATAATGAGAGGTATGCTTTTGATTCATGGCATACATGTTAGAGTATTATTTAATACCGGTTCATCACATTCTTTTATCTCTCGGTGTTTGGTAGATAAGTTGGATTTAGAACCATCATACCTTGTTACTTCCTTAAGGGTCGTGAATCCAATAGGAGGGTATACAACTCTTGGAATGAGATATGACCATCTAAAATTGAGCTGTTAGGTCATACTTTTACCTACAGTTTGTTTGTATTTGATTTTGTGGGCTTTGATATTATTTTGGGTATGGATTGGTTGAGCGAATACGATGTTATGATATTTTGCTAGGATATGAAAATATCATTAAGACACCTTATAAACAGTGATCGAATTATATACCCGATTGAGAATTCGAGTTTAGATGTTTGTGCTTTATTGGGTGCAATAGAGGTGGAAGATGAGTTGAGTCGGGTTTTAGTTATAAGATAATTTGCAGATGTTTTTGAACCAGTTATAGGATTACCACCGAGGAGAGCTATTGAGTTCAAAATAGATCTTGTACCTGGAGCTAAACCCGTAAGTAGACTGCCTAGCAGAATGAAATTTACTGAGATCAAAGAGTTAGAGGTGCAACTGGTGGATTTAGAAGGAAAGAGTTTTATTAGACCAAGCTGTTTCCCTTGGGGAGCGGCTGCTGTGTTTGTGAAGAAACCAGACGGATCGTTGAGGTTGTGTATTGATTATCGTAAGATGAATGAATAAACGATAAAGAATAGAATGCTTTGCCGAAATTGATGATTTATTTGATCAGTTGAGTGGAGCCAAAGTTTTTTCCCAGTTGGATTTGGTGATAAGGTTCCATCAATTGAGGGTGGCAGAGGACAATATTCCTTTGACGACATTTCGAAAGAGGTATGGTTCGTATGAGTGGATAGTCATCCCATTCAAGTTGACTAATATGCCTGCTTTCTTTGTGGACTTGATGAACCGAGATTTCTGAAAGCACTTGGATATCTTCGTGTTGGTGTTCATTTATGACATTTTGATATATTCTAAAGATGAAAAAGAACATGAGATTCATCTTAAAATAGTGCTTGAGACATTGAGGCAGCATCAACTAAAAATGAAGTTTTCTAAGTGTCAATTTTAAAAGAGAGAAGTGAAGTTTCTTGGTCATGTAGTTTCAGAGGAGGACTATCTGTGGATCCAGTTAAGATTGAAGATGTAAATAATTGGAAGAGACCCAAGCCAACAACCGAGATAAAGAGTTTTCTTGGATTAGCTAGCTATTACCAGAGATTCATCAAGGATTTCTCTCGGACAGAAGCACCCCTAACTAAATTAACTAGAAAGGACATAAAGCTTATTTGGTCTAGTAAATGTGCTGAAGCGTTCCAGAAGCTAAAAACTTTATTGATACATGCGCCCGTGTTAGTTGTGCCAGATAGAAATCGGGATTTGGTGGTGTATACAGATGCATATGGAATAGGATTAGGAGCTATGCCAATGCAAAGACGTAAAGTAATTGCTTATGCTTCTCGACAGCTCAAACCATATAAAATTAGGTATCCGACTCATGATTTGGAGTTGGCAGTAGTGATCTTTGCTTTGAAGGTGTGAAGACACTACCTCTTAGGAGAAAGATTCAAGATGTTTACAGATCATAAGTCTTTGAGGTATTTATTCTCTCAAAAAGAGTTGAATATGAGACAACAGAGATGGGTAGAGTATTTAGCAGCTTATATTTTGGTATTAAGTTCACACATGGAAAAGGAAATAAAGTTGCTGATGCACTTAGCAGGAAACATCAGAATGTGGTGTTAGCTATAGTAGCGGAATTGAAGTATTTAGAAGCATTGACTACCTATGGTGTGCAGTTAAGATCAACGACGAGTTCTAGATGGGAAACTGCCATGTTATCATGTTTGGAAGTTCGATTAGTGATGATCGAAAGGATTGCTTCTAGGCAGAGAGATGATCCATTGCTTGCTGAAAGGATTAGAATGCTTAGAACTAAGATTGATGATTTAAAGGATTTTAGTCTTGACCAAAATGGATGGTTAAGAAAGAAGGAATGAGTGTGTGTTCCAGATGTTGGTGATCTAAGGAAGGAAGTTCTTAGGGAATGTCATCGGTCGTAGTTTATTATTCATCCTAGAGGAACTAAGATGTATCAGGATATGAAAAGGGATTTATTCTACGAAGGTATGAAAAGGGATATAGGCTTATGGGTAAAGCAATGTTTGAATTGCCAACAAGTGAAAGCCGAGCATCAAAAGCCAAGTGCATTGCTTCAGCCTTTAGATATACTGGTTTGGAAATGGGATTCTATATTCATGGATTTTATTGACGGGCTGCTAAGGTCGAATACGGGAAATGAGAGAATTTGGGTTGTAATGGATAGACTGACTACGAGTGCATATTTCATTCCCGTTAAGCCGAAATGACGACACATGTATTGGCTAAGTTGTTTATGTAGAATATTGTTAGACTGTATGGGATTCCTAGTAGTATAGTCAGCGACAGAGATACATTTTTGCTATTGAGTTCAGGAGGAGTCTACAAGAAGTGTTAGGTACTAAGCTTAAGATGAGTATCTCTTATCACCCACAAACGGTTGGGCAAACAGAGATAGTCAATAAGGTACTTAAAGATTTGTTAAGAGCTTGCGTACTAGATTTTGGTGGGCCATGGAAAGACCGTTTGCACTTAATTAAGTTTTCCTTTAATAATAGTTATCGAACTAGTATAGGAATGGCGCCTTTTGAAGCTTTGGATGGAAGGCTATGCAAATCACCGGCATGTTGGTTAGAAGACCAGAGATAGATTGGTTCTTAGTCTAGATATGGTGAGAGAAGCCATGGAGAAGATTGAATTAATCCGAGCTAGAATGAAGGAAGCTTGGTCTAGGCAGAAAAGTTACGCAAATAAGAGGCGTAAGGATCTAGAGTTCTCAGTTGGAGATTGCGTTTGTATTAAAGTATCACTGATTAAGGGTGTGGTACGATTTGGAAAGTTAGCGAGACTGGCACCTAGATATGTTGAAACATTCCCTACTATAGAGAGGATCAGAAAGCTTGCGTACTAGTAGAGTTACCGAGTGGTTTGGCAAGAGTCCATAATGTTTCTCATGTTTCTCATCTTAGAAAGTGTGTGCATGATCCAGAGACTACTATTGCTCCGACTACATTGGAAGATTTATTGGTGGAACTAGATCCAACTTTTGTGATACAACCAGTTTGTGTTGTGTCCAGAGATGAGAATAGGCTAAGGAACATGACAGTCAGATTAGTGAAGGAACAAGACTGTCTAATGGAGTGACAAAGAGAAAGACTGTACTTGGGAAACAAAGGACGGGATTATGGATACTTATCATGAGTTGTAATGAGGGTATGTTCTATACTTGTTATATAAACTTTCTAGCTGGTAGGATACACTAGCATTGTTTGTTACAGTTGTTTGCATGTTTGATATGTTTATTGTGTAGTCCTTATTGAATTTCGAGGACAAAATTCTCTAAGGAAGGGAGCCTGTAACACCCCTGATTTTAGTTTAACATTATTCAGGAGATTTAATTGGATAGATTAAGTAGAATAATGTAGTGGGATAAGGAGGATGAGATTTGATAATTAATTGAGTCGGGCTTAACTAATCGATTAATAAGATTAATTTAAAACTTATAAAATAAGGGAATAAATGAGAAGGCCAAAATAGGAATAGAGCCTTATTTCATCCCTTAAGCCCTCCATGTCTCATTCATTCTCATTTTACATTCACAAACAATCAAAAGCAAACATTTAGAGGCGGGCCATTACTAAAGGGTAAGAGAGAACGAAATTAAAGGGGATTCAAAGGGCAAAGCTTAAGGAAGCTAAACTCCATCATATCTCAATCCCATCATCCAATCTAAGGTGAATAATAATGAACCATCTCTATTATTTGTATTTGAATTCGGTTATGCCTAATTTCCAAATTGATTTTGATTGTTTTGCCATGTTGTAGGTGTTTGATCAATGTTTGAATAGAATAATGATTTATGATATTATTATGATATGTTTTAAAGCTAAAACCTAAGTTTTTAATCTCCAATTTATTTGATTTTCTGGTATGCTGGGTAAAATATTATTTTGGAGATGATTTTTTAATTTCGTAATTTTTCAAGTTAATATGAATATTTTATAAATTTCTAAAAGAGGAAATATTGTTTATTTAGGGTTTTAATTATTAAAAATAAATAATTAATTATTTCGGTCCCGAAATTTTTACAAGACAAAGAATATATAAATTCCGATTTTTAGTGATTTTTGGGGATTTTCCCAAATGATTATGAATTTTTATGAATTTATCATGCTAGAAAAGTATTTGAATTAATATTAATTAAAAGTATTAATTAATTAAGTTGGTAAACATTTTTGAAAAGATAAAACTAACTTGCGGCACTTTTCTAGAAAGAAATTGATAAAGTTTGTTTTTAACCAATAGAAAATTGATAACGGATTAGAGTTGGTTAAAAGAAAATTCTTGATATAGAAATAAAACAGTTTTCATATTAGTTATGATACTGCCATGTCGTATGTTAGAATGTCGAATGCCTGATAATGGCCGATGTCCATGTTGCCACTATTCAACACCAACGTGAGTAAATGTATACGATATTAACTTATGTTGGTATGGAATGAATCTATTCAGGTTGAGATATATATAAATGTATATATATGGACTTTGGCATACCATCATTTTGACATCAGTGATTTCGTAACTCACCAGAACCATTCTGACATCCTTTGTTCTTTTGTGAAACTCATATCATTCGGCATTAATGTCGTAAGTCTTTAACCTTGAACCATATACTTTAAAGGCTTTAATGTTGCAAGTATTTATTTCCAATGACCTTCAAGTAGCGGTGTAGTTGCCCCAGTTTTATGAAGCCGATATCAAATGTTTTAAGGTTTTGATGCCGCAAGTCACCATTTATGATATCAATTGTTGCGGCATAGTAGCCGAAGTACCATGTTTTCCGTTTCATAGTTTTTGAAGTACTGATGCCGAAACAAAATTTATTTCGACTAGAGTAATTGATGCCATAACTTGTCGGCTCCAACATCGGATGTTTTCTTTATTTTCGGCAACCAGCTTATGTGGCTTTGATGACTAATTCTTTCATTTCGAAACTAATGCTTTATGGGTCGAGAAGCCTTGTTTTCATGCAAACTAAAAGTTATGTTTTAAAGGCGAGATAGCCTATGTTTTAAGAAGATCGATAACTTTATGATTTCGGCAGTATAGCCTTACACTTTATAAATTTTTGTTTTGAATCTCGGATAGAGATTTGATGTTGTTTTAATGGCATGAATGCCATAAGCCTTCTATTTCGGATTGCTATATTGATGTCTTGATAATCCATATGTTTTATGAGTTTAACAACTTCATTAGGGATACTAATATATATTATTTTCGATATGCCATAAGTTTAAGGGTTTGACAACCTAATTGGGGATACCAATAGACATATGTTGGGCACTTGGGTGAATAATATTATATTCAAATTATAAATTGATATTTGATGGGTACATGGTCATCATAGGAAAACTTTAAAATGTGTGATGGATAGTCCACATAATGCCAGAAATAGATAGTCTCCACATGGTTCATGATGGGTTCATAGTCATCCTACAAAAACTTGATATATGTGATGGATAGTCCACATAATTTTAGACAATTGAGACATGTGTGATGGATAAACCACATGAATTTTAGTTAGGCAAAATCATGTGTGATGGGTAGTCCATATGGCCTACAATAGATAATCCACATAATGTTTATATGTGGGATGAGTAGTCTATATAAATATAAGACAGATAGTTAGATTAAATTTAGATGTACAGTGATCTAACTTTAGACGGATAGTCTATTAAATTGGGATGGATAATGCATTATATGATTTTAGGTGGGGTAAGGGAGTGTATAACACTATGAAGGCAGATTAGTTAGACTTACCCATGTTGCATCCCTGCAAATGATTATTTTACTATGTTACAACAATTGTGGTTGCATATGCAAGAATTTTGATTAACATAATTGATTAAGATACTAGTGAGGGGAAAACCTATTCCGCTCTTCGGCGTGGTCTCACTAGATATCTATTTTGGTTTAAGATGACAGATTATTATTCACACTGTACCTTTAGTCTGACCCGAAGTTTTTGTTTTTTCCCCTTAAACTTTCGGTTGCTGATTTGAGTAGGCCAGGAGTAAAGGTTTTTAGGTTTTCAAATTAGACGAATAAACGTTCGGAGATGTGCAGGAGGCAACCTAGGTATTAGTATGAGCTTTTATTTTCATGTTGTTTTATGTCTAAATGGATGTAATGACAGAAGTTATAACTGTCAACTATTAGACTCTGATCATGTAACCCAAAGGTAAGAGCTACAGATGCTCCAGTCATCTATAGTATTAACTTCCGACGACAAAATACGGCTATTTTAATGGTATCCAAAATATCAGAAGCACATAAATATGAAACAGAATCACAGATTTAAAAAAACAATATTTCTAATTATATTTCAAAAAACATGTTTCATATTCAGATTACATAATCCTATATCATTTCCCAGGTTTAGATCAAATATAATTATTACCCAAATACGCCAAGAGCGACATATGAAGATGCCCCTTGGTTGACCAGAGTACTAATTAGTCATACCTAACTTAATACAACACAGCGGAATAAAACAAAACAAAACAGCAAATCTTAAATAGCTATTCATCGGCCTCCTGCTCATCTCCGGAAGCTTTATTCGCCAACCTACTAAAAACATGAAAACCTCAACCCACAGCCTACTCAAATCAATTTTGAGCACCCGAGAGTTTAAGGGGAAAAACATAAACTTCGAGTCAGACATAAAGCCTGGTGTGAATAATACTATACATCTCGGTTATTTGATATCAAGTGAGACACGCCGCTTAGCAGAATGGGTTTCCCTTCACTAATATTCTTTTAAAACATATCTTTTGCAAATCTTAATTCTGCAACCAAAACTAGTTAAAACAATAAAGCAATATCATGTATGCATACAAATTAGGTAACAAATGGACTATCTGTCCGAACACTGTAGTTTTATTTGGCTAACTACGAACCTTTGCCTGACTCGGGCCTACTAGAAAAATTAAATAATAATCCAACTTCTGTTAGATACTCTCCTCTTCTGGATGGTCTGTCCCTAACTTACTTTCTTCCAGGGTCAACTGATTCTAATGGTTTTGCGGGCTCACCAATAACCTATCTCTCCTCTATAGATTCCTTTCTGTGTGTAACATCATTTTATTCTTACATGTGACAAAGCCCTACACACTCAATCTTCTCTGCAACTTCTCTAACTAAATCCGGACCAAGAACCAACCCATTCTCAGTCTCCAACCAACAAATGAGAGATTTGCATGGCCTTCCATACAAAGCTTCAAACGATGCCATCCCCTATACTAGCCTGATAACTGTTGTTATATGAAAACTGGACTAAGTGTAGATGGTCTTCCCATGATCCCCCAAAATCTAACACACAAGCTCTTAACAAATCTTCCAAGACTTTGTTAACTCTTTCTATTTGCCCATCAGTCTGTGGATGGTAAGCTGTACTCATCATGAGCTTGGTTCTTAAAATTTCCTGTAGACTTCTCCAGAACTCACTAGTGAACAAGGAATCTCTATCACTTACTATGCTAATAGGAATTCCGTGTAGTTTAACCATATTCTTCATAAATAACTTAGCCAAAACAGGTGTCATCCGAGTTGACTTAACTGGAATGAAATGAGCACTTTTGATTAACCTGTCCACTATGACCCATATACTTTCATTTTCTCTATTAGATCTTGACAACCCATCTATAAAATCCATAGAAATAGAATCCCACTTCCAAACTGGAATATCTAATGGTTAAAGCAACCCACTTGGCTTCTGATGTTTGGCTTTTACCTATTGACAGTTCAAACACTGATTCACCCATAAGCCTACATCCCTCTTCATACCTTCCTAGAAGAAACTTCTCTTCATGTCCTAATATATCTTAGTTCCTCCGAGAATCAGAAAGATCCTTTTCGAGTTTGAATTTGTTCATTTGGAATCTGGGCTCTTCTATTTTCTACTTATTTTTTTTATTCTTTATTTCATTTCGATTTTCTTTCCATATCATTTTGCATTTGTCGACAAATATCAACATGTTTTTTTATTTGAATACTTCAAAGTATTCATTATTTAATTAAATTTGAAATTTATTATTAAATTAATTATTAAATTTAGTAAAAGTATATGCGTGAGACATAATCCATTAGTTAGGTTTATTTCAGATATCCTACTAGAACAACTGGCCGTTACTCCACCAGTTGTAGGGGATGTAAGGATTGATACATAGAATAACTTTTTATTTGATTGATAATTATATGAAGCAGAAGATATTTTAGCCATTTGCATCAAGCTCAAACTTCCTTCTTGCATACGCGCTCCTCTGGAAGCACACACAATAATAAGGATGAATAGTGAACTTCGAATGATGGCATTCCTCCAAAACTTCCTTCCTTACATCTCCCACATTTGGAACACATAACCTCCCTATCTTTCTCAATCAACCGTTCTGGTCAAGACTATAATCCTTTAAGTCATCGCACTCCATTCCATCCCTTAGCTTCCTGATCCGCTCAGCTAATACTGGATCCTCCTCCTATTTAGAAGCAAACTTTTCGATCATTACTGCTTCCTCCAAGGTTAACTCTTCCACTTCTAGCGTCCATATCTGTATTCAAGCCTTGTGAGATACAGAAGAATAGCCTAAGAGAGATGGAAGAATAGAGATATAGCATATACTTATATATAGCAAATACAAGTACGTTACTATAACGTTATCCAAACCCCGATCTTATCTCTAATTCTACAGGATTATGTTTTCAAAAATCATTTTAGTTTAAAGTTTATTCATAAAGCTATGCTCTGGTACCAAGTTGTAACATCTCCTATCTTGAGGTCCAAAACTAAGTGCTACAGTCATTTATAGTATTAACTTCCGGTGACAAAATACGGCTATGTTAATGGTATCCATAATATGACAAGCACATGAATATGAAACAAAATCACAGATTTCAAAAAAACAACATTTCTGATTACATTTCTCAAAACATGTTTCATACTTAGATTACATAATCCCATATTGTTTTCCAGGTTCAGGTCAAATATAATTATTAAATAAATACGCCAAGAGCGACATATGAAGATGCCCCCTTGGTTGACCAGAGTACTAATTAGTCATATCTGACTTAATACAACACAGCGGAATAAAACAAAACAGCAACTCCTAAATAGCTATTCATCAGCCACCTGCTCGTCTCCGGAAGATTTATTCTCCAACCCACTAAAAACTTGTAAACCTCAACCCTCAGCCTACTCAAATCAATTTTGAGCACCCTAGAGTTTAAGGGGAAAACATAAACTTCGAGTTAGATATAAAGCCTGGTGTGATTAATACTATACATCTCGATTATTTGATATTAAGTGAGACCATGCCGCTTAGCGGAACGGGTTTCCCCTCACTAATATCCTTTTAAAACATATCCTTTGCATATCTTAATCCTGCAATCAAAACTAGTCAAAACAGTAAAGCAGTATCATGTATGCATACAAATCAGGTAACAAATGGACTATCTGTCTGATCACTATAGTTTTGTTTGGCTAACTACTAACCTTTGGCTGACTCAGGCCTACCAGACAAATTAAACAAAAAATCTAACTTCTGTTAGAAACTCCTCTTCTGGAATGTCTGTCCCTAACTTACTTTCTCCCATGGCACTGATCCTAATAGTTTTACGGGCTCACCAATAACCTATCTCTTCTCTATAGATTCCTTCCTGTGTGTAACATCATTTTAGTCTTACCTGTGATAAATCCCTACACACTGGAATTTTGGACTTATATTAGCTAGGGGCTACTAGCTAAAATATAGGGTGCGACCCTATACCAGTCTCATTTGGTATTCTAATATCTGAATCATTTTACATAGGGGTAATCTTCCCTTAAAATTTTCCTTGAAAACCTTTTCTTCTTAAATTAATTTAAACCTTTAAATCATACTTAAACAAGGAAAATATATTTTATGCTTTACTCAAATCACCTTGCCATGTTATATACTCTTTACACAAATCTTTGTTGATGAAAACATTTAAACCTTTGAAAGTACCCCTTTCGAAACCAAGTAAACCACTTTGATTTATAACCTTAGGCCGAAAGTCAAAACATACCCTTTCGAAACCATTCATAATAAACCTTTCGAAACCATTAAAAAACATCTCCTTCGAAAGCTTTAAAAACTTAGACATCCTATCTTTAAAACACTTAAACATTGCCTTTTGAAAACATTGAAAACCTTCCTTTTAAACCTTTCGAAATCATTGAGGAACCACCCCTTCGAAACCTTTATCATAAACCTTTCGAAAGCACTAAAATCCTTTGCAAACATCAAACCTTTCGAAAGCATTTGGGTTCAAATAAAACATGTGGAAACCTTTCGAAACCATTAAAAATTATCTTATTCGAAACCTTTGGGTTCTACCTTCAACATAACAAAAGGGTCATAAAATAACTAAGTCGAAAGTGCTCTTTCGAAAGAAATTCCTAAGTAAAGAAGTGATGGTGTTGAAACCAATCATTCGAAAGCACTGGAGAGGTGGCTAAGAACCCTTTCGAAACCATTTTCTTCGAAAGGTAGGAAGCGGCAGCAAGGGGTTTCGACCATTCAAAAGCATTTACTTGAAACAAAAGGCACAACCTCTTTCAAAACCATTCCTTTGTAACATTTTGATCTAGTCGAAAGCCAACCAAGTCGAAAGCATTCCTTTCGAAAGCAAAGCAGACACATTTTCATTTAAAAGAAAAATAACGCTTTGACCCCATCGGAACCCCTTGTTTACCTTTCGCCTATATCCAATTCACTATGTACAAGTATCTGATACTATGTGCATTGGTTTCGCTGGAGATGTAGGCGGAAGTACTACGTCGGAAGCCATGTACCGAAAGTGGCGAAACATGTAACAAGCATATATAAATTGATTTTTAACTTTTTAAAGTAATTATTTTCAACTAACCCGCCTTGTTTGTCAAAATATGATTGATTGCTAATTTCTTTTCTAAAAGTACTACCAAAATTTCGGAAGTAAGTAATTTAAATAATTTACAAAATTCCCCTTCTCCTTTTATAAATATATAAAACATTTAAGTCTCATACCTTAAATAATTTTATAAATTCATTAAAACACTTAGGAAAATTCTACAAAAATTCCTATAAATCATTTTCTTAATATGTTTTCTAACATATATAAATTTTGGACCCAAAAACAATATATTTTTAGCCGTAATTAATTTAAACCCAAATAACCAATTTCCTCACTGGAAAATTAATAATAAATCCACATTAATTTAGAAAATTATGAAAATTGAAACTCATCTCCACAATATCATTTCTGATCTTACTGTAAAACCACAAGGCATTTAGATGTCATATAATAGGTTTTTCACATAAAAACATATCATAAAATCTATATGAAATAGAATAAATCATCAACAAGCATATATCTCCATTTTAACATTAAAAAACATGGCAAAACCTTTGCAAATAAATTCGGGTTAAATCTAAAACCGAAAACAACCAAAATCATGAGATGTAGTTATTATTCACCTTAGCTTTCAGATTAAGGAGTTGAGATTTGATAATGGATTAAGTTGATTCGGCTTCTTCCATTAGCTTATCTTCCTCTTGTATCTTCTAATGGTGGTCGGCCTCTATGTTTTGTTTTTGATTATAAAAGTATGAAATGAACGTGTAGAATGAGATGCATGAGGGTTCAGGGTATATGGTTATGTCTTATTCCTACTTTTCCCCTCACCTATTACCTTTACCCATTTTATTTTAGTTCATTTGTTAACGTGGCACGGCTACCCCTATTAATCACAAATCTCAATCCCCTAATCATTACATTATTTTATTTAATTTAGCTAATTAAATATCCTAAATAATGTTACTCAAAAATTAGGGTCATTACAGATCAACCAAGGGGCATCTTTATATGTCGCTCTTGGAGTATTTGTAATAAATTATATTTTCTCTAAACGATGAATCGAATGAGATTACGTAATGAATATGAAATTTTATTTGTGAAACGAAATGTGAAAGCTTATTATTGAATTGATTTTTTTAAATTTCATATTCATATGCTTTTGATATTGTTGATATGATTAACATAACCGTATTTTGTCATCGGAAATTAATACCGTTGATGACTACAACATCCATAGCATATAGTTTCGGGTCTTGCTTTGATACCAAATGAAAGTTGTTATGGATTGAGTAATATGAATTATTCTACTAATTTAAAACTTGTAAATAATAGCTCAGATAAAAATAAACTGTAGTAAAATGCACTAGAGATTTTTATACTGGTTTGAAATTTTCATCCTACGTCTAGTCCCAAACTCTTTCTGGAATTAACTAAACAACCCTCAATCAACCCGGAGGAATATGTATCTTATAAAATGCTTGAGCAGCTGAACATGACTTCACTTGCCTGAAGATCTCCAATGGGACTTCGACTACAAAAGTAGTAAGTTGTTGACTTTGTGTGTTCTAGATAAAACAATGATGAGTCAATAAAGTACACCCTTCCTATAATTTTCTTTGAGGATTGTAATTTGAATACGTAGATATTAGGAAGTAGAAAGTTGCTTTTAAATGCCTTTTGAAATCTCAAAGAATATAGAGTATAGAAAAGAAAGTAAAAAGTTAGAAAGAACTGGTGAGTATAAAAAATCAAATTCCACTTTTATTTATAATGTTTGAAAAGTTCTATTTGAAAGGTTATCACCATTAGAGAAGGTGTAACCTTTGGAGAAGAAGACAACTCTTTAGATTTGAATTTTCTACGAAGAGACACTTCTTTTCGTACTGATCAGATGGTTGGATTTCAAATTCAGATGGCTGAAATTCGACAATGTAAAACATAAACAAAATAATTTAAAAATCGGTTAGTTCAGATGGTTGAATATTAATTCAGATGTCTAGAATAAAAATTCAAACAACTGAATTGCCTTAATATTGTCTTTTTAAATGTCTCTAATTCAGGTGTCTAATTTATAAATTCAAATGGCTAATTTTAGTCAGACGTCTGATTTTATAAAGCAGACGGTTGAATTGCCAAAAGAGATTTTTCAAATTTATTTTCAAATTCAGCTTTACGAAAATATTTGTGTTTTTGTGTGATCATCGTAAAGGAGGTTTTACATAAAAAGCTATGACCGGACTCTACTTATTTTTGCCTTTAACATTTGAGCTTAGTTCATAGTTGATCGTCATATTTCCTTGAATATATTCCTAGAAATATAATATATATATATATATATATATATATAGAAATATATAGTTGTCTCATTGAAAATTAAAAGGCAGGATTTAACGCTCTTTACAAAAGTGCATTTGGTCATCCTTAACTTTTAAGAATATCAAATAAATTGCACTTTACGTAAACTGATCAAACTGATATTTTTATGATCGAATTCTTAGATCTGTCTTGTTGCCTTTAGTCCAGCGTTGCATTTAACAAACAAGATCATTATTGTAATAATCATATTGAATACACGATCTCACACTATAATCTACATGCTTATTTCAATGAATTAATTTCACTGAGATTTCATACATTATGAATTGTTACTGTTCGTCATACGACATTTATATGTGATCGTATATGGACCAAATATCCATATTCTTGTATTTCTTTTAGAGTTCGAAACTCATTGAAGACCATACATAGTCTCAGGCAAGTAAACTCGTAAGTGATCAAGTTACGAACGCATTTAGTAGCTGTATAATTAGGCACTTTCATGGGTCAACATGCAAAAAGCTATTGGTAAGTTTACTTATTTCTACCTGTCAATATTAATTCAGTTAGTTTGTATATTTTATTTATAAACGTTTTATCAATTTTATTAGCAGCACAAATTTATTGATGTAGATTATTTTAACTTTACATATAGCAGATGTTCTTATAATATTAGAAAGGTTCAGTGTTGCCATACCATTTTTCTAATAAGACTCTTGCTGATCTTTTATGTTTCTCTAAACCCTAAGATGAAACATGGAAGTCTTTCAACTTCACTAATAGATGTTAGGACTCATATATCGTGGGATTCTAACTTTAGTTTGCTTAACAAGTCATAGCCCCATAAACGATGGATAACTCATTATCAGTTGTATCATATACAACTCCTAACCCATGGTTCCATGTCCTAATCTCATTTAGACCTTGAGTTTGCTTAATAAATCAAAAGAAATTATTCGCTCTTACCTACCATTTCATGACGGCCTAAGTATAATATATGTTCCTTGAGTTTGCTCAAGAAGTACATATAGTTATCTTAGTCTAGTCGATATATTGATAATATTACACATAACATCTCTAGCTTGAGTTTGCTCAATAATAAAGAGTATGCAAGTAATTTATTAATATATAGATGGCGGAGAACAACACTTATATTAAAGATTCACAATTTTCAATATATTTAATTGAGCATTATCAACTTATGGAATAATGTATTTTTTATGAAATACCCTCGAGATTCAAGTGTCGAATGCATCAAGAATCACAGTATACGTACTTTTACATATATATTAATTCCTTAAGTCCATTTAGGGTTTCTTTAATGTTTCACCTTTAGTTTATACATGTATATTCCTTAATTCAAATTTGAAAATTCTTTAATACAAACATGAATATTCATATTATCCTAAACAATTCAAGACAACATAACATACATCATTATATATATTATACATGTATATATGTATATATAATTAATTAGCTTATTTACTTAAACCATTTAAATTATTAGTCTTATTATAAATAATATCTTCGAAATTAATATTATAAAATTTTCAAAATTTATATTATAACTTTTATAATATTTGTTTTATTTTAAATTTAACTTTTAAATTTAAAATTTTCATTTTAATTTTCAAACCAATTTGAAAATTTATGTTATAACATTTATAATTTTTTTCTTATTTCAAATTTAACTTTTAAGTTTAAACCTTATATTTTAATTTCAAAACAATTTTGAAATTAGCCCAAGGCCCAATTCAAATTAGGCATTGTCTATTAGGGATAACCATCAAGCTTACCTAATCCTTTTGGGCCAGGTTAGTAGCTAGGTAGGGTAGATTATTTGAGTACCAAAACCAACCCTCAAACACTACTTTTCCACATACCCTACTATATGTGGAGGCTTTAATAAGTTAGCCCTTATACTGCTAATTTAGACCACATAGGCTATTTCGTCTGATACCATTATTGGAATCGGGTTGGTCCGCAGTGGATGAATTGGGTAAATTTCAAATATATTTTTACATTTTGGTACTTTATTGGACCTATGTATCTAAATTTATTTAGAAATTTTCTAAATTTATTTTAACTAAAATCAGTATTTTATTTACATTTGTAAATAAAGTTTTATTATATATAATTTGTATTATATATATATATCATATACACATATGTGCGTGCGTGCACGTGCAATAAAATAATGCGTGTATGGTTTGATATGCCCATGAATAGATGTTGAGATTTAAATCGCAATGGACATGTTAGCCCCTCTTATATACAAATATATTGTTTAAATGCATATATATCTATATATATCTACATCAAAACATCATATAGATATAAATGAAAATATAATATAAAATGATATATATATTTGGCAAAGCAAATGGGGTTTACTGGTCCTCTTCTAATTTATTGATATGCCAAGAATTACAAAGAAACAAGGAACAAAAGGCCAGACCAAAACATGCATTGGTAGACAAAGGAAAAAAGAAGAAATACAGAGGAAACTGACATAAAAATGTACGAAAGAAATGGAAAACACAACAAAAAAGAAAAACAGAACAAGAATTAGGTAAATGCAACCAGTATATCAAGATCAAAAGCAAATGTAGACTACATCATCCCATATTTTATTTCATAAAGCACAATGTGCCGAAGCTGAATGGCAGTTTTCCTTTTTCCTTGGAAGATGATCAAATTTCTTTCATTCCAAACTACTCTCACAAAAACCTTCAAGACAAACAGTAGGACATATGATATATATATATATATATATATATATGTGTGTGTGTGTGTGTGTGTGTGTGTGTATGTATGTATGTATATGTATATTGAAATCCTAGTCGTAAATAATTTATATGAAACATTTATAAAATGTATGTATGTGTGTGTAAATAATAATTAAATCACAAAATTATTTATGTATTAATTTATAAAATAATTTTGAAATTATAAATATACATTATTCATTAAAGCTATAAAAACATTTTATTTATTTATATATAATTTATATAAATATACAATTAGTTATAAACATATACATATATATATATATAAACAATAAAAATAAAATTTATAAATAAATATATTTCTACATTTTGCTCTTAGCCAGGTAAAAATTTTATTTATTTAATTTGTTTTATAAATAAATCCTTGTATAAAATTAAACTAAAATAATAAAAAATTATTTTTGAAACCATAAAGCATATTATTACATAATATTTTATGCAAAATTTTGTTGTTTGTAAATATCTATATGCATATATTTTAAATTACATAATCAATTTTAGATAAAATAAATAATTGCATTTTATATATACCTATAATATATATACATATAAGAATTTTTTTTATTTTCTGCCAAATTTTTTCTATACATAAATAAATTTCATAAGATTTAAACATATATTATATAATATTAATCTTTTAAATATGGCTTTTAGTTATTTAAAAATTCATTTAATAATATTATATAATTCGAAAATATTTTTTTTATTACCAGGCCGTGAGCATGTAATAAAATAATCATAAAAAATTATATACTCACACACACGTGTATGTATATGCATTCATATATACAACCATTCCGTACAAGCCTAATAAAGCTATTTACCCACTTTCAAAAAAATAAATATACAGCCATGCAAATGTGACAACATTTCGATATACAAATTCGTTATATAAAATCTAACCAACAAATGATTGATATAATAAATAAATTTAACAATACAAATCGGATTACCTTTCACCAATGCCTAATATGTATACGTTGAAACGAAGAAATGAACTCCTTGAATCTAATTCCAATTTCGAAGTCGTTGGCTTTTAAATTGCCTTACCACCGACAATCTAATTGAAGTATTTTGATATGATTTTGTACTTGA
Source organism: Allium fistulosum (assembly GCA_030737815.1). Lineage (NCBI taxonomy): Eukaryota > Viridiplantae > Streptophyta > Magnoliopsida > Asparagales > Amaryllidaceae > Allium > Allium fistulosum. The sequence goes on from CM060908.1 coordinate 149,615,895, forward strand.
ATATTTAGGGCTGTTAGAAGCCATGGCCGACCTTGCTTTCTGCTATTGTAGAAATGCAAAATGTCCTTTTTCTAAGTGAGGGAGAGGTGGCTTATATAAAAGAAAAATAAGAGAGCACAAAGTGGATATAGATCCTCCTTTTCCTCTTACCATTCTCTCCTCTATTTATCATTCAAAAGCCACTTACCATATCAATATATAGTCGGCCTCACTATGGCCATCTATAGCCGTCTACCAAAGCCTCCTTTTGGGTCTCAAAAAAATATTCCAACTCTGAACAATATTCGTTGCATTTAAATTTAATTTCAAACGCGTATCGATATCGTATATCGATTACTGTTTATATAACTATTATATGCACACTATTTAATATTTTCAATGCACATCAAATAAAATTTTATAATTAATATTTCACAAATATTAATTAATTTATAATAATTATAAATTAATTAAATCAGTTGGTAAGATGAGTATTTAACGTTTTAGTTGTGTGACTCTTAGGTGTATATCTAGTTAGCTATTATTATCAAACAATTTGAATATTAACGTTCACACATCACTCAGCAGGTGGTGTGATATTTTAGCCAAATTTATCACTTACTCAGTTCCGGTAAAATCCAATTTTACTTTGTTAAGCGTTACCCGGTGGTGATAATTATTTATACCAATTCTCTTCATCAAAACTATATCACTTTTGGCTTATGCAATTTGACAATGGTCAAAATTCCAATATCATTCATATTCAACTCTACAATCCAAACACAAAGACTTTGGTTCAACAATAACAATTATTATTGACCGAACCGCTCTGGTTAAGGGCTTTGACTTTGAGTTAACTTCAATTAACCATGATATTAACCTCGTATAACTAAAGTGATGAATTCTCTCTTGAATAGTACTCAATTCCAATGCTTCTACTCGACCCAACCATAGTCTTTCTCTGGATGTCGTGTCATGATATAATTATAATCAAAGCAAAGTTTTTGCATTGAAGCTTGATAATATTCTCAAGTCGAGGGAATTGTGTAATATTGTCACATCGATATTTTCTATTTGACCTTAGTTATATTAACCAATAAAATACCATCGAGTGAATCATTCCATAGTCTACAATAACTATCAGTATGTAACTCATTGATGCCCCAACAACCATAAGAAAACACTGCCCAATATTTGAAGAGCGTTAGGTACTCTAGTCTCAATAGATGAATTGATATCCACTCTCGATATATCTTGGCTAGGAATATTTAAAATAGCATGTTTATTTTATTGTGATAAATCACTTATGATTACAACACATTGTAATTACTATCACAAAACATACCATTTATGAATTTTCTATTAAATATACTGTTAATTAAATTAATTAATATAACATATTATATCAAGTATATAATAGGAAGAAAACATTTTATTTCAAATTAGATTGGTGATTGAGTTAGATATATGTAATAATAATGACATAATTGTCTTTATACCTCTAACTCCATCAGTGTTTGTTTTTATTAAGAATTTCTTACTAAGGCTGCCAATTACTAAATAAGAACCGTTTTGTTGTTTTTTTAATTATTCTTCTAATTAAAAATCGCTTATTCAAATAATATGTATTCAGAACCTTTTGCTTGCTTATTCTTAGTTCTAAATGCTGGACGATAATTTACTACCTTTATACCCTATTAAAAATCCGTAAACCTAACGCAAATTTGAAATTTTAATATTAGTAGTTGAAATCTAAAAAAAAAATCAAATTTCCAAAATCCAGTGTACTTTTAAAATATGCACTTTTGGAAATTCAAACTTTGAAAATTAAAGCTTTTTAAATTGGGAATTTTAGAATTAAATTATTTGAAAACCAGTTGTTTTAATTAAAAACTTTAAAATTAAAAGTTCAAAAATCCATTGCTTTTAAAAATTATAATTCGAACCATTAGAAAGTCCATAATTAATTTTCAAATTTAATATTTCAAAACTAACATTTTTTAAACCTTTATTGTATTTAAATTTCTCTTGATTCAAACTTCTTGTTCCAAGCATTTAAAGTTTAAAATTTAGAATTCAAAATTCCTCCTTTTAATAATCATTATTTTTTAACCAATTGGTTAAGTGAGCGTTATTGTCAAAAGGAACTGAGCATTTAAAGTTTAAAATTCCTCCTTTAGTAATCATTATTTTTAAACCAATTGGTCAAGAGACCATTATTGTCAAAAGAAACGTGCTCTTCATTCTAATATGAAGCTTTAGAATGAAAACAAATAAATGAACGATAATTTTTGTAACCCATTAATTTAAAACCTTAACTTATACAAAAACAAATAGAAACATGGTCAGTATTAATTGTGTAATTCACTACTTGAAATTGAATAAAATAAATGAGATAATAATTTTATTATTATTTCTTTAAATCAACAAATATGAGATAATAATTTTTGAAATAAATATAGATAGTTCTTCTAAATTAAGGTTTGAAACGAATTTAAAGACATGAAATGTTACCTAAGCTTGTAGAGTTGAACTTGTTATGCTAGATTATAATTTGAAAACTATTTTAAAAGAGATAAAAAATGAATAATAAGGTAAGAAATGTAAATTTACCAAAAGCTACGAGTAGTATTATAATTTTTATGGTGTAAATAAAGTAAAATTTGATGTATACTGATTTGTTATATTGTGGATATAACATTTCTTGGTGCTTGAATAAGATTTGGTTCGGCAATTAACAACAGAATTCATTTAAAGCAATCTAAGGCAATGTTTGTTTTTGTTAAGAAGTTCAGAATCAAAATTCTGATTTCTATGTGAGACCCTTTTTAGTTCCATCTTTTAATCCAGTCTTCTAATTAAAACCAAACATTTAAACAAAAGTATTCAAAACCATTTTCTTGCTTATTTTAATTTTTAAATGCTAAATGATAGCCGGCTTGCTTCGTACCCTCGTTAAACAACAAATGCAATGCCAGTTCGAAATTTTAATACCAATATTTGAAATCTCAAAATTCAAAAAATTCGAATTTCAAAATTCAGTATACTTTTAAAATCTATATTTAAAAAAATGTTAAACTTGAAAATTCAAGTTTCTAAAATTTGAAATTTTAAAATCAATTTGTTTTGAAAATTCCACTGCTTTCAAAAGTTATAATTTGAAACAAAAAAAAAATTCCTTAATTATTCTTGAAAAATTAAATTGTCAAAATTAAAATTTATACAATATTTTCAAGCATTCGAATTTCTCTTGCATCAAACTTTTGTTAATTAAAGCATTTAAATTTTAAAATTCCTAATTCTAACCGTCTTTATTCACAAACGAACTGATAATAACGGAAATATAACGCGCAACCGGAAAGCCAACAGCAATTTCTTCCTCCTAGCTTCAAATTTCATTATATCCCCCCATTGTTCTAACCCTAGTTTTGTAAACCTACGCAAATAATCAATTGTTTTTCCCGTTCGAAGAGCTCAACCATCGAGGACGCGATTTAGGACTCATTCGATGGCGTTCTCCCAGTATCTTCATCTGACTTCTCTCTGCACTCACGTTTCTTCCCTCCTCCGCCACTCTTCTCCGTCTTCTCCTTATACTCTCCGCATCCAACATAGAAAGGAGAATAGTTTTTCTTGAATGTATCAGTGGTAACATTATATGCCACCAAAACTGATTCATTCGCCAATTTATTTGCAAGTACGATGCAGTCATGTACATGATGAGCTTGGAAACATTTTTGGTTTTTAAGGGTATATGTCAGTCCAGATGTTTACATAATAGAGCCATAATTTTTTGTATATAATAAATAAGCAGTGTACACTTGTCATCCATGCTTGTATATTATGTATTGTAACACGTATAAGTTACTAAAAGACTTGCATCTTATGTTATTGCAATGCTGCTTAAGAGTTGCGTTGGCAGTAATCACAGCTTCAACGCTGCACTTCTCGCATGTTGAGCTTAAAATGTGATATGCGTTTAGGAAATTCTTGATGGTGCCTTGCTTCTTTTTTGTTTGGATTAAGCAAATTAAGTGATGAATCCATTTCAAATTCGCCGTATTCATAATTTAGAACTAGGTTGTATGTAATAACAATTATATATGATTATAACGTGTAATGGGTTTTTGTAAGTTTAAACGCTAAAATTTATAATATTAAGCATGATGCTGTAGATTTATTGCTTTCTGTTTTATATATTTGTTAGATTTTTTATCTTGCATAATTGTCAGATAAGAGATATATATGCTAAAAATCATATCTTGTATACAAGTTGATTTTATAAAACACAGCTTAAGCAATATCTAAACCCATTAAGTTGGGCAGTAGGTTTGTTCTCTCACCTTGTTTTTACTTGAAAAACATAGTTGCATCATATTATAACCCAAGAGTATGGAATTCTGTAGTTGCATTCCCTCCCAGATAGCCAATCACAATTGCTGTTCTACTTGTACCCTTTGGCTATGAGAAAAGATAGACTATCTAAAATATTGTTATAGTTTATTATAGTTTCTTTTAGCCGACCTTTTATGTAAGTTTATCTTAAGTACGTGTGGATCCAGCGTTTTAATGGACAGTAGTAGTTGTATCTAATCACTTCATATGTGCTTTTTGCACTACTCTGGAATTGTTTATAGTATCTTTTTGAACAAGTTTACTTTTTCTTGTTACATCAATTTTGGCGTCTTTCCATAGCTGTCCATGTTTCATGTAAGTTATGTAATTTATTATTTTGTTACAACTCAAATCTTGTATCCACATCTATTTCATGTTTACATGACAATACCAATTTCTCTCTGCTTCCAGCAAAGCTTTTAAGTATAGAAGGCCTGTGTGATACAGGCCATACTTCTAAATGTTGAATTGCTGGTCCTCGTTGCTCTATCGGCGTAAAACGCGTTTAATAATACTAACCGACTTCTATGGATGTCTCATTTTAGTAATCTTTCCAAATTGGTGTCTTTATTTTCATATAACATGTAATAAATGCCCATGGTTATAGCGAAGCATTAGATATGCTAATTAGGAAATATAAAAGCCATGTATTATTCACATGATATATTCATTCTGTCAATTAATCATAAGTTTTTATTTTCTCATTGCTCTAACTATGCTTAAGGATCAAGTTAGTTAAAGGCCCATTTGATATTGAGATTCTTTCTGAAATATACCATGGGCATTTTGACTATAAGCTTAATGCAGCAATACTATCCTCAGTGCTGTTATGTGTATTATGTGTCTTAATACATTGCTTCATTTTAGATGTATCATAGTGATCGCTATAATTCTTGTTAATTATATTTTAAGTGATTAACAAACAGTTTATATTATAATTTACGCCAGATTAGAGAATATGATTGCCATGCAATATTAAATTATTCTATGAGAAACCGTGAAATGGCACTAGATACCTCAGAGTGGGAGGACCACCAATATACCAAAGGTCTACATGCTTTCTTCAAAATATCAACATCAATGAAGTAGTGACTTTTAATTAGTATAATTGCTTGTTTAATGAACAATAATTGAAGACCCTTCATTAAAAGAGCTTTTTATCATGCTATTGACTTTGCTTGATCAATGCATGTTAATTCTAACATTAACAGCATTATCTCGAATCATTTAATGGTGGGGATACTAGACAGTCTTCAGCTAACCATCTAAACTATTAGTAGATCTCCTAGTACTGCCATACTATGATATAAGAATTATTCCAGCTAAAAGGGTTGAGATCCTGTAAAAAATGCATTTCAGTGTAATAATTGGACTTAGTTTTAATGATACCACTATAATTTGCGAGCATTTTGTCACTTGACAGAATCTTTCCCGTAATTACTCATTTATTTAATGGACTGCCTCTTAAATAATTTTCATGTACACATACATATACTTGTTTAAGTGAATTATATCCGACGGTAATTTTCTTTTAATTTTTAAGTATAATATCACTTTCCCTTTTTAATTATCTTTTCCTTTTCCGTGCGAACTGGTTGATCATTTTCATATGCTGGGTTAAGTCGGACTTGCTAGCACTTGAACATTTTCTTCCATAATATAAAGTTTTATTTTTGGAAACATTACCTGTAACATGGAATATAGAGAGAAAAACAAGAGAAAGAACTTTTGGATTGTCTTATGCATTGTTTGACCATTATGAACTTACCATGGCTTCTCAGGATGAAGTATAGGTAAAATATTTAACTTAGTTATTAATTAGTAAGATTGTCGGTACGTTGGCCTCTCAAGATGAAGTATAGATAGAACGTTTAACTTAGTTATTAATCAGTAAGATTGTTAGGTCGTTGATCTAGCACATTATTTCTGTTTAAATGTCTAAGACTCTAAATTTATAGCTAAACTTTACTTTTTTGTTTCCAGGATTCTTCAATTCCTTTTTCCTCCTTGCTTCCATTATCGTTGTATTGCGTGATTTATTTCAGGTGAATATACGATCTCCTTTATACCGAGGATGTGACACGATCAGCAAGCTCTAGTAGATGGTACGTTGACATGAATCTCTCTCTCTCACACACGTGCACGCGCGCACACAAAAAAAAAACCAACACGCACGCGCATACACACACATGGTATGATCAGCAAGTCTCTGTGTGTGTAGCTGTATACTTTTTTACTAATTAGAATTATCTACTATCAGATTAGCAAGTGCTGTTCAAACTCGGTTTTACATTGGTACTATATAATAGAAATCTGAACAATGACTTGCAATGGAACAATATTCTCATTTGAAGGGCAATTTCTTTCTCAATTACATGTAAAGGTGTAATCTGAACTTTCTATTAACTTCTTCTATTCTTGAAACAACACATCAATGTCAAAATTTCTGCCTCGGTAGCTAGAAACAACAGCAGTAAAACATCTCATTTACACTTATAATACATCATAGCTTCTGCCGCATTAGCATAAATAAAAGGGCTAAAAACAACTACAATGGAATTTCTACCTCGAGCGCTTCGCTTTTGGTTACTGTCAGCTTTAGGAGAGCAATCAGTGATGTTGAAACTTTATATCAATTACAGTCAAAAGAGAACCACATAACTTCCCCTTTTTGATATTTTATTACCATTAGTTTTCTGCAGTGATATATATTATTATAGTTAGCTGTTAGGATATGCAAGTGGTGAGAATATCGTAAGCAATAAGCTTAACAATTCGTTTAGACTATTTAGATATATGCTTTAAAAAGCTTCTTTGCAGCGTTTTGGTATCATACACTACCATGGGAAGCATTGCATAATCAGAGTGTGTGTGTGTGTGTGTCTCTCTCTCTTTCTCTCTCTCTCTCTCTCTCTCTATATATATATATATATATATATATATATATATATATATAAAGCACTGCAAATCTATGTAAACAAATAATAATTTCTTGATCATAAGTTCCCTTTGTGCTTTATGCAAAATGATTGCATGCATGATCACCGAAAATTTATACTGGAAGAATCTAAGTGCATTCGATCAAAACAATACTAGATATGGTTGTCATTAATAAGGTAGTAAACAGGAGCATGATTTTTTTAATTTTTTTTAACCATTCTTTTGTGTCTGTGTTTTTTTTGGGTGTGTGGACCGGCTTAAGTACTTGGTGGAACTGCTGCTAACTTTCAAGTACGTAGTGTTGTGATCTCAATGTAACTCTGTTGGGCATACATAATATATCCAAAAATCCATTAGCAAACTAACTCAGTTCATCATCATCTTAGACTTACCGGCATGGAAGAGAAACATTTCCAATTAATTGTTTATTCCTACAATATCAATGTGTAATAAGGAATCTAATGCGTTGCTATCAGAAAGATTATATTATTTAGTCAGTGGAAGAGGGTAACCTGTTGATTTTTTTATTTGTTCCAAATATTAAATTAAGCCTATCGGAATCGTTACTACATTCTAATTGGTAATATTTTATTCAATAATGGACAAACAAGATGTCTCATTAATACTATTTTTTTTAATGAAATAAATGCAGATATGGATAATTACATCTCGTCATAATGAGATACTGGTGAACAAAAGAAGCTGAGTTAAGAACAAAGAGATACAGTACAAGGAACTCAAGGTAAACTGGACTTTCAGATCCTGAGTAAGCAATGGTCAGGATTACATTTTGATTTATTTAGATTAGAATTTCTCATTCTTTTATTTGTATTTGTGATTTAATGCATAGTTTTCAAATTTGGCGAACATCAAAATATATTTAAATCTCTCATGTCAGGAGTACCATTACTAATATTACAGTCATATTATATTGTTGAAGTATATGACCATACCATACAGATATGTGACTTCACTACATACAAATTATGTAAATAAACGATGACTTCATTGGTGTTGGACTGTGATGAACTGATACGACAAATGTGTCAATGACTAAATGCACATAAAGGTGCTATGATAAAGGTATAAGATAGAATAAGGCCAAATTGTGTCATTCGTGCTAAACAAATGATGCCAAATATAATACCTACACGTTTTGATTTATTACGCAATCAATATCTTTGATCATTTCTAGAGTACTAATAAGTACAAAAATGTTAGCACCTGATATACGTATGCCTAACTAAAATTAGTACACCTAAATGCAGCACTAGTTTCTTGAACCTATTATTTGGCACCTGTCAGTTGACCTGCCGAATAATTTTAGTTTCTAAGACAATTAGCTCATTAAACTCCATATCTGGTGTATTAACATACTAAATTTTTTAAGGACAAACTTTTATATAAGTTCACTTTTCAAGCTTATTTGAAAATAGACCCATTTCGAGCCAATTATAGATTAAAATCTACTTTGTCTTGTAGGCTTTACTTTTGCTGAAACCCATGAGGTACTATTCTGAACCATGTCCTATTTTAACGCAGGAATAAAAGCAGACACAAACTTGCGCTCGTTTTAATTTTGGGAACAACTTATATACCTTCTTTCAGACTTAACTTAGGTACTATTCTGAATCATGTCCTATTGTAACTCCTTTTCGTTGTTTACAGAGTCACAGTTCATCAACCTTAGTTGAGGTTTTATCTAAATTGAAATAGCTTATTAGTTCCCCATCCTTCCTTAATTTCTTAAAATTTCCATTTAAGAACATGGAATTCCTCCTAAGTAAAAACAAATCATTTCAAATGAATTTTGAAGATTTTTTTTTAACGATTCCTCATCAAGTATGTAGCTAATGGTAGATAGTATCAATAATATATTCTTGATATATTGCATATTGAACTTCAATCTATTTTTTAAAATGTATCTGTTAAGATTTCGATCAGCTGTATATTTGCAATATATCAACAATATTTGTTGATATGTCACCCATATTAATTCAATATTGGATGCAAATTTTGATGAAAACAGACAAGTATTGCCATTTGTTAAAATAATACATGAACAATACTCTAGAGCATGTATGAAAAGTTTAAATCATATGATTATACAACAATCCAACAATTGTTTAAAGTGTTAAAATAAGAATATTGACATTCTTTTGGTTATTATCATATTCTTACAACCTGCAAACAAACATACCCAGGATATGTGATATTTTTGTAGACCCTTGATTGATACTTCACTGATACCGGTATTGACAACTTAACTCATTAGTTCCTAAGAAGATTCAAATCCGATTTTTTTAGATACTTGCAAGATATCTAATGTTTGACAGATGACTTCAATAACATTGGTCTTGATCACGCGAAATTGTGATGAATAAACGAGGAAATACTCTAGAGCATGTATGAAAAGTTTAAATCATATGATTATACGACAATCCAACAATTGTTTAAAGTGTTAAAATAAGAATATTGACATTCTTTTGGTTATTATCATATTCTTACAACCTGCAAACAAACATACCCAGGTTCTATGATATTTTCGTAGACCCTTGATTGATACTTCACTGATACCGGTATTGACAACTTAGCTCATTAGTTCCTAAGAAGATCAAATCCGATTTTTTTAGATACTTGCAAGATATCTAATGTTTGACAGATGACTTCAATAACTTTGGCCTTGATCACGCGAAATTGTGATGAATAAATGAGGATTGGTTCTATTTGGATTGAATTGATTCAATTTTGAATTAAAGGTACTCTAAGATTGCAGTAAGCTTAAAAGCAGGTATACAATTCAGAGTAATCTTCAAATTTGGTCTAAAAGGGAAATCAGTTTGCTGCTTTGGTTGAAACAATACAAGAATATAAAATTTTAAGGTATACCTTGTTTGTTGAGAGAGTGTTGGTAGTTTATTGTAGGCAATCAACTTTAATGTGCTGAATTGACAAACAACTACATAGTGAGTAACTTTTTTGAAATACAGCCTAACAGTTATTGTACCAATCAGGTGCAAATTGAGGACACAGTGGTCATAGGGACCTTGATCAAATTTTCCTATAACATATGACCTATTAACATTCCACTTTCTAAGCTCCTCTAATTGCACATTACTATAGGGACCTTGATCAAATTTTCCTATATCATATGACCAATTAACATTCCACTTTCTAAGCTCCTCTAATTGCACATTACTATATGTAATACCACCTCTGCACTAATAACTCCATGCATGTAAGTTATGTCAATCACTCAGCATACAGCTCAACCCTTCTCATTTTTAACTATTCTAAAATCAATATCAACAACTCCACATAAACTAAAAAAAAGAGTGCTTGTCACTTCCACACCAGATCAAGAACTTAACCCAATGAGGCGAAGATCTGGTTCTGATATGAAAAGAAAACTAGAGTGGTATGACTTGATCGCCCTTGGAGTTGGGGGAATGCTTGGTGCTGGAGTATTTGTCACAACGGGGCATGTCGCTCGTGATATTTCAGGCCCATCTGTGTTTATTTCTTATATGATTGCAGGAATTTCGGCTTTTCTTTCATCGTTGTGCTATACTGAGTTCTCTGTTCAGGTTCCTGTAGCTGGTGGCGCTTTCAGCTATCTTAGAATAACTTTTGGTATGACACACATCAAGCTGGGCCTAAATCATAAAATTTACGATTTCTATCCATTTTGGTCATTTTTCATAACTTATTACACATTCAAACCCTTCTGAAAACTAGTTTAAAAAACAAACCACTTTTTACCTACGTGGTAGAAAGTGTCATATCACACCGGTGTCTCTGTGGTCTTCTCAGTTTTCATTGTTTGTTGACTTTTACAGGGGAGTTTGTGGGCTATTTTGGAGGAGCTAATTTATTAATGGAGTATGTATTATCAAATGCTGCAGTCGCGAGAAGTTTTACAGAATATTTGACTTCGACTTTTGGACTGAATAACCCAAATTCATGGAGAACAAAAGTGAATTGGTTGGCTGAGGATTATAACATGTTGGACTTTCCATCTGTTATTCTTATCCTTCTTCTTACACTTTGCTTGTGCCATAGGTAATTATTTTGTTTCTTTATAATTTTTTTAATAGATCGGTGATATACGACATTGATGTTTTGTTTCTTATTGAATGTTATTATCTTGAAATTTCCTTTTGGCGCATTTACTTTATTGATTATTTTGAGCAATAATGTACTGATTTTGTTGTTTTTAATTTTCATTTTCAACTTCATGAAGACTTTATTTCAACAATTTAGTGGCATGCAATATTTTGAATTTCTCCAAATATAAACATATGATTGTTATATTTGTGTAATTTAACGCATGGTCCATTAAATGAAATTTGCGTTAAGTACATGCAGCACAAAGGAGAGTTCTATGCTGAATCTTGTAATGACAATGTTCCACGTGATATTCTTCGGCCTCATAATTGCTGCTGGATTTTACAATGGAAGCGCAACGAATATAGTAAAGCCAAAAGGAATAGCTCCATATGGAGTAAAAGGTGTTCTCGATGGAGCAGCAATTGTGTACTTTAGTTATATTGGATATGATTCAGTGTCGACAATGGCAGAAGAGATAAGGAAGCCTACAAAAAATCTTCCTATTGGAATTGCTGGCTCTGTGTTGATTGTATCTGTCCTTTATTGTCTCATGGCTTTGGCTTTATGCTCTATGATACCCTACGATGAGGTATGGATATAATTGATTATCTCACGACTTGAATTTGTATATGGTTATGCTGCCACTTTTTTATTTACATTTTTATACAATAAAACTCTTTGTTCATAGGAAAGGGTTATTATTGAAGATTGTCCGGGACGTGCAATGCACGTGTGTACAAAAATACCATTTTACAGGTGTATGTAACATTGTAACCATTAAATTTCATATACATATACATATATGTATGTATGTATTATTTAGCACCATTTGTAGCTCATATTTAAATAGAAACTTGTGACTGATGTCGAGGGCTACAATATGACGCTAAATAAAAGGTGCCATTGATTCTATATATGTATGTGTGTGTGTGTGTGTATATATATATATATATTTGTATGTATGTATATATAGTTTAATAAATATAAATAGATAAATATAAAGAAAAATAATATGAACTTTTTGTTGGGATTGGTTCGAACTTGAGCTTACCATGTATCAAATTTTCCATTTTAAAATAAATGTTAATTCTTATCATGTGCAGGAATTCAAGCTTCTGATTTCTCATTTGCATGTAAGAGCAATTTTTAATGTTTGCGTTGGACTAAAATATTGTAACTTTATTACAACTACTAATACAAGCTCTTTGGCACGTACGATGCACATGCATATAAAACTATCATCGTTGTATAAAATATATAATAATCTAAAGTTTTTAGATTTTAGTTTTGTATATAATTTCAATAAACATGAATTAGAAAATATAAAACAAACATTTTTGAGGTCTGAGATTCGTACTCGTGATCTGATTTACATATCGAAGTTTTCAATTAAAAGTAAATGTTTACTTTTGTCATTACTAAATTTCAAACTTGTGATTTTATTTGCATATAAATGACATTTTGAGAAGTTCAAGGTCATACCAAAAAAATTGTGAACGTATTCCAATTATTAATTAAGAAAATTATTATTTTCGCTTTAAACCGCTTTTCCGTGTTTTTTCAATTCAAACTGATGCAATTTGAAATTGTGCTAGTTCATTTTGAGTACTTTCAAAAGACTATTTCTTATTAGCTTATTTTGTATATAGTTCTCAAACAAGTGTTTTGTAAGCTTTGAAAAGTTGTTCAAATCGGAAAGAATAAAAAAGAAATCCAGGGAAAATGATCCAATTGCCTGCACATGCCTCTATCCTTAGGTGGCCATATTATATTGTAACAAAGATAATTTTCTTTGGTATTCTATCATCAGCTAATTATCCTGATCATAGAACTATTTTGCTTGTGCCACTAAAAAAGGGGAGAAGAAATTATTCCATGTGATAATCTAGTATTTTTAGGGACATGCACGTCTAAACAAATTTGAATAGCCTTAAAAATGTCGTGTTCTTGTTATACCATGTGTATTGTTTAATGCATTAATACCATTATTAATTGCCTGAATTTCAAGCTAATCCACATAATCATGAAAGTGCCTGCAATTCCAGATATCAAATAGAGCATCATTCGCTGCAGCTTTTGTGAAGACAATGAAATGGAAGTGGGTAGGCAACGTAGTCGGAGCTGGAGCGAGCTTGGGGATTGTAGCTTCACTATTGGTGGCAATGCTTGGGCAGGCTCGATACTTGTGTGTTTTAGGCAGGGCTCGTCTCGTTCCTCTTTTCCTTGCGAAAGTTCATCCTTCTACTGGGACTCCTATGAACGCCACAATTTTCTTGGGTAAGCATAAATGTTCAGTTGTGCTACAGACACTCTAGTTTATTCTACTTAATGGTCTTGCTTTTGAAAACGTCTCTATTTTCTCTCTCTCTCGCTCATGCTTATATCTTATTTTGTTGTCCACAATTTATCATCTCATCATAAACCTTGCAAGGATCCCTATATGAAATCACTGTCATCGGAGAAAGAGTGTGACATAATAGTGTGGGAGTATTCACAATTTTCGGGAGGGGGGTAAATAACAGAAGTAATTAGCACAAAATTGTACATGCAACCTGTATGCAGCAAATGTCATTATGGCAAAAAAATTATAATAATAATAATTCCGTTATTACCACCGTTGTGCAATTTTTTAGGAGGATCATCACCGTTTTATGATTTTCTTTACGATCAAACCCCTATGAATTTAGTTTCTGATGGACCGTAATCATTTCTTTTCGTTTTTCGACACGATGTTGCCGAATTTGCTTTGAACGAAGGTAAAACAGTAAATCTTTGATTTGGTTTCATTTATCATGTCCCTCCCATAACAAGTTTATTTTATGACGAAGTCCCCTAAAAATTATACCCTCTTATCAAAAATTGCAGTCCGTTTAACAATGTCCATAAAAAGTAGTAATTTGCACTTTAAATCGTTAACCCGTTCACTATTTTTTATCATAATTTTGTTTTTCTCTCAAGTATCAAATCAACTTGGAAAGTTTTGATGATAATATCACAAAATTTGAAGAGGGTTGGGCGGGGGTTTTGGAGGGGGGGGAGGGAGGGGGGGTGGGTTATGCAACTGCCTCCGCTAGACCGCCGGTCCTGAATGGCTGGGGGCCCAAGGCAAAAACCCGGAGTTGATCTTTGGTTGCCAATGAATTTAACAGAATGACCAAATCACTAAGCTACAATCAATTCTAATTATGTATGAAACGTTAACTTAATATAACCACTAACAAAATTTTGGGGCCCCACTTTAAAATGGGGGGATTAGGCCACCTAGGCGGTGGCCTATGGCCAAAGCTGGGCCTGCTTGCCCCTAAGTAGATCCGCCTATGGAAGTATATCATATATCATATAATGGAGAAACAACGCCTTTCTCTTGTGGCTCGTTAAATATCAGAACAAAATTGTACACCGGTGGGTGTACATCCATGTGGGTCATAGAAAAAGCATAAGAGTAAATCGAAAAGGTGCACATTTACATATACAACAAAGAACCAGGGAAAAGTTTGTGTGTAAGCCTTTGGATATTCTTACAAAAGATGGATGTTCTTACAAAAGATACCATAGCAAACATGGATGCATGTGGGTATACAGACTCAAAAAAATGCTAGTGAGATTAAGGTGTCTCCAGGTGACACGTCTATACATAAGTTGTGCCTCTACCTTTAACTTGTGCCTAGGGAGTGTGAGCAGTGAGACACATGCAATATATGTAATTGTAAGTACATCTACCCTCATAAACACAGTGTATAGTAGATGAGGCGAACTAGAATCAGTGACGTAACTAGCTTTAGGCTAGGGTGGGCAGTTGCCCTACCCAAAGGAAAAAAAAAACATTTTTAAGATAGCATTTAGGAGCATTCAAAGTTCTTGTATATCTTAAGAAGCAAGCAAGCAACTATCACATATTTTTCATTATTGCAAGTCATATGCTGTACACTCTACAAATCTGAAGGTATTAACCCAAATTGAATATTCAAGATGGGATCCTTGACGTGGTTGGAGACTTGGAGTAAATTTAGAATATGAAAATTGGGTCGTTAATTCGATATGGGAGAAACGCTTAATTTATACTTTGCTTGTATCACATCTATGTTACTGGAAATTGAATACAGCTTACTTTATACTTTATTGTATCACATTTACGTTATTATAAATTGAATACTGGAGTTCATGGGTTATCCGATCAATTATCTAGAAATTAACGTTAACACCATTCAAAAGGATAAAATATCCAATCTACAAAACATAGGTTTTAAAACCCGAATAAACCAAGAAACCACCATATCCAAATCAATATAAACTGTTGAAAATTCACTTCGATTTGCTTCATCTCCATCAACTATAGTTTTCTCCTCCATCCACTCTATTTTCTTGATTTGGCAATATATATTTATTTTCATGCATGTTTCTAACAATATTCTATATCAAGATGATTTAGATTTTTTTTTTAAAGTTATATGTAAGCAAATTTCTTCTTTTTTTATCATGTGTGACTTCACCCACCACAAACAAAATTTCCGGTTTCGTTGCTGACTACAATAACTGTATTTGGCCCAGTCACATCTCTACCTTACTCTCAACATGTTGCTACTAACACAAGGTTGTTAAAGTCTTTGGAAGATTCAGTGTATCTATTAATCAGACCTACATACGATCTAACTTTGAATGCTAAGTTAATATCTTCGTATACTAGTTTGATTAGCTCACATGTCCCAATCGTTTGCTTTGGATCACCAAAATTACAGACTCTGAGATAACGAGTAGTCCGCTCAAAGTCGATGAGTTTTTCAAAATGTTGCCATGTCTTAACGACAATATGACTGCTATTTAATATGCGAGACAATTCATTTTGTTGCTCACTATGTAGCTACAGACACTATGGGATGTTGAGCTTACTTTGGACCACCAAAACTATTTCTGATGGCTTATCTGTTATATTTTTCCTTACGATGATATGAAATAATTTTGAATTGGCGTTTCGTACGACCCATTCAATCTTGACATTCTGTCGTCTAAGCTTCTCTACTTTTACAGTTGAACTTGATGTGCGCTATTGCGAGTGAGGGATCTTCATCCTATATGGCTTCCTTGAGTACAACTAAAAATTACGCTTTTCACTCTATATCTAATACATTCATGAAGACCATTTAAGTCCCACTTCATACTGCTCCTTTCGGGCTTTTTAATTTTCGAACAAATACATACAATAGGTTTCCAAACACCTCGTCCTGTCTCTTTGATTATCTCAAGAAATTAGTGCTGATTTTCGCCTGTCGACGAATATTTTCAAACGCACATGAGACTATGTCTATATCCGCTTTCCAAAAAATCATTTCTGATATTGGATATCTATATTCGTGGAAATATCAAAATTTTCACCCATCAGCTAACAACTGATAAGTTGAGAAAATAAACAGATAAATATGTCTGTATAGCGAACAGATTCAATGCCAATTCTTATAAATTCAAGAAACTGGTAATACAATAATAATAAAAAATGTTTAACAACAAGGTTGTGCCTATATAACATGATGACACAATAAAATTTACAAACACCTATTTCATTAAAACACACGTAATTTACATTTTATCATATTTTTAGATATCGTTTCAATTTTTGTATATGGATGCAATTGGATCTAAACTGAAATTCATGTATAAAATACAAATGCAGGGATATGCACAGCATCAATAGCGTTATTTACAGACCTATCCATCGTCCTTGAAATGATCTCCATCGGCACCCTCCTCGTGTTCTACCTGGTGGCAAACGCCCTCATCTACCGTCGCTACGTGAAACTCCATCATCTCAACCGTCCGTTTCCAACCCTAGCCTACCTCGCTTCCCTAACCCTAGTCTCCATCGCCTTCTCCTTATCCTGGACCAAACTCAACCACAAGTACAGCAAGTGGGCCCTGCCGCTGTTAGGCCTGGCTGCGATCGCAGCAACGGTTTTATTCCAAAGCAGAGTCGCTCCATGTAACCGCAGCAGCAGCAGCAGAGGGTCGGAGTGGTGGGTCCCGCTGATGCCGTGGCCTGCTTCTGTGTCTGTGTTCTTGAATGTGTTCTTGATGGCCAGTTTGAACCGGAGGTCCTTTTTCAGGTTCGGGATCTGGAGCTTTGTTATTGTAACCTTTTACATGTTGTATGGGGTTCATTCTACTTATCATTATAATGATGGACAAGATGTGGAGGTTGAGATGAATGATCAGATTGCCGATGAGTGTTCCCAGGATAACAAGGCTGAACCTGTGTAATAACATTTTGAAACTAGATTTTCTTCGTGTATCTTTGTCATTTGTCTGTCTTCGGGGCTTAACAAGAGTGAAAAAGGCTCCCTTCACAGCTTAGCTCCCTTAATATCAGTGGATAACAATGTAAGCATCAACAAGCAGTAGGGTTGAGGCAGAAAAAGGGATCTTTATCTTATGAAGATGACCAACATTCCAAAAGCCTGCCTTTGTAAGCGTCACTGTTGGAATGCATTTGTTTGTCTAGATGATTTTTAATAAGATAACAAACATTAGTTAGCAATTATCTAGTTGCATCCACATAGTAAAGGAATAGGAGCATTTATATGCATGTGGAATCTGGTCTCATCAAGCAATTGGGTCCTTAATATGTTTGACAACCTCTTTGGTCGATGCGCTTCAACTACTGTAGATTTGAACCATTAAACCGAGGCAAGTTTATAAGGCCTTGTTTTAGGCCTTTAAACGTTTCTATGCAGGCCACTAACTGTTGCTAAATATATCCTCTCAAAACCAATTGAATAGGTCCATAATACCCATCTTTAAGTTGAAAATAATAATGATAAATAAATCAAATGTCCCTTTAGTTTTTGAGTATAAAAAGCGGTTTCCTTTGTTTCAAAAGGTTTGTATAAACTTTATGAATCTGTTTGATTGTGTTTTTCATGCTGGTTTTACCATTGACCCGGACGTTGTTTTTCCTATAATGCTTGGATCAGCCCTAGCATATTTTCTAGATTTAGCTGGATACTTTAGAGCTTTTCGGAGACGAGCTGGATTCTCTAAGACATATTCACATATCTTATATTTTCCACTGTTTTTTCATTCTTGATTTCTGTATGTATTCATCTGCATTTGTAAGGACATGTTATAATTTCCAGACCGAATAGGTTAGTGTGCTTTGATTTGTGTATAATAAAGATAATTTCTTTTTGTAAAGATCTTGTGTGTATTATATATTTATCTCGTCACGATGTGTATTATACATTTATAACCGAAACTCGCCTTTCAAAAGTGGTTTAAATTTACAAAATTTTCTTTTTTATATTATATTATTAAATTAAATGATGTATGGTGATAAACAATATAAATTGTTAAATATACATGTACTTTTTTATTTGTGGTTTTATTTCACAGTCCACCTATATAATGCCAGCGACTTTAAACTTGTTGATTTTTTTTAGAGGAACATCTTACACTGTAATGTAACAAACTTGAAACTGCAATTTGATTTTAAACTTTAAAGTGTTCATGATAATGTGGTATAGTGTATTAAAACGAAAATAAATGTTACAAACTTGAAAGTGTTCATAATAATGTGGTGTGTGTAATTTTGTTGTTTTATATATGTTGCATTTTTTGTAGCGTAATCCACGTGTTAGTTCATTATATTATATTATAGTGCAAGATGCATATTGATTTTAAACCGTATGTTTTTGCTAAAGTAACTTGGCTTATGTCTATAAAAACAATGCATTTTGTACAATTAAATTGTATAAACATATTAGATATTCAAATATTATCAATTATGCAATTTTGTTTGTTGTGTTGCAACTTGTGTTATACTCGTATTATTTATCAGAAGATAGATATCTATATTCATCATTTTGATTAAAAAAGGGGTTAAGGACGGTGCAATTTGCGGATACATCTTTGGAGTTTACTAGAAGTAGACAAAAGATAGATTAGATACTGCTCAGAAACCAAGTGAAAATACTGGAAAAATAAATATTTGTTGGGAGGAGTATTCAAAGTACACTTGAAGAAACGTTTGGAAAATAATGAAAAAAAGATCAATATTTATGTTTGAATTTGACATGAAGCAATCTCCTAGTCATTCAAAACTTAGTCTTGAACTTCAGAACAACTCAGGAGCAATACTGGAAGCAAGCAGAAATCGGATCTTGCTTTGAAGTCACAACTGTTTGGGACAATTTCAGGTACCTAAAGCCAGAACAAACAAAACTTTTCGGCTGACCCAACTGCTCGAAGTACTTGATCATGTTCCACCTTGAAATTCCTTCGCTTGCTCCATGTCCATTGTATTTTAGCTTGAAGTTCGACCGAATTCATAGTACTCGAGCTCAACCGTAGGTCACCGTGCATTTAACCCGAAACACGTTTTGTGGGTGAACCTTGAATATGACCTGAAGTTGCTAAATGCAAAACGCGAAGTTGGCTTCAAAGCTAACTCTGAGCAAAACCGCTCTAGCCCAAACCTAATCGTTCAAACCACTTGAACGCCATCTCCATCCGTTCGAAGTCGATCCCCCTAAACCGTTTGAATCTCCTCTCCGTCACTAGGGCGTTCAAATTTGTCCCTCAACTTGTTCAAATTTGTCCCCTAACTTGTTCAAATTTGACCTTGATTTCCTATGGAAGATATATTAGAGGAAGCTTCCTAGCGATTTTCAACTGTTGTTTATAACTCATCTAAATCCTATCCAGAAACACTTGTAAATACATGGACATAAATTTCACTCTCCTAAAATAAACCAAAGCTCCATCAATTTCTCAACTTCCCATTAAAATATTTCTTGTAGATTTACATACTTTTTAGCAAGAAGAAGTTATAAGTGAAAACCAACAATGAAGGCAACTGTGAACACATTAAAAATCTTATGTCTCTTTCTTTTTCTACTTACTACTTGCTTTTTCTATGTTTTCTTTGATGTGTTTTCATTATTTGCCATTTGAATTCCTTTTTGCTTATAATCATCTAGTCATAATAAGATTCATTTTAAAATGTGTCTTTTATACCACTAGATCTGAATAAAATCTCTATAACAAAATAACTATGTAATTATGTCAAAAAGTTGACGTAAACATTTTGGTGTTTACATTGAGAATGAAACTATATCCACTAAGATTCATTTAAAAATTTAAAAATTTCTAATCTTTTCCAGAAAATATAAGATTCTTTTGGATATGATTGAATGAGTTAATTTTATTTGAATTAAGCATTTTTGGATTTTTGAAATCGAGATAGTTGGAAAGAGTGAAACGATTTTTAACATTTAAATGAAGTAAAAAATTGAATTTTTTTAATGAATAGACTATCTTATTTAAGTTGAATTTATTAGGAAATATGCAATTTTAAGGACAATATTGAATTTTTAAGTACAAAGTTTTTATTTGGAAAAGACGATGTTTAAAAATTGCTATGGCTTAGGAATTTTTGGAAAGAAATAAACCTTTTTGGGAAAGGTTGAATTTTTTAAGTTAATTTTTCTTGGAAGGAGATAAGTTATTATTTTCTAAGGATAGATTGAATTTTTAATCGAAGCATCAAATCCTTCCAAGTTTATTTAGAAAAGTTCAAAATTTTAATATATTTCTGGTAATCTTGTTTGTTTTGACAAGAAATATACATACATATTCTTTGATCATGACCTTGTTCGCAATCGGACGGAACTCGACCGAGAATGAACAAAGTCTACCACGGAGATGGCTAAATGAATGGCAAGTTCTGTTTGGCCAAGATAGAAATACTTTGGCAATGGTAAACAAACTAAGCAATGAAATATAACCGAGCAATCATAGAAAATTATTTATATGTACAGAGCTATAGTAAGTAATAGAATTGCATAGTTACAAGCATGTATAAATTAGTAAATCACATTACATGCGGTTATATTATATATGCAGGTAGGTGTATTAGTATATATGCAAGTAAAGTAAAATTACCGAAATGTAAATACGAGCAAATGTTGTGCCGAATAACAATCTTTATTTATAATCATCTTTTAAGTGGGGGCCGGTCCCGTACAAGCTTGGCCTATGTGCAAAAGAAAAAAAAATACTTCAAAAAGGGGACAAAGAGCAACTGTCTTCATTGGAATTGGGCTTGACGCCTGCTTCTTTTTCTTCTTCCACTTCCATCTTTGCCTCCAAATCCATCGTGTGGCCTCTTTGGGTCCTTTTGACCCTTCTTGCCTTTGGATGTCCCCTTCTCGGAAGTGCTACCCTCAGAGTGCGTAGTCTTTCCCTCGGTGATAATGACGATGAGGTCCTCAAGTTTGCCCTCTGTGTCCTTGGCCTCAATCGCCATATCTTTTTCCTTAATGGCCTTGTCCATAGCTTGACTTGGGCTGTAAGCTCGCCACTTTCTAGATTGACCTTCTTAAGCTACTCTCTTTCCTCAATTAATGCTTGGAGTTCTCGGCCGACTTTTGAGCCTCATCTCTTTTCTTTCTAAGTTCAGCTAACTCGGGTTTGTAGTTAGCTATCATCCTATTGTATGTCTTCCTCTTCGACTCAAATGATTTGATATTTTTTTTGGTTAATTCTGTTGTCGTTAGAGAGGAGAAATATGGGTTTTCTCCATTCGAAGAGTTGGTCAACAAGCTCAGTAAACCGTCCAACTCTGCGATTAGCTTCTTTACGGGGGATATCCTTAATATTGTGGTCAAACTTCAACCTTGTAAGACATAGGTTAGAAAAGGCAGCCTGCGTCTTGGTCATCACGGCCGTGGACGAGCTTGAAGGAGGTAGTGGTGGAGTAAGACGAGTGGAAACCTCCTTGGAATTTTGGGAGGTTGATATGGTAGTGATTGGGGGTCGGATCATTGGAGCATGTTGAGAAGGAAGCAGGGGCTAAGAACGCGGTTAGGAAGAGCCAAAGATAGGACCATGACGGTCGTGGGAATCACGGGACTTCTTCCTTTGCTCATAGCACTCTCTTTCCTCAGTCGGGCCTTTCTTTCTACCCGTGTCCTCATGTTACTCTCTCTTTTTCCTTTTCTGCCATTCTTCCTTGGCCTCTCGGTGCGAAGAAGAGTGGTAAGGGTTAGGCTCTTGGGTGGTTCCTCGGCGCTCGCCAACGCCCGAGCGTAAGTAGTGGAAGCGGTCTCTCCTCATTGTACCTGAAATGAAAGAAAAGGGTAGTATCATTCTAAGAACACTAAATTAAGGACTAATGCGAGATTTGAGTGTCCGTGATTCTAGAAGTGTGTGGAGTGCTGGTGCCATCTTAAGTGCTCTACGGACCATGTTCGGAGAGTTGTAAAGACGGGATTTCATCTCCCTTGGGTAGGTGGTCCTCGGATGGAGAACTGAAGCCCGAAGGGTACTCCTTAAGAAGTTCATCAATTAGGATGTCCAAGTCGCAGAGTGAGCCAAAGATGTTTTCAGAAGATCCCGTACGAAGAGTCGCCTCAACAACTGAAGTTGTACCAGGATCAGAGGATCGCTGTGAGGACTTGATAACTATTCTTTTAGGACGCGGTGAGATGGGCATTTTTGTGCCTTCAGTGGGCGTTCCCTCATATCATTCATCTTTCCCATGGTCGAAATCCTCATATCCTTCATCATCCTTCTCTTCGTCATCTTCTTCTTCCTCTTGTATTCCTTCCTCCTTCCTCTCCTCTCTATTCATGCACCTCCTCGGCAATGTTCTCTTCCACTGCTTTATCCATGCCTTCATCAGTGTTTGCCTCGCCTAATGGACCTTCAGAACTCCCTTGGATATCATCATTAGAGTTGTGAGTGGGGGTAGGAACTTAAGCAGAAGCTCTGACTCTTCTAGGTTGAAACATCCCACTTCTGTACCTATATTACTAAAGAGTATTGCTAGGTAATACTATCTAGTAACATAGAGAATGAAGCGATATTGGGCTTACATACATGAATATTCCCTTGGGCTGGTACGTATTAAAATTCAAATATAACTCACCACTATAAGTACACAATATCGGCACAAAGCAATAAACACATGCATCTCTAGTATAGAACAATACGCGATATACAATAAACAACTGAGAATAGAGAGTCAGTATCGCAACGAGAAGATATAATATAAAATACACAAGGTATGTCCAATATACAACATAAGAATATCATACATGGGACTATATAATACAAGATGATATGTAACAATAATAAATATCTAATCTCCGCTATGCCCAAAAATACAAGATGGCCTCTTCATCCCTGAACCTAAAATGTCCTAGACTGACCAGAGTATTACGTAAATAACGCACTGGGCAGACTATGTCTAAATATAGAGGTCAACACACACACACACACACACACACACACACACACATATATATATATATATATATAATATGCATTAGTGTAATAATCATAAACAACAATAGTATAAAAAAATGGTAACTACCACGAAACAAGCATAAAGATGTCTTCACCCATATAAAATCACATTAAATATTATCTAATCGAAACAATATCAATAGGTGAATCATCCATATCTAGAATCATCATCAAAATCCAGAATTCAACAATACTTGAGATATCATTAAGTATAGTCAGGCTAGCACGCATCACTACCAAGTATATATCTCACTCTCAAATAATAAGATACTATCATTAATCAATAAAAAAATAGGCCGCCTATCTATAAAATCATATATAACAAAAGACATGAGGATCAACTATACTCTGGATACCTATCATAGGTATAATCACATCTCCTTATATAGAAATAACACATAATATATGGTGATGGAAATTGACTGTACGATAGTCACAAGGTCCCTAGTAGAGCCGTATCTCAACTTGTGGGTCACCTAACCTATATTTATACCTAGGTGAGGTGTATCAATGGTATATGCCAATTTATCACTCTGTTAGAGCTAGAAGGGAGCCTGATGGTCGTTTGTCTGCTCCAGAGTCACACACATGGGTCACATAACCCGACTCTATAGTCTTGGTTACCTCAACAGTCATCGTAATACATATCTAGTAGCTGCTTGTCTAGGCAAAGCCTCGGTCATGACTCTGCAATTGCCCCTATAGATAACAGACATAACAGACTGTTGGCCTTTGAGTGACAAAGGGGCTAAAGTCACCTAACCCAGTAATACTCACTAAGGTGTCACATATCTGGGGTGTCACCCCCGATCAGGCCACTAGGATAGATGCTAGCCATCTGGTCCTCTCCAACACTAATACTAGGAGTACATCATGATAAACAACACATAGTATCAATAAATATAGGCATGTAAATGTTCAGATACAGATTCAGATAGTCCCACATCTGTATCTATATCTAAAATCATTTTCGGATATCAGATATTTACCGGATATTCTTCGACTAGTTCAAAGCCAATAAATCTAAACAAATAAACACAAAATTTTTATTTATTATAAATCTATTTAAGTACTAAAAATATAAAAATAATAAATACACTAAGAAAAATAATTTTAAGCAACAAATATTGATTTTTATATACATATTAATTTTTTTACCAAGATAAAATAGTAAAGACAACAATTTTATGTACTAAAATACACAAAAAATAACTATAATCTTGATAAAAAATGGACAAATAATTATCGGATACGGATATGGTCATATCCGCATCCGTGTTCGTTTTTTGAATATCGTATAATTTTTCATATTTCGATTACGAATACGGACGGATTTCGGATTTTTTGTGTACTCATTGACTGCCCTAAGTAAATATAGGCACCGACTGTCACGTACGGGAATTTTCGACTTTCGAAAATTCGACATCGATACTCACTTTATCGACTGCCGAGAAATCGAGTGCCGGAAACTCCAATAGTGAGGGTTTTAAAAAGAAGAAAAAGGTAGAAGAAGAAGAAAATAAAGAGAAGAAGAAGAAAGAAGAACAACAGAACACACAGAACAGAAAACAATATCAGAATCTTACACATCGCAGCGGAACAATATATAATAGGTAACACTAGTCTTTTAAAACAAAGAACTATATCAGTTTATACATACATCAATCATCAGAGTCAATATACAAAAATGGACAGTTATATAAACTTGTCCTCATACAGAATATACAGCGGAATAAATACTATCAGATACAAATACTACGTCTCG
Source organism: Allium fistulosum (assembly GCA_030737815.1). NCBI lineage: Eukaryota > Viridiplantae > Streptophyta > Magnoliopsida > Asparagales > Amaryllidaceae > Allium > Allium fistulosum. The sequence continues at coordinate 149,641,381 of CM060908.1, forward strand.
TCCTCCAGCTTATCTCCAAAGCTCCAGAATATCCAGAATATCCTGATAATCTAACTCTAGACTGCCCGTGTGGAAATTGGTGGGCACCCAGAGTTTAGAAGGGAAACAATAAACTCCGAGTCAGTCATGGTGACTGGTGTGAGATCGTAAAAACAGTTTATCTTTAAAATAAACAACAGGAAAACTTTAATGTCAATTCGCAATGCTTTTGGAAAATGAAACTACTATAAGACCTCCCACCACACACACAATGCAAACGCAGAATTGGAGGAGATTTCTTCTTATGATAGTCAAAGATGCTTACTACGCAAAATCAAATCATTTTTTTTATATTATTATTAGTGCATAGTGTAGAAAACATTTCGAAAGTATAATATTAATCTTAGCCAACATACGACCAGTATCGTATGCCTACTATAGCTACCATCTAAACAGTGGTGACCACCGTACGTAAATGGCAGGTTCTACAACTAATACCGTACAAAGTTCGTATTGGAGTTTGGATTTCCAACAAATGGTCAGGCTAAGGAACTTCCTTTTCCACGATGGGTACGTCCCTGGAATAGACGACCCGAGAAATAACCTAACATTACGGTTAGATCTCTGCCAACACAAGGCCGGGTTACCTCTGCAAAAGTAGGTAACTACTGACACGCGTATGCCATCCCCCGATCGTAACCGATCTTCCCGAGGATCCCCGATTTCCAACAAACCACATAGATAATAATGCAGCAACCACATAGGTTAAGTATCTGGGCTCCATACCATGATACCACCTCTATCCAGAAGGAATGACATACACTAAGGGGCGCTACTCCCTAGAACCTTGCCGCATCCTTCCTGTTTCGACCATTTCCGGGGTGTGAGGCTCGACGAAGTCTCGTCCACAAAGCTACGCTTTCTACAAAGCCCTGCTTCGGGTCAAACAAAATGATCAACCTATGATCACAAAGATATAAGATCAAACAAATGATCATATCACAAATGATCAAACACTGATCATTTCACAGCAACACTCAGTATGCCACGTTACCAAATTGGGATATATCGCTGATAAATTTCAACTACATAACCTCTGAGCTCGTACGTCTCAGAGAAGGGTGTTAAGCTAAGAGAATAAATTCTCCGCCACCAACAGATATGTATTTGAAAGAAATCAGCTTTATATCTCAAATTGTAACGTCAGACACACAATCCATACAAGTCTGTTCCGGGATCGAACAGAACCGAAGGCACTTCTCACGAAGCCCTTGCAATTTCGGATAATTTTCTAATCACATCCGGACTTCCCGTCACTAAGGGTGATAAAACCTCTAAATCGGAGATCAGCCGATGTAGAGTAACTCGACGGTAATCCTTCCGTTTTCAAAAATATCCGGTCTTCAACACCGGTCTTCAAATGCAATTCATAACGACGTATCACATATTCGGAATGGGTTATACGACCCCATGGTCCTTTCCCGGTTAACCCGAATAGTGAGCGATTATTCAAAAATAAGTGTGGCATTCAAATTCATCCAATTCACAACAAATACCAATTCAAGGTAATTATTGATAGTCGGTTATTTAACTATCAATAAAGATGCGCAACATCATCAGATTTCAAATAATTTTCCAAATTATTTAATCTTCCAAAATATCTTTTACTAGATATAAAATTTCCACACTTAATCATTTGAAAACAATTTCAAATCAATTTCCACATTTCAATTTATCTTTGAAGATAAGATCTCAAAACAGTTCATTTCATATTGGAAAAGCATTTCCATACTTATTTAAAAATAAGTCAGTAATTCACAAATCCATTTATTTTCAACATTTGAAAATATTCGATATACTTAAAATCAAATTTAAGTATAAATTCATTCTTTAAGGAAATCATTTATTTTAACAACATCTATTTGAGTCAAAACGAATGTTACGTAAAACATCGTTACGACGACTCAAAATCACTAGTATAGGGATTCGGATTTAGATAGATATATAAATCCCAATACTACATTAAAAACATTTCCTTTCGGAAATCATTTACTATAACAACAGTGTTATAGTCCACCATTTCCTTATATTTCTCGAAAACGTCTATTTCAACAATAAATGTTGAAATCTATGATTTCGATAGTTCACACGTTTTAAAACATCTTTTAAAACAATTAACTTCATTTCAAATATCACTTTTCCAAAACATATCTATTTTACTTAACAATATATTCACTGTCCAAAATCGTGAATATACTTCACTAATTACATTTCACTATTTTCTACACGTTTTATTTCAATAATAATTCGCTATCCAAAATCGCGAATATATCTCCTTTGATAATCTTCTATATTTAATTTATCAAATTCCATCGCTTTCGAATTTATAAACACGGTTATAAATTCTATTTCTATTTTAATAACAACTTCGACTTATAAATCTTCTTTTTATCAACTTCTATATTTTACTTATCAAAATAAGTGATTTCGGATTTATAACCAACTTTTATAAATTCCAATTCCATTTATAAAACTTCAATACCAAATCAATTTCAATATTGATTTCTAAATTTATTTTCAACTTTACATAAAATTTCCATACTGATTTCTCAAAAATTCATTTCCAAATATTTAATCAATTACAGATTGATTTCTAATTTTATTTATCACTACTAAATCAATTCCTTATTTTTCTCAAATTACTCAACATCCTGTTTTTAAATGGATTCTTCAAATCGAAATCATTTTACATTGATTTCCCAATTTATTTCAATTTACCAATTAAATTTCTAGTTGGATTTCCAACTTATCTTCTTTTAATAAATTCCTTTTTAAGGAAATAAATTCCAATCGTTTCTTTCAATCTATTAAAAATCCAAATTCTTAAATTAAATTCTTCAAATTATAATCACTATTTTACGAAATCCATTTATTTAACATTTTCACTTGATTCTGGAATTAATTCGATAAGATTATAAAAATTAACTTTTTATACTTTAAAAATTCCTTTCTTCAAAATTTATTCAATTTCTAAAATTAATTCACTTAGAAATTTCTATTTTGATTTCAAAAATTCAATTTCGTTTATCTTTGGAATCCAATGATGTCAAAACATCCATTCAGCTAAATTTTAGCTTTCAAACAATTTCCAGATATCAATATGATTAATAGCATCACTATAATCATTCACAGATTCATATCACAATAGAAATAAATTCAATCAATGTGAGGGGTCCAGTTGGATCCCTCCAACCTGTTTCCCTGCATCCAAATATGTTAGCACAATACCAATTCCGCTCCAGTACGGAATTATCGCGGTATATGGGTTTTATAAAAATCCGCTTACTAACGGCGCAATAGGGTCTCATCCGCTATACGAGGCGGGAATCAATCAATCCAATATATACATATGCCAATATGTATATACTGCTATATATATAGATATATCCTATCATATCTAATAGCACATTCAAACAAATCAATCAATAACTGCAATTCAATCATAAATCTGAGTGAGAAGATCTCACCTTAGCTTTTTATTTTTGCCATCCCATTTCCATTTTCACTTTGATTTTCTTGATTTATACCTTGTATAACAATCATATAAATTTATTAGCATTCGAATTAAATCGAATGAATAAATTTCCACTTGCTAAATTAAGTTAACTAGTGATTAAATTTAAATCAAGGGATTAAATTTTAAACTAATTACTTACTTACTTTCTTTCTTTTTTTTCAAATTATTCTTAGTGACTAAAATAAAATTTAATAAGTTGACTCGACACTTTATTCTCAAATCCATAAAAAAAATAAGCTAGTATATTTATTATCTTTTGAAACTACCTATATATTATACTTATTTTATTTCATTTCCTGGAAACTACATATGTACATACATCTCACTGTTATGTTTTTATAAATTAAAACTGCATATACACGTTATTATTATTTTCCATGTACAAATTTTGAATCAACAATTATTTCAAATTACTAAATTTAAAACAATGATATACCAGTTAAATGAATACATAAAATTAAATAATTTAAAATAAGATAAAATACCTAACTGCAAACCGACGAACCCCAATTCACTGTCGTCCCCCAGCGACGCCGCGATTCGCCAGATCGCAAATCGACCGCGAAACCCAGCCAACCCTCGCTCAATTGCCTCGCGACTCGACTCGCGTACGTGGCCACCCATCGCCCTGAACTCGCGCCCCCTGTTTCGAAACCCTACTTCGCCTTTGAACTCGCGTGCGCGACTCCCTGATATCGCCGCCTCGATTCGAACACCTCCGCCCAAGTGCCTCCCTCGCGTTCCCTAATCGCTAACTTCTGCAATCCAAACTCGAGCATGGGAACGGCTCTTCAATGCCGAGCTCGAAAATAGCAACCGCGAGATGGTCGCGATTTTTTTTCCAGTTTCGAATGAACACGGCTCGATTAAATTTTGAAATGGGAAAGGAAGAAACTAGATAAGGGTATGATTTCGTGAAATAATACTGGGAAAGGAAACGAATTTTCTTGAGTTCGGCCATTTTTGGTTTTGATTGTTTCTTCGTTCGATTATTTTATGAAGAGGGAGGAATGAATTTGAAAACAGTGGAGGCATGGTTGCACGATAACTTAATGATTCTCGGCGTGTTTTAAGGCGTGAGGTACGGGAAGAAGACGTGCTGCTGTTTGACTTGGTTAAAAATTTAAATTTAAAATCGATTTCAATTTAAATTTTCAACGCGTTAATGTGTCGTGTGCTCACGTATCATTACCGAAAAATACGAAATTTGGAATCCGATAAAAATACAATATCACGGACCCAATGAAACTGGTTTCGTCGAATTCCGAGACTGTTTGAAAAATGGCTATTTTAAAATATCGATTCGAACAATTAAATTCAAAACTGATCAAAACAATTTAAATTTCAATTCTGAAGCTGCTGTTATCTCCAGGGTTATCAATATAAATTTTACAAGCATTTGAAATATTTTTCTTTAGCTTAAATTGAAGATTCAAATTTTTATTCAACATTCAGCAGATTAAATTCTGTAATTAAATTGCCAAAATTGAATTTATATCGGGGATTCAAATTAAATTACCGTTCAAATATTTAAAATTAATTAAATATTCTCAATTTAATTTGTTCAAAATTCTGGGTCGTTACACCGACCTTGCTCACACCTATGAGCGTCACCTCACGTAAGTATTATCTCAACATCACTATTCCCGTCATGTGAGTGTTACCTACTTACAATAAATAACCAAGTAAATATCACAATGGTGTCCAATACCACCGTGTGATACTCAATTGTTTATTTGTTGCTCATAAACTACACTCAGTCTCCATTATATTCTATATAACGAGTCCAAAGAATAGTCGAAGAAATATTTCCGAAAGTCCTATACCATACAGTATTATAACTCCGTTCATTCGGATTTCTCATTACATGGAATTATAATCAATCATAATATACAATTAAACTTATAAAGAAGAATCAATTTATATATTAACAATAAAACTTCTTAAATCAATTATATATACCAAATATAATAAAACCTTTAAACATTTTCATTATAAATATTCCATTACTTCGTATATATGATATTAAAACTAAGATCTAAATACTAAAACTTTACTTCCAAATTGTATATATTTAATTAAAATTTCTAAAATCACTTTCCAAATCGAATATAGTTTATGAAATAGAAATTACTTTATAATTCTCTGTAATTGAATATTAATAAATAAATCTATAAACTTTGAAATATTTTCTTTTCATTACAAATTATAGAATCCTCTTTAAGTCTTCACTTTATTCTCAAAATCATGATAACACATATTAAAATTCACTTAATACTATTTAGAATTCATTTCATAATTTTCTAAAATGAAATTGTATATTTAAATAAAGTTACAAATATTAAATCAAAATTTTCTTATTCAAACTCATCATCATAAAGAGGACATTTTTTATATATTAAAACCTTTTTAAAGGACTTTAAATATATTTTATAAAATAAATTTGTACTTACTGAAAAAATAATAAAACATATATAAAATGTTTATTGTGTTTTTCTATATAAAATACACTTCCCTGAAATAATAATTCATCATCTCTATTATTTGGATAAAATAGTTACATATATATATAATATCATTTCACTAAAATCATTCAAATCCTCAAATTTAATTTTTTTTAAGAAATAAATATTTCCTTTTCCAATAGTATAAAGCTAACAAAACCCCTTTTAAAATTATTTATAAGCTTTTTATTCCCAAACTATCTTGAAATAAAACATTATCTTTTATGCTATACTATATTTGAAATTCTCATATTATAGAAAGAGATTTTTATTTATTCAAAACATATCCAAAACCTTATAATTATTCCCCAACGAGAGTTTTATGTTTTCCTAAGGCTTGAAAACTTTTTCGAAGGTATTTAAACAACCTTATAATAGAAATCAGCTAAAATAATATTATTACTTTCACAATATATATATATATATATATATATATATATATAAAGCAAATACTTGGTCAATGTGGTCAAAGTGAAGCCTTTTTCGAGTTCTCAAAATAGCCTTTTTCCGAAAGCTTATTGATCAGTTTATATAAGGCTATTTTGGTCATTTTAAATACATTAGTGGAGAGTGAATTATATTTCCACATTTTCATCCACTTGCCAGAAACACAAACATCAATTCATCTTTCTATCGACTGATTATTAAGAGAAACCATGAAATTTCTGCTTCTTCATTTTCCTATCGACCGACTAAAAGGAGCCACAAATTTTCTTCTTCTTATTATAGGATCTACAACATTCAATCTTGACGATGAAAGCCAGGTTAATTTCTCTAATCAAAAATCTCAGCTTTAAGTTTATATAAATTTTTGGTCCTTTAGCTCTCGATTTTTTGTTTTCATCCTGTAGTTTGACCTTTCTCTATTCATTAATTCCTTTTTTGGGACAAAAGACTAAAGCCCTTTGGGGCACACTTCATTTTACAATACTTACATGGAAGTTGAAGTTGTTATATATGTCATTTTGCTTAATTTGTTTACTTCTACCTGATAAATTTTTTGTTTATTTGTTTGATAATTGGTTGGTACCGCGTGAATTTTGAGTTTCGTTATGTTGGTTGTTGGGGTTCGATTATAGAAGAGGAATTGATTTCATAACTTACCATAAATTTATGGTATAAAATAGAAATAGACGGCCATATTCCATTGTAGTTTAAAGTCACTTTCCTCGCTAAGCTATTATATAGGAATCTAGGTCTGAGCTTCAAACATTATTGGTGCTTGGATTCCAGATTATGTTGTTCAAGTAAGGCTATAATATTTGATGGAATAACTAACTTTTTTACTTTTTATGTGCTTAGATTTAGAGTTACTTTTATGTTTTACTTGAAAGTCTGGGTGGTTTGAGAGATATTTTTACTACATTTGATTTTTTGAACCGGTTGATTCATGAGCGTCACTTTATGCCTGCTTGGTTTGTACTATATAGCGTATGTTTATCGAACCTTAAATTTGGAATTAATACTAAGTTCAGATTTTGTCCATATATGTATTTTCATGCTTAGTTATGGGAAAATAGTAATATATGTTTCATTTTAATGTAGTGGAGGTTTTTACGTCTGATGATATATTGATGGAATTATAACTAACAAGTTAGTATCAATAATGTTTGTGAACATTTAAATATTGTTTCCACTTTAGGTTGGGATATATACACACTAAGAGCATAATAAAATTGTAGTTTAACAGCATCAACCAGACTGAGTACTAAATGCTAATGAAATTCCATTGATCTCCATCCTTGCATATTTAAAACAGAACAAACCTCGTTGGCCTTTAATCGCATCCCATTACATTCCATCTTTACATATTTCTTGGATCCAAATACTAAATTCAGCAACTCTTTAATATCTAATCCAAATACTCTTTAATAAAATGGTCCATCATGGTGTCCTTCACCCATCCCCTTCTGTACCTTCCCCGTCCTTCACCATTCTTCCTGGTCTTGTCAGTCCTCTTCCCCAACGTCCTTTAGTTGACTCTGAGTCTTCTCTTCCACCTCCTCCTCCTCTGCCCCCACCCGGTGCCACTCCTCTGCTCCCTTCTGGCCCACCTACTGCAGACCTTAGTCCTTCCTTTGTTGTGACTGTGTCTCCTTCCAGTGCATCTTTGTTTCCTGGTCTTCCCAACCCTTCCACCACCCCCACTAACCTCCATTCCCCACCTCCTCCCCCTACTCCTCCTCCTCCAGATGATCTCCATCTACCTTCTCTTAACTCAACCAAGCCTATTGATTCTCCTCTCGATTCTGCTCACTTTCCTCCCCTTGGAGCTTCCTCCTCCTCTAAACCATATGCTACATGGTCATCCCTTTTTAACTCGAAACCAAGGAATGCTGGTGCTTACATTCCTAAGCACTTTGACATAGCCTACACTGGATCCCCGATTGAACCACCTCAGGAAGTGTTGAATGAGGGTATAAAGGCTTGGTCTGACTGCTTAGTTGGATCCTTTTTGGCTGGAAATGTTGGTTATATGGCAGTTAAAGCACATCTTCAAAAAGTATGGAAACTTAAAGGCTCATATGACATCTTCTTTGATAAACAAAATTATTACTTCAAATTTGCCTCTGAGGAAGACAAAAACAATATTCTACAAAGAGACCCAATATTTATTAGAGGTCAAATGTTCATCATATCCAAATGGAATCCCACCCTATCTTCTGCTCAGGCAGCAGTGAGGTTAGTGCCAATCTGGATTCATTTTTATAGAATCCCAATAATGTTATGGTCATTGATGGGTATTAATTGGATAGCATGTCATCTTGGGAAACTTGTTTGCTTTGATGAGAACACTGAGAGGATGAAAAGATTTGAATATGCTAAATGCTTAATTGAAGTGTCTCCTGACCAAGAACTGCCTGAATTCTTATCTGTTGGAGATGATTCCTGCCCTAATATTTAGATTGAATATTCATGGAAACCACTCATTTGTGTTGTGTGTAAAGCCTTTGGTCATGCTACAGACCAATGTGAGAAGAATAATATATGGCAAGATGGAGAAATGCCAGATAACTTTACAATAAGAAATACTGCTGCTGATGTTAAAGTCAAGGATGTTGATGAAATACAAGTTGATAAAGATAAAAGGGGTTTGTTTGTTAAAAACAAAAAGAGATTCAAAGCTGGAAAAACAATTTGGAGGAAAGTTAATATGAAAACATCTATCAATAATGGAATGGAAGGTGGTCAGGTAGGTTGTCCTACTGAAGAGAGTCAACTAAGCAAAAGGAATGATGGTGATGCTGATCAACAAGTATTGAAACAAAAAGAAACAATAAATGAAACTATGTTGGAAAATAACAGTAGTGCAAATGAAGTCTCTGAAATTAATCAGCAACTGTTGGCCACTGTGGATGTTATGAAGCAAACTGTGAATATCTCTATAGATGACCAAAGCAGATCTGATCAGATAGTTGGTGGATTTCAGAATGTCACAGGATGTCCAGCTAATAATGTAACAGCTCTTGAGAATACAATTCTTGATAATTGTGAAGTGTCTACACGCAATGCCTTCTCAGTGCTTCAGGATATCAGTGAAAATGAAGAGGCTACTCAGCAGCTCTCTCCTCAAAATACTGATATGCACAACAACTTACTGTGCTCTGCACAAGCTTTCTTCACATGCAATTCCGCCTTCTATCACCTCTCCACCCAACAATGCAGTTTCTCCTTATTTATCCCTTTCTCTTCCAAAGCATATCTTCAATGACATAATCAACCTCTCTCCTTCAAATTCATCTAATAATCCCATCCCTTCTCAACCACTTATTCCAGATTCCTCAGGCAAAAAGAAGAAAGGTAGGCCAAAGAAACCGACTAATATGCCCACAACTGACTTGGACAATGGTACCAACTATTCCATAGAACAAATTGGCATTGAAGCTTTGACTCATAATAAAAAAGGAAACTCTTCCACTGGTGTCCATACCAGAGCATCATCCTCATCATTATCTTAATGATTGAAAATATAGGCTTTTGGAATGTAAGGGGTGCGAACTCCATTGCCAAGCAACTTGAAATATCTAACCTTATTTCTCAACACAGCATTCACCTTATGGCCATATCTGAAACTAAACTCAATCATAATACTACTCATAACGCTATCTCCAACATTAGACATGACTGGCACAGTATCCACAATCTATCCCAAGCTCCTTTTGGTAGATTGTTAATTTTATGGAATCCTCAAATCTACTCTTTAACCCCTATCACTGTCCACAGGCAGTTCATTCACTCGAAAATAATTCATATCCCCTCTTCATCTTCTTTTTACTTTACCACTGTTTATGCTGATAATAATGCTACTCAAAGGCAACTCTTTCTTGACATCCTTCCATCTCTTCAGCAGTCTAATCTTCCTTGGATCTTTCTTGGTGATTGGAACTGCATGCAACTATCTTCTGATAAAACTGGGGGTTCTCCATTAACGTATAATCAGACTCGTCCTCTAAACAAAGCTATCTATGATGCTAACCTAATTCCATCCACCACTTCAGGGGCTTTCTTTACTTGGAATAACAGCAGTAAAACTGGAAAGAGAACGTATTGTAAACTTGATAGAGTTTATGTCAATTACTCCTCTATTCTCAAATGGCCTAACCTCTTAACCCTAATCCCTCCGCCATCATTATCTGACCACTCCCCTCTCATCATATCCTGGGGCAAGGACACTGTGAGAAGACGCTCCTCCTTTTCATTTTTTAATAACTGGTCTAAACACCCTGAATTTTTAAAAATTGTTAAAGATGGTTGGAATATTCATTATTTTGGCAACCCTATGTTTGTTTTGCAGGCTAAACTCAAGCATTTTAAGACTAAACTAAAGGACTGGGCTCAGCACACATATGGTAATGGGAATAGCTTATCTTCGTCAAGTCGTGAAAAATTACTTCAGGTTCAACTGGAAATTCAAAGATGCCTTGACCAACCACAGCTGATTATCACTGAAACCTCTCTTCTTAAAGACCTCTCCAAAGCACTCATTGAAGAAAATAAGATGGCAAAGCAAAAAACTAAATGTGAATGGCAACTGAATGGTGATAAAAAATTCTTCCACTTTCCATAAAAGATTAAAAATCCATCAATCTTCAACAAATATTTTTTCTATTCTCGATATGCATGGCCAGCCTTGTGATACCTCTGTCTCCATTCAAGAAGCATTTATGGAGTATTTTCAGCATAATCTTGGGAAGTCTCAGATTCCTTCTATCTCTCTGCCTCAATTTTTCCATTATCAACTCCCAAAAATTCCAGATGACATGTGTGCAGACTTGATCAAAGAAATTTCAGACAATGAAATCAAACAGGCTATCTTTGGATTAAACTCTAATAGTTCTCCTGGCCCGATGGTTTTAATGCTCTTTTTTTCAAAGTCTCTTGGGATATTATTGGTGGGGACTTGATCAAGGCTATTAAGAACTTTTTCAGACACAGTAAGCTTAACTCTGGTATTAATGCAACTAAACTTGCATTGATCCCTAAATCTAACCATCCAATATCTGTTGATCAGTTCAGACCCATTGCATGCTGCAATGTCATATATAAGTGCATTGCTAGGATACTGGCAGCTAGAATGATAACTCCTTTGAACGGTTTGATCTCCTCTAATCAGAGTGCTTTTCTGCCTGGAAGGGACATTACTGATAATATTCTTCTTGCTTCAGAACTTATGAAGGGGTATAATAGGAAAGTAATTTCTCCTAGGTGTGTCCTTAAACTTGATATTCAGAAAGCTTATGACTCCGTTCAGTGGAAATCAATCATATATATTTTGCATCAGATGAACTTCACTATCCCATTCTTGTGTTGGATATATACATGCATTTCTTCTGTCAACTATTCGCTTAGTCTTAATGGTAATATTTTTGGCTACTTTGGTGCCACTCAGGGTATTAGACAAGGAGACCCGGTTTCTCCTTACCTTTTCATATGTGTTATGGAGCTGCTCAATACTATTATGTCTGAAGCTATGCGAAATAAGTTACTTGATTATCATCCCCTATGCAGACAGAACAATATATCCTCTCTCCTTTTTGCTGATGACTTACTCTTATTCACTAAGCCTAATTCTAAATCCATAACTGGGGTTCTTAATGTGCTGCATTCTTTCAAAGCTTTAACTGGTCTGGTCATTAACAGAGGTAAATCTAAATTACTGATTGCTGGTATCCCTGATGATGATAAACAGATGATTTACTCTCTGTCTGGCCTTGCTCCATTCAGTGATAATGAATACTATCTAGGGATGCCTCTTTGTGATTCTAGAATCAGAACATTCCACTGCTTACAATTATTTGAAAAGATTACTGGATAACTTGCTAGCTGGAAAGTATCTCGTTTTTCGATGGCTGGTAGGCTTGTAATTATCAAGTCCATAGCAACTTCTATATGTGTCTATTATGCCAGAATTTTCATTCTCCCAGCCAAACTCATAAGCATGATCAACTCGGCACTGAATCATTTTCTATGGCATGGTAATCCTTTCTCTAAGAAAATGATTCCTATTGCTTTTAGTAAAATTTGCTGCCCTCAGGAAAAAGGTGGTCTTGGTATTATAAACATTAAGAATTGGAATTTCTCAATGCTATCTGCAAGAATTGACAAGTTATTAAGGAATGATAGAAATTTATGGGCTTCCTGGTGTAAGCAATATCTCATTCGTCATAACAACTTTTGGTTTAATGCTCTTCCAACAGACTGTAGCTGGTCTTGGAGGAATATCTTGAGAAGTAGGCAATTTTTCCTCCCTATGGTGCAACAGAGAATGAAAGATATTAACAAGATATCCTTTTGGTTTGATCCATGGTCAGCAAAAGGTGTCTCCTTAGCTATCATAATAGATTATGACACGAGAAGATCCACTGGTATTGATTGTAATGCTACCCTTTCTAGGTTCTGGGCTGATGATACTGTCTTTCTCCCAAACTGTAGCTCTGTAGTGGTTAGATCTGAGTGGTCTGCTATTCATAGTAGGAACTACAATATCAGTTCTGTCCATATGACTTGGAATGACAGGCTGCATTCTGTTAAAACTGTGTACAAGGCTCTTGATCCTTCCATGCAACTTTCAACTTTTCCTTGGTATTCTCGTGTCTGGGATTCTAGGTCTATCCCTAAGGAAAACTTATTCATGTGGAAGGTTCTGAAGAATGGTATCCTATCTCTATGTAAACTCAAAGGATATGGGGTTATTCAATGTGATAAATGTCTGTTTTGTAGTACTGAGGTGGAAACGATTGGGCACTTATATTTCGAATGTGACTACACTTTACATATCTAGAGCACGATTCTGCAACGCTATGGGTACCACAAGCCTAGGAGAAGCTCTTGTATGGAATGGTACAACATCTTTAAAGCAACTAGATGGAAGGATGAGAGAAGTAGATTTCTGTTAAGAATTTTGAAGAAAGTTTTGTACTGTGTATGGTTGGAGAGGAACAATAGGGTGTTTAAAGGGCAAGCTACCTCTAAACATGTATTGGTCCTTTCTATTACTAGTAACATTTAGGTTTGGTTTTGCTTCCTTTGTGATGGTCAGCTTGGTGTAATCCAATGTGTCTTTATTTTTGGTTTTTAATAATAATGGTAGGGGACCATTCAACCCCGCTTGCTTTGCAAAAAAAAAATCAAAGTTTGTTTTATTCTTCAACGTGTTTTTTTAACAGTTACTATATTTTGTTTTTAATAACCAATCTTTTGGAGCAATCTTAATTCCAGAAGTGTGTGTGACAACAATAAACATTTTAAAATATAGTTGTTTGCATCTTAACTTTTCAAGTTTATGGTTTATGTTTTAATACTTCTCACATGTGTCTATTTTGTCACTTAAATAATTTATCAAATGTGTGCTATATTTTGACCATAAATTAGTATAAGAATTAGCTTATATGTAGTGTATGTAACTATAAATTTTACACAAGACAAGTTATCATAACATATTTCGCTAAAAATGTCATTATCTTTTATGATTCTTTTCCCTTATGGGTTATCATAACAGTTTGTTATAGTTGCTGCATATGAATTAGAAAGCAGAATTTGAATTGCTCACCAGAAAATAATTGATCGAATTTGGACAAAACAAGCTAGCAGTAATCAAGCTAAGGGGAGGTAGTATAAAACATATAATTTTATTTATTGGTCAAATTTATCTACTTCATTAACAGATTTGTGTAGACTAAAAGTATATAATTTCAACCCACCCCCCTCAACACGATAACTCAAGGTACGCTCTTCACCTACCTCTCCAACATACATATGGCAGCCTGCAGTTTTCGGATTGAATCTCATTTCAGGCAGAGCATGAATTCAAATTTGTAATATATTTTATTAGATAATAATTTATATTTTCCTTTATTTTGTCTTTAAAACACTTCCAAATTTGTACTATAGATAATATTGATTTCAAAAAAGGTTTTGTAATCGAAAGAATACTATATATTTATATATAATTAAAATTGATTTTTTATGGGAAAATAGCTAAACTAAGTAAAATTTCAATAAATCATTTACAAAATACTTTTATTAGAATTTACAAACCCTTAAATAATTTTTCAAAGCTTTTCAAAAAAGATCTTTTAAGACAAGAAAAAAAGAAGATCTTTTAAGACAAGAAAATAAATGAAACATCTAAATTTATAAATTATGGAGTAAATTTCTTCAAGAATATATCAACTAATCCTATATATAAATTTATCTAGTCGACCGAGTCAAGCTCCATCGAACTCCGGTCATCCAAACAATGCATACATATTAGTGTGTGTGTGTATATATACATATATATATAGTTCAAATTGTCGAATAGAGTTCCATTTGCAAATTGACACTTTCAAACAACACATCAACCAACTATCCAAATAATAACCAATCCCTAACAAACATTTCAACTAGTAGTTTCAACCAAACAACTCAGAAAATATACAGTGTATATTCATAAATTGCATCGATATTTAAACATAGATGCAAGTATAGGAAAATCACCGAATTGTCGAGTGAAAACCTACTACCTGCGCCTTTCCATCATCTCCATTTCCTCGCTGTTTTGCATAAAACTTTACACGTGCCTATCTACTCGCACATGACAATCATCGGCAAGTCCGCACGAACACCATCGCCAGCACCTCCTTCCACTGATGCTTCACCCAATCGCAGCATCACTCTGCCTCGCCACCCTCAACCGCCATAATCTCTGCAATCATAACTGTCGAACAACTCATGCTCCCCATCCCCTACAGCCACTTGTGCACGTCTACCCTACATCGTCGCCTACTTCGTGCACACAACCCTCAAAATCATGATGCCTTCCTCAGCCATG
Source organism: Allium fistulosum (assembly GCA_030737815.1). NCBI lineage: Eukaryota > Viridiplantae > Streptophyta > Magnoliopsida > Asparagales > Amaryllidaceae > Allium > Allium fistulosum. Next base: position 149,656,754 of record CM060908.1, read on the forward strand.
CAATCGCCTATTCACCGCCACTACCTTACCACACCGTGGTCTCCACCCCTCTACGACGTCGCTCCAACCATCGATGCTTGCACGATTTTTTTTCCTTATCGCGATTTTAGTTTGGTTTCGAGAATTATCTGGGAGGGGATTTTGGTCTATCGAACTAATGAACAACATAAGGGCACAGGTGGTTTGAATTAAACTAAAGGAAAGTGGGAAAAGAAGAGAACAGGCTTGAATGGTTTGGGTTTGCTTAATTTAGGCTAGTTATAATTAACAAAATTTTCCTTTTCCTTTTATTTTATAAAACTTTTTTAATTTATTTGTAAATTTATTTTAGTCTAATTTAAATAACAGAGAATTAGGGAGAAGAATAAATTTTGAAAAAAAAGTTAGACTGAAGGACACCAAGTTTAATTTTTGGACTGAATGACAAACTTTGAAAAAAATTAGGCTAAAGTACAATGCTAATTATAGCTAGCATTATATTCAGTTTTTACACTATACAAAATGCTAGTAATAACTAGCATTATATTCAGTTTTACAGTGTGCAAAATGCTAGCTATAATTAGCATTGTCCTTCAACCTAATTTTTCAAAATTTGTCCTTCAGCCTAAAAATGAAACTTGTTGTCCTTCAGCCTAATTTTTTTCAAAGTTTGTCTGTGTGCCTATTTTCCACTTTAAATTAATTTAAACTTCATTTTACAAGATATACATTTCGATAATTGGACAATTTTATTCAATTCAATGCTTGTTTATTTTTTTAATTTTTTTAAGAAACTCCCTAATACAGAGGACCTCCGGGAGGGAGGGTGGACTGACCAACTCTAAGGGGGATTAAGTTGTATTTGTCCGCTTTAACTCCTAGCACATATAACTCATATGGTACTGTTTTTTGCGGGAATTGTATGCAAGATTGGGCTCGAACCTAAGTCTGTTACCAGACCTAGGCACCCCTTTTCCATTGCACCACACCTACGGACTATTTTATTTATTTTTCAATGTTAAGTAAATTTATTTTTCAACCATTTCAATCAAATAAAAATTATTAACACTTTAAAAATATATTTATATTTATTAAAACATTTTATTGGAGTTTAATATTTTTGAAAGAATTTATTAATTGATTTAGTTTATTAAAAATTTTAACAAATAGACAATTAAGTAAATTTATTTCGAAAATTATAGTTATCATAAAATCAAATTAAAATATTTTTATTTTAATTAAATTTATTTATTATTACGATGTAGAAAGAAGGGTTGTTACATAGGTGGAGGTTCAGTTGGAACGGCGAATTGCTCGAGATGGAGAAGGCCAGATTAGCGAAGATTCTTGTTTTTTAGAAGATGGGAAGTGGTGTGATAGCGAATGTTAACTCTCTTTCAGGTTTTAAAGGTTTCAGAGTGTGCTGCGCCGCCATCTCAACGAGGAATATTTGTGAAGAGAGAGGATAAGAAGTTGATACTTGGGCGGTGAGAATCCAAGTATGGAAATGCTAGAAAGGAAGAAGTCTTATGTTTAAACAACCAGAGTCGGTTGAACCTAAAGGGGCAGCGGACGAAGAAGAATTCATTCTCGAAATAGGAACATTTGTTGTGAAGTGCCTCAATGACTTTGCAGCAGCACCAGGCTTCAATAATTAATAAAGAAGGTGACTCGGCTCTTTTCTTAAAGCTCAAGAGATATGTTAACTCCTAGAAAGTCGAAGCACGATGAAGCTACATCATCAATAAGACATATAGGGATTTCAGAAGGGCGTACCGTTGGGATGCACTTTGGTAAGAGCAAGCCCAAGCTCTTGATGTAAGCCTTAGAGGAAAGGATTGAAAGGCGGTACAACCCCGGTACAACCCCGCTCTGGAACATGTATTTGTTGTAGGCTGTGTATCCCTATGGAGTATCATGCGCTTGTTGATCAAATCTTGGGAGCAGAACGTCACTCTCCGAGATCCCTTATTGGAGGCATATTGTGCAGAGTGAGTCAACAATCAATACGGATGGTATCGAATCTAGGGGGTCATTCAAAACCCTTAGACCAGGATCTTCATTCGATGAGGAGGTTGATTTTGAAATGGAGCCATCGGTACTATTACTTCTTGTAACTCAACTGTAATTGAGCGTTTAAATCTAGTTGGTGTAGACGTCATTGCTTGAGCAGTAGATGAGCCAGGATCAGAAGAAGATGACGGCCTAGAGCTAACATTGAAATGAGATGAATGACGATTCATTCTAGAAAACTCGATATTGATTATGGTTAGGTATGTTTTATTTCAAAATTTTATTTTAATATGAACTCTGTGGCCGATGCTCAGAATCTAAAGGATGTTGACATGGATTGATCAATTAGATTCTAAACGCCGACTGAGGAAATTTAAAGTGTCAGTCTATGCAGTGTGTGTCCTATGTCTAATATGCGATGAACAGAACATTCTAATGGAAATGTGTGTCGGATCTTACCCGTTATCGTCGGATATTCGATAACGGAACTACTATCCGGAGCGATGCAGAGCTTTCCTTATAGGAACACAGGATTGTGTAGTAACTTAAAGTGTTGTATAATGGAAAGATTATTCGAATGTTAGAGTGCATTCGATGTGATCGCTCTTCTAGAAGAACCATCTCATCAAGATTTAAATGACAACTTGCGATCGACCATGCATTGGCAAGAAGTGTTCATGCCTTTTAGATGAGTGAAAGTGTGAAGCCATTATAAAACCAAAGGCGTCCTGAAGAAACCCGAAGTGAGAGTGGTGAAAACACGAAGCAAGCACCAAGTGAAGACAAAAGCAGCGAGACTTGGGTTTTCATGATGCTAACTTTGGGTTGGACTCATGGAAAACCCTAGTAAATGATGGTTTTGCAATAGCCAAAGCATGAGTCATTGACCGATTATAATTAGATGCTCCAACCACCTGTCGACCTTGAGTAGACCTCAGTTGTGACTAGTAAGAACACGACTACCATCGCCATAATGCTTAGCTTCGAAAGCCTACCTTTATGCTTCAGATCTAGGTTTCAAGAAATCAGGACAGAGTTCTTTGGGATGATGATCAAGATTGATTGAGTTAGCTGCTTTCCCATGGTTGTCTAGGTAGAGGCGGTGGTGATTTGGGTTCAGAACGAGATGGTGATGATCCGACCTGGTCGAGATCAAAGGCAGAAGTGGTGATTGCTCATAGACATCTAAAGGAAGAACTTGGGAATGAGAGAGAATAGAAAATTAAAAGGTGAAGTGAAGAAACCTAACTACCAATAGTTACATTGTTGTTATGACTCAATAATTCGTGTCGATACCGACATGAAGCGGTCGGTGCCGACATGAAGAGGTCGGTGCCGACATGAAGCAGTCGGTACCGACATGATTTGTTTATAAGTTTTCTAAAAAAAAGGGATGAAAAAAATGAAAAATGAAAAAGAAAGAGAAGAGAGAGAGTAATTCTCACCTGGCTGAGGCACGGAATTATCATAAGAGTGATTAGATCTGGGCCTTGGCGTGGAAAGTGGCTCGATTGCTATTTGAAGTAGTTAAATGGATGCTCCTTGAATAGAGATGACATTTCAAAGAAACTCTTGGACAACCAATGGACTTGAGAGGATGGTTATACACGTTTGTCTTGATCCAAAGCACACTTTGTTATCAACAGAAATGTATTTTTGGGGGCAAGTATTATCTAGCTTTTAGACCAATCGGCTTTCATATGAATCTGGACGCCAAGATGAAATAGTTTGAAAACTTAGAGGCAAATTTGGAATGACATTGGGAAGGACTTCAAAATGTTTGGAGTTAAGGAACACAAGCAAAAAGAGGTCGGTACCGACATGATTTCATGTCAGTACCGAGTCCTTTTTGTGGGCCAAGGTTACTTCATATGCTTTGGTTAAGGAGTAGTTGAATAAAGTGGTCGTCCCAAGGCCTACATCTGAAGAAGTAGTTGAGCAACTCCAAAAAGCTCTTTAGAAAATAACAAGTACTAGATGTGCCAGAACATCTCGATAATGGCTTGATTTTCGAGGCAAAAATGCTCGTGGCTAAAAGATTTGAAGATACAAGATGAAGTATAGGATAAGAAAGTGACTTGCATGAAGAAAAGCATCTTATTACCGACGTAATTATGTCGAAACCGGGATGATTAAAGATGGGGGAACTTCTTCTTCCCTTCTACTTTCTCGGATCTAGAGATTTACCTGGTCTTCAGCGATTTACCGACTTTGGTGGGCAATTCTCCTATAAATAGCAAGCCTAAAGCAACCTTTAGATGACTTTTGGCCATTCTTCTTCTTCACTCTCCTATTCTCTACTTAAGTTTTATCACCTAAGGTCCGTTTAGATCTGTTCTAACCAGAAAATCTCTTGTACTTTTGATAAACTCAATCTAAATAAGATTAAAGTGGATGCAAGTCGTAGAATTTGCCAAACCACTATAAAAAGCCATGTGTTCTTATTGTTTTCTTGCTATTCCTTAATAGATCTACTCATTTTCATATACTTTAGGGTATTGTGCCACTTTTTAGCCCAATATTTTTGGTGCTTTCACTGAGAATTGAGCTCGGGTGTAGATCTTGCTTTTATCTTGGATTGGAATGTCCAGAAGTTGGATCTAGAACTTTTAGTTGCTAATTTAGATATTCAATTGCTGAACTAATAACACCAAGGAGTTCAGGAAAGTCTAGAGCTATAGCTAGTTAAGAAGATGCACCTTCTTACAACAACGAAGAGACTAACCAACCAACAGTTGCTTTGCCTGAACCATCTGCCCCTTAGAAGATGGTGTCGAGAGTTGAGTTCGATAGGATGATGGCATAGATGAATCAGAATGGAGGATAGCCAGAAGGCACTTATTAGGAAGATGGTTCTAGTATTAATTACCTTGCTAACCCAGCAATCCAAAGGCTTAGGAGGAGAAGAGAGAAGTATCACCTTTTGGTTTTGAAGAAGATAATTCATCTACTTCTGGCCAAAAAAAGGAATGGGAAGCAAAAAATGAAAGACCAAACTACTGGAGTGACATGGAAGAATGGTAGAGGAAGTGGTTAGGATGTTGGGAGAGGAATTCATATCGGTACAGACCAGAATCAGGTTAGTACCGAAATGAATTCAAAGAGTTCTGGGGGCTCTTGTCCGATGTCATCAATCTATCAGATTCCAAGGATGATTTGCAGGACAGTGATAATAAGGTTGGACCTAATGCTGGATCATAGGATGCTGGTGCTCTGACAATTACTGTAGAGCTAGCTAGGTGTCAAAGAAGATTAAGAGAAGTGGTCTTCCAAAGACAAGAGAGCCTAGACGTCAGCAAGTGAACCGAAAGCATTTGCGGAGTCAAACAGTCAACGCTACTCTTGATAGTCCTTTTTTGGATCACCAGGAAAGTGAGGAGCATTTTGCGGATATGATAAAGAGGTTGATGGAAGAAAACTGATGAAGAAAGAATGAAGATCTAGGTTCTACGTCTAACAGAACTCCATTCACAATGAATATCCTACGGGAGGAATACCCCAAGAAGTTTACGATGCCTTCGATGCCATCCTACAACAGGAAGATTGATCCTAGGCAGCATCTATTCAAGTATGAGCGGCACATGGATGGTGCCAAAGCGATAGATGCAATTTGATGTAGATATTTCTCCATCTTTTTAGATGGAGTTGCATCGATGTGGTTCACTCGGCTCCCACCTAAGTCCATTTTAAATTTTGATGAATTAGCTAAGAAGTTTTTGGAGCAGTTCAGTCTATGCTGCTCGTTCCAAGGATGTGATGTCCTTGTTGAGCATTTTTTAGGGACCCGAAGAATCGTTGAAAGGCTTCTTAAATAGATTTAATATTGCGGTCATAGAGGTAAATAACCCAAATGAGGATATGGTGTTGATGTCTTTGGTCCACGGGGATACATCTGGATACAGACTTGGGAAAATGATCGAGGATGAAATAACCAACTACTATCAAGGAGTTCTATCGAAAGGTTAACTAGTTCTTGGGCTTGGAAGAGGCAAACCAGGTTTTCGGAAAGGCTGGTGGTGGATAGTCAAAATAAGTTATCCAAAGTAATGTAGATATTAAACCGACTAGTGTGAGAGCCGGTAATGTAGCTATGAATGTGGGAACTCTAATAACTAGAGAAACAGGAATCAGGATGCTGGAGGTAGGAGGAATGATGCCAAAAAGTGTCTAAGTAATATGAGGCCAGAAGAGTACATGCCTTTGAATGACATGCTTGAAAATATCTACCTTTCTACATAAGGGAGTGAAAAATATAAAAAGCCGCCTCGAAGGGAGGCGATAGAAACTGAGAGATGCTCCGAAAAATATTGTTGATTCCACGAGACCCATAGACACAACACGAATAAGTGTCATCACTTGAAGGATATCATTGAAGAGGTAATCCACAAAAAGAGATTGCGGCAATATGTTAGAGATCCATAGGACGCTAGACAGAATGTTAGACCCTAAGGGCTAAATGTCCAAAGGAATCGGTCTAGACCCAGTGGAGGGGGCCCCAGGCATCCTGGTGGAAGAATTGTTATTAGTACAATAACTAGAGGATCTCATCCAGTTGAGAAAAGATGGAATGCGATGGAGTATTACATGAATTCTTTGATTCATGTGCCGCATGAGAGCTGCTTTGCTACTGAGGACAGAGCTCCAGCTAAGCGGTAGAGATTAATGACCGATGATATAGTTTTTCATAACATGGATTCTGATGGAATTGAAGTGCCAACCTTTAACCCATGGTAATAACAGTTATTGTGGGCCAAGCTACTGTGCACCGGGGCTTAGTGGATTATGGAAGCTCGATGAGTATTCTATTCAGAAGGACTTCTGATCAAATGTGAATAAGTCCAAAGGACATCAAGCCTTGTAAATCCATGATTCAAGGATTTACCGGACATGCGAAGGAGCCCATTGAGACTGTTGATTTATCTGTAAGAATGGTAGAAGGAAACTGCAAGATCGTGCGGGTATAGAAGTTCGTATTTATCAATGAATTTTTGGCATATAATGTCTTTTCAGGCTGACTGGCCCTAGCTAGTTTCAAAGTAGCACTAGCTTCTTGGTGCTTGATAATGAAGTTCCCCATGAAGAATGGGGTCAGATCAATTCGAGGTGACTAAAGCATTAGTCGGGAATGTTATGTTGCTGAGCTCAGAGAGGCAATGCGACAAGAGAAAAGTAAAGGTGTAGAAAAAGCTCTCTGCATCAAGAACGCAGACGCATAGCAACCAATGCCCAAACCCTAACTTGGGAACCATAGTAAGTTCTTTAAGCCTATGGATCTTAGGAAGCAGTCAAAGGAAGAGCATGTAGCACCAGCTGAGCCGACGAACAATGTTCGGATCGATGTGGATGATCCTACTCGGGTCTTTAAGATCAGATCTCAACTTAGCGCTAAATTGAAGAATGAGTTGGTTTGTTTTCTCCAAGCAAATCTGGATATGTTTTCTTGGACATATTGGATAGGTGCAAGATATTTCCAGAGATAGCGTGCCATGCACTAATTGTGGACCCAAAATATCCCCCTGTAAAATAGAAAAGATGCATTCTAAGTCCGAAGTGATCCGCTACGTTGAATAACAATTGTTGATGGGGTATAAGCCCACAGGCATAGAATAGCGATCTGTTGCGATGCTATTTTGACGTAGATTTATTTACTATATTTTCTGCAAATAAGTCACCTCATAAATTAGGGGCAATGTTATAAGGTAGGACTTGCCACTTCTTTTGTTTATAAATAATGTCAGTTTCTTGAACCAATGGAACCTTGTTCTTGTAAGCAAAATCTTGTGAAGCGCGATTAGCAGTGCAATTAGGTATCCAAAGATAAGTACCGACCAACACCTTTGATCAAAGATCAGGATAAAGGAGTAAATCACAAGTTCGATCGAATAATTTGCCCTTATTCCTGTAGTCTTGACTAATGCCCAGAGATAGGCAAACTCAACGAGGGATGCCTGGATTTTGGCACCCAAAGAACCAGTTCCTGGAGATAGGAACCAGTGTACAACTAAGGCTTTCACAGCACACTTGTGACCAGGCATGACATGCTCGGCAGAGGATAAGCCAAGACGGTCGATGAATGTTCTTGATAAATACCTAGGGACATATGAGATCAAGAGCTGGATCCTGGAGATGGGCGCCCAAAACATCTATTCCCAAAGATAGGAATTGGTTTATAATTGAAATTTCCATAACTACGTCTACGGCTTGGCAGGACATACCAAGCCGAGGATAAAACAATGATGGTCCAGGAGCTATTTTGATCGACGCTTGGAGATTAATCAGATCAATCATTGATGCTCAGAGGTAGGCATCTGAACCATCGACCCCCAAAGGTTGGAATCGATGGGTGATTGGACTACCTATCACTTAGGGCAAGGTTAGACATGCCTAGTCGATGACAACTAATAAGGATCAATGAACGAATTCGATCAACGCCCATAGGTAGGCGAGATCGAAATATGGTGTCAAGAGACATTTCGAACGATGTTTCTCAGAGATAGGCACAAGAGGAAATCGAATACTTTTTTGACTTGACCTTGTTCGCGGATGGATGGAACTCAACCGAGAATGAACAAAGTCTGCCACGGAGATGCCTAAATGAATAACAAGTTCTATTTGGCCAAGATAGAAATATATTGGCAATGGTAAACAATACCATGCAATGAAATATAATCGAGCAATCATAGAAAATTACATATATGTACAGAGCTATAGTAAGTAATAGAATTGCAGAAACACGGATATGTATAATATAAGTAAATCACATTGTAGACAGTTATATTATATATGCAGGCAGGTGTATATAGGCAAGTAAACTAAAAGTATAGGAATGTATACGAGCAAAGGCTGTACAAAATGACAATATTTATTTACCATCATCTTTTATACAAGTGATGTGGGGGTTGGTTCCACACAAGCTTGGCCTATTTGCAAAAGGAAACATAATACATCAAAAAGGAAACAAAGAGCAACTATCTTCACTGGAATTGGGCTTGATGCTTACTTCCTTTTCTTCTTCTACTTCCCACCTTCACCTCCAGATCCATCATGTGGCCTCTTTGAGTCCTTCTGACCCTTCTTGCTTTTGGACGTCCCCTTTCTAGAAGTGCCGCCCTCAGAGTGCGTGGTCTCTCCCTTGATGGTAATGGTGATAGGGTCCTTAGGTTTATCAACAAGAGATTTAGAAGATTTGGAAGATCCGCGCCACTACCTTTTAGAGGCTTGATTTTGACTAGTGGAATTTTAGGAGTAGAGCATTTTGTTTCCAAGCCAGCAGGTGTCTTAGTTCCTGGCTCCTTTTTAATCTTGATCTTACTCAGGTCAAGCTTCAACCTCTCTGCCATGGAAATTGAATCGGTTGGGAATGTAGCACCAGTAATAGCAATATCTTCCCCCAGGGAATGTGAGGTATCATCCAATCCATCCAAAACCTTGATTTTCTATGAATCTGGACCAAGGATGGAACTAGAGTGCGGAATTAGGGCAGTAAGTCCTATGATGATAGAGTTTGACTTGGTGGAGATAGCGACGGGACCCGAACCCTGAGTAACGGGTGGTAGAGGAGGAGGAAGTGATGGATGACCTGTAAGTTCACAAACAATAAAGTAAAGGTTAGTGACGACCTTTGATGAGAACTGAATCTTCTCAAATAATGGTGAAACGAGGAAAATACCTTCGTTGGTTGGAGTATCTTTGGAGAGGGATGTAGTGATTTCACCCTCTTCTATTATTTACTGGACTGGTTGAGAAACAGGAATGGGCATATGAGACTCTACAGTAAACATGGAAGCATAAGTGGGAGTCGTAGTAAGGATGGCCTCAGTGTCGGTCCCCGTGGAAATTGGAGTCTTCGTTGCAGGCTCTTGGAATGGGGAATAAATTGTTTTGCTTGATTCAATGTAGTAGGATAAACGAGAGCCTTGACCGGGGACTTACTTATAGCCGCATCTTCTTCAACCAGGATCTCCTTGCCTTTCTCTAAGGCTATAATGTCATCAGTTTCCAAGTATTTATCTTTTAATTAATCTTAAGTTAGGCCTTCACCACACATAGCCGCAAGACGCAAGGTTCCTCCCAAGTGTCTACCAGAGTGATGGGATAACTATTTCCTAACAACTTCAGATCTTGTCTTCTATGACATTAGTAAAGAATTTCTGAATGGTTGTGTTCATTTCTTCCTTATCCTTCGAAACTTGGTCCTTACTTCGTTAAATTTAGCTACAGCCCCACCAAGTTCAACCAGGCCTCTATTTTTGCTTTTGTCTCGGCCTTCTGACTGGCTCTGAGTTTTTCGACTTTGGCCTGAAATGTTTGAAATTTCGTGTACTTGGCCTAAAGCACCATATCATTTTCCTTAATGGCCTTGTCCTTGGCATTGACTTCTATAAGCTCATCACTCTCTAGATGGGCTTTCGTAAGCTGGTCATTTATCACATTGAGGGCCTGAGTGTGATTGTGAGACAACTCCTCAATTAATGCTTTAGGGCTCTCGATCAACTTTTGAACCTCATCTCTTTTCTTTGTAAGTTCGACCGACTCGGGTTTATGGTTAGTTATCATCCTATTGTATACCTTCCTCTCCAACTCAAACGATTGGATATTTGTTTGGTTGATTTTGTTGACATTGGAGAGGGCAAATGTGAGTTTTCTCCATTCGAAGAGCTAGTCAACAAGCTCAGTAACCCCTCCAACTATACGATTTGCTTCTATATGGGAGATAACCTTATATTCTAGTCAAACTTCACCATTGTCAGGTAGATATTAGGAAAGGCAGCCTGCATCTTGGTCATTATGGCCACGGATGAGCCTAAAGGAGGTAGCTGTGGAGCAAGACAATTAGCAACCTCCTTGGAGCTTTAGGAGGTTGATACTGAGTGACTGGTGGTCAGATCCATGGAGCTTGTAGAGAAGGAAGCAAGGGCTAAAAGCGTGGTTAGGAAGAGCCAGATATAGAACCGTTATGATTGTGGGAATCATAGGACTTCTTCCCTTGATCATAGTACTCTCTTTCCTCGACCAGGCATTTCTTTGTGTCCTTATCCTTATAGTACTCCCTCTCTTTCCTATTCTTCCTACCTAACTTGGTTTCTCGGTGCAAAAAATAGCAGTGAGGGTTAGGCTTTGTGGTGATTCCCCAATGCTCGCCAACGTTGGAGCGTAAACAGTGGAAGCGGTCTCTCCCTATTGTACCTGAAATGAAAAAAGAGTCTAAAACACTAAAGTAAGCGCAAATGTAGGATATGAGTGTCTGTGATCCTAAAATTGTGTGGAGTGCTGGAAGTGCTCTATGGACCATGTTCGGAGGTTTGAAAAAATGGGGTTTCATCACCCTTGGCTAGGAGGTCCTCGAATGTAAAACTAAAGGCCGAAGGGTACTGTTAAGAAGGTCATCAATTGAGATGTCCAAGTCACTGAGCGAGCCAAAGATTTTTCCGGAAGGTCTTGTACGAAGAGTCGCCTCAACGATTGGAGTTGTACTCAGATTGGAGGATTTCTACAAGGACTTGATAACTATTCTTTTGGGATGTGGTGAGACGGCGATTTTTGTGCATTAAGGGGACGTTTCCCCATATCATTCATCTTTCCCATGGTTAAAATCCTCATCGTCGTCATCTTCTTCATCATCCTCCTCTTTATCACCTCCTTCTTCCTCTTGTATTCCTTCCATCCTTCCTACTTCCTCTACTCTCTCTTAATGCACCTCCTCGACGATGTTCTCTCCCACCACACTATCCGTGCCTTCATCGGCATTCCCCTCGCCCGACAAACTTTCAACACCCCCTTGGATATCATCACCGAAGTCGCGAGTAGGGTAAGGAACTTGAGAAGAAGATCCGGCTCTTCTAGGTTAAGGTTCAACTGGAATGATGAATCGATCAGGATGTAGAAGGACATATAAGTTTCGGAATTTCAAGATCTAGGAGTGCGCATTACTGTCATCTCAGCAGGGAATATATGTGAAGAGAGCAGATAAGAAGTTAGATATTTGGGCATAATAGAGTTAGGGGTATGCCATTGGGGCAATTATGTAGTTTGTTACACATATCTAACTCGATAACCAATCTTGTTCAAAACAAAAGGTGTTTCTTTCTATTATATACTTGATATTATGTGTTACATATTATTTAATTTAATTAAAAGTATATTTAATAGAAAAACCAAAAAATGGTATGTTTTGTGATAATAGTTACAAAGTATTGTAACCATGAGTAATTTATCATAATGAAAATAAATATACCATTTTAAATATTCCTAGCCAAGATGCATCAAGATTAGATATCGATTATCCATTGAGACTAGAGTACGTAATGCTCTCCAAATGTTAGACAGTGTATTACTTATGGCTACTGGGAACACCAAGGGGTTACGTACTGATAGTTTTTGGATACTATGGAATAACTCACTTGATAGTTTTCGGTTGGTTAATATGTTTAGGGTCAAACAGAAAATATCGGCGCGACTAATTTAAACAATTCTCTCGACTTGAGAATATTGTTGATATTAAATGTGGAAGCTCCGCTTTAACTGTAGTTAACTCATGACACGACATCCGTCTAATGACTATAGTTGGTTCGAGTGGAAGCATTGGAAGTGAAACACCATTCAAAAGAGGATTCATCTCATCAGTTAAATGAGGTTAGTATCACGGTCGACTAAAGTCAACTCAAAATCAAAGTCCCTGGCCAGAGCATTTTGGTTAATAATAATTGTTATTATTGAACCAAGGACTTTGTATTTGGATTATAAAGTTGAATATGGACGATATTGGAATTTTAACCATTACCAAATTTCATAAGTCCAAAGTGATATAGTTTTGACGAAGAGAGTTGATGTAAATAATTGTCAATAACGAGTAACGCTTATAATAAGTAAAATTGGTTTTTTGCCAAAGGACGAGTAAGTGATAAATTCAGCCAAAATGTCACACCACTATCTAAGGTGATGTGTGTGTTAATATTTGATTGTTCAATATTAATCGCCGACTGAATTTACAACTTTGAGTCAAATAACCGGAATAATGGATATTCCAAATTAACCACATGATTTAATTAATTTTTAATTGTTGAAAATTAATTAAAGTAACTAATATTTATGAAATATTAATTATGACTTTTTTAATTTATTAGATGCCTTTAGTATTTGGTAAAGCGCGTATATAAAAATTATAAACACACGTATCGATATGATGTTAGTAGAATATTTAAATTCGATTTAAACAAGATAAATACTGAAATTGATTTTGAATAAATCAAACTAATTAATATTTATGAAAAACTAATTAATAAAAAAATATTTATTATTTAATTTTCTTGATTTCCATTAGTATTTAATGATGTGCGTATATAAAAGGTTATAAACGCACACATCGATATACGATATCAATGAGAAATTTAAATTAGATTTAAATGGAAATAATACTAATGGGATATTCCAAATCTTTGGGATCCACATCCATATATGATAGGGTCTATGATGTAAAGAAGCGGAGGAGTTTTTAAACTAGAAATGAAGGAGCAATCTCAATTAAAGGAGAGAAATAAACCCTATATTGATTACATATATATTTCCTTCTTTAATCGGATATCTGTATGTCATTTTTTTCCTCTCCGTAGAAATTTAAAGCCTAAAATTTTAATGGTGGAAAAGACTTCCAAACTCCAAAATTTTATCAACCTATATTAAATAAATTGGGTGGTTGTCTCTTGATTGTTGCAGATCTAGAGAGTGATCAATTAGATCTAGGATTTATACCATCATTCAAGGTGTTTCTACAGGCTTCATCCTAAGGTAATTGTATATGATTCTAGATTTACACATCTTCTAATTTGGTTGTGTCCCCATAATTCTCCATCTCTCCCCTTTGCTTATATATATGAATTTGAATTTTGATTTGAATATCTGAATTCACTTGCTTGAATCAATTATATATTCCTTTGTTGTGTTCACTGCTAATTTGTTATGAATAATAATATTTCATTTTTTCTATTCTATATGATTGTTTGTTCAGTTAATTTAATCTACCAGACTTTGTTAATTTTATTTTCTCTATTTTATATGTTTATTCATCCAGTTTGTTTAATCTAGATCTAGATCTCCTTATTACGAATCTATATATACCTATGTCGTCTGACCTTGTTGTTGTTTAAAAAAGTACTAAAACAAAATTGAACTTTGGATATTTTGTTAATAATTCAGTTTCCATTTCAAAAGGTTTAGATTTGAATGTTTACACATAAGTTTCTATGTAAATAAAACCCGTTAGTAATTGCATCAATTAATCATTGTCATTAATTTAATATGATGATTTAATTGATATGTTTTAAATCATTCTAAAATAAACTCTACTAATTAAAAGAAAAAAGAAAACATTAAATTAATAATCTATTCCATGTTTTACAATTGCATCTAATTTGGTATTAGATCTTTGCTTAAAAGGAAGCATTCTTTTTCACAAACCTCTTCTATATTATTTATCTTGTTCTAAATTTATTTTGATTGTATGTGTGGTTGAGTTTACATAGTTATATATAATATCTTTTATGTGTGTGTGTATATCTATATTTCACCTAAGATTTCAAAAGGGTTTTTGTATACGATATAATAGTAAAGTTTCAAACTACTTTAATTAGTCTTAACATTCTTTGATTTACAGCATGTAATATAAATGAAATTTATTTCATTTAAACTACTATGCAAAACAATTATTGTGTGTGTATATTTTTATACATGTAAATATGCATGTGTGTACATATAATTAAAAAAAACTTTTCATGTTTCAAACGAGAAAGGCATATACGAAAAGGGAATGTGTCCGTTGTGGTGTAAATCCCAACACCCAAACAGCTTCACATTATACCTTTTAAATTTGCACTTACAGTGTACACATGGGTGCATGTGATGTGCCCACAATTATATGCAATTAATTAAAATTAAATTAAACTAGTTTTAAAATGTTGTAATAATATAAAGGAATTTTAAAATAAAAGGTTAGAAAAGTCCTAAATATTCAAACTACATAGGCCCAATAAAGATCCAGTAAAGGAAAATTTTGAGATTCACCCTTTAACTCCACTGTAGGCTGGTCCAGTTCCTTCAGGGCGGTGAGAATCCAAGTATGGAAAATGGTAGAAATGAAGAAGTCTTACATTCAGACAACCAAAGTTGATTGAACCTGAAGGGGCAGCGGACAAAGAAGAATTCGTTCTTGAAATAAGAACGTTTGTTGTGAGCCGTAGAGAAGCCAGCTTCAGGAGGAGTTGACGGCCTAGCGCTGACATTGAAATGAGGCGAATGACGATTCATTCTGGAAAATTTGATATGAAACATGTTTAGGTATGTTTTACTTTGAAATTCTATTTTACCATGAACCCTCGTGGCCGATGCTCGGAACCTAACGGATGTCGACATGCGTTGATCAATCGAATTCTAGACGTCAACCCAAGCAATTTGAAATGTCAATCTATGCAATGTGTATCCTATACCTAATATGCGACGAAAGGAACATTCTGTGTAGATAGCTCACTCATACTAGAAAACGAGCTTTATCGCACGATGGAAATATGCATCGAATCTTACCCATTATCGTTAGATATTTGATAATGAAAATGCTATCTGTAGCGACATGGAGCTTTTTTTGCAGGAACATAGGATTGTGCAGTAACTTGAAGTCTTGTATGATGGAAAGATTATTCGAATGTTGGAGCACGTTCGATGCAACCGTTTTTCTAAAAGAACCATTTGATCGATCACACATTGGCAAGAAGTGTTTATGCCTTTTGGATAACTAAATGTGTGAAGCCATTACAAAACCAAAGGTGTCATGAAGAAATCCAAAGCGAGAGTGGTGAAAACATGAAGCTAGCACCAAGTGAGGACAAAAGCAAGGAGAGTTGATTTTTCACGCGCTAAATTTGGGTTGGACTCGGACATACCTTATGGAAATAATGGTATTGCAATAGCCAAAGCGTGAGTGGATGGTCGATCACAAATTGATGTCTAGCTACCCGTCGACCGTGAGTGGACCTTAGCCGCAACCAGCAAGGACATGACTACCATCGCCATGATGCTTAGCTTTGATAGACTACCTTTGTCCTTCGGATCTGGATCTAGGTTTCAAGAAATCATGATGCTGCTTTTCTATGGTTGCTAAGTAGATGTGGTGTGATCTGGCTTCAGAACGAGATGGTAACAACCTGACCTGGTCGAGGTCAAAGTCAGAGGTGGTGATTGCTCGAAGACGTCTAAGGGAAGAACTTGGGAATAAGTGAGAATAGAAAAGTAAAAGGTGAAGTGAAAAAACCAAAGTACCAATTCTTATATTGTTGTTATGACTCAGCAATTCGTGTCAGTACCGATATGAAGTGGTCATTATTGATATGAATTGTTAGTGATTTTTTATAAAAAAGAGAAAAGAAAGAAAAAGAAAAAAGAAAGAAATGAATTCTCACCTAGCTGAGGCGTAGAATGATCTTCAGAGTGATTAGATATAGGCATTAGCGTGAAAAGTGGTACGACTGGTATTTGAAGTAGATAACGGATGCTTTTGGAACATAGACGACATTTCAAAGCAACTCTTGGACAACCAATGGACTTGAGAAGATGGTTATACATGCTTGTCTTGATTCAAAGCACGCTTCGTTTTCAGTAGAAACATACTTTGGAGGGCAAACGTTATCTAGCTTTTAGACCAATCAGTTTTCAAATGAATCTTGACATTAAGACGAAGACAAAATTGTTCAAAGACTTAGAGGAAAATTTGGAATGTCATTGGGAAGGACTTCAAAATGTTTGGAGTCAAGGAACACGAGCAAAAAGAGGTTGTGCCGACAAGATTTCATGTCGATACTGAGTTCTTTTTTTGGGCCAAGGTTACTTCATATGCCTTGGTCGATTATTGGTTGAATGAAGTGATGTCCTGGGGCCCATATCTGAAGAAGCAGTTGAATAATTCCCAAAAGCTCTGTAGAAAAGGATGAGTACTAGACATGTTAGAACATCTCGGTAATGACTTGATTTTCAAGGAAAAAGTGCTCGTGGCTGGAAGATTTGAAGATACAAGATGAAGTATAGGATAAGCAAGTGACTTGCATGAAGAAAATCATCTTGGTACCAACATTATTCATGTCGGCACTATTACACTATAATTTCCACCAAGTAAAAATTGCGAATATCCGATAAGAAAGTTCCTTGGTAAATCTTAGACACATTGTTTGATCCCCAAAGAGAGCTTAAACTGCAGACTTAGTATTCGAAAGTATATAACTCAAAAGCATGGGTCAAGGTATCGATTGAGACTAAGATAATCATTTGGAAGCAAGAAGCTTAACCAAGAGCACCATCTGCCGAAACCGAAGACAATTCAACAAATATCAACAATCAACGACTCAGATAGCCCATGCTAAGACTAATGGTCAGGATAAATGGAAGATATCCAAGAAGCTATATATAATTGCATCACTTCAAAAATCCACATCAAAATGCAATCAACCAGATGATGACAAGCGTTCAAATCTATACCGCACATAGCAAGCCAGGTCATCAATCCAAATAGAAGGCCTTCCACCTATGGCGCCATGGTATATTGGCAAAAAATAGGCGGCAAGCCCAAGGCACAAGGGATCTTCTGGCATATCAATGGAATAAAAACTATATTGTACACTCCTATATTAGAGCTCTACTCAAAAACTCATTAATGGCGAAAACGCTTAGATTCACTGTAATAAGCCTCCCGGCTATATAAGAGTAATTAAATAAGGAAAGGACAGTGAACGTAGGGACTTTCAGTCTGAACCACTATAAAAGTCTCGATATTATTTACTTTCCACACTCTACCCTTGCGGTATTTACCATTGTTACCCGACGGTTTAACACCTCCTCATCTAAGCTTGATTATACTCCATCTCAATAATCATCTTATTGAACTCAAAGTTCCACTAACTCCTGGAGCATTACCTTCAGACTTCAGGGTGTTGTGTCGACGAATTCCACACTAACAGGCACCAACATGATTTAAAAATAGGGCGGACTTCATCTTCCCTCATACTTTTTTGAATCTAGAGTTTTACATGGTCTTCAATGGTCTGGAGATTAGAGTGGGCAATCTCCTATAAATAGCAAGCCTAAAGCAACCTTTGGAAGACTTTTGGCCATTTTTCTTCACTCTCTAATTCTCTACTCAAGTTTTATCTCCTAAGAGCTGTTTAGATCTGTTCTAACCAGAAAAGCTCTTGTACTT
This sequence comes from Allium fistulosum, assembly GCA_030737815.1. Lineage (NCBI taxonomy): Eukaryota > Viridiplantae > Streptophyta > Magnoliopsida > Asparagales > Amaryllidaceae > Allium > Allium fistulosum. The sequence goes on from CM060908.1 coordinate 149,674,977, forward strand.
GTGTTAAACTCAACCTAAATAAGATTAAAGTGGACGTATACCATAGAATTTGTTGAACAACTATAATAATCCATGTGTTCTTATTGTTTTCTTTCCATTCCTAACCAGATCTACTCATTTTTATATACTTTGGGTGTTGTGCCACTTTTTGGCCCAATAGTTAGATACAAGTTTGGCATGGACAAAGATCACCATTAAGTTAAAGCAAGAAGCTTAATCAAGAGCACCAGCTGTAGAAACCAAAGACAATTCAACAAATATCAACAATCAATGTCTCAGATAGCCCAGGCCGAGACCAATGGTCAAGATAAGTGGAAGATATCCAAGAAGCTATATATAATAGCGTCACGTTAGCAATCCATGTCAAAATGCAATCAACTAGATGATGATAAGTGTTCAAATCTATATAGCACATAGCAAGTCAGGTCATTAATCCAAATAAAAGGCCTTCCACTAATGGCGCCATGGCATACTAGCTATAAATAGGCGGTAATCCAAAGGCACAAGGGATCTTCTGGCATATCAAAAGAATAAAAACTGTATTATACTTTCCTATATTAGAGCTCTACTAGAAAACTCATTAATGGCGTAAACATTTAGACTCAATGTAATAAGCCTCCCAGCTATATAAGAGTAACTAAATAAGGAAAGAACAGTGGATGTAGGGACTTTTGGCCCGAACCATTATAAAAGTCTCGGTGTTATTTTCTTTCTGCACTCTACCCTTTTGGTATTTACCATTGTTCCCTTATGGTTTACCACCCCCTCATCCAAACTTGATTATGCTCCATCTCGGCAATCACCTCATTGAACGCAACGTTCCACTAACTTTCGGAGCGTTACCTTTGGATTTCGATGTTAGTGTGGACGAAATTCTGCACTAACATTTTTAGCGCAAGGAGGGCCCTGAACCTCCGTCATTTGTTCCCACTCGGAAAATCCAATAACATCATCCCTCAAACCATGACTAATTTTGAGAAGCTGACCCTAGAGATTCCCCTCAGCCTTCATATTTAGCTCATTAAAGAGGACAACAATGAGAGATTGGTTATCCTCGTCTCGGAGAAAGAGAATGGTGAAGAATATGATCCTGTTTACAAATTTCAAGCTCTCCAGATCGGACAACTTTCGGAGTATCTTTAAGAGTCTCTCTAAGAGTCTGCTAAACACTTAGGAACAATCAAGGCTATGGCAAATAAAATTAAGGATTTTAGTATCGTGATAATGAAAAACAAAGGTTCCTCTCTTCTTACAAAAAGAGCCCTCCTGGTTACCACTAATCTTCAACCATGGAAGAAGGCCAAGCGAGACCAAGCCCTAATCCAATCAATCAGAGCCTGTCTTGGATCTTTCAGAAATCACATGGAGAACTCCATTATCCAAACTATCCCACACCCATCAAAGAAGATCCGAAAGGAAAGAATTACCGTGTATACCATCAAGCGAATGAGCATGAAATAGGAAAATGTCGAAGACTTTTTCAAGCCATAAAAAATTTCATACAGAAAGGGAGATTAACTAAATTTATTAAATAGTTCTTTAGATATCTCCTCTTTATAAATGACTAACTTTGTTTCCATGTTTTAGGAAAATTCGTGTAGACTCATTCGAATGAATATATATATATATATAACCTTCTTCGGGAGATAAAAAATGCTATATGGGTCTCCATATTTGGAAAAAATCACCTATCTCCTCGAAATGCTTCTTTCAAGATTAGTTCTTTCTTCTCTCGGTAAGTACAATCCAGTCTCGCTACTCATAATTTTTTATCTAGTATGTCTCTTTGTTAGTTATTGATATCTAAAATCCTAAGGGCGAAACTCTTCTATTGATCTAACGAGATCAATGAAGAGTTTCGCTGTTCTTAAAAATGCTAACTCTCTTAACAATTCACTTTCTCCAATTTAAAGTAAACCTGTTTTCTACAATATAATAAGGTCTACCAATTATGTGGTTTTAAAAAAAACTTTTATAATATGAAAAGCATTCTTTCCAAAAATTCATGTTTTCCTTTGGTATGATCATTAATTTAAAAGTAGTTTTAGATAGTCTGCACCGGCCAAAAGTAACTTTAGAGAGCGGACAATAGCCGAAAGTAGTTGTAGATAACCGAAAGCAGTCAAAGTGGTTGTAGATGGCCAGTTCCAATCATAAATGGTTGTAGATTGGGACCCAATGATAAGGTGGTAGTTCTCGCCATAAAAGCACCCACACATTGATGCGAAATATCACCTGGATTTAAAAAACGTCGAAAAGTAGAATGCATGCTGATAGTGAGCCATGGTCAAGTATTAAAATGCACTGGGTAGATTCTCAGTTAGATTAGAGTGTTGGATAGATTCCCAATGATAGTGAGCCATGGTCAAGTAATACCATGCCCTGGATAGATTCCCAGTTAGATTAAAGTGTTGGGTAGATTCCCAATGATAGTGAGCCATAGTCAAGTAGTACCATGCGTTGGGTATATTCCTAGTTAGATTAGAGTGTTAGGTAGATTTCTAATGACAGTGAGCCATGGTCAGGTAGTACCATGCGTTGGGTAGATTCCCAATTAAATTAGATTGTTGGGTAGATTCCCAATGATAGTGAGCCATGGACAAGAAGTGCCATGCATTATGTTCTGTTTAGTATTTATAAATTCTGGTCGGTACATAGGATGCTATGGCATCGATAGGGATTTCTAAACACTTAATAGGACAGACCGACACAATATTGTTTTTGAAACATGGGTAAATGAAATAATTTTACCTAGTATTATATTTTGTATATAAAAAGAATGATTTTTATAAATCGATATAGTTGCATGTGATATGTTTGTTTGTTAGGAAGTGAAATTTTATAAACATTGGTTGCAAAATATGATTTATAAATAAAATGAATATGAATTGGAAATTTGAGAACTTAAGTTCCAGGTTTTTGAAATTGGTTTTCAAAGTTTTTGGAATATAATATCAGTATTATTTGGAAGTATTTTCAGATGTAAATATTTTCAATGCGATTTGAAAGAAATGTTTTAAAAGAATTTTAAAAGGAAATAAGTTTCGTACTCCCCTCTTCTACCGCTGAAAATAATTTCGGTGATGACGGCTGCATCATCGACATTCATTTTCGAGTTTCAAAGTGGGAAGACCACTATAGTAGCTTTGCTACACATTTGCTTTGATAAACAAATTTTAATTTTATTTTCTTAAGTATGATTTGATATATATAAAAGATATGTGTGTGTGTGCGTATTATTTTAAAATGATTTGAAATGAACCCAGTATTTAGTTCTTAAGTTTCTATAAGTTAGGAATTTCAATTATTGTAATGAAATGAAATTTTGACAATTTTAATAGTTGGAAACTTCTAAAATGAGAAATAAAAAATTAGGAGCTAAGTGTTAATGAAACTGTAAAGGAATTGGAGATTTGTAACTTGTAAATTAAAAGATGATAAAAATTAAGAAGATGTAAACTATTGAACATTTTTGTTGACTAAAATAAATAAGATAAAATTTGTATGACATTCTATTTCATTCTTAAAACATATATATAACTTACCAAATGTTTAAAAGTTGAAATGTTAATATGGATATGTAAAAGAATATTTACAAGTAAGATATTAATAAAAAAATGCTTTGAAATGAACGTATGTTTATAAATGAAAAGTTAAGATGTACAAGGAATTTATATAAACTTAAGTAAATGGTTGAAATGCTTAATAATCAAATTGAATAGTAAAAGTGAATATCACTTAAGTAAATGATTATAAACTTAAGAAAATGTTAAAATGATTCATAAATAGATTTGATATTTGATGATACTATACATGAATGAATAAATATGAATTAAAAAGTAGAGAAACTTAAGTATGAATTGATTCACTAATGAATATTAATCTTAATTGAAAATCCAGTTATATAAGTAAATGAATGTGAATTAAATTGCAATGAAACTTATATAACATTTTAAGAATTGATCTATTGATGTTTTAAATAATTGAATTAAAAATAATTTATGTAAGTAAATGAATGTAAATAAATAAAAGATGATTTTGCATGATTGAATGAGAATTAAATAAGTGAAAAGTGAATAATGTGAAAAGAAACCAATGGAATAAACTTAAATAATATTAAATTCTATGTTGTTTGGCTGATGGAAAGTTTGGGAAATGATACTTCGATTTGTTTGAGGTTGTATGAATAATCTATTGAGTAAGCACCAAAGGATGTTGAGCGTAAGGTACACTTGATAGCTTATTCATCACCCTTGTACAATGAAAAGTGTCTGAAACTGAATAAACCATTAGTTTGATTGCTATGGATGTGTCGTGGATTCTTTGTTGCATATGATGGTCATGTTGTTTGTTTGTATAGGTTTTGTGTTGATTTGTTTTTGTTGCTAATTGAAATAACTAATATATTATTCTTGTATATAATTTTAACTATTTTGGATTATATAAGTGAAATACAGGTTTATGAAAGCAATAGCTACTGCTTTTGGTTTCATAAAATAAAGTTGTTTGCCCGACAAATAGGTACGTTTTCGAATTACGATTTTGCAACGATATTTTATTGCTTTCCCATGGTTTGGGATGTTTTATTATTGAAATATGATATATATTGAAATTATTGATATTATTATTTTTCCGGACCTATCCGTACAAAGGAGACTCTGTCGAAATTTTTCGTAAATTTAAGACTTATAAATTTTTTGTGAAAGTGAAAATATTTTCAAACTTAATTATAAATTGATATATTTATTTTAAAATACTTAATTATGTGAGTTTAAAGTGTTTATAAGTTGAATGTTTTGAATAAAATTATATCAAGTTTCTTAATTCCTTCTTGTTCCTTTTCGAGGACGAAAAGTTTTGAGTGGGGGAGAATGTAACGACTTGTAAATTTTGATAATTAAAAATATTAAATTGAATAAGATTTTGAAATTTAATATTGTGAGAAATTAAAAGGTTTATGATTTATTAATGAGAAAAATAATTTGAATAAGATTTAATAATGTGGTTTGAATATTATAGACAACTATTTTAATGTAATTTCAATTAATTGAAATAATTGTAAAGTTAGTTTGGTTATAATGGTAAATAAGGAATAAATTAAATGTTGGATTTAATATTGAAATTATATGTTATAAATTAGAATAGGTTTATTAAGGAATATGAAATCAATTAATTAGTATGTGAATTTATTAGCTTTGTTTGTAAAAAATAACATAGAAATGTGTTTGAATTATTAATGTGTACTAATTGTTTTAATTATTATTTCATTATTTCATTGTTTTAATTATTATTTCATTATTTAATCCGTTGAATGTAATAAAATGTAAACTTATGTTAATAAAATTCATAGGGTATTGTTGATTAAATAATAAGAGTGTAAATCAAAATAAATGAATTTATTGGAATTTAAATTATAATTAATGAATTTATTACAGTTGTATTTGAACGCTGTAATTAGTGTAATGTTTAAATATTGAATTTGACATGGAAAATTTATTTAAGATTTTAAATTATATGTGACCAAGAATGACGAAAATTGTTAATTTTTAATTTAGAATTTAAAAGTGATTAAATTGATTTTTAATTAATAATTTGTTCAATTACCGTGAAATTAGCCATTTGGCCACTGTTTCGAATTTCGATGAAACTAGTTTCATCGGATCCGTAACAGTGAATTATTGTAAGATTTCAAGTTTCGTAGCGATCGGACTTATCGTTTGATCGTGCGGGCTCGAAATGCGTAGAAATCAATTAAAAGAATTTAAATGAATATAATTTGATTTTAAAAGCTAACTTCTATATATGATGGAATTAGGGTTTGAAACAAGTTCCATTGAGTTTAAACATATTGAAGACCTATATTTCGATATATGGGACTACCTATTTCATTTCGGAAAAGAAATGGGCTTTTCGGGTTGTTGTTATCGTTTCGACCCGATTCGATATGTCTATTCGTTTTATCCATCTGTCCATATAAATTGTTTTTTATGAAAACCCTAGATGTCTATTCCATTGTTCTATACGTATCTGTTAAATCATCTCCTCCTTGTCAATGGCTGAAAACCCAAATCCCTAATTCCAAAACCCTAATTTCTATCTCAAATCAAATTTCAAAATTCAAACTCATCAAACCCTAGCAAATTATATATCGTTGGAAATCTCTCGACGAGCGCAATCTACTACTGCAATTCGTTTTTCAATTCGAGTCACGGTTTGGCCAGAATTCATCGATTTAGTCTCGGTCATCGAAACTAGGGTTGTCGATTCAACGGTGGATCTTCGACTATACGACGATCGGGTGGTGCTGCGGTGTAGAGGAGGCCGAGAGGAGTGCATCCATGGGTTTGTGATGGTCAGAAGTGCTGTGAGTTCGCCTGGACTTGGCAGTGAACGGCGGCGGCGAGATCGCCCAGAGCGATCGGAGGCGGCGGCTGCTTGGGCGAGGGGGCGACTTGGCATGGGCTTCGCAATGGTGGTCTCGGATCTGGGTAGTAGCGTGCATAGGAGGCGTGGTGGGCACTTGAACGGTGGCGGCTGGAGTTCGAACGCGAGATGGTTGTGTGTGGGGTTTGACTAAGTAAGGTCGCGTTGACTTCTATTTTAATTTAATTTAAAATTTAAATTGTTCGATGTTCTAACTTTCATAACTTTTTGATACAAGCTCCGATTGACGTACGGTTTTCTTCATGGCAATCGTATCAAAATTTCGGACGACATGGAACTAGTTTGGTTAGATTCAAAGACTATTGGAATTTTGGGCCTAATTTGGATTTTAAATCAACGATAAATCAAAGGTGAGTGTTTTGATGCACTAACAAATACTAAACTATCTTATGTTAGTTAAATTAAATTATGATGTGATTAGAAATTTATGGATTGCTGTTTAGTATTTTAAATTGTCATTTAAATTTAATTTGAATTTATACTGAATTAAATTATCATTTAAATTAATATTGAATTTAAATTGTTAGTTAAACTTTTGAAAATGATAACCAGTTAATTGTTATGATTTATTGGCTGATTTGGATGTTTATTTATTGACATTTTGGATGATTTGATATTTGTATCCCTATTATCACTATGGGTTGAAATGATACATACCCGAATGATCTTATAGATTAGGGAAAATCGTTATGGGTTAAAATGATAAACCCGAGCGATTTTATTGATTTAGAAATTATTGATTCGGGATACGGGTTGAAATGATATATACCCGGAAAATTTAACTAATTTGGGTTGAAATGATACATACCCTATCACTTGACCATAGGGTAGAAAACTATATATGGACACCGTTGGTCGGTTTTAAATTATTTTCTAAATAGTTTGGTTTATAAAATTGATTTTTATATTTAATTTAAAAATTTATATTTGGAAATTAATTTATTTCTTATGTTTTAAAGTTTCAAATTATAAGTTAATATATGGTTTAAAAATGTAATTTAAGATTTTTAACTTATAAATTTATTTAGTTTTTAAAGTATATTTTAAATAGTTTAAAATTTAATTTAATAAAATATTTAATATTGTTTTAAAATATTTATTTTAAATTTTATTTAATATAATAAATATAGTTTTAATTTAATATAATAAATATAGTTTAATTTAATATCATAAATATAGTTTTGAGTTAAGATAATAAATATGGACTTTTATAATAACTTTAATAAATAAAAGATTTTTGTAAAAGGTTTTGTAAGGGATTTATAAAAGTTTTGTAAGTGATTTTATAAAAAAATGGATTTTATAAAGGATTTTTATAATAGCTTTATTAAAGAGTTTATAAAGGTTTTAAAAGATTTTTATAAAGGATTTATAATGGGTTTGTGAAAGGGGAAGAATTGCAATCTGTTTGAAATTTTATAAATAGCTTTATAAATGGCTTTAGAGCATATAAATAGTTTATAAATGGTTTAAGAGAGATTTATAAATTATTTTCGAAATTGATTGAAAGAAATCTTCCTCGGTATTTATGAATATATTTATACTTTTGGAATAAGTATACGGATATTTTGATATGAAGGTATAAACTGTTTTCTGGATTTATTATTATAAATGTTTTATAAAATGACCACGGTGTGAAAAATATAACGATTGGTTGTTAAAGAGACCGGGATCGGATATTGTCATACTCTTTGCCAATTCCGAAACCATTTTAACAACTGTGCACATGGTAGAGAATCCAAAATGAAGTAGGATGGTTTGGCGAACGCTACTGTATGAAGTATGAACGCAGCCCTGACCGTCGCGGGTCAGCGTGATATGACTAAACCATGAGCTACCCCGAGCCAAGTGAAATCACTCCTCCTATTGGACATGCTTCTTCGATGCCATATCTATTACGTTGTGATTGATTTGGTGGCCACCTTTGATTTGATTTGATTTTGGGAGTGTGTTCCGAGGTGGGCGGTAGTAGCTGCTATGCTTTACCACCAGTCCGGGCGTGCAAAACGGTAGAATTCTACCTTGGACATTGCCTTGCGTGCCTTGTCATATGCCTTATCAAGCCCACTACGATTTTGGTTTGTGCCGTACCTATGGAATGCTCCCCGGTAGCCCACCGGTTTGGTGGAGTTTACAGTACTGTATAAACTACGGCATTATAAAATGTGTTAAGGGGGATATGGGTAACGCCTTAATGTAACGCCTTAATGCTATTTTCGGTATATTATACTTTACTGCTAGACATTAAATATATAGCGTATATTACTACATAGTAAATAGTTTAACGGATCCTTAGGAGATGGAAATCTCGAACATCTCTTAAGTTATTGCACCACGTTATACACTGGATAGGAGGTGTAAAATCCCATAAACATCTCTGAAGCCGTTACACTCATATTTATTTACTGTGATTTAACTTGCATAAGATCTTTTAGTTCTGACTCTTGTGTTTTGCCTTTTCATTACGCTCGAGTCAGCCTGAGCTTTTCAGCGTTGAAGACTTTATTTCTGGAGGATGAAGACGGAGATTTGTATACTATTTATTATTATTATTATTCCACTGTATCATGTTGTTCCGCTGCATTATTTATTTATTCTTGCTATATGTATAACTCTGATATATTGTAAAAGTGTAATCAATTTTGTAAAACAGCTTCATGAATTGTTTATTTGATTTTTATATTTTGTCATTCCGCTGTGAGATTCTGTGTTTTGTTTTTCCTTCTTTTCTCTTATTTCTTATTTACCCTATTAACAATCCTCCCTTTTGAATGGTTTGAGTTGACATGTGTGGTTTATTGTCGATTTAAACCGTCCAAAAATGTGCTTCGTTACATGAGAGTACACGATGTTTAATTCGCATCCGTGGTTGAGATTGGATATTGTTATTGTGAAAGGAAACCCATTCCGCAGTTGGCGGTATGGTCCCACATATATTATGGGGAAATTCCTTTCCCAGTTGTTAATTCAAATCATTGAATTATTTTCTTAATTGCACCAAGAAGTGACTAAGGTTCTTCTCGATGTTTAATTATTTGTGCCCATCCTTTAAGTTTGGATATTTGTCTTGTCTATGCTTATTTATTATTGTTTGGATTGTTGTTCTGATTTGTTTCCCATTTCTTCATCTATGAATATTGATCTTGTGAGGTAAAAACCCATTCTGCATTAGCGGCGTGGTCTCACAAAATTATAATATATTCACCCCATTACTTGAGTTTTCTCGCGTTGGTATTTCCAGACCGATCCGGGTGTTATGTTATTTTAACGCTCGGGTCAAACCGAGCATATTTTTCACATTAGCTTCAGATGCTTTAGAGTTCATGACACGAGCTAGATGTCCAAGATGTATCTATATATTTCTTTATTTTTCCGCTGTATTGATTGTTGAATTTATCAGCATTTCTATGAATAGGCTATTACAACTGTCCAGGCTGATTATAGGATGGTGTACTCTAATGATTGTTTATAATAAATTTCTTTCTTTTGTAAATACTTGATTTATATATTATATGTTAATCGTCACATTTTTGTGAGATTCTATTATTTCTTCTTCCTTCTTAACCCAAATTGACCTGTCTTTCAGACACTTAAATGATCGGCATACGAATACCGATGATGTATTATCGTATTTAGGTGTAAGAAAGGCCGATCGTCACATGGTATTAGGGCTTAGGTTAAGCGAACACCTAGGCTTTGGTGGGGTTAACTCATTTGAGATAGGGTAAGCGAGACCCTAAAATGAGTTTGAGCATATATGTAAGAGCGCGTATTTGTTATTTTTATAAAAATGTTTTATATTATGTTGATTGGTCCGTTGAGTGGTCTATAGATTCAGAAGGAATCTTTAAAACACTTAAACAAGGCCAACCGACATAGTATCGTTTTAAAATTAGGTAAATGAAATAATTTTGCCTAGATTATATTTTATATATAAAAGAAGATTTTTAGAAAATTGTTATATGTATATAGGATATGTCTGTTGGTAGAAAATGATAACGTTTGATCATTATCATTTATTGTTGATTAGTTAGGCTTAGATAGTTTATGAGAAATTATTGTTTTAGTTAAATTTAACATGAACATCTTATGAATTCAGTTTCACAATTTGATTATAAGGCGTTCAATGATAATGTTAGGATAAAAATTTAATTTAAATTTGATTGTAATAAGAGTTGTTTGTTATAATCTAAACTAAGAATAAACATTATGAAATGTTTTATCAAAAAAATGGTAAAATTATCTAAGTATGATTTATTTATAGGGGTTATGAATAATAGAAGATTCAAACTGAGAATTTGAGAATTTAAAACCCAGTGTTTTGGAAATTATTTTCACGGTTTTGAGAAAATATACATATAATAACAATAATGGTATTATTTTGAAAGTATATATGAATGGAAGTATTTTGGAATTATTTTAAAAGAAGTAGAATGCACTGAACTCATTTCGCTCATTGGAAAATAATTCTGATGGTGGCTGCAACATCATTGGTGTTCACGAGTTTCTGAGTGGAGAAATGCTACCATAGAAATTTTCTATAAGATTTTTTTGATAAAGCAGATTTTAATTAATTCCCAAAAGCATGAGTTGATTTGAATATATAGATGTATATGTATATTATTATTTTAAATGAATTTGGGAGAAAATAATAAATAGTATTACTTTGAAGTTTTTACAAGTATGAATATGTTGGAAAGAGAATTTCAAGTAAGAAGGATATTTACATTTTTCAAATTGGATTTTGAATAAAAGAAGAATTTTATGTTAACTAGTTCGAGTGGCCCGAAAATAATTGAAAATGGGAAAGAGATATGTTCGGATGGTAGACACTTCTCTTAACTGTTACCCTTCTTAGTAAGGTAATATATGATACTATTTGGTAGTATCCAGTTCCTTAGTATCATTTTGGAGTTACTCGGGTATGTAAATATATTTTTATGATTAAGATGTATAAAAATCATTTCAAGAAGAGTTTTGAAATAAATTGGGTATTTGGATCTCTAATTTTCTTAAGAGAAATAAATTCAGGATGGAAAAGTTTGAATCAGTTAGTGGTATATACTCTCAGGATGTAGTAGAACTTTATAAAAGTTAAGCTTAAGTTATTTCTATGAAATGTTTACATAAATAATTTTTGTAGAAATAGAACTAGTATTGGTAGGAACCAATAAAATAAGTACATAAGTTGAACGTAGATCATTCCTTTTTTCACACAAGTTGGATCCAAGATTCAAGTGCACAACTTTAAGGTGTCCCATACCATTTTGAATAAGGATCAATCACCCGATTTTTGAGGGCGAACACTTGGTAAGGGTTCTGTAACAACCCGCATATTTCAAGATTGTATATTTAAATGTTTTATTTAAATATAACATCGTTAATCGGATTAAGGTCTGAAATGTTACTTTTTGTAAACAGTCGAATTGAGACTCAAGACCACTTCCATTGAGTCCAAAATGGCATTTACAACTTTTTTGAGTATAAACATCGATATGTTTGGAGTTGAGTAGAATTTTGCTATTTTTCTATTTGAGTTTTGGGTTTGGGTTTCAGCCCACTAACCCATCATAATACCCTAACTCCTCTACTCTTCATCCATTCACTCATTATATTTCCTAACACTCAAGCTTTTAAGAAAAATGGGGGAAAGAAAGGGAAATGGAAATTCCTAAACCCTAGTTTTGTTTAGGAAACTCAAATTCAAGTCCAAAATCAAGGTGAAGCTTAGGTAAGCATCCTCTTCATCTTCTCCATCTCTAACTCTCTTCAATTTTAGAAATTCCTAAACCCTAACTTAGGAAATATTTTCTTATTAGCTTAGATTGGAGCTTATTGAGTTGAAGTTGAAGAGGAATCGGCCTTTCCTTTGTTTTAAAGCTTCTCATTCGTGTCTTTGAGTTTTAAAGGTGAGTTTTTGAACTCACATCTATGTCTATATCTTTGATAGTTGTTAGGTAGTAATTCCTAACATCTATTCCTTGTCCATTTGCCTTTGAATTGAATTGGTTTGATGAATATTCCAATTTTTGGTGTTTTGAAGTTAAATCTTTAAAAATCATATCTTTGATGTTTGAACATGTTGTTGGGGTGTACCGAAGAGCCTATAAGGCTGGGTTGTCGCTTGGCATAAATCCCTAGTCTCCATTGCTCGTCCGATCACTTCCGGTTTGGATTTTTGCCCTTCTTGGGCTAGACTGAAAATACTGCAAATGACAGTTCAGTCGACTGACCATACAGTCCAGTCGACTTAATCTGGGAACAGAAAATTTTCTGGCCTTGTATCAATCGACTGACCATATAGTTCAGTCGACTGAACCTGGAAACAGAAATCTTCTGTCCATCTATCAGTCGACTGACGTATATGGCCAGTCGACTGAACCTGGAAACCGAGAGTTTCTAGGCATGTATCAGTTGACTGACCATACAGTCCAGTCGACTGAATCTGGGAAATGTGCATTTTGCCTATTTTAGGCAGTTTTGTGTGGGTTTCCGATTTTTAATCGATTCTTGATGATCCGTTTTGCTGTTATCGTTTATCGCCTTTGATGACTTCTTTCTCGGGATTTTTTTGGGAATATCCATTTTGATGGATTTGGTATCGATTTCTATGGATTTAATTCACATTGTCGTATGTGAATTTTTGGTGATTGATTGTTTTTACAATCAATTTTGTGATTTGTCACTTTAAAATGCAAAGGTTTCTATACTAGTAGTAACTATTCAAACTCTTTCACAAAGATGATTTCAACTCTATTTTTAATACAAAGCTCGTTTATTAAACCATTTTCCAACCTATTAGTATATACAAACCTTTACCTCATCCGTATGAGAAATCTAATTAAACGGCTTAGCAAAACAAGTGGTATGAAACGCTTGCGTTTACTTTGTCGGTTAATTTTTGAATTTGTTCGATTGAAAATCTTATGACAATTCTCGAGTGGAAATCTACAATTTGTTCGTAAATATTTAAGTTAAGCCAGTGGTTATGGGACATGAAGCTAAACTCATTTATTTACTAACTTAGTGTAATCGACACTTCTTATTGATCAATGATGATCATTTTATGGTTTAGACTAGCGATGTGCGATGTCTCTTTGTCCACGTGGGGGACAGTACCTCATTTTATGGAACTTCGTCTCAATTTTTATAGGCTAGCGACCTATGGTTTTTATGGAGTTTGGTTCATCGGGCGTTCGCTATACTACGTCGTTGTTCCGGATTATTTGAGTTAGGTTCATCGGGCGTTCGCTGTACTACGTCGTTGTTCTGACTTATTGGAGTTTGGTTCATTAGGCGTAACGCTGTACTACGTCGATGTTCTGCATTATTTGAGTTTCAAGTTCCTCGGGCGTTCGTTGTACTACGTCGTGGCACCGGCTCTATGGTTAGCAACCATGGGATAACGACCCATTTGTGATACACGTGTTGGTGAGTTTTCATGCTCCCATTTGTGATACACGTGTTGGTGAGTTTTCATGCTCCCATTTGTGATAGGCCTTCCCCCTTTTGTGATTTCTGGATTTCTAATTGATGATTTCTAGAATTTGTGTTTCACCGATTTTTGCGATTGGCATTGATATGTTTTGTCAATGTTTGTGTTTTGGTGAATAATTTAAAGAATGCGATTCTTTTTGGATGTTTGAGATGATTTGAGATATTGTATGATTTTTGTTGTTATTTGATGTATACTTGTCGCAGTATGGCATTATTGTTATCATACATTTTTGTGATATCTCTTATCCTATCTCATTTTATATGATATTTATAGCTAGACTGATCTGTTTATTATTTTCTTCTTAAATAATACTCGGGTCAGACTGAGGTATTTCAGGTGCTTCTGCTTGACTTCTTATCAGGGTTCGTCACCTGACTTTTGGCTAACTACTTTAGCTTAGTAGTTTTTGTTAGTATACATTTGAGATAGAGACTCCTTGATGTATACTTATTCTTTTGTCTAGCACTTGTATCTATTCTTTTGTAATGTAGTGGATCTTGTATGACCGCTACTTTGATGTACATTTCTATGTGATATATTCATATCTGTTTCCGCCTTTGTGAAATGAATATCTGTGACTGATTTGTGTTATGTTTATTTCTATATTTGTTTCTGAAGTCCACATAGCCACTGTGTGGTAGCTTTGAGTTTGTATTTGATATGTCAGATTTCCTCTTGAAATGAAATGTAAGTTATATTATCTGACATATCGGTACTCGCATAAAGCAATTACACAGATGCTCGCTCCTCAACAGCCTTAATCTTCGTGCTAGTTGACGGCATTACCTCGTAGTGTCGTTGGCTAGTGTGAGTATAGAGGTGGGGCGTCACAGCTTGGTATCAGAGCCAAACTTCGGAACAATGTAGAATAATCTAGCAAGGATCATTGTCCTAAGTCTTTATTAGAAATCGTGCCATAGGATTTAATTTGAGTCTTTGTACCATTCTATCCTATTTCTTTTTATGATGCCTTGTTTTATCAAGCAAGTTTGTTTGATATTCATTCTGAGAATAGCATTTTTCCTCTTCTTTCTTTCTTTCTTTCTTAAAGAAGGGAAATGGTTAGATCTGGCAGTCCTAGCGTTGGTCAATCCAGTAGACCTTCTCTGGATGGCATATTCATGTCTGCACAACTACTTTTGGATCTTGTAAAGAATCAAAGGTTTATCTGTGCTTTGAGTAAAAACCCCAAAAAGGTTTTACCTCTGAAATTAGAAGTGCCTTTCGACCAGTTTGTAGATATCACTCTTCGACTTGAAGAGGCCGATAAAGAAAGTGATGTTGAAGTTGTGGGTGCCAAACCGAACTTCAACAATAACATGAAGATGCCTATTAAGTTCAAAGGCCCCAATCCCAACAAGAAAGGGAAGCAAGAAACTTCGGTAGCAAAGACTCCTACCACTAGTCGTGGACAATGCTATAATTGTGGTTCTACGGACCACTATGCAAATAATTGTCTAAAACCTCTTACTTGTCGCTATTGCAAAGGTTTGGGTCATCTTTTATCTTCATGCCCCAAACTTCCAAACAAGAAAGAGGGAAAGCTAAAGGTTGTGCAAGCCTCTACTAGCACTTCTCTTGGTCAAGGTATTTCTCATTCTATCCTTGATGACATTTGTTTTGTGAGTATCTTATTCGAGTTCTTTTTGATTTGGGTTCATCTCATTATTTTATATCAAAAGAACTTGTTGATTCTTTCTCTTTAAATATTATGGACTTGATGACTTCATTGAGAATTGCGAATCCGATTGGTGGATCCACAACACTCAGTTTACTTTATGGAGATTTTGAGATTTTTTTAATGTGATTATGCTTTTCGATCCGATTGCTACTTAGGCTTCGGAATTGATTTTTGGGAAAGGATTGGCTTAATCATATGAAGCCCATATCCTATGTCCCGGGCGGACTATCCATCTTCGACATTCTCAATCTGTTAAGCAGATTTCTATTGTTCTTAATGATTTTGATTTCCAAATTCGGTGTCATCATTTTATTCTTTAAACCTACATGATGAGGAGAATATTATTTCTCTCATTCAAGTAGTTTGTGAATTTTCCGGTATATTTGAGCTTTTCTTAGGATTATCACCTAAGAATTCTATTGAGTGGTGCTAAGGTCTTTTTAGCTCGACCTTGCCACCGATTTTCCTCGGCTACGAGTTGCGGAGGGTAGCATTCCACTTACCGCATTCCGCACTCGTTATGATTCTTGTGAGTGGTTCGTTATGTCATTCGGTTTGACGAACCTTCCACCTTATCTCATCCATCTTATGAATCGAGTATTCTACGAATATCTCGATGAGTTTATCCTTGTATTCATTGATTGTGGATGAAAACAACAATTTAAAATTTGCAAATCTTTTTAATAAGATATTTATAAGTATGATTGGATTTTGTTCTTAAAAACGAGCAAAGAATATTCGTAAAATTTTTAAGAGACATGTTAATCATATAGAAGATGATTTTGTGTTGTTTTGCCCATTGAGTGCTTTAAGAATTCTGGTCGATGCGCTTGATCAACGTTATCGATAAGAATATCCTAAATGCTATGATGAGACAATCAGACACAGTAAATTGACTTGTAATAAGTAAATTTTTCTAAAAAGATGATTACATAAAGTTAATTGTAATTTTGAATGTCTTAGCTTTTCGGGAAAGAGGATAAGAACTCTTTTCCGATGCTTTTATTCTTGCGATTCCCGAAGGAAACCAAGAATTAATTGTTTATACCGATACTAGTCGTATTGGTCATGCAAAAGGGAATGTGTTATCACATATGCTTCTTGACAATTAAAGCTTGCCGAGACTAGATATGCCACTGATGATCTGGGGCTCGCGACTATTGTTTTCGGTTTTAGAATTTGCGTCATTATCTTTTGGGAGAGAAATTTGTTCTCTACACCGATCATAAATCTTTGAAATATTTATTTTCTCAAAAGGAACTTAGTTTGCATCAACAACGTTGGCTCGAGTTCCTTGCATCTTATGATCCAGATATTCTTTATACTCCCGGAAAGGGAAATCGTGTTGCCATGCCCTTAGTCGTAAGCAACAAGCGTTTGTTTCCATGATGATATCCGAATGGAATGATCTCGAGACTCTATCCACTTGTGAGATTCGAGATCGTGAATCCAATTCATGTTCATCTCTTGTTTTATGTAGCCTTGAGGCTCATCCTTCTCTTTTATCACCGCTTATCGTCCTCAATTCGATGGACAAATAGAGCATGTGAATCAAACTCTTGAAGATTTCCTTCGTGTATGTGTTCTTGATTTTGGTGGAAGTTGGGAAGATCATATTTCTCTTGTTGAGTCTTCCTATAATAATAGCTTCCAATCTAGTATTGGTATGGCACCTTTCGAGGCACTATACGGAAGGTTGTGCCGATCTCCTTCGTGTTGGCTTGAAGCCAGTGAGAAGCTGGTTTTAGGTCCAGATTTTATTCGTGTTTCACCTATGAAGGGTGTTGTGCATTTCAGTTGATCGGGAAAATTAACACCTCGATATGTTGGTCAATTTCCCATCACCGAACGTATTGGTTCCGTGGCTTATCGCCTCTTTTATTACCGGCTCAATTTCTGCTATTCATGATGTTTTCCACGTCCCTCAACTATGGAAATACCTTAGGGATTCTGATTCTATTCTTGAGCCCGGTGTAATTGAAGAAATTGAAGTTTCACCAAATTTTACTTATGAGCAACATTCTATTCGTATCATTGCTTCGGAGGTTAAACGCCTTCAAAATAAAGATGTTCTTCTTGTGAAAGTTCAATGGTCCTCAAATCCTAAGCATTGCTCTTGGGAATCTTGAGAATTCATCGAGCAAACACATCCGGACTTACTCTCTCGTGCTCTTTAGGGTGAACTTCTCATTTCAAAATTTCTTCTTTTGTGTTGTTATGCCTTAGTATGGTTGTTACTTTTTATCTTCCTCTTAAGTATTGCGAGGACGCAAGTTCTTTAAGGAGGGAAGTCTGTAACAACCCGCATATTTCAAGATTGTATATTTAAATGTTTTATTTAAATATAGCATCATTAATCGGATTAAGGTCCGAAATGTTACTTTTTGTAAACAGTCGAATTGGGACTCGAGACCACTTCCATTGATTCCAAAATGGCATTTACAACTTTTTTGAGTATAAACTTCGATATGTTTGGAGTTGAGTAGAATTTTGCTATTTTTCTATTTGGGCTTTAGGTTTGGGTTTCAGCCCACTAACCCATCAAAATACCCTAACTCCTCTACTCTTCATCCATTCACTCATTCTATTTCCTAACACTCAAGCTTTTAAGAAAAATGGGGAAAGAAAGGGAAATGGAAATTCCTAAACCCTAGTTTTGTTTAGGAAACTCAAATTCAAGTCCAAAATCAAGGTGAAGCTTAGGTAAGCATCCTCTTTATCTTCTCCATCTCTATCTCTCTTCAATTTCAGAAATTCCTAAACCCTAACTTAGGAAATATTTTCTTATTAGCTTAGATTGGAGCTTTATGAGTTGAAGTTGAAGAGGAATTGGCCTTTCCTTTGTTTTAAAGCTTCTCATTCGTGTCTTTGAGTTTTAAAGGTGAGTTTTTGAACTCACATCTATGTCTATATTTTTGATAGTTGTTAGGTAGTAATTCCTAACATCTATTCCTTGTCCATTTGCCTTTGAATTGAATTGGTTTGATGAATATTCCAATTTTTGGTGAAGTCAAATCTTTAAAAATCCTATCTTTGATGTTTGAACATGTTGTTGGGGTGTACCGAAGAGCCTATAAGGCTGGCTTGTCGCTTGGCATAAATCCCTAGTCTCCGTTGCTCGTCCGATCACTTCCGGTTTGGATTTTTGCCCTTCTTGGGCTAGACTGAAAATACTGCAAATGACAGTTCAGTCGACTGACCATACAGTCCAGTCGATTGAATCTAGGAACAGAAAATTTTCTGGCCTTGTATCATTCGACTGACCATACAGTTCATTCGACTGAACCTGGAAATAGAAAGCTTCTGTCCATCTATCAGTCGACTAACGTATATGGCCAGTCGACTGAACCTGGAAACCGAGAGTTTCTAGGCATGTATCAGTCGACTGACCATACAGTCCTGTCGACCGAATCTGGGAAATGTGCATTTTGCCTATTTTAGGCAGTTTTGTGTGGGTTTCCGATTTTTAATCGATTCTTGATGATCCGTTTTGTTGTTATCGTTTATCGACTTTGATGACTTCTTTCTCGGGATTTTTTTGGGAATATCCATTTTGATGGATTTGGTATCGATTTCTATGGATTTAATTCACATTGTCGTATGTGAATTTTTGGTGATTGATTGTTTTTACAATCAATTTTGTGATTTGTCACTTTAAAATTCAAAGGTTTCTATACTAGTAGTAACTATTCAAACTCTTTCACAAAGATGATTTCAACTCTATTTTTAATACAAAGCTCGTTTATAAAACCATTTTCCAACCTATTAGTATATACAAACCTTTACCTCATCCGTATGAGAAATCAATTAAACGGCTTAGCAAAACAAGCTGATCTTTGGTATTCAATATAAAACATTTTGATCCAAAAACTTTAAAATATGAAATATTTGGTTTTCTTCCAGTAAAAAGTTCATATGGAGTATTTTTGGTAAGAGGTCGAATAGAAACCCGATTCAAAACATAACAAGCAGTTGCTACGGCTTCTGCCCAGAAATGTTTTGGAAGTGTGCTTCCATTTAACAAAGTTCTTGCACATTCTTGTAGAGTTCTATTCTTCCGTTCTACAACTCCGTTTTGTTGTGGAGTTCTAGGAAACGAAAATTTGTGAAAGATTCCTTTCTTCTTACAAAAATGATCAAAAACTTCGTTTTCGAACTCTCCTCCATGATCACTTCTAATGTTCTTAATTTTCAATCCTTTTAAATTTTGAATTCTTTTAACAAAAATTTTAAAATGATCAAAAGTATCACTTTTATTTTTTATAAAAAAGGTCCAAGTATATCTAGAAAAGTCATCTACTATTACAAACACATATTGTGATTTATGGATTGTACTTGAGTGGGTCCAAATAAATCCGTGTGTAGTAATTCAAGTGGTTGTAATGTAGAAATAACTTTCTTAGGTTTAAAAGATGATTTAGTTAACTTTCCTAATTGACATGCATCACAAATATGATCAACTTTAAAGTTCATTTTTGGTAATCCTTTGACTAAATCATTTTTAGAAAGTTTGTTTATAGCTTTGAAGTTAATATGACAGAATCTCTTGTGCCATAACCAAGGATCATTCTCTTTAGCTATTAAGCACATATCTGAATTATGATTAATTTTCATATTCAGAACGTATATGTTTCTATCTCTATTACCTTCAAAGATAAGATTTTCATTGTGATCATAAATGCTACATTTATCCTCAGAAAATGATATTTTAAATCCTTTGTCACACAATTGGCTAATACTTAACAAATTATGCTTCAAGTTTTTGACAAATAAACATTGGAAATGAGAGGTAAATTAGATATACAGTAATTGCTCACATCGCCTTTGCCGATGATACAACCTTTGGAATTATCTCCAAATGTGAAAGAACCTCCATCTGAATATGTAATATTTGTTAGCATATTTTTGTCTCCTGTCATGTGTTTTGAGCAGCCACTGTCGAGTATCCATTTTCCTCTTTTCTTAAGTGGGACCTGCAAAAAATAAAAGAATAACATTGGTACCCACTTTTTAATAGGGTCCTAAGAGTTAGGTCTTAGGAAACCAAACCCAAGAGGGTTCAGTATTCCCTTTATATAAATAATTTTTATTTTTATGAACATTTTTCAAAAAGGACTTAATATATTTATTCCTAATCAAACTGTTGTTTGTTTTAGGAACCCATATTTTTATGGTTTTTGAGTTTTGATCCCTTTTTGGTTGAACTAAGGTAGACTTAGGTTTAGAAATATTTCTCTTATTCTGTTTAATTTTAGGTGGAGCTACTGATTTCTTAGTATAACCTAGTCCTTTTTTATTTGAGACAGACTGAGAAGTTTCGATAATTTTAGATAAGTTTTCTATGCCTTTATTAAAGTTAGACACATTTCTAGTAATATCGTCTAACTTAGTTTTGAGACCAGTGTTATCTAATTCGATCATTTTAACTTTTGATTTTAGCTCATGATTTTCAGAAACTAGAGCATCATTCTTTTCTTTTTAAGTCTCAATTTATTGACTCGATAAGGTAAGTTGAGAATTAACATTAGAAAATGAATCTTGAATTTTCTCAAGTTCTTCTTCCAATATTTTCTTCTCATCTTTAAGCATATCTTTTTCGAATTCTGCTCTATTTTGATTTTCGAGAGCTTCTTTATATTTTCTTTTGAGATTTTTCAAAGTATCTAATAATTCAGAATTTATTTGAATCATGTCATCAAAAGTAAGATCATTTACCTCATTATCAGTAGCCATGAAGCAGATATTTGCTTGTTCATTTTCACCATCACTGCTACTTTCAGAAGACGAAGAATCTGAGTCATCCCATGTCACCGAAAATGCCTTCTTTTTGAATTTGTCCTTTCTATATTTATTTTGTTTTTCCTTCCTTTGTTATGGACAATCTTTTTGTATATGACCCTTCTTAAGGAAATTGAAGCATTCTAGTACTGAGGATGATGGCTTATTGTTGAAGTTTCTTTTTCCATTATTTCGATTTTCTTTTCTGTACTTCAAAAATTTCTTAAATTTTTTAGCTATGAAAGCTAAATCTTCATCCTCTGAATCTGGTTCCTCTTGTTCTGCATGTAATGCCATATTTTTCTTGTCTTGTGCTTGAACTCTTTTTGCCTTTAAATTTACTTCATAGGACATTAAATTTCCTATTAACTCTTTCGGTTTCATGGTAGAAAGGTCATTTGCTTCTTCAATAGCTTAGACTTTTCTTTCCCATTCATCGGTTAAAGAGTTTAGGATTTTGGACACGATATCAAAGTCAGAATACTTTTCTCTTAGTCCTATTAGGGAATGATAAATATCTTGAAATCGGGAGTACATATCATTTATGGACTCATCTTGCTTCATTCTGAAATTTTGAAATTGACTCTTGAGCATAGATATTTTGCTTTGTTTAACTTTGCTAGTTCCTTCATGAGTAACTTTAAGTGTTTGCCATATTTTATATGCAGTGTTACATATGCTAACTCGGTTAAATTCATTTTTATCTAATGCACAAAACAACATATTCATTGCTTTAGCATTAGCAGTAGCATCTTGTTTTTGTGCAGCTGTCCATGTAGAATATTCAGTAGTAGGTTCAGTATATTCTGCTTGTGTAACATTCCATGCATCAAAACCATTGGCTTGTATATAAATACGCATTCATGTTGCCCTATAGTTGTAATTCATGCCATTGAATAGTGGAGGTCGTGTAGTAGATTGACCTTCAATAAAACTAGTGTTAGTGACAGTGCTTGTGCTGGTGTTGTTTTCCATATTAGCAAAATATCAAATAACTGTGTAATGGTTATAAGATGCCTTGCTCTGATACCAAATGAAAGTGAGTGTGGATCGTGTAATATGGAATGTATTACAATCTAAATGCGGAAACAGATAATAATAGTAAAGTGAATAAGAATAAGCACACCAGGATTTTTATACTGGTTCGAACTTCCCGTTCTACGTCCAGTCCCAAACTCCTTCTGGAATTTCACTGAAACAACAATCCTCACGTAACCCGGAGGAACAAGTCCATACAACCCATGAGCAGCCGAAACGGGATGCCTCGGCAACTAAAGAGGACTTCACAATGCCTGAGCAGCAGAACAGGACTTCTACTAGTATATAAAATTATCTGACTAATGTGTTCTTGATAACACAGATATGTCAATGTGTGTACACCCTTCCTATAATCAAATCCTCAAGTATATGAGTGTGTGTGAAGATATGAAAGGAAGATTATTGCTATGCATCAAAGAGTATGAATATGAATTCAAAGATTCAAGCAATGAAGATGGTTTGATTGCTTTTGAATGCAGAGAATATAGAGAGTAAGTATGATCGGTAAATTATTCAAGAATCAGTCATTTGGAAAATGATTTTGATATGGTTATATAGTGCATAGATAGACACAACCTTTTGCTAAGAGATTCAATCAATAGATGCAACCATTACTCTTCGAATTGGATTAAAACTCTTCGCGAGAGGAAGCATCCGTTCAGAAAATATAGCCGTTATACGCCGGTCAGTCGACTGAGTTCAGAAGCTCAGTTGACTGAAATTCAAATTTGAATATATATTCTCTGTTCACTGTGCATTTTGCACCAGGTCAGTCGACTGGTCGACTGTAATCAATCGAATGACCTGTACAATTTTGCACAGTGAATTTTAATGCATATATAAACGAAAATAATTTGTTTTTTGTGCAAGTGTAACTACTTGAGGAATGATTTTAACAGTATCTAAACATATCTAAGGCTCAAAAACATAATAAATAATCATACGAAAACTAGTTTTGAAGTCTCTTCTCTTTATAGTTTATACCATGTATATGTTACTCTCTTTTTGTTGCTATCGTCATATAGTCTTTGTTAATGCTCCTTGTCATGAATCAAAACTCATGATTCAACAAAAATGTTCATTAAAACATAAATGAGATGGTTTTGATTATTATTCACTTGGTTTTGGATAAGGAACTTGAGATTTGATTTTGCTTAATTCTTCCTTGCTTGAATCCTTGGCTTTTAGTTCATTTTGATCCTTTTTTCCTTCTAGGGTTGTGGCCGACCTTGAAGCTCTTTGGTTTATGTTTTTATTTTGTGAGAACGTGAATGAGAATGAGGTAAGGGTTTAGGGGTTATGGGGTTATGGCATACGACTATTTTCCATAATACCCTTGCCTTATTCTCTTTAGTAGTTAACTTATAAAACCATTTTATAAACCCATTCTTATGATTTCATTTAGTTAAGGTACAGCCTCTATTTAATTTTAAAATCTCAAACTCCTTATTATTTTAGTCTCTACATTATTCTATTTAATTTTTCTAATTAAATCTTCTGAATAATGTTATTTACAATTAAGGGTGTTACAGGCTCCCCTCCTTAAAGAATTTCGTCCTCGAATTCTTTAAGGACTAAATGCTAACATAGCAATCATCTGTAACATCTCCTAACTACCATACTAGCCTACTTGACAAGCAAACAGTCTATATAATGCAAACATAGAACATACCCTTACAGCAGATCAGGATAAGTATCTCTAATCCTGTCTTCTGTCTCCCAAGTACAGTTCTTCTCATTGTCGCTTCACTGAATTTTCACCAACTGGATTGTCTTGTTTCTTAACTTCTTCTCGTCTCTCGCTACAACCCGAACTGGTAGTGTAACAAAAGCCAAATTCGGTTCTACTATTAAATCTTCCAATGCAGTCGGAGGAATAGTAGTTTTTGGATCATGCACATACTTATGAAGATGAGACACATGAAACACATTATGGACTCCTGCCAAACTGCTCGGCAACTCTACTATGTATGCAAGCTTTTCGATCAACTCTATAACTGGGAATGGACCAACATATCTCGGTGCCAGTTTCCTTGACTTTCTGAATCGTACCACATTCTTCATCGGTGATACTTTAATGAAAACTCTATCTCCAATTGAGCACTCTAGATTCTTATCTGTGTAACTCTTCTGTCTAGACTGATCTTCCATCATCCTTTCTTGGATCAACTCGATCTTCTTTGTTGCCTCTCTTACTAGATCTGGTCCTAAGATTAGTCTGTCTCCAGTTTCCAACCAACATGCTGGTGATTTGCATGGCCTGCCATACAAGGCTTTGAAAGGCGACGTTCCTATACTAGTCTTAATACTGTTATTATAGGAAAACTCAATCAAGTGTAGGCGATCTTCCTAAGATCCACCAAAGTCTAGCACACAAGCTCTCAATAAATCCTCGAGCACCTTATTGACTCCTTCTGTCCGCCCATCCGTCTGAGGGTGATATGCAGTACTCATCTTGAGCTTGATACCTAACACATCTTGTAGACTCTTCCAGAATTCACTAGTAAACAACGCATTTCTATCACTGACTATACTACTAGGAATTCCATGCAGTCTAACTATGTTTTCATAAGCAATCTAGCTAAAACAGGTGCCGTCCTGGTTGACTTAACTGGAATTAAACGAGCACTCTTGGTCAACCCATCCACTATGACCCATATACTCTCATTTCCTCGATTCATCCTTGGCAACCCATCTACAAAATCCATGGATATCGAATCTCATTTCTAAACTAGTATATCCAAAGGTGGAAGCAATCCACTCGGCTTCTGATGTTCCACCTTCACTTGTTGATAGTTCACATTGCCTAACCCACAAGCCAACATCCTTCTTCATACCTTTTCAGCAGAAACTCCTCTTCATATCTTGATACATCTTGGTTCCCCCAGGGTAAATCATAAATTTGGATCGATAAAATTCCCTAAGAACTTCTTTCCTTAAGTCCTCAACATTCGGAACACACAATCGTTCCTTCTGTCTCAACCATCCCCTCTGGTCAAGATTAAAATCCTTTAGATCATTAATCTCCGACCCAACCTCAAGCCTTCTAATCTTCTCGGCTAACAATGGGTCTTCTTCCTGCTTAGAAGCGATCCTTTCGATCAGTACTGGTCGAACTTCCAAGCAAGATACCATGACAGTGCTCTGACTAGAGCTAGCAATCGATCTTAACTGCACACTACAAGTAGTCAAAGCCTCAAGATCTTTCCATTCCGCGAACATAGTTAACACCACATTCTGATGTTTTCTGCTAAGAGCATCGGCTACTTTATTTCCTTTTCCATGTGTAAACTTTATACCAAAATCATAAGCAGCTAAAAATTCCAGCCATCTCTATTGTCTCATATTCAACTCCTTTTGAGAGAATAAATATCTTAAAGACTTATGATCTGTATATAACTCAAATCTCTCCCCTAAGAGATAATATCACCATACTTTCAATGAAAAGATCACCACTGCCAACTCTAAATCATGAGTAGGATATCTCACTTAATGCGGTCTAAGTTGTCGTGAAGCGTAGGTAATAACTTTATCTTTCTGCATCAACACAGCCCCTAATCTGGTTCCACATGCAACAGTATACACTGTTAATCCTTGCTTTCCGTCTGGAACTACTAACACGGGCGCGTTGGTCAACAAATGCTTAACTTAAGGAATGCTTCCTCACATTTGTCAGACCAAATAAACTTCATGACCTTCCTGGTTAGCTTAGTTAAAGGCGCTGCTATCCACGAGAAATCCTTAATGAATCTCCGGTAATAGCAAGTGAGTCCAAGAAAACTTCTAATCTCGGTCACCGTCTTTGGTCTTTTCCAGTTGTTAACAGCTTCGATCTTATCTGGATCAACTGACAAACCCTTTTCTAAAAGTGCATGACCAAGAAACTTAACCTCTTTCTTCCAGAAATGACACTTTGAATACTTCGCTTTCAGCTAATGCTGCCTCAGTGTCTCAAGCACTATTATAATATGAACTTCATGCTCTTTTTCATCCTTAGAGTATATTAAAATGTCCTCTATGAATACCAATATGAATCTGTCCAAGTGTTCTTGGAAAATTCGGTTCATCAAATCAACAAAGAAAGCTGGTGCATTCGTTAACCCGAATGATATTACTAACCATTCGTATGAACCATGCCTAGTGCAAAATGTCGTCAACGGGATACAGTCCTCTGCCACTCTTAGCTGATGGAAACCTGTTGCCAAATCCAGTTGGGAAAATACTCGGGCTCCATACAACTGATCAAACAAGTCATCGATTCTCGGCAAAGGATACTTATTCTTGATCGTCTTCTCGTTTAACTTACGATAGTCGATACACATCCTTAACGACCCATCCGGTTTCTTTACAAACACCACGGCCGCTCCCTAAGGCGAACTACTTGGCTAATGAAATTCTTTCCTTCCAAATCCACCAGCTGCACCTTCAATTCCTTCATCTCGGTCGGTGTCATCCTACTAGGTGGTCTACTTACAGGTTCTGCTCCGGGCACAAGATCTATCTGAAACTCAATAGCTCGTTTTGGTGGTCTTTTGTAATTAGCTCAAAAACATCTACAAACTCTCTTGCTACCTGAACCTGAATCAACTCTTCTTCTACTTCCATAGCACTCAACAAAGCATAAGCACTCCGATCTGAATTCTCCGTTGAAAATATAATTCGGTTATGACTATTATGGTGTCTTAGCGATATTTCTCTATCTTTATAAAATATCCTAGCATCATATTTATCTAACCAATCCATACCCAAAATGATTTCGAGATGTACGAAATCAAAAGCATACAAACTGCATGCAAACTTATGACCTAACAAATCAAGTTCTAACTGGTCACATCTCATTCCCAGAGTTGCATACCCTCCTATCATATTTGCAACCCTTAAGAAAGTAACAAGGTATAAGGGTTCTAAACATAACCTATCAACCAAACACTGAGATATAAATGAATGCGATGCACCAGTATCAAATAGTACCCTAACTGGCATACTTTGAATCAAAAGCATACCTTCTATCACAATCTTTCCTTTCTCAGCAGTAGTGGACTTAACAAACGATGATCCTAAAGCGAAGACTTTTCCATTGTCCGCTCTGACCGGTTTTGGACACTGATTCTTATAATGCCCAATCTGGTCATAGTTAAAGAACTTCACTCCTTTCTTGTCTTACAGCCTTCTTCCCTTTTCCAGTTCGACATTCATGTGTGTAATGTCCCTTCTTATCACACTTAAAACAAACTAGATTAGCCTTTGCCTTCTTGGCAACTTCTCTATTCTGGGTTCCTTTCTTCTTAAAAAGTTTCCTCTTCTTGCCCTGAAAACCTTGGGTTTCAACCTACTTCTCCTTCCCATAAGTAGAAAGCATCTCTTCATTCCGAACTACCATCTCCACAACAACAGTACTTGGATCACGAAGATATGGCATTGTCGCCCTAGCAATCTCGGATCTTAACCCTCGAATAAACTTATCATTCCTTTTGATGACGGTGTTAATGGTAGCATATTCGTATCTGGACAGCTCATCAAACTTCGTAGCATACTCTATCACCGACACTAAGTCCATGAACTTTCTCAGCAACACTGACTTGGCAATTTCAGATAAAAACCTCTATTCAATCTCCTTCGAAATTCTACCCAAGTCAACTCTTCCTCGGGAATTCCAACGGTAACACTATTCTACCAATGAAGAGCTACTCCCTGCAATTGTCTAGAGGCAAGTCTCCTCTTTTGCTCATCGTTTAATCCCAAGTCAGTGAAGATCCTTTCACAGTGCAAAATCCAATTCTCTACTTCTATAGCATCCTCTGTTTTCAAAAACAACTTCCTACCAAGACTAGTATAATCCCTGCTCAGCTTAGCATAATTGTTGCCAATTGGGGCCACTGGATTAGCTCCTCCAACATTCCCAGCATTACCCCCAGCCACTCTTGCAGCTGCTCCCCCTTGCATCAGATTGACAAAGAACTAATACATCATCCCCATAACTACTGGCGGATTTCCAGCACATACGTTAGCATTTGCATTTTGATTAGCATTTGCCCGTCGACCCTGGTTTCTCCTGTTGGGTCGAGCATTTCCATTGGTTGTGGTGCTTCCTCCACCTAGATTTCCTATTCTGTTTCCTACCTCCAAATCTTCCTTTCTCGTAAATCTGCATACGAGCCTTAGTAATATACACAAGAACGGTCTAAGAGAGAGTGGAATACGTACTTATAAATATACATAGCAAATACAAGTACGTTACTATATCGTTAACCCAAACCCCGATCTTATTTTCTAATTCATTGGATTATGTTTGGAAAATCTTTTAGGTTTAAATTTCTTTTCAATTTTACATAAACCTATGCTCTGATACCAACTTGTAACATCCCCCATTTGAAGGTCCAAAATTAACGGCTACGGATGCTGCAGTCATTCATAGTTATTAATTCTCGGTGACCAAATATGGTAATGTTAGATACATTGATATAACAGAAACACATGAATATGAAAAAATTTAAACTCGACTTAAATTTTTTTTCTCATTCCACTTCAAATCATATTTCAAATTCATTACATAATTCAAATGCGTGAACCACGTTCAGAGAAAATATAACTATTACAATATACGCCAAGAGCGACATATGAAGATGCCCCTTGGTTGATCAGAGTCTAAATATAGGAAAATAAACAATTTTTCCCTTACAACCAAAACACAGCGGAATCAAATAGAAAAGAACTCCTAATAGCTAGCTTGTCTCCTGCATGTCTCCGGAAGCTTATTCGTCTAAAGGAGAACCTAAAAACCCTAACTCTCAAACTACTCAAAATTAATTGAGCACCCAAAAGTTTAAGGGGAAAACATAAACTTTGAGTCAGACAAAAAGCCTGGTATGAATAATAACCTACCATCTCAAACCATATATATATCTAGTGAGACCACATCGCTTAGTGAAACGGGCTTTCCCCTCACTAGTATCTTAACCAAAACTTATAATA
Organism: Allium fistulosum; assembly: GCA_030737815.1. Lineage (NCBI taxonomy): Eukaryota > Viridiplantae > Streptophyta > Magnoliopsida > Asparagales > Amaryllidaceae > Allium > Allium fistulosum. The sequence continues at coordinate 149,704,388 of CM060908.1, forward strand.
ACCATATACTGTGCACCTACATCCACAATGGTTAAAACATAACATGATAGAATATATCATGACGATACGCAAACATGCAATATATTCTGGATTTCTCATCCCCATTCATTTGACTATCTGTATCAGTTATATTTTCTAGAGTTACTATTAATCTATTAGTTTTCATGGGTTGACTAATAACCTGTTCAAAGCTTACGGACTATTTGTCCAATTTCATAGTTTTCATTGGATCTCTAAGAACCTATTGGTACCTATCAATAACTTCATCCAATTATAGTTTTCATAGGCTCACTATGAACTTATTGGGTTCTCCGATTAATTCTCTCATGTCATAGTTTTCATGGATTGACTATGAACCTATTGATCTCTGTCAATAACTTAATCCAGATATAGTTTTTATGGGATCACTAAGAGCCTATTGGCCTCTGCCAATAACTTTCTCCATGCATAGTTTTCATGGGTTTACTATGAACCTGTCTAAACTAACAACTCTTAATCAGTCTTTGGGCACCCTACATTCTGGTCTACCTGACCTCCTGGATGCAACTCTACTCATACAAGAGTTAGCTCAATATATATATTCACTACTGGGTAAACCTAGCTGGTTATTCTGCCCTTAACACCCCAAAATACAGTTATGGGTTAATTATAAAGTGAATATGTTTATAGAAGATGCACACACGATAACTAATCATAACATGATAACACGACCATCCATGGTTTGATACCCTTGTAATCATTTTCAAATGAAACATGGTTAATACTTTTAACCTATTATCTTTAGCAAGGAAAGCTTCTTTAAAAACTCCAAAGTTAAATGCCATTTCAAAACTTTTTTATATTGCCAAGGGATTTTGTTTTTAAAAATGATATTGGGTTTCTTGTTTTGAAAACTAAGGCTTTCGAAACCTTAGACCTTCTCCTTCGAAACCAATAAAATATATCCTTCGAAAGTATTCGAACCTTCTTTTTAAAACACTTAATATACGCCTTTCGAAACACTCAAAACCTCCTTTCAAAACCATTAAAACATTCCTTTCAAAAGTATTAAAGCCTATCTTTCAAAACCTTTTAGTCCAAATAGGATTTATAAAAGCACAGCTTCGAAACCATTTGAAAGTATCTCTTTCAAAATCTTTGGGTTTAACCTTAAATATAACTTCTAGGTCAAAGTGAACATAGGCGAAAGTAACCCTTTCGAAAACCTTAATCTCCAAGCAAAAGAATTTAGGGAAACAGATGGCTTTGAAACCACTCTTCCGAAAGCAACAATCTTTAAGTGAAATAATAGGGAGAATGATAGCTTCAAAACGTCCTTTCGAAACCATTGCCTTTGAAATCTTTAATATAAGTGACTGCAAGGACCCTTTCGAAAGCATTGTGATAAGGCTTCAATATTAATGAAACAAAATCTCCCCTTTCGAAGTCATTGTTATAAGGCTATAAAGAAAAGCGGTATTTAACCCATTTGAAAGGTATGAAGATGGCAGCTAGGTTTCGACTTGGTTCAAAAGCAATTACCTTTTCGAAAGCTCCTTTTTAAAACTTAATATGCGGCAACTCAATCGAAAGCTACTTTTAAAAACAGAGGAAAACGATAATTCCTTATAAAGCTATTTAAGTGTAATTTCAACCCACTCGAAAGCTTCTTAGAAAACCAACAGCAACTCTTTCGAAAACAAAACAAAGGCAAGTGGATTGATTTGAAAGCTATTAAAATGGCATCAACCCCTTCGAAAGCAAGCTTTCGACATCATCCCCTTTTACCTTTCTCCAATACACTACATATCAACCATTTGATATCATGTGTATTGGTTTCAAATGAGTTCGAAAGGCAATCTCGGATTTTCGGAAGCAAACAAATGGAAGTGGCAAGCTTGTAATTCGGAGCAAAACTGATTTTATTCCTTTAAAAGAAACTCCTTTATGCCTAATTTGCCTTACTTGTCAAAATGTGATTGGTTGCCAAACCCTTTACCCAATATCTTTTCTAAAAAGCTGCCAAATTCATCCATTAATAATTAAAAATATTTTAGCAAAGTAGCCTTTCCCCTTAACAAAATAATTAAGACATTTACTTCCCCAAAATTGATTAATTTAATTTCTATAGTAAATCACTTAGGAAAAATCACCAAAAATCATCTTAATTCACTTTTAATATGTTTTCTAAAATATATAAATTTTGGAACCCAAAATACTTAATGTAACTGCCAAAAATCAATTTTAAACCCAATTATCTATTCCTTCAATTCAAAATACATAATAAATTTTCCATAGCTTGGAAAATTATGAAAATCTAAACGCATCTTCAAAATAATGTTTTACGTCACACATTAAATCCTCATGGCATTCGATTCCCTTTTTATACGATTTTAACCTTAAAATCGAATCAAATCTTTTTCAAACATACTTGTTTAAATCAAACATGGCATATAATCAAAGCATATCATCATTCAAATCATCCAAACGGCTTAAATTTTAAACCCGAAATCAAAATGTTCATTAAAAGATAAATGAGGTGGTTTTGATTATTATTCACCTTGTTTTGGATAAGGAACATGAGATTTGACCTTGCTTAATTATTACTTTCTTGAATCCTTAGCTTTTAGTTGATTTTGATCCTTTTTTCCTCCTAGGGTTGTGGCCGGCCTTGAAGCTCCTTGGTTTATGTTTTTATTTTGTGAGAACATGAATGAGATTGAGGTAAGAGTTTAGGGTTTATGAGGTTATGGCATACGGCTATTTCCCATAATACCATTGCCTTATTCTCTTGAGTAATTAACTTATAAAATTATTTTATAAACTCATTCTTATGATTTCATTTAGTTAAGGCACGACCCCTATTTAATTTTCAAATCTCAACCCCCTTATCATTCTAGTGTTTAAATTATTTTATTTTATTTATCTAATTAAATCTCCTGAATAATGTTATTTAGAATTAGGGGTGTTACACTTGGTAAAGTTATTAAACAATATAAACCAAGTAAGCAAAACACTTTAAAATGAGAATACGAATTTAGAGGATGTCATTACAAAATTAAAAGAAACCATTGTATTATTTTTTCAAAACTTTAAAGAATATGGTTTCAAAGAAATGATGAAAGAAGCTATTGAACTTGCTATAGACGTTGGTATCAAACCAATATTTGAGAGAGAAAAAAGTTTCTCACATAAAGATTTTTTTTTTATGAAGACGTCGAAGCAATGTTGAGAGAAGCCAATCATCGGAAGAATATTTTAGAATCACATACTTCATTTATATCATAGATTAAGCTCTTACATCATTCAAAGACCGATTTGAACAATTTGAACTGTGATAAAATTTTCGAATTTTTTTAAAATGCAAAATTCATGGAAATTGATAAAGAAGAGTTGATGGAACGGTGCACTTGTTTAAAAAATTATTAAACCAACAATGTAACTATATGGATAAGATTTATTTCAAGATTTAAAAGCTTTGTAAACAATGTTACCTAAAGAAATAACTAAATCAATTGACATTCTTGACTTCATAAGAACTTTTGTGGATGATTGTGGTTTTCAATGTGTATGAGTTGTTTATCGAATTTTGCTAATTATACCGGTCACGGTTGCTTTCGTGGAAAGAAGTTTTTTTTTAATTGAAGTTAGTTAAAAGCTATTTTTGATCAACAAGTCATAAGAGAGATCGAATGAATTAACAATGATCTCAATTGAAAGTTCATTTTTGAAAAAACTTGATTATGACACTTTAGTTGAAGTTTTTATTTCAAAAAATGCAAGAAGTATTTTTCTTTGAACTTCTTGAAAAGTTGAAACATTTTGTACAAGAAACTAGTATTTGACATTTTCTTGAATCAGCCATTGTTTTCTAATAGATTTTGTATGTGATAAATTTTTTATTCAACTAGTTTGCAAAAAATTAATAGTTGCTATTGTTTGTGTTGGAGGACAACCAAAATTCAATTTGGCCCGGGTAGTAAATTGGTTTGCCCTCCACTGATTGGGGAAAGAAAAAAGAAGGAACGTGGTGAGATTGGGAGAAATAAATAGAATGTGAAAAGGAAATTGTATTTCTTTTCTTTGAAAAATTGTTGATTTAACTACAGAAGATCTCTCCCATTTTGATAAATTTTGAAAAATAAGAGGAAATTATGTTTTCGCCCCTATTATTTTTCAATAATAAAGAAAAACCTATTGAGCCTTTTTATATTGTGGATTAAGCCTTAGAAACTTACTAAAATTTAAAACAAGCCCCTGTTACAGTGCAACTTACCGAAACTTTTATAAGTTTTATATTTGGTTAAATTTGTTGCGTTGTGTAACTAAAATAATATTTAATGAAATAAATGTATTTGAGTATGAATGTTCATAACAATGTATTTTTGTGCGGTTTAGTTGCTTTTATTGTTTGTTGCGTTATTAATTGTGGAACATACTAAACTGCCTACCGTTTACAATGCAACTTAGCTACACTGGTTCAATTGTATGTTCTTTTAAACTAACTTGGATTATATTTGTAAAAATTGACATATTTTATTTGATTTCATGATACGATGCACCATGCGTTTGAAATTTGGTCAATCATGAACTTTCGATTGTTGCACTGTAAAGAGTGCAAGACAAATAAGTGTGTTTTGAATTTTGATAAATTTCAAAGTTTAAATCGCAATATGAAAAGTGGAAGGTTTTTTTTTTACCTATTATGAAAATAACAAGGGTCATGCAAAATTTAATAAATTTTCTAATGTGACATGTGCAATAAATAAGTACTTTTACCTCTTCAAACAATTTTATTTGTACAACCGCTTAACAGTGGAAAACTCACTGCTCGATTGCATAATTCTAAAAATAAATATTTATGTTTGTTTCTTCATTGCTACTTTTAGTTAAACATCAAATTATAATATATTGAAAAAATTTAAAACCTAAGAGAATTAAGAAGAAATTTTTGCGAAAGACTAAGTAAATAAAATTAAAGAGATTTAACGTGACATGTCTTTTGTTTTTGTTTTTGGCTTTTTCGTTTCATGCTATTTGATTTTAAATTGGTCTTTTTTGTTTCACGCTATTTGATTCTGAAAACCCATGGTATATAAACCGCCCTAATGATCGATTTGATTAACAAAATGCAATTAGATCTTCAAAATAATAATAAACCGATACTCCGTAAATCAACATAGCTATGGCAAAGGAAATAACCAACAACCCAAAGCAGCTGTCCATGGTCTTTAGCACGGATCCAACAAGCATCTTAAATAAATGCGCATTCAACCAACATTAAACTTGGAGCATTTGTTTACTCAAGCATTTATTCCCAATGTTCGTTCAAAGTTAAAAAAAGGCCTTTTACCCCCATCTTAAACGGTCGTGAATACGTAATCAAATTGCAACCCTCCTATAGTATGGAAACCAATTTCATCAATCGTCAATTTAGCAAGCAAGCAAGCGACTAGAAGCCGACTACAATACAAGCACCATATAAGGAAATTAAAATTCATCATGCACTCACTGAATCCGAGATGTTTACACCATCCAACTACAATGGCAGCAAATGCGTTTGCATAGCGTGCTTCAAAACAAAAGGGGCAAACATGAAGCACATCTATCCACTAACAGTTACCATTTTAAACAATGTTCCATATGTTCGTTCACCTTATGAAATCCTACACATTAAAAACAACACAGACAGGCTGTTCACGATAAATACTATAATATAAAATATAAAGAGAGAGCCCTGTAAGATTAATCATCCGTACATTTAGGTAGCAGCAGACCTTCCTCTAGCTAAAATAAAATAGCTAGTGGTACTAGTAGTAGTAGTAGTAAAACATGGTCTTACATTCTGTAGCGACCGCTGTAGGCTGCTGAAGCTCCGAGGGTAGAGGAGCCGTATCCGCTTCCAAAGGTCTGTTGCGCGAGCGAAGATGAAGGGTACGACGAGTTTGGTGGCGACAAATTCGCATATGATGACCTCAACCCTGTTGTGCTATCCATACCCGCGTAGCTACTGCCCATTGTCTCTTGTTCTTTATGCCCTTCTATGAATTCCTGTACTTTCATATGTTAATTTATATACAAATTTTTACAATTTCTGTTGCTTTTTTACCTTATCGACTATTTAAAAACTAAACTACGAAGATTTTGATGAAAGCAAAAGTGATAAAGATTGATAGCGTTACAATGAACTAATACCATTATCTCTGCTAGCAAGTTATAAAAAGACCAATAACAACAAAATATGTATACGTATTAATTATTATATAGGGTTAATAATTGTTGCTTATAGCTGATTGTTAATATAGAATATCTAAATTGGATGATATCTATTGGATGATATGCTGTGATGTTCTGTGATATGATATTGGATATATCTGTGATAAATGTGTGATATTTATCTGTTAAATGCTATGTGAATTCAAAGTATTGAATTGAATCAAATTGTTTAAACCTTTAAACAACTTGGACCTAAAAGATGGCGATTTGGATTCGATGAGACCGGGTATTCGGATATCCAAATCTGGAAATATAATTATTTGCCTAAAATTCCAGGATATCACATTCCTCCCCCCTTAGAATCTTTTCGTCCTCGAAAAGGAACGAAGCCAGAATTTACTTATTTACTTATTATCAGATAAATTTTTCTTTTGAACATATTTTTAAAACACTTTAAAAATCTTTATAATATTACTAAATTAGTTTTTATAAAAATACTCTTTATAACTCGATGTCTTTACAAGTCCATCCTTGTTCTCACAGAAATTCGGTCATACGTTGATCAGACGTAAGACTGAAAATCTATAAGTACTTAGCAGACTCGTTTTCAACACCCAGTGAAAATACTTGAAAAAAACTTTACTTTAAAATATAGAAAACATTTTTGAAAAGAGAGGAAATATTTTTGGTGAGAATGCTCTGGAAATCATCACCCCCATCCATGGTCACAGTTACATCACGGGTTACGTTGCTATCGTAGCAAAAGTCCATGTAACTAATGACAGCATGGAACCCACAACAGATCGCAGTTACATCCCAGGGTTACGTTGCCGTCGCAGCAATGGGAAATGGGAAAAGAATGGAGAAGAGAAAAGAGATGTATATATAGATTTAATTTGAATTTATTAAAAATTAAAGAAAATAAAATAAAATAAGGGACACTTGTAAAATTTCCTAACATTTGTCAATTGGCTTGTTAATCACCTTACACATATTACTAACATGACTTAATTTATTAACACTTGTCATTATATATATACAAATTAATATTTATTTTATTTGCTTAGGAAAAAGGATAAATTTTTTAGATTATTAATTTATTTATAAAGAAGATTATTACATAATTATTTGCCTAAAATTCCAGGATATCACATTTAATTTTGATTTTAAAAATCCTAATTTTCAAAGGGAATTCAGGTTATAAACATAAATCAGCAAACTATGATAATGGATTTTTGATTTAAATTTAAACTCTGCAACTATAAACAGAGATGAACATCAACATATCAGATATGCACATCTTAATTTTAAACTATCTCGAATTATTATTTTTGGCACTTTGAACAATAATATTAGTATGTTTTGAGGTGAAAAAATTAAAGCATATAAAGAATTCGCATACGCACTCCAGAATTCTGCTGATTGGTGAGGATCAGGTACACCTCACTTTTGCTACACTCCATTCACCTCTTCGGTTTTTAGCGCTATACTATTCAAAATCAAATAACACTTTCTGGATATTCAAGCTACATTATGAACATCATGTCTACAAAAAAAAATTATTTTGAAACTACTAACATGTTCAAAAATATTAAGCCAATATCAACGCTAAAACATTTTGTTGTAACGTTCAATCTGATATACTGAACGCGTTAGGGTCTCCACATCCCATATCAATTTAAACTCCAAATTCACCCATCATACTTTGATACCAAAAAGTTCTGGGTTGAGGTAATTTTTGTGGATATGATCTTTCATAAAATATTGATCATCTTTACAAAATTTTATAGCATTTCAAAACTTCTAGCTCTTTTATAATTATAAGTGAATGTGAATGCCGAAAATATTTATTTTCTGTTGATTTGGAAAGAAATTTTAAACAGGTTAGAAATTTTAGTGGAGATGATCAGCATAATAAAAGTGTACAAAAAGTTAGCAATTTGATACTCCTTGATGTGTGTGTGCTTGCTCACACATTTTAAAATATGACCATATCTTGAGTATTTTCACCAATGTTTCCACCAAATTTCTGTCTTAATCTCTCCAATATATCAACAAATATCATCAAAATATTGCAAATATATTATCGACCATTGACACATATATTGGGATTCTGCTTGAAGTCTGGCAGTTACTACATAGGCCAAATGTTCATGTGTACTGAATCTAAGTTAAATTATTTTCTACTACGTTGTCAAGGTTCTGAATAACTACGAAAAGGTACCTGGATTAGCTGTTGAGCAGTCTGAACTTGAGCAGAAGTGCCTTTGATATCAACTGTGATTTCATCGCGTGAGCTGCCACTTTCCTGAACAGTAAGGATTGCTCCACTAGTTCTTCGAATGTAAGCTATGTTTGCTCCACCAACACCAATTATATCCTCTGCATATGATAGCGGAATCTGCATCGTTTGTGTCATCTGAACCCAGGAAGAATCAATTCCATACGTTAGTTGTATCCAAGAATGTAAACAAATTTTCATACAATAAGTCATTCAAGTTATATTTGGTTTTTGTTTCACATATTATATGGGTTGCTGCTGCAGTTAACATTTTGTGAACAACAGATGAATCAAACATGGGGAAATGTGTATCCGAGAATATTCTTCCAATGTTAAATCACAAGTTATTAACAATTCATCTGGATGTGTAAAACATGTATCATGCATGTGTAACAGACATCTACCACACTAAAACATGCTTCCCAAAGTCTAATATTGCAAACAAACCACAGAATCTCATTTTTGGTTTTACAATTTATAGAAAAAATGGTATCATGGTTTCTTTTATTTTCTTTCCATTATTGTAAAAAAACTTATACTCTTGAAATAATGCTGGGCAGCAAAATTTTCGTACACATTTTCATGCTGATCGAATATACAACAGCACCACAAAAAAGTGTTCAAAATTAGGGAGGGCATGCGTACATCATGCTATACTATAACCTGGGTGTGTTTGTAAAGTATGGTTTAATCATATTGAGTACTCGTATATTTTTATATTAATGGAAAGCATTGGCAATTAGCTGTGGGCAATTGTAACAATCAAACCTATTTTTTACTACAAAGCATAGAAAAGATTGCTAAAACGTACAAAATATAGAAAAGCAGTTTCAAGCCAAATTTTTTTTTTTGCAGAAGTGACATACTTGGGTGATCAAAGAAGTAACATTACGACCCAAACCAGCAGTGCTGCTGCGCAAACCAGAAAGAGGGGTTTCTGATCGGTAAAGTGATGAAAGCCCAAGACGCTGGGCTTGCACATCCGACTGAGATTCATGATCCAAATATAAAGACTCACGCCTCAGTGAGAATGGATAATCACTGGCAGAATGCTGAGCGGTTTGTATCAATGATTGAGCTTTATCATAAAGCTCCCATGGTGCTTTATCTTCATTCCCGTTGAACCTGTCACTACTCCAAGGTGATTTGTCACTAAGCATGTTTTGCAGAGGCAGATGCTCCTGCACTTGAGCAGATGGTAATGGAGCTTGTGGTGCATTTGGCTGCTGATGAAAAATAATTAATTATTCGAAATTTTATAACGTGAACCAGACAAGAGTATCTCTTTCGTTTAGTGGATATTTGTATGAATGACATATTTTAATAGATTGATTAAAATTTTGTGCAATGTGAACTAAACAAAAGCATCTCTCCTGTTCAGTGGATATTTGTATGAATGGCCTATTTTTCATAAATTTGTTAGAAATTTGTACAATGTGAACTAAACAAGACATCTCTTTCATTCGGTGAATATTTATAAGAATGGCGTATTTTTCATAAATTTGTTAGAAATTTAATAATGTGAACTAAATTAGAGCGCCTCTTTTGCTCAGTGAATATTTGCACGAATGGCATATCATAAATTTATAGGTATTTGTATAATGTGAACTAAACAAGAGCATCTCTTTCGTTTAATGGCCCTTTGTATCTCTTTCGTTTAATGGCCTTTCGTATGAATGGCATTTTTTTCATTTATAGGTATTTGCACATTGTGAGCTAAACCAGAGCATATCTTTCGTTTAGCAGACATTTGTATGAATTGCATTTTTTTTTCCATAATCTATTAGAAATTGTATATTGTGAACTAAAAAAGAGCATCTTTCTTTTTCCTTTTCTTTTTCTTTTTGAAGACCCTAAGAACAAAGCTTTGCTTGTAAACTCCAAGGGGTATGTATTGTGCCACCAGCCCATACTCCTAGTACTTTCATATATACAGTGTAGTTGGCAAGGATCAAACTCTCAACCTCGCCGGTGGAAGCCGGCTACCTCAACCAACTGCACTACGCATGTGAGGCAAACATCCTTTTAATTTACTAGATATTTGTATGAATACCATATTTTTTCATAAAATTATTAGAAACTGTATAATGTGAACCAAAAAAAAGAGCATCTCTTTCCATCTAGTGGATATTTATATGAATGGTGTATTTTTCATAAATTCACATATTAAAGACAACAAGTTTTAATTGTATAGCCAAAGAACGTATCATATATAAAGTTAAGTATAAGAAGCATCATTTATAATGTTAAGAAGATCACACTTCTACTTTGAGATTCAAGTAGTTCAATGAAACGTTAGTGTTGTCACCATATTTGGCAACCAAACTGGAATTTTTGTTGTTGCATTGAGAACTCTCTTTAGTTTACATCAACGAGAAGTTATGCACCTTCAACCCATTACATAACACACATGTACCAAATGCCTGCTTCCACACTAGATCTAAACGTCATTTAATAGGCTTGAAGGAGGGTAAATGTTAATTAAGCTGAATAATTATAATGGGACTTTGTGCAACAAAATGACACTTACACTTTGCTCAAACAGCGGCACTACGCTATGATCGACCAAAAACTTACGGAGATGTCCAACAACAGCTTCAAGTGCCTTGGAAACTTTTGAATATTCACCCTGAATATCCACTATTCTTTCTTCAGCCGTTACATACGGCAAATCATCTTAACAAAACACAAAAAAAAACTTGGCAATTAATTTTTTAACATGATAGATACAGAATGACATGACTAAGAATGAATCTTGCAAGCAATAAGAATAAATAATTTCTAATACGGTCTAGCATATAAATGCATAACAAAAGTCCTTCATGAAATGGGCTAGAAAAGAAAGCCTTCTACTTGTATCCAAGAACGTGCTGCTCATAGAATAGCAGATTTTTTTTTGTTCATTTAAATAGAGGCACAATAAATGGAAGAGTGTCGAGAAGGTGTAAATTTATGAATGTAAATTTATGAATGTCAGGCATACGTATTATTCCCTACGAGTAACAAACGAAAGGGTAACAAGTAAAAGCTGTGTCCCTTTTTAATGATGCACTACCAAGCCATCAGAATTAAGGTTGAAGTTAAGGGGTGCATGGTCAAGTTGGAGTTGGGTGGCAGTAATTTAAAGATCAGGTCTTGGTGGCAGTTCTAAAATACCAAGTTGAACGATTTTGCAGATATTTAACAAAAAAGAAAATGACAGATGTATGTTTGACTTGTGGCAGCCTACAAAAATAAACCTATTTGCATCTCATTTATATCCAAAACATTTAAACCCTGCTTAAATTTTCAAATCAGTCGAGCAACAAATTACAATCTTTACATTGCAATACTCCTTCGGCGCTTTAATGGTAGGCTCCTACTCCTTGACCATCTTCTCAGTCTGTGTTAAGGTATTTATTTCTTGATTGGTTTGTGGAATGTTGTGTTTTGAATGTTGAGATTTAAACTGATTTCCTGATCGGTGAACTAAACCAAATTGAATGATGTGTGCATTTGTAAACCGATTTGCTGACTAGTTAACTTGTATCTGTTAAGGTAATCGCAAATGTGTTTCTGATATAGTGTTGAGTAACGAAGGTTCTCTCAATATTGTCTAATTAAATTTCATGGAATGGTATATTTAAGTGCTACATGTTTACTGGTAATATGTTTAATTGTTGAACATAGTATTTTAAGTTGATATCATGCATGTGGTAGTATGTTTAAGTGCAAACTGTTTAAACGAGCTCCAAATAGGTGTTTTTCTAATTAAATGTTATGGTTTAAATTAAGTGTTTATGCATGTATGTGCGTATGTTGGGTTTTTTGATAGTTGAGACCTAATGCTTAACAAATTTGACTACAAAGTTTGTTATTGTTACTTGTAGATGACCTACTGCAGTTTCAACCAACCAACTTCAATCGATAAATTTGTCGCATGATAAAAGCAAAATAAACCGATTATGAAAAGATTTCAATCTATGAAATATCAACCAAAACAATCGTATTTCAAAATAATCCTGGATTTTCCCATGTGTGTGTACACACACACGTTATACACACACATACATACACAGATATGCATGTATGTTTGTATGTATATCCAACCGAGTTGAATAAAAATAGGGAAAAAAGACATGGGTGAAACCAATGTCAAATTTACAGCCCACTCCCCCTTGTTTTTTGAAATATATAAATTTTGGGCTTTCGCTAAAGGAATATAACCTACTAAATTAAATAAATATAGTAATAAATATTCTCAGCATGTACCTCCGGTAAGGACCCTTATTGTGGCACCAGTTATCTCTTGAATTGATTTAATTGTGGCTCCTTGTTTTCCAATCAGAAAAATTGCCTGTGTTGATGGCACTAATAACCGAATAGGTGCAGGAGAAGATGATTGTTGAGCTGTAACATCAGCTCCGATTTCAAAAACACGATTAAATACTCTAAGTACGGCATTCATGGCAGGAGAGATTTCTGCTTCAAGTTCCTCTTTACCAAATATCAAAACCTAACAGGAATATTTAAATTCTGGTCAATCAATGACAAACTAGCATTCTAGCTTCCGAACAATCATAAATTATCATGTTTAAACACAAAGCAGAAAGCATGCAAACTTGTTTGATGGATATTCAGAAGACCAAGATGACATGAAAATCAGCCAGGTTATCATCACGATATTCTAACAGATATGTTAAAAAAGAATGTCAAATATCAACATTTGTATCTTTGGAACAAAAATGCTAGTTTCACACTTACTCCCCATCAGAAAAATCACATTTATAAACTAAAGTGGACCCATTTATTTTTCAATTTTCTAGGGATAAATGTTGCTGTACAGTCCTTTTAAAAGTGAATGTGTGCGACAAGTATAAATAAAGTAGTGTTCCCTTGTTTTCTTTTCACTAGATTTAATTTAAATATTACCATTTTTTCTTTGACAAGTGCCAAGGAATCTCTCATTTGAAGCGCTTATATAAAACGCCAAAATCAACATTGTAATTAGAAACACTGTATGTTCCAAGGTAAATAAGAGTAATGAATAAATTAGTACTAGTCACCATTAGAGTTTAAACCAATCCTAAAATTTAAATGCCTGGTGTATTTAACTATAGGGACTCTAAACCCTAGTACTTACAGTCAGAACTAAGCAGGTGTCTGAATATTTTGGTTAGTCTTCTCAACATAGCCCTACATACCAAAACTCTGCGGGGGTCATTATTTTTTAGTTACAATCTTTAATTTATTTCTGTGTTCTACTACTCCACTACAAGTTGTATTACATAACAGTGAATTGATCAAATAGTAAAACAGAACAAGCTAAAATAGCACAAAAACTGCACAACATAACAAAATGCGTAAATGGAAAATAACCTGGAAAATAACATGACAAGATGAATTTGCATCATAGCATGGAAAGGTATAAATGGAAAATAACCTGTTACTTTGCTTTTCAACATTTGTCTCGAGCATTAGCATTATTGTAACAGTAAGTGTAAAAATCAAATTTAGATATGAAAAGGTATACATGGAAAATGTTATTAAAATAATAAATTGCTGAGAAGAAAAATGTGTGTAAAATATATAACTGTTTCATGGTTTGTATTCGGAAGCTGACAAAATGCCCAAAATAAAAAACTTCAACTAGTCCAGTTAAGTGCTTGTTAATTATTTATGTATTAGCTATTATTTTAACATCTAAACTAGCATGTATTCTAAAATGATAATGACAAATGGAAAGAAAAATGGAACTTAGTTATTGGCAACTTTTAAAAAGTTGTCTCTGTCGATCTTATGTTCAGCTTACTTAAAATAATTTCTCATTGCACCATAATAATATCTAAAATTTTGCTACTGTCAGTTATTGGTCGTTTTATTCAGTATATATTCAACTTAACAAACTAAGTTTATACGGTTTGTTACATGTAACACTTATGTTTATCTTGATTGTTGCTGATAGTAGCTAAGATGGAAATAACCATTTGAAGCCAATAAAGGTGTTATCCTTTACACTATAGAACCGAATAACTAGCCAAATGCATTGCTACAAATTATAGATAATAAATATCTCCACAAATTAGTAGTCAAGGAATGTAATATGTAATATGCTATGCAGTGTAATATGAAATATCCAACGATACTGATAAAGTATCAACGAATATATTATATATGTAAAATATTAAAAATTATGATTATTCAAAAAAATCAACTGCAAGTCTAAAGATTTTACCAAATATCAACAATAAACAGCCTTTACAGGACCAAAACAATCGAACTTCATTTGTAAAACCTTATAGATGCATGCATGTTACTAACAGTCTTACACACACACAGAGGGACGTAATTATGTTAAGGGCAGGGTGGGCAACTGCCCAACCTAAAAAATGTGAAGAGAAAAAAATAACAATAACAATAAAAAATAACAAAGACATTATATATTCACCTTATTAAGTAAAATCTTAATTCCACTCATGTATCTTCTCTATTTATGCAATGAGATTTTTTTAATTTGCTTATGATTTCCAATTAGTTGCTACAAGATAGAAATTGCACCCATTAAATGACTTATTGCTAAATGATCAAGGGAATTGCTATTTAAATTTGCTACGTCGTCCCCAATTTGTTATTAAATTTTTCTCCGATTTATTGTTAAAATTTGAAGTGGAACCTTGGCGCAACGGTTAGGTTACCTGCATGGTGATCTGGACGTTCAGGTTTGAGTCCGAAAACAGCCTCTTCGCAACGTGATGGAAAAACTGCGTACATTATCAACCTCCCTAGAGTCTGCTATCGTGCGGGAGCCTCGTGCACTAGGTTCCACCTTATTGTTAAAATTTCTTGTATGGATTCAAGTTTGTTGTTTACTGTAGATTTGTTGTGATTGCAAAGTGTAACAATAAAATGTTTAAACTTATTTAACAATGAAACGGTAAAATTAAATTAGTAATTATGCTTAATTGTTTACCTGAAATAAGTGTAATATTTGTTGCCCATTCCAAACCAAATTCCTAGTTACATCATTGCACGCACACGCACACATATATAAAAAATTACGCCAAAACCAAAGATCGTCTTCTGCATCTCTTGTTTCTCAAATTGGCGTCATAACTGCTTGACTGCCCTTTACATATTTGGCAACAAACAGTTTTAATAATCCATGAACAAGTGATTCTCTTTTACAATTGATTTGAAGTGAAATTTATAAGTAAACTGTTTTTGGTTACTTCCTCGTTTTTATTATTATCTTCCTTATGTTTTATTATCGCTAACATTCTCCATGATACATCCACTGACGGTTTATGCTGAAATTGTCTACACTCTACAAGCTTGAATGAAGGTGTGTACTAAACAATTAATCAACATTAGTATAATACCGACCAAAATTGACATGTAATATGTCAACCACAATATTTAAATGCTGCCAGAGAATAGCTTTATCAAATGAACATATATAGTTAGAATTTTCTAATATTATTTGGAAGCAACTGCTTGACTGCCCTTTACATATTTGGCAACAAACAGTTTTAATAATCTGTGAACTAGTAGTTCTCTTTTACAATTGATTTGAAGTGAATATAAGTAAACTTTTTACGGTTACTTCCTCATTTTTATTATTATCTTCCTTTTTTTTCATTGTCGCTAACATTTTTGCATAATACATCCACTCATGGTTTATGCTAAAATTGTCTACAAGGTTGAATGAAGGTGTGTACTAAACAATTAATCAAATAATAACGACTAAATATTGACATGTACTACAACAACCACAATATTCAAACTGTTAGACAAGAGCAATATTAAATGAACATATATAGTAAGAAGTTTCTAATATTATTTGGAAGCAATGATAGCAAAATTCTCATGTTTTAATGAAGGTTTACAACCATCTAGACAACATCAAGATAAATCGTTCTGGTTACCGTTAACGTTTAAAAAAAGATGAAATCAGGCAGGAAAATAAAAATATAACGTGATTTTCCCACTTTATGCCAAACTCAATCTAAGTTTAATTACTTCAATCCGGATGAAAGTAAAAATGATTTGACTCCAATCAAGTAATTTGAGAGATGACATGATGAATCAAGTTTAACTACTTCATCCGTATTAATAACATACAAAAAATGTAGATAAAAATGACCTATCAGATTCGATGCAAGTATCTTTGTAGCTCCAGAATGTTTCAGTTGATGTTCCTACATATTATCTAGATATACCAAGAGAGATGTACGGTTTAATGAGGCTAATACGAAATATTTACTCATGGGCTGGGCAAGCTCTTCTATTCTGGTTCATGGTTTCTCTTGGCTATATGGTTCATCTGGGTCCCGTAGGAGTCTAGGCCATCTCTCAGTCCCAGTATGGCTAATCATCCTCTCGGACCAGCTACTGATCATCGCCTTGGTAAGCTATTGTCTCACCAACTAGCTAATCAGACGCGAGCCCCTCCTCTTCGATCCAACCACAATTATTCGATCCAATCAAATAATTTGAGAGATAGATGTTTTATCTTAATGTAGTCACATTTATTATATGTTTTATCTTAATATAGTCACATAATTTAAAAAATATACGAAACAAAAGGAAAGGAATTTAAAATGCTATATATTCTTTATACATTATATCAAATACTTATTTATCTACAAATACTTATACATTACTACAAAATGTTGACTTACTGAAATTAAGGTAATGATTATGTATTATTTCTATTATCAATAAGGTAAAATACAAATTATATTAATGTTTAACGCAGGTTGTTAGAAAAATGTGGTAACTATTTTTAAGGACATTTGTTATGGAGTTGGTAGCTTTTGTTCATGACATGCATTACATTTTGCATATTCATCAAATTATAAACACTGTTTAAAGCACATTCAAACAGCTTTTGCTTTGGAACATATATTATATATTATATATAGCAATAATTCAAATAAATCAATTGTTGTCACCTGTCAAATAATGTGAATATGTGATAAATTGAATTAGAAATCAAAATTTTGAGTAATATATGGATAATTTTCCGCTCAAATTTTTATTAATAGTTGTAACACTCATAGTGATTTGGATCAAAAATTCAAACGGATCTATGTTATAGAAATGAGAGGTCATGAATTTGGACCCCGACCATGATAAAAATGCATCATTTACTTTTAGTTGAAAATTCTGATATAAAAGTGAGATAAAAAATTAGCCTCATCCAAATAGAATATTCATATATATTTTTTCTCCTTTAAAACTTATTTATGTCTATTGTATTTTCAATATCAATAAATACATTTTGCTTAAAATTATTCACTATTGATGGTTCTATTTCGCATTCATATTCAAGCTTTTAAACCTTGACTTTCAAACGAAATCCTGGACCAACGAGGGTCAAACAAGTTAAAACTACGTTTAAATTTCATCCTGTTCAACTGCAAACAGGTAATTTGTGGGAAATCTCGGACAAGATGAAGCAGACTTCAAACTATGTTCATATTAAAACAAAAACTATATGCAAATTAAAATTTTGATGATTCTAACCAATTTTTTAAGTATGTTTATGCACACATACGCATCACGTGTTGAAGTAATTAGGTAAAGTTGCTATGGAGAATTTTTAGAAGCAACTGTATAACTATTTTTGAAATAGTTTCACGATAACTTTCAAATAGTCTCAATTTTAATCCAAATTCAGTTAATGAAGAAAAAATATTATAACTTATCAATATGTTGGTAGCTCTAACATAAGAATATAATGCGTTCACATCTTGTTATATAAATGGCATATATTGTTATATTCTCTGCTTGTAAAATGGTGATTAACACCCTTTGACTTGAGAATTGATCTTCTTTCATCATTATTTAATGTCACAATAAGGAATACAAAAAAGTATGATGCAAAAAGCATCACAATCCTAAGAAAGATTAGTTGGTTAAAGTAACGATGATTCCTCCCTCTTTTAGATGAAAAATAATAATAATACTGCATTGTGTTTTGTTGCTTTCTACTCGTTTTATTTGTTTATCAAATCAACTTTTGTTATTTCTTCTGCATTTAACATTAGGCCTGCATAAAGCATGAAATCACTAGGTTTTCTCAAAATTTAGCATCTACATTCCAACAGTAGAAATATCAGCAGCATAAGCAACTGAAATATCATCTTCACCTAGCATTTGAGATGCTTGAAGTTTATTACGAAGTGTAGTACAGCCCATCATATGTGCTTCTATGACAACTATGCTTGTAATAAAATTTTGATTGTTAACATGGCTGCAAAGTTTTTAAGTGTGTATTTTATTAATCAATTTAGGTCCTTAATTAACTTAATGAAAAGCATAAACACAGTTATTACATTAATATCAATATACAAAATTTGACAATGTGATGGATTAATTAAAAACAGTACAGAAAGAAGTTACCAAAACAATATGAAATAGTTATCTTTTGGCAACAAAAAAGGAGGTTCATACACAATTCACTTCTACTATATAATTTAACTACCCAAAATCATTAGAGAGCGCGCACACACATAACAAAAACAAAAAACAAAAAACAAATACAGTCCCCAAAGGACACGGCAGTTTCATAGTTTGTACCCAGCAACCAACAAAAAGAACACAGAATAATCTTACCACGCGATCCGTAGTCCCAGCTACTCCGTCGATAATCCTCACTTTAGCACGGGTCTCTTCGCAAATCTTTTTGATGATCTCCCCTTTCTTCCCAATAATGCTTCCAACCTTATCCACAGGAACTACAAGTCGAAACACGTTGTCACCAGGCCACCCCGGCCACTTCTTTATTTCCGATCCTTCCTTTGTAACCGCCGCATCAAAGGTGGATGCTTTTGTCATTCCATTCGCACCGATGGAGGACGCCATGACTGTAGGGGGGTTTGATTGAATTGGGGCTAGGGTTTGATAATTTGGGTTGACGAGTACTGTTCTTTTGTTGAGACAGTTTTCTGCTTAATTTTATAGATAAAATGGACACGCGATAAAATCCAATACATGGCCCAAGAATATTAGCTTGTTTATCTTTTTTCATCTTAAGCCCAGTTTGAATAAACAAGGCAAAAGAAACCACTAGTTTAGCATCTCGGTTGCATGGATTTAAACCAAAAATTGTTTTCATCAATCGACGGGGCATAATAAGAATAATATAAAAGTTGGAGCAAAGAGATTACTTATCCGTAGCCTTTGCAAAAGGCCCACACATGTTGAACCTGCAGAACATGCATCATCAACGGATGTCCCCTGTAACGACCACTTTAGCAACCATTATATTTGAAATGGTTATATCTCGCACTATATTTCTCATCAATTCCAAATGACCCCAACAACAACTCTTATATCCATTTACATTTCTTTCTATCGTGCTACAAGATGAATTCTGATTTTGATTCATTAACCCAAAAAAAAAAGCAATTTGTTGATATTGTTTCTCGAATTTTACGAAGTGTAGAATTATACTCTAATTGACAATTGGATCGGAAAAAATTAGGACTTATGTCACATATGCTTCATTTTTTTATCAACCCAACCCGTGAAAATGATCAAATTGGTGATGTTTTGTATGTGTGTAATCATATATAGCTAAAATATCAAGCATCTTGAAAGAATGAGGTCTCTCTCATCATTAAAGAATCATAGGAGAACGTTTAGTCAATAAATTCAATGCTTTGAGTCACAGTTGTACAAGATTAAACAAATTAATCCGAGTGGCATGAGACGAAGAGTATTTGATTTCCAGTTTATTTTAACATTCAACATGCTTATGTTTTTGTATGAGGTAATTAACAGATTTTAAAAGGTATGCCATACGGGACATTGTATAGTTTGATTATATGCCTTAGCTCTTGTAATAAATCTTGTTTGAAATAAATTTTTTTTTTGCCTTTTCTTTTGTGTTATATATATATATATATATATTCTTTAATAATAGTTGTAATAGTTTTGGTGTCACACTTTTTTGATGCGAACTATCAAAAACGCTCATCTATATATTATCAAATCTTAATCACTTAAAATTAGGATCTAATATTAAACTTCTTTTACAAATTCAAATGTCCCTAAAAGTATGATTAAACAATTAAACATGTTTTACAAATTCAAGACGTTTCTAAAAATAGAATCTAAAATAAAACTTCCTTTACAAATTCAAAATACTTGTTAACAAATATATGAATCTTAATATTATTTGAAAATAAAAAATCATTTTTCTGACCGATTTAATCATGTACAGTTTATATAAAAAACAATTAACATGCGTGAAGCACGTGCCGTGACACTCGTGTGTGTGTGTTTGTGTGTAATTTTAGGTGCACATTATAACATACAACAAGAAATCCCTAAGATAAGCTTTTTAGTCGATCACAATTACAAAAAAGTTGGTAACTGTGAATAATAGATCGCACTTAACACATATTCATTACTGTTCCTAGTCATTTGGTATTTTGAGAATGAGATATCAACATATTGACAAGGCTACCATAGGTAATTTTGCTTATACGACAGACAGTGATCTACTTATGACTATAGGGGGCTAACATGCTACGTACGTGCAGCGGTTTGGAACGATTACATAATAACTTGTCGAGAGCCCGATTTATATGTTATTGGCCAATTATTTTGGGTATAATGGTAGATGCCCGAGACCAAGTTACTATTATTTCTTTCTCCTTTCTCATGTTGAGTTTTTCAATTTTTCTTGATAAATGATTAGCTACAAAAGGGTTTTTTTAGTGAACGTGCCACAGCTGATTACTCCTTTTTTTATATTTTAAAGATTGGCATTCTATGTCCAATAGAATATCTCGATCTAAGTATGAAGGTAAGAATAAATACAATAATGATGAATGGAAAAAAGAGAAAATCCTTTAGCTAGATAAAGGGCGGATGTAGCCAAGTGGATCAAGGCAGTGGATTGTGTTATCTAAGTCAAATAAAAGATTCTTCGTGTTGATGTGTAGCAATCTTTCAACTTAAGAGTATTTTGGATCTTACGAGTGGAGATGTTAATTTGATTATGGTTGTTACCACCAATTCTAATTTCAACCTTGTCGAAACCAAGAAGAGAAGAAGATAAGGATTTATAAAAGATGATAGCATCAACAAAGCTTTTCGAAGGAGTCGAAGGGATGCTACAGCTAAAATTGGATGTGTTATATGCTTCTGAAGGGGTCAAAAGGGGACGAAAGCACCATTTCGCTTCAATTGATCCCTTTCGAAAGAGATGCTTTCGCATACATGATGACGCTTCGAATAAGTTGAGGAACACCTTTTGAAGGCAACAAATTAAAGTCACTCACATGAACGCCAAACCTTTCGAAACTAAAGGTTTCACCTTCATTCAAATTTCACAAAAGGACGTTTTGCTAGAGCAACCCCTTCGAAAGCACAAATAAGCCTTTCGAACCGATCGATACCATTCACAATTAAGAAGGAAGAGCTTGCAAAGGTTCAATATTGCAATCTCCTACACTAAAGGATGGGGTTCCGTATCAATTAGCAAGTGTGTCATCGAAGGCTACCTTCCGCTTTAAAACCTTCAATGTCTTGACTCCTTTGAAGCTCCAAAGATCCACATATCGGCAAAGTTGAAAGCTCTACCTTTTCGTACTTGCTACAACACAGCAACACAAAGTAAAGAAGCACATCTACCCCTTTCAATGAAGTCGAAAGCGCTCAAGTCCATTCAAAAGCAATGTAGAAGGATGCCCAAATGTGAACGGCAATATAAGGTCTCCAAAGACCGCCTTTCGACCAAGTTGAAAGGATTAATTCGAAAGGTGTCAATCCGCACCTATAAATAAGATCCTAGGGGTCTCATTTTAAGGGATCTGAATTCATTCACTTCGTTCTTGTACTTTCTTAATTTATAAACCCTAATTTTGAAATAGATTGGGGATTTGATCAATTTGTATAACATAAGCTTAATAAAAGCAAGATCATGGTATTTTTGGATATGCAGCTGATTTAATACTCTTATTGGATTCAGTTTATGATCTTCTTATGTCGACTTGATTGAAAGGTCACCTTCTGAGTGAGTCGAACCCCTTAGCTCGACCAATATCCTTAGAGCCTTAGCTCTTACCTCAAGTTATCGAAAGGTCACCTTCTGAGTAAGTCAAAACCTTTAACTCAACCAATCCTTAGTTCTATAGGTCCTAGCCCAAGCCATCTAAAGGCCAACTTTCGAAGAAGTCGAAACCTTTCCATCTAATTCATATCCTAAGGTCCCACCCTTGAGTTACCTCAATTGTTTCGAAAGGGGACTTCGAAAGGATAACTAAACCAATTAAACTAGTTTGAAAGGCTTAATAGAAATGGATACAGGCGTTTCGACTTAGTTGGAAGGTCAAATAAGGAGGAATTTTGACTTAACCAGTTGAAAAGGCCTAATAAAGGGAATCGGGACTTTCGATTGAGTCGAAAGGTTGAACAAGAAGGAGATTTAACTGAAACAATCTATTTCGGAAGGTGGTTTTAAGGGAATAATAAGGTTTTAACTATCTCTATATGATCAAAAAGGAGTTTCGAAGGAGACATCTACACTTTGTACTTTGCTTTGGGGTGTTGACAAGTTTTCTTATTAACATTTTTGGCGCTAGAAGAAGGGCTCGAACCTCCGCTCCTGTTGAACTTCCAACTCCACTTTCCTCTAACCCAATTCTATTCCAAGCTTACCTACTTTAGACTTTACACTATCATGTTTAGCAAAATCAAAAGGTCCGAACAAGGATCCTCAGAGCCACATCCAATTGGATTCTCCTATAGAACAGTTAATGATTCTAAACTACATGAAGAACAAATGCTGAGATTGGAAGCTTTAAGGATCATAAAGAAAAAGAAAGCTGAATCTTATGATCTAGATAAATAGAGTTTAAACCCTTTTCACATTGGTCCCACACCTATCTTTGTCTTGGGAGGAACACGCAATGAAAGTGATAACTTGTTTGACCAAATGAGGAAAACAATTCAACTCTACACCAAAGGCACAATCTTTGAAGTGGGAATGATGGCTGATTATAATGCCTTTGCACGTAAATGGCATCAAGCAACAAGTGGGGCATTGCCTACGTATGAACTTTAAAGGGTTTTGAAAAGAAAACTAGTTGTTAAGGGTGAAGCTTCAGAACCAAGTAATAAAAGATCTAGAAATCATTCTCAAAATACAAACTTCAAGTCGAGACTCCCTAAGGAATGCGATTTTACAACATCAATCAAGAACGTTTATTTGCTAACTAAGGAAGAGCTCAACTATTGGCCAGCGCAGAAGAAAAAAACCTAAATATGAAAGGAATAGGGGAAGATTCTATTGTCAATACCACATGATGAATGGACATGAGACAAATCAGTGTAGGGCACCAGAAGGAATGTGATCAGTTTCTTCAGATAATGCAAAATCAATGAATTTGTAAAGGGGTCCTAATTGGATTCAATAAAGAACCACTTTATTAAGAAAAATCTACATGGTTGGGAGTAGAATTCTCCTTGCACTTGGACATTACCTTAAACGATCAAAGCCTTTGTCTGCGCCGAGTTGGTCAGGTCAAAGCGCCTCTTGGAGGGAGGTTAGAGTAAGCCTTTATCCGCGCAATGCTATGGTCAGGTTAAAGCATCGATAAGCCTTTGACTGCACCACGATATGGCCAGGTCAAGGCGCCTCCTAGAGGGAGGACGGAGTAAGCCCTTGGTCTCGCCATGCTATGGCCTGGCCAAAGCACCGAACAAGCCCTTGATCGCGCCACACTATGGCCAGGTCATAGCGCCTCCTGGAGGGAGGATGGAGTAAGCCCTTGGTACCGCCATGTTATGGCCTGGCCAAGGCACTGAACAAGCCTTCAGTCCCGCCTATAAGGCCTGGTTGGAGCACCTTCTAGAGGGAGGTTCCAAGCGCACCAAACAACAACAAACTAAGACGTCCAAGCGCGAGAAGCGGCATATCAAATAACAGACGATGTCCGAGCCTGAGAAGAGGCAAATCAAACAGCGACAACATATAAGGCCTAAAGGGTAACATATGTCAAAAGAGTCAAAACCTGAGGAGTGGTACAGAACAGAAGGCTTAAATAAGAATCTACAGCCTTCGACTAATTATCAAATAAGAATTTCTGAACTTCACTCATTAATACCCGAATCTGGGTTTCGGGTCTTCCATTATTAAGTTCAGGATTTCACTTATTAATACCTGAGTCAGGGTTTTGGGACTTTACTAATAATCTATGGTCTTCATCATACCTGAATCTGGGTTTCGAGGCTATTACTGGACTTCACTCATTAATGTCCGAATCTGGGCTCTAGATTTCTATTATTGCGATTATTATGGATTTCTGGTTATCATCCACTAATACCCGAATCTGGTTTTCAGATCTTTTAACTTTTAAATTTCATTCGTTAATGCTCAAATTCAGGTTCCAAAGCAAATGATATTGAGATTTCTATGAATTCCTAATTTTAAATCAAGCTTGGGATCTATTTTACTAATGTCCAAATCAGAGTCACTAGACTTCTACTACAAACTTTAAGACAATGACTTTTGGACTTCTATTACATGATTATTGTTGACTTTCTATTAGTTATCTCCAAAAGATGAATTCCTAAACTTCTATAATTGAATCTAGAATTGAGTTTATGGTTCTCTATCATCAGACTTTTGATATTTTATTAATATAGTTGAAGTTGAATTCCTTGCTTTCTCTCATCATTACTAAAGATGAGTTTCAAGAAATTCAATCGTATCCAATTATGGAATTACTCCTCACTTATTATCATATGTTCACACAATGATCTGTTAGCCCCTGATAATAATGTGGATAAACTGCTATATAAAGATTTCAAGCTAACGATAATGAATATTGTTTATTTCATACTTTTCAGGGAAATATGATCAGAAAGGAAGACTGAATGGGCCAGCAAAAACAAAAACCATAGTCCAAGTTATCAGAAAGCAGATTCAGAAACAATTATAAGAAAGGACTACAAACCAGGTGATATTTACATGATTTACAAAATTATTTACAAGTATACAACAAAAGTGTATGTTTTACAAGTCTTGAGTAGTCTTATTTAGATTTCCAACGACCAAAGGATCGACAGTATGATGAATTGCTATACAAAGAATCTCTTTAAGCTTCTTTTCTTTCTTCCTTATTTTGTCAACATCATCGATGGAATCAATGCGAGCCTGTAACGCACGGTTGAAAGCTTTATTAGTACCCTTGAGGGTTTTGTTTTGCCTTTCTAAATCTGCATTGTGCTTTTGAAGAAAATATTTATCATGTTCAAAATTTTGAATACTGGCTACGTACTCGTGTATGCACTGAAAATACCTCACTTTCTGTTGGTCATCGAAATATTTCATCATTTTGAATTTGCCTTTATACACCATTCTCCCACTACTCTCTCATCTAAGCCAGGTGGAGGGTTAGTCATAGCTAGAAATTTTTGAATAGCTAAAGATAAGGACCGTGTCGATTTCACAACAGCCGAAGAGATCAAAGAAGTTGGTAAATTGATATTTTGAATGTTATCCCCCATGATAAACTCCAAGGATTTGCACTGCGTTTGGCTGTCTTTTAATTTTATCTCTGAATCACGTATTTATTAAAGAAGCTTTGACATATCTTGATTTAAGTCAATCGCAGGGTTCGATTTAACTTGATGCTTTAATTGAGAAATCATTTCATCTTTGTTCTTGATGTTTGCTTTGAGATTTATAATCTGATCATTAAGATCCCCAACGATTGTCTTTTAAAGCAAAAACTTTCTTCGTCATTCTAGCGCTTAGATGTTGCCCTGCAAACGAGTGGACAGAGGGTCTTTAAGGAGGTTTTTATTTTTAACATATATAATCAGCCTATCTCTGATGCTGGTAAAACGAGATAGGGAACTCGTTGAGAGAGATACGACGGCTAATTGTGAGCCCTATTTAAACAAAAAACTAAGTCAAAACTCAAATAATCAATCTCTTTTATTACAACAATAAAGATTACAAGTTAAGAAGAAATAACAAAAGTACAATGTCATTGTTTCAATTAAACACTTATTTTATTATACTTAAAGTTGAGAAATAGCCTTTTTGACTTTTTTCAAGGAATTAGCTGAAAGAGTAACTATTGAATCAAGAGGGGCAATAAATCCTTCCGGGGTAATAACTGGAGGATATTTGCTATATTCCCATTCCTCGGCAGGAGGACTATCACGATCACATATTAATCTGTTATGATATGTTCGAATTTCCTTAAGAAGTTTTTCTTTTTCTTCGCTAAGAAAGTCGAAATGAAGGTGAGGGTGTTCCATGTAAAGTCTCTACAAGTCTCTAAGAAAGCAATATCTGGCTAATGTTGAAGATTTCAAAAGTGAAGCCTTTTCTAGATAATCTCTTCTTAGTTTAACATATTTGCTTAAATAATCTTTAGAGAAAAGGTTGCTTAGGAGACATTTATTCTGTGATAACGTACTAAAATACAACTAAGTATAAAAGAAAGTTAGAACAATAAATTTACAAATTAGTATTATTACATCATTATAAATGTTCATCCATCCATACAAATTGATTTTTTGAATAACTCAAAAACAAAATTTTCCTTATAATATTTAAGTTTTTCATGAGGCAACTCATGAGGAATTGATTTGACTCGTAGTAAATTTCCAGCAAGCCCACGTATGTAGATCTAATCCAAATTCATCCAAATATCTCCTATGTAAATGCCTAAGTAAAACCCTACTAAAGTCACATATGTATGAAAAATCTACAGTCGGATGTTTGCAACAGGCTTTGTATAGGAAGTCTACAAGAATGTTCCTCTCTTCAACCAACATCCAAAAGAGTGTAATTAATTCCCAATTCTCTACCAAAAGTTTATCATATCGAAGGCGTGCCCTCTTCAGTCGGGGGGCGGCTTCTTGATCTTTGAAAGTCGCTAACACTACCACACTTATGTTAAGCCTGTGATATTTGTTAGAGAGGGTATTGTGTTCTTTTAACTGCTTATCTAACTCTCTATATAAGCTATTTATTTCTGCTTGTTTTCTTTAAAGCTTTGATTTATAAAGCTGGATGGATTTTCTCCTTATCTAAAATAAAAGATGTCAACTATTACAATCTTGGAAATGAAAGTTATTTAGACAAGGAATCCCATACCTAAGAAACAGGGACTGAAGTTTGAGGGACCTGCTTTTTATCTCTTTGTCATTCAACATTGATGTCAACAGTCCCTTCTTGAAGGTCAGAAGGCTCAGCAAGTTCAGGAGGGCTTGCTTCATGGGTACTCAAATCGGGGTTGACTTTTTCTGAAGCCCCAGTGATGTCATCACCATATTTTTCATGAACGTCAATGTGACCACCTCCGATGCCACCTGAACCTTGGCCTCTATCTTCATTATCATCGTTTCGTCATCATTGTCGTCATCGTCATTACCGCCTTCTTCGGCGATGACTTCATCTTCATCACCTTCTTCATTAGAATTAGAGTCCACTTCGATAGAAGGGACTTCAAAAGATAAAATTTTGGAAGCGTCAATCTCCTCTCTCTCAGGGACTTTAACTCCCTGCTTCATTTCTTTGACCTTGTCAACAAATCTTTTGACTAGAGCAAGGTCAAGTGAAGGGAAACTCAAGTCTGGGCACTTCTCAATGTTGTCGGCGTAGGCAAGCATAAGGGCGTACTCATAAGAGTTTACAATGATATTGTTGAGGGAAGTACTCAAAAATCGTGATACCCTTAGCTTAGCTTCAGCAATAGTACTGACAGCCAACTTTAAGAAACTTTTCTTTTTCTCAAGTTTCTTTCTGAGAGAGGATTGTTTGACTACCATTTGAGCCTTCTCGTCTTCAGATTCTTTCAAAGCCCTTTTCAAAGCAAGATTTTCATAGGTTAAAAGTTGCTTTGCTTTCCCCCCTTCAGAAATAATAGATTCCGCTTGAGCAAGAGAGGCTCCCAGTCTTTCATGTTCCTTCACAGCATTGTTCTTGTCAGCAAACAGGGAGATAATCTGGCTGTTCAAGGTTGAGATTTCTTCTTGAAGTCTGGATGTCTCAAACAGAAGATTTTGACGTGCTTTCTTGAAGAAATAGCCAGCTTTTAGGAATCTGAAAGGAAAAGTATGACATAAATCAACATGCAGAGAGAAATAAGAATAAGAAGGTTAAATAGTATGAAACGTACGAGAAGTTATTGCTCTATTAGAAATCGACAATGATCTATTGGGTCAGGAACATAAGAAGGTGGGTGAATAAAAGTAAAGGATATAGAGTTTAGGTTAGTTTGAACCATTTTCTCAAAATCATTTGAAGGCACTGGTGACGTGGGTCTAGAAGGGTTCAACTCCTGAGAGGGAGTCAAAGTTCCTAAATATTTTTGCATCTGCTTAATGACATAAGGAGAGCAGGAAACGACGATGCAAGATAGGGGGTCATCTTTTGAGGGAGTTGTTTTAGATCGATCGAGGAAGCTTCAAGAATATGACTCTCTAAAGTTTTGCCAACGTCGACAGTCTCACCCTCTTCTGGTGGTGGAGAAGATGGAACTTCAACAATCTTAGACTTCCTAAGAGATGGGCCTGCAACAGCCACCTTACCCAATTTTCTTTTAGCAATCATCTTCGACCTAGCAATGACCTGAGTCAAGGATGATGAACCAGATATAGAAGTTGAGAGAACCAGATCACTTGCGATTAATTCGACATGAGGAGCAGTTGCTGAAAATTCAAAAAAAAATCATAAGTCAGTAAAGTAATTTAAGAAGTAACACAATAATAAACTACAAGTGTTACGCTTAAGCTTACCGGGGTGATCTGGGCAAATTGGAGACATAGGAGAGAAGTTCTTAGGATCACCTAAAGACAAGAAGCGTTTTCTCCATGAAGTATGTCAAACAAGTAGGGGTTGATCAAGGACTCTTTGAATAGTGGGGAGAAGAGTGTTTTCAAAGATTTTATGGTGTTAACGGTGTAAGCCTATTTCCGATGCTACCTGAAGTAGCAATCAACATTTTGAAAGTTCTCTTATCCTCATCATTGAGATCTTTGGCGGTAGGACCTGATAAGAAGCATAGATTAGCAAAAGAAAGTAGTTGAATAAGGATAAAGACTATGATCAACTTATGAGTAGAAGAAAAGATTTCGTTGATATTTGCAAAGCATTTGACGAAGAAGAATTGCGTCTCCCAGTTTATCTAAATTTGTTTACCCCCTGCGAGATTTGTTATTTGGGGGGATTGGCTCTGAAAATATGGTTGTTCAGATTGTTGAGTTTGACTAGTCGAACCAAGTAGTTGAGAACTTCAACATTTAATAAAGGAATGCCTAATTCCAAAGCCATAAGTTCCAAACAAAGAAGGTATGTATAGACATTGGGAGATAACTGGATATGTGCAATTACCAAATGGGTCAAGGATTTAGACAAGAAATCTGGAAAAGGAAGGAAGCCACCATGCCAAATATGAATGGTAGTATAAGAGAAGTATCATTTGGGAGGATTTTGGATGGTATCCTATCGCTTGGGGGAATGGCTTTTACCCCAGTGATGCCAAAGTCATTTAGAATGGCATCAACCTTATCCTGGGAAGATATAAGAGAATGTTTGGAAACATCTTCGACCTTCTTTGGAGAAGATTTTGCCATTGGAACTATATCTTTTTCAGGTTTCTGGGAGACCTTTTTCACACCTATGGATCTGCCAGGTGAAATCATTTCATTAAAATTTATAATTTGTTTTATAATTAACACCTTTCAAAGATGTTAAAAACCTATTGCAATGGTTTAAATATCAACCATGTATATAATTCAATATCTTTGAAAAAATGTTAAAGTCAATTTGGGATAGGAAATTCATTGACCTTTAATAGTGTTGAAGGGGTAAATGGAATAGGAACACCTACAAAAGCCCTTCGACAATGTCGAAAGCCCAAAGAAAATTTTATAATTAAAAGGAATAGTTAAACCTACACAACTAGTTTGAATATAAGTATATGCTAACAACATTCTATCAGCAGGACAAATAAACCTTTCGATAATGTCGAAACCCATGAATTTTATTTTACTCAAAGAATATGAACGTTGTCGAAACCCTATATTCCCATGAAGTCTAAAGACTTGGGTTCAAGTACATGTATACAAATGAAAGGGCTTTGAAACGTTTTGATAGTGTTTGTATAAAATGATGGTCAAATCCCAGTTGACTACAATAGGTTTCGAGTAAGCCGAAAGGGGTGTAAGGTTTCGAAAGCATACAAACAACCAATGTAAGGTTTCAAAAACATAGAAACAACCAAACTTGACTCAATATAGTAGGTTTCGATCAAGTCGAAAGGTTTGATTCAGTTTTTCAACTTAAACAAAATATGCTTTCCTCAATTCAATTTATGAAAAGAAGTGTAATTTTTTTAACTTTCAACACCTTCTAAAATAAATTAAAGTTGAGCATGAAACCAATGGTAAGTTAAGTCTACTTTTATATACATTAGGTTTCGAATCCTTTAAAATGAAGGTTAAAGTTTTCAAAAGTATATATGATGTGATCGTTAACAACTAAACCCATTGAGACAACTACTTCGAAAAGTGTCAAAGTACGATGAAATATATATATTTATGCTTTTGAAGAAATCCATCTCATATTGACTGCATCAACCCCTTTGAAAGGGTCAATTAAAGGGTCGCTATTAGGCATCCTTTCAACCCCTTTGAAGGAGGCTGAAGAAGAAGAGCAGAGTTGACCGCCTCAACTCCTTTCGAAGGGGTTGAAAAGTCAAATTATATTTATATGTGTTAATTCATACAACTTAATCTTCTCCGTGAAGCAACTGGAAATATTTTCTTTCCTTAGTTCAACTTCCAATCTAATACCTAGGTGGCCAACGATTAAATTGAATCAAGCATGAATTTACACTTGACAATATTAAGAACCCAAAATTCAAGTATAAAAAAAATATAAAAAAAGAAGGCTGAATTAAGCGTAATCGAGTTTGAACATGTGTTTGAATGCAATAATAATAAACAATCCCCAAATCTGATAAATTTGAACTCCAATTTAAAATTGGTACCATAAAATCAAATGGAATAAGCATGTAAATGAATCTAAGAATAATTTCATACGAATGAAAACTCAAATTGTCTTATTGAACTTAGAATAGAAAGACAGATTCAAACCTAAAGAATTTGAAATCAAAATCAAGTACGAAAAATAACTTTTAAGGATAAAACAACAAGTACGTACCTTGAATTCGAACTTGTATTTGACAAAAAAAGATTTTAAAAGAAGTTGTAATTTTTTATTTTTGTTGTGAGCTTTCAATGGCGGGTAAAAAAAAGAGAAGAAGAGAGTGCAATTTATAAAAGTGGCATATGCCAAAAAAGCCGTCCGATCAACTTCAAAGTAACGACCAAGACCTATCTTGGAATATCAAAAGGCGGTAAATTTTGTGGGTTTCGAATTGGTTTGACTTGGAAAGTCAAGAGCATCCCTTCGTGAAGGGGGGCAAGTGTTACCACCAATTCTCACTTCAACCTTGTCGAAAACAAGAAGAGTAGAAGAGGATGATTTATAAGAGATGATAGCATCAACAAAGCCTTTCGAAGGAGTCGAAAGAATGCTACAGCAAAAATTGGATGTGCTATAAGCTTTCGAAGGGATCAAAAGGGACGAAATCACTCTTTCGCTTCAATTGCTCCCTTTCAAAAGAGATGCTTCCGCGTACATGAAGACACTTTAAATAAGTTGAGGAACACCTTTCGAAGGCAACAAATTACACCCACTCACATGCACGCTAAACCTTTCGAAACTAAAGGTTTCGCCTTCATTCAAATTCCACAAAGAATGCTTTGCTAGAGCAACCCCTTCAAAAGCACAAATAAGCCTTTCAAACCGATCGAGACCATTCACAATTAAGAAGGAAGAGCTTGCAAAGGTTCAATATTGCAATCTCCTACACTAAAGGATGGGGTGCCGTATCAATTAGCAAGTATGTCATCGAAGGCTACCTTCCACTTTAAAATCTTTATGTCTCGACTCCTTTGAAGCTCCAAAGATCCACCTATCAGCAGAGTCGAAAGCTCGTACCACTTTTTACTTGCTACAACACAGTAACACAAAGTAGGGAAGCGCACCTACCCCTTTCAATGAAGTCGAAAGCGCTCAAGTCCATTCAAAAGCAATGTAGAAGGATGCGCAAATGTGAATGGCAACGTAAGGTCTCCAATGCCGCCTTTCGACCAAGTCGAAAGGAATAATTAGAAAGGTGCCAACCTGCACCTATAAATAAAACCTTAGGGGTCTGGTTTTTGGGGATCCTAACTCATTCACTTCATTCTTGTACTTTCTTAAATTTGTAAACCCTAATTTTGAATTAGATTGGGGATTTGATCAATTTGTATAACATTAGCCTAATAAAAGCAAGATCTTGGTATTTTTGGATATGCAGCTGATTTAATACTCTTATTGGATTCAGTTTAAGATCTACTTATGTCGACTTGATCGAAAGGTCTCCTTTTGAGTGAGTCGAAACCCTTAGCTCAACCAATATCCTTAGAGCCTTAGCTCTTAACCTCAAGTTATCGAATGGTCACCTTCTGAGTAAGTCAAAACCTTTAACTCAGCCAATATCCTTAGATCTATAGATCCTAGCCCAATCCATCGAAAGGCCAGCTTTCGAAGAAGTCGAAACCTTTCCATCTAATTCATATCCTAAGGTCCCATCTTGAGTTACCTCAACTGTTTCAAAAGGGGATTTCGAAAGGATAACTAAATCAATTAAACTAGTTTGAAAGGCTTAATAGAAAGGGATACAGGTGTTTCGACTTAGTCGGAAGATCGAATAAGGAGGAATTTTTACTTAACCAGTTGAAAAAGTATAACAAAGGGAATCATGCCTTTCGATTGAGTCGAAAGGTTGAACAAGAAGGAGGTTTAACTAAAACAATCTGTTTTGGAAGGTGGTTTTAAGGGAATAATAAGATTTTAACTATCTCTATCTGATCAAAAAGGGGTTTCGAAGGAGACATCTACACTTTAGACTCTGCTTTGGGGTGTTGACAAGTTTTCTTGTTAACAATGATCAATCACATAATGTTGTTCATGTTACAGCTATAGTTGGGTATGTGTCCAGACTGTAAAGTGAAATGCTATTTAATATATGGTTCGCCTCGTTTGTTACATAGGGTTAGTGTCATTTTAAATGGAATTTGATGTGAAGTCATGAATCTTTGGCCAGAGTGATTTCACTAATCGGTAGATGTTATCAAATAGAACCAAGTGACTTCGAAGGTCAAACTTTGCACTTAAATACAGATGTTATTAGAGTATTAACCACTAATCGAACTCTAGATTTCTAAGTAATATAATGATTATGTAGAGACATAACATTGACACAACATATGGTTAATTAATGGTGACACTTTAAAAACGACTAAAGTAATGCTTCACTTAAATAATCTATAAGCCACTACACTTATGACCACTGCTATGTTTTAACGAAGTCCATAAAGGCTTTAATATTTTACCTTTTCAAATATTACTAAGGGTTGAGTTTACATATAGTAGTCGCACAAATGCAATTCTCAATGTTCTACTAAAATAAATTTAATGAATATATTACAAACGTTACAAATTATTATGGAGATGATATATATATATATATAATGGTCACACACAAATGTACATTAAGGTGTCTATATTAATTAATGATATGTGTATATATGATATATGCATTTATTTAATTTAAATGGGCTATTGATAAATAACATGAGCTGAGATTTAAAACTTATTAATTTAAATATTTTCAAAATAATTAAATAAATTATTATTTAAATATATAATAGGCGGCCATATGTATATATTTAGTAGGGAGAATGAGGAGAATGAGTTCAACTTGTTTGAATTTAAGTAATTATACTTTCACTCAAATAGTTGAGAGATATGTTGAGATCTAATACCATCGGTAGCTCTAAGTTCTCAAAATGAATAAGATTCAAGAGGTTTTATTTTACTTACACTAAATTTTTAGTTCATTATCTCCAGCATTTAGATTATTTAGTCTTGGATTTCCAAGCCTTTGTTGGAGTAGTAAAATTGTTCTTGAAAGGCCGATAATAAGGTAAATCCATATAACTTAGGCCTACTCATTAAAAGGCAACAAAATTAATTCTTCGATTTTAATATGCCATAATCCCTTGTAACTGACTTTCACTGGAAAAAAAGTTGATCAAGACAAAAATATTAACATACACACGCACGCGCGCGCACGCACACACACACATATATATATTAATAATGGTATAGATAATATGTAGTTGGTGGGTGGTGGTCTTTATTTAAAAGGGAGCGTAGGATTGCTGGCTCTTTTTCCCTTAAATAATATGTGGTTGATTTTACCGACAAACCAATCCCGCCTTCTAAGATATTTTATTGATGCTGGTACTGCTTTCTGGAAAGACTATCTAGTAAGTTTCATTTTAGATGAGGCTTCTCACTTCTCCATTGTCAAAAAGCATGTCCTTGGTTCGTGCAAGTCGCGTGGTTCGGTCAGATGTTACACTTTATGTATTTTTTCAAATTCTATTTCCCTTAAGAGAGATCTCGTATTTTGGAATCTGGACCTACATTATTGAAGGAAAAGTGTTCATCATTACCCGATGAAGTCCTTATGTGGACCTAGCACGTAAGGAAGTCTTATCTATCCCGTTTTGGGCCCATATCTCTAATATCCTTTTTATTTATCAATCTCTTGAAGGAGTAAGCTTGATTGCCAATCATATTGGTCAGTTGATCTACTTTGATATTTTCACTAAATGAAGGCAGCTCCTCCATTTCGCAAAAGCCCTTATTGAAATTACCCCCCAGGCAACTACCAACTCGTATCCCCATTTCATCATCCGAGGGAAGGATTGCCTACATTGATGTTTCGTACCAATGGAAACCACTGATTTGCGATTTCTGTTACTCTATTGGTCATGTTACATCGAGGTGCCCCATTTTTGATACCTCTCTAGAAAACCTTCCCCCGAGAACCCCCTTCCAAAGCCACCATCTAGGTGTTGGCAAATTAAGGACTGTCACTCCAAGTCTCCTGATCCAACTTGCCCTTCTCGCCCTCATGCGACTGACCAGTCGATCCTTCTACCCTTATGTCGTCCACGACTGCTCCCGCCGCCATTCAGTCAACCCCTCGTACGCCTGACCTAGTCCCTCCACCTAGTACCACCCCGATCTGTCCTGCACCGCCTCCCTATGTTTCTTCTATTTCTATCTTGAAGAAGATATTGGTCACTGCTCTCCATTCTGACCTTCCTAGCACGGAGCGATTAGCTCTGGAGTTATCAGAAAAGCTTGTTGAAGATACGAATCTAGTCTGATGTAGTAAGGCTTAAACATGATTCCACAAGGAAAGTGGTTTGTGCTATCACTCGAAGTGGATGATTTTCTCAAGTGGATTTTGGATGACGACAAAGATAATCAGGAACTCTACTATAAACTTACAGATAATGAGCTTGTCATCTGAAATGATGGTAAGGATGGTGCTGACAATGAGGAGATTTTGTCTACAAAAGATTAGGATAGAAATTATATTTTCTCACCTTGCACTATGATTAACTGCCCTGTAACTACCCAGAATTTCACTACTTTGATTTGCGAATATTTAAAAGTATTCAAATAATATATATTATAATAAAAATAAAATTATTTTAAATAATAATTAATGATGGTGAAATGGTTTCTAAAATTATTTTACAAAAATATATAATTCGATGAAAACAGAAAATGTGATTGGAATTCGTTTTTCGAATTTTTGACTTTTCATTGGCTAAAAGTTATCGTAAAACTTTGTAAACTCTAATGAAAATATATTCACATACATTTACACATTTATGTATAAGTTAGAATATATGTTGATATATATATATATATATATAAAGTTATAAAAAATGATGTGACATTTTTAAGAAAAGTAAAAAAAATGGGGATTTTCACACATAGGGCTTCTTTGTGCGGAGTAATAAGTTTTAAGGACGGCACTTTTGAAAAATTAGTTTTAATGACAATTTTCAGAAAAAAGGCAAATGAATTATCATTTTCAGTTATACAGAAATAATGATAAATAAATTTATCATTTTCCTGCATAACTTAAAAAGATAAACAAATTTAGCATTTTCCTATACATTGTCCTTAAAACTAATTATTCAGAAATATTTTCCTTAAAACTTATTAACCTGGAATGAGAAGCCCTTCAACCTAATTTCCATTATATATATGTATGTATGTATGTATGATGTGTGTGTGTGTGTGTGTAAAGATGCCTTTTGAAACATGAAGGGGCATAAGTACTATTATCATTAAATGGATGTTTGAGCATAATACAAGAAGGGGGTGTTAGTTCCTGAGATGATGGTTTTGATGACAACAACCTTAGGACTTTTTATAAAATATAAATACTATTATTCTTGTCTAGATATATATGTATATGCTGGATATATATATGAAGGTACTGAGAATGAAGACTGTACAGTATAAAGATTCAAGACTGAGTATAAAGATTCAAGACTGAGTATAGAGATTCAAGACTGACGAATTCAAGATTAAAGAAATCAAGATTGAAGACTCATGAGTATCAAGAGTTCAATATATCAAGATAAGCAATAGAGTCTAAATTTATGTTAAAACTTCATAATAGCACTTAAATTTTTATTCGGATTTTAATTGTGGACTGAAATCCAACTTCTCGCTTTAATAGTGGGATGGAACCCACAACCTCTTTAGTGGGATGGAACCCACGACCTTCTCTAGTGGAATGTAATCCATGAAATTTTCAAAATGACTTATTTTTAGATTTTTTCAAAACTATCTTTTAAAAAGACATCTCTCTCTATTTATATATTTTAGCCTTAATTCAAAAACTATTTTTAATCATATTAATTTCAAAATCAGTTCTTGTTTTAAAACTATCTCCTGGTTTTAATGTTTTAGCTTTTATCTCAAAATATTTATATATTTAGTTTTTATTACTTTTATATTTCGTAAGATCACTTTCCAAAGGTTTTTATAATCATAAAGTATATTCAAAATAGTTTACAAAGTTCTAAGATAGTTTCGACAAACTTTAGAAAGAAAATCTCTTTTAAAACAAAAATCAATTTTCAAAATATACTAGGGGATGTCGACATACCCCTACCCCCCATGTCGACATGGTAGCCCTAGAATTTAAAATTCAAAGTTTCAAAAGAAGTGTCTATTCGTCATAACCTTTCACGAATGGACATGACCGTTATTCTCCTATATATACCAGTAGTTTTCAACGAATTTTTACACAAGTTTTCTTTGTTTTCTCTCCTCTTTTTCTTCCATTCTTATTTTAAAACATTCTTAACAAAACTCTGCCGAAATCCTAAGTGAATCAAACTCGATCATCTCTAGTTTGATTCTCTGCCACTCTCTCTCAAAGATCTCAATGCTATTCAGAGTTATATGATCATTTGTAATCAAAGATTGAAAGATCGAAGTGTATCGAGTCTCTCTCTATCAAAGTGTGATTGGAAATGGTGTGATTGTGGCCTATAAATCAATTGAGTGTGATTTTAGCCCGTAAATCAATTAGGTGATCTTGTAGGCTGGTTAAATCAAGAGAGTTTGCCTTGGACTCGGACATAGGAGGGTGTATCTCATGGCCTTGAAATCGATGTTGTAATATCGACATTATATTTGAAAAGAAATCTACATAAGAAATTGTGTGGGACTGGATGTAGGGTAACTCCGAACCAGTATAAAATTCTGATGTGTTATTTCCTTTACTGCTTTTATTTACTATTTGCACTTGTGTCTGATTCTGTGAGTGTTTCTATGTTTGTGAATTGCATCTATTTGGATCTAATTTGAAAAGATTTCAAAAAGATTCATAAAATTAATTAAACACTATTCACTCCTCTCTATTGTTAATTCTACCTTAAGATCCACAATCTGCATTTCCTACAAGGGGGACAAGCTTGGTGAGGTGGCACAAGGTGGTGGAAGGTAAAGGATAAGTGGTGTTTAGGTAATTTACTTTTTTTCTTGCCTATAAATAGCCCTTTCCTCCTTCAATTTTTCTTCCTATTCTTTCCATCATATCTTCCTCTTCTCTAGTTCAAATGGAGAAATTCTTTTTTTTAGACTGTGTAAAATTCTAATGGCTACAACTTCCATTTGTACCACTTCTTCAAATTTTGAATTTAGCTATGTTAAAAATGCATTTCTTTCAGACCTATTTTTGGACTCAGATTTTCTAGTTCGAAAATATCTCTTCTT
This sequence comes from Allium fistulosum, assembly GCA_030737815.1. Lineage (NCBI taxonomy): Eukaryota > Viridiplantae > Streptophyta > Magnoliopsida > Asparagales > Amaryllidaceae > Allium > Allium fistulosum. Next base: position 149,743,105 of record CM060908.1, read on the forward strand.
CTTTTGACCATATCTGCCTTAAAACAGGTCCAAATTGAGTGATTCCTTTTTTGAAGTTATAGAGAAAAGAATTTCCAAATTTTTTTATTTTGAACACTTTTCAAAATTCCAAGAGTAACATGACAAAAAATCCAAGAGAATATGACTAATATTTTGGTCCAGTTTTGTGAATTCAACCTTATCCGAAGTACCTCCACCTCTCTAAGTCAAGCCCACACATCCCTGTTCTTATCATGGCCGAGCCATGCATGCCCTAGGCCTAGCCTATTTCAAGATTTAAGGGTTTAAATTCAAGTTTGCAAAGTTATTTCAAGTTTTCAAAATGTTTTCTAAACGTTGGTGAGTAAACTTTTAGTTTTTAAATTCAAAGTTATAAACTTTTATATGTTGGTTAAAGTGTGGTATAATTTGTTGGTTGAAATCTTGGTTTATGATGTGATTGATTTTATAAGTGTAGGTTGAGTGTGATTGTAAATTAGACTTGAATTTGAAGTCTAAATATAGCATTGTTTGGAAAGTTGTAAACTTTATTTATGTGACGTGATCCTGCTTTAGTTTGTGGATGTGGCATGTATGATTATGCTATGATCTTGAAGTTTTGGGCATATGCTAAGAAAAGTTAGCATCTTTAGTGTTAAAATGGAATGGAATTCCATGTGTAAAACTATAGTCATTTTTTTTGAAATCAAAATCGATTTTAAGTTTTCAAACTTTATTTTACTTTTACAAGGCTTACTTTATGTTTTGGAAAAAGTAATTAAACTTCCAAAGATGATAAGTTTCAAAGTAAAGTAAGAAAAACATTTACGAGTTATGGGTATCCATAGCAATAGTTTCTATAGATGTAGTTTCACTTAAAAATCCAATTTTTGCAAAATTTGGATTTTACAATTATAAGTGCAGGTGCGAATGCAACGAGTTCAAGATGTGCAGCGACCCTAGGGTTCTTAATTGGCGAAGAAAGAGGAGACCCCCGATCTCAATTAGAGTAGGGAGTTCCACTAAGAAAGAATACAGGCGTAGCTCATAAGCTAATAACTAATATAGAGAAGTTCCCCATTATAGCTACGATTCCATAAACTCACTTATCGAAGGTGCGAAATCAGTCGGAGCCGGTCCAGTAACAAAATTGCTTTAGCTAGCATAGGAAAGGTGTTCAGCTCTTTCATCCGCGGATTAGCTTGAAATCTTAGGCTTAACAGAAGCTATGGCTCCCTCATGATTGATTTAGCCTTCCTAAGCAGAGCTCTATCATAGTATGCTGAACCTAATCCCTCATAGGGGCCTTAATAATCATTTTAGAAACTTAACAATGATGTTTAAGGAAAGTTAATTAAGAATTTGGTAATTATTTATTGATTAATTAGTTTGATAATTGATAATTAATTAAGTATTAAAAAAGGTTTATTAATTTTAATTAATTGAAGATTAGTTACTAATTAATTATCTTTCAAAGGTAAAATTAATTTTAATTAATTATTAATTAAACAAGATTAATTTTTAGTTAATATGGGTTAAGTATATGATTTATTTTTAATTAATTATTAATTAAATATAGGGTTAATTATTAATTAATTATTAAGATAATGTTTAATTATAAATTAATTAAGGTTTTAATTTATAATAAATTATTTGTTAAAGGTTTGATTTATTATTAAAGTTTTAATTAAAGATATTTTATTAACTAACTGAGATTAATTAATATTTAATTATAAATGAAGGTTTAAATTATTATTTCATGATTAATAAAGTATTAATTGGGGTTTTATTATTTATATAATAGTTAAATATTATTTAATTATTTACAAAAGGTTTAAATTATTTCTTAATTTATAATTAAATTAAGTCAAGAATTAATAAAGATTAATTATCATTTAATAAAGGGTTTAGCTTGTAATTAATTGTTTAAAAAGAAGAAGTTTTAAGTTTTAAATCCTTTATTTTCCAAGAATCAAATTGTTTTTAAGGTACTTCTTTTCAAAGATGGTTTAAACATGAGGAATTCAAATGTCAATACCACTAAGTAGAAAAACAACTGTGAATGAACTACAATGTAAGTGGTTGTGTTTGTGTGGACATCTCTTAGTAGAATAAATCCCTGTTATTGATTGTTGTGGACATATATTAGTAGAATAAATACCCGTTCTGCTATAGATTGGTTGTTTAATTGTATAGACATATATGTTAGCAGAATAAATCCTCATTCTACTATAAGTTGATTGTTTGGACATCTATTTAGCAGGACAAATCACCATCCTACTGTTATGTTATTTGAACATGCCAACTAGCTTATATTGACATGTTATTCTTGATTTGGAAATGAAGTGTATTCATGTATATGTTGATTTATGTAAATAAATTGTTGAATAACTTGGAAGTGAAATTGAAATTAAATGGTAACTTAAATTAGTAACATTGGGTTTACTAAGCCTCTTTTCAATTTATAAAGTATGATTTTGATTAACTTTAATTATTTAATCAATTTTGGGGTTTAAGGTTTATAAATGATTTTCAAGTTATACAATTATTTTATAAAGGTATTTATAAATAATAACTTGTTTATAAAAGTGGGTTTTACTAAGTAAAAATGTTTATTTAAAGTGATTTAAAAGGATGAGTTGCAAAAGATATTTTATAAAGGATTTTTCTTCAAGAAGATTTATCAAAGGAATTTTAAATGGGGAAATGTTATATAAATGATTTTTAGAGGTTTGTAAAGAGGTTTTGTAAATTGACTTGTAGAGTTATAAAAGTGTTTTATAAATTGAATTTGGAAATTTGTAAAGGTATTTAAATGTGAAAGGAGCTTTTAAAAGGGAACTTTTATAAAAGATAAGTGGATCGGCTTATAGCAAGTAATGTTTTCAAAAAGAAATTTGAAAGGAGGAACTTTCCAAATTTTTTGATAATATACTTATACCGTTAAGATAAGTATATAAATGTTTTTCCAAGTACAAAAGGGATGTAAGGGGTTTAAGAATAGTGTTTTGTAAAGATCATTTGATCGAATGTTTACAAAGTGATTTTAATTAATTAAAGATTAATTAAATAAGGCTTAGTGGATTCCATATGGAATTAAATCAATGTTTGAATGATTGTTTATGTGATAGTTAAATGACCGACTATCAAACCTGGACCAAAACGTAACTTTGGAAATATCTAGGAGAAACACGCGAGTTATATGGAAGTCATCCTAACGATGCTGTACTATACGTATAAATCTCGTTTCGTTCTTTTAGGAATAATGATAAGGAAATCCGTCCACTAATGGTTAGGAACAGATCTCTGCTCTTATTTTTGTTTGTTTATTTCCTAAAGACCGGGGTTGAGTTTACCGGAAATTATCGAAAGTTGTTTCGAAGAGATCGGGATCAGATATGTTATCCAAAAATCGATGCGATCCAACTTAAGTGTTTCGGTTATGGATTCTTTTCAGATGATTGGAGGCGTTAGGGAGGTCGGCGATAGTGGCGTGGTGTTGCTCTAGGCCAGGGCGACGAGTGGTGGTGGTCGCGTGGTCGGCGACGAAGGGATGGAGGCATGGCGAAGGTTTGAAGTTGCATTTTCTTTTCTGGAGCATGAAAGAGAGGGAGGGAAGTAATTAAGACGATTTGAATAATTTTAAAACTTAATTAGTTATGTCAATTATAATTTAAAGAATTCCAATGTTCATTAATTCATAACTTTTCCATACGAGGTCCAAATTAAATGAGACAAGTTGCGTTGGCCCTTATTTTTGGTATTTTAAAATATTATGGACTAATAATTTTGGTTAAAAAGGGATTTCAAAGTGATTTTGGAAATTATATATGTTTTAATTATTTTTTCTTGAATTATTTAAAGAATAAATTTATTTTAAAATAAAAAGTACGATTTTTAGAGATTATAAATTTATAGTTTTATAAAATATTTTAAATAGAGATTTTGAACTGTGATTAAATATTTTAAAATCTTAAAAACAAGTCCATATTTTGTAACAAAGGGACGTATTTAAAAAAAAGAAAATAGGAATATTTTGGTATAAATATTTATTAACCGTTTTATATAAAATGACATATATATATATATATACATACATACATCATATATATACATACATATATTAAGATTTATTTATAAATGTGGAAATTATATATGTGATAATGTATCAATGTGGCATTATACGGACAAAGTGAAGATTTGTAAAATCATATTTTATTAATAAAAGGATAGATTTATAAATGACGTTTATAAATAAAGGGAAACTTTTATCACTGATAAATTGGAAAAAAAATCACAATTATGGATTTATGATAATATGTGGAATGTTGTTTTAGGAAAAAATAGTTGATTCTATTTTGGAAAATTGAAAGTAAGGATAGATTGGAGATGTTAAACGATATGTTATAAAATAGAAAGAGATTTATAAATATAGTTATATAAATACAGAAATGACTATGTTGAAATTTTAAGTACGGAATTTTATCAAGGAAATATATATTTATGTTATAAAAGTTGTTTATTTATATTAATATTGTTTTAAAGTTGTTATCAATATTTCAATATTTTGAAAAGTTAATTATTTGAATTATTAATATGGTTTGAAATTAAGTATAATTATTTCAATAATGTTTGGAAACTTATTATTAGTATTATTATAACCTTGAAGATAATTTTTTTTTATTAAGAATGATTTTGAAATTACTAATTATTACTATTTTTAAGATGTTCTGAAGTTAATTATTATTTATTTAAAATGTTTATTATTATATAATAGTGTTTTAAAGTAGATGATTAGATTTTATTTATAAATGTTTTCGAGGTTTATAAATAGGATTTTATAAACAAATGTGGGTTTTATAAAAGGAATCTTATAATATGGTTTGGAAAACTTAAAGGAAGATTATTTACAAGATAAAAGAGTTTTATAAATGGTTTTAGATATTTATAAAAGAATTTTAGGATATAGATTTATAAAAGGAGTTTTATAAATGGTTTTGTGGATGTATAATGGAGTTTGTAAATGATTTTAGAATTGTATAAAAAGGAAATCTTCCCTAATGTTTGGTAAATATACTTACACCGTTGAGATAAGTATATGGATATTTTTCCAAGTATTGAGAAATTGGGATTTGTGGATGTATATCTTTGTAAAAAGGATTTTGGTTCAAGTATTTACAAAGTGGATTTAATTAATGAAAGATTAATTAAAAAGAGGTTAGTGGTTGTGTTACGACCCACCTTTTTTAAGCAGTTCAAGTCGACAATAAACCACATATGTCCAACTCGAACCGTTTAAAAGATAGATTATCAATGGGTTTAAATAAAATAAAAGAAGAAAACAACAACAGAATCTCGCGGTGGAACGATAAAATATAATAATCATATAAACAGTTCATGAAGCTATTTAATAATATATACTCAATTCAATTTATAACATGGATTCAAGTCATACAAAACTATCAGAGTTGCACATTTCAATATACAGAATAAAATAGTGCAGCGGAATCAATACTAGTAGATATGATATACCAAATCTTCGTCTTTGTCCTCTAGAATAATTGTTTTCGATAACTGAAAAACTCGGTCTGACCCGAGCATAATGAAAAACAAAACACTCGAGTCAGGACTAAAAATCCTCATGTAAGTCAAATCAAAATCAAGAGAAATATAGTTTTAAAATGAACTGTTTCTTTCGATTTCCAACAAATCTGGACTCAAATCCAAATTCCAAACAAATGAATCGAATTCCAATGTTTCAATTCAATTCCTTTCAAATTCAATTTCGTTCAATTTCAATTTCAATTTCAAATAAATCAATTTCAATTAATTTCAATTTAATTCCAATTTGAATTAATTTCAATTCAATTCTCAATTTTAAACCATTTCGATTTATATAAGTTCAAATTCGATTTTCAAAATATCGATTTAAATCACTTAAATCAAATTAAACCTCAATATTCAATTTAAGATTCAAATCTTCAAATATAATACAATTCTGAGCTCAATTTTGAAATATCGTTTTAAATTACGTTTACTTAGCAATATTTCAAAGTCTGAATAAAAAGTTCTGATGTTTTTAAAACAAATCAATTTCCGAAATTCAAATCATATTTTGATTTTAACTTCAAAATCTCAAATTTTATTTTAAACAATTTTGTTTAACAAATTCTGATTCCAACATTTGAGCTCAATTTCGAAAATAATTTGATTTCCATAAATTCGATTTTTGCTTCTTTAAATCAAAATCATTTAAATAATTTCAAATAATTTTTTTTAAAATCATTTAATTTAACCAATCCGGTGTCTGTATATAATATTCTATCCTATGGCCAAGTAATTTGTTATTTTGATTTTAATTTCAGGGATGGATATATATCATTTCAATCCAAAATAAATGTCATAGGTATATATCATTTCAACCTATTCTTTAGTTATTCAAAATAGTTTAATTTACAGTTTTATATACTGTAAATAATTTATAGGGCGATAACATGATATATGTAAAATACATAAACATCCAAATCATCCACAATATCAACCCATAGCATCCATCATAAACAATTGTCCAAACAGTCAATATAATTCACAACACTTACATTGTTATCAATATCGAGTATTTTACTGGCAATCAAATTCCAATTTCAAATTTAACTGTCAATTTTAATTTTTAACAATCAATTCGGATGAAAATTTAGATGTCAATTAAATTTATCAAACAACAATAAATAAATTTATATCACTTCATAGTTTGAAATTTAACTAACATAAAAATATTCTAGTACTTTGTGAGCGTTATGAAACACTCACCTTTATTTGAAACTAATTTTTTTTTTCAGTGTCAAATAAACTTCAGTCCTACTCCAAGTCAAAGACGATGCCAATACGAGCCCAACGCAACAGACGACACCCAAATTTGACCTCAAACGAGAGAGATGCGCATGTTAGAACAATACGAGTTTTATTAAATTTTATTTAACTTAAATCAATTGATAGTTAGTTTAATTACCAGGAAAATCACGATTTCATGCAATCCTTCTCCCTTCCCTTCCGTTCGAACACGCTACAGCATGAGACAACCAAACCACGCGACCAGGCTTCTAGGCGCACGCCACCACCGACGTCCAGACCTCAATTGGACACCGTCGCCGCGACCGCCCTTCCATGCTCCACCATTCTTGCCCGCGCGCTTGCGTATGTGCGACCATCGGCGTCGTGAAACCAAAAAACAACGCAGCCCTAACGGTCGCCGACCGACCCCACCAACTCGTGCTCCTCCGCTCGCGCCCCCAGCGACGCCGCGACCACGCTCTCTTCTAGGCCATCGCGATTTTTTTTCGATCATAGTCTCTTTTTTTTATTTTTTTTATTTTACTGATACGCAATTTGAATTGAGAAGAAAAGGGGGAAGGTAGAGTACGGGGAAAGATAAAAGGCTGAGTGTGAACGAAAAGTTGACTTTTGTTGATTTTAATTTTAAATTATTTAACAAAACATACTCGAAAATGTCGAACTCAAAACGAGCCGTGTCGCTTGGCGTTTATAATGTTTTACCCCTATTCCGAACACAATGGAACTAGTCTTGAGGCCTAATTCGATTGTATGCAGAAGATAACTTTTCAAAATCAATTTATTTTAATTAAATTATGAAAATAAATTCTATGCATTTCAAGCTCGCACGGTCAAACGACAAGTTCGATTTCTATGAAACATGAAATCCTACAATAATTCACTATTACGAATCCGATGAAACTGGTTTCGTCGAAATCCGAGCCAGTGGCCAAAATGGCTATTTTTACACGTTAATTAAAATATGAAATTTTCAATTTCTATTTATTCACCCTTTAAATCCAATTTTAAATATTAACAATCTTCATTCGTATTTAAATAAAATTTAAATCAACTTCCGATATCATTTTCAATCATATTAAATCCAGAATTCAGTTATTTAAATAATTCCAATATTAAATTTCAAACAATTTAATTATTCAATAAATCGATACTAATAAATCAATAAATTTCAAATGAATTTTATTTTTCAACAATTATTTTATTTCCATCTAAACAATACAACATTTATTATTCGATTTTTTTCTACTATTGATTATATACACTTCCAATACATAGAATTTCATTTCAATACTTGATTGTCAAAATCTTCAAAATCAGTTATTTCGAAATTTTATTCAAGTTCATTTTCCATAACTTACATAAATAAAACAATAAATTTTCATTTCTAACCATTTTTTTATTCAATAATTATACCAAATTAAATAATTTAAAATAGTTAAAAAATACGGGTCGTTGCATTCTCTCCCACTCAAAACTTTTCGTCCTCGAAAAGGGGTTAATTACGGAATTTAACATACAATATATTTTCTCAAAATAATCACTTATGAACTTTAAATCTTATTTACAAAACCTTTACTACGCTCTCGCTACGCCACTCCGATATCGGTTTTACGAAAATTACAACTTACTTATAAAAAACGTTATAAAAATTCAAAACCTCAAAATTTTTCTAACAGTCGAATTTACAGTAAATTTCGGTAGAGTCTTCTTTGCGCCGCTCGATCGGAAAATTTTTACAACACAATATATAACCCAAATATATATCAAATATACATCTCATTTCAACGATGAGGCATCCCGTAGGGAAAAATATAAAAGCGCGGTATGTTATCCGAGATATGTACCTTAATATTATTAATACGAGTGGGTTCGCTCGTATTAAGCAAGCAAAAGCATATAAAATCCACGTATACATCCAAACGGTCTTCGTATGTACCTATCTCAACTCAATTTAAGATATTAGTCATATATAAAGATATAGAAGGCATGTATAAGCTTAATAGACTATATAACATGAATTTTGAATTCAAATCATAAGTATAAGCACTAACACACAACATACAACAATCATACTCAATCAAAACAGTTACAACGACGATTTACAACAAAAGAAACCATTCAATTAATAATATTCATCCAATTAATCAAATTAACTCATAACTATGTTAATTTACATCTTCCAATGTCCGTAGCTAATTTATACACTTCATTTTTATCAACATTCAATTTCCATTAACATTTTATTAGTTTACTACCAATTTAATCAAATCCATTTCATTTACATTCAATTTATTCAATTTAATTTGTTAAATTTCAATTGTTTCATTTTATGTTTAACACAATTCATATAAATTTATTTATGAGCCATTTTATAAAATTATTCCATTCAACCTTGTTTAAATTAAATTTTTACTTCATTACCACTTAGTATATTCTCTTTAACACTAATATTATTTATAAATCATTTTATAAAACCATTTAAGTTTATTATAATCATTCTATAAAATGCAACTCATGTTTATTATTACTTCATAACTTAAGTTCAATATTAATTATTTGATTCACTTCATTTGTTTATTTTATTTATTCATATCATTCAGTTAAGTAAATTTTATGTTATAACTCAAATTCATATTAATAAATTTTCTTTTTATCACAATCAATTTATTCAACTTCTCTTAAGTTAACTTCCATTTTTTTAGTTTATCTCATTAATTTATTTCATATTCAATTAGTTACCATTCAATTTTTATTAAAATTCATTCTATTTGCATTTAACTTATTTACATCCAATTTTAAATCAAATTCAATTACTCATATTAATTTTTCTAACACTCATTTATTTTTATTCAATTTCTTCACAATTCAAATTGCATTTTATTTTATAATCCAAGTTATATTCATTCTATTAATTCATTTTACGTCAATTTACATTTTCAACGTCAACATTCAATTTTATTTTACTATCTTTAAAACACAAGCAACCAATTCCCATTTATAATGAAACGTAAAAGTACATGCAACCAAACAAAATAGCAATCCTAAGCAAGAAACAATCATAGCTAGCAGTCATGGCATACAATCATTTTATTAAAATCCAAACTAGTATTGGTAACTCGACTACTCTAGTGCGGACACTAATCCAACTTCTTGATTAGAACTTCCATCCTCCTTACATAGAAATAAACTATGATAGAGAACTTCAAATTCGTACCAAAATATGTATCAGTGTTCGTCGTCGAGAATCGAGCGAACAATCCTAAATCAGACAGGTGTGAATTACCTTAAAATCGTGTATTCAAATCTGAATCAAAACCGTAAATGTAAATAGAATGGTCTCTATATAACTTACGTATTTATTTCATTGGTTTCTTAATTTCACCAGTAGATAACTCAAGTGGTTTTTATATTCAATTCTTAAATGTTTGAAAATTTCTTTGTTAAAATTCTTTTATAACAAAAATACTTTTATATCAAAATAATTTTATATTGAAACTACTTTTGATAACTCGATGTTTCAACAAGTTTATCCTCGTTCTTATAGAATCTAGTAATACGTTGATCAGACGAAAGACTATAAATCTCTAAGTACTTAGTAGACCCGTTTCAACACCTAGTGAAAAAACTTGAAAATCTTTTTAAAAACAGATACGGAAAGTACTACTCAAAAACCAACCATGGATCGCAGTTACACAATGGTTACGCCTCTATCCCAGAGGAAACATCTGTAACTGTGGGTAATCTCTACCCCACAAATTATGCCATGAAAATCAAAATCAAATCGCCCATGGATCGTAGTCTACTTAGTGGTTACGCCCAATGGTTACGTCTCTATCCTAGAGAAAACATAGTAGATTATAGGCAATCACTGCCATCTCGAATTACGCCATGTGGATCGCAGTTTACTTAGTGGTTACACCCTATGGTTACGTCGCTATCCCAGCAAAAATATAGTAAACTGTAGGCAATCTCTACCACCTTGAATTACGCCAAATACACCAATCATAGATCGCAGCTACACAATGGTTACGTCGTGTGACGACCGCCCATGACTCTTGCACTAAACATAGAAATAGTGCGCTGAAAAGTGTGCCAGGCAGCCATGGATGATCGTCAGAGGTAAATTAAAGCAGCAGAATCTATCGTATTACTCACAGCGCATGGATAAAATATAATAGAGAATATATATAGTGAAGCTTCACAAAATAGAATCTCATCAATTAAGCTTCATAATAGTTGAATACAAACATCTGAATAGTCAATACATCAAGCCTTAGTACATATCACTCAGAGAATTATACAAGCAGCGGAACATCCAGTACATATAGTAAGAAAATAATATGTAAACCTCCAGCTCGTCTTCATCATCAGCATCGTCGGTTACTAAGAACAGCACCTGTCACTTGCTACCTAGTCTGCCCATCCCAAAATGGATGAACAGGCCAAGGTAATAAGAGTTGAACATAAAACCTTGAGTCAGACAACAGTCTTAGTGAGCGGTAAATTAACTAACAGCATACCAAAAGAGCATAAAGGTAAAAGGAATAGGAACCCAATCCTCCCACTCCACCTCTTTCTACAGTGATAGCCCCAGACACTAAGCAGAAGTAAACATAGCATAGCAAACATTTAAAGTAAAGCAATTATCACTCGAGTCAAGGTCAATGTTTTCCAAGTACAAACCCCCAAGGCCTAAACCAAGATCAGATAAGCACCCAGAAAATATTGCTCTTGAGACCGAATGACGATACAACCAAACATCCATGACTCTGGCTATCACCGTTATCATTGCTTCGATACCACCGTTAATTGAATGACCGGCACATTCTTTCAGCCGTCCGTCAAGGGCTAATGGTAACCCCAGTTCTAGACAGAACTCCGCACGTCATCGCAGCCCGTGCCTAGGACTATCGAATCTGCCCAGAGTACTCGACCACCAACTGTAGTCTTTTGGGACTATCGAATCTGCCCAGCGTACTCTTGCTTTGAGCCTGCTAGAACCTTCAATAACGATGAGATCTCAGCCTTCTAGTCATCCTCCTCGACGACTATTCTCATACTAGCTCAAGCCCCTCTCGAGCCAACCATTATCCTCAACCTCGAACCATTTCACCGAGTTAACAACATGCTTGGAATGATCCCGCCTGGATTAAACCAAGGCTATCTCACATCATGCCTCGCTTCATCTCATCATAGCAAAGCCTCATCTCAACATCATCATCAAATCTGTCCATATGAGCTTTATCATCCGCGTCATATGCCACGAGCAGCTTTTCTTATTCAAGAGCCTTTCCCTTAGCTTTTGAATCATCTTCAACCAACTTGTCCAAATCAAACCATCAATCAACTAATTTATAACAATCAATCAAGTCAATCATTAATCCAAGTAATCAAGCATTCAAACATGATCTAATAAACAATTATAACAATAATGGCAATCTTGTAAATAAAGAGTCTAAATCTAACAAGCATGAATCATGAGCAATATCTCTACAACTTGATGAATGAACTTGCATAGGTTAACATGTAGTAAAATGGATGTCAAATCATCATGAACAATAGATCTATACTTAAGTTTAAGAAAATGCATGGAAATCACTATTTTAACACAAAATCAAGCCACCAATCCGATATACTCCTTTGGATCCGTGTGAGAGATAACCACCACTCACCAAATCACCTAAACACTTCAAAAGCAACACACTTCAGATCTGGACAGCGAAGGATCTAGCTCGATTCTCCAAAATCCCGCTTCAAACGATGAAATATCTCTTTGATGGATGTAGATCTTCAATCTAACCTCTTGGATCTTCGATTTGGATGGAAGGAATCACAAGATTAAAGTGGAGAAAAGAAGTGAAGAAGTGTAGAACTCGAGCTCTTAAAATGGTGGCACTTCGTCGCTTCAAAATCCGGATCCCAAAAAGTGAAGTAGAACCGTGTATTTATAGGCTGGAAATCCTTAGGTCGTCCGACCCCTTAAGTCGTTCACGACCTAACTATCCCCGACCTACGACTTAACGACCCAAGCTTATGCGCATCCACGACCTAACGAGTTAGCAAGTACTACGACTTAACTTTATAAGCCCTCACGCGACCTACGACCTAACACTCATAAGCGGCTTAGCGACTTAACGTTACACGACCTAACGATCTAACGCATAGCCGACCTAACGATCTAACAGAAGTACCAACCTAACACACATCTTCACGCGACCTAACAACTTAGCCTTTACGCGACCTAACTAGGTCGTCCCACGACTTAACTACACCCAGCATACTAACATAGGTCGTCTACGACCTAACTAAACACGACATAGCGACTCAACGACCTAACACTTTACACAGGGTCTCAACGACCTATCCTTAACTCGTCCACGACCTAACTTCCTTAGGTCGTTAACTCACTCAACCCCTAGGTCGCTAAACCCCTTAAGCTGCTCCATTCCTTAGGTTGTTAACCTTCTTAGGTCAGTCAATTCCTTAAGTCGCCAACTGCTACCACTAACTTCCTTAGGTCGCTCGACCGACCTAAACTATAACACGACCCAACCCCTTAGGTCGTCTAAACCCTTAAGTCGTCTACCCCTTAAGTCGTCTACTCCTTAGGTCGTCAACTTCCTTAGGTCGCTCACCTAAGCCACTAAGTCGCTCCATAACCCAACCTGCTACACGACCTAACTCTGGACGACTTAAACTCTGGTCGACTTAACAACACTAACGACCTAATGACAACAGTTCTACAATCTTTCGATCCGTAAAAATACGGGTCGTTACACGTCGCTATCCCAACGAAATCATAAGTAGACTATAGGCATCACGCCCCCCGAATTACGCTTTGCTAATCGAATGATAAGACCGTAGGTTACGCTATGGAATTCGAAGAAAACTCGTGAGTTTATGTCCGAATGACCGAAATCAAACAATAGAATGAATCCACCAAATGGATTATCGAAAATCACGGAGGATACTTCACATATCTTTTACTTCAAAATATATTATACTATATACAGTACCCTTTCCAAATCACCACCTCAAGTATCACACTTATATAAATTCCAGTATATATATTTCATTTCCAAATCGAGTACCTTCCAAAATCAATAGTCTCGAAATTGTTAGTTCTTGAGATGATGGTTTTGATGACAACAACCTTAGGACTTGTTATAAAATATAAATACTAATATTCTTGTCTAGATATATATGTATATGCAGGATATATATATATATATATATGTATGTATATGCAGGTACTAAGAATGAAGACTGTACAGTATAAAGATTCAAGACCGAGTATAAAGATTCAAGATTGAGTATGGAGATTCAAGACTGACGAATTCAAGATTGAAGAAATCAAGACTGAAGACTCGTGAGTATCAAGAGTTCAAGATATCAAGATAAGCCACCTTCTCGCTTTAATAGTGGGATGGAACCCACGACCTCTTTAGTGAGATGGAACCCACGACCTCTTTAGTGAGATGGAACCCACGACCTTCTCTAATGGAATGGAATCCACGAAATTTTCAAAATGATTTATTTTTGCAAAACTATCATTTTAAAGTCATCTCTATCAATTTAAATATTTTAGCCTTAATTCAAAAACTATTTTTAATCATATTAATTTCAAAATCATCTCTTGTTTTTTTAAACCATCTCTTGATTTTAATATTTTAGCTTTAATATATTTTAAATAAATCTATATTTAGTTTTTAATATTACTTTTATATTATAGATTATATATTTTAAGATTACTTTCTAAAACTCTTTTATAAGTTTAAACTATATTCAAAATGGATTACAAAGTTTAGAAATTGTTTTTACAAGTTTTAGAATAGAAATCATTTTAAAGCAAAATCTATTTTCAAAAAATAACATAGGCATGTCGACTTCCCTCATCCCCCATGTCGACATGGTAGTCGTAGAATTTAAAATTCAAATTTTCAAAAGAAGTGTCTATTCGTCGTAACCTTTCACGAATGGACATGACCATTATTCTCCAACATACCGGTAGTTTTCAACGAATTTTTACACAAGTTTTCTTGGTTTTCTCTCCTCTTTCTCTTCCATTCTTATTTTCAAACATTCTTAACAAGACTATGCCGAAATCCTAAGTGAATTAAACTCGATCATCTCTAGTTTGATTCTCTGCCACTCTCTCTCAAAGATCCCAATGCTATTCAGAGTTATAGGATCATTTGTAATCAAAGATCCAAAGATCGAAGTGTATCGAGTCTCTCTCTATCAAAGTGTAATTGTAAACAGTGTGATGTGGCCCTTAAATCAATTAGGTGTGATTATAGTCCGTAAATCAATTATGTGATCTTGTAGCCTGGTTAAATCAAGAGTGTTTATCCTGGACTCGGAGATAGGAGGGTGTATCTCGTGGCCTTGAATATCGACATTATATTTGAAAAGAAATCTACACAAGAAATTGTGTGAAACTGGATGTAGGGTAACTCCGAACCAGTATAAAATTCCGGTGTGTTCTTTCCTTTACAGCTTTTATTTGCTATTTGCATCTGTGTCTGATTCTGTGATTGTTTTTGTGTTTGTGAATCGCATCCGTTTGGATTTAATTTGAAAAGATTTCAAAAAGATTCATAAAATTAATAAAACACTATTCACCCCCCTCTAGTGTTAATTCTACCTTAAGATCCGTAATCCGCATTTTCTACATTTGGTATCGAAGCATTGGTTTTTAAAGTTATCATAATCTGAATTTTGAAAAAGTTTAAAATGGCAATTTTTGGAGATTCTGTTAACACTAGTTCAAAACTATCCAAATCATCATTGTCTCATAAGTCTGCATATTGTTATTATAGAAAATCAGGTTATCTACTAAATTGGTGTGTTGTGCAGGAACAGATGTGTGTTATGGCTTTTGAAGAATCAACACTCAATGGACAAATGGTGCAAATCAAGAAAAACAAATGGATACTTGATAATGGATGTTCAAGACACATGAATGGTAATTTGGAAATACTAAATGACATAATTTATGAAGATGGAGGAATGATCAACTTTGGTGACAATTCAAAAGGATATGTGATTGACATCGGCAATGTCGGTAACTCTAAAACTCCTACTATTTTTGATGTTCTGTTAGTTAGGAATCTAAAACACAACTTGCTTAGCATAAGTCAACTATGTGACAAGGGCTACAAAATTAAATTTGAAAAGGGTAAGTGTCACATCGAAGATAATAAATCAAATATTATCTTTGAAGGAATTAGGAAGAAAAATATTTATATTCTCAGTATGAAAATCTCAAATGATAACCTATGTCTTTTGGCTAATACAAGCGACACTTGGATTTGGCATAAAAGATTTGGGCATTTGAATTTCAAACTCTTATCTAGACTTTCAAAACTTGATCTAGTAAGAGGTCTTCCTAAAATGGATTTTAAACTAGATAGTATATGTGATGCTTGTCAATTAGGAAAACTTAGAAAGAGTTCATTTAAATTGAAAGATATGATTTCAACTTCAAAACCTCTTGAGTTACTTCATTTAGATCTGTTTGGTCCATCTCAAATTCAGTCAATAAATCACATTAAATATGTTTTCGTAATTGTAGATGATTATTCTAGATTTACATGGACAATTTTTCTGAAACATAAAAGTGAAGCTGTAACAACCCGTATATTTGGACCATTTAAATTGACAATAATCCACACATGTCAACTTAAATAGTACAAAACACGAATCATAAATGGAGTATATGTATATAAATGAGAATCATCACAGAATCACAGAAAATATAACATAACAGAATAGTGCAGCGGAATTACAACAATGTCATAATAGTAGTTCATGAAGCTACTAAGAAAATACAACAATGTCTCAAATAAAAGAAATACAACAACATAGATGTCCAAATAGTCCAAATGGAAAGAACAATACTGATAAAGATAAGATAGTCTTCAAGTCTTCAGCTCCAAGTAAGCAGCAACAGCAATCCTCAGTCTGATCCGAGCATATGCACAAACAAACACTCGAATCAGGACATATATTCTTATACAGATAATATGGTTAAAAATTTGAAATAACAATAACTCAAAGATGATTGGAATAAGCATCTTTCAGGATCCGATAAACTATCTATACATAGTAGAGTATGATAAATAGATAATGTCTATCAGTAATAATAAAGATATCAAAATAGTGTTAAGTCATGGCCCATTCCACCCTTAACACATTTTTATTCCCAAAAGCATATACAAGACCGTAGTTTCCCCAAAACCGGAAGTCACCAGAGGGCAATCCATATACTAAAGGTACAAATCAAAGTCGTAGTGGTCGCACATAAATGGAATACAAGTATGACAAGGCACATGAGGCTATACCCAAGGTAGTGACACTACCGTTCGCCTAATCCGGACTGGTGAGAACGCAACGCCGCAGCGCCCGCAACACCGTGAAACAACACTCTCAAATCAAGGGTGCGCACCAATCAATCACAAAGTAAAAGAATAGTTTACGAAGAAGTGTGTCCACTTGAGGTAGCTAATCCTCCATTGGCCCGGCACAGCTCCTGTTTTAGTCATTTCCAATTTGACACAAGTGTCAAGGCTATCCATTATCGTTCACTTTCTTCAATCATCAACGTTCGTCAATCCAACCACTTCATTCTGGATCATCACTTCGCGTATAGTTATTAAAGTGGTTTCCGGTTTAGACAGTGAGTATGTCCCAAACCGACTCCGGTTCCTTTAATAACCTTCGTGATTATAACACCGATTGGTCGTTAATATATTTCAAAACCATTTCAATTTCAATTTGAATTCGTAAATCGACAATTCGTTAGTCTTTCGAAATCAATTTCCAAAATTACGTTTCAAACTTTCCAATTTCAACTTCAACATTTCCATAATTCAATTTCAAAGTTTCAATTAAACAATTCAAATATTCATTGCATTTTGTATATAAGTTCATTCCAAAATTGTTTAACTAAATTTATGTTCAAAACGATTTAAATCAATTATCGCTTTCATTCGATTTTCATTAAATTTATTTATCATTAAACAATTTCAATTAAATTCCCAATTCATTACGTTACGTCTTAAATTCAATTTCATTATCAAAGTTTACAGCTTATTTACAATTACACTTATCAAATCCAATTCTTTAAATTACAAGTCTTTCATTTGTTTCGATAAAGCGCATTCAATTCCTTATCAAAGATATTCCTTTCAAATTTCAAACTTAGTTAGACTTATTTTCACTTGTTCAAAAATTCAATTTCTCTTAAAAAGATATTCAATTCAATTTAATTTATAATTCGATCTCATCAAAATTTCAATAATTTCAAATCTTAATTATTAATTTTTCAACTCATTCATTAATAATTCCAAAATTAAATTTTAATAAATTCAAAATTTAATTATTAATTATTTCAAACTTCGTTATTAATAATTTCACAACTTAACTATTAATAATTTCAAAAGTTAATTATTAATAATTTCAACACTTAAATTTTAATTATTTCAAAATTTTATTTTCAAATAATTATAAATTTAATTATTAAATAATTAAATTTTAAACAATATCCTTTTTGTCAATTACTACTTTAATATTCGTTCCAAATTCAAATATTCACATTTACATTCATTCGAATTTAAATTCCAAATTATTCAAAACTTTGTTATTCGTCAAATAAAACTTTATTTTTATTTAAATCAAAACATTTGACCAATCGGGTTTTATTTTAATTTTCTATCCTAAGTCAAAATTGTTTGGGTATTTATCATTTCAACCCGATTCCATTTAAATTCAAAATCAAAACATACAAAGGGAACTTGCAGTGTGATAGTTGGGATGGTGTCAAAGTAAATAAACAAGCAATAGCATCCACTCACAACAATTCGACAATTTCAAATAATCCCGAAATAATCGTATTAATTCGCGTTTGTTATTTACGCCAATTAATATAACTATTTCTAGAATCTACTCTATCATTTCAAGTAGATTAAAGATTATTACGTTACGGTTTCACTTAGTCTTTCAATTGCAATTTCAATTCAAAGACTACAAAAATCTACGTTCATAGGTTCAAGGGTTACTTATCAAATTCTACGACAATTATAAATTAAGTGATCAAGTTTGACTAATCTTAATTTAATATATAAAAGGTGTCAGGTTTACAAATCCAATTCGACAAATATAATCCGTTTAATTTGTTAACTATCCAATGTCAAATTACTTACAAATTTATATCACTTAACAACAATTCACATCCAATTCATAATCACATAACAAACAAATTATCAATATAACTAACATAAGAATATATGTCGTGAAAATTTATTTCACCTTTCGTGGATAAAGAAATTAGACGGCGAAGCGAAAGAAGCACGAAAGAAGTCGGTACAGCACGAACAACGGACACTGTAATATCGACAAAAGAAAACGATATTAATACAATGAACGTTTGTATATAATTTATAAATTTATATAAACGCGCTTACCGAAGACGGAGAAAAGAACGAAGCTGAAAATATGCTGTTGCGAAAGAAGCTCAGACGGTCGCTGCAACAACAAGCAAAGAAAAGACGGTTACAAATTACACAACAAATCGACACCGTTTGATTTCATTTTTTTTCTTCACTTCCTTTTCTTTTCACACATGCTCACATTCACTACCACCCCGACACGCACACAACTCTCCTCCTACAGAAAACTAGACTAAGACTCACGTATCCCTCACCATCACCCTCAACATATATACAATCATCCCCCCCTCTTACGCATGCATGCATTTTTTTTTTTAAACAAGACTAAAATTTTTTCACACAGAAACGCACGCACTCAAACAGCAACACACACGCACTCAAACACAAAATGCACACACGCTCAAAGCAAAACGCACACACGCTCAAAACAAAACGCACACACACGCAACACATAACGCGCACACACGCAACACAGAACGCACACACTCGGCACACACAAGGCTGGGAGAAGAGAGGAGGCGGAGATGGTGGTTGGGTGGGCAGTGCGTCAGGGGTGGAGGACTGGGAGAGGTGGTGAACGTGGTAGGGTCTGGGGAGGGATGAGTGGTGCTGTGCTGTCGCGGGGTGAGGTGGCGCGAGGTGGTTGGCTGGCTGGTGGCACGGCGTGGAGACGGGTTGCTGGTAGGCGGTTGGCTGGTGGGTGGTGCGATGGGACTGAGTGGCGGGTTGGAGGCGGTGGGCAGTGGTGGCTTTGGGTGGCGCGGAGGCAGTGGAGATGGGTTGGGTTGAGTGCAGATCTGGGTTGCTAAGGCTGCTGCCAGGATCGAGGAGGTAGGCGAGGCCTAGGGAGGATGGTGATTGGTTTGATGGAGGCGGCCAGGGAGGTAGGCAGTGGTAGGACGGTGGCTCGGTTGTAGCCATATATTTTTTTCAGAAGAGAAAAGAAAAGTAAGGAGGAAGAGGAAGATGGTACCTGGAGAAGTTTTGAAATGAAAGAGTGGAACAGTGAAAAGGGAACGGTGGTTAATTATCTGCTTATAAATTTTGAGTGATGTTCACGTTACTTTGTATCCCATGCGTCACCCCCCTTCCCAATATTCTCATTAAATTCCAACGTTCACGCATATTTCCAAGCAGCTCTTTAGCTTCCAACTACTACATTAAATACAGGCTGACTTTATTTTTAACTTCCTTTTGTAAACGGGTTAAAGATTTTTGGGTTGCAATTGTGTACCCGGACCGTACGGAGCGATTAAATTAACGCGACGGATGATGTCGGACTTCGATTCGCGCCAAAAAATATACCGTTACGATCAGTGCGACGATGCGCTTCCAACGGTACACAGATTATGGCGTTACGATGATTTTATAAAATTTGCATTTACGCCGCTTAAATTGTACGATTTGCAAAACAATTTAAATGGAGCAGGCGATGTCAGTTTTATACGAAACGAATTACATAATCCTGATCAGAATAATTTTTACAACATAACTGTGTAAAAATATTTGGACTTGGAAGATAAATTTTACGCAGCTTTATATGGACTGATATACAGTAAAACGCGAACGGATTTTACTGTAATATTTTTCCACGAAACTTTTTCTATGTCCATATCTAACTAGACGTATGTCATAAATAAAGTTTGGGCGTAAATTGAGATCGTTTATAATTTCAAATTTTTTATTGAAACGATGAATTTAAAATTTTAAATTGGGTCGAAAATTAGGGTCGTTACAATCTCCCCCACTCAAAACTTTTCGTCCTCGAAAAAGAACGAGAAGAGTGAAGTCGAAATGAAATAAGTAGGAAAGTCAAGATTGATTTCGAGAAATTTAAATAATACCTGAAATTAATAATTCGGGGTTTGAATCCCGAATGCTATCCTCAGTTTCCCACGTGCAATCTCGCTCATCTATGCTCCATTGTACTTTGACGAGATTTACCGACTTCCTTCTGAGTTGTTTTGTCTCACGATCAACTATCCGAAGCGGCTTTCGCTCAATAGTCAAGTCTGGCTCAATAACTATCTCATCCAACTGAGCAGTAGGGATGGTCATAGATGGATCGTGTACAACTTTGCGGAGGTGTGAGACGTGGAACACGTTGTGAACACCAGCGAACTTTTCTGGTAATGCAACTCTATATGCCAATGTTCCAACTCTTTCCGTAATCTCAAACGGACCAACAAATCTGGGAGCTAGCTTCCCTTTTCTTCCAAATCGAACAATATTCCTCAAAGGTGACACTTTCAGAAATACTTTGTCTCCTACACTGAATTCGAGATCTCTTCTCCTTTTGTCAGCGTAGCTCTTCTGTCTATCCTGTGCCGTCTTTATCTTCTCCCTGATTTCTTCGACTTTTTCAGAAGCTTCCATAATCATTTCTGGTCCAAGCACTAATCGATCTCCAGACTCGATCCAACAAGCTGGCGATTTGCACGGCCGTCCATATAAGGCTTCGAACGGTGCCATACCAATGCTTGCCTGGTTTATAAAGGATAATTAATTCAAATTCAAATATACTTATTCAAATTTGAAATTTAAATTCTTTACCTGGTAACTATTATTATAAGTGAATTCAACCAAGTGAAGATGGTCTTCCCAAGATCCACCAAAGTCAATAATACAAGCTCGGAGAAGATCTTCCAAAATCTGATTCACCCTCTCAGTTTGGCCATCTGTCTGAGGATGATATGCTTTGCTCAGATTCAGTTTGGTGCCCAAAGTATCCTGGAATGCTTTCCAGAATTTACTGGTGAAAATAGGATCTCGATCGCATACAATACTAGATGGTACACCATGAAGTTTAACAACTTCTCTCATGTATATCTCGGCCAAACTCGAAGCTGTACGAGTGGTCTTGACTGGAATAAAGTGTGTGGATTTCGTCAGTCTATCGACAATCACCCAAATGCTTTCGTTACCCTTTCTAGTCCTTGGCAGCCCATCAATAAAATCCATAGAAATCTGCTCCCATTTCCAACCTGGAATCTTTAGAGGTTGGAGCAATCCTGCTGTCTTTCTGTGATCAGCTTTAACTTGTTGGCAAGTTGTGCATCTGCTGACATAGGTAGAGATATCGCGCTTCATCCCACTCCACCAATATAACTTCTTCATATTCTGGTACATTTTAGTGACACCGGGATGAAATGAAAGTGAAGATTTATGGTTTTCTCTCAGCACTTCCTGTCTAAGACCATCAACATTAGGAACACAGATACGATCATCAATTCTCAAGATTCCATTACTATCAACATGTGCACCCAGTTATATCAGCATTTTCAACTCTGCCAAGAACTATTTCTTTGATGCAATAAAGCAAAGTGTCTTCGTATTGCTTGGCTATAATACGATCCATAAGAGCTGGGGAGACAGAAAGCTGGAATAACATTCCTTCAACCAGATTACAACATGCAATTGCTTGGTTTCTGCTCAAAGCATCGGCTACGGCATTTGCTTTCCCCGGAGTGTAGTTAATATCAAGATCATATGCAGCTAGGAATTCGAGCCATCGGACTTGTCTCTGATTCAAATCCTTTTGCGAGAAGATATATCTCAATGACTTATGGTCAGTGAATAACTCGAATTTTGTTCCTAATAGATAGTGCCTCCATAGCTTAAGAGCAAATACAACCGCAAGAAGCTCTAAATCGTGGGTTGCGTAGTTTGTTTCATGGGTCTTTAACTGACGACCAGCATAGGCAATAACCTTTCCTTTCTGCATTAAGACTACACCAAGTCCATCTCGACAGGCATCTGAATAGACGGTCAATCCTTCGTTACCGTCAATAACTGTAAGAACTGGGGCGGATGTCAACTTTCGCTTCATCTCATTGAAAGCTGCTTCGCACTTTTCGCTCCAAATAAATTTCACATTCTTTCTGGTCAGTGCGGTAAGTGGTGCGGCAATACGGGCAAAGTTTTCTATAAATCTGCGGTAATAGCCGGCCAAACCCAAGAAACTGCGGATGTCTGTAGGAGTTTTGGGAGTCTCCCAATCCTGCAAATTCCGAAGATTCGAATTAAGAAATTGATAAGTTTTTTTTGATAGAATTGATAAGTAAGGATAGAACTTACATTGATTACGGCGATCTTAGCTGGATCGACCGAAATCACATTCTCTGAAACAATATGGCCAAGGAATCGAACTCCATCTTTCCAAAAATGGCATTTTGAAAACTTGGCTTTAAGCTGATGGCTGCGTAGAGTTTCAAGAACAAAAGCCAAATGTGACCTATGCTCTTCCTCATCCTTAGAGAAGACGAGAATGTCATCGATGAAAACAAGAACAAACTTGTTAAGAACATCCCAGAAAACTCTATTCATTAAGTCGACGAAATAAGCTGGAGCATTAGTAAGACCGAACGGCATAACCAACCATTCAAAGAAACCAGTCTCAGTGCGGAACGCTGTCTTAGGAATACTCTCCTCAGCAATTCTGAGTTGGTGAAAGCCAGTAGCCAGATCGAGTTGAGAAAATACTTTAGCTCCATGTAGCTAGTCGAATAGATCATTGATGCGGGGCATCGGATATCGGTTCTTGTGTGTGAGCTTGTTCAGCTCTCTATAATCCACACACATTCTGAGGGAACCATCTGATTTTGTGACGAACACTACTGCAGCACCCCATTCTGAATGACTTCGCCGAATCAAGCCTTTAGAAAATAAGTCTTCAATTTGAGCATTCAGTTCAGCTTTTTCTTTAGGAGCCATTCTCCGAGGAGGAAGAACTACTGGTCGGGCACCAGGAATAAGGTCAATGCGGAATTCGATTTCCCGCGGTGGTGGTAGAGAATTGACTTCTCCAAACACATCAGAAAAGGATTGGACCACTGGAGTGGAGCTTAGTTCATTTGGATGGGAGTCAAGTGAAAATATAAAACTCCCAGCATATTCTTGAGGTGATTTGCCTTTAATAACCAAAGGCATGCTCTTGTCATCGATGAGAGAGACTGTTCGAGCTTTGCATGAGATATTGGCTTCGAACTTCCGTAGCCAATCAATGCCTAATAGTATATCGAATGCTTCGAATCCGAGGACATAGAAATCCCAAGTGAAGTGGTGAATGCCATGCATAAGAGTGACATATTTACAAACCCTTTTAAGGTTAGCGGGCCCAACAAATGGGTTTGATACACATAAGAAGGTAGATGAAAGAATGGGTTCCAAACCAAGTTTATTGCACAAATCAATAGATATGAAACTATGTGTTGCTCCGGTATCAAATAGAACTTTAACTGGTAAAGTATGCAACATAAAAATACCCTATAATGTACCTTGGTTATCAGTAGGAGCAGGTGGGGTAGGTGGATCATGGGCGGAAGAAGTCATAGCAAATACTCCGGCCGTCTTTCCCTTTTTATACATAGGACACTCCCTCTTGAAATGGCCTGGCTGCAGACATACGTGACAGAGGTCGTTCCTGGCATTCTGAGGAGGCGGAACAGCGGCACCGGAAGATGTTGGACAGCTGTTGGCGTAGTGACCCCTCTGGTCGCACTTGAAACAAGTGATGGAGGATAAGTCAATAGGCTTTTTCTGAGAATAGCCAAGCCCGGATTTCTGCTGCCAATTCTTCTTTTGTTGCTCAAAATTTTGCTTCCTCTTTCCCGACTGATTAGCTGGTGTCTGAGTAACTGGAGCTTTGGGGACAGATGTTCCCTTAGGTTTTCCCTCATATCGAAGAGCAAAATCCATCAACTCAGTGAAAGTTCCATGGACATGAGCGGTGAGGAGCTCGTAATACTCTGGGCGTGCGCCATGTATGAACTTCTCGTTCTTCAGTAGAGGTGTGTCAATCAAGCCAGGTCCGAACTTGGAGAGTTCGTTAAACCTCCTTTCGTACTCAGTGAAGGTCATGTTGCCTTGCTTGAGATCCATGAAAGACCGATAGAGTTGGGCCTTCCCAGCAGCTGGCATCCACTGAGCCATAAAGGAATCCCTATTACAAATGATATGAAACGAATCAAAATTATGACGGGATAAGAGAGAAATTTATTTAGTAGGAATTTAGATAGATCACTACCTAAACTGGGCCCAAGTGATAGTTTCCTCATCAGTTCGAGAAGTGACTGATTCCCACCAATCTTGTGCAGCATCCTGAAGCTGCCAAGCGGCCAACTTGCGCTTCTGAGCATCTGCGATCTCTAAGCCAGAAAAGATCCTTTCCAAACTCTTTAGCCATTGTTGTGCTTCGATAATACTCTCGGAGCCAGTAAATTTGACTCCTCCAAGCTGAGTATACTTCTTGCTAAGAGTGGAGAATCGGACTGCGGGAGCTGGAGCATGTGGACCAGGAGCATTTCCACCCCTGCCCCTGACATTTCTTCTGGTAGCCATCCTGGAATACCAAAAGTGATTTAGAATCAAAGATAGAAATTTATAGAACTTAAGGAAATTCTATTCAACGAATTCAATAAGAAAGATGAATCAAAGGAGGTAGATTCTGAAATGATTCTCCTCATTCTAGGGTATGTTTACCCTATCTCTAATGAGCTTTAAACTCCACAGGCTAAGGTTATCGAGAACCAATGCTCTGATACCAACTGTAACAACCCGTATATTTGGACCATTTAAATTGACAATAATCCACACATGTCAACTTAAATAGTACAAAACACGAATCATAAATGGAGTATATGTATATAAATGAGAATCATCACAGAATCACAGAAAATATAACATAACAGAATAGTGCAGCGGAATTACAACAATGTCATAATAGTAGTTCATGAAGCTACTAAGAAAATACAACAATGTCTCAAATAAAAGAAATACAACAACATAGATGTCCAAATAGTCCAAATGGAAAGAACAATACTGATAAAGATTAGATAGTCTTCAAGTCTTCAGCTCCAAGTAAGCAGCAACAGCAATCCTCAGTCTGATCCGAGCATATGCACAAACAAACACTCGAATCAGGACATATATTCTTATACAGATAATATGGTTAAAAATTTGAAATAACAATAACCCAAAGATGATTGGAATAAGCATCTTTCAGGATCCGATAAACTATCTATACATAGTAGAGTACGATAAATAGATAATGTCTATCAGTAATAATAAAGATATCAAAATAGTGTTAAGTCATGGCCCATTCCACCCTTAACACATTTTTATTCCCAAAAGCATATACAAGACCGTAGTTTCCCCAAAACCGGAAGTCACCAGAGGGCAATCCATATACTAAAGGTACAAATCAAAGTCGTAGTGGTCGCGCATAAATGGAATACAAGTATGACAAGGCACATGAGGCTATACCCAAGGTAGTGACACTACCGTTTGCCTAATCCGGACTGGTGAGAACGCAACGCCGCAGCGCCCGCAACACCGTGAAACAACACTCCCAAATCAAGGGTGCACACCAATCAATCACAAAGTAAAAGAATAGTTTACGAAGAAGTGTGTCCACTTGAGGTAGCTAATCCTCCATTGGCCCGGCACAGCTCCTGTTTTAGTCATTTCCAATTTGACACAAGTGTCAAGGCTATCCATTATCGTTCACTTTCTTCAATCATCAACGTTCGTCAATCCAACCACTTCATTCTGGATCATCACTTCGCGTATAGTTATTAAAGTGGTTTCCGGTTTAGACAGAGAGTATGTCCCAAACCGACTCCGGTTCCTTTAATAACCTTCGTGATTATAACATCGATTGGTCGTTAATATATTTCAAAACCATTTCAATTTCAATTTGAATTCGTAAATCGACAATTCGTTAGTCTTTCGAAATCAATTTCCAAAATTACATTTCAAACTTTCCAATTTCAATTTCAACATTTCCATAATTCAATTTCAAAGTTTCAATTAAACAATTCAAATATTCATTGCATTTTGTATATAAGTTCATTCCAAAATTGTTTAACTAAATTTACGTTCAAAACGATTTAAATCAATTATCGCTTTCATTCGATATTCATTAAATTTATTTATCATTAAACAATTTCAATTAAATTCCCAATTCATTATGTTACGTCTTAAATTCAATTTCATTATCAAAGTTTACAGCTTATTTACAATTACACTTATCAAATCCAATTCTTTAAATTACAAGTCTTTCATTTGTTTCGATAAAGCGCATTCAATTCCTTATCAAAGATATTCCTTTCAAATTTCAAACTTAGTTAGACTTATTTTCACTT
The DNA here is from genome assembly GCA_030737815.1 of Allium fistulosum. Classification (NCBI taxonomy): domain Eukaryota; kingdom Viridiplantae; phylum Streptophyta; class Magnoliopsida; order Asparagales; family Amaryllidaceae; genus Allium; species Allium fistulosum. Next base: position 149,770,532 of record CM060908.1, read on the forward strand.
GTTCAAAAATTCAATTTCTCTTAAAAAGATATTCAATTCAATTTAATTTATAATTCGATCTCATCAAAATTTCAATAATTTCAAATCTTAATTATTAATTTTTCAACTCATTCATTAATAATTCCAAAATTAAATTTTAATAAATTCAAAATTTAATTATTAATTATTTCAAACTCCGTTATTAATAATTTCACAACTTAACTATTAATAATTTCAAAAGTTAATTATTAATAATTTCAACACTTAAATTTTAATTATTTCAAAATTTTATTTCCAAATAATTCTAAATTTAGTTATTAAATAATTAAATTTTAAACAATATCCTTTTTGTCAATTACTACTTTAATATTCGTTCCAAATTCAAATATTCACATTTACATTCATTCAAATTTAAATTCCAAATTATTCAAAACTTTGTTATTCGTCAAATAAAACTTTATTTTTATTTAAATCAAAACATTTGACCAATCGGGTTTTATTTTAATTTTCTATCCTAAGTCAAAATTGTTTGGGTATTTATCATTTCAACCCGATTCCATTTAAATTCAAAATCAAAACATACAAAGGGAACTTGCAGTGTGATAGCTGGGATGGTGTCAAAGTAAATAAACAAGCAATAGCATCCACTCACAACAATTCAACAATTTCAAATAATCCCGAAATAATCGTATTAATTCGCGTTTGTTATTTACGCCAATTAATATAACTATTCCTAGAATCTACTCTATCATTTCAAGTAGATTAAAGATTATTACGTTACGGTTTCACTTAGTCTTTCAATTGCAATTTCAATTCAAAGACTAAAAAAATCTACGTTCACAGGTTCAAGGGTTACTTATCAAATTCTACGACAATTATAAATTAAGTGATCAAGTTTGACTAATCTTAATTTAATATATAAAAGGTGTCAGGTTTACAAATCCAATTTGACAAATATAATCCGTTTAATTTATTAACTATCCAATGTCAAATTACTTACAAATTTATATCACTTAACAACAATTCACATCCAATTCATCATCACATAACAAACAAATTATCAATATAACTAACATAAGAATATATGTCGTGAAAATTTATTTCACCTTTCGTGGATAAAGAAATTAGACGGCGAAGCGAAAGAAGCACGAAAGAAGTCGGTACAGCACGAACAACGGACACTGTAATATCGACAAAAGAAAACGATATTAATACAATGAACGTTTGTATATAATTTATAAATTTATATAAACGCGCTTACCGAAGACGGAGAAAAGAACGAAGCTGAAAATATGCTGTTGCGAAAGAAGCTCAGACGGTCGCTGCAACAACAAGCAAAGAAAAGACGGTTACAAATTACACAACAAATCGACACCGTTTGATTTCATTTTTTTTTCTTCACTTCCTTTTCTTTTCACACATGCTCACATTCACTACCACCCCGACACGCACACAACTTTCCTCCTACAGAAAACTAGACTAAGACTCACGTATCCCTCACCCTCACCCTCAACATATATACAATCATCCCCCCCTCTTACGCATGCATGCATTTATTTCTTTTCTTTTTTTTAAAAAAAAACAAGACTAAAATTTTTTCACACAGAAACGCACGCACTCAAACAGCAACACACACGCACTCAAACACAAAACGCACACACGCTCAAAGCAAAACGCACACACGCTCAAAACAAAACGCACACACACGCAACACATAACGCGCACACACGCAACACAGAACGCACACACTCGGCACACACAAGGCTGGGAGAAGAGAGGAGGCGGAGATGGTGGTTGGGTGGGCAGTGCGTCAGGGGTGGAGGACTGGGAGAGGTGGTGAACGTGGTAGGGTCTGGGGAGGGATGAGTGGTGCTGTGCTGTCGCGGGGTGAGGTGGTGCGAGGTGGTTGGCTGGCTGGTGGCACGGCGTGGAGACGGGTTGCTGGTAGGCGGTTGGCTGGTGGGTGGTGCGATGGGACTGGGTGGCGGGTTGGAGGCGGTGGTGGCTTTGGGCGGCGCGGAGGCAGTGGAGATGGGTTGGGTTGAGTGCAGATCTGGGTTGCTAAGGCTGCTGCCAGGATCGAGGAGGTAGGCGAGGCCTAGGGAGGATGGTGATTGGTTTGATGGAGGCGGCCAGGGAGGTAGGCAGTGGTAGGACGGTGGCTCGGTTGTAGCCATATATTTTTTTCAGAAGAGAAAAGAAAAGTAAGGAGGAAGAGGAAGATGGTACCTGGAGAAGTTTTGAAATGAAAGAGTGGAACAGTGAAAAGTGAACGGTGGTTAATTATCTGCTTATAAATTTTGAGTGATGTTCACGTTACTTTGTATCCCATGCGTCACCCCCCCTTCCCAATATTCTCATCAATTTCCAACGTTCACGCATATTTCCAAGCAGCTCTTTAGCTTCCAACTACTACATTAAATACAGGCTGACTTTATTTTTAACTTCCTTTTGTAAACGGGTTAAAGATTTTTGGGTTGCAATTGTGTACCCGGACCGTACGGAGCGATTAAATTAACGCGACGGATGATGTCGGACTTCGATTCGCGCCAAAAAATATACCGTTACGATCAGTGCGACGATGCGCTTCCAACGGTACACAGATTATGGCGTTACGATGATTTTATAAAATTTGCATTTACGCCGCTTAAATTGTACGATTTGCAAAACAATTTAAATGGAGCAGGCGATGTCAGTTTTATACGAAACGAATTACATAATCCTGATCAGAATAATTTTTACAACATAACTGTGTAAAAATATTTGGACTTGGAAGATAAATTTTACGCAGCTTTATATGGACTGATATACAGTAAAACGCGAACGGATTTTACTGTAATATTTTTCCACGAAACTTTTTCTATGTCCATATCTAACTAGACGTATGTCATAAATAAAGTTTGGGCGTAAATTGAGATCGTTTATAATTTCAAAATTTTTATTGAAACGATGAATTTAAAATTTAAAATTGGGTCGAAAATTAGGGTCGTTACAGAAGCTTTTGGTTTATTTAAAACTTTTGTAGAAAGAATTCAAAATCAACTTTCTTTAAAAATAAAAACTATTCGTAGTGATCGCGATGGAGAATTTGAAAATGATAATTTTGAGAATTTCTGTAATAAAAAAGGAATAACTCATAATTTTTCCTTTTCAAGAACTACACAACAAAACGGAGTGGTAGAGCGTAAAAATATGACGATTCAAGAGTGTGCAAGAACTATGCTTTCAAATAGTAAATTACCAAGAAATGTTCTGGCTGAAGCAGTCGCTACAGCTTGTTACATTTTGAATAGGATTTTAAGTACACCTCTAACCAATAAAACACCATATGAACTTCTTTTCAATAAGAAACCAAAGGTATCTTATTTTAAAGTTTTTGGAAGTAAATGCTTTATTCTAAACACAAAGGACAACTTAGATAAATTTGATCTTAAATCCAATAAAGGAATCTTTATCGGACATTCTAATAGAAGTAAAGCATGTAGAGTTTTTAATTTAAAAACTAACACCATTGAAGTAACAATGCATGTATATTTTGATGAAAATTTCAAAGATTTTTTTCAAATAAATGATGAAGATGATTTTGTTACTTTAAACAATTAATCAAATGAAACAAATTGTGAAATTGTTCATTCTAATAAAAGGATCGGGCTTTTAAAAGATCATCCTATAGAAAATATACTAGGAAATATTGAATCTGTTGTTAGAACTAGAAATCAACTAAACAAGATAAGTTATGTAGTTTAGGCTTAGTTTTTTATTGATGACAAAGGGGGAGAATTATAAAATAGGTTAGATAGGCTTAGATTAAGAGGGAGTTAGTAGATTAAGGGGGAGTTGTTGGAATAAGGGGGAGTCGGAGTAGAATCAAAGTTTGTTGGAGTAGATTTTATAAACATAGGTTGTCATCATCAAAAAGGGGAGATTGTTAGTTCCTGAGATGATGGTTTTGATGACAACCTTAGGACTTGTTATAAAATATAAATACTAATATTCTTGTCTACATATATATGTATATGCATGATATATATATGCAGGTACTGAGAATGAAGAATGTACAATATAAAGATTCAAGACTGAGTATAAAGATTCAAGACCGAGTATAGAGATTCAAGACTGACGAATTCAAGATTGAAGAAATCAAGACTGAAGACTCATGAGTATCAAAAGTTCAAGATATCAAGATAAGCAATAGAGTCTAGATTTATGTTAAAACTTCATAATAGCACTAAAATCTTTATTCGGATTTTAATTGTGGAATGGAATCCACCTTCTCGCTTTAATAGTGGGATGGAACCCATGACCTCTTTAGTGAGATGGAACCCACGACCTTCTCTAGTGGAATGGAATCCACGAAATTTTCAAAATGATTTATTTTTGCAAAACTATCATTTTAAAGCCATCTCTATCAATTTAAATATTTTAGCCTTAATTCAAAAACTATTTTTAATCATATTAATTTTAAAATCATCTCTTGTTTTTTAAACCATCTCTTGATTTTAATATTTTAGCTTTAATATATTTTAAAGAAATCTATATTTAGTTTTTAATATTACTTTTATATTATAGATTATATATTTTAAGATTACTTTCTAAAACTCTTTTATAAGTTTAAACTATATTCAAAATGGTTTACAAAGTTTAGAAATTATTTTGACAAGTTTTAGAATAGAAATCATTTTAAAGCAAAATCTATTTTCAAAAAATAACATAGGCATATTGACATCCCTCATCCCCCATGTCGACATGGTAGCCGTAGAATATAAAATTCAAATTTCCAAATGAAGTGTCTATTCGCCGTAACCTTTCATGAATGGACATGACCGTTATTCTCCTATATATAGCAGTAGTTTTCAACGAATTTTTACACAAGTTTTCTTTGTTTTCTCTTCTCTTTCTCTTCCATTCTTATTTTCAAACATTCTTAACAAGATTCTGCCGAAATCCTAAGTGAATTAAACTCGACCGTCTCTAGTTTGATTCTCTGCCACTCTCTCTCAAAGATCTCAGTGCTATTCAGAGTTATAGGATCATTTGTAATCAAAGATTAAAAGATCGAAGTGTATTGAGTCTCTCTCTATCAAAGTGTGATTGGAAAAGGTGTGATTTTGGCCCGTAAATCAATTGGGTGTGATTATAGCCCGTAAATCAATTAGGTGATCTTGTAGCCTAGTTAAATCAAGAGAGTTTGCCCTGGACTCGGAGATAGGAGGGTGTATTTCGTGGCCTTGAAATCGAGGTTGTAATATCGACATTATATTTGATAAGAAATCTGCAGAAGAAATTGTGTGGGACAGGATATAGGGTAACTCCGAACCAGTATAAAATTCCGGTGTGTTCTTTCCTTTACAGCTTTTATTTGCTATTTGCATCTGTGTCCGATTCTGTGATTGTTTCTGTGTTTGTAAATTGCATTTGTTTGGATTTAATTTGAAAAGATTTCAAAATGGTTTATAAAATTAATTAAACACTATTCACCCCCTCTAGTGTTAATTCAGCCTTAAGATCTGTAACCCCATTTCCTACATTTGGTATCTAAGCATTGGTTTTCAAAGTTATCATAATCTGAATTTAAAAAAAAATTAAAATAGCAATTTTTGGTGATTCTGTTAACACTAGTTCAAAACTATCCAAATCATCATTGTCTCATAAGTCTGCATATTGTTATTATAGAAAATCAGGTTATCTACTGAATTGGTGTGTTGTGCAGGAACAAATGTGTGTTATGGCTTTTGAAGAATCAACACTCAATGGACACTGAAGCTAACTTGAGTGGAGCTCAATGAAAGAGACAAGCAATTGAGGCGAATCTAGCTCTCAGACGAGCTCGGAAATGGTACAAATCAAGAAAAAAAATGGATACTTGATAATGGATGTTCAAGAGACATGATTGGTAATTTGGAAATACTAAATGACATAATTTATGAAGATGGAGGAATGGTCAACTTTGGTGACAATTCAAAAGGATATGCGATTGACATCGGCAATGTCGGTAACTCTAAAACTCCTACTATTTTTGACGTTCTGTTAGTTAGGAATCTAAAACACAATTTGCTTAGCATAAGTCAACTATGTGACAAGGGCTACAAAATTAAATTTGAAAAGGGTAAGTGTCACATCAAAGATAATAAATCAAATATTATCTTTGAAGGAATTAGGAAGAATAATATTTATATTCTCAGTATGAAAATCTCAAATGATAACCTATGTCTTTTGGCTAATACAAGTGACCCTTGGATTTGGCATAAAAGATTTGGGCATTTGAATTTCAAACTCTTATCTAGACTTTCAAAACTTGATCTAGTAAGAGGTCTACCTAAAATGGATTTTAAAGCAGATAGTATATGTGATGCTTGTCAATTAGGAAAACTTAGAAAGAGTTAATTTAAATTGAAAGATATGATTTCAACTTCAAAACCTCTTGAGTTACTTCATTTAAATCTGTTTGGTCCATCTCAAATTCAGTCAATAAATCACAGTAAATATGTTTTTGTAATTGTAGATGATTATTTGAGATCTACATGGACAATTTTTCTGAAACATAAAAGTGAAGCTTTTGATTTATTTAAAACTTTTGCAAAAAGAATTCAAAATCAACTTTCTTTAAAAATCTATTCGTAGTGATCACGATGGAGAATTTGAAAATGAAAATTTTGAGAATTTTTGTAATAAAAAAGGAATAACTCGTAATTTTTCTTTTTCAAGAACTCCACAACAAAATGGAGAGGTAGAGCATAAAAATAGGACGATTCAAGAGTGTGGAAGAACTATGCTTTCAGATAGTAAATTACCAAGAAATTTTTTGGCTGAAGCGCTCGCTACAGCTTGTTACATTTTGAATAGGATTTTAATTAGTCCTCTAACCAATAAAACACCATATGAACTTCTTTTCAATAAGAAACCAAAGGTATCTTATTTTAAAGTTTTTGAAAGTAAATGCTTTATTCTAAATACAAAGGACAATTTGGATAAAAAATTTCCCAGCGACAGAAGTGAGTTTCGGACTTCCATTTCTTTTAAATCTTTTGAAAATCCCCTTTGAAATCACTTTGAAATCATTTATAACTTTTCTATTTGGAAAATAATTTCAAATTATGCTATTATATATTTCCAGAATCTTATAACCCAATTTCAAAACTCCCGGAATTCAAACTCTCAATTTCAAGTTTGAATAACTTTTTTTTGTTTATTTATTAACCATATCTAGATAGACCATATTCCACACATCACTTTCAAATGATATCAATTCCTCTTTAAAATGTTAAGGGTGAAATTCAGATATATATTTACTTTAAAATCCATGTTAAAACATGCAGTTTCTTAACTGGTTAAGTATATTTCAAAACCAAAATTTCCAACCATAGTCAAATGTTCCAATCAACAGCCAGTAGTCGATGCTTATAAACTGGTCGAGCACGACTCATCGATCAATAAGTGATAATATGTACATCTACATTAATCAAACAATTAATCAATGAATAAATAACATCCATTCATCACCAACAGTCACGAATAATTTTTTCAGTTTATAGAATTCATTCTTTTGTATTCTATATATAATCCAAGTTAAAATCATTTCATTTGTCAATTTCAAAATATTTTTTTGTCACTAACAAATACGCTCTCTCATATATGTATATATACTCAATGAGCTTTTCCTACAGGTTTAGGTATACGGTAAACCAAAGCTCTGATACCAACTGTGACGACCCACCTTTTTTGAGCAGTTCAAGTCGACAATAAACCAAACATGTCCAACTTGAACCATTTAAAAGATAGATTATCAATGGGTTTAAATAAAAGAAAAGAAGAAAACAACAACAGCATCTCGCAGCGAACGATAAAATATAATAATCACATAAACAGTTCATGAAGCTGTTTAATAATATATACTCAATTCAATTTATAACTTGAATTCAAGTCATACAAAACTATCAGAGTTATACATTTCAATATACAGAATAAAATTGTGTAGCAAAATAAATACTAGTAGATATGATATACCAAATCTTCGTCTTCATCCTCCAGAATAGCTGTCTTCGACAACTGAAAAACTCGGTCTAACCCCAGCGTAATGAAAAACAAAACACTCGAGTCAGGACTAAAAATCCTCATGTAAGTCAAATCAAAATTAAGAGAAATATAGTTTCAAAATGAACTGTTTCTTTTGATTTCCAACAGATCTGGACTCAGATCCAAATTCCAAACAAATGAATTGAATTCCAATGTTTCAATTCAATTCCTTTCAAATTCAATTTCGTTTAATTTCAATTCTGATTTTAAATAAATCAATTTCAATTCTAATTAATTTAAATTTAATTCCAATTTGAAGTAATTTCAATTCAATTCTCAATGTTAAACCATTTCGATTTAAATAAATTCGAATTCGATTTTCAAAATATCGATTTAAATCACTTAAATCAAATTAAACCTCAATATTCAATTTAAAATTCAAATCTTCAAATATAATTCAATTCCGAGCTTAATTTTGAAATATTGTTTTAAATTACGTTTACTTAGCAATATTTCGAAGTTCGAATAAAAAGTTCAAATCTTTTTAAAACAAATCAATTTCCGAAATTCAAATCATATTTCGATTTTTACTTTAAAATCTCAAATTTCATTGTAAACCATTTCGTTTAACAAATTCTAATTCCAACATTTGATCTCAATTTCGAAAATAATTTGATTTCCATAAATTCGATTTTTGCCTTCTTTAAATCAAAATCGCTTAAATAATTTCAAATCAAAAATTTTAAAATCATTTAATTTAACTAATTTGGTGTCCGTATATAATTTTCTATCCTATGGCCAAGTAATCTGTTATTTCGATTTTAATTTCAGGGATGGATATATATCATTTCAATCCAAAAATAAATGTCATAGGTATATATCATTTCAACCTATTCCTTAGTTATTCGAAATAGTTTAATTTACAGTTTTATGTACCGTAAATAATTTACAGGTTGATAACATGGTATATATATAAAATAAATAAACATCCAAATCATCCAAAATATCAACCCATAGCATCCATCACAAACTATCGTCCAAACAATCAATATAATTCACAACACTTACATAGTTATCAATACCGGGTATTTTGCTATTAAATTCCAATTTCAAATTTAACTGTCAATTTTAATTTTTAACAATCAATTCAGATGACAATTTAGATGTCACTTAAATTTATCAAACAACAATCAATAGATTTATATCACTTCATAATTTCAATTTTAACTAACATAAAAATATTCTAGTACTTCGTGAGCATTATGAAACACTCACTTTTATTTGAAACTGAATTTTTTTTCAGTGTCAAATAAACTTCAATCCAGCTTCAAGTCAAAGGCGATGCCGATACGAACCCAATGCAACAGACGATACCCAAATTCGAGCTCAAACGAGAGAGATACGCATATTAAAACAATACGAGTTTTATTAAATTTTATTTAACTTAAATCAATTGATAATGTAACGACCTGGATTTTTCGACATTGGATTTGGAATATTTAAATAGTTTTAAATATTGAATTTGAATTATAAATTGATTCTTAGTATAAAAAGTTTGATTTTCATTTATAAAATAAATGCAAAATTTAAAAATAGCGGGTTTTTGGATAATTGAATTTAACAACGGAGAATTAGTTAAAATATTTAATCTTGAGTTTCAAGCTTGTTAAAAATATTTTAAAGGCTTGTAAAATTCATATTAATAATACTAAAGACATTGCAACTTTTAAAATTTGGTTTGGAAGTGCTTTGTTTAGTTTTGAAAATATATCGTTTAAATCGACATTTAAAAATAGCCTTCCGAGGCACAGTCTTAGAATTCAACGAAGCCAGTTCCATTGGATCCGTAATAGTGTATTATTATCGGATTTCAAATTTCGTAGCTATTGGAGTTATGGTTTGATCGTACGGAATACAAACGCCTAGAAATATTTTAATCGAATTTTATTTAAATAGTCGATCCAAAAAGCTATCTTCTCCATATGATCGAGTTAGGGCTCGAAACGTTTTCCATTGCGTTCGAAATAGGGGTATAACATTATGAATGCCTAGCGACACGCCTCGATAGAATGTCAAGATTTTAAGCCACGAATTCAAGTCGATTTAAATTTAAATTTAAATATATTATATATTTTATTTGACTGGTCAAATAAACTTCACGTTGATACTTTTTCACCTTATTTCAGAAGCACTGTAGCTCCCTCAAAACACGTAAGCCAATTCAAACATGCTTCCGTCATTTCTTTCCCCCTTTCGTTCTTTTTAAAATCACATCCTTCTCGTTCAATTCAACAGCCCGAGAAATAAAAAAAGGAAATAATGGCCGATCAAAAACCACATCCTTCCTCTTCTTCATTTTCAATTCAAAATCGAGCGTACATCCTTTTCCCTTCTTCTTATGTATCAGTTCGTTCCTTCAAAAAAAATCAAGCAAAATACTCGTAAATTGAAGAGGATTTCGATGAACTGCAAGGGCCGCGACCTGGGGGTTGCGATCGACGACTGGCTGCTCGAGTATAGGATGTTCGACTTCGATTGGGAAGGGCTAGTGGCACGTAGGTTCTTAGGCAAGCGCCATTGTAACAACCCAGTGTTTGATAGCCGTTGAATATCGTCAAGCGGTGATTTAAATTGTTTATCAATTGCAATTGAAAATTTTAAATCAAGTTAAAATTTCAATTGGATTGTTAGAGTTAAAACTCTTTTATAAATTGCTAATTGGGCTTCATTATCAAATTTTGATTTTGTTTCCTTTGTTTTAATTTGGGCCGTGAATATTATCAAGTGCCATTTCCTTTTCTCTACACTCAAAAACCCGTCCACCCCTTCCATGCCTCATTTGAGAAAACCCTAACAGAAGAAATCGAAAAGAAGAAAATGGTGGCGGCCTCGTATACTTCCTCGTTCGTCTCCAATTTAACTAGGCTTCTGAAATTCGGTGGCGACCACGATTCTTCGCTCGTTCGTTTTTCACAGGAGGGCTTCCATCAACTTAGGGTTACCACGGCTTCGAATTGGGTGGCTCGATCAGATTTCGTTGCCTTCGTCGCCGTGAAAGGTGAGTGCTCGCAACTCACTTCTAATTCAAACTGGGTTATGGCAGTTCGATTTTCGTTTGTTGTTGGGATCTCTGATTTGGCTCGACTCTTTGATACTTGCGACATTATTCTTGTTTGAACTGCATACTGTTTTGTTATATGATTTCGTGTTGGTCGTTTTCGTCCCATCACTGTTTTGAGTTGATTTAGATAACTTTGATCTCGCCTATGTGGTCTCGGCTGTTGCCTTGTTTTGTTCGTTCGTACCAAATTATTTTATCTCGGCCACTTTTGCTTGATTTTGTTAAAACACGGCAGTGGTTTCGAACTTGTGATTTTCTGGTTATTAACTTGCGACTCGATTTGGTTGTTCCGTGAAAATCTATTTGTATTCGTGGCCAGTGAAAATCTTTGACCTTGGCACTGATTTGTTTATTCATGGTTTCTACTTGTTTTGATATTGCCAGATTTTACTTGATTTTCCTATCACTGACTTCGAGTTTGATAACGTAGTTGTCTGTGGCTTCGATGAAGCTTTACTGCCTTGGTCGACTCCATGTTGCCAGGCTAGATCATCCATTTTCAGTGGATTTAGTACTTGTCTGCATTGTTATTACTTTAACTACTTGCTTTCACATGGTAGCTGGACTGGCTCGAGTTGTACTTGATCATAGTGCTATGGGGTTCACCCCTGACCTGTACATGACTATTGCACTGCTCCCTTTTGATCATCATGTTTCCACTGTTTCACTTGAATATGTTCATTTGGTCATTGTTGCATATGTTCACTATGATACTGGTTCATTCATAAGTTGTACATCTCTGTTGAACATGGCTGTCTACCTTGACCATTTATTCACCTTGATGTATATGCAGTCTTCATTATTCATGCATCTACATTTCATATGCTTGCTTTGACTTCACTGCATCTTCATGTACCTACACATTTGAGTTTGGTCTTGCATTCACGTTGATTAGATGAATTTGTGTGTCATAGTATCACTGGTTCATTCTGGTATCACCTGTGACTTGCGTTCATTTTTGTGCATTTGTCACTTGAACTCTGATCTGCATTGATGAACTTGATCATGTTGCTGTTGGATTTGTTGGTTCTACTTGAGTCTGGGCTTATTCCCTTTTCACTTGTGCAATTCTTTATTGCATTCTGTCTTGATGTTTCGGCTGCCATCATGTTGAATTGTGAATTTGTGTGTTACCATTTCTTGGTATCTCTTATTGATTGTGTTGTGGTGCCACATTTTGGTGCCTCACCTTCATAATGCGATGTTCATGTAGCTGTATCCTTTTGCTGGCGATGCTTGAGATTTTGTTGCATTTATTATCACTTGATTTGTGGCTGCACTTCATTTATCAGTGCAGTACTCACCTCCCTTGTTATTCCTTGAGTTGAACCCGATTTCGGGGGTTTGACCTTATGATCACTTATGACTTTCACTGTGCTTTTGTGTATCTCCTACGATAGTGGCGAGGCAGTACACGCGTGCGTGCACTGCAGCCCTATCAGATTTGACAGTTTTAAATTGATTTAGTCGATTTGATAAATTGTTTATTTATCTCTGTTCATAATTTAAATCTGCTGATTTTGTTAAACACTGTTAAGTGTTATATTGACCGTTATCCGGTTTCTTTGTTTAAAGAATCGGATAGACGGGAATTATTGTGACTGTCGTCTATTTAAATTATTACTGCCTATATGCACTAATAAACTGGTTTGAATTAGACTGACCTGGGTATTATTTTCTTTTGAATGTAATACTCGGGTCAGACCCGAGTTATTTCAGGTTGTAGATTTTCTTCTTTGAGTTGCTGTTCAGGATATGAAGACTTTTCACATCTTCTGAAGTTGTCCGTGTCATTTTGTAGTAGTCGTGTCATTATATAGAACGATATGTATTCATGTATATTAGTTGATAATGTACTTGTATATATAACTTCTAGAGTCGACAGTTGTAGTTGTATCATATGTATTGTGTCAACTATGTATTAACTGACATCAGTTATATATATATATGAGACTTTTGTTTTTATCTGTGTTCCGCATTTATATTATCTGTGTTATTGTTATATCTAATGTCCTAAACTATTATGAACTATCGTAGTTTGTTTTATACTGATAATTGGATATGTCGATGGGAGTAAATAAATAATAGATGAAAAATAAAAAGTATATACCACTCCTACCGAGATAACCAATATTAGTGTAAGGCCAATTACGGATGGTCGCTCCTATCCAGCCTTATTCTTCGCAATAATAGATAGTATTTCTTTTAATACTCTTTGTTATTATGAGCATAGAGGTGGGGCATCACAGTTGGTATCAGAGCTTGGGGTTTATGGACATAATATAAAACATAACTTGGATGGAACATATGTTGCAACTATTGGTCGATGTTTTATTTGTACTTTGAGTCAAAACTAAAGTTTTGAAATTTGGATGAAATTTTTAAATAACTTTATTTGAAAATAATAGTGAAATTGTGTTCTGATGATTTGATTGATTTGTGTTCTGTTTATCAGAGTGCGTAGCGGAAACAGTGAAACTGTCTTTTCTGAGTACAACTAATAATCTTTTTGATTTAAAAATCAAAATACGAAATTGATATGAATTCCAATTGTTGTTTACATAGCTGTAATTATTTGTTTCTTTGAGAATTTCGAATCCGAATTGAGAATTCGAAGAAATTGCAGATATGTGATTTTTGTTGAAATTTCCGCTGGCTTTCTTGTATACTAATCATATATTGATTAGATTTTTGCTGTTTTGAATTATCTTCATTGAAGATACACTCGAATGATTTCTTTGTTCATTTTATAATACGTGCAAAATTTGAATTGCATGTTATTGCATTTATTTTACGTTGAACTGATGCTTGGTTATGAAACGTATTTTGTTGCCGTTATTTTTATAACGGGATTTTTACACCAGTGCTATTTTTGAAGCACGGTGTTTTGTGGCATTTTTGATGAATGAAAATTCACTGATATTGCATTTTGATGTAAATTCTTTTGATGAGATTTTGACGTTTAAAAATTACTATCGCTTTGGCTTCAGTAACCGTCAAGTTTTAAAAGTGGATTTTCAAGCGGTTATTCCGCAATACTGATTTGTAACCGTTTTTACGGTATTTTGAGAAGTACAATTTTCTTATCGAAACTGTTACTGATTTGCTGTTTTAATCACGTGATTGGAAACTCATTTTAAAATGGAAATTGTTTTATAAATTTTTAACAGTTGCGTTTTCAAAAGAATGAGAAAGCGACTTAAACGATTCAGCAAAATCGAGGATTATGACCCCTTTCTTTTACTGTTTCGCTTAACTCCGGACTTGTCCAGTTGAGAATGTGAATTGTTATTTTTATAAAATAAATAAAAATTGTTTTCAGAAAATTTTAACAGTTTGCGCTTTCAAAAGAATGAGGAAGCGATTTAAACGTTTCAGCAAAATCGAGGACTATGACCCCTTTCTTTTACTGATTCGCTTAATTCCGGACTTGTCCGTTTGAGAATGTAAAGTGTATTTTTACAAAATACACAATTTTGCACTTTCAAGGAAACGATGAAGTGATTTAAACGATTTAGCAAAAGTGCGGAGTATGGAACCACACTTTTACTATTTCGGTTAATTCCGGACTCGTTAATTGAAACATTTTGATGCTTTCGTGTGCTTTCGAGCCACTATGAGGACCTTCGGGTCATTTGTTGGACCTTCGGGTCATTTGTTGGGCTTTCGGGCCACTCTGCGGACCTTCAGGTCAAATACCAGTACTAGACCTTCGGGTCACTCTGCGGACCTTCGGGTCAATCTGATGGGCGCCAAAATTATGTTGAGTACTTGGTAGGCTTCGGCCACTCTGAGATGCACGTGCGGCGAATTAAAAACTCGCCATCTGATGGGATCGATCCAAGCTTTTATGTTGGTTTTCTAGTCTTCTTAATTGATTTCTAGATATTTGTTGCTTCCAATTATCTGCAGGTAATTGGATATTTGTTGATATGAGTTCTGATTATCGTTTTTGATAATCAGATATTTGTTGTTTCTAATTATCGCTTGTGATAATTAGATAATTGTTGATATGAGTTCTGATTATCGTTTTTGATAATCAGATATTTGTTGTTTTTAATTATCGCTTGTGATAATTAGATATTTGTTGATATGAGTTCTGATTATCGTTTTTGATAATCAGATATTTGTTGTTTCTAATTATCGCTTGTGATAATTAGATATTTGTTGATATGAGTTCTAATTATCGTTTTTGATAATCAGATATTTGTTGTTTCTAATTATCGCTTGTGATAATTAGATATTTGTTGATATGATTTCTGATTATCGTTTTTGATAATCAGATATTTGTTGTTTCTAATTATCGCTTGTGATAATTAGATATTTGTTGATATGAGTTCTGATTATCGTTTTTGATAATCAGATATTTGTTGTTTCTAATTATCGCTTGTGATAATTAGATATTTGTTGATATGAGTTTTGATTATCGTTTTTGATAATCAGATATTTGTTGTTTCTAATTATCGCTTGTGATAATTAGATATTGGTTGATATGAGTTCTGATTATCGTTTTTGATAATCAGATATTTGTTGTTTCTAATTATCGCTTGTGATAATTAGATATTTGTTGATATGAGTTCTGATTATCGTTTTTGATAATCAGATATTTGTTGTTTCTAATTATCGCTTGTGATAATTAGATATTTGTTGATATGAGTTCTGATTATCGTTTTTGATAATCAGATATTTGTTGTTTCTAATTATCGCTTGTGATAATTAGATATTTGTTGATATGAGTTCTGATTATCGTTTTTGATAATTAAATATTTGTTGATATGAGATTTAATTATCGCTTTTGATAATTAAATATTTGCTGATTTGAGATTTAATTATCGCTTTTGATAATTAAATATTTGTTGCTTTGAGATTTAATTATCGCTTTTGATAATTAAATATTTGCTGATTTCGAATTTAATTATCGCTTTAGATAATTAAATATTTGTTGATTTGAGATTTAATTATCGCTTTAGATAATTAAATATTTGTTGCTTTGAGATTTAATTATCGCTTTTGATAATTAAATATTTGTTGCTTTGAGATTTAATTATCGCTTTTGATAATTAAATATTTGCTGATTTGAGATTGAATTATCGCTTTAGATAATTAAATATTTGCTGATTTGAGATTTAATTATCGCTTTAGATAATTAAATATTTGCTGATTTGAGATTTAATTATCGCTTTTGATAATTAAATATTTGTTGATATGAGATTTAATTATCGGTTTTGATAATTAAATATTTGCTGGTTTGAGATTTAATTATCGATTTTGATAATTAAATATTTGCTGATTTCGAATTTAATTATCGCTTTAGATAATTAAATATTTGTTGATTTGAGATTTAATTATCGCTTTAGATAATTAAATATTTGTTGCTTTGAGATTTAATTATCGCTTTTGATAATTAAATATTTGTTGCTTTGAGATTTAATTATCGCTTTTGATAATTAAATATTTGCTGATTTGAGATTTAATTATCGCTTTTGATAATTAAATATTTGTTGATATGAGATTTAATTATCGGTTTTGATAATTAAATATTTGCTGGTTTGAGATTTAATTATCGCTTTTAATAATTGAATATTCGTTGAATTTGAAATTTGATTATCAGATTTGAGAAATTTGACTATCGTTTGAGATAATCAGATATTTGAATTGTCTTCTGATTATCGTTTGAGATAAGTAAATATTTGCGATTTGAAAATTCAATTATCGTTTTGATAATTGAATATTTGCGATTTTTGAGATTTGAGCTTCGTCTTTTTCTCTGGCGATTCAGGTGAGTAATTTGATTTACTCACATTCAATTCATGCTCTGTATGGGATTTCTGCTCTGTTTTCCTTCTCTTTTAGTTGCTGGAACTCGATTGTTCTTGCTTTGGTTAGTCGTCTGATTTTGATCCCTGATTCCCACGAGGTTGATTCTTTTGATTTGAAGCAGTCGAACCTTTCGATTTCTTATCTAATACTTCCCCGCTGACACTTGCTTTGCTTATACATTCGTCATTTCCATGCTCTTTTGGTTGTTACCTTTTATCCATTTATTCTCTAAGATTACGTGGACGCAATTTTTATAAGGAGGGGAGTCTGTAACAACCCAGTGTTTGATAGCCGTTGAATATCGTCAAGCGGTGATTTAAATTGTTTATCAATTGCAATTGAAATTTTTAAATCAAGTTAAAATTTCAATTGGATTGTTAGAGTTAAAACTCTTTTATAAATTGCTAATTGGGCTTCATTATCAAATTTTGATTTTGTTTCCTTTGTTTTAATTTGGGCCGTGAATATTATCAAGTGCCATTTCCTTTTCTCTACACTCAAAACCCCGTCCACCCCTTCCATGCCTCATTCGAGAAAACCCTAACAGAAGAAATCGAAAAGAAGAAAATGGTGGCGGCCTCGTATACTTCCTCGTTCGTCTCCAATTTAACTAGGCTTCTGAAATTCGGTGGCGACCACGATTCTTCGCTCGTTCGTTTTTCACAGGAGGGCTTCCATCAACTTAGGGTTACCACGGCTTCGAATTGGGTGGCTCGATCAGATTTCGTTGCCTTCGTCGCCGTGAAAGGTGAGTGCTCGCAACTCACTTCTAATTCAAACTGGGTTATGGCAGTTCGATTTTCGTTTGTTGTTGGGATCTCTGATTTGGCTCGACTCTTTGATACTTGCGACATTATTCTTGTTTGAACTGCATACTGTTTTGTTATATGATTTCGTGTTGGTCGTTTTCGTCCCATCACTGTTTTGAGTTGATTTAGATAACTTTGATCTCGCCTCTGTGGTCTCGGCTGTTGCCTTGTTTTGTTCGTTCGTACCAAATTATTTTATCTCGGCCACTTTTGCTTGATTTTGTTAAAACACGGCAGTGGTTTCGAACTTGTGATTTTCTGGTTATTAACTTGCGACTCGATTTGGTTGTTCCGTGAAAATCTATTTGTATTCGTGGCCAGTGAAAATCTTTGACCTTGGCACTGATTTGTTTATTCACGGTTTCTACTTGTTTTGATATTGCCAGATTTTACTTGATTTTCCTATCACTGACTTCGAGTTTGATAACGTAGTTGTCTGTGGCTTCGATGAAGCTTTACTGCCTTGGTCGACTCCATGTTGCCAGGCTAGATCATCCATTTTCAGTGGATTTAGTACTTGTCTGCATTGTTATTACTTTAACTACTTGCTTTCACATGGTAGCTGGACTGGCTCGAGTTGTACTTGATCATAGTGCTATGGGGTTCACCCCTGACCTGTACATGACTATTGCACTGCTCCCTTTTGATCATCATGTTTCCACTGTTTCACTTGAATATGTTCATTTGGTCATTGTTGCATATGTTCACTATGATACTGGTTCATTCATAAGTTGTACATCTCTGTTGAACATGGCTGTCTACCTTGACCATTTATTCACCTTGATGTATATGCAGTCTTCATTATTCATGCATCTACATTTCATATGCTTGCTTTGACTTCACTGCATCTTCATGTACCTGCACATTTGAGTTTGGTCTTGCATTCACGTTGATTAGATGAATTTGTGTGTCATAGTATCACTGGTTCATTCTGGTATCACCTGTGACTTGCGTTCATTTTTGTGCATTTGTCACTTGAACTCTGATCTGCATTGATGAACTTGATCATGTTGCTGTTGGATTTGTTGGTTCTACTTGAGTCTGGGCTTATTCCCTTTTCACTTGTGCAATTCTTTATTGCATTCTGTCTTGATGTTTCGGCTGCCATCATGTTGAATTGTGAATTTGTGTGTTACCATTTCTTGGTATCTCTTATTGATTGTGTTGTGGTGCCACATTTTGGTGCCTCACCTTCATAATGCGATGTTCATGTAGCTGTATCCTTTTGCTGGCGATGCTTGAGATTTTGTTGCATTTATTATCACTTGATTTGTGGCTGCACTTCATTTATCAGTGCAGTACTCACCTCCCTTGTTATTCCTTGAGTTGAACCCGATTTCGGGGGTTTGACCTTATGATCACTTATGACTTTCACTGTGCTTTTGTGTATCTCCTACGATAGTGGCGAGGCAGTACACGCGTGCGTGCATTGCAGCCCTATCAGATTTGACAGTTTTAAATTGATTTAGTCGATTTGATAAATTGTTTATTTATCTCTGTTCATAATTTAAATCTGCTGATTTTGTTAAACACTGTTAAGTGTTATATTGACCGTTATTCGATTTCTTTGTTTAAAGAATCGGATAGACGGGAATTATTGTGACTGTCGTCTATTTAAATTATTACTGCCTATATGCACTAATAAACTGGTTTGAATTAGACTGACCTGGGTATTATTTTCTTTTGAATGTAATACTCGGGTCAGACCCGAGTTATTTCAGGTTGTAGATTTTCTTCTTTGAGTTGCTGTTCAGGATATGAAGACTTTTCACATCTTCTGAAGTTGTCCGTGTCATTTTGTAGTAGTCGTGTCATTATATAGAACGATATGTATTCATGTATATTAGTTGATAATGTACTTGTATATATAACTTCTAGAGTCGACAGTTGTAGTTGTATCATATGTATTGTGTCAACTATGTATTAACTGACATCAGTTATATATATATGAGACTTTTGTTTTTATCTGTGTTCCGCATTTATATTATCTGTGTTATTGTTATATCTAATGTCCTAAACTATTATGAACTATCGTAGTTTGTTTTATACTGATAATTGGATATGTCGATGGGAGTAAATAAATAATAGATGAAAAATAAAAAGTATATACCACTCCTACCGAGATAACCAATATTAGTGTAAGGCCAATTACGGATGGTCGCTCCTATCCAGCCTTATTCTTCGCAATAATAGACAATATTTCTTTTAATACTCTTTGTTATTATGAGCATAGAGGTGGGGCGTCACAGCCATGATGAGGGGTAGTGGACTAAGGCTCACGGCGTTGTCAGGTGGATGCGCCTCGCGAGCGCGAGCTGATGATGGGAGGGGCCGATAGGCAAGGTGATGGCGAGTGGGCAGTTGATGGTGTGGTAGTAATGTATTTTGATCGATCACGACTATTGTGGTTTTGGAGAGCAGTGGCGACGTGGGATTGATCGACTTCGAGGTAGGGCTCGGGTTGAAGGGGATAGTGGTGGAAGATGTCGTTTTCACCATCAAGTGAGGTGTGGTCAGACTGTATATCGATGAGGGTAATTAGCTATCTCTGATTTTGAATTAATAAATATTTTTTACATTGGTTAGATAATCAATTTAAATTAAGTCATGAGTTGATTATTTTAATTTAAATTGAAAACCGTTAATTTATGTAGTTCGTAATCTGTTTATGAGGTTTAAATCGAATGGAAGCTGTGCAAAAGAATTTAAAATTTGGGACGGAGTGCAATTTAAAGGTGAGATTTTCTCACTCATTCGGATTACCTGTTAAAATTTAAATTATTGGATGCCTGACTTGATTGATAAGTTTATAATTTATCTGTTGGATGATATTATATATATATATAGTAGTATATATATTGGAGTGATTGATATTCCCGCATTATATAACGGATGAGACCCTATGCGCCCCGCATAATAGCGGATGACCCTATATACCACGATATCCCCCTCGAAGTGGGATTGGTATTTTATTTGTTGACTAACATCTGTGGATGTAGGAAATACAGGTTAGAGGGATCCAACTGGATTCCTCAAAATATTTATTGTTTTCATATATATATATATTGATATATGATATGATGGATAAATTGATATGGATTATGTGTGAATTAAATTATTAAATGTTAAATAGCATGGGAATTGAATTGGTATTTTTAAATATCATACATAATTAAATTGAAGGAATTTAAAAAGGAAAATTTGAAAGAAATTAGTTATATTGAAAATTGGATTTATTCTAAAGGGAAATAAGTAGAATAAAAATATATTAACTAATTGGGGTTATACTTAACTATTTGAAAATTGGTTTAAGTAGAGATTTGAAATTAAATTATATATTATGGGCTGGAAGAAATATTGGGATCGATAAATAAATTTGAAATAAAATGGAATTTTATTGAAGGAAGATTATAAAGTGGAATTATAAATAGAATTTGTTTTTATAAATAAATGGAAAACTCGAAGGAGTTTATAAATTTATAAACGGGATTATAAATGAGATAAAATGATATCGGTGGATATGTGGAAAATATAAGTTAATGGTGTGGACTTATATCGAGTTATGGGAATTGTTTTTGAAAAAGAAATAGTGGAATAGTTTTCAAACATGTGAAATGGTGATAAATTTGGATATAGTCGATGTGATACGAATCAAGAGGAATTTATGAATTTAATGGGTGAATATTGGATTTTCTTAAAAATAGTTTTTGTATGAAACGAGTTGGGAATTTACAAATAAAATTGTAAATGGTTCTTGAGAAAAGAAAATAGGAAATAAGTGATTGTTTTCCAAGTGCTGAGTAACTAATAAAGTGGGAAGAATATTCTAAGTGTTGTGCAAAGGTTGAAATTTGTTCTGTGAGAATAAAAGAGATTTGAAAAACTATTTTTCAAAGTGTCGAAATGTGGAAATAATATCTTGAGTAGATATTTTGAGTTAAATAATTTGGGAAATTATTTAAGGCCTGATGGTTGCTTGTGAATGTTATTTGATAGTTAAATAACCGACTATTAATGTTGGCCAATACGCCGATCGTTTCGAAGAGACCGGGATCAGATTTATTGATCCGAAAACCACTTCGATCCGGTTTGAACGTAACGAATGAATACCGTGAAGATAATGAACAAGGTGATTCGGTTTGTCCAAACCCAGGACAACTTGTATGGACGAATGCTATCAAAACTTCGTCATCGGAGGACGATGAGCATTCTAAGAAAATTGTTCTTGAAAGGTAACGCTTAACCTCAAGCCTCATCAACTGGGAATGGCTAAAACAGGGGAGGTGAAGCAAGGCTAAGTGAGTAGCACCCAATTAGGGTAAGGTCATCCCTATCTAGAGTCCCTTTGATCTCGGCTGTGTGGCAGTTGTTGATCCCAACAGCGGGGTGATCTTATTCGGGCTATCCAGTAAGTGGTAGTCTGGTCTTATATTGTTGGGGATCGAGAGTGGTCCTCGGTACGCTGATCTAGGCCAGGTATTGTGACGGGCGGTACCCTAGTAGCCCTGCCATTGTATGGAATCCAATCTCCAATAAGTGCCCGTACGGTTTTGATTGTGCCCAACTATGCTGGAACGTGAGATGTAAGCATTCCAGCTATATTCTATTTACTTTCTATAGACACTATTATAATATCATACGGATTTGATAAAATGTTTTGGTTATCGTAAGGTAAAAACCCAGCATGTTTATTTGTGGCTTGGTCTTACGAGATACCTTTGTTTTAAAGGATTTCCAAAAATATAATAATCCAATTGAGTGTGGTATTCTCACGCTGGTTTTCCAGATTTACTTGGGTGTTGGTTTATTATGATGCTCGGGTCAGACCGAGTTGAATAGATACAAGATAATATGCTATGGAGCTCAAGAGACGAGCTGGATGACAAAAACGTACTTTTGTACTTGATTATTATTCCGCTGTGTATGGATAAGTTACTAAACTGTCCAGATTTGATGTAATGGTTGTGTACTCTGATGAATGTAAGTATTAAATAGTTACAGATTCTTTTGTACAAAAATCCGTATTTCCGCTACGATTGTGAGACTCTGATGTTGTTTTTATCTTCTTCTTATTCTACCTCTTTCTTCTTTAACCCTAATGATCCGTATTTCCGTCCACTTTGAGTTGAATTGTTGTGGAAAATTGTTGGCTTAAAGGGGTATGGATTTGCGGGCCATTACAGATAATTAGTTTAATTACCACGCTAATCAAGATTTAACGCAACCCCTCCCCCTTCCCTTCCGTTCGAACACGCTACAGCACGAGACACCCAAACCACGCGACCAAGCTTCCAAGCGCACGCCACCACCGACGTCCAGACCTCCACCAGACACCACCACCGCGACCGCCCTTCCATGCTCCACCATCCTTGCTCGCGCGTGCGTATGCACGACCATTGGCAGTGTGAAACCCAAAAACAACATAGCCCTCACCGACGTCGACCGACCCCACCAACTCGTGCTCCTCCTGGCATGCCCCCATCGACGCCGCGACCACGCTCTCCTCCAGGCCATCACGATTTATTTTTTCGATCGCAATCCCTTTTATATATTTTTTATTTTACTGATACGTGGTTTGAATTGAGAAGAAAAGGGGAAAGGTAGGGTATGAGGAAACGTAAAAGGCTGAGTGTGTACGAAAAGTTGACTTTTGTTGATTTTAATTTTAAATTATTTAACTAAACATACTCGAAAATGTCGAACTCCAAACGAGGCGTGTCGCGTGACGTTCATAGTGTTTTACCCCCATTCTTGTAACAACCCAAAATTTTAACTATTTTAAATTATTAAATTTAATATAATTTTTGAATTAAAATGATTAAGAATAAAATATAATGATTTATTAATGTAATTTATTGATATGAACTTAGATAAAATTTTAAATAACAAAATTCGATATTAGAAAAAAATGATTAACAAATTTTAAATACTGAAGTATTAATTTTATGAGTCGAATATATAATTAACTGATATTTAAAAGTGGGAATTAGCCACAAGAGCGTCTTTAGCAAGTGAAATTAATTTTTAGGACACACAACTAAAATAATTACTTTTAAGGACAATACGCAAAATAATTAGTTTCTAGGGCCTAAAAACCTACGAAATTATGTCCATGAAAGTATTTGGACAGCTGACTTTGTCCTTGAATGTAATTATTCCGCTGACTTTGGCCTAAAAGGTAGTTATTTCAGATGCGTGTCCTAGAAATTAATTGGACTGCAATGTTTGTCCTTCTGGTGAAATGTAATATATTGATTAAACTATATTTAATTTTAAATGTAACTTTCTGGATATTTCAAACATATGAAGCAAAGTATATGAAAATATGTATAAAATGTAAATATGATAAAATAAATATGTATATTGTATATATATGCATATGGAAATATAAAATACCTATATGTATGTATGTATGTATAGGTAAAACATATGTATATCTAAATGTATATGTAAATAGGGGAAAATGTAATTATATATATATATATGATGACAAATACATGAGGTAAATGTATATGTATGTATGTTAATATAAAATAGTGAATAGGTATGTCGATATATATATATATATATATATATATGTATATATAAACATATAAGAAACATCATCATGGCAAAACATCAACTCAAGCATAAAATAAAGCAAATCTTTCACTCAATCTTCAAATCAACTAGGAAATCTAATCAACAAAATTTTCAAATCAAGTCAATTAATTTTCAGATCAATTAGAAAAAAAATAAAATATAAAGACCTGTATATGAATAAGCTTCAGCTTTTTCCAACTTGTTCCTCTTCTTTATAAATACACTGTGTTGTTTGTGTTCACATATACCATTCTAACATTCAAAAAAAGAAAAAGAAAAGAAAAGAAGAAACGGCCATTAAAACCATAGAGAAGCTAAGTGCTCAAAAGTAGGAAGGAAAACAAAACAAAAGGAAGCAGTGTTTCCTTTTCAAAAGAGCATGTGAGTAAACTAAATCTTTTACTTACTGGAAAGTTTATATGCATCCATGTTTGTAAATTTGGATAAATTCTTTTATCTGTCAAGTATTAATGTATCAATAAGTTCCTATGTGTGACGACCCGACTTTCATCGACCAGAAAGTCGTATCGCTAATAAGAAAGAAAGGGATAGAAAGAGAAAAGAAGAGAAGAAAGAACCAACATCAGAATCTCACACAGCGGAATGAATAAATTATATTAATAACAAAAGTATTACACAATATACAACACTTATCAGAGTTATACAACATATACATCACATACTAGACAGTTATAAACATCTGTCTAGACATTACAACTCAAATACAATACAAACACTATCACAGAGATCTACACAGCGGAATTCTATATCTACGAACGCCGAAGCCTCCTGCTCCATTGCTCCTCCAGAATATTCGTCAAAGCAAACCTGACTCCCTTGGCTACTCGTAAAAATTTGAGTACCCAAGAGTTTATATAAAACAGAAATAAACACTTGGGTCAGACATGGGTCTGGTGTGAGTAAACGGTTTAAACTTGCTTAACTTCAAAACCTTTGAAATCAAAAGGTATCACGTAAGACTTCCCACACATAAACATGGAAAAGTTTTTACCTTACGCTAACCAAAATTTTGATAGGAAATCTGGTTATATTATAATATGTCTAGGGTTTTCAAATAAATATGAAATAGCCGAAATTGTTACATTATTAAATTCCAGCATACATAGGTATACAATCAAGTCCGTTATCACTTATTGGAAGTTGGATTTCCATACAATGGCAGGGCTACTGGGGTACCGCCCGTCACAGTATGTGGCCTAGATCACCGTACCGAGGAGTACGCCCGCTCCCCTGCAACACAAAGCCGGAACCATCCCTTACTGGATAATTCCGAATAAAATCACCCCACGGTTGTGTACATCAACCGCACCACTAAGTCGAAATAGAAAGGGACATCTAGACAGGGATGACCTTACTCTCAATGGGCGCTACCCACGAAGCCTTGCTGCACCTCCCCTGTTTTAGCCATTCCCGGTTGATGAGGCTTGAGGTCACGATTACCTTTAATCAGAACACATCACTTAGAATGCTCATCGTCCACCTGACGATGTTTTGAAAGCATTCAATCCATACAAGTTCGTTCCGGGTTCGAACGAAACCGAAGGCATTATCTCGTTACACTCGTTTTGGAATCACCCTCAGAGTTAACGACAATAACCCTTGCACTCTGAATCTTCATCTTCACTTGAGATTCACGACCTATCGTTAATTTGGATCGATGTGGTATTCGGGTCTCCAGACCTGGAAATCCGGTATACAGAAACCCGATCCCGGTCTCATCGAAATCCAAAACGTATCTTTTAAGGCCAAGTTGTTTAAAGGTTTAAACAATTCAATTCAATTTAATACTTGAATTCACACAGCATTTACATAGATAAATATCACCCATTTATCACAGATATATCCAATATCATATCACAAAATATCATAGCATATCATCCAATAGATATAACCAAATCAGACATTCTACTCAAACAATCATCCATAAACAATCATTTATTAATCTATATTATAATCAATTTAATCAACTTAAATTAAATTAATTACTTAAGAATTAATTCCTAACCTTGCTTAATCAACCATTAATTAATTACAATCCATTTAATTAATTAATCATTAAATATTAATCACTCTTGATTAATTATTCATTAATTACATAAAGTAATTATCCTTTAATTAATTTCACAAATTAATTATCCTTAATCATTTACAGTAATTAACCTTTAATTACTCTCATTAATTACAATAATTAATATCCTTAATTAATTACATTAATTAATCATGCATTAAATAATTACTTCCATTAATCAACCTTAAATAATCATTAACAGTAATTAACTATTCTTAATTACTTTAATTTCTTTATAAATCCTTTTTGATTAATTATACCAATTACATACAGTAATTTAATTATCAATTACTTACCCTAAGTAATCATACTTAACCAATCTTATTAAGTAATTATACTTAATCAATTATCGAGTGACTATCTTTAATTAATTATCAAATTAATTAACTTAAATAAATCACATTCATTTCCCAAATCATGACTGAGTAATTCAATCCTTAATTACCCTTTAAACAAATTAATTAATCCTTGATTAATTATTCTTTAACTATTAATTAATAAACCTTAATTATTAATCAATATCTTTTATATTCTTTAATACAAAGTAATCAATCCTTAATTACTTTTATAATTAATTAATTAAACTTAATTAACTAATTAATTACTTCTTAATTATCAATT
Source organism: Allium fistulosum (assembly GCA_030737815.1). Classification (NCBI taxonomy): domain Eukaryota; kingdom Viridiplantae; phylum Streptophyta; class Magnoliopsida; order Asparagales; family Amaryllidaceae; genus Allium; species Allium fistulosum. The sequence goes on from CM060908.1 coordinate 149,797,566, forward strand.
AATAAAACTTATTTATTAATTAACTTTAATTACAAATAAATTAATTCATAATTACCTATTAATCAATCTTTAAATGATAATTAATTAATCCTTAATAACAGTTAAATAAATTCTTAATTAACTTTAATTATAGATAAATAATTTCTTAATTATAAATTAAGAAAACTTAATTATTACTTAATAAAACTTTATTAAGTACTTCTTAATTACTAGTTTAATTAACCCTTAATCATTTCATTAATCCTTATTAATAATTAATTAAATAAATTAATTAAACTTTAATTAACTTAGTTAATTTCAACTCTTTAAAAATCTTAATTAATCTTAAGATAAAAACATGATCATTAAAAACATTTGATCTTAGTAATTAATTTACTTAATTAAATTATTAATTAAGTTTAAAATAAATAATCATTAATTACTTATCTCTAATTATAAATTAACAATTCTTAATTACAAGTTAATAAATCACTTGAAAACTTAATTGTTAATTTTACTCATCCTTAACCATTAACTAATTTAATAAATCACTCTTTATTTATCTCATTAACTATCAAACTTTTAATAAGTTTAAAATAAAACCTTTCCTTATTAATTAACCTTATTTTCAATTTAAGTTTGAAAATAACTTAAGGTTTTCAATTTATACAATTAAGTCATACAAATTAATTTTATCCATTACAAAGAACTGAAATTTCAAGATATTTGATTTAACTTAATTGTTTAAAGTTTTTAAAACTTATTTTATTTAAATTTTAAAACTGGTTTAAAACTTTTACTTTGGTTTTTAACTCATATATACTTGAAATAACCAAATACATATTCATTTTTAAAAACAGAGTTTGATTTAATTAAACTGTTTGGTTTTATAAAATTTAAACTGTCAAAATCTGGTTTTCACTCAAACTTGCAAATGACCCGAAGACAACCCGAGCCCAAGTCCTTCTTCCCCGAGTAATTTTTAAAACTGCTTGTCTAAAGTTTGAAACTGTTATAACTTGACAGTTACAATCAACACTCGCATATGACCCAAAGGAAAACCCGAGCCAAAGTCTGATTTTCGCGAGTCCTCCTCGAATACAACACGAGAACTTATCTTCTTCCCCAAATTCTAACCACTGATACACATTATGCTCGTGCACGTGCACCAACAATCGCCTCACCTCCGACCACGCTTCTGATCACCATCGAGTCGCCCACCTTCCTCTCAACCATCACTACAACTCCGATCATCAAATCCAACTCGAAAACGAAATCGAGCACTCGAGCTCAAAAACTGGAACAATGTCGAATCTGTGAATCACCAAAATCGCTCACCTCCGATCACCAGCATGGCTTCGCCTCCGGCTACTAACCCCTCTACACTTCATCAATCATCCACATGAGTCTGGAACAACTCGGTCACTAATAGGGATTGCGGTGATAAAAAATTTCCAGAGGAACAAAACTAGGGTTAAAATTTTTGATTCAAAATCACAATCACCCCAAAGCTTTAATCCACCAACTACCATTTTTGCCTGCAACTACGATCAACACTCCATCACCAGAAAAGATACTGGCCCTCCAAACTTCCTAGATCGACAGGGAAGACCAAAAACCCACTATTTTATAAATCTTGAATTCCTCATTCAATATCAACTTAAAACTTTTGATTTAACTCTTAAAAATCATTATCTAAGATAAGTATTTAGATTATAAAAGAAAATCACAAGATTTTATAGTTTGAATTTTAACATTTATTAAAATTCCTACTGTCACTTTCTTTTCCAAGTGATGTTTAAATTTTCCTTACTTAATTTTAATTCCAGAACTTAGATTAGGATTTAACAAACAATTCTTATTTGAATCCTAAAGCCTATCAGAGAATAAATGAAATGATTTTGATTTTCCATCAAAACTTCAAACTGTGAATAATGAACAGAGATATACTCAAGCAACCAACATACACACATGGTTCTAATAATTCATATATACATGTATTTAGGTCTAAAACAAACATGCATATTTATTTCAAACATACATTCCAATATTATTTCCAACATATATCATCTGTATCAAATTTAAAGGGGTTTCCTGTTCACAGTTAAAAGGCAGAGTATTGAACTAAAACTTAGATGTTTAAAATTTACTGATATACACATTTCTTAAATATACCAGAGCATACATAATTCTAGACATACAAGGCGATTACCACACATCAATTCACATGCAATAATATTAGATACTTTAAGTTTTAATTTAAAGGTTTACTCACCTTTTTTTATTGTTGAACAGAGAAATTATAACTGGAAGCTTTTCGAACTGCACTTGCTTTTGATTTCTTTTAAAACTGAAAACTTGTTTTGTAACTTTAAAAACAGGAAGGCTCTTGAAACTCCAGATTCACTTGCATGCACTTGGAATGGTGCCAGACTTGATTTTGAAACAAGAACATGGTTACAGGTCTTTTGATAAGTGTTGATTATAGACTTTGTTTACAGGCTTGAAGGAATATATGGTTTCAGGCATTTGAGAAGGGTTACAGGTTTGAAGAATAAATGGTTTCAGGTTGTAAATTTGTTTTGATTTTTGGTTTTAGATGATTTCAGTTTTTGTTTGAGAAGATGACTTCGGTTTGAACATTTTCTGGTTTGAGAATTTTTGTCTTTGCAAATGAAAAAGATAAGAAAAGAAAAAGAAGAGAGGAGGTGAAAGTTTATATAGTTAATTTAGATTTTATTAAAATTTAAAGAAAATAAAATTAAAGGATGACACTTGTCTCTACCCTTATTTATCTTGTTAACACATGTATTTAACATGTTTAGAAATTTAACACTTGTCATTATATAATTTCATATTATTTTTAAAAAGATTTTAAAAGCTTTTATATGTATTTCCTAAATAGATAAATACATTTATTAGTTATAAATGCTTTTCTATATTATAAATAAATGAAACCTTTAAAAGAAAATAAAATAAAACTCATTTATATCCTAATAAAATCATATACATGTATTTCATTCATTTTTAAGTGTAAAAATATCTCTTGTATTCAATTCACTATTAAATAAATATTTTCTAAATTTATATGAATAAAATTCCTTTTAAAGAAAATATTGTAAACAAATCTTAATTTAAATAAAAACTTTATTCATACATTTCATATAGAAATATATTAAAATAATTATCTTTTAAAGATTCAAATTTAAATCCAGATTCAAATTCAAATTTTACTTTTAAAATCCAATTTAAAAATCAACTCAACATTTATATTTTTAAATAAACACATTATTAAGTTTGAAATGATTATTTCATTTTAAAACAACTCAAGACATATATATATATAATGTAAACATTACTTATAAATTTTGGAAATGATAAATCTATTTTAAAATCAAATTTATAAAATAATACAATTAAAATAGTTATTCTTATTATAATTCAATCTATATCATAATTAATACATCATATCATTATTATTTGGTTATTTATATTTGAAAATAACAATTTTATCAATTTAAATTAAGAGATTATCACATTTTAAACTTCTAGAAATTCCGGGATATCACACTATGCCTTTTACATATGTGTTATTCATGGAAATGCACACTGTAAAACTCAAAATGTATGTACAGCCTTTGTTTCTTTGAAAAAAATATTGATCTTGCAACTTTAAAAATCAATATCTCTTTATACAGTTATTTTAGGCTTTGGTTCCAAAAGGGAAATCAATTGTTTTTTAGTGCAGATTATTCTAAAATTAGTTTCGTTTGATATTATGTAGCATAGAGGAAGAAAGATTCATTTTACAGTAAACAACTTAAAAGTGAATAAAATCCGAACGTTATAATTTAATCTCTTGTTTATATGAAGATGTTTGTTATTCAAAATCATGAATTTTATGGATAGTTTGAAGATTTTTAGTGGTGTGTGGGATGGGAAAAGTGGAGATGATCGGAGTTGGGCATTTCATCAAATTCCGCTGACCCCCATGATTTCGTGACTTGGGGCTTGGCGTAGGGGAGACTGGGATGATGGTGAACTCACGAAAAACAGCGAATGATTTTTCTATTGGATGGTTTGGCTTGTCGAGGCAAAAGTAGGGTTTTACTGTGGTTTGTTTGGGTTCGAGTCATGGGATAATGGCGATGTTGAGAGGAGCATGAGGGCATGCTCACGGAGGGAATTGGAAGAGGTGGTCGTGGCGAACGTATGGAAGAAGTTTGGTGGTATATGGTCGATTGTGGTGGCGTGGAGAAGCGATGGGGTGGCTCGGTCCTTGTTCATGTTGGAGCAGCAGTTCAAAAATTGGAGCGTGTGTCTTGGGGGCGTTCCGGGGGTGGAACGTGATGAGTGTTAGTCCATGAGTTGATGGTTTTGATGACAACAACCTTAGAATAAGATTATAAAATATAAATACTAACATTATAGTTTAGATATATATGTATATGCAGGATATAATCATGCAGGTACTAAGAATGAAGACTGTACAGTATAGAAATTCAAGATATCAAGGTTGAAGACTCATGAGTATCAAGAATATCAAGATTTCAAGATAAGTATTGAGTCTAGAATTATGTTAAAACTTCACAATAGCACTGAAATCTTCATTCCGTATTTTCATTTGGTATGGAACCCATTTCTACCTTTTTAGTGGCTTACAAACCCACGACAAGTAGCTTAGAAACCTATGACAAGTGGCTTACAAACCCACGAACATTCTGGTTTTGTACAAATTCTCGAGTCCTGATATGATAAGATACAGGAAGAAGCTTGCAAAACTACTTCAAAATGATTTTCAAAACTGCTTTTCAAAACGTTTTAGCCTTAAAAATTATCTTTTCAAATGATTTTCAAAAAGATGTTTTAGCCTTAAAAAATATTCTTTGATTTTGTTCTTAAATGAATTCTTGTTTTAAACTTCGTTTGTTTTAAACTATCTTTTAATATATTTAACTTTTAATATTTACTTAGATTTAAATATAAAATTATAGTAAAATTTCATATATATTATTCTCTATATTTATCTATGTATTTTATCTATAGTCAAGTATATTAATAAAGTTTAAAATAGTTTTAATATAAGATAAAGATTATTTTCAAAGAAAAATAAAACATCAAAATTTCCTTTGGGATGTCGACATGCCCTAGTACCCCATGTCGACATAGTGTCAGTTAGGACCAAAAATTTGAATTTCAAAAGAAGTGTCTATTCGCCATAACATTTCATGAATAGACATGGCTATTGTTCTTCTATAAATAGGGGTTGGTTTCAACGAATTTTAGATCAGATTTTCTGGTTTTTCACTTCTCTTCTTCTTCCACATTTTCTTATTCAAAATCCTATCATCACTCTGCCGAAATCAACATTGAATCTAACTAGATCATCTCTGGTTTGATTCTCTATCACTATCTCAACAAGATCCCAGTGCTATTCAGAGTTATAGGCTTCTTTGTAATCTATCTAGCGTGAAAAGGTGTGATTGTAGCCTTGGAAATCAATCAAGCGAGAAAATGTGTGATTGTAGCCTTGGAAATCAATTGGGTGAACTTGTTACCCCGGAAATCAAGTATCTCTACCCAGAGGATTGTGATTCTGGAGGGTGTACCTCGTAGCCTTGAAACCGAGGGTGTAATTGTACAATTGCTTTTGAAAGGAAATCCGTACTTAGTTGTGCGGGACTGGATGTAGGGTAACTCCGAACCAGTATAAAATCCGGTGTGTTCTTTCCTTTACTGCATTTACTTTATTTCTGCATCTGTGTTTGATTCTGTTATTATATCTGTGTCTGAATATTGCATACATTTGTGTATAAATCAACAATAACTCAAAAAGATTTAGTAATTTCTTATAAACACTATTCACTCTCCCTCTAGTGTTCATTCTAGCCTTAAGATCCATATTCCGCATTCCTCACATTTGGTATCAGAGCAAGGTTTTCAAAAATTTCATAATCTGATTTTTGAAAAAGTTTTTTTTAAATGGCTATGTTTAAGAAATTTGTTAATGCTTGTTTAGAAATATTCAGATCATCATTGTCTCTTGAGTCTGCATATAATCAATATTCAAATACAAGTTGTCTACTAAGATTGTTTGATGTGCAGGAATCATGCTTTATGGGAGTTGAGGAATCAATCCAGAACATACAAACTATGCAGATCAAAAAGAACAAATGGATACTCGATAGTGGATGTTTTAGACACATGACTGGGAATCCAGATATGCTAAATGATATAATATACAAAGACGGAGGACTGGTTAACTTTGGAGACAATTCAAAAGGTTATGTAATCGGCATCGGCAAAGTCGGTAACTCTGAAACTCCTATTATTACTAATGTTTTGCTAGTTAAGAATCTGAAACACAATCTGCTAAGTATAAGTCAACTATGCAATAAAGGATATAAATTAAATTTGAAAAAGATAAGTGTCACATTGAAGATAATAATTCAACCATAATATTTGAGGGAATTAGGAAAAAGAATATTTATATTCTTAGTATGAAAATTTCCAATGATAACTTGTGTCTTTTGGCAAATGCAAGTGACCCTTGGAATTCGCATAAGAGATTTGGGCATTTGAATTTCAAACTCTTATCTAGACTGTCAAAACATGATCTAGTAAGAGGCCTCCCTAAAATGAATTTTAAAGTAGATAGTCTATGTGATGCATGTCAACTAGGAAAACTTAGAAAAAGCTCCTTTAAATTAAAAAATATAATTTCTACTTCAAAACCTCTTGAATTACTTCATATTGATCTATTTGGTCCATCTCAAATTCTATCAATAAATAATAGTAAATATGTTTTTGTAATTGTAGATGATTATTCTAGATTTACATGGACAATATTTTTAAAACATAAAAGTGATACTTTTGAATATTTTAAGAATTTTTCAAAAAGGGTTCAAAATCAACTTTCTCAAAAAATTATAACCATCCGTAGTGATCACGGTGGTGAATTTGAAAATGAAAAGTTTGAAGAATTCTGCAATAAAAAGGGAATAATTCACAATTTTTCATTTCCAAGAACTCCACAACAAAACGGAGTAGTAGAACGTAAAAATAGGACGATTCAAGAGTGTGCGAGAACTATGCTTTCTGATAGTAATTTACCATAGTACTTTTGGGCAGAAGCAGTTGCTACCGCCTATTATATTTTAAATAGAATTTTAATTAGACCTTTAACTGATAAGACATCTTATGAACTTATTTACTCAAAGAAACCTAAGGTATCTTATTTTAGAATTTTTGGAAGTAAATGTTTTATTTTAAATACAAATGATAACTTAGATAAATTTGATCCTAAATCCGACAAAGGTATCTTTATCGGATACTCTAATAGAAGTAAAGCATACAGAGTATTTAATTTAAGAACTAATACCATCGAAGAAACAATGCATGTTTCATTTGATGAAAATTTCAAAAATTTTGAAGAAATAAATGATGAAGAGGATTTAATCACTCAAAACCAAGAGTCAACCGAAACTAATAATGAATTAAATCATCCTAATAAAAGGATTAAACTTTTAAAAGATCACCCTATAGGCAATCTGTTGTTAAAACTAGAAACCAACTAAGTCGACTGAGTAATGTAGCTTTTATATCAACTATTGAACCCAAAAATCCAGAAGAAGCATCAACTGATGATTCATGGATTTTGGCTATGCAAGAAGAATTAAATCAATTCACTAGAAATGATGTTTGAGAACTTGTTCCTAGACCTGAAAATAAAACAATAATTGGAACTAAATGGGTTTATAAAAATAAAATGAATGAACAAGGAGAGGTTGTTAGAAATAAAGCCCGGTTAGTCGCACAAGGTTATTGTCAAGAAGAAGGAATAGATTTTGATGAAACCTTTGCCCCCGTAGCAAGATTAGAAGCCATTAGGATTCTACTTGCTTTCGCAAATCATAATAATTTCAAATTATTTCAAATGGATGTTAAAAGTGCATTTTTAAATGGCTTTGTAAAAGAAGAAGTATTTGTTGAACAACCACCACTTTTTGAAAATTATAAATTTCCAAATCATGTTTACAAACTTAAGAAAGCTCTATATGATCTAAAGCAAGCTCCTAGAGCCTGGTATGATAGACTAAGGTCTTACTTGTTACAATCAAATTTTGAAATAGGTAAAGTAGATAATACTCTTTTTATTAAAAGAGATAAAAATGATATTCAACTAGTACAAGTCTACGTAGATGATATCATTTTTGGATCAACTAATTTTGAAATGAATAAAGAATTTTCTGAAATAATGACAAAAGAGTTTGAGATGAGTCATATGGGTGAATTAAACTTCTTTTTAGGATTACAAATAAAACAATTAGATAATGGTATCTTTATTAGTCAAGAAAAATATGCTAAAGACCTAGTTAGTAAATTTGGTTTGACTACTGCGAGTGGAAAACCCACTCCCATGGCAACCAATGAGTACCTTAGTAAAGAAGATCTCTCGAAAGATGTAGATCAAAAATTATATAGAGGAATGATTGGATCACTACTCTATATCACTGCGAGTAGACCTGATATCATGCATAGTGCCTGTCTCTGTGCAAGGTATCAATCCCAACCTAAAGAAACTCACTTAAAAGCTGTAAAATGTATTATAAGATATGTTAAACACACCTTTGATTATGGCTTATTTTATCCTAAAAATGATTCGTTTGACTTAATATCTTACTGTGATGCTGATTATGCTGGTTGTAAATCAGACCAAAAAAGTACAAGTGGAACTTGTCACTTTTTAGGGCATTCTCTGATTTCCTGATTTAGTAAAAAGCAAAACACAGTTTCTCTATCAACAACTGAAGCAGAGTATATTTCTGCTGCTTTGGCTTGTTCTCAAGTAATATATATGCAACAAACTTTAAAAGATTTTGGTTTAAATATCTCAAAATCACCAATTTATTGTGATAATAATAGTATAATAAATTTATCCAAAATACTACTCAACATGCTCGAACTAAACATATTGATATCAGACACCATTTTCTCAGAGATAATATAAGTAGAGAAGTAATTACTCTCGACTATATCAATTCTGAAAATCAAATTGCTGATATCTTAACAAAACCCTTAAATGAATCTACATTTACTAAATTAAGAAGAGAATTAGGTATTTGTTCATTAACTGAAATATAAAATATAAATAACAAAGTATAATTAAAAATTAAATCAAAATAAATCAAATAGTAAAAATATCGAGAACCATGTCGACATCCCCCTATACCCATGTCGACATATAACGTTTTTTTAAAATTTAAACTTTTTCCCACCAAAATTCAAATAATTGGTTATATATTCTTCTTATTTTTGAAATTTTCTTCATTCTCTCTATTCTCTTTCTATTCTATCTTCTAAAATAAATTTATCAATGGCCTCCTCTTCCAAATCAAACATAAAATCAACCTTTTCGTTCCCTTCTCCTACCTCTAGTCCGTTCCAACGTACTACGCTCGCCCGAGTGACAAAAATGGAGGATTCTCTGAAGGATGCAATTCAGTTAATGACTGAAATTCAAATAGTGCAACTCCAAATGGCAAAAGAACAGGAAAGGCAAGGGAAAATCCTTAGAAATTTACAAAAGTTTCTAATGGACAATCATGCTAATCCAATCTTGATTGACGAGGACTCTTCAGGAGATCATGAACAAGAGGAAAGTGAAGAAGAACCAATGGAAGAAGAGCATGCAAAAGACAACGACAAAGTCATTTGCGTTGGCGAAGTATGTTTTGACAAGGACGGAAACTTGGTTAAACAACGTGGAAATTTCTGTTTCCATTATCCAAATTGTTCGATCCATAGATCTCCAATTGTCAAAGATACTCAGTAGTTTCTTCTTTTTCGTTTTTTTTATCGTTATGTGTATATTTGTCACGTTGTACGAAAATGTAAATATAAACATATATATATAAAATAAATATTGTGTGTTCTTATATATGATTCCTATATATGTTATATATAAGTATTATATAGGTACTTGGTTAGGAATGTTAGTGGTTTAGGACTAAGTTTTAGGTTTACAAGTAAGTATTGATTATGTATGATAACACTATCATCATATAAGATATTAGACTAAGAGTTATATAGTTTAGAGTTAGTTTGTTTTTGTTGGTGACAAAGGGGGAGAAATATAAAATAGAAGAGTTAGGCATAGATTAAGGGGGAGTTATCAGTTTTAGGGGGAGTTATTAGGATAGAAGTAATATTTTATAAACAACGGTTGTCATCATCAAAAAGGGGGAGATTGTTAGTCCATGAGTTGATGGTTTTGATGACAACAACCTTAGAATAAGATTATAAAATATAAATACTAACATTATAGTTTAGATATATATGTATATGCAGGATTTAATCATGTAGGTACCAAGAATGAAGACTGTATAATATAGAGATTCAAGATATCAAGATTGAAGACTCATGAGTATCAAGAATATCAAGATTTCAAGATAAGTATCGAGTCTAGAATTATGTTAAAACTTCACAATAGCACTGAAATCTTCATTCCGTATTTTCATTTGGGATGGAACCCATTTCTACCTTTTTAGTGGCTAACAAACCCACGACAAGTAGCTTACAAACCTACGACAAGTGGCTTACAAACCCACGAACATTCTGGTTTTGTACAAGTTCTTGAGTCCTGATATGATGAGATATTCTACAGGAAGAATCTTGCAAAACTACTTCAAAATGATTTTCGAAACTGCTTTTCAAAACGTTTTAGCCTTAAAAATTATCTTTTCAAATGATTTTCAAAAAGATGTTTTAGCCTTAAAAAATATTCTTTGATTTTGTTCTTAAATGAATTCTTGTCTTAAACTTCGTTTGTTTTAAACTATCTTTTAATATATTTAACTTTTAATATTTACTTAGATTTAAATATAAAATTATAACAAAATTTTATATATATTATTCTCTATATTTATCTATGTATTTTATCTATAGTCAAGTATATTAATAAAGTTTAAAATAGTTTTAATATAAGATAAAGATTATTTTCAAAGAAAAACAAAACATCAAAATTTCCTTTGGGATGTCGACATGCCCTAGTACCCCATGTCGACATAGTGTTAGTTAGGACCAAAAATTTGAATTTCAAAAGAAGTGTCTATTCGCCATAACCTTTCATGAATAGACAAGGCTGTTATTCTTCTATAAATAAGGGTTGGTTTCAACGAATTTTAGATCAGATTTTCTGGTTTTTCACTTCTCTTCTTCTTCCACATTTTCTTATTCAAAATCCTATCATCACTCTGCCGAAATCAACATTGAATATAACTAGATCATCTCTAGTTTGATTCTCTATCACTATCTCAACAAGATCCCAGTGCTATTTAGAGTTATAGGCTTCTTTGTAATCTATCTAGCGAGAAAAGGTGTGATTGTAGCCTTGGAAATCAATCAAGCGAGAAAAGGTGTAACGATCCGTAAATTTCGACCATTTGAATATGTTGATTTAAATTGATTTTTGTAATTTAATGTAAAAAGAAATGAAAATTTTATAATTTATATTGGAGCGAATGTTAGAAATTATGTTGCATTGGTAAATATAATAAATTCTTGACAAATTTGAATGAAATCCAATTGAAGGAATAGTAGGAACCATTATAATTGGTTAATTAAGTTTGATTGTGTAATTAATACTGGAAGAAATAAATTTGGAAATAGTATTAATGAAATAATAACTGAATTGAATTGCAACTATATCAATGGAAGTAAATTTGATTAAGTGGATGTCAATATTGAATAAATTAATGGAAATAAAATCTAAATGAATATTTGGATAGAACATAAGAGAATGCAATCGGTAGTATGGAGATAAATGCCAACTTGTAGTTGTAATTGAATATGAGAGATAAAGGAAAGGATTAAATTGATTGATGCAATAAAACATTGTAACGGTATTTGTTCGTAAATTTAGATGATAAGGTAGTACGTTATTTGAAATAAATTTAAGGGTAGAATAACAACTATTACAAATTTCCAAATTAATTGGTCAATGAATTTATTTGGAATTAAAGTTCATATAAATATTAAGTAATTATGATGTTATTATTGATAATAAGCGTTACTAATTATTAATATAGTAACGGAAGAGTAAATGAAATGCAACCGTAGAAACTTAAGCCAAGTATTAACAATTGAAATGAAATGTCGTTTAAATGGAGTACTATAAATTGTCATACTAAGCTAAGAATTGAATATAAGGAAACAAAGGCAAATAGTAAATCAATCAATGAATTTATATAGATTGTAAAGTTATAATAATAAATAGTAATTGGATGTCTTGTACGAAGTTATAATATTGTGTGAATTATTAATAAAGAATAACTAGAATGAGATTCAAATTTGTATAATAATGGAAAGTGTTAATTGTTGCTCTTGAGCATAAAAATTTAAATAAGTAATTTAAAGCAAACATAATTTACCAATGCAGTAAGATTTTCTAATAGTGACTGTGTAAATTTAGGTAGTAGTGTAAATGGCAGTTGATGGATAACCAAATTCAATACAATCCAATTGATTGTAACGACTGTTAGGTTATAATTGAATATAAAGTAAAATAGAAACATAAACTTAATACAAGGTAGTAATTTAGGGAAATAAAAAGTATGAAACCAAGAAATAGTTACAGAGAATATTTAATTGAAATTAATGTATCTATTTGGCAGAAATATAATAAGTGTAGTACAATCCAAATTTATGTAAGCAAATTGTGAAGTTCTAATTTATTGAAATTAGTAAATTTTATAAGATGAAATTAATACTAATCCTATTTAGATTATGACAGTTCGCTAACCTACAGAATAGAAAGCTATATTTATTAATTTAATTGGAAAATTTAATTACTTTCTTTGAAATTATTGTGAATAAATGAAATATAACAGTTAAATTTTACGTTGAAGGAAGTGTAGAGGAAATCTAAGAAAATAAATGTAAAAACAATAGTGAGCCAATGTAAATTGAATCTTTTTGATAATAATAGACTGAATAATATAATGAAAGGTAATTAAATGAAATTTTGAAAATTTAATTTACAATTTCTAAATCAATGAATTTGAGATAAACACTGAAATTGTTAAATTTATCAATTTTAAAATTTACTTTTAATTTAGTTAAAACATTGTAATTTACTGAGAAATATAAAAGGGTTAAAATTGGTAAATTTTAAGATTTAAATTAAAAGTTGGATTTTATTAATTTATTTTTAATTTATTTAATTGATGGAAAAATAGTCATTTTGTCCATTGACTCGGATTTCGACGAAACAAGTTTCATCGGATCCGTAACGGTGAATTATAATAGTGTTTCAAGTTTCGTAGCAATCTAACTTATCGTTTGATCGTACGGACTCGAAACGCCTTGAAATTTATGCAATTGAAATCAATTCGGAAAATATTGTTTTAAGCATAACTTCTTTATACGATGGAATTTGAACCTGAAACCTTTTCCATTGAATTTAAAATATTTTAAAACACCTATTTTGATATATGGGTTTACCCAATTTCGTTTCGGGGTTAGAACGGGCTTTTTGGGCCACGTTGGCGTTAGCGCGTACACCTGTTTTATCCATCTATTCTATTTTCAATCTTCTCTATAAATATCCCCGCTAAACCCTAGCCTCCGCCTATTCTCATTTGTCTGCGCGTAAAATTTCTTCAGCTCCTTCTCCTCCTCAATGGCAGACAAAATTTCAGATCCAGATCCATTTCAAAATCAAAGTCAAAAAATTCAAAGTCCTCAGAAAAATCTCAAAATAATATATGCTGAAGCTCTCGACGAGCGTAATTCAATGGTGCAATTCGTTTTTCAATTCGACGCATCGTTTGACCAGAAATCATGGTCAAAATTGAAGTGGGCGTTTTTGACTGGTGCGTCTGATCGGAAAATCCCTTCTGGGTTTTGTAGAGGGGCTAGCGCGTTGTTCATCGACGAAGTTTGGAGGCGAATCGACGGTTGGATTTGGCAAAAATCACGGTCAATGGTATTTCGTTGTCAACATCTCGGTCAACGATGGGTAATGGGTTCCATGTTCTGGTCCGTGCGTTTTCTGTTGCCTGGAGGAAGAAGTGTGTTTGACGAAGTGGCGGTAAATGTGTTCTCTTTTTGTTTCTATTTAAATTTAATTTCAATCACAATTTTCGCTATAACTCTCGCATACGAACTCCGTTTCACACGCGGTTTCTTTTGTTAGGATCGTATTAAAATTCCGGACTTGATGATGCTAGTTTGGACGAATTCTGAGATGGTCAAATTTTTGGGTTTAAATTGGATTTGAATTCAATTTAAATTCAAAAGGTGAGTGTTTTAACCCACTCACAACTTCTAAGATTTCTTATGTTTGTTAAATTAAATTTTGATGTGATTTAAAAATTATCTATGATTGTTTGGGCATATATTTAATCATCATCTCAGTTAGATAGCATTTAGTTAAATTAAATTGTTATTTAATTTTATTATTGCATATAAACTGCCAGTTGAACAGTTATTAATTTTTATTGAATATAAACTATTCGTTGATGCCTGTTGTATTTTATATGCTTTATATTGATGTTTTGTTTAAATTGGATGATGATTGTAATAAATGGTTGTTTATTGATATTTGGATGAATGGATGCTATATTTTATATTGTATAAACTGCAAGTTATTATGCATTTTCATTTCATTCGGGATTGCGGTTTGAAATGATATATAACCGTAACTTTTATTTTTAAATTACGGATTGAAATGATAAATATTCGTATCACTTGACCATAGGATAGAATATTATATACAGGCATTGTGGTCTATATATAAAATATTTTAAAGTGATTTTCTATGGTTTGGAAAGAAATATACGGTTTAATAAATATTAAATTTTAATATTATATAATTTTTTTTATATAGTTAAATTCTAAAATTTAAGCTATGTGTAACTTGATGATGTTTTAAGTTTGATTTACGAATATTTCAAGTTTGAGTTTTATTTAAGTGATACTGAATTTATTAAATAAATATTTCTGAACTAAATAATAGTAAATTGAATTAAGGTATATATAAGATTATCAGATTTGGTTGGGAATTTTGGAATATTTTAAGACTTGAAATATATCAAAAATTGAAATGTTCTATTGAAATTAAGGTATTATTGTTTTCAAAGTATTGGTTTTCGAAATTGTTATAACTTTGAAAGTAATATGGTTTGAAAATGAATTTATTGAAATATAATTTATTTAAGAATTATCTTTGAATATATTGATTTGAAACTGATTGAAATTTTGAGATTTAGAATATGATTGCATTATGTGATTTGGGTTTAAGATGGTTTTAAAGAATATTTCGAGTTTTATAAATAAAAGCAAGAATAGTGATTGAAAATTTGAATTTTATTTAAATGATAAATTATTGAATTTTGTTTTAAAGTATATACTATTTTGAAGTAAAGGATATGTTTTGAAATGGCAAAAATATTTTGGTTTTAAAGTATATACTATTTTGAAGTAAAGGATATGGTTTGAAATGGCAATAATATTTTGGTTTTTGAAGTATATACTATTTTGAATTAAAGAATATGTTTTGAAAGGGCAATGATTGTGTTTTTGAAAGTATATATTTTTTTTTAAATGACCACGGTGTTATAATAACGTTTGGTTGTTAAAGAGACCGGGATCGGATATGGACATACTCTCCGTCGATACCGAAAACCACTTTGACAACTATGTACGCGGTGGAGTTTCCAGAATGAAGTAGGATGGTGGCGACGATCCTAAGGTATATACGTGGACCCAACTCCCGTGAGTTGGCATAAGGTGGCTAAAACAGGAGCGATCTCGGACCAGTGAGGTAGCACCTCTTATCGGACGCACTTCTTCGATTCCCTTCTATTACTTTGTGATTTTTGGTGGCCACCCTTGATTTGGGAGTGTTGTTCGAGGTGGAGCGGTAGTGGCTGCTATGCGTTCCATCAGTTCGTGTGCGTAATTGGTATATCTACCCTGGCATTGCCTTGTGTGCCGTGTCACCTACCATATCGAGCTTTACTACGAGTTGTGATTTCTCCCGTAGCCTGTGGAGTATCGAAGGTAGCCCCCATTTTTGGGAGTATGCTAATACTGGATAGACTACTGGGACTATTATGTGTTAAGGGCTATATGGGTAACCCCTTGATGCTATTAAAAAGTATGTTTATTTTATATTAGACATTATTATAATAGCGAATATTACTACATAGTAGATAGTTTAACGGATCCTTAAGAGATGTGAATCCCGAACATTTCTTAAGTTACTGCACTCACGTTAGACACTGGATAGGAGATGTCAAATCCCGTAAACATCTCTGACGCCGTTCCACTCATATATTTATCATTGATTTAACTTACATAAGATCTTTTAGTTCTGACTCGAGTTTTTTGTCTTTTCAATTCGCTCGGGTCAGCCTGAGCATTTCAGGATTTGAAGGCCCTATGTCTGGAGGACGAAGACGAAGATTTTATTACTACTATTTATTATATTCCACTACACCATTGTATTCCGCTGCATAATTATCATTCTCTGGTATGTGTAACTCTGATATGTATTGTATAAGTATAATCAAATGTTTTGTAAAACAGCTTCATGAACTGTTATTTGGTTATTATATTTTATCGTTCCGCTGCAAGATTCTATTTTGTTTCTTTTATTTCTCCACATTTTCTTATTTACCCCATAACAATCTGCCCTTTTGTATGGTTTAAGTTGGCACGTATGTCTGCTTAAGCGTACAAAAAGGTGGGATGTTACAAAAGGTGTGATTGTAGCCTTGGAAATCAATTGGGTGAACTTGTTGCCCCGGAAATCAAGTATCTCTACCTAGAGGATTGTGATTCTGGAGGGTGTACCTCGTAGCCTTGAAACCGAGGGTGTAATTGTACAATTGATTTTGAAAGGAAATCCGTACTTAGTTGTGCGGGACTTAATGTAGGGTAACTCTGAACCAGTATAAAATCTGGTGTGTTCTTTCCTTTACTGCATTTACTTTATTTCTGCATCTGTGTTTGATTCTGTGATTGTATCCGTGTCTGAATATTGCATACATTTGTGTACAAATCAACAATAACTCAAAAGGATTTAGTAATTTCTTATAAAAACTATTCACCCCCTCTAGTGTTCATTCTAGCCTTAAGATCCATATTCCGCATTCCTCACAATGAGGTGGTCAAGGGCGACTTGACAGGATCGTCGACGGCAAGTATCGATGGCTGGGGAGAGTGTGTAGGTGCACACGTACGTGCATGGCGTTTCTTCTTGCAAATGAAAGGGGGAAAAGGAAAAGTAACAGGAAAGAAGAAGGAGGAATGTTGGTTTGGGCCATGATTTTTGTTTTGGGCCGTGATTTTTGTTTTAGGCCATGTTGTTTTGGAATGTTTTAAATGAAATTTTGTTTTAAGAAATATTCTTGAAAAAAACTTATTTATTTTAAAAATTTATTTTAAAAGTAATTTTGATTTATAAACTCTTATTTATTTGCAAAATGATTTTGAAGGCAAATTTTAATTATGTACAAACATGAAATCTAGTTTTGAAAAGTTTTATAATGAATTTGTTTGAGAAATGTTTATAAAAATATATATATATATAATAATAATGTATAATAATAATAATAAAATAAAATAATAATGTATAATAATAATAATAAAATAAAATAATAATTTTTAATAATAATAATAAAATAAAATAATAATTTATAAGGTCATTTATGTATAAAGGATTTTGTAAAGTATTTGATTTTGAAAAGAAATTGTTGTTCTAAAACTTAGTTACTTACAAAGTGATTTAGAAAGAAAGTTGATTTTATATAGATATGACTTCTGAAGTAAATTTTGAAAACTGATGATTGTAATTTTAAAATATATGAATATTGAATAACATTCAATTTGAAAAATGTTTGTTGAAATCATAAATGAATTTGAAGCTAGACCGATATTTGAAAGTGATTGATTTCGAGAACCTTTGACTATATAAAAAAATGTTGATTTGGAAGTTTTCGAACTTATATAAAATGAATTGTATAAGTATGAAGTTATTTCGAAAACTATTGATTTTGAAAGGTACTCGATTTGAAAAGCGATGATCTTATATATAACGGAATTATATAAGAATGATATAATCAAAATTGATGATTTGAAAAGGTACTATGTATAGTATAATATACATTTTGAAATTGAAGATATGGGAAGTACTTTCTGCTTGATTATCCACTTTGTGGCCACATTGGGGATACATTCTATTGATTCTATTGATTGATTTAGGTCATTTGGACACAAACTCATGAGTTCCTTTGAATTCCATAGCGTAACCTATGGTCTTACAACGCAGCTGCATAGCGAAATTCGCAAGGCTATGAAGGCTTACGGTTATGGATGTTTCCTAGGGGAACCAGGCGAAACCATTGTGTAACTGCGATCTATGGTCGTTTTTGGCGTAATCCGCATGGGTAGAGTGATTGCCCTGAGGTACGGATGTTTCCTGAGGGAACCAGGTGAAACCACTGTATATCTGCGGTCCACATGGCGTAATTCGAGGGGCAGATGATTGCCTTGAGTCTATGGGTGATAGCGACGTAACCACCAATGTTGCTATTAAGTAGACTAAGATCCATGCAACTGTTTTGCATAGTGAAATTCGTAGAGCAGTGATTGCTCATGGGTACAGATGTTTCCTGGGGGAACCAGGCAAAACCATTGTGTATTTGCAATCTATGGTTGTTTTGGATGTCGTGGCGTAAGACGTGGGTCATCGACTGCCTAAAGTCACCTGAGGCCGCGTCGCTCTGTCCTCTCGACTTAGCGAGAGAGTGACCTTAGGGACTGCGTTCCATGACGATCCCATTCATTTGATTTCAGTGATTGGATTGTACTTTCCATATATGTTTTAAAGTTTTCCAAGTATTTTCACTGGGTGTTGAAACGGGTTTACTAAGTACTTATAGATTTCTAGTCTTGCGCCTAATCAACGTATTACTAGATTCTGTAAGAACGAAGATACACTTGTGGAAACATCGAGTTATCAAAAGTATTTTCGATATAAAAGTATTTCGTTATAAAAGAATTTTTAACAAACATTTTTTTTCAAACATTTAAGGATTGAATATAAAAGCCATTTGAATTATCTATTGGTAAAATTAAGAAACCAATGGAATAAATACGTAAGTTGTATATAGACCATTCTAATTGCATTTACGATTTTGATTCAGATTTGAGTACACGATTTTAAGGTAATTCATACCTGTCCGATTAAGGATTGTTCGCTCTATTCTCGACGACGAACACTGATACGAATTTTTGATACGAATTTGAAGTTTTCTATCATAGTTTATTACTATGTAAGGAGGATGGAAGTTTCTAATCAAGAAGTCGGATTAGAGCCCGCACTAGAGTAGCCGGGTTACCAATACTAGTTCGGAAAATAAAATTGCATATTCAAATAAGAGATTGAAATTGTTATACGTACAAATGGTATGTGTATATCGTACGGATTTTAATAAAATGATTATATGCTATGGTTGCTAGCTATGATTGTTTCTTGCTTAGGATTGCTGTGCTGTTTGGTTGCATATGGTTTGACATCATCCCTATTAGTTGCATTACTTTTATGTGTTGCACATAGTTGTATTAATGATTTTTATGTCTTATAAGTTGATTATTTTGAATAAAATATACCGTATGTTAAATTTCTTACTTCGTTCCTTTTCGATGACGAAAAGTTTTGAGTAGGGGAGATAGTAACGACCTATAATTTTAACTATTTTAAATTATTAAATTTAATATAAATTTTGAATTAAAATGGTTAAAAATAAAATTTAATGATTTATTAATGTAATTTATTGATATGAACTTAGATAAAATTTTAAATAACAAAATTCGATATTAGAAAAAAATGATTAATAAATTTTAAATATTGAATTATTAATTTTATAAGTCGAATAGATAAATTTACTGATATTTAAAATATCTAAATATATTGATTAAACTATATTTAATTTTAAATGTAACTTTCTGGATATGATAAATTTTATAGATATATGTATATAAACTCCACCATTAAAAATTTAAGATAGAATATCCATATATGTATATATAAGTATATACAAGCTTTATGATGTTTTTAAAAAAAATATAAGTTTATATGTGTATATATGTTTATAAGAATATTGTATATGTAAATAAATATATATACATGAATGTATAAGCTCCATAATAGCAAATTTCAAACATATGAAGCAAAGTATATGAAAATATGTATAAAATGTAAATATGATAAAATAAATATGTATATTGTATATGTATGCATATGGAAATATAATATATATATATATATATGTATGTATGTATAGGTAAAAAATATGTATATCTAAATGTATATGTAAATAGGAAAAAATGTAATTATATATATATATATATATATGATGACAAACATATGAGGTAAATGTATATGTATGTATGTTAATATAAAATAGTGAATAGGTATGTCAATATATATATATATATATGTATATATAAACATATAAGAAACATCATCATGGCGAAACATCAACTCAAGCATAAAATAAATCAAATCTTTTACTCAACCTTCAAATCAACAAAATTTTCAAATCAAGTCAACAAATTTTCAAATCAATTAGAAAAAAATAAAATAAAAGGACCTGTATATATGAATAAGCTTCAGCTTTTTTCAACCTGTTCCTCTTCTCTATAAATACACTGTGTTGTTTGTGTTCACATATACCATTCTAACATTCAAAAAAAGAGAGAAAAAAGAAAGGAAGAAACTGCCATTAAAACCATAGAGAAGCTAAGTGCTCAAAAGCAGGAAGGAAAACAAAACAAAAGGAATCAGTGTTTCCTTTTTCAAAAGAGCAGGTGAGTAAACTAAATCTTTTATTTACTGGAAAGTTTATATGCATCTATGTTTGTAAATTTGGATAAATTCTTTTATCTGTCAAGTATTAATGTATTAATAAGTTCCTATGCCTTTTACATATGTGTTAATCATGGAAATACACCCTGTAACACTCAAAAAGCACGTACAGCCTCTGTTTCTTTGAAAAAATATAGATCATGCAACTTTAAAAATCAATATCTCTTTATACAATTAATTTTAGGCTTTGGTTCCAAAAGGGAAATCGATTGTTTTTGAGTGTAGATTATTCTAAAATTAGTTTCGTTTGATATTATGTAGCATAGAGGAAGAAAGGTTCATTTTATAGTAAACAACTTAAAAGTGAACAAAATCCGAACATCATAATTTAATCTCTTGTTTATATGAAGGTGTTTGTTATTCGAAATCATCAATTTTAATGATAGTTTGAAGATTTTTAGTGGTGTGTGGAATAGGAAAAGTGGAGATGATCGGAGTTGGGCATTTCGTCAAATTCCGGTGACCCCAATGATTTCGTGACTTGGGGCTTGGCGTGGGGGAGATTGGGATGTTGGCGAACTCACGAAAAATGGAAAATGATTTTTCTATTGGGTGGTTTGGCTTGTCGAGGAAAAAGTTGGGTTTTACTGTGGTTTTTTGGGTTTGAGTCATGGGATAATGGCGACGTCGAGAGGAGCATTGGGGCATGTGCACGGAAGGGGATTGGAAGAGGTGGTCGTGGCGAACGTATGGGAAAAGTTTGGTGGTATACAGTCGGTTGTGGTGGCGGGGAGAAGCGATGGGGTGGCTTGGTCCTTGCTCATGTGGGAACAGCAGTTTGAAAATTGGAATGTGTGTCTTGGCGGCGTTCCAGTGGGTGGAACATGGTGAGGTGGTCGGCGGCGACTTGTGAGGATCGTCGGCGACAAGTATCGATGGCTGGGGAGAGTGTGTACGTGCACACGTACGTGCACGACATTTCTTCTTGCAAATGAAAGAGGAAAAATGAAAAGTAACAGGAAAGAAGAAGAAGGAGGAATGTTGGTTTGGGCCGTGATTTTTGTTTTGAGCCGTGTTGTTTTGGCGTGAGCTGGGCTTAAAGTAGAGAAAATTGATTTAATTAATAGACCTTTAAAACCTATAAATGTTATTAACCCCGTGCTTAAATAAAGTCAACCATTAGATTTTTGTGTCGTGACACTACCGTCAAGTACATCCGTATAACTAACATTTGCAGAATGTCAGCAAGGTAAATTTAACGACTTTAAAATAATTGAAGTGATCAAATAAGTCTTTACAAGTTATTAATTATATGTTAATAAATGAATTATTATTAAATGTACTGTTTAAAATTTAAAAGAAATTGTGATAAATTTTTATTTCTGAGATTAACAAGCAATCTGGATTTAGGAGATATTACTCGACTCGGTTATTTAAAAACAGTACAGTTCTTATTTATAAATGAATTGATATAAAATATTTAAATCGTTGATTGAATTAAAGATCTATGTTTTGACTGATATTGTTCTTAGGCATTGACCTCAACCATCTTTTGTCTGTGTCATTAAGTAATCAAATAAATTTAAGTAGATAGAATAAAACGTTGACACGTTTTCTTTAAAGGAAAATGACTCGTACTGACAACTATTTCAATTTCGGAAAATGAAATGATTACAAGCGGATTATTTTCGATGTACTGGTCTTGATAAGGTAAACATATGGAATGAATTTCCATATGTAAATATTAACACCCTGATTGTAGAATTGTTTATTTTAAACAACTTGGCCTTTTCAAATTTACCGTTTTGAGTTCGAAGCGACCGGGATCGGATATCAGTATTATCCGGAACCACTTCGACCCAATAACCACCACGAACCTTAACGGTTTGATTGTAGAGCCTAGTATACTGGGTTTTAATTAAGGTAGCAATTTCAGTTATCTTAATAAGTATTTATAGTTAGACACTATTATAATATCACTGGATTTTCTATAAAATATTTTGGGTTATCGTAAGGGAAAAACCCGTCGTGTTTATTTGTGATGCGGTCTTATGAGATTCCCTTGTTTCGAAGGATTTTGATAACTTAAGTATTTCAAATTAAGTGTGTTTACTCACGCTGGTTTCCAGCCTGACTTGGGTGTTACTTTATTGTAATGTTGGGGTTAGACCGAGTATTACAGATTCGGGTTAGGATGCTTTTGGAGCTCAGGAGACTAGCTGGATGGCAGAGACGTATCACACGTACTTAAATATATTCCACCGTGTATTGTAGGCTATATTTTCAGCATTTTTGACGATAAGTTATTTTAACTGTCCCGATTTATATGTTGATGATTGTACTCTGATAATTTGTATGTATATTGATAGTTACAATATTCCTTGTCTAAAATCTGTTATTATATATTATATTTTATTCCGCTGCGATTGCGAGATTCTGTGTTGTTGTTTTTGTTTCTTCTTCTATCTCTTTTCTTATTAAACCCTAATAATCTGGTATTTCAGGCACTCGATTGCTCGGCATTCTATACAGTGAACGTATTAGTGTCGATTTTCAAGGGTCGAAAATATTCGGTCGTTACAATTCTGAACACAATGGAACTAGTCTTGTAGCCTAATTCGATCGTATGCAGAAGATAGCTTTTCAAAATCAATTTATTTTAATTAAATTCTAAAAATAAATTCTACGCGTTTCAAACTCGCACGGTTAAACAACAAGTCTGATCGCTACGAAACTTGAAATCCCATAATAATTCACTATTACGGATCCGATGAAACTTGTTTCGTCGAAATCTGAGCTAGTGACCAAAATGGCTATTTTTACACGTTAATTAAAATATGAAAATTTCTATTTCTATTTTTTCACCTTTAAATCCAATTTTAAATGTTAACAATCTTCATTCGTATTTAAATAAAATTTAAATCAACTTATGATATCATTTTCAATCATATTAAATCCAGAATTTAATTATTTAAATAATTCCAATATTAAATTTCAAACAATTTAATTATTCAATAAATCGATATTAATATATAAATAAATTTCAAATGAATTTTAATTTTCAACAATTATTTTATTTCCATCTAAACAATACAACATTTATTATCCGATATTTTTTGCTATTGATTATATACACTTCCAATACGTAGAATTTCATTTTAATACTTGTTATTGTCAAAATCTTCAAAATTGGTTATTTCGAAATTTTATTCAAGTTCATTTTCCATAACTCACATAAATAAAACATTAAATTTTTATTTCTTACCATTTTTTTATTCAATAGTTATACCAAATTAAATAATTTAAAATATAAAAAATACGGGTCATTACAGGTTGCTTATGTGCTTAACCATTTTTGGTTTTCCATATGGATTTAAATCCTTGATTTAAATGTTTTTTTATTCGATGGTTAATGTAATATCCCGGAAATTTTAACAATATCAATTTAATAATCTGTTAAATAATTAAATTGATATTGATAATCTTTGTTAATAAATTTGAATTAATTTAATAATCTAATTAAAATAAATATTTAATTAGTGATTTATCTTTTAAAACTTTAATAGAATGATTTCTATTTATAATATATATATAAGTGTATATATTGTAAATAGATGAGTTGGTTTGAATTTAACAAATAAAGTTATGTTTTCAAATTTCTAATATTTTGGTAATTTGGAAATTATGATTTAAAATAATATTTAGCTTTTCAAAGATATTTGATAAATAACTATATAGTTTTAAATACATAAGATAAATGTTTAATTGTTTAAAAATAGATTTTAGCTTAAGTTTAAATTTAAATAAAAGGTTGGTTTTATTTCTTTAAAATTATCTATACATATAAACAAGAACTTATTAACTAATTAATTAAGTATAAGCTTATATTAAAAATAAATACAAATTAACTTAAAAAGACAAGTGTTAATTTCCTAAAGTCTCATTCTAACAAGTGTTAATTGATAAGTGAATATGATGACAAATGTCATCTTTAATTTTATTTTTTCTTTTATTTTGGTAAATCATAAATTTTTACTTATATAAACAATGCTTTCTCTTTTCCATTCTTCTTCTATTTCTTTTTCAAAACTTAATGAGATTCAGCTGAACAAAATGCTCTAACAAAAATCTGAAAAGCAACTCCTCAAACCAAAATTCTCAAAAGATACAAATCTGGAAATCAATACTTCCAAAAACCAGAGATCGAACTCAAAAATCAAATTCTCAAAAATAAACCTTGTATCCTATATCACCAACTTGAAATTTATTTTTCAACATCAAAAGCCTGCAAAATTCTTCTTCAATCTGTCATCCTCTGATCAAAACATGTAGACCAGTTTCAAATTCAAAACTGAGATCATCAAACATATCTTCTCTGTTTTGAAAGCCAACCTGTAACCAAAATCAAAAAGCCTGCATGCATTTTTCAAATCTGAGATTAAATCAAAGCAACTCAAGAAATCAAAAGCCTGAATATCTCAGTGCAAAGATCAAAATGCAAATTAAAGAAGCAAAAGCAACTCAAGTTTTAAAGATTCAAAAGCCTGTTGTTTCAGTTTCAAAAATCTGGAGGCTCTGCTTCTTTTAAAATAAGTGAGTAACTTTAAATTTTAAAATATAATTAGTTGCATGCAAGTATGGTTAGATATAAAAGTGTATTACATAAATGAATGTCTGCTTTGGATTTTTATTTGTGTGCATGCTGTTATAAGTGTTCTGTTCATTATTGTCTAGGTGAGTAACATCACTATTTTTAAAGGTTTAAGTTATGAATAAGGTTGCATGTTAAACTTCTGTGGTAAATATGTATTGTATGTATGTATAAGTGAAATTTGCTGTGAAAACAATGGATGTATTGTGTGCATATGTGACCATGTACTCTGTTATTGTTTTTGTTTGCCCAGGCTCAGAATTCTGTTTGAAATTCCTTACCATTTGATTTAGTTTTGTTAGGACTTAGTTTACAAACAAAAATTGTTTGTTTTAGCATAGACTAATGTAAAAAAAAAAAATTAATTAAGTCAAAATTTAAGCCTGAGTGTCTCTGAAAGATTAAAAACATCAATGCATGTTAAAAGAAAGTAAAACTCAAACTTTTTACTTTATAAATTCAGGGTTATAAATTAAACACTTTAACTAAAACATGATTTTTAAGATAAGAATCATAGTTTTTAGTTTGGGAATGAATGTACAGTTCGTGTTTGAACTGAAAATGGATTTTGGGTTAGAACTGTCGATCTAGGAAGTTTGGGTGGCCAGTACCTTTTCTGGTGGTGGAGTAATGATCGAAGTTGCAGGGAAAAATAGTAGTGGATGAATTAAAACTTTGAGGCAGTTGTGATTTTGAATCAAAGATTTTAACCCTAGTTTAACTAGATTAGGAAAAAATCAATCATCGCGGCATCTAGAATGGATCGAGTGCTTCAGGCTTTTGAGAGAGGGAAGCTTGGTCGTTGACGATGACATGGCCGGAATTTCAGAAGCTCTGGTGGTGGGAATCTCGAAGACGAGGGATTTGCCAGGTTTGGTGGGAATTCGATCTTCTGTTCCAGGTTTGGGATAGCAGGCTCGATTTTGTTTTCGAATTCGTTTTGACGATCTGATGATCGTGGGATGGTGCGGAGATGATTGTCGAGGTGGGGAGGTCACCGGAGGTGGCTGAAGATGATCAGAGGGCGGTGCACGTGCACACGATCGTGATTTGAATCTGGTGAAGTTTAGTTGTTAACAGAGGAAAGCTACTCGAGATTTTCTCGAGTTGTTTCGAGTGATACTCGAGTGATGTGGAGAGGCGACTCGAAGTAAAATTGTAAAGGCTCGGGTAAAAGTCTGGGTTCCAGATTTTAAAAACTAAACTGTTTTAAAATTTTAAAACTGAGTTTAAATGATTTAAGTAAGGGTTTTAAACAAGTCTAAAATTTAGATTTAAATCTGATGCCAGTTTAAATTGAATCTAAGTTCAAAAATGAAATAAGTTGTTGAAATTTAGATATTTTAGCAACCATTAAAATGTTTAGATAATTAAATTTAAAAATTGAGTTTTAAATTGGAAGTAAGTTTAAATCTAAATGTAATCTGGAATTTAATTTAAATCTGTATCCCAGATTTGTAATAAAAGAAAGTTTTTGAATTTAATTATTTGCATAACTTTAATTGTTAAAATATATATTAAATGGTTGAAATTTAAAAGTAAATTTGATTCAAATTCTTAAGTTATTTTATAAGATGAGTATTTCTTAACTTGTAAAATAAAAGAGTTTTAGAAATGTTGTTTTAAAACATGGTTAAAGATAATTTGTTTCATTTTAAATCTTTAAATTTAAATGAAATTTTGAAGATAGAATTAAAGTAAATTGATTTAAAATACTTTGTAAATGATAACTTGATTATTAATAAGAACAAGTTTATCTTAAAGTAATTAGAGATTTGTGTTCATTAAATTTATTAGGAAATTTAATGGATAATTAATTTAATTGATTAATTAATCATTTGGATTAATTAAATAGGTAATTAATGGTTTAAACTAATTAATTAGTGATTAAGATTAATTAATTTGTAATTAAGGATTATAATTAGAATATTAATTAATGATTAAGAATTAATTAATAAAGTAATTAAATATTAATTAAGTTATGGTTAACACTTAATTAACTAAATAAATTAGGTTAATTAAATTGGTTATTAAGATTTATTAATTTGAAATTAATAATAATTAATCTAAGTTAATTACTTAAGAAAAGTAATTAAAGGGTTGTTAATAGTTAATGTAGGTCATTAACTTGTGATTATTTAAATAACTAATTAATGTGATTAATTTTGATAATTAATTAGATAAATTGATTTAAAGATAATCATTTGTGAAAATGGTTTAAATGTAATTACTTAATAAAAGTAATTAAGGAATTAATTACTCATTTGTAATTAATGGAGTTAATTTGATTTAGTTAAGTTAATTAATTAAGTTTAATTAATTTAGGATAATCAAGAGATGATTTAATAATAATTACTTAATGTAATTGTTAAGGTGTGATTATTTAGGGAAGTTAGTAATAAATAATTACTGGAAGTAATTAAGTGAATAATGATTTTATTAATGAAAGTAATTTGAGTTTAATTACTTGTTAATTAATCAAGGGATTAATTAAGGAATTAATTAAGGAGTAATTAATTTAGTTAGTGAAAGTAATTAAGGGTAGTTAATTACTGATTGAAGATTAATCAAAAGTGATTAATAAATGTTGTTTAATTAAAGGTTAATTACTTAATGTAATTAATTTAATAAAAAAAATTAATAATTAAGTTGTAATTAAGGATCATTAATTAATATAATTAATGATGTAATTAAGATTTATTAATTAAGTATAATTAATAAATGAAGTGATTAATTAATGTAATTAATTAAGGTTTAATATAATTAATTATAGTGATTAATTTAATTAATTATAGTTAATTAATTAATGAAGTAATTAAAGGTTAATTACTATAAGTGGTTAAGGTTAATTAATTTGAGTAATTAATTAAAGATAAATTACTTGAAGGTAATTAAAAGATAATTAATCAAAGATGATTAATTGAAAAAGGTAATTAGAGGATAATTAATTAATTTGTAATTAATTAATGTTTAAGTAAGAAGGATTTATAAAATAAAAGTAATTAATTTAATTAACTTTAAATTAATTAGAGATGATATAGATCATTACTTATGGATGGATGATAATACTGAATGCTTTGCATTTGATTGATATCTCTGATGAGATATATGCTATGTGATATGGATGTTTAGTTGAATTGTGATAATATGGATTATCTGATGATATTGATAATGTTGATTATCTATTGTGAATTTTCTTTCTAAGTGTATAAAGATAATTGAATTAAATTGTTTTAACCTTTAAAACAACTTGGCCTTAAAAGATACGTTTTGGATTTCGATGAGACCGGGATCGGGTTTCCGTATACCGGATTTCCAGGTCTGGAGACCCGAATACCACATCGATCCAAATTTACGTTAGGTCGTGAAATCCAAATGGAGCAAGTGAAGACTCGAGGTGTAAGAACGATTCTTTGTCAGTATAACTCTGTGGGTGATTCCGTAATGAGTTGACGGAGATAGTACTTTCAGATTCGAGATAAAGATTTAGAGTGCAAGGGTTATTGTCGTTAACTCTGAGGGTGATTCCAATACGAGTGTAACGAGATAATGCCTTCGGTTTCGTTCGAACCCGGAACGAACTTGTATGGATTGAATGCTTTCAGCACATCGTCAGGTGGACGATGAGCATTCTAAGATAGATGTGTTCTTTTAAACGGTAATTGTGACCTCAAGCCTCACAAACCGGGAATGGCTAAAACAGGGGAGGTGCAGCAAGGTTAGTGGGTAGCACCCAAGTAGGACAAGATGACCTCTGTCTAGATGTCCCTTTCTATTTTCGACTTAGTGGTGCGGTTGAATCATGACAACCGTGGGGTATCTTGTGCGGGAATTATCCAGTAAGGGATGTTCCGACCTTGTGTTGCAGGGGATTGGGAGTGATCCTCGGTACGGTGATCTAGGCTACGTACTGTGACGGGCGGTACCCCGGTAGCCCTGCCATTGTATGGAATCCAATTTCCAATAAGTGACAACGGATTTGATTGTATAACCCACTTTGTTGGCTAGTATGCTGGAATTTAATAATGTAACAATTTCAGCTATTTCATATTTATTTGAAAACCCTAGACCTATTATAATACAATCGAATTTCCTATCAAATGTTTTGGTTAGCGTAAGGTAAAAACTTACCCATATTTATTGGTGGGGAGTCTTACGTGATACCTTTTCTTTCAAAAGGTTTTGAAGTTAAACAAGTTTAACCTGTTACTCACACCAGACCCATGTCTGACCCAAGTTGTTTATTTTTGTTTTATAAACTCTTGGGTACTCAAATTTTTACGAGTAGCCAAGGGATTCAGGTTTAACTTTGACGAGTAATCTGGAGGAGCAATGGAGCAGGAGGCTTCGGCGTTGTAGATATAGATAGTAGTTTTCCGCTGTGTTGATCTTTGTATTGATCTGTATTGTGTTGAGATGTAATAACTAGACAGATGTTTATAACTGTCTAGTATGTGATGTGTAATCTGTGTAACTCTGATAGATGATGTATATGATACTATGTAATATTTATGTGATATATTATATTTCGTTTCGTTTCCGCTGTGAGTATCTGTTGTTGTTTTCTTTTCTCTTCTTCTCTTTTCTATTTCTCACCCCTTTCTTTCTTTCTGTCGATGCGATTTTCCGGGAGTGGAAAGCCGGGTCGTCACACGTGGTATCAGAGCTTAGGTTGAGCGATTGCCTAAGCTTTTGGTTAAGTGAATATCAGAGCTATTGGTTGAGTGAATACCTAGCTCTGGAGTGGTATCTATCGTGAGAGAGCGTATTTGTAATTTTTATATAACTATATATATATTCTACCTATATTGTTGGGTTACCCGTACAGGTTCTCCAATATAAGATATAAAGGTAGATAGGGTAGTAGTGTATGAAACACGACTACCAATGGTTGGAATTAAAGTTGGAAGTGTATTTATCGAGACTGTAGACCCAATACTGTCTCGAGTAAGTTTTGCTGTGATGAAGGATTTCATCCAATCTCTGAAGGAAACCTGTTAAGGTTCGGAGTTTATCTGTAAAGTTGGATGAGTAGAGTTTGGATCTATCGGTTGAACAGAAGCAAGTGATGGTATCTTGATACCTCAGGTAATAGTAGCTGTGTGATGAGATGCAGTGACGATGGATGTTCCCGAAGATGTTTTCTTTTGAACGAGTTTAAGGAAGTGTGTCTGTTCAGTGTTATGGCTGAGTTCAGCATGGTATTTCTGTTTGGTTTGGAGTTCGAGTTTCTCAAAGATCTTTGGATAGAAAGTCCTTGGCATCAGTATCAGCAGTGCAGCTCGGAGTATTCTGTGTTGGCAGGAAGTTTTCTGGCTGAGTAGTTTTTCTGGAGGTGAAATTCAGAAGCAGCAGGGTGCATCCATTTCTTCGATGGATTGGATAGTTAAGTATGGGCTGTTCTGATTTGTTAAGAGGAACAGTTTTCTTTGGAAATAGGCTGGGTTGATCGCAAAAGTGACTTGCGATAGTTTGAGGGTTCTCTTGGGTTATCAGAGTTTTTCTGAGTGTCTTCAGAGAAGTCAGGAGTTGTCCGCATCTGAAGGTTGAATCTTCTTGTCAACTGGATTTCAGGAGTGTTACCGGTGGTTCGACTAATGTTTCCTAGAGATAGAGGTTGGTAGCAGCTCAAGTTTTGATGGAGTATCTGAGTTTTATTTATGGATCAGTGAACCTTATTTCTGGAATGAGTTGTCCAGTCTGTGCTTGTGTTCTACCTCAGATCAGAATTGAGCAGCGAAAGCAGTTTGGAGTATATCTTTGGATAGGAGAAGTAAGTTTGGAATCTACTGATGTTGTGAAGTAAAGTTATGTTTGGATCTCTTCTGTGTTCTGATTTGGATAAGTATTGGGTTTTCAGGATTGAATTGTCAGTTTGGACAATTGGAATTCATTGAGTTTTATGTATCTCTGAGGGGTACGTGTAAGATCTATCTCTGGTTTTAGAATCAGCAGTTCTGGAAGGTTTAGTTGTTGAGGCAGACTCGTTTGTAGTCTGATATTCTGTTTAGTTCTGTAGATCTAGATGAGTAGGAGATCTATAGCTTAGTAGTTTAGATTGTTGTAGAGCGAGTATCCCGGTATATATATACTTGGGGAAACTCGAGGAATTCTATCTAGAATTTTGTCTAGATAGTTAGATTTGATTGATTGGATGAATTGGTTGCTATGGTTGTTAGCATATGGATGATAGTATATGCTTGTGTTTTAAAATTTAAAATCTTTAATAAGATTATTAAATTACCTTTGTTTAAATTTCGGGGACGAAATTATTTTAAGGGGGAAGGAATGTAATATCCCGGAAATTTTAACAATATCAATTTAATAATCTGTTAAATAATTAAATTGATATTGATAATCTTTGTTAATAAATTTGAATTAATTTAATAATCTAATTAAAATAAATATTTAATTAGTGATTTATCTTTTAAAACTTTAATAGAATGATTTCTATTTATAATATATATATATAAGTGTATATATTGTAAATAGATGAGTTGGTTTGAATTTAACAAATAAAGTTATGTTTTCAAATTTCTAATATTTTGGTAATTTGGAAATTATGATTTAAAATAATATTTAGCTTTTCAAAGATATTTGATAAATAACTGTATAGTTTTAAATACATAAGATAAATGTTTAATTGTTTAAAAATAGATTTTAGCTTAAGTTTAAATTTAAATAAAAGGTTGGTTTTATTTCTTTAAAATTATCTATACATATAAACAAGAACTTATTAACTAATTAATTAAGTATAAGCTTATATTAAAAATAAATACAAATTAACTTAAAAAGACAAGTGTTAATTTCCTAAAGTCTCATTCTAACAAGTGTTAATTGATAAGTGAATATGATGACAAATGTCATCTTTAATTTTATTTTTTCTTTTATTTTGGTAAATCATAAATTTTTACTTATATAAACAATGCTTTCTCTTTTCCATTCTTCTTCTATTTCTTTTTCAAAACTTAATGAGATTCAGCTGAACAAAATGCTCTAACAAAAATCTGAAAAGCAACTCCTCAAACCAAAATTCTCAAAAGATACAAATCTGGAAATCAATACTTCCAAAAACCAGAGATCGAACTCAAAAATCAAATTCTCAAAAATAAACCTTGTATCCTATATCACCAACTTGAAATTTATTTTTCAACATCAAAAGCCTGCAAAATTCTTCTTCAATCTGTCATCCTCTGATCAAAACATGTAGACCAGTTTCAAATTCAAAACTGAGATCATCAAACATATCTTCTCTGTTTTGAAAGCCAACCTGTAACCAAAATCAAAAAGCCTGCATGCATTTTTCAAATCTGAGATTAAATCAAAGCAACTCAAGAAATCAAAAGCCTGAATATCTCAGTGCAAAGATCAAAATGCAAATTAAAGAAGCAAAAGCAACTCAAGTTTTAAAGATTCAAAAGCCTGTTGTTTCAGTTTCAAAAATCTGGAGGCTCTGCTTCTTTTAAAATAAGTGAGTAACTTTAAATTTTAAAATATAATTAGTTGCATGCAAGTATGGTTAGATATAAAAGTGTATTACATAAATGAATGTCTGCTTTGGATTTTTATTTGTGTGCATGCTGTTATAAGTGTTCTGTTCATTATTGTCTAGGTGAGTAACATCACTATTTTTAAAGGTTTAAGTTATGAATAAGGTTGCATGTTAAACTTCTGTGGTAAATATGTATTGTATGTATGTATAAGTGAAATTTGTTGTGAAAACAATGGATGTATTGTGTGCATATGTGACCATGTACTCTGTTATTGTTTTTGTTTGCCCAGGCTCAGAATTCTGTTTGAAATTCCTTACCATTTGATTTAGTTTTGTTAGGACTTAGTTTACAAACAAAAATTGTTTGTTTTAGCATAGACTAATGTAAAAAAAAAAATTAATTAAGTCAAAATTTAAGCCTGAGTGTCTCTGAAAGATTAAAAACATCAATGCATGTTAAAAGAAAGTAAAACTCAAACTTTTTACTTTATAAATTCAGGGTTATAAATTAAACACTTTAACTAAAACATGATTTTTAAGATAAGAATCATAGTTTTTAGTTTGGGAATGAATGTACAGTTCGTGTTTGAACTGAAAATGGATTTTGGGTTAGAACTGTCGATCTAGGAAGTTTGGGTGGCCAGTACCTTTTCTGGTGGTGGAGTAATGATCGAAGTTGCAGGGAAAAATAGTAGTGGATGAATTAAAACTTTGAGGCAGTTGTGATTTTGAATCAAAGATTTTAACCCTAGTTTAACTAGATTAGGAAAAAATCAATCATCGCGGCATCTAGAATGGATCGAGTGCTTCAGGCTTTTGAGAGAGGGAAGCTTGGTCGTTGACGATGACATGGCCGGAATTTCAGAAGCTCTGGTGGTGGGAATCTCGAAGACGAGGGATTTGCCAGGTTT
Organism: Allium fistulosum; assembly: GCA_030737815.1. Classification (NCBI taxonomy): domain Eukaryota; kingdom Viridiplantae; phylum Streptophyta; class Magnoliopsida; order Asparagales; family Amaryllidaceae; genus Allium; species Allium fistulosum. The sequence continues at coordinate 149,831,477 of CM060908.1, forward strand.
GGTGGGAATTCGATCTTCTGTTCTAGGTTTGGGATAGCAGGCTCGATTTTGTTTTCGAATTCGTTTTGACGATCTGATGATCGTGGGATGGTGCGGAGATGATTGTCGAGGTGGGGAGGTCACCGGAGGTGGCTGAAGATGATCAGAGGGCGGTGCATGTGCACACGATCGTGATTTGAATCTGGTGAAGTTTAGTTGTTAACAGAGGAAAGCTACTCGAGATTTTCTCGAGTTGTTTCGAGTGATACTCGAGTGATGTGGAGAGGCGACTCGAAGTAAAATTGTAAAGGCTCGGGTAAAAGTCTGGGTTCCAGATTTTAAAAACTAAACTGTTTTAAAATTTTAAAACTGAGTTTAAATGATTTAAGTAAGGGTTTTAAACAAGTCTAAAATTTAGATTTAAATCTGATGCCAGTTTAAATTGAATCTAAGTTCAAAAATGAAATAAGTTGTTGAAATTTAGATATTTTAGCAACCATTAAAATGTTTAGATAATTAAATTTAAAAATTGAGTTTTAAATTGGAAGTAAGTTTAAATCTAAATGTAATCTGGAATTTAATTTAAATCTGTATCCCAGATTTGTAATAAAAGAAAGTTTTTGAATTTAATTATTTGCATAACTTTAATTGTTAAAATATATATTAAATGGTTGAAATTTAAAAGTAAATTTGATTCAAATTCTTAAGTTATTTTATAAGATGAGTATTTCTTAACTTGTAAAATAAAAGAGTTTTAGAAATGTTGTTTTAAAACATGGTTAAAGATAATTTGTTTCATTTTAAATCTTTAAATTTAAATGAAATTTTGAAGATAGAATTAAAGTAAATTGATTTAAAATACTTTGTAAATGATAACTTGATTATTAATAAGAACAAGTTTATCTTAAAGTAATTAGAGATTTGTGTTCATTAAATTTATTAGGAAATTTAATGGATAATTAATTTAATTGATTAATTAATCATTTGGATTAATTAAATAGGTAATTAATGGTTTAAACTAATTAATTAGTGATTAAGATTAATTAATTTGTAATTAAGGATTATAATTAGAATATTAATTAATGATTAAGAATTAATTAATAAAGTAATTAAATATTAATTAAGTTATGGTTAACACTTAATTAACTAAATAAATTAGGTTAATTAAATTGGTTATTAAGATTTATTAATTTGAAATTAATAATAATTAATCTAAGTTAATTACTTAAGAAAAGTAATTAAAGGGTTGTTAATAGTTAATGTAGGTCATTAACTTGTGATTATTTAAATAACTAATTAATGTGATTAATTTTGATAATTAATTAGATAAATTGATTTAAAGATAATCATTTGTGAAAATGGTTTAAATGTAATTACTTAATAAAAGTAATTAAGGAATTAATTACTCATTTGTAATTAATGGAGTTAATTTGATTTAGTTAAGTTAATTAATTAAGTTTAATTAATTTAGGATAATCAAGAGATGATTTAATAATAATTACTTAATGTAATTGTTAAGGTGTGATTATTTAGGGAAGTTAGTAATAAATAATTACTGGAAGTAATTAAGTGAATAATGATTTTATTAATGAAAGTAATTTGAGTTTAATTACTTGTTAATTAATCAAGGGATTAATTAAGGAATTAATTAAGGAGTAATTAATTTAGTTAGTGAAAGTAATTAAGGGTAGTTAATTACTGATTGAAGATTAATCAAAAGTGATTAATAAATGTTGTTTAATTAAAGGTTAATTACTTAATGTAATTAATTTAATAAAAAAAATTAATAATTAAGTTGTAATTAAGGATCATTAATTAATATAATTAATGATGTAATTAAGATTTATTAATTAAGTATAATTAATAAATGAAGTGATTAATTAATGTAATTAATTAAGGTTTAATATAATTAATTATAGTGATTAATTTAATTAATTATAGTTAATTAATTAATGAAGTAATTAAAGGTTAATTACTATAAGTGGTTAAGGTTAATTAATTTGAGTAATTAATTAAAGATAAATTACTTGAAGGTAATTAAAAGATAATTAATCAAAGATGATTAATTGAAAAAGGTAATTAGAGGATAATTAATTAATTTGTAATTAATTAATGTTTAAGTAAGAAGGATTTATAAAATAAAAGTAATTAATTTAATTAACTTTAAATTAATTAGAGATGATATAGATCATTACTTATGGATGGATGATAATACTGAATGCTTTGCATTTGATTGATATCTCTGATGAGATATATGCTATGTGATATGGATGTTTAGTTGAATTGTGATAATATGGATTATCTGATGATATTGATAATGTTGATTATCTATTGTGAATTTTCTTTCTAAGTGTATAAAGATAATTGAATTAAATTGTTTTAACCTTTAAAACAACTTGGCCTTAAAAGATACGTTTTGGATTTCGATGAGACCGGGATCGGGTTTCCGTATACCGGATTTCCAGGTCTGGAGACCCGAATACCACATCGATCCAAATTTACGTTAGGTCGTGAAATCCAAATGGAGCAAGTGAAGACTCGAGGTGTAAGAACGATTCTTTGTCAGTATAACTCTGTGGGTGATTCCGTAATGAGTTGACGGAGATAGTACTTTCAGATTCGAGATAAAGATTTAGAGTGCAAGGGTTATTGTCGTTAACTCTGAGGGTGATTCCAATACGAGTGTAACGAGATAATGCCTTCGGTTTCGTTCGAACCCGGAACGAACTTGTATGGATTGAATGCTTTCAGCACATCGTCAGGTGGACGATGAGCATTATAAGATAGATGTGTTCTTTTAAAAGGTAATCGTGACCTCAAGCCTCACAAACCGGGAATGGCTAAAACAGGGGAGGTGCAGCAAGGTTAGTGGGTAGCACCCAAGTAGGACAAGATGACCTCTGTCTAGATGTCCCTTTCTATTTTCGACTTAGTGGTGCGGTTGAATCATGACAACCGTGGGGTATCTTGTGCGGGAATTATCCAGTAAGGGATGTTCCGACCTTGTGTTGCAGGGGATTGGGAGTGATCCTCGGTACGGTGATCTAGGCCACGTACTGTGACGGGCGGTACCCCGGTAGCCCTGCCATTGTATGGAATCCAATTTCCAATAAGTGACAACGGATTTGATTGTATAACCCACTTTGTTGGCTAGTATGCTGGAATTTAATAATGTAACAATTTCAGCTATTTCATATTTATTTGAAAACCCTAGACCTATTATAATACAATCGAATTTCCTATCAAATGTTTTGGTTAGCGTAAGGTAAAAACTTACCCATATTTATTGGTGGGGAGTCTTACGTGATACCTTTTCTTTCAAAAGGTTTTGAAGTTAAACAAGTTTAACCTGTTACTCACACCAGACCCATGTCTGACCCAAGTTGTTTATTTCTGTTTTATAAACTCTTGGGTACTCAAATTTTTACGAGTAGCCAAGGGATTCAGGTTTAACTTTAACGAGTAATCTGGAGGAGCAATGGAGCAGGAGGCTTCGGCGTTGTAGATATAGATAGTAGTTTTCCGCTGTGTTGATCTTTGTATTGATCTGTATTGTGTTGAGATGTAATAACTAGACAGATGTTTATAACTGTCTAGTATGTGATGTGTAATCTGTGTAACTCTGATAGATGATGTATATGATACTATGTAATATTTATGTGATATATTATATTTCGTTTCGTTTCCGCTGTGAGTATCTGTTGTTGTTTTCTTTTCTCTTCTTCTCTTTTCTATTTCTCACCCCTTTCTTTCTTTCTGTCGATGCGATTTTCCGGGAGTGGAAAGCCGGGTCGTCACAGTTAAATAACCGATTATCGAATTTGGACCCAAAACGTAGCTTTGGAAATATTTAGGAGAAACACATGTGTTATATGGCACATACATCTCCAATGTTGCTGTACTGTGCATATAAATCTCGTTCGTTCTCCTAGGATAATGATAAGGAAATCCGTCCACTAGTGGTTAGGAGGTGATCTCCGCTCTTATCTTTGACTGTTTATTTCCTAAAGAATCAGGGTTGAGTTTACCGGAAACTATCGAATGTTGTTTCGAAGAAACCGGGATAAGGATATGTTGTCCGAAAACTACTTCGATCCAACTCCACCGTTTCAAAGTGAAGACATCTTGAAAATGGTGGATTGAAGACGGAGCTCTCAAGCGCTTCATTCCGTCCCTGAATGAAATTGTATGGATGGATGTTGGTATTGTGTTGTTACCTGAAGGGCAGTGTTAGCATTCTAAATGGGAAGTGCTGTATAAAGGTAAAACGTAGCCTCAAGCCTCATCAATCGAGAAATGACAAAAATTGGGCATGCAGTAGGGCCAAATGGGCCGTTCCCATTAAGATATGGTCATTGCAAATCTAGGTCAGTTATTATCTACTCATTTGTGCTTTGGGGCCCAATTAATGAAGGGGTGATTATATTCGGTACTACTAGTCAAGTGGTAGGCCAGTCCTGTATGGCAGGAATATAAGATGTTCTTGTCAGACCCCCAATGCATTTTATCTAGAGATGTACCATTGGAAGATAGTTCATTGTCTTGTCATAGTATGGAATCCATTCTCCAATATGAACCTTTACGGTTTTGGATGTAGAACCTAGTATGCTGGAATTTAATAATGTAACAATTTCGACTATGATTAATAAGTATTTGTATTCTAAACATTATTATAATATTAGAGGATATTCTATAAAAATGTTTTGGTTGTCGTATGGTAAAAACCTTTCTGTGTTTATGTGTGGCGTGGTCTTATGAAATACATTTGATTTCAAAGGTTTTATAACTTAAAAATCCAGTTGGGTGTGTTTTCTCATGCTGGTTTTCTAGGCTGACTCGGGTGTTATTTTATCATAATGCTAGGGTCAGACTGAGTATATTTGCAGATTGCTTTGGATGCATTGGAGCTGAAGAGACGAGTTGGAGGTCTTCAAGTCATATTCACATATATATTTACTTTCCACTTCTTTGTTGTTGAAATCATCAGCATTTGTAAGGACAGGTTGTTATAACTGTCTAGGCTGATGATTGTGATTTGTTGTTGTACTCTGATTGATGTAAGTATATTAAATATTATAGTTTTTCTTTTGTGTAAAGATCATTGAAATTATATTATTTATTGTTCCGCATCGATTGTGAGATTCTATGTTGTTTTAGTTTCTTTCCTCTTCTTCTTCTCTTCTCTTCTTCTTTCATTTTCTTTTCCATAATCTCCGTCTTTCCATTCAATTTGGGTTGTACATGTGTGGTTTATTGTCAACTTGAATTGTGCGGATTGACGGGTCGTTACAGCTTGGTATCAGAGCCCCAGATTAAGCGAGAATCTTGGCTTTGGTAGGGTAACTCTCTAAGATATAAGGTAATGTAATGTCCTATTCCGAGTTTGAGTGTATATATATGAGAGCGTATTTGTTATTGATTATATATAAATTTTTTTATATTTTGTTAATTTATCAGCTGAGTGGCTTATGAATTTAAGTCTGTACGTGGGACGCCACGATATCGATAGAAGTTTCTAAACACTTAAACAATGCAAACCGACACAGTATTGTTTTGAAATTGGTAAATGAAATAATTTTACCTAAATCATATTTCATATATAAAGGAATAATTTTTCATAAATTATTATAATTTTATATAGTGTGTTGGTTGTTAGTGAATGATAATATTTGATTATTATCATTTTTCATTAGTTGTTCTAATAAAAATTGTTATTATAATCTAAACAAAGATAAACATTTGTAAAACGAGTTATATAAGAGTGTGAATTTTAAGTATGAATTATAGAGTATTGATTATGATTAAAATAATCAACATTTGTGAATTGATATTACATAAAAAGTGAGATTATACAAATATGAATTATACATTGATTTATAAATGGAAAGGAAATGAAATTATATAAGTATATTCATAAATATGATTTGTAAATAAAAATGGATTTAAAACAAGATATTCGAAAATTTAAATTCCATTGATTTGAAAATTGTTTTCAAAGGTTTCGGATGAATAATAGTAATGTTATTTTGGAAAATGTTTTTAACTGAAAATATTTTAAAAGGATTTAAAAGATATAGAAAGCACTGAATTCACTTCGGTCGTTGGAAATTAATTCTGGTGATGACTGCAGCATCATCGGCGTTCATTTTCAAGTTTCTAAGTGATGGATTACTACCATTGAAGTTGTTTTTTGGTAAAACAAGTTTTGATTTTATAATCCAAAGTATGATTTGATAAATATATGAAAAATTAGTTTTTGAACTTATAATTTGAAAATGGTATACATAAGAAAAGGAAATTTGGAATCAAGATATGAAATAAAATTTTAACTTAAGTTAAATAAATTGAGTTAAGAAGTGAACAAAATGAAATGAAGTTTAACATAAAAAAGGTTAAATGAAATTGAATTGGATTCGAAATGAATTAAGTGAATTAATGAAATGAATTAATGAGATGGATAAGAACTTGAGTTATAAAATGAATTGAATATGTTTTGGAATGTGGTTCGATATTGAATATGAACTTAAGTTGTGGAGTGATAATAAACATTAGTGTGTTGTATAAATGTTTGTAATAAACTTAAGAAATTGTTATATGCAATGGTTCATAAAGAATATTAGTATTGAAGAAATATACTAAGTGATTATGAAATAAGATTTAACATAGGAAAAGTTAAAATGTAACGATTTTATGAGATGGTCCATAAATGAATTTTGTATGCAATGAAATGTTGTTAGAAATAAATTGAATTTAAAGTGAATGTAAGTAAAGTGAATGTTAATAATTGAATGTAAATCAATTGAATGTAAATAAATTGAAAACGAATCAATTGAATGTTAACAAGAAATGAAAGTGTATAAATATAATGTTGACATTTGAAAATGCAAAGTGATATGGTTATGAATTAATTGAATGTATATTATTTGTTTGATGGTTTCTCTTATTACAGTTGTTACATTTGCATATAGTTATTGTATATTCTAGATTATATAGTGATGTTACTTTCTATATACATGTTCTCATCGGTTGTTGAGTGATTAGTAGGTGTGGATGGTGTATGCTTCTTATTTAGAGCTCGCTTTCTCATTTTAGGGGTAGTATATGCTTGCTAATACTCATATAAGGTACACATCTCAGATTACATATCGTATTTTCCTACGGGATGCCTCATCCTTAAAGATGAGATGTATATTTGTGAGTGTATATGTATTATAAAATTTTCCAATCGAGTCGTGCAAAGGAGACGCTGGCAAAAAATTTCGTAAATTAGGGCGTTAGAAAATTTTTGAGAATTTTGAAAAGGGAATTTTCAGTAACTAAAAATTTGATTTTGAGCTACAAGTTGGAATAATTGAAAGGATGGAAATTAGTTGGTATCAGTGGATGAATCTAAAAGACTTAGAAGTTTTATTATCTATTTCAGCTAATTGGTTTGGAAAAGTTAATGGGCTTGTGGCATTTTTTTACTTGGCAATTTAATTTGAATTTGAATTTGGAGTATTAAATTTAGTCATTTGAATTTGGAGTATTAAATTGATTTTAAATATTGAAAAGTTAATTTTATAAGTTTAATAACTTAAATTTCAAGTATAGCGATTTATCCAATAATTAAATTGTTAAATTTAATATTTGGAATTGTTTAAATAAATAAATCCTGAAGTTAATGTGAATAAAATGATTACGAAAGTTGATCTAAATTCTATTTAAATAAGAATGGAGAAAGTAAACTTTTAATTTAGAATTAAAAGCGATTAATTTGGTTTTTATATAATTCGTTTTAATTAACGTGTAAAAATAGTCTTCCGGGGCACTGTCTTGGAATTGGACGAAACAAGTTCCATTGGATCCATAATAGTGAATTATAGTATACCGTCGAATTTCATGGCGATTGGGCGTGTCGTTTGGTCGTGCGAGATCGAAACGCATAGAAATTAATTAAAGGAATTTAAATTAATATAATTGGGTTGGAAAAGCTATCTTCTGTATATGGTCAAATTTGGTCTCAAGACTAGTTCCATTATATTCAGAATAGGGGTAATACATATAGAACGTCGGACAGGATGCCTCATTTGGAGTTTGAGATTTTCGGACGTTTAAAGTTGGATATTTTCTAATTTAAAAAATACACACACACCCCATACTTTAGGCCATACTTCTCCTCCAGCCCATACTTTTGCCCATGTTCACACCATACCTTCCCTCCTATAAGTCGTGTTCAAAAACAAAATGTTCTTTTTAAAAAAATCTTCAACAACCTGATCCAACAACCTATATTGATCAGAGCCACCGAAGGCCATAATAGGCCTCGACATCAACTGAGGAATTGTGCATCTGGGGAAGGGGAAGAAGACGGATGGTTCGATTGAGCTACGATGGCCGGAGTTGGCCTAGATCTGCGAAGAAGGTGGCACAATTATGGGTTCTTTTCAGATGATTGGAGGCGTTAGAGAGGTCGGCGATGACAGCGTGGTGTTGCTTTTGGCTGGGGCGACAGTAGTGGTGGTCGCGTGGTCGACGTTGAAGGGATGGAGGCACGGCGAAGGTTTGAAGTTGCATTTTCTTTTTTGGAGTGTGAAGTGTGAACGAGAGGGAGGGAAGTAATTAAGGTGATTTGAAAATTTTAAAACTTAATTAGTTATGTTAATTGTAATTTAAAGAATTCCAACATTCATTAATTCATAACTTTTCCATACGAGATCCAAACTAAATGCGATAAGTTGCATTGCAATCTTATCGACGAATACTACGATATGAAGTTAGATTGGATAGATTTGGAGATCGTAGAAATTTGGGTTAAAATTGAATGTCTGTTCAACTTTAATTCAAATCGGAATGCTATGGCGACAACTGGAATCAATGTGAGTTAAACTCACCTTGTTGGTTAACCTATTATGTTTAACTTCTTGCGACCTAAAGTAAACAATCAACGACCTAAGGCATCTGGAGCTTATCGCAACCTTCTGGAAACAATCGCGACCTTCTGGATGAAGTTAGGTCGCTGGAAACAATCAACGACCTAGGCTGGAAACACTCGCGACCTATGAGAGAAGCACGACAACGACCTAATCGACAGCGACCTAATTGCTCGCGACCTAAGGAAGAAGCACGGCATTGCTGGAGCGACATAAGGAGGAGGAGCGACCTACGAGCTACTAGAAGAATTCGCGACTTAGGGCTGGAGCGACTTACTGGCGATTCAAGGACGCGGCCGTGACCTAAGGTAATTTGTTCCTTGCAACTTAGGGTTTCGTGATCCCTATTAGGCTGGGCTGCATCATCCTCCCCTGGTTGAGAAAAATTCGTCCTCGAATTTAAAAGTACTTCCCCATTGGGTTGTTCATCTCCATAATAAGGTATAAGATGTTTAACATTAAACACGTCAGAAGTGTACACATCCTCCGGCAGCTTCAACCTATAAGCATTTTCATTGATCCGTTTCACAATCTTTATAGGACCAATCTTCGAGCTTTAAGTTTATTGTATGTTCCCACTGGAAAACGATCCTTTGTTAGTATAGCATATACTAAATCTCCTTCATTTAATTCAGCACTTCTTCACTTCAGATCCGCAGATCGTTTATACTTCTCATTCGTCTTCTCCAATCGTTCCTGAACGATTCTATGGCATTCTGTCAACCCATCAACAAAATCAGCAGCCCGCTTAACTGTCCCCTTCGGTTGTGGCACTATCGTTAAATCCAACGGACCCTTTGGCAAGCTTGAATATACAATCTGAAATGGACTGTAACCAGTGCTTCGTTTAACAGCATGGTTATGAGCAAACTCTGCCTGTCACAACTTTAAGTCCCAACTCTTCAAATTGTCCGACACAAGACATCTCAATAGATTTCCCAATGATCTATTCACAACTTCAGTTTGCCCATCCGTCTGAGGATGATATGCACTACTAAAATTCAGCTTCGTCCCAACCATCTTCCACAGACTCAACCAAAAGTGACTCAGAAATCGAGTATCTCGGTCAGAAACAATAGATTCAGGTAACCCATGTAAATGATAGATTTCTTTAAAGAATAACTGTGCCACATGAACTGCATCCATCATTTTCTTACAAGCAATGAAATGTGCCATCTTCGAGAAACGGTCTACCACAACAAATATAGAATCATTTCCCCGTTGAGTTCTAGGCAAACCCAAAACGAAATCCATGCTAACATCAACCCATGGTCTAGTAGGCACGGGCAATGGCATATACAATCCTGCATTCATAGCTGTCCCCTTGGAAACTTGACATATGTGACATCTCTGCACAAATCTTTCAACTTCTTTTCTCATCGACGACCATAAATAAGATTGTGACACCAACTGTAAGGTACGATCTCTGCCCACGTGACCCTCTTCATGCAATTCTTTGACAATCTTCAACCTCAAGCTGCAATCCGGAATACATAATCGATTTCCTCTGAACAAGAATCCATCTTTCATCACAAAATCATCAGAACTCCCTTCCTGCACCTGATCCAGCACTTTCGCAAAATAAGAATCTGAAATAAGCAACTCTGGCAACAAATCAAATCCCACTACTTCCACTCGCATAGTTGTTAGCAAATGATTTCTACGACTCAATGCATTGGCAACTCAGTTAGTAACTCCTGATTTATGCTTCACAACGAAAGTAAATTGTTGTAAATAAGCAACCCACGAAGCATGCCTTGCTGAAATTTTATCTTGCCCCTGCAAATGTTTCAAAGCTTCATGGTCAGTGTATAGCACAAATTCTTTATGAAATAGATAGTGTCTCCAATGCTTTATGGCTTTGACTATAGCATAGAATTCCAAGTCATAAGTACTGTATCTCGTTTTAGCTCCCGTCAGTTTCTCACTAAAGCAGGCAATAGGATGACCCCTTTGACTCAACATTCCCCCAATTCCAACCTTGGACGCATTAGTATTTAGCTCAAAGAGCAACTGAAAGTCCGGGTATCTAAGAATAGGCGTTGTGGTCAAGAGTGTCTTGATTCTCTGAAAAGCAGAATCAGCCTCTTCAGTCCAAACAAACTTAACCTTTCATACATTCCGTAACTGGTGCCATCACGCTACTGAAGTGTGGAATGAATCTTCGGTAGAATGATGCTAAACCATGAAAACTACTCACTTCTGTTATTGTCTTAGGCTGTGGCCAATTTCGAATAGCTTCAACTTTACTCTGATCAACTTGAATACCATCCTTCGACACAATATAGCCCAAGAATAGAATACTTGTAGTCATGAAGGTACACTTCTTCGTTGCAGCATAAAATTCCTCACGTCGTAAAACCAACAACACTTCCCGCAAATGCTGTAGGTGTTCTTCATTGCTTCCACTGTAGATCAAGATGTCATCAAAATATACCACTACGAACTTCCCGATAAATGGTCGAAAAATCTGGTTCATGACTCTCATGAATGTACTCGGAGCATTTGACAAGCCAAACGGCATCACCAACCATTTGTACAGACCCTCCCGAGTTTTAAAAGCAGTCTTCCACTCATCACCCGGTCTAATACGAATCTGATGGTATCCACTTTTCAAGTCAATCTTCGAAAACACAACAACACCGCTCAACTGATCCAACAGATCATCCAGTCTCGGCATAGGAAATCGATATCTCACCGTAATCTTATTCAATGCTCTACTATCTGTGCACATTCTCCACATTCCATCCTTCTTTGGCACCAACAAAGCTGGCACTGCACAAGGACTCAAACTCTACTGAACACGCCCTTGTTCCAGTAATTCCTCCACCTGTCTTCTCAACTCCTCGTGTTCTTTTGGACTCATCCGATAGTGCGGTCTATGAGGCAATGCAGCACCTGGCACCAAGTCAATCTGATGCTGTATGTCTCTATGCGGCGGTAACTCCTTCGGCAACTCCTCTGGAAACACATCTTTGAATTCCTCCAAAACTGGCTTCACTTCCTCTGGAACTTCAGTAACTTCACTGCTTTCATGCCCAATCAACACAAAAACTTCAGGGCTCTCATCTACCTCTTCCACGAACTCCTTCAAGGACAACAAAGTCTTCAATTCCTCAATCTCCTCCAGCTTGTTCTCATTCTGCTGTCGCTTCTTCGGAACTAAAGTGATTTCCGTGCCCTCGAACAAGAAACTGTAGCTATTTGTTCGACCATTATGCTGTACCTCCCGATCGTACTGCCACGGCTTCCCAACAGCAAATGGAAATCATCCATGTCAACCACGTCACACCAAATCTCATCTTTGTATTTTTTCCCAATAGAAAATGGAACATGAGCTCGCCTCTCTACTTTCACTTCTCCTCCTTTCCTCAACCAAGCAAGTTTATAAGGACTAGGATGTTTCTCCGTTTTCAACTTCAACTTCCTCTCAGCTTCCATTGAAATGATATTATCACAACTCCCAGTGTCAATGACAAATTTACAGACCTTCCCCAAAATAGTGCACGTTGACTGAAAAATGTTACTCCTCAACCAACTCGACTCCTCTTCCTGCTTCGGGGTTAAACAAGATCTCCGGAGCATCAGATTACATCCCTCGTCTCCCAACACCTCTTCTTCCTCCTCATCACGGTGTGAATTGAGATCTTTTTCTACATCCTCATCTTCCACTTCAGCAATCATTGTTCTCTTCTTCGGTTTCGGAAATTCGTTGCTCTTGTGACCCACTTCCTGACAATTATAGCATTTGAAATTGGTGTTGACTTTTGGTTTAGCCACTTCATGAACAACCGGCTTACTCGATGCTTTAGGAACATTAGAACTACTACCCGCTCCTTTGTTCTGCCCTGTAGAACTTGGAAACACACCTCCCCCACGTCTACCTTGTTTCTCCCAAGCCAACGCCTTTTGATGTGCTTCTGCCACAGATCTAGGGTCGAACATGTTCACCATATCCTGGATCTGTGTTCTAAGTCCCCCAACAAACCTAGCGCTCAATTGTTCTTCTGTCTCCATAATGTCATTTCGAGCAATCAACTGGTAGAACTCATCAGCATAATCAGTAACAGTCTTCATCCCTTGCCTCAGGTTCTGTAATCTCTGATACATCAGTGATTGGTAATTGTAGGGCAAGGAAGTAGCCTTCATCAACTTCTTCATCTTCTCCCAAGCAACAATCTTCGACTTCCCCATCCGCTCTCTAGTAAGTTTGGTTAGCTGCCACCACGCCATAGCTCTCCCCCTCAACCTAGTAGCAACCAACTTCACTTTATGATCTTCCGGAACCTCCTTGAAGTCAAAAATTTCCTCAACATAAGCTAGCCAATCAAGAAATTCCTCGGCCTGCATACCTCCCTTGAATTCCGGTATTTCAATTTTCATCCCAGACTCCCATTTGTGATCATACTCCGAATGAATTCTTCCTTGACCTCGTCCTCGTCCATGAACACTACCACCATCAAACTCCTCTTCAAAATCTGATGCATATCGATGTCGATCCTGACCACCAACATCTCTACCACCACCATTTCTATCACGATTTCGATCATCAACATTTCTATCACGATCTCGATCATCAACATTTCTATCACGATCTCGATCCACACTTCTATGATCGCGATCAACACTTCTCTCTCGATTTGAATGTGGTGAAACTCTACTATGATTTTGATTCATCTCCAATATCATTCTCTCTAATCGACCAATCCCTTCATTAAGCTTCTCATTAAAGTTTTCGTTAATTCTTTGCTCCATCTCATCGGCCTCTTCTCTCCCATACAAAGCATCAATGTTGCGATAACGGTTAGCTCTTCTCGGAGGCATGATCACTCTTCAACAAATTCCAACAAAAACTTCACTTCGATCTAAAAATCTTCAAATCAAAACTACCCACTTGTTGAAATCTTCAAAAGTCACCAAACGAACAAATCTCTTCAAAATCTCGAGAACCCAATTCTCCAAATGGTGCAAATCTCACATAAACTCCAAAAATCTATGCAAACTCCTTGTGATCTAGCTCTGATACCAAATGACGCAGCGTGATAAGCGAATTCGACGATGTTAATCGAATCCGTCCAGGATCCAATCCGATTAGCGGAATTAATCGGTGAATTGATGTAGAATCGATGGATTGAAAATACCCAAATGCCCAAATCCGTTGATCTCGCGAGATACCGGACTTTAGCTTTCTTCGACACGTTGATCGCGCACAATGCCATGAGAGAAGATCTACGATTCTTCGAACGTTGATCTAGCGCACTAGATTCCATGAATCGGCTTCAACAATCGTTGATTCGAGCGCACTCGAATATCCGAAGGTGGAGATAAGAGATAACACTCAACTACCAATTTTAATGGAGGCAAGAAGCACAAACCAAATTTTATTTCAAATTCAACAACCGTTTACAAATGACCTCACATCCCTATTTATAGAGATTTACAACTCAACACACGACTTAAGAAAATTACAACACTTCACAACGACTTACAAAACAAACGACAAAAAAAATAATGACTTAACAACATACAACCACGACTTAAGAAAATACAATCAAGCATCACGCGACTTAACAATCTTCTGCTCTGCTTCGCGACTTAACTTCTTGCGACCTAAAGTAAACAATCAACGACCTAAGGCATCTAGAGCTTCTCGCGACTTTCTGGAAACAATCGCGACCTTCTGGATGAAGTTAGGTCGCTGGAAACAATCAACGACCTAGGCTGGAAACACTCGCGACCTATGAGAGAAGCACGACAACGACCTAATCGGCAGCGACCTAATTGCTCGCGACCTAAGGAAGAAGCACGGCATTGCTGGAGCGACATAAGGAGGAGGAGCGACCTATGAGCTACTGGAAGAATTCGCGACTTAGGGCTGGAGCGACTTACTGGCGATTCAAGGACGCGGCCGCTACCTAAGGTAATTTGTTCCTCGCGACTTAGGGTTTCGCGATCCCTATTAGGCTGGGCTGCATCAATAACCGACACATATCAGCTTACATCTTACTTGAACCGGGACAATGGTGTACTTAGTGCGATGACACTCGTCTAGAATGTCACGCCTAAGCGATAGATCAGATGGTACCAATATACGGTTCTTCCTACGAAGACACCGATGAGAATCAATAGAATAATTCAGCAAAGCCTCATCACTGGATCCCGACTCAAGAAGATGGATAAGATGCAACAAGTATGGATCCTACCACTGAGCATGGGCAATGAGATCCAGTAAAATAGGTCGAGCTTCCAAACTGGACAATAAGACTGGAGAATCAAAAGACGAAGCTCAATCTCGAATATCGCACACAGAAAGAGTCTCAAGAATATCCCACTCGGCTATCATCATAGAAACTACCGCCGAGTGTTTGCGACTGAGCGCATCAGCCACACGATTACCCTTGCCAAGGGTATACTGAATGTCTAAGTCATATGAGGCGAGAAACTCAAGCCATCGCTGCTGCTTCATATTGAGATCCTTCTGGCTGAATAGATACTTCAGTGACTTGTGATCGGTGTCCAGAATGAAACGTTCGCCCAATAGATAATAACGCCACGTCTTCAAGGCAAAGACGATGGCTGCTAACTCAAGATCATGAGTAGGATAGAGAACCTCATTCGGACGTAGTTGCCTAAAAGCGTAAGCAACTACTCGATCCTTCTGCATAAGCACAGCACTAAGCCCGCTTCCACAAGCATCGGTGTAGACAACAAGAACATGGTTTCCCTCTGGAACCACTAGAATAGGAGCATGAGTGAGAAGTTCCTTCAGTCGCTGAAAGGAAGCTTGACACTTATCTGACCAGATAAAGCGAACACCCTTACGAGTCAGGCTCGTAAGCGGAAGAACAACACGAGAGAAATTCTTGATGAAACGACGGTAATAACCTGCGAGACCAAGGAAGCTGCGAATCTCATGCACATTCTTAGGCTGCTTCCAGTTCTGAATGGCTTCGATCTTGGAAGGATCGACAGATATGCCCTCAGAAGAAACCACATGGCCTAAGAACTTGACCTTGCTCTCCCAAAAATGACACTTGGAGAACTTGGCCTTAAGCTGATGCTGATGAAGTGTATCCAAGATGATCCTCAAATGATGAGTATGCTCTGCCTCGGATTTAGAATAAATCAGAATATCGTCGATGAAAACCAGAACGAACTTATCGAGATATTCTCGGAATACTCGATTCATCAAATTGACGAAGAATGCTGGTGCGTTCGTCAAGCCGAATGGCATGACCAACCACTCAAAGGAACCATAACGAGTGTGTAAAGCAGTAAGCGGAACGCTATCTTCCCCGACTCGGAGCTGATGAAATCCGGTGGCGAGGTCGAGCTGGGAAAAGACCTTCGCGCCATTTAACTGATCGAACATATCGTCAATCCGTGGCAATGGATAACAATTTTTGATGGTCACCTCATTAAGCTTGCGATAGTCGATGCAAAGCCTAAGGGAGCCATCAGGCTTCTTAACGAAGACCACTACAGCACCCCATGGCGAAGAACTGGACCGAATAAACTGCTTCGCCTCAAGCTCAATCAACTGCTTCTTGAGTTCTTCATTCTCTTTAGTAGACATCCTCGTGGGAGGATGACTAACTGGATGAGTGCCTGGAATGAGATCAATGCGGAACTCAATAGCCCGCTTCGGCGGTAGGCTCGATACTGGTTCGAAGATATCGGGGAAATCCCGAACAAATGGAATACGAGATATGTCCATATCATCATCTCGTGAATCAATAGCAAATAGAGTAGCTTCGAAAATTTCAACATCCCGAAGAACAAGAGCTAATGGAGCGGACGAGTCAGGATGACGAAGGAATAATACCCGCTCCGAACAAATAATCTTGGCGTCATACTGAACTAGCCAATCCATACCGAGAATCATATCAAAACCCAAATGAGCCATAATGTGCAGATTCGCACGAAAAGAAAAACCACATAGGTCGATGTCAACATTCTCACATAAAAGGCTGAGGGTCATGGATTCACCAATCGGATTCACAATCCTCAGAGAGGTAATCATACAAGAAACATCTAGAGACAAAATATCAACTAGTTCCTTTGATACGAATGAGTGAGAAGCACCTATATCAAAGTGAACTCTAATAGATTTACCATGAAACAAAATAGAGCCTTCAAGAATGGAAGGATGCGTACCTCAAGGCTGATCAGAATCGGTAGAAGCCTTGGCAGCATTAAGCTTGCCGGGCTTAGCACTAGTAGGTGCAATTAGACAAGTAGTAATGCGGTGACCCTCCCTTTTGCAATAGCGACAAAAGAGGGGTTTGGGACACTCCCTAACCATGTGATCTGGAGAATCGCAGTTGAAACACTTCCTCACGGGACGTGTTCCACTGGGCTGAGACTGAGTCTGAGGCTGAGTGTGAGCCTGAAGCTGAGCGGTAGTGTTGCCAGTCTTCTTCTTCTTCTTAACGAACTTGGACTTCTGAAAAGGGCCACGCTTCTGGTTGGAGTTCTTGGAGCCTCCACCATCATCACTATCCTTCTCCATCTCGACTGACTCAAGATGAAGTGCCGCGTCTACAAGCTCGTCAAATGGAAGCTTGAGCTGAAGCATGAGCTGCTTCTTCAGATACTTCTTCAGACCTTCCACAAACTTGAGGTTCTTCTTGTGTGGTGTGCTGATGAACTCGAGGCCGTACTTGGACAGGGCCTCAAAAGAAGAAACATAGTCTGAAACGGAGGACTTCCCTTGCTTAAGATCAATAAAGCGGCGAGCAAGGGAATTCTTCTCAGACTTTGGGACGAACTTGAGCAAAAAGCGCTCACGGAAATGATCCCAAGTAAGTGTGGTCTCTTCAGTCTCAGAGATAAGGAGCTCGTACCAATCCAAGGCATGGCTCTGAAGCTGACTGGAAGCAACAAGAATGCGATCATGGTCTGGGATAGCCATGCGAGTAAAAACACGCTCGCATACACGAATCCAAGCCTGGACCTCAAGAATAGTCTCGGAGCCACTGAACGGCTTCCCTTCGAGATGAGTAAAATCACTGCAGAGACGCGCAAAGGCTGACTTGCATGGAACCTCAGTAACTGGAGCTGGTGACTGAGTATGAGACTGAGAATTCCGAACCAGATCCATGATCTGGTCGGTGGTCATATACACGCCCTCCGGCTGAGAGTTGCTGGGCTGCCCAGCTGTACCGGTCTGACGTGTGGTTCTCCCCCTTCCAGACAAACTGAAAGTTAAAAGGAGATAGAGTTATGCACGATTTAATGATAGATAATTCATTAAGGAATACTACGGAATATAAACTAATTCCTACATATATTCCTAACTTATCTATCAAAAGACACCAGGAAGAGATTTGTTTAATTTGGACCATTCAATTTGTATTGTACTACGTGTTTGTCCTGTGTTTATTATGCTTATTCCTGAACCTCGCTCTGATACCAACTGTAACGCCCCACTCCTAGACCCACTCTAGCAAAGAGTATTACAGGGTAATACCGTCTGCTAAAGTGGATAATGGAGTATAATGGAAGCGACCATGTGTAATCAAGCTATAACTATCTACCGAATACGTCGAAATGTGGTATCTATATTTTTTTTTCTTTTCAAGTGGTTCGACATATCCAATAAATATTTATAACGAAATTACAATGGCTAAAGATCTATCAGAACAAACATAATAACTAAATGATAAAATCATCACAGAACAGAATAACATAACAGACGTAGAGTCTCAGAACAATACATAGTCAATACAGATCCAAATATATCATAAGTAGGTACAAGCCACTGCTCACACATGTGAGTCAAAAATATGTACAGATAAGTCTGAATAACAAAGTAGCATAAAGCGGAAAATAAGAAAGCTATCTAACAGCATAGCAGATAAGTCCAAAGTGAAAGCATAGAGCAAGCTAAGTCCAGAGACCTAACCTGAAACAACTCGGTCTGACCCGAGCATAAAACACTCGGGTCAGGCTAGCTAAATAATCAGTTAGATAAACTAAGATATAATAATGCGGTAACAAAGAGGATAAGGTACTTCTCCATAGAGAAGACCGATGTAAACCACATAATATAATAGACGATCACATAATCATCAACCAAAAATAAACTCTCCAAAGAGATAATCAACACCCAAGTGTTGAGTAAACAATAATGCCTCATATCATTGGCGTAGCAAAAGCTATAATAGTTGCCCATAAGCGATAACACATAATATGGAATCTAACCATAAATCAATGCCAAAGCAAAGATATATCACCAAAGGCAAAGGAAACATACCCCAAAAGACAATAAAACATAGTAAAACACATATCACTCGAGCGGTGACGAAGGACCAACTCCAAAAGTGACATAGAAATCATCAGAAAAATGCACGTGCACGACCAGAGTCGTTATCGCCAAGTACTGTAGTTTTGTGGTACCACACACCCAGGGGCAAAACGCGCGATTGGTGACACCCCGGGGGTAAATGCCCAAAGGCACACACCAATAATACTGCTCACATGAGCAGAATGTCTAGAGACCGCCAAAAGGCAAATGACCCAGAGGTCCAGTACTGGCCGCCAACAGGCATATATGTCGGAAACATCTAGAAAGGAACCCGAAAAGGGTTAACGCAATGTCCC
Source organism: Allium fistulosum (assembly GCA_030737815.1). Taxonomy (NCBI): domain Eukaryota; kingdom Viridiplantae; phylum Streptophyta; class Magnoliopsida; order Asparagales; family Amaryllidaceae; genus Allium; species Allium fistulosum. The sequence continues at coordinate 149,850,973 of CM060908.1, forward strand.
ATACCACTGGTTCGCCCTAATCGGTTTACTTACCTTCAGCCAACTCCACACTCAAAACAGTAAACAAAAGTTTATCTCATATCATCGATAAACTGCGCCAAAAGGCAAAACGATCAATTGAAATGGTCAGGGATTAACCAGAAAGGAAATACGCTCGGTTCCATAGGCCGAGGTTTTTCCCAACCGTTTCTCCACTTTGCTTGAAGTGCACAAAATTGAGTGTGGAATTTTATTCTAGAAAATAGTTGCGGAAAACGGATTTTTATTTGGATTGAAATCGCTTTTAAAACGTCCTTTTAAAAATTCTCCTATTATGGAGTAATTAATTTAATAATTAAAATAATACTAAATAATAGTTTCGAAAGCCATTTCGAGTGAAAAATCCTTTTAAGACATTTTTATGAAGTCCGTGCGTGAAATCTAGAGACAAATCTCAAGAAATCAATAAATCCAGAAAAAAAAAACTCAAAAATATTCGTGTTGGAAAAATAGGCCAAATATTGCTGCGAACCCATGTTCGGAAAAATATTCGGACTAGCAAACTGAATCTAATTGTCATGAAAATTCGCAGGAATGTAGTCTGACATTCCTACTTCAAGTTGCAAAAAGAACTACTCGATTCTGACTTGAAACAAAGGCGTAGCGACGTTCCAAAGTCGGACTCAGAAACATGAAATGCACTGTTTTGCACAACGATCTGGGTTCAACTCTGACAGGAAATTCGAAGGGTCTAATGAACTCAGATGATGACCAAACTTTTCAGATATGGAGTTCGTAACTCTATCTTTCCAACGAGACCAAAATCGTCTAATTCCGACAAAGGACGTAGCCGTGGCGTAGTCATGAAGTTGCAACCCTGAACAGAAACAGGGTAATAAAACACAGCCGAAGGAATATTTGCTCAGGCCCAAACGGGCTTTAAGCCTGGAACAGCAGCCCCAGCCCATTCGGGCTGGGTAGTTAAATTTAGTTCCATTAAAAAGAATGCAAATGGAATTTATCGAAATTGTCAAAATATCATCAAAAATCCGGAGATTACACATTATACTAATTTCACCTCTGCTGTAAAGAATTCATATTTTAATATAACAAACTTCAAAATAAATAAAAAACTTATTGAAGGAAAGTTGTTCTACTAAGTGTAAGCTTTTCAACAATATGAAGTTCATCAAAATCGGACTTAGTATGAATGAGATATGACGATTACAATTCTCAGATTTGTAAATTCACTGTCGCTGTCGTTTATTCTCAAGACAACGACAAATAAATGAGGTTTCGACTCTCTTAACCTCAGAAATTTGCAAAACGCAAAACACAAAACATGAAAGTTGTAAATTAGTTTCTAAGCTTTTCATAAAGTCCAAAATCATTCAATTCTGACTAGCGGCTCAAAAGTTATGACCAAAATAGTTTCATTTCCATCCACAGAGCTAATATGTGTATCACTCTCGGGAAGATAGTAGAAAAATCAATTTTTGACCTAGTTAGCCTCAAAATTACAGAAAACTCACTGTACAAAATTTATAGCATATGTTTTAAGCTTTCTGGAACATCCAAAATTATCTAATTCGGATCAAAAACGAGAGAGATACAGGCAAAACAATATCAGATCGAAACTCAGGATAACTTGTTAAAGACAGAATTGGTCTTCTATCTTTGAACGCTTTTCAGGTCATCTAAATGGCAAAATATCAAAATATAACTTGAAGAGAAAGTGTTCCTTATGGAATCTAGTTTGCAGCACAGAAAACCTGACCAAAAACGGATGAGAAATGAAGAAGTTATGCCTGATTTCGTTTCAGCTACAATTCCAAAACGAAAATTACAGAAATGATCTTTAATTTTTTTTTCTTTTTGCAAACCTCTCATTAGTATCAAGTAAAAAGGGATTTAGCTAGCAATTTTACCTCAGCCAATGCAAGAAAAATATGCACAAACACTTGGCGTGCACTCCAAAAGCTAGAGAGAGGAGATCAAGAGGCTTCATAAAAAAATAAACCAAAAATCATGTATTAAAAATTAATTTCAGAAATTAGAATGAAGATTAGAGAGTGATTAGAGAAGGATTGCTTTACCTTTTAGCTTGTATTAACCTAGATTAGCTATGTGGAGAGGAAAATGGATCTTCTACCAAATGGAGGCCATTAATTAGGTTTTAGGAGGTGTTTAGGGTTTGAGGAAATTATGAAGAGGAGGGTTAGGGTTTAGGGTGGGTTTAAGATAATATATAGAGGTGGGTAATGGGTTTGGTTTCACTAATTGACCCAATAAGAGAAGTGGCATCATAATGTTAACTAAAACTATTTAATGCTTCATTAGCCAACTAAAACCCACCATTATAAAACCACCCGTTTTTTTTCAAATAACTTTATTTTAAAGAAATTAGTCTATCAAAAAAAATCCATTTTTAGCTCCATTTAAATTAAAATCATAATTTTAATTTATTATTCGGTAATTGCAATCCCGGGTTGTTACATGAGTTATTACTATTGATAATGATTCCAAAATCTAGAAATAGTCATAAGAAAGTAAATGGAGACTCATGTCATATTTCAATAAATCATGAGATACACAAATATAACCTTCCATTGGAAAAACTGAATTATGGTGAAATCCCAACTAAATCTCAAATCACAATGTTTAAATCAATAAACAAATAATTATAAATATATGGCTTAACATACAAATAAGCCATAATAAAATGTATTATTATGATTATCGTTGCGAATGGGCCCCGAAGCATACATGAGTAGATAGTAGTCGATCTAGATTTGGGATGACCATACCCTAATGGGAGCGACTTACATGGCCCTACTGCATGCGCTATTTTTGTCATTTCCTGGTCGATAAGACATGAGGCTACATTTTATCTTTATATAGCACTTTCCGCATGGAATGCTAACACTGCCCTCTATACAGCAATGCAATTCCATCATTCATCCACACAAGTTCATTCTGGGACTGAACAAAAATGAAGGCACCACTTCTACCACATCCATTTTTGGGATCACCCTCAGGATTCGTAGTAAGCAGCCCTTTCCCTTCAAGAGCTCTATCTTCAGTTCCATCATCTTCAAGATGTCTTCACTTCGAAATGCTTGAGTTGGATCGAAGTGGTTCTTGGATTACATATCCGATCCTGGTCTCTTCGAGACAACTTTCGATAATTTCCGGTAAACTCAACCTCGGTTCTTTAGGAAATAAATAGTCAAGATAAGTGAGGATATCACCTCCTAACTGTTAGTGGATGGATTTCCTTATCATTTGTCCTAGGAGAACGAAACGAGATTTATACGCATAGTACAGCATCATCAGAGATATTTGTGCCATATAACTCACGTGTTTCTCCTAGATATTTCCAAAGCTACGTTTTGGGTCCAAATTCGATAGTCGGTTATTTAACTATCGAATAAACAAACATCCAAATCAGGAATTTATTTGTAAAGCGAAAACCAACATTGGTTAAGCACATAAGTAACCACTAGCCTCCTTAATAAATCTTTTCATTGATTAATATTACTTTGTATAAAAATACCTTTACAAAGATATACCCACAAATCCCTATATTCTCAATCCTTTGAAAACTATCCATATACTTATTTCAATGGTATAAGTATATTCACAAACATTGCACTTCACAACTTAGAAATTGAACTCTTATACTTAACTCAATGGTATAAGTCAATTTACAAAACTGAGAAAGATTTTTCTTTTATTCAATTCTAAAATCATTTATACTCCTTATAAATCTCTAAAACCATTTATAAACCATTTAATAAATCTTTGAAAATCATTTACAATCTCTTTTAAAATTTCAATCACTTATAATTTCTTTTATACATTTCTAAAGTCATTTATAAACCTTTTATAAATCCATAAAACCATTATAAAACTCCTTTTATAAATCTATAAACCCATTTCTAAAATTCGTTTATAAATATCTAACTATTTATAAAACTCCTTCACCTTGTAAAAAAAATCTCCCTTTAAGTCTTCACATTTTATAAAACTCCTCTTATAAAACCTAAGACCGTTTATAAACTCTATTTATAGTCTAAAAAACATTTATAAATAAATAAAAATCATTTTCTCCAAAACACTATTAATAAATAATAATTAATAATTTCAAAACATTATTAAATAAACAATAATAATTAATCTTTAACATTATTATAAATAGTAATAACTTATCTTATAAACATTATTAATAAATCATTATTATCAATTTCAAGCCATATGTGAGGATCCGTTTCTTTGACCCTCGAAAATCGACACTAATACATCCTCGGTATTCACGTGCCATAAATCCAAGTGCTAGAGAAGCGAATTCTCAAGGGTAAGAAAGAAAATAAAGACATAACAGAATCTCATATATATTATTTCAATAAAAACTTTATAGCAGAAATTAAAATACATTTATTAGAGTTAAAAACATGGACAGTTATAAATTCCTGTTCTTACAAATGTGGAATGCTACAAATGCGGAATGCTATAGTACAAGAGTGTGATGGAAATTGACCAAAATCTTTAAAAAAAATCTTCTGACTTCATGCTTCGAGCTCCATCCAGATTTCTTCTAAACTAAACCCGACTACCAGACTGCCCAGGAAAATTAAAGCACCCAGAGTTGAAGGAAAAGGGAAATAAACTCCGGATCAATTATGGGACTAGTTTAAGAACTCTAAAATACATGTTTCAAAACAAAAAGGTATCTCATAAGACCACGCCGCATATAAACACGGAACGGGTTTTTTACCTTATGATAACCAAATCTTTATTACGTAAAAATAAGGGATATTATTTTTAATGACATTCCTTTAAAAACATTTGCAAGTAAACTTATTAATCTTAGCCGAAGTTGTTACATTATTAAATTCTAGCATACTAGCCACAAACACAGGTTCTACAAACGAAATGGCAGACACTTATTGGAGAATTGATTTCCATACAAACGACCAGGTGAAGGGACTACCTTCCGGCAGTACATCTCTAGAGGAATGTACCGAGGCCCAACTGATGGTCCTCTACCAACATAAGACCAGCCTACCTCTTCCTAGATAGTACCGAATATGTCATCACCCTGGTCGTTACCGACCTATCCAAGGGCCCTTGCAACATACATCAACAATAATTTAAACCCGAATGTTATAGTGGGTAGAAATATCTAGAAGGGGATGATCATATCCTAATGGTTGCGAACCACATAGCCTTGCTGCATCTACCCTGTTTCGGCCATTTCTGGGTGTGAGGCTTGAGGTAACAATTACCTTTCACATTTCACATCATCTTCCTTTGAATGCCACACTACCATTCCATGGTCACACAACCGATTTCTACAAACGTATAACTCCTGAGCTCATACGTCTTAGGAAAGGGTGTTAAGCTAAGAGAAGTTTCCTTTCTATGCCACCAAGTAGATAATACGTTTGTAGAGATCATTTATGTAACTAAAAATGCAACGTCAGACATTCGTTCATACAAGTTCGTTCTAGGACTGCACGAAACCGAAGGCACTCTCCTACCACATCCTATTGGGAATTTACCCTAGGATTAGTAGCGAGAAGTCCTTGTAACCTAAAGAGGTTCAGAAATGAAGTGACCACTGCTACTTTAGTATTTGGGAGCTAACCAGAATTATCAACAAATAGTCCTTTCACCTCGAAAATCCTCGGTCTTCATCCTTCATTTTCCTTATCAGGTCTTTATTTTTTGAACGCATACATTGGTTCGAAGTGGTTTATGGATAGGAATTTACCCCAGATCCGATCCCGGTTGCTTCGAACCAATCATCGATTGGAAGAGGTTCTATGAATAGGGAATAATTCTTTAATTGATTATGTTCTTTTTATCAAAATCTATTTTGGAGATATATATTTTTAAAACATTATTTTCGGTATATATGGAATCATTAAACCTCTCTTATTAAATCCTTTTATTACATAAAACCCTTTTCTTAAACTCGAAATAATTTGAAATCATTTTATTTTTCACTTGAAAGACATTTCCAAAATTATTTCGTTTAAATCTTTAACAAAGATTTCTTAATTCAAAACTCATAATTTTGATTGAGTTAAAACCATGTTATCTAGGATATTAATCCAAAACCAGTAAATATTAAATGAGCTGAATCTATATAAATCATCTAATTTTTCTCAATATCAATTCCCTTATTCAACAAATACTATGGAGGGAATTACGGTGAAATCACCTTTTAAATTCCACGAATAGTACGAGTTCCCTCTCTGGGCTTTAACACCAAGTATAAGAAGATCATCTCTATAAAATCAAACTAATATTTAGTTTAAATTCTAAAAAAATTAATCTTTTATACTTAACTCGTTTCCGACATTTCGACCTTATCTATCCCTCGCCCAAGGAAGAGGCCAGGTGAGCCAGGGCATTGGTTGCTCCTAAACATCTCCTTAGTTTAAGCACCTCACATCCAGATCTCATCAATAGAAAAATCCAGTCTACTCGTCGGCTTTTAGAGCCAAGATTAAACCACTTAATTATAATAGCTTTTCCTTAAACATTTACTAATTTTTTTAAATAACTAAAAAGCTTCCAAATCATTATTAAAGCACTTAATTATTCATTTGAAAACATTTATAAAAGATTTAAAAAATAATTGTTAAGTTTAAAGCTATATTTCAAAAGTTAGAGAAAAGTGCTGTGGATAAGTGCCGTGGAAAGTGCTCTTTTAAGCTATATTGATCAAAAAGACTTTTTATTATTTGAAAATTCATTTTTATTACTCAAACAACTTTTAAAAAATTTAAAAGATCTATAAGATTTCTTCCACATTTTAATTTTTTTTTAAAATATCATTTTCAAAGAAATCCTGTTTTGGATTCCGAACTACAAAACTACGGTTTTTCAAAACGCTTGTTTTAATCATATCTCAAAATCTACTTATCGAAATCTAAATTTTATTTCTTCATTGGAAACTATGGATATAATAGTTTGAAAAATTCTTATCTCAAAGAATTTTGAGCTATATTCCATCTTTTACACTTGTTGGACTTTTATGGCGCGAAATCGCGAACTACAGTTACACGACGCGCCTATTTTTGATTAAATTTTTCGTTATCATTCAAACTTCACCAAAGCACTTCAAATGTTTATAAAACATTAAAACCTTTTTAGAGAGATTTAACCTTCCATACACACCAATTCATTAATATAGAGGAAAGTGATTTCCTTTGTGCTTATCGACGTGTATTTCCATGACTTGCATATATTTTCAACATTTATATGATAACATCCAAACTTGATGATCAAAGCATAATAAACATCCATTTAAATCATCGTATCATCATCCAAAATATAATGTAATAGTTTACGAGCTCTCACCTTCATTTTCCCTTCGAGCTAATAGAAAATCGACTATAGCTTCGCTATCTCAAAATTAATTCGGACCTTTAGATGTGCACAACCAAGTTTGGAAGAAGTGGAAGGGCTCGGCCATGGTGGTGATGGTGGATGGCCGTGAGTTAGAGAGGTGGAAAGGAGGTGTTTTGACTTGTTTTGGAAGTGGATTGACATTGCAAACTAGTGTATATATTTTGCTAATATTTTGCCATAACTTTTGTTCATTATTTTATTTAGAGGAGGCCATTAAAGAGCATATGGAGAAGAAGAAGCTTAGGAATATGAAAAATAGTGTGAGAATTGTGAAGGATATGGCCTTGTATTTATAGGCTAAGGAGAGAGCAAAAATATCTATGCATACATCATCATCTTCATCACCCCCACAAGGCTTCTCCAACACACCTCCTCCCCCTTAATGCACGGTTAAATCCCTCTCTCGCATGTGCCCACCACTTCCATCACTTTAGGGTATGCATATGTTGACTTTTGTATGCTTAAGAAGTAAGGAAACTTAAAATATATTATATATTTTATATTATACTTTTATACTTAATTATTTTTGTATATATGTTTATGTGCATGTTATCATGTGCATGTGACGTATATATGTATGTACATATAGGTGCATAACACTTCGAACGTCTTCGAACAACTTTTGTTCATTAATTAAATCGTTGAAATCCGGAGAACCGATTATCAATCATATTTTCACTTATTTACTAACGTACATATATTTGTAACCAAAATTCAAACATAAATTTCTTATCATTTTAAATTAATTAAAATGATCATATTCGAATTATAAAACCATATAAATTAATATAAAAAATTATTTACAAAAATTGCCATTTTTTTCCTTATATTTTCAAATAAAATATATCTCTTTATAAAACCATTATAAACGTTTCATTATCACTTTATAACTATTCAAAATGAATTATCATCATTTAAAATAATTATTTGGATAATTAAAATAATTATCAAATCACTAAACCTCAATTTTAAATTAAATAAATCAATGATTTAAATTCAATGTTATTTTATCGATATAAATTTCAAGGAAAATATTTTATTTAAATATTTATTCAAGATAAGATTACTATTACTTACTATCACTTAAATCGATATTATCCTTTTATTTGCATAAATTTAAAAATAAATACAATTTGTCAAAGTGATAAATTTGCGGGTCGTTACACCATACAAATTATTTACATAATTAACTTTTTCAAATATTAAAATACTGATAATTTTTTTAAAAAAATGTTAAATATAGATAAATAACTTTAAAACGATATTAAATAAACAGTCTTTAAACAATATTAAATATAAAACAAATAATCTCTAAAACAATATTGAATATAAGTAAATAATCTTTAAAAAACATTATTAATGACTTAGAAAGGACAGATAATAAGGATGGAGTAAAATAGAAACTAAATCCTTTTAAAACAAACTATTTTCGTAAACCCCAATTCGGATTTTAAATCATTCTCCATCTCAAAACCAACCCCAGCCCAAATGGCAATTTATAGTGTTTCAAAATACTAATTTGAGGCTAATAGTTATCAAACGGTTAACCAATATCGATATTGATTTCCTAAAACTACAAGATTTAAGTTTTGAACATATCACAATGTCATAACCAATAGAGCCAACAATCAGGTTTAATGTCCAATAATTCATAAGGCAGTAACAATATTGAAATTAAAATCAAGAATGGCGAGCAATCCTATTGGATCCCTCCAACCTGTCCTTCTACATCATTGATTATATACATCAGTACACAAACATACATACATAATCAACGATGGTGGGGAATCTTGTTGGATTCCTCCAACCTGTTCCTCTGCATCCTAAACGGTATATAATTATATAATATGGGTCATTCGCTACTAGACGGGTATATATAAAAGGTCATCCGCTCTAGGGCGGGAATAAATCCAAACCAACTGATAAAGTAGTAAATCATCCAAACTTTCAATCAATAATTTTATCAACTATATATCGTACTGGTTAACCAAAAAGGTGAGTTTAACTCATTGAAAATTTTGTTGTCGTCGAGGCATTTTGATTTGGAACTAAAATTAATAACTTCTGATTTTATCCCAAATCTCAACGTGCTCTAAATTCACCCAAACCAGTTCCACCGCGAAGCCTTCGTCATTGCGAGCGCAACGCAAAAATCCACATCTCGAGTGGACCTCGTATGGACTAGATATTTAATTTATAAGTTTGAGATAAATTAAATTATAAATTAAATACTTAATTACATATTTATTCAGCTAATTACCCTTTTAACACATTAATTTATCCTTCTCCTTCCTCTTATTAACTCCCGCCACTTCTAGTTTCAATATTTCCACGGCCAACGACATCGAAAAACCGAGCTCACTCGCTTTCTTTTTGAAAACAACATCTTCCCATCCCACCTCATGCAACTCGATCCCCTTTCTTCACCTATGAACTCCCCCTTCCTCAGCCCACGATCGCATATGTCGCAACCCCCAAAATAGAGCCGAGCTTGACCAAAACTCGGCCGTGGGTGTAGCTTCCTCCACCAGACCCGAAAACAACCTCCGATTCCTCTAACTCTTCCTTTATTGGCTAAAAATAAAAGTCCTAGTTGAACATTAACTATAAACACTCACTACATAGAATGGTGAGCCCAAAATCATGTCGCACCCCTTCATTTGGATGTTGAAATGTAGATTTAAGCTTAAACACTCCATAGCAACAAGCTTTTATTTTTATTTTGAATTTTATTATAATTGTTCTGAATTTTAAAAAGGGTCGGCTTGCTTTGTTTTCTTGTATTCACTAAGAATGAAGAGGAAACAAGGAAATTGATCAGAGAAAAATGTGCGCTTGTTTGTACGTTTAGTCTAGTTAACCTATTTTTATTTAAAGTTTTCCGGTATCTCACTGTATAGGTTTTTGTTCACGAACGGACCCCGAGTTGACAAAACAAAAATAGGGTCACGCTTAAAACAACAACACGACCCCAAAACAATAATATTATACACTTGTTATTGAATTATGTAAAATCACAAAATACCGCCGTTTGTCGATAATCATCAAACGAAAAATATCAATATTTTTTAAAATTAAAAATTATGGAAAAACTAAAATAATTTAAATTTAAAATACGTCAATAATAATCAAGTCATAAAAATATAAATAAAATTTTCGATTATTTGTTTGAATTGTTATCACTGCAAATGTATTACAAAATGAATTCATCGTTATTATTTATTAATTTAAAATAAGTAAAATGAAATAATTAAATCCATTCAATATATTGAATTTGAATTTCCGATATTTAAATCAGTATTCAAATAATTATCCATTATTCAATATTTAAATAATCTCTATAATTTAAATCAAGTTAAAACCTTTTAAAATCATTTATTCAATATTTAAAATTAATCAAATATTCAAATTCAATGACCACAATTCTGGGTTGTTACAAATATACATATATACACGTATATGTATATGCATTTATATATGTACATAGTAAATAGAAAAGCAACTCATTAGGCCAGTGCACAGGTGCAAGTGAAGATTCAAGGAGAGTTATACATGGTGCAGTCATATGCAAGCAAAAGTCAAGCAAATTCATATAAGTCTAGGCAGTCAGTTTGAATACACACATGGGTATGCTTAAGAAAGCAAAAAAATCAACAACAAGGTCCATATCTCTAAACCAAATAGTCTAACATATACTAGATTCTTTGGCAAATTGACATCAAAGCTCGAAACAAAGCGCTCAAGGGAAGCTAAATACATAGTCATGTACAAAGCAAAGGATTTGCAATAATCGACTCAGCAAGAAATACAATAGTGTACATCAAGTACAAGAACCACACATGAGCATGGATTAGGGGAACACAAAATGAGGATCGAAATAGTTTTGAATAAATCAATATATCAGAATTCCAAATGAAGTAGTGAACACATCAAGAAAAGATCTGAACTGGTCGTAGAAGTGAAATTTACCATGTAAGGCAAAAACTAGAATATCAAATCAATGGGCAATTTTGTTCAAAGTATATGAGAGAATATATCATAGTATATGTTAGAATTGAACAAGTCAGAAAACATATAATCATTCGATCAAAAATCCATAACGAAAGCTAAAAAACAGAAACCGGAAAATTGAAATTCTCAAAATGAAAATATAGAGTTCAATCCCTATAAATTAACCCATATCATCATTGGCATAGAATAGTCGAGTTTAAAGCAACATAATCTAAATCAAAAAATTTGGAATCATACCAAAGCATCAATAGAAGAATTTCTCGACTCATTGATGCAACCGAGACACAATCACAGAGAAGCATAAATTGGAAACTAAGGTGACAAAGTGGTAAATACTCATGCAATCAAGCTATCGATCAGTAAGTTTTGGCTTCATGAAACCTAAATTTTGCAAATGAGGACAAAAAGGAAAATGGATTAAAGAAGAATACGGGCAAAAGAAACAGAAGAACAGATTCTTTTTAATCAAACTAGGCTAGTTTCTTTTTATATTAGGCTAAATTGTATTAAGGGTTTCAATTTACTTTTAATTATACTTTCTTTTTTAAACTTGGTAAAAATTATAGCTTTTAACTAGGTATGAACTACGGGCGTAGTTTGAGAATTCCCAACTTAGAGGCTGAATTGTGGTAGGGTTTTTAAGGGTAGAGTTAGAACAATTAGGTTAGTGAGGGTCACGAGTTTACAGGGTCTATAAGCGTTAAATTGTCTATTTCCTAGTAGAAACGTTAGGGGCAGCAGTGGGTGGGTTTTGCCGAAGTTACGTAAAATTTACGTGTAACTTTTATTTTCGCCTTTACTTTGTTATTATTATACTGCAATTTTTATTATTCTATAAATTTATTATAATCCCTATTCACATCCCTCTAGGGTTAATTCGATCTTATAAGTGGTTTCGGAGCGAGGTTGAAAATTTTCATTTTTTAAACTATGGCTAGTTATAATAATGCTTTTTCTGAAGGACAATCTATTACTAGGCCACCCATGTTTAATGGTGTCGACTATTCGTAATGGAAAATTAGGATGAAATTATTTCTAGACACTACAGATGCATGGGATATAATTTCCTAAGCCAAAAGATAAGTGCAGTGCAAATAAGCTTAGTTTACATTGTTCTAATGCTAAGGCTATGAATTCTGTTAGTTCTACATTAGGTAAAATTCAATACGATCGTGTTTCTCACTGTGAAACCGTGTAGGAAATTTGGCATACGCTTAAGTAACTCATGAACGTACATCGTAGGTCAATAAATCTCATCTAGCCATGGTCAGTAATGAATACGAGAATTTCGTGATGACAAAAGACGAGAATATAAAGGAGATATATGGACGATTTTAAAATATTTTATTCAAATCCAAAATGCTGGGAAAAACTTGCACAAAACTAGAGATGGTTCGAAAACTTCTAAGAATCCTCCCCAGAAATTCCAAAGCAAAATTGATTGCAATTCAGGAATCCAAAAATTTGAAACAACTCAAGTTGGAGGAACTAATAGGAAATCTCATCACTTACAAGATGGAACTAAAAGTCAAAGAAGGATGCGAAAGTGGAGACTCGAAAAAAAAATCATTGCTCTAAAAAGTACAACCGGTAGCGATGATGATGATGATAATTCCACAACCGAGCTAGCACTATTGGTGAAGCAATTCAAAAATGGACCCGAAAGCATGGAAATCTAGCAATAAACCAATGAATAAAAACCAAAATTGTCGAAGTTCCGGATGATTCCGAAGATAAAGAAATCAAATGCCATAAATATAAGAAGCCGGGTCACATCAAGCCAAATTGTGCACAAAATCGATTTAACAAAGTAAAGAAGCAAAAAAGAAGGAGTTTCACAGCCACCTGGGATGAGAGTGAAGAAGAGGAGAACAGTGATGGCTAGAAGGAAGAAGCCAATATGTGTTTGATGGTAAAATCAAATGACAGTGATGACGAACCAAACGAGCTAGCTCACTTATCCCGTGATGATTTACTCTTGGTACATCATGACTTAAATTCAAAATTCTATAGATTTCAACAATGATATAATAAACTAGAATATGAGAAAAATAGTTTACTTGGTATAAATAATGAGTTAGAACTGATGGTTGAAAACATTAAAAAGTTTAACTCAAAACGTGAAAAGTGTCAGTCCCTAGAGGAAAAAATTTAAAGGTCCAAAAACAAAATTGAAAGTCCCGAAAATGAAATTTTGACCTTAAAAAATAATAATGAGACAAAAAGAGAAAATTCCATCAAAAGATGCACTTCACTTTTGAATGAAAATAATGCTCTTAGATCTAAGATTCAACAGTTTGAATCAACAATAAGAAAATTTTCGAAGGAAGAAAAATCACTGAATATGTTGTTAGGAAGTCTGACTTTTGTTAAGAATAGAAAAGGACTTAGTTCTGATAAAGTTGAACCGATTAAGAAAATTAATTATGATAATGTCAAACTTTACAAAGATTTTTCAAAATGTTTAATTTGTGAAAAAAGAGGGCATAATCAAAATAAATGTTGGAATAAAAACAAAAAACAAAACTGTTAATCAAATTTGGGTTCCAATAGGTACAAATGCAATTGTATTGAAATTTAAATAAGTTTGGGTTCCCAAGGGTACAATTGTAGATGCTAATGGTTTTTTATATAAACAAGTTTGGGTACTGAGGGCTACACACAAATATAATAGTGGTCCTAGGTTCTTCGTTAGACCACTCAACTCTTCTAACGTTTAAGTACAAAAGTGGGCTCGGTCCATCTAACATTTAGGTACAGAAGCGAGCTAAGGAACAACTTCGATGGAGATAGATGTCAAGTTGTTCTATATGTTTAATGAGAAAATAAATTTAATGTTCCTTAGCCTAGGAAGATGAGGTAGAGATCCACACATTTTGGATATCGCAACACCAAAGGTAAGTAAGGTGTGATCTCAAAACTCTGATTTGCTTTCTTATTGTTAATTCTGTTTTTATTGACACCGCTTTAGTATATTTGCCATATCTTGAGGTTCTTAACACCGATTTACAAAATTCAAGATGATCTACAAAATAGATATAAAATTATATAAAAAAAAATTATGTAATTTTTCCAGAATTTGAAATTTAACCGGTGAAAAACTACAAAGCATTTGGAATATTGTTTGAAAACAGTTTCAGAACTTCTTAACACAGTTGTAGCATTTTGATCATAATTTGAAAATTTTAAACCTTATTTTCTAAATGATTGAAGTTCTATAAATTTAACTGATAACACTACAATTTTATTTTTTGAGTTTTTGCCGATACATTTTGTAAAATAATGAAAACAGCAATCCGTTCAGCACATTACTTAAAAAGTATTTATGATTTACGCAAACAAGTTGTAGTATATTAGTCATAACTTTTGATTGATTTATTGTTTTAACTTGAAACCAATTTCGATGAGTGGAATTTTTGAGTGTCTAAAACTTTTATTATTTGTGCTAAATCAAATTACGAACTTAAAGCTTTCAAAAAGTGGTTTCAAATCGACTGAACTTCCAAAACATGGATTTTTGATTGTTTTGATAAAACGAATAACTTTCATTGTCTTGTTTACAACAAATAAATTAATGGTTGGAAAAACATATGTGATTTTTCCTTGATATAAATGTTTTTTTTCCATTATTTGATATAAACGGTCCTGCCAAAAAGTTTGAAAATCAATTCAAGTGATGTTGAAGAGTACATGGTCTACATAGTTAATAATATCGTCTTTGGGTAATTAGAGTACAAGTGGTAGTTGAGATCATTTCATTTGAAATCATATTTGCATTTTTCATTTGACTTTAAAATTAGCAGGCATCATTTTCACAAAAACCCTTGCAAAAAATAGATTCTCATTTTTGGATTTTTGAAATAACGCAGAATTTTACTTTGATGGAAACACTCTTATTTATTTTGGTAAGAGATATACTCTTGAAAAGATGGTTGTTGATTGCTTGAACCTTTTGAAATTTATCAAAATTATTAATAGTGATCGATAAAGTGATGAGTAGTGATTAAATTAAACTTCATAACGAGAGAAAATATATGTTAAACATTTCATGAAATTTGAACACGTTTTATAATATTTTTAAAACTAGTACATATTCCATGATCATTTCTATCACTATCATCTTTCTTACAATCCATACACCAAAATTTAATACAGTGTGCAGAAGTTGTTATTTAGAAAATAAGGAATTATACATTTAAGTGTAATTTATAATTCTATCCCAAAGCTTTCACTCTCATTTAAAAGTCCTCGCGGTTATGCATGGGTGAATTACTTTAATCTCTGTATTTGTGCATCCATTCTCATTTAAAAGTCCTTGTGGTTATGCATGAAGGACTCATATAAGAGAGGGATAAATATTCAAGTAGATTCTAACCTTATTTAAAACTCCTCATGGTTATGCATAGCTAGAAAATAATTGACACTTATTTTTAAGTAACTACTAAACTCGTTTTAAAGTCCTAACGGTTATGCATAGTTAGTAAGTGCTTAACATTTTTTGTACAATATTTAAAAGAGAAATTTACAAATTTATTCCTTTATTAAGAATACCACACTACTGTTACTGTATAAATTTCCTCTACATCATAATCCAATTGTCCCTCTAAAGTGGAATTTGTGTCTAATAAATAAAATATTATGATTTTTGTTTGATTGATTGGAATTTGCAGTATATATTCCTCTCTATACGGTTTGTGATTTTAATCCAAATTCATTACTATTTCAATTTATTTTATGATAACAAAAGTGGAAGAGAGGTTAATATTTTGGTGTTTGAGTAATTACCTTATTGATATTCAGGAGTTGTTTTTATTCAAAAGTTGTTTTGCAATTAATTTGGCAAATCAATTTTTCATTACATGCATTTGTGTGTGGGAGGAGTCTAGTTGTATGGGGAGCATCTAATTGAGGAAGCTTGAACACTTCACACCAAACACATTTATTAAATTCAGAATCTTAATATATGTTTGTTATCATCAAAAAGGGGAGATTGTAGAATATAACAATTTATGATTTTTGTTTGATGATAAAAAATATATATAAGTATTTTAAATGTGTTTGTAATAGTACTATTGCAATTTCACAGAATGAAATAAATAAATCACAATATAATTTTAAACAAATTCATTTCTATTCAATATCAAATAGTACATATCTACAGCATATCTTCCATTACAATTTATACATTCATATACATCAAACTATATTTCACAAAATTAATTTACAATATTATTTACACTCTCCAATATTACACACGCACTACTCTCACTCATCCACTCGAGTTTGATTTGCTATCTTCTAGCTTCAATTGTTTTTCCATTTGCCTGCCAAATAAACAACAATGCGGTATAGTCGAAATAGAAAAGGAAACTAATATTGCAGAAATAAGAATATAATTAAATGTGATATTTCCTCAGTTATTTGGGTTGTTTATTTTCATATTTTAAAAACTGGAATCAAGAAATGTACATGAGAAGCATATGACATGCACAGTGTATCACTGTGCATGTTATAAGGCCGTGCACACACAAAACACACTTATCCCAATAAATTTCAGGGACAAATAAACGAGGTCAAGCCCCAAGCAAGCTCGGGCTCAACACAAGTGCATTAAGAAGTGTACATAGACTCGAGAACATCTGGTGCCAAGGCATTTAACATTACATAGTCACACATTGTATGTATGTGTATATACACGGAAAATAGTGTATTATTTCATTTCAGTACAAGTGCAACCAGCCAAACAAGAAATGCATACTTAGGCATCCAAACAAAGTCGGGACAATGCAAACAAAACAATGACAATGATCAAGTGCAAACATGCACATCAACAAGTCTAAGATCTAGTAAAAGCAAGACACACAAATGCGTCGAGCAATCAGACAAGGCTAGAAGGGTCAACAGATAAAAGCCATATCTAAGCGCACCCAAGAAATGCAATGCAACTTAAAAACATGCACACAAGGAAAAGGTCAAAAGTACTGTAATCACAAGACCAGGAACACAGACTACAACATAGCATACATACAAGGCTGAAGTGCAACAACTACACAATCAAATTAACAACATCAAGCATAACTGTATAGCCTTGCAGCTGAAACAATAACTAGAAGTGCACACAGGGGTTCAGAAATTCAACAACCACTAATGCAACTGGCTAGCATAAGGATGTACAATCACACTAATATACATCTATATACATATATGTATATCCATGTGTATATGCACACAGTGAACAGAAAAGCAACTCAACAAGCCAATGCACAAGTGCAAGTGAAGATTCAAGGAGAGTTATACATGGTGCAGTCATGTGCAAGCAATAGTCAAGCAGATTATACAAGTCTAGGCAATCGGTTCGAATTAACACAGGGGTATGCTACAGAAAAGCAAACAAATCAACAACAAGGTCCATATCTCTAATCCAAATAGCCTAATATCTACTCGAGTCTCATTCAACTTGACAGGAAAACTCAAAACATATAAGTGCTCAAGGGAAGTTAAACACATAGTCATGTACAAGAAAAGGATTTATAGTAATCAACTAAGGAAGAAATACAACAGCGCACAGCAAGTAAAAGAAACACAAACGAGCATGGACTAGGATACAAATTGAGGGCCGAAATAGTATTGAACAAATCAATAGAAGTGAAATTGACCAAGTAAAGCAAAAATCAAAATATTAAAATCAAGGGTCAAAATTTTCAAAGTATATGAGAGAATATATCATAGTTTTTATCAAAATTGAATAAGTCAGAAACCGTATAATCGTTTGATCAAAAATCCATAGCCGGTAAGTTAAAAACAGAAGTAAAAAAAATTGAAATTCTCAAAATGAAAATATACGGGTTCAATCGCTATAAATTAACGCATATCATCATCTACATAGAGTAGTCAAGTTCAAAACAACATAATTTAGATCAAAAAATTCAAAACCGTAACAAAGTATCAATCGAAGAATTTCTCGACTTATTAAAGCAACCGAACACAATCACAACGAAGCATTGATTGGAAACTGGAGTGACAAAGTGATGGATACTCATGCATTCACGCTACCAATCAATAAGCTGTGGCTTCATGAACCCTAAAGACAAAAGGGAAAAATGGATTGAAGAAGAATACGGGCTAAAGAAAGGGACAAACGAATTCCTTTTGATCAAATTGGTACCATTTCTTTTTATATTAGGCTAAATTGTATTTGGGGTTTCATTTTACTTTTAATTGTATTTTCTTTTCTAAACTTTGTAAAATCCCTAGTTTTTAACGAGGTACCAACCACAAGGCATAATTCGAGAATTTGCAACTCAGAGACTGAGTTGTGGTAGAGTTTTGATTATAGGGTTAGAATAATTAGGTTAGTGAGGGTCGCGAGTTTATAAGGTATGCAAGTGTCAGATTGTTTAATTCCTTGTAGAAACTTGGGAGCAGTAGTAGGCAAGTTTTAGCAAGTTTTACCGAAGCTGGGTAAAATTTGTGTATCACTTTGATTTCTGCATTTACTCTTTTATTATTTGTACTACAATTTTTATTATTCTATGAATTTATTATAAACCTCATTCACCCCCCCCCCCTCTAGGGTTAATTCGATCCTACGATTATTATTCATCGATTGTTGATTATATGCTGCATTAATTAAGTCTGATATAGAGAAAAGATGAATTTACCACATATGTAATGTTTTTCCCTTTCCTCATTTGTTTCTTATACGATTACCTCTAAAAATATTCTTGTTTATTTTTATATATTCTGTTATCATTTGATCCTACTTAACTATTCTATTACACATTTAAGGAATGAATATATTTGATATATTCTAACCTTTTCATATCTCACACTTAATTAGTTTAGAATTAATTTAATAAAACAAAGACATAATTAAGAAAATATGATTTTATTAAAAACAACATTAGATTGGATCTAATCATTTAGACTTCATAGACCCTATAGATTCAAAATAGGAAAATTCTGAAATATTCCATTTAACTCCGTTGTGGGCTAGCCCAGTTCCAACACAATTAACCATAATCTTGAAATCATTAGTAGGCCAAATTATTGGCTTTGGTTAGTTACCCTCTAATCATTCTAAACACCATCTAACTTAAAACAGCCACATCTCCTCAATCATAAGGCCAAAAATCTATTATGACTATTATATAGAATGGGAAACCATCAAAATTCTCATTTGGAAGTAATTTTAGACCTAGTTCGGCTCAATCAAAATTTATAGCTCTTACAATTTTCCTAGGTCAAAACCATCTAGAATTTATTGTAAGGATCAAAATTTCAATACTCAACATTCTCCAAATTTTATTTAGACCCAATTTGGTTATGAAAATTGTTAAACCAAAAATTAGTATAACATCCATAATGCCATGCCAAGCCAAGCCAAGAAACTAGTTTTAACACTTATGTTATTTAATGTGGCATTGTTAAAGAGGTGCAAATAGTGCTGTTAAACTGAAGGTTGGCTCAACGCCCAAGACTTAGTACAAGATGATGTTATTTTAAAAATGACCCCACGATGTCTATGGAAATTTGAGTGATCTGTTGAAAATCCCATGACACATGTCCAAGGGTCAAATAGGTAAGTTTTATAAATGTGCAATAGTCCATTAAGCATTCATTAATGGGCAGCAGGCAATCCACATAAGTCACAATCCATTTTCCATATGTCAATCGGCAAAATAGTCATTATGCACAATAAACATTAATTTAGGCCAAGACTTAAGTAGCCTTATTTGAGGAAAAGCCAAAGTCAAGCCCGAGCCCAAAAATTGGTCATATGAACATCCATGTTCAATAATAGTCAATTTTTCACAATCAAGGCAAATAGGCTATGTTAGATATTTGTCCAAGTCCTTTTTCATATAAATTGCAATGTTTACAATCAATTCAAGATTCTTCCCCAAATCAATTTAGGGTTATAATTCTTTTATTTTTAGAAGGAGAGAAAGAAATGATTCACCCCTACTAAGTTTCCATGGGGTCTTTATTTACAGGGGTGGAGGTAGGCGGCATGCCCTCCACATGACTTTTGGCATACTTGATTTTCAGCATCCTTCACTGCATTGATAATATGTGGCAAGCTTTTGTGTACAGTTGATATTCGAAAACCTTCTATACACTGTTGATATTCAACAACTATCCAAGATTCTTGAAGCTCAAAATCTTTCATAATTGTTAGCATTCTACATCTTGTAACATCGAAATTCGTCACTGTACTGATGATATGCGACAACCTTTGTCGTTCGACATCCGTTGCCTGGTTGGAGTTGCATTCCATCACTTAGTGTTGTAAAGGCTAGACATCAACTATTGAATCAAAAGCTCGACATCCTCTTCTATGTTTAGATATTCGACATCTTTAAGTGGTACCACACTCTTCCTCTATTTCATGCTTTTCATCATTATGTTATAGTATAGGCTATAGAGATTCGATATCCTTTGGAATATAGAGATTCGATATCTCCTCATTGCTCAGCATTCGTCATCCCTATTATTCTTAACCCAAAAAATGGATCAACACCCTAGAGTATGATATGAAAGCACAAGCCCTATTAGAAAAGATCAAATATGATAGAAAATAACAAAATAGTAAAGAAGACACAAAGATTTTTATAGTGATTCGGCTATTAACTAAGCCTACGTCCACTTTATAGCTTTGATTATTGGTTTATCTTATTTGAATGAGATTACAAAGCTGCTGAGAAAGAATTATCACTAGTATATATGTTAGACAGATTCTAAGTCCTAAAATTGCCTAGAGGAATTGACTTGGTGACTATGGAATAGAGATAAGGATTGAAGAAGAGACAGGGCTTTCACATAGTGATGAAGGAAACCAGATCCTTTCTTTGTTGCTATATGGTTTGTATTTATAGAGTAAGTAGCCATGTTGGGCTAAACAGAGAGTTAGAGTAGAGTCCAGAAGTCGGCGTAGCAAAGTGTAGAAACTCACGACCCCATCTGGATAAACTAGAGAAGTCGGTATCAACCCCTCATGTCGGTACCGACCTCCATGGTTCAATCCAATAAGGTCAAACTCTTTTGTACCTATCTTTCCACTTGTTTTCTAGGTGTCCCATGTTGTTATTTTGTGTAGATGGTAGATATTGATGATGGTTTCTTTATCACTTGGTTTATTTTTGCATTCCAACTGCTAACTCTTCAATTCTGGTAATCTGTTGTCAAGAATCCTTTGATATCTCTTGGGTACACATGAAATAGGTAAAATAGAGCCTCTGCAAAGTTAGAGTGAAAGATATAGGAATATGAGATGTCTCCACTGACCTCTTCAAATCAGTTCTGACTTCTTATACTTGGTCCGTTTGAGTTAAAACTTCTTTAAGTTTTTTCATTAGCCTATTGAGGTGTGCTTTTAAGATTTCAAGTCGGTTTGTCTTTGTCTCGAATTTCTAACTCCTACGGATTTTTGCTTGGTTATAAACCCAGTTAACAATTATAATTAGAAGTTTGATACTCTCCTGAAGTTATGTATTCAACATGTTTGTCCATTGTTATGGTTCGAAGTCACTTCTCACTTTCGGCTACTTGATGGCGCTTATCGCCTTTTGAGTTCCACATCTTGTTAGCGGTTCGACACCTCTTCTTGGTTCGATAACTACTTGGAGCGCGACATTCTCTTGGTTGTTAGATGTTCGGCATCTCTTTTTTCTTTCGAATGCTCAACAATGCTTAATGTTGTTGTAACTTGATATCCTAGACATCGATATCTTTTCATTATTTGTTGGAGCTTGCTAGTCGTTTAAACACTTGACACCTCTTCTGCTTTAGGTGCTCGATAAACCTTATAGTTGTTTATCGCCTGCTTTTAATTGAAGTTGGAATTTTCTTCTTGGTGCTGGATATATAACTTAGATATTGGAACCCGCAAGCGACTTCGTATCGTCGAATTAGCTTATTGTGGAAGGTTTGATGGACTTTGGATGAAATACGGGATGTCGATACAGACTTCTCATGTCGGTCCGACATGAACACTTAGAGAAATTTTGAGTTTTTTCTTTTAACACTCACTTGCCGTGTTTCCCACTTCACTTGTTCATTTCCTCAAATTGATGCCAAATTCCAAAAAGCCTACACCTGAGTTATTCCAACACCGAAATGATCTTCCACTGCCTTTTCCCATCACCGCCAATTCCTCTTCGAGCTGTCACCAGCCATCGCCACCTTCTCCAGCAACTTGCCATTGCCCAGTGCCATCATTGCCTCTAAGATCACCATTCTTGATCTTAGAACCAAATCGAACCAAACCCTAGGTTGCATTTCTCTATGACTTGATTCCAAGGTAGGTGATGGTGGGTTTAGGCATGGGGATGGTGACTGTGGAGATGGTAGAGCCTTGGCTGATTTTAAACATGAAAGAGAACACTTAAGATCATATGGGTTCGGCCGACGTGAAAGCTGGGGAACTAAATTTTGACTTGGTTAAACACATGTGATCTTGGAAAGAAGTTTGACTTTCTAGTTTTGATTGTTCCCTATCGTGAGATTGGCTAAGTTAAATCATTGGATAAACTCCAATATGGCGATTGATCTTGAGTTTGAGAGTATCGGATGATTTCAATACTCTGTTTTTCTGTAACAACATTTCCAGTGCTCCTGAAAAGAGAGAATTTCCACTTTGCTTCAGACAATGGTTACATTATCAATCGACGATCAATAACGAGTAAGTATAGAAGAGAAATTTCAAAGAACAATGTGAATTTTTTTTCAAGTGCAAGAAAGCTATCTACATTGGATGGTTTGTTTGCAGTGTATAGGCCACTGGACTCATCTCACGTAGATAACACACTGTATATGCCTCGGTTAATGCTTAGAATTTGATAGGTTTACATACGTCGGTTTCCTTTGAATTCTAAGCGTTGGTCACACGGGCAGTTTTTATTCTAAGTTAAATTCACCTGACTGTGTTGAACATCAAGTTCTCCTGTTTAGAGTTACTCACCAATTAGCTCGTCGTAAATCCAGTGAAGGATCATCAACTCCTTCTGAGTTTGCCTCCACTACTGCTCCAGTTTCTCCAACCGATCCAGTTGGAACGAACCATCCTACGACCTCCGGGTCTGAGGATCAGATGGTGTTGATAGATTCCGTTCTTATGCCCCAGTTTCCTCCAGGTTGATTATAACTGACCCGTCCTAAAACATACCCACAGTTCTGACCAAGAAGATGCTCGGTAACATCTACTTGCGTCACGACATCCCTGTAGAGGATGTCCGCCTTCCAGCAAGAGATGAATTTGCACATCGTCCTTTGTCTGGTTTCACTACTTTCAATAGATACATGTGTCTTAGCGGCACTATTCTACCTTTTAATTCTTTCCTGAGAGATTTCCTGAGAGAAATCAGACTCGCACCATTTCAAGTTCACCCAAATGGGCTTTCCTTATTAAGTTCGTTATATGTCCTATTCATGTAAAGATTGGAATGCCCTCCACGATTCAGAGAACTTACATATCTACTCAAGTTCAAAAGGAGAAAGGAGTGCCCTTCTTTTGTGATCATTGAGGCCTGCACCAAATGCAAGCTCATCGGAAAAATTCATAATAACCTTTCTATGTTCAAAAGCGAATATTTCTTCATATGCTGTTTAAATGGATTCAATCGCTTTTGGTTAAAAGGAAGTGAGTTCCTCTCCATCAATTTCTCTTGTATTGGGACCTTTACTTTCCAACTTAACATGTGCCCTTTACAGGTATTCCAGAATGGGACAAAAGATCGGAGCATAGGAAAATACTCAACGAGCTAAAGGCAATTAGAGCGAGCGAACGTTCCATCAAGTCCCTTTTGACGAATGAGAATCTACGAGAATATGGACTGCTCACACCGGGAAGAATAGCCAATACTGAAATTTCAACAAGGGGAGGCTCCAGGTCACGCACTTGTTCTAACGCCCCCACCCATGGTTCTGACTAGGTTATCGAAGCGGAAGAAGGTGAAGATGTTTTCGATGGAGAACGTGAGAATTTGTTGATGTAGAGGCTGATGAGTCTGTAGAGAATGTTGAGGAAGAGGCTTTTGAGACAAGGGCCGATCAACCCATGCAAGATGACACCCCCATTGATGAGGATGGCAATGTCAGAATGCCCACTATTCTGGAGGAGAAGAGCCAGTTTAAAGAAGGGATGGGAAACAACTAATGGTTGTGGATGAGGGAGATATTTCTGTTGACGAGGATGACAACGATTACAATGCTAGTGAGGAAGAGGATGAGTCATTTAGGTAAGTGATTGTCCGCTACTCTTGCTATACAAGTGAAATTCTAAGTCGTTTTTAAGTAAGCATCCGAACTTGAATGTCTCCATAACAAGGTCCAGAAGCTTCGTGAAGAGAACAAAGGCCTGGTCGAAAAGATGGACATTCTGTCATATGATAAGCTGACAAATGATATAGAGCTTGTCGTTTGTCGAAATGAGGTCAATGATATTGAGAAGGCCTAGGCTGCTAAGAATGACAAAAGAGCCAAAGAGATGGAGCAGCTCATCCAATACCTCCATCACTTCTACACAAGCGTTATTATGCACAGGGACTTGAAGTGGTTGGGAAGTGATTGTCCGCTACTCTTGCTGATGCACGGGAAGAAGTGTTGCGCCAGGGTGGAGGCAATCGCTCTGAAACCAAACTAATGGTGCAGTATTTGAGTGTTGAGGACATAGAGAAGCTTGCCGTATGGAAGACGATCTTGGCCAAAGAGGATGCCAAGGCTGCAGCTGCTCTTGCTGGCCCAAGCTCTTCGGGTCAGCTCGAAGTGTCTATCTTGCACTCTGGAGCACCTATAACTATCATTCCTTCTTCAGCTGCAATTCTTGAGCCTTACATCCCTGCATTAGCAATTGGAGAGTTCCCAATTACTAGAGAGTTCGAGGTTGAGGTTATAGCAAAGATCCCTGCCTTAGGTATTTCTCTTGTTTCTCCCATGCTTCAGCAACTCAATGTCACTTCCGAATCTGTTAGTGAGTTGTACCATTTTCTTTGTGAACTTGTAGGCCTGTTGGATGTTTCGTCATTGCCCCTGTTTCTCGAGGCTTAGGTGTAGAAGCAATCTTTACTGCCTCCACTGCTATTTCTATGATCTTGACAGCTACGCTCCAACCTTCCTATTCTGGGCTCAAGTTTGATGCTCGGCTGACCGAAGCCCTAGAAGGATTAGAGGACATAATTGTATTATAGGAGGTGGATACTCAGATGATTGGCACTTCATATCCGACTGACAAAAAGATGATGGCGAAGCGGATATAAGAAGAAGAGAAAGAGAAGGCAAAGCTCAAGGTAGAGCTAGATACTACCAAGACTAGGATTCTCGCATTCATTATCAAGGCCGGTAAGTAGAAGCCTATGGACGAGGCTATCTGTGGGTCAGAGGGAACCGACTCGAGCAAAGTGGTGACAAAGAGGAAGAAGATCCAGCCCCAACTGGGCAAGGATATCAAGGGTGGTCATGGGAAGAAGTAATAATGTGTCAGAATGCTATCAGGGTGGAGCTGTTGAGTGCAGGTGGTCCTTGTTTGTGTATCTTTTGTGTTGTCAAAGTATGTACAGGTACAGATTCTGCACTTAGAGTTTTTTCTTTGTTGTAGCAACAGAAGCATTTATACTTTTTCTTTTTGATGTCTAAAACAGACCAATATTGTGCGGGTACGACCCTGGTGTTTGATACTATACATAAAATGATAAGTAATGAAAAGATTGGCATTTCCACTATAATCTCTTTTGTGTACTTTTCTATATTCTATGTACTATGCCTATTTATATACCACTACGTGTGTACATAATATGATTGTTTGTCTTGTAATTTCCATATTATATACTGCTGTATTGTGCGATGTGACATGTTTATTTACCGCAATTCTATGCAAAATGTAAGTGGTGTAAAGAGTGTAACTTGCAGTTATTTAGGCTACTACTTTACTTAGTTCTGTTGTGATTGCCAAAATTCTCTGTTTGGTGTAATAAAACTGTAGTGCGATTTGGTTTGTTTAAACCAAGTGTTGGTGTGTGTGCCGCCCACTTAACGGTTACTCCGAACACTTGATCTAAACACCTAATATGAGATGAAATACTCTGGGCTACTCTCTGGTTGGCCCTAGTTAGGGTCATAGTACAGCTCCTACCTTCGGGAACTCGTGGTTTACATGCTCAGTCCCAAGCATCTCACATTATTGTGATCGACTTTCTCCAAGTCCGCTATTGAGGTCATATCCGTATATTAGTTTATGTCTCCTGAGACCTATGGATAGCTCAATCCCTTGGATTCTCTTTTGACTTCACCTATCTCCAACCGACGTCGTGTTATGGTAAGACTATGTCGGTTTCCTAATAAGTTTTGCAAGCCAGGGATCGAAATTCTTCGTTAATCCTGTAGTTTGGAATTTACGTGGCACTGCCGAGGCAACATCAGTCTCTTAGAAAGTGGGGATTGGTTCCTACCAATCTTGCAGTAGATGAGTTTCCCAACGTTGTCGAGCGACGCTAGTATTTGGAAATTTTTGACAAGCTATTGAGATTACAGGAGTAACGTCGATAATTCAAAAAACTGAGGGATTTCCCAGCATTGTCGAGATAGCACTAATGCTTAGTGAGTATAAGAACTGATTTTTCCATTGATTTTACGTTTTTGGAGAAATTGCTTAATGTTTAGAGAGTAAGATGAATTTTTTCCATTAGATCGGATGAATGTGTATCGCTTCCAAGAACGTAGTTCCATCATTTCAAGGGGTAACATATAGTTTTTGAGTGGTATATGTAGTTATCGTGTACTTGAACACGGTTCCACCAGTTCAAGCAACAGTGTGCGGCTTATGGGATGCGCACAATGAGAAGATGCTTACTTGGACGCGGTTCCATAGGAACAAAAAGCGAAGAAGTGGAGTGCACGTGAACGTAGTTCCATCGGTTCAAGTGGCGAAAGAGTGGATGGTTACTTAGACGCCGTTTCATTAGTCCAAGAAGCGAAAGATTGGAGTGCACTTGAACGCAGTTCCATCGGTTCAAGTGGCGAAAGAGTGGATGCTTACTTGGACATGGTTCCATCGGTTCAAGCAGCGAGCGAATGGAGCATACTTGAACGTAGTTTCATCGGTTCAAGTAGCTAGGGAATGAAGCGTACTTGAATGCAGTTCCATCGGTTCAAGTAGCTAGGGAATGAATGCTCACTTGGACGCGGTTCCATCAGTCCAAGAAGTGACACGTGGCTTATGGAGTTCGCGCAAGGGTTTGGTCCTTCCCGGCATTGCCGTAGCAACACCAGTTCTTAAATGGCAGGGATCAATTTTCCCCATCGATCTGACCGTTTGAGTCGATTCAACCGTCGACTCATCAGTTTTCTTACAAGAACGCGGTTCCATTGGTTCAAGAAACAGAATGACTTTATTGATAAAATAAAGAGGAAGAAAACTCTTGCCTATTTACAATGCCCCAGTGTCCCTGGGTGGCTTATTTGTGGAAATAGGAAATACATACATAAGTACTAAATAAAATATTACCATAGTGAGTCGTTGTTCCAAGCACGGGGGATCGGAATTCCATCAACCCTCGTAAGCTTGGATGTTCCATCTCCAAATTTACGGCCGATGCCGTAGGGATCTTCCCAGTTTCGGCCAATTTCCCCCTATCCGGGAAGGTTCATTTGAGGATGAGATCTCCCACTTCGAAGGTACCATTGCGAACCTTGGTGTTGATGTAATGTGCCACTCACTTCTGGTGAGCAGCGGTCCTTAGCTCAGCTTCCTCTCTCTTCTCATCGATCCAATCAAGTGCCTTGAGCAGGAGCTGCACATTTCTGTCTGGTTAAAGTGTTGTCTCTGATAAGAGGGAACCTCCGGTTTCATTGGGATCATCGCTTCTGAACCATATGCCAAGGCGAACGGTGAGTTCCCGGACCCAGATTTATGCATCGTTCTATAAGCCTATAGTGGAAGTGGAAGCTTGTCAACCCAGTTTCCTTTTGCCTTCGTTAGCCGCTTTTTGATGGTAGATTTGATGATTTTGTTCACTGCTTCCACTTGCCCGTTTGCTTGCGGGGTGCTACCTTGGAAAAGCTCTTCTCGATACACTAGTGTCTGCAGAAGTTCTTGAATCCAGCATTCTCAAATTGAGTTCCATTGCCCATGATGATTTTATATGGTAATCCAAACCTGTAAATAATATTTTTTTTATGAAGTTAATTACTTTTTTAGTAGTAATCATGGAAAGCAGTTCCACTTCAGCCGATTTGGTAAAGTAATCAACTACGATGATAGCATATTTGGCTCCTCCTTTGGCTATTGGTAGCATGCCAATTAGATCGATTCCCTAGATTGCAAACAGCCACGAGCTGACCATTTGCGTAAGCTCTGTGGATGGGGTTCTCGGGATATTAACAAATCTTTGGATTGGTTGCAACGCTTAGCATAGTTTGCTGCATTTCGGTTGATTGATGGCTAAAAATATCCATATCGGAGGATCTTCTTTGCTAGTGTCTGCCCCTAGTGTGGTCTCCATAGCTGCCTTCATGAACTTCCTTGAGGATCCTCTTGGCTTCGTCGTTGGTTACACACCTGAGTAAGGTGGAGGAGAATCCTCTCCTGTAGAGCATTCCGTCTTGTAGTACGAATCATGGCGCCTTTCAAAGAAGCTTCTTTCACTCATTCCGATCCTTAAGGAGTGTTCCTCTGAGCAAATAGTTTTTGATCGGCGACATCCATGACTCTTTTTCTTCTATAATTTCTAGAATCCAATCGATGTCCATTTGATCTATTCTAGGAGCTATCAGTATCTTAACTGGAATTAATCCTACTGATTGCACTTCCCTAGAACTGGCTAGTTTAGCTAGGTAATCCGCCTTCATATTCTGCTCTCTCGAAATATGGTTTATGGTATAGTGTTCAATGTCATTTAGCCCCATACCCTCGACAGAAAAGGGGCAATATTTGCTTCCTTAGCCTGGTATTCCCTTTTCACTTGCTAGACAACTAGCTGAGAATCACTGTAGATATGTATAGCCTTTATTCCTAATTCTTTCACAATCTTCAACCCTGTTATTAACTCCCCGTACTCTGTCTCATTGTTAGTAGCAAGGAGCTCCAACCTTAGAGCCTAGCAAACAGATTGTCCTTCGGGAGTCTCAAGAACAACTCCTGCTCCTGAGCAGAAATCATTTGAAGCAGGTTGATAAACAGTATCAATTATGACACCACTTCCATAGCATCTTCTTCTTCACTATCCTATATTTTGAACTCGATGATGAAATTCTTCAACGCATGTCCGTTGATTGCCCTTCGGGGATGATAAGTAATGTCGTACTGACTCAACTCAATGTTCCCATTTTAGAAGTCATCCTGACATCTCTAGATGGTATAATACCTGCTTCAAAGGTTGATCTACCAACACTTTGATCGGGTGAGCTTGGAAGTATGGTCGTAACTTCCTTGATGCGATCAACACGCAATAGGCTAGTTTTTCCAATTTTGGATAGTTTTTTTAGCTCCTTTGAAGTGTTTGTTGATGTAATAGATTGGTTGATGAATTCTAACTTCCTATCACACAAGTGCTACACTCAGAGCATGTGTAGAAAATGCTAGGTAGATGTATAGGTCTTCTCCATCCACCAGTTTAGAGAGGACCGACGAAGTTTCCAATTGTAAAAGTAGGTCTTCGAAAGGAGTTTGGCAATCCAGATTCCATTTAAAATGCTTCTTACCCTTCTTTAGTGCATCAAAAATGGAATACATTTATCCATCGCTTTGGAACTGAAGCAGCTTAGTTCTACAATCTTTCCATTTAGACTTTGCAATTCCTTCTTTGTGGTAGAGGCTGTGATAATTCGCAAGGAAGTAATTTGCTCGGGATTAGCCTTAATGCCCCTTGCATTCACGATGAAATCCAAAAAAAATTTAGAAGCAACACTGAATTTTTTTTTCAACCGGTTAAGTTTCATGTCGTACTTCCAAAGATTTTCAAGATTTCAAAGAGGTTGTCCAAGTGATTTTTGGATACATGGTTTAACTAACATGTCATCCATGTACACTTCTATTGTTTGCCTGATCTGATTCTTGAACATTGTATTCACCAACCGTTCATAAGTTGTTCGGCATTCTTTAAGCCAAACGACATTACTTGATAATAGTACAATCTGAGGTTGGTGATGAAGCTAGTGTTCTCCTGTTCGGATTCATGCATCATAATCTGGTTATATCCTAAGTGGGCGTCCATGAATGAGAGTAGTTCATGCCCTGCAGTTCCGTCCATAAGTTGGACAATTCTAGGTAATGAGAAGCTATCTTTTGGGCAAGCTTTGTTCAAATCTTAGTAGTCGATACGAGTTCGCCACTTCCCATTTGACTTCTTCACACCGTCACGGGGTTTGATATCCACATAGGATAAGTTGCAGCGCAAATGAAGCCGTTAGCCAACAGCTTATCAATCTCCTCCTTCAATGCAGTGGATCACTTCGAACCCAAACTACGTCTCTTCTGCCTCACTGGTGTGAACTCGAGATTGATATTAACTACATGACAGGCTATCTCAGGTGATATCTTGCACATGTCAGAATGCATCCAAGCGAACATGTCCAAATTGGCGCGAAGAAATTTGATCAGTTCTTGTTGCATTTTGATTCCAAGCTATGACCCTATCTTTAAGACTCTAGTTGGGTCATTGAGTGTTCTCTGTTGCTTGTCCATAGTTCCATCCTATATTGCACAACAAGCTTCTTTCATAGCATGCTTTAGTGAACTTGCGTATCGCTCCATCTTGCCCTAGCTCTTCTGTTCTGTATGAGGTCCTATAGAGATAGTACTAATAAGAAGTCTCTATTCTATTCATCTAGACCCTTCTCCACTATGTCCAAATTGTTTTCCTTGAGTACATGGAACTTAGGAACCGAAATGTTGGTCAGGGTTTTGTGATTTCTTTACATACCGTTGGAGCCGGTCGTTCCTTATCAACTCTTCGATCAAATCTTTTAAATGCCTACACTCATTTGTATTGTGCCCATGGGTTTGTGGAAGCGACATAACTTCCCTGATTGCTTTTGTCATTAAGATTCTTACTTTGTGGCTGGTTTCTTATATCGCTCAGTTCTCTGAGTTGCAAGGTAGATGTTCTCCACGCTGTCATTTAACAACGTATATTCCTTGGGTCTTAGATTTCTGATTTTCTTTTCATTCCCGTCATGCCTGCTAGAGTTCTGGTTCTTCCTTTTTTGATTTCCATATTTCCCAGCACTTCCTGTAGTGGCCCCAGAACTATTTCCATCCTGATTGACTACTATATTGCTCTGAACTTCCTCTTTTGGTTGTACATTAGCGGTCTTGCTTTCTAATACGTCTGCCTCTTCCAATCTAAGATATTAACTTGCCTTCCAGTTAAACTCCTTCATGGTGGTTGATTGTTTCAATTAATCCACCTACCAAAGTTCGTGTCCGAATGGATAGCTTGGACCGAAGCCTTGAATACCATATCTTCGTTAGGATTGCTCACTTCGATAACGGCAATGTTAAACCGGTTCATAAAGAATTTCAATGACTCGTTGGGTCCTTGGAAAAAGCCAGATACACACATCACGCCCTTTGGCCGAGCCATGTGAAGTCTAAACTGTTCCAAGAACTACCTTACCAACTCGTCAAAGGTTAAAATGGATCTTTGGGGGAGCCTGGTAAATCATATAGAGGCAATTCCTTCCAAAAGATAGGAAAACACCTATAGTGAACAACATCTAAAGCTCAAGCCTCACCCATATGCCATCCATATATGTATAAGTGTTGTTTAGGTTCGGTCGAATTGTTACAGGATGGTATAGTGGGCATAGTAAACTTCTAGGGATATTCCTCCCTTAGGATGTCTTTAGTAAATGGAGTTCGGCTTGGTGCAGAACGCTAATCGTTGTCCTTTATGCCTTTACTTTCTTTATAACATCCCAATATTTTCAACCATTCGCATCCACACATGTCGGACTTGAATTGCTCAAAATATCAGACTGTTAATTTATATTTGGCAAAACTCAGCATATACAGTAAATAAAATAATCACATAATCACAGACACAGAGTATT
Source organism: Allium fistulosum (assembly GCA_030737815.1). Taxonomy (NCBI): domain Eukaryota; kingdom Viridiplantae; phylum Streptophyta; class Magnoliopsida; order Asparagales; family Amaryllidaceae; genus Allium; species Allium fistulosum. The sequence continues at coordinate 149,883,433 of CM060908.1, forward strand.
ATAATAGAATGCAGCGGAAACAAGAGAATAGTAGTTCATGAAGCTACCATTTATATATAATAGAGTAAAACAAAATACAACAGAAGTCTCGAATACACGGGAGTCTCGATACAATAATCAAATCTGAATACAACACTGGAATCAACTGAATATCTGAAAGCTGAATCGATAGTTGGTTCTCCAAGCGAAGCTCCAAACTCCAAAGGTGAGTCCCAAATGCTGGATCACTCAGTCTGATTCGAGCGTAAAGCAAAACACAAAACACTCGAGTCAGGATTAACATTCTTATATCAATAAATCCAACTCAAGTGAAATATCAACTGAAATACAAATAACTCAAAGGATGTTTGGGATAACAATCCTCTAAGGACTATCTACTATGTAGAAATGTACGCTATTAACAACCAAACGTCATTATAACACCGTGGTCATTCAAAATAATTTATACTTCAAAACCAAATTGTCATTTCCATTTCATATATATATATATTTCCAAATTATAGCACTCTCAAAGCTAAATTGATAATTTCATATATATATATATATATATATATATCTTATTTTAACTTCATTATTATTTAGTTTTGAAATATTCACGTAATAATTCCATTATCATTTAAATAACCTTAAATTACATTAAACTAAATATTCCCTTCGATTTATTTAAAACTTGAAATATCTATTTAATCACTTTAAATCAAAATCAAGTTATAAAATCATATCTTAATACCCTCAAATTCAATAAGTTTCAAATCAATTTAATTAAACAAAATTCTTAATCAAATACAATTTCGAATAGATTCAAATTTATCTTTCCAACCTTAACTTATAGAAATCATTATAAAAATATATTTTAAATTTAATTTTAAATAAATACTTAAACATATTTACTTAATGTTAGCCCCAAAATTGGTCACTAACCTCGTTGAGAAAGATTGTGTAGAGAGATAAATGAGGAAAGTAAATTTAAACAGAGAGCAATGTGCTAAATTAAATGCAAAGCGAGAACACCAGATTTATAATGGTTCGGCGTAACTGCCTACGTCCACTTTGAGGTTAATCTTTATTGCTTTACTTGATAATCGATTACAGATACAATCCGTACACCAATTACTTGAATGCAATTGCTAAGCAAAAAGGATGAGTCTTGAAAGCGGTAGAGTCTCCCCAGTGTTCTCGGAAAAAAGGTCCATATCACTGTGCCTCTGCCTCTCTATTTATAGACGAGGATGGGTTGGACTTCCCTGGTGGGCCTAGTAGCTAGATATCTGGGCCAAAATGAGTAACCTCTGTGTGCCGAACCACAAATGCCGAACGGCAAAATGCCGAACGATATCTCTATGCCGATCGAGGTAATGTGTTGAGCGAAGAGTGCAAGCCGAACGAGAATCGATGCCGGTCGAGGGGAGATGCCGGTCGAGGGGAGATGCCGAACGAGGCTGGAATGTCGAACGATGCTGGAAGGCTGAACGTGGCTAGAATGCCGATCGACCCAATTGTACCGAACGCGAATGCTGTGCCGAACGAGCTTGGATGTCGATCGACCCAGTTGTGCCGAACGAAGCTTCCCATGCCGGACGACCTCTGAATGACGAACGAGGCTGAATGCCGGTCTACCTCTGAATGCCGGACGACCTTTGAATGCCGAACGAGGCTGAATGCCGGTCGAGGCTGAATGCCGGTCGACCTCTGAATGCCGGATGACCTTTGTATGCCGGACGAGGCCTAGTTACCTAGTCAATCCCGAATGACCTAGTTGCCTGGTCAAACCTCCAAGTAACACTTTCCCCCCAAAGTGCATCGTGTGGTCGAACGCGATGCACTTTGAATCACGAGTCCTCCGTGCTTTGCCTCGACCCTTGGCTTAGTCTTCGGTAGTATTTTCTCTTGAATACTGATTGAGGCAATGTATGCCGAATGACATGCCGATGCCGAATGACACAAATGAAGAGCGAAAGAGATGATGCCGAACGAAGGATGTGCTTTGACCGGTTCTACCGGTCATGGTCCCTTCGACTTCCCTTCTTCCCCCTATAATGTTGGGCATTTCACTTCTTCTTCTCTTTTTACTTTTTATCTCCGCTATCCTACAAGAACTCGTAACTTACCTCCCTCAAATCTCATTCACTTCTCCGACCTTCCCTTCCTACCCTGAACCATCAAGCCCTTCCTACAGTTCCTTCTCAAATTGAGTCCGAACGACATTCAATCTCAAGCGTATAGACTCCCAAACTTCCTCCATCCTCTCTGGTAAGAATCTTTCGTTCGAGCGTTATTTCAAACTAGGAATTATAGCACCAAGTTCGAATTAGTGAACTTTCCATTGACTATAGAAAATAGGAGGCATGTGGATGAGGGAGACGAGTTGAGGTTTGGACATGTCCTAAGGCTGGAACTTAGTATGACTAGTCGATTTCGAGGTGGGTAGAATGGAGAGGAGAGGAGAAATGGACACCGGTCGATTCCAGATTGTAGGTTCCTGTTGGTTTACCGAGCGTTAGAGTTTGGATGTTGAAGTGGAATAAGGCCGTTGTTCGAGGTAGTTCGGTAATAAAGGGGCGAAGAAGAACCGAGCACGGCCGTTCGGCTCTTGTATCTTGAGCGGAGAATGGTCAAGTACGAGACGAGTGACTCGGTAAACTTCACGCGAGAGTGATGTCAGGGAGGTTGGAAGTAAGTGATTCGACGTATCTGGCTCATACGTTTGGCCCAGAGAATGCCGAACGATGGATTTAGGCCGGAAGACATTTTGGCCGAACGACATTTAGGCCGAATGGCATTTAGGCCGAGCGACATTTAGGCCGAGCGACATTTAGGCCGTGTGTTTCAAGTGTCGCTCGGTCTTGACCTTTGGTGAATAGATAACGACAGTCGAAATCATCCCAACTTGAACATAACCCTTGCTGAACTCACTTATTTCCCATGCCTATTCATGTGACAAAAAACAAGGACAAGGACTTAAGCAAACCAGCATATCGAACTAAACCGGACTAATGACTCCCCAGTTTCAACAATTATAAGTTTGAATTTAAATCGACAGAAACAGATAATAGCCTTTAACATATAGTGCCAATGTTCGAGTCCAAAATTGAAAAACATTATAGGGTAGGTTTTCGGAGACGGTCAGCGATGACGGTTTTCGGAGACGGTCAGCGATGACGGTTTTCGAAGATGACAGTTCAAAGTTCAACTTTATATCATCGACTCTGTGACTTTTAATTTCTCAACACTTATATTTGAATGATCACACTAGTTCACACACCACACGGGGGGGGGTGAGTATTTATGCTGTTAAATTTAATGCCGATTAATTTCCAAGTATAGTTTAAACAGGTGCTCTGTTGGATTCGATCTTCACTAGAGATGTCTAGAAAATCTAGCTCTGCTACAATCTCAGACAGACCTGGGCCATCCTCTCGACAAGAAGTTGTAGATACTTTGAATCTGTCAACTACCCCTGCTCAAAACTTACCGAGCATTGCGATAGCATCTGTCGACTTGGCTCCTGACGCTCTGGAGGCGGCTATTTTCTTAGACGACCCAGCCGATTCACAGGCCTCAAAGATTAACGAAAGTACACTCCGTCGGACATGCTCTGTCCATGGAATCCCCTTCGATGACATGTTAGTTCCTTCGGGGAATGATCGTCCGCATTTGCCCCCGGTCGGGTATACGGCCTGCAATAAGTTCATGTGCTGGGTTAGCAGCGTTCCATCCTTCAACTCCTTCCTTCGCGACTTATTGCAATATATCGAGATCGCTCCTTCACAACTGCCTCTGAACAGCCATGCTTTCTTATATGGCACTTGCATCCTCTTTATGAGTGTCCTCTTCAGGCTTCCGACTTCAGGCAATATCCGTTATATTTATCACTTCAGAGACGGTCGGATAGCCCATCTTTCATATTTCTGGAGCCATATAGTAAATGCCAAATCCTGACTGGGGCATGGAGCAAATTTTCCCAGTACAAGCAAGAGTGGTTCTACGTTCGTTGTCCTTTCGGTTTCGCTAGGAGATGGGTGGAAGGGAGTAAGTTCGTTTTCTATATCAACACTTGAATTTGGCGGAATCTGCATCTTTTCTGACTCTTTATCCACTTTTTCAGGTATCAATCCACGTCCCGAAGGCTCCGGATACTCTGAAGCGGTGGCAACTATCCGAGCTCTCCCCGTAGAAGATCGGGACATCAAATCTCTCATTTCAAATGAGTCACTTGCGAGATTCGGGCTGCTGGCGGAAGGACGCCGAATAAGCCTTCCCCAAGGTGTTACTCTATCCAGACCTGCTTCGGGCAAAGGAAAGAAGCAGGCCGGGCCTTCAACACGTACCCCTGACACGCCAGAAGAGGGAGAAATTAGAGAAGGCAAGACGCCCGAAGTACCGAGTGAAAATGTCAGTCCCACCCAGGACCCGACGGTCGAAGTCCATGACATTGAAACATCATCTTCCCCTTCCAAGGGAAAGAAATTGACCTACAAGTTGAGGAGGAAGAAAGTGGGCTGAACTTCTAAAGTTACTCTTATTCCAGAGGAGAGAGAGCCTCCCCCAACCTTTAGAAAGTTCACTGAAAGGTCTATCGAATCTCACCATCCCTGACGATCTGCTCAATTATGGTTTCGACGACTCAGAAGCGCTTAAGCTTCATTCGCCCACCAGAGGCAATGCAGGCAATCAAGCCCACATCTAGGGAGAAAAAACTCCCATTAGTAAAGATAAAGAAACTGGTCCGTCGGGGGGAACACTAGGACACACACGGACACATGCACTTCACCCTAAACTTCAATCTTTGCTATCACCCCGATCTTTTCTAACTTGTCGTTATTCTCATTCTATGCAGGTGACATGGGACGCTCCCATGGATTCGATCGTCTTCACGGCTCATCAATTTTCTATCATTCTGGCCGTGATTCGGGCACTGGCAAGTGTCGGGACAGAGATGAATCTAGAGACGGAGACAACCGTCCCCGAGAGTCGACTTATCGAAAGAAATCACACAGCCAGTCTTCATACTCCCACGATCTTCCTTCTCAGACAGAACAAGGCAGAGAGAAATCTTCGCTGAAGGGGTCTCAACCTAATGTTCCCCGTGACTAACATTCTGGTTCATCTAGCACACGGCAGTCTCGGGAACATTGTAAGAGAATGGAACTTTCAAAGCCACCTCCCCTTGTTCCTGCAGCAGACCCGACGATATCGGAGAAGCTGGCCGAGCTTAAAGTTAAATTTCCCAAAATCTGCTTTGATGGTCTAAAGTTCCTTCCTGCAATCCATCACATTCTGGGACATGTTAAACAGAGTGCCATCGCTTGCAACAACAACATCTATATCCAACATGACGCATTTGTTCATCTACTTGAAAAAGTCTCGGAAGTCTCTGTCGAGCATCAACAGGAAATTGACCGCCTGAAACTTGAAGCTATCTTTGATAAGGACATTATAAAAAATCAGGATGAAGAGCTCTCTTCGTATAAATCCCAGCTCGAGGCCGCCGAACAAAGTGCTAAGGATACTGCGGAGGCCGTCACTCGTCTAGAGATTACTCATAAGAAGGAACTTGACGAAGCGGTCCAACGCTGTGGGGCCTTGGCTTTAGAAAAAGATTCTATTCAAAAAGAAAGGGATGCACTCACCCTGCAAGTTAAAGAGTTGAAGGAGCTACTCTCTAAGGAGAAGGAAGAGAAGATAGCTGCTCAAGAGGAGTCCCAACGATACTGCAACGAGATTGTTGATACACGTCTCTTGAAGGCAAAGCTCGACGATGAGCTTTCTAAGGTCGGGACAATGAAGGATGAAGCCTGTAAAGAGGGCAAGAGAATAGCTTCCGCGGAGATTGACTCCCGCCTTGAGGCGGCTGCAGAAGCCGGCAGAGAGGAGATCAAGTGCCTGTTTGACCCGCTGATAGCTGAATACAACGCCCGTGTTCTCATGCATCGGGACTTGACTTTTCTTGGCGAGGGCTATCTCGAATCTCTAGCCGAGGCATGGGAAACTTTAATAAAGATTAAAAAGGTGGAATCAAGCACCGAGGAGGTCGATGAGGATGCTTTAATAAAAAAGTTTCTCAGGGGGAATGAGCCTTCAGACTTGTCTGCAACAATGGCCCTCTTTGGCAAAGGCTCTTCTCCACCAAAGGGGAAAGATGACATGGCTGGTCCGTCTGGAACCAGGCCTTCAGCTCCTCCTCCTACTCAATCGGCTGAACGGCCAGTACTTGATCCGTTCGAACAACATGCCGGTTATGATCCGGAAGACCCTAGCCTTATCATTCATGTGCTATCTCCCATTCTAGAGGGTGAGACTCCTCGGACGGTCGAAAGCTAGCAAGAGACCGGTATATAACTCGTTTTCCTAAAGTTAGAAGAACCCCGTTGCTTCCGACGAAAGGTTATTGTATCCTAACGCTCGTCTTTTGTGTTTTTATGCAGGCCGCTCCGATCCTGAACCGACTCCTAGGAGCGATGATGCCAAGGAGGAGATGGGGAAAACTAGCGATGCTACTCACGTGGGAGTAACCCCCAGTCCTGATGCTCAGGTGATTGGGGCGCTTGACGAGGATAAGTCTGAAACTTCATCCCCCGTCGAAGGGAGTTATGAAATTGAAATTACAGGCGCCTCAGGACACACTTCGAAAGTGAGCATGAAGGAGCAACTTGCGGAAGAGAAAAGGAAGAAAGTTGAGATCAAGGTCGAGTCCCAAGTAGTAGAACTTGACGACCCATTGAACAGGCCTCTAAAAGTCATTCTTCCTAGCAAGTCCAAACCACTGGATGTTCCTCCTCCCACTCCTGACATCGTTTCTCTAGATAGCAAAACGTCCAAGAGAAAGCGTGTGGGGGAGGAGTCGTCTGAGAAAACAAAGGAGGAAAAGAAGCTGAAGAAACCGAAGAATTAGCCACCACACTCTTTCAACGAGGGTCAGCTTAGATCATGTATCTACTTTTACTTATTTATTTTTGTAGTCAGCGTAGACAGACTTTTGACTCCGAATTTTGAAGGAGTGGTTGTATAACCCCATTTTGGATTTATAAATAAAGTTTAGTTTCTTTGTCTTTCAAATGACTTCTGCTTTTTAGCTTTCTCTGTAACTATGGTCGAAACTCAAGTTCTTGCGAGTTGCATAAATTCCCAATCCACTTTCATATCGCTCAGATATTCTTTGGAATTGTACATCTCTTGTTTCACATTTCTGGTACTCAGAATATTTTTTTAATCTGCTCTCTGGGGACTTAGAGTACTCCAGTCCGCGCTCAGGGGACTTAGAGATTTAAGTCGTTTATACTCTAGTCCGCATTCTGGGGATTTAGAGTACTCCGTCCGCGCTCAGGGGACTTAGATATTTAAGTTGTTTATACTCTAGTCTGCACTCCGAGGACTTAGAGTACTCCAGTCCGCATTTAAGGGACTTGGAGATTTAAGTCGTTTATACTCTAGTCCGCACTCCGGGGACTTAGAGTACTCCAGTCCGCATTCAGGGGACTTGGAGATTCAAGTCATTTATACTCTAGTCCGCACTCCGGGGACTTAGAGTACTCCAGTCCGCATTCAGGGGACTTGGAGATTCAAGTCGTTTATACTCTAGTCCGCACTTCAGGGACTTAGAGTACTCCAGTCTGCATTCAGGGGACTTGGAGATTCAAGTCGTTTATACTCTAGTCCGCACTGCGGGGACTTAGAGTACTCCAGTCCGCATTCAGGGGACTTGGAGATTCAAGTCGTTTATACTCTAGTCCGCACCCCAGGGACTTAGAGTACTCCAGTCCGCATTCAAGGGACTTGGAGATTCAAGTCGTTTATACTCTAGTCTGCACTCCAAGGACTTAGAGTACTCCAGTCCGCATTCAGGGGACTTGGAGATTTTGAGTTGTTTATGCGAGTTCGTACGTCATACAGAATAATGTAACTCCAGTTGTTTATCACCTGACTATAAGGTACATAAACATCATTAATTCGTGGAAAAGACGGCTTCAAGCCTTTATTAATGAAAACAAACTAAATTGTCCGATTACATGCCTAAAAAGAAACTAAGAAACAACGGAACAAAAACATATGGGAAACAATTGCACCTAAAACGCGAAAGAAACAAGCTAAATATAATAACGTCGCAGATGTTCACTATTCCATGCTCGGAGGAGTGTCATGCCATCAACGGTCACTAGCTTGAAAGTTCCCTCTCCAAGCTTCCGTTCAACGACATATGGACCTTTCCAGTTGGGATTCATACATGATGGTACTGGGAAAACTCGTTTCAAAACGAGATCACCCACATCAAAGATTCTTGGGCGGACTTTTTCGTTGTAATATTGCTTAACTCGGTGCCTATATGCTGCCGCCCTTAACTCAGCTTCTTCGCGCTTTTCATCAACGAAGTCCAGTGATTCCAATAAGAGATCTTGATTCGTTCTAGGATCATAATGTGTCATCCAATGTGATGGAACTTCGAGCTCCACGGGTATAACAGCTTCCGAGCCATATGCCAATGCGAATGGAGTGTGGCCAGTAGCGGACTTGTGGGTAGTTCTATAAGCCCATAGCGCTGTCGGAAGTTCATCTACCCACTTTCCTCCAGCCTTTTTCAAACACTTCTTCAATATGGACTTGATTATTTTGTTCACGGCTTCCACTTGTCCATTAGCCTTTGGATGAGCAACGGCGGCGAACTTTTTCTCAATGCCGTACTTTAAACAGAAATCTTTGAATTCCCTACTTTCAAATTGAGTTCCGTTGTCTGTAATGATGGTACGCGGGAGACCAAAGCGGCATATGATGTTTTGTACAAAGAAATTAATGACCTTCTTGGAGATGATTGTGGCTAAAGGCTCTGCCTCGGCCCATTTGGTGAAGTAGTCGACCGCAACTATCGCGTACTTCGCACCACCTTTGGATATAGGCAAAGAACCGACTATGTCGATTCCCCAGATTGCAAACGGCCAGGGACTAACAATTTGTGTGAGTTCCGTTGGTGGAGTTCTCGAGATTTTCTCGTATCTTTGACACTTGTCACATTTCCTTGCATAATCTGCAGCATCCCGATTCACAGTTGGCCAATAGTATCCGTAACGGAGGATCATTTTTGCTAGTGTCTGCCCCTCAGTATGGTCGCCACATTCTCCTTCATGAACTTCCTTCAAGACCCGCTTTGTCTCATCATGGGAAATGCATCGTAATAAGGGAACCGAGAACCCATTCCGATACATTACTCCATCCTGCATCACATATCGCGTGGCTTTGCGAATGACCTGTCGTCTTTCGCTCCTTTTTTCGGGCAAAGTCCCGTTTATCGGGTATAGTTTGAATGGGGTTATCCATGACTCCCTCTCGATTTCTGTTTCCAACACAAAATCGATCTCCATCACATCTATGCTTGGAGCATGTAAGGTTTCGACGGGAACTAATCCCATTTGCCGTGCATCGCCAGCACTTGCGAATTTGGCCAACGAGTCGGCTTCCTTGTTCTGTTCACGCGGGACGTGCGAAATGTCATAATGTTCGAAGTTCGTCAATAGTTCCTGAACCAGAGCAAGGTACGGAGCAAGCTTTTGTCCCCTTGCTTGGTAATCTCCTCGCACTTGGTACACCACCAACTGTGAGTCACAAAATATTTCAACTGACTTTACCCCGAGTTCTCTAATAAGCTTTAAGCCAGCAATCAATGCTTCATTATTCGTAGCCGGGAAATTGAGCTTCAAAGCATAACAAATCGATCGATTTTCTAGAGTCACAAGAACAACACCAGCCCCAGAGCAGTGGTCGTTTGATGCCCCATCTGTGTACAATTTCCATCGAATGGGGGGAATGACATTATGACCATCTGGTTCGTCTGATATAGTAAACTCAGCGATGAAATCTGCTAATGCTTGCCCTTGTATGGCCCTTCGTGGCAGGTAGGTAATATCGAACTGACTCAACTCGATATTCCATTTTAACATCCTTCCAGAAGTTTCTGGTCGTTGGAGTACCTGTCGCAAGGGCTGATCGGTATAGATACTGACTGAGTGTGCTTGAAAGTATGGAATTGCTTTCGTGATGCAATCACCAAGCAATAAGCCAATTTCTCGATTTTAGGGTAATTTCTTTCTGCCCCCGTTAAACGTTTACTAACGTAATACACCGGCTTTTGGACTCGGTCCTCCTCGCGGACCAAAGCCGCACTTATAGCATGCGGGGATACGGCCAAGTATACGTACAACATTTCGTGTTCCACTGGTTTTGACAGCACCGGAGGACTTTCCAAATGCCTTACCAGATCTCGGAACGCTTCCTCACAGTTGGATGTCCATTCGAAATTCCTCTTTCCTTTCTTTATTATATCGAAGAAGGGAATACACTTGTCTGTGGCTCTGGATATGAATCGACTCAGCGCAGCCACCTTTCCATTCAAGCTTTGCACCTGTTTTATTGTTCTGGGCACTTGTACGTCTCGAATAGCTTGAATCTTTTCTGGGTTAGCTTCAATTCCCCGGGCATTAACAATGAATTCCAAAAACTTCCCCGACACAATGCCGAACGAACACTTCAGAGGGTTGATCTTCATCTCATAATATCTGAGTATGTCAAACATCTCTGCTAAGTCTCGAATGTGGTCGTTTGACTGTCGTGACTTCACGAGCATGTCATCCACATAGACTTCCATCGTTTTACCAATCTGATCCTTGAACATTTGATTTACCAAACGCTGATAGGTCGCTCCCGCGTTTTTCAATCCAAAAGGCATAACTATGTAGCAATACAGCCCAACGTTTATGACAAAACTAGTGTGTTCCTGGTCCGGAATGTGCATCAGGATCTGATTGTACCCCGAGTACGCATCCATGAATGACAACAACTCGTGTCCTGCTGTGGAGTCGACCAACTGATCAATTCTAGATAATGGGAAGCTGTCCTTAGGGCACGCTTTGTTTAGATCAGAATAATCTACGCAAGTTCTCCATTTCCCGTTTGCCTTTTTCACTAGCACGGGGTTTGACACCCATTCAGGGTAGAGGGCGTCGCGGACGAACCCATTGGCTTTGAGTTTTTCCACCTCCTCTCTGAGAGCAGCGGACCTCTCCGAGTCCATTCCTCTCCTTTTTTGCTTAACTGGGACGTACTTTGGGTCTATGTTCATCATATGACTTGTAATAGCGGGAGAGATCCCGCACATGTCGGAATGTGTCCAGGCAAAAACATCGAGATTCGCTCGAAGGAAATCACTAAGGTCCTCGGTCATCGAGGGGCTGAGTTGTGATCCAATCTTCAGTACTCGCGATGGATCGTCTCGGCTAACTGAAATGTCAATCGTCAGTTCAGCCGGTGCTGCTTTTTCTTCCATGGGTTCCTCATCGTTATCTCTCGGATCTATGTCTTTGTAGATCCGAGAATTTTGCCCGAGCCAGGGCTCGGGCATTACTTGTCAATTGTCAGTATTCTGAATGCGGACGGAGTTGTCCGCAACCTTTCCTTTTTCCCTCCGCTGGGCCTCTCGGAGTTCAGCCACATAACATGCACGACCGGTCGCCTGGTCGCTATGAACAACACCTACTCCTTTGTTAGTCGGAAACTTTAAAGTCAAACACCACGGGGCCAATGCTGCCCTAAACTCAGCCAGGGCCGGTCGGCCCAGAAACACATTGCATGGAGAATCTACATCCAAAACTACGAAAGGTAGGATTCACACCCTCCTACACTCACCTTGTCCCAGTTCAACTGGTAACTCAACATACCCCACTGCATCAGTCACTGCGCCATTAAAGCCATGGATACGAGCTTTAGATGGCTTCAAATCCTTCATCTCCATCTTCATCCGGTCATAGGCCTTCTTGAAGATGATATTGACAGAACTTCCACAATCAATCAAAATTCTTTTCACAAAAGCCGGTCTGATTGTCGCAGATATGACCATCGGGTCAATGGTAGGAGCTTCCACTTGATCAGCATCTCTGCTCCTGAATACTATATCGTCTGTCATCATACGCAGCTGTTTAGCGGGGGTCCCATCTTCCACGTTGGAACAACACTCAAAATCTGCATGCCTCAAGGAATTAGCATACCGCTCCATTTCTTGCCAGTTCTTATCTGCAGGGTGAGGTCCACCGATGCTCGTGTTTATGACCAGTCTACCTACGGTCCGAGCAGGCTCCTCGGGGTGACGTGGAGCTGGTGCCTGACCGGGATTGGACGTTCCCTGTCCACCTTCTTGCGGATTCTTTACAAACTCCTGTAACTTTTTCTGCCTAATCAACTTCTCTATAGCATCGTGTAGGTGTCTGCACTCTTCAGTATTGTGCCCATAAGTCTCATGAAAGCGGCGATACTTCCCAGTCCGCTTTTGTTCCTCGGTTGACTCCTTTGGGCGCGGCTTTCTGTATTGAAAGGCATTACAAGTTGATAGGTAAATGTTCTCAAGGGATGCATTCAGTGGGGTGTATTCGTTGCAGGTTGGAATTCTCGGCTTCCATTTCCCCGCTTCTCTTTTCTTCCCTAGATTTCTTCATCCGGATTCCTTAGGTTGCCCGGGCTTGTTCTGGACATTGACCTGAACTTTCCCCGAGTTGTCTTCGGATTCCTTCACAACAATGTTGCTTTTCATGGTCTCCTGAACAAGCCTCGGTGCCTTATCTCGCCTTACCCACCTGGCTTCCTCTCTTCTTATGAACTGATGAGCTTTTGAGTAAAAACGTTCTAGCGTAGTTGGAAGTTTTCCTGCTAACCAATCTCCAAACTCTGAATCCAGATCCATACCTCGCATCACATCCATAAGAATTGCGTGATCATTGGGTTTACTGACCTCAGTAGCCGCAACATGGAATCTTTGCAAATACTCCTTCAACTCCCTAGGAGCTTGGATTACACTTGATAGAGACATCACTTCCTTTGGACGAGTAGTATGTATTCTGAACTGTTCTATAAATTTCTTCGCCAACTCCTCGAAACTGGATACGGACCGTGGAGGAAGTCGGGTGAACCACATGGTAGCGATCCCAGATAGAGTTATTGGAAAGCATTTACATTTGGTTGCATCATTTGCTCTAGCTGAATCCATCATCCATTCGTACCTCATCACATGCTGCCTGGGATCAGTCTTTCCTTCATAAGCCGGGATAGTTGGCATGCTAAACTTCCTGGGGTACTCAGCCCGCAGAACAGTGTCTGTGAAAGGAGTATGACTCCTGGATACCCCCCAATCATCATTTGACAAGCCTTGATTCTCTTTCATCAACTGTCTGATCATAACTGTTAGGTCTGGGGTTTGTATGGAAGATGGAAGGTTGGAGTCTGTCCTATGGGATTGATTAGGTTGATGCCTCCTCTGCTGGCGATCTGCCAAACGTGCATCTTGAGGTTTGGCATCATTGGCATCTTGGTAAGCCGGGCGTCCAGCCTCCACTTGCGCTTCAGCTCCTAAGTTTCCCATTCCTGCTCGGTTGCGGTGTCCGAGGTGTAAGTGGCCCCTAGTTGTTCGATCGGCAGCACCTGCCTGCGTAGTTTCAGTATTGCGGCGTCTACGCCTAGGGGGTTCATCAGACGAAGTTGAGCTATCAGATGAAGAGTAAGGAGCTGGACTGCCCCCAAAATTCTGATGCTGTTGTTGAGTGAGCTGTGCCATAAGGTTGGCATTAGCTTGCATCTGCTCTCCAAGTTGTCTCCTGCTTTCCATGAGTTCTCTCATCAAGTCGTTGAACTCTGTTCTGGTGACAACTTGCATTTGGTCCTGGGCGGTAGTCCCTGCACCCAGATTTGCTTGCTCATTGCTAGGTCCCACTTGTTGTATGCTAGCGGTCTCATGGGCGTCCGTGTTATGAGAGGCTGATCTGGTACGTGGTCTTCCCATTGTAGAGTTATTGATAAGAACTCTGAGTAGACTCAACGGACGTCCTATGAATGACTCGGATCTCCTTCGGGGGATTTATTCAATCCAATAGCTTCAAAGAAGATCCTTATGGCTTGAGAATTCGATTCTCAGTGAAAGCACCAAAGTGTTAGCCCCAAAATTGGTCACTAACCTCATTGAGAAAGATTGTGTAGAGAGATAAATGTGGAAAGTAAATTTAAACAGAGAGCAATGTGCTAAATTAAATGCAAAGACGAGAACACCAGATTTATAGTGGTTCGGCGTAACTGCCTACGTCCACTTTGAGGTTAATCTTTATTGCTTTACTTGATAATCGATTACAGATACAATCCGTACACCAATTACTTGAATGGAATTTCTAAGTAAAAAGGATGAGTCTTGAAAGCGGCAGAGTGTCCCCAGTGTGCTCGGAAAAAAGGTCCATTTCACTGTGCCCCTACCTCTCTATTAATAGATGAGGATGGGTTGGACTTCCCTGGTGGGCCTAGTAGCTAGATATCTCGGCCCAAAGTGAGTAACCTCTGCGTGCCGAACCACAAATGCCAAACGGCAAAATGACGAACGATATCTCTATGCCGATCGAGGTAATGTGTTGAGCGAAGAGTGCAGGCCGAACGAGAATCGATGCCGGTCGAGGGGAGATGCCGAACGAGGCTGGAATGTCGAACGATGCTGGAAGGCCGAACGTGGCTAGAATGCCGATCGACCCAGTTGCGCCGAACGAAGCTTCCCATGCCGGACGACATCTGAATGACGAACGAGGCTGAATGCCGGTCTACCTCTGAATGCCGGACGACCTTTGAATGTCGAACGAGGCTGAATGCCGATCGAGGCTGAATGTCGGTCGACCTCTGAATGCTGGATCACCTTTGTATGCCGGACGAGACCTAGTTTCCTGGTCAAACCTGAATGACCTAGTTGCCTGGTCAAACCTCCAGGTAACACTTAAATCAAACTTTATTAGATTTAAAGCTTATTATTAAATCTATTTTATATTAAAACTTATTCATATACATAATATTTTCAAATTTAAATAAAACCATATATATATTTCCTTTTCAAAACCATAGAAATCATTTTCAAAATATTTATATATATACCAACGGTGTCTGTATAATTTTTTTCAATCCTATAGTCAAGTGATACGGATATTTATCATTTAAATCCGTAATTTATATATATACGGGTATATATCACTACAAACCCGCAATCCCAAATTCAATTCAAATGAAAATCGCTTGGGTTTATTATTTCAACCCATAACGATTTCCTCCTATTCTACAGATCGTTCGGGTATGTATCATTTCAACCCATAGGGATTCTATTCTAATAGGGAACTTGCAGAGTGATAACAGATACGATAATAATAATAACAGGCATATATTATCAATAACAATAAAAATATAAACAACAGGATATGGTGTCATATCCCACAGGTGAATAGTAACAGATAATAGCATATATAACAATTTAACACTACAAGAAAATATTCTTTTTATAGCAAGTGGGGATTGCATAGAAACTTGACTTGCTATGGTTTGGTAGCTGCCCCTTTTCTAAGCTAACAGACGACATTCTTCAACGCAATTACTTAGGAGCAAAAACTACTTTGCAGTCAATTTTCCCTCTTCTTTATTCATGTACCCGCCTCGCTTTTCACTTCTCTTCGCTGTGCTTAGGAATGAAAATTAATTAGGTTAATAGTTGCCCCTTTTCTCTTCTCTTCACTTACGAAACCCCGCTTCAAACCTAAATCCTTGCTTTAGCCTACGAATCCCTCTCAATCACCAATCTGTCCTTACCGTGAAAGCTCCCATCCGCAACTCGCTCAATTCTTGATTCTGTGCAACTCTCCAGGAAGCTATAGCGGGAATTCTCGAAGAAGCTGAAGCGTGATTCTTCAAGTGAGCTGAAGTGTGATTCTTTAAGGCAACTTAAATCCTCAAAGAACCTGAAGCGTGAGTTTTCTTGTTTTAGATATTTTAGAATCGTTGGGATATTTTGATGTTTTCTAAACTATGTGTTTGACTGAATACACAATATTTCTACTTTGCACCCGACTTTAATTCTTAATGGATTGGAAATCTTTTGATACCGTGATGATTTCTTTTCAAGCCATAACCTTTTTATGTTTGATAATCCATAATTCATACAATAAGGCCCTTAAATTATAAAATACCTTAAAATACTATACATTATACAGAGGATATGCTTGAAATGATAGTGAATGTGAGTAGCATGTGTTGGGGTTAGTAGCATGTGTTGGGGCCATACATATTTTCTATTTTTTTATTGTTTGAAAGAAACATATATAATCTAGTAACCTGAAAATGCATTGAAACCCAATGGCCATTGTTAAGTGCTTTTGGCAAAGTAAACCTCAACAGTCTAAATAAAAAATGTTATATTGATTATTTGAATTTTAACTAGAGTTTAGTATTAAATCTTTTATGATATTATATGAAATTTGAATGTTTTCATAAATTATTAACACATGGTTCCAATAGGAAAATTTAAGAATAAATATTTGTATGTTTCCAATTTTGGAAATAAATTATCCATATTGATGCAATTTTGTTACACTTTATTATTCATGTATATCATAAAGTATATGCACCTAAATTATTTGTCTTAATAAGTTTCGTCTCATAGAATGTTTGAACATCAATATAATTTTTCCCACTACAAACAGAAATCCAAGTTACATCACTGATTTTAGGAATTGAGATAAGCTTTGGGCTATGGAATTGCTAAGTTTAAACACACCCCATCCCTGCTTTCCCGACTTCGCTACCTATGTTATTATGGTTGGTTTTTGTCACTTTGGAATATTATGAATACGTTGGTATCGGAACTTCTAAAGAGATGGTAGGTTTTGATTAGCTCGATAGGTTTATTATATTATAAACAATTAGACTGCACGTTAAATTTTAGTAGATTCAAATTCAAAACAGTTTATGTTTTTAGGACTATCAAAAAACGAAGAGAGAAGCAGCAAAATATGCAAAAAAAAACAAGCTAGCCACAAACTTTTAGATGCAGATGACGAGGATGATGTATATGAGCATGCACCAGCCAAAGACAATTCAAAAGTAGCACTAAGAAGCAGTTTAGGAAGAAAGGAGAAGCTCATTCTAACGAAGATGATGAAGAGGCATTATATACACTCGAGTTTATTAAATTTTTTTTGCTTCAGATTTTATATCAAAATCTACTGGATGGTTTCTTACACTTCTTTTGACTTGTATTTTTCTTAGATTACTGTAATTAAAGAAAATGGACGGAATGTAAGAGTCTGAATGGTGTGGTTGTCTAACATAATCAATTCAGATTTAGAGTCAATGATATTCCTTTTATATGCTTTTGAGCTTCATGTTTCTCTCTAAGTTGGGCTTTGAATTTTTTTCCCTTGTAGTTAATGGAGGCAAAACTGTCAAAGAAGGATGAAGGTAATAGTTTGTGCAGTTGTACACTGATTTTGGTTTTCCTTTATGTTAATGCTAATATACTTCTATTTCACAGGAGATGATTAGAAGATCAAAAGCTCTCGAGGACGATGATACTTCTGATTTAAGGTTCATATTTAATACCTATTACTTGTTGCTCATCAAGTAGTGTGTTATGCATTGCACTGATCTTGATCATCAGTTGGTTTTATTTGTTGGGGTTTGGAAAAATCAACCATATATTAGTTACATGCCATGCTTATGCTATTATTTGGGTGGATATATGACTGATGGCGGTTTCAATCGTGTTTGAGATATTTTTAATAGGAAAACAACAATTGTATACTCACTACACAAATTAAACTATACTCTGCCCTAAGCTTGACCTTCAGTATTTCTCTTCCCTCTTTCATAATTACCGTGAGGTAAACATGTTTATTTTTATTTTGGTTTTTGCGAAGAAAATACTCAAGGAAAGCATATCTGCAAAAAAGAGCTGATCAAAAGCTTTTGGAGATACAGTATGTGGTTCTGTTATCAGTTTATTATTTTTCACTAATTAAATTTTGTACTTGCCAATTTGTGTTACATTACAATTTTCCATGTTGTGCTTTTTGAGAGATGATATCATTGATAACGAGTACATCTTTGAAGGTGTTAAACTGACACCAGCAGAGGAAAGTGAATTAAGGTAAGATATTATAGAATCTGCTTCTCTCATATTTCCTAAACCCAACGGTGTTATCATTTCCACTGTTTGTAAATTAGGAAGCGCGGCTAAATCCATGAATAATTTCCACTGGGGACTGTATTGTTACTTTTTCACGACGTGAGATATATAAATTATTTTACAACCATTTTCTTATATCTTTGGACCTTTTTATGCAACTGCCTTTTCGTATTTTAATGGTTTTAGACATAATATGATATCATCTTTTATTAAAACTCAGATGTCCTAGTAAATGCTAACCAAACTGCAAATCAAAGAGGACTTTGCATTAATGAGGCAATTGCCTTAGTTTTTTTAACTGAGCCAATGCCTAATTCAAAATTGAATCAATTACCTCAGTAATGATCGAGGCAATCCCTCAGTGAATACTGAGGGAATGCCTCGGTTCACGGGGCATTAGCCACAGTTTCACTAAGGCAGTCATCGGCTAATACTGAGGCAATGCCTTAGTTAAAACTGAGGCTAATAGCTAAATTGCCTCAGTTTAATAGAGTCATTTGTGCCTTAGTTTAAATGAGGCGGCCTTGGTTAAAACTGAGGCATTTTCGTCGGTTTATGTCATCATAATAATCGATAAATTTTTATGTGAAGATCCTTTTGCTGAGGCAAATGCTAGCGACTTTGGTGCTAGAACAAAAGAATACGTGTATGTATGCATACAACAACGCAACAGTAAAAAGAGCCTGACAACTATGCAAGGATTAAACTAAGAGTCCAACTACAAAAAAAATCAATAGATACCTCAAAAAGGAATTTTTCTATAACGGGCTGTAGTCCAAGATCCTGAAGTTGGCCAGGTTAGTTTTATATCACACTCCTAATCATCACTACAGCTCTTTTTTGTCATTGATAATATGCATGCAATGTGATTTTTTAGGTTATTTGGCTTCGAGATGATCAAAGGAAGAACGTCGCCACATTTCTTGTTTAGGTATAATATGAATATTTTATATCTGTATTGAAATATTGGTCATAGGTCAATATGCAATATTTGAATTTACCATATGAAATATCGATATGCCTGACATTGTTGTGAACAAGAGTTTGTTAATTTTCGAATATGCCTAGACCATTATATATGCATTCATGCTCGAAACTAATTTTTATAAAATTTAACTAAGTTAACAAAGTTTATAAAATTAACTAAGTTAACCAATTTTCATAAAATTAAATTGTTAATCAAGGGAGATTTTTTAATCAAGGGAGATTTTTAATCAAGGGAGATTTCTTTTCTATAATAATAAGTAAATGATTAGGCATAGGAAATATGAGATAAATTAAATTATGAGATGATAAATCACATGGTGCTTTAAGTATTGAATTTGGAAAAAAGAGTTTTACAAATAAAGTTGTCTTTTAGAATCTAGTCTTGATAAGGAAATGTATGGTTAAAGCAATTGAAATTAAGTTCATAAGAACATAGGTTTGGTTAGTTAGCTTGATTAGTTTGCACCTACATTTTTAGTGGATGTTAAGGCTTATAATGATAGTATTTGTCGGTTATTGTACTGTTTTATATGAATTTACCCACAGTAATCATGTATAATAACTTGGAAAATGACTTACATTGGTTACAAATTGAAGTTCTCAAACTTAGTTGATGCCTAAGTTGTTTTGTGATAATCCACACTCAACTAAGTTTTGGTTTTGTTTCTATTAACAGGATCATTTATATCATGTAGCACTGTTAACTTGATCTAGTACTGGTTTTACAAACTTGATCTAGCATTGGTTTTACACATGTACTGATAATATAAAACTTCCATTGGGGAACAAATTAAAGAGACATAATGGGCAAAACATCCTTCTATAATGAACACTTCATACATATTAATTAAATCATTAGTTTCATGCATGAAATGCAGGGCATGTTAATTATTTATTACTTGTATCATTTGTTTTTTTATGTAATTTATGTTGCTTCCAGTCAGTGCAGAATTTTTATAGGCATGACACACAAATAGTTCAAATGTTTATAATTTTGTTTTTCATGTTATATTGCTTTCAGAGCAGTAGATTACAGTAAGTTTTTGGTGTTCATAATAATTAAATAGAATACATTCCTATTTTTAATATAAGCAAGTTCGGCACATCAATAAATATCAATTCATGTGCAGACCTGAAATTCACACTTCCATAAATATCGTATCATGTGCACACTCTTTTGGGGTTTATTATCCAATCAACACTTGAAGCACAAGGATTTGCATTCAGAGATTTCTGAAATGGATTTGATTTCTATAGGTAACCTAAATAGTAAATACCATTCGTTTTCATTTTTATTACGTCTTTACATTATAACTAAGAAAACTGAACTGAGGCATGTTGCATGTTCATTACTGCACTTGGCATACACGCCTAAGTTCAATTTTAGCTGAGGCATACATGCCTCGGTTACCTATACGACTCAGTTCAGTTTTAGCTGAGGCAAACATGCCTCGAAAGCCTCAGTTTTAGCTGCTTGAGGCACACATGCCTCGGTTCAGTTTTCTTAATTATGATGTAACCATTTTTTTTGCTTTAGCAAGTGTAGGTTTTGGCTAATATGTGTAGTTTTCCACCTGCTTATAATTATATGCAATTTTTTTGTAGTTTTACACTGTTGATGCAAGTTCAATTTCTGTGCAGTTCCACTACAGTTTTTGCCATTCGTACCTTTTGCATAATTACATAACTCTTTTATAGATTTGCACCCTAATTATTCCCTTTACTTTGCTATATAGGTACACAAAACATTCCTTTGCTATATGGAAGATTGCTAGCTAAAGTTGCTAATAAAAGGTATGTTTTTATGCATTTGAATGTGTACGCTATTATGAAGTATATTTTGTTATATATAATATAAATCCGATCTTGTTTTGATCATGTAAATGTATATTAAATTGGGGTGTGCGGGAAAGCACTAACAACAACAACAACAAATTAACTAAGTTTAAAATAAGTAACTGAGTTAATTAAGTTTTATAATAATTAAATAAGCCAATTGTTTTTTAAATTAAATAAGTTTATAAAATTTAATTAAGTTTTATAAAAATTAATAAGTTTATAACAATATACATGCAATTGTTGAATAAAGTATTTTAAACAAAATTTACATCCATTTCAGAAAATTCCATATATTATTGATATCGTTTCCATATGACTATATAAATTAACTAAATTTTATAAAATTAACTAAAGTTTATATAAATCAATTTAATTTTATAAAAATTAACTAAGTTAATCAAGTTTCATATAAATTAATTAAGTTCCATATAAATTAATTATATTTTTATCATTAAGTTTCACATACGCACATATATGTATGTATGTATATAATTAATAGATTTAAATCAAGATGATTGAAAATCGTATGAAATTTATCTATTAATTGTAATGGACCAATTGTAGAGGTTTCGATTCCTATCATAACCTCATAACCATTTTAGGAGTGCAGTCTTTCGATATAATAAATTGAGAGATGCAGTCCTAAACCATTTTATTTTTTTCACACACATTTATTGTTTTAGTTTAAAAATGCTGAAAACAATTGCGTGAATGACAGATCGGGGTTTGAGGACCTTCATCGCAGATTGAAGGTTTGGCATATTAAAATATGAAATCATGGTAATTGAAACTGATTTTTAATAATTTGATTTGGATAGTTTTATTATGTAACAGCTGTTGACATAGAACCTCCATCAACTCATCTAAACACCAAGCTAATATCAGTCATTGAAGGTGTAATTGATGACCATATAATCTTATTAATCTTGTTATAATTCACAGGATAATACACCAAGTCTTGCTAAACGTTTGGAAAAAAGTGACGCTCGAGAAATAGAGGGCTTTTATCGGCAATACTATGAAAACCATGCCAGATCTTTAGATAAGGAACAAAGCAGATAGGTCCATATAGTTACCTTCCCATAAGAATTTTGCATAATAAATAACAGTACATGCACAGATTCGAAACATGAATCTTTTTCTTATTGTTACATTTGTTTAATAGAGCTCAGCTTGCAAAGGCATATCAAACAGCTGGCATGCTATTTGAAGTGCTTTGTATTGTTAACAAGACTGAGAAAGTCAAAGAAGTTTCGCCTGAGGTTTGTGTGTTTTTCTCCTTGTACTTTTCAACTAGTGTATATTCAGTTCAGTTATTGTTGCTAGCATATAGAAAAAAAAAGAAGATATTAAGTTTGAGATTAAGTTTATTGTAAATTTCTTATCTTCATATTATATTTATTTTATAATTGATTTCATCTTTAACATTTGTTGGCTGCATCCATTATTGTTCTGTTTTCTTCAAAAATTTCTGAGTTGCATGCCCAAATATATGACCATGCTCACATTTTAGTTGTTTATATTTTATAATCATAAAAAACAGACGTACACCTGAAAAGTTTCTCCTGTCCTCGTACAAAGATATGAAAAGTGTGCATGGTAATGTTGTTTTTGTTTCACCTGAAATTGTACAAAAATTTGTGTCCTGTCCTTGTTTGCTGTTTCACCTGAGAGGAAGTGGGTGATTAGGTTTTGCTGTTTAAATCATATTTATAACTGAAAATGCAGTTTTTGTTCTTTTGCATTGTATAATGCCTGGTAATAATCCGCTTCTTGTTGCTGTATTTTCTAAATCACACGTTATTTTTGTTTTATTTCACGTCAATGTCTGTTTAGTTAAACTGATGTACTGGCAGTCTATTTAGTTAAAATGATGTACTAATAGTCCTTATCTTTTTTGTTATGAAAAATTATATAACTTGCGGATGATGTTTGGATTTGAAAAATAACTTATGTGCTTCATTTTGACAGGTGCTGTATGATGATACCGGGGTTACTACAAGCTGGAAGGAAGGAAAAATTATTTTGCTGCATTCATTCTGTTTCAAATCGGTCATGCTTGGATTAACGTATTTTGTATTGATGTTCATATATCTTTGCTTTTAGTATGTATCGTTTTGGTCAGCTATGGTTGTATGTATTGTTTTTTTTTAAGATCACAAATATTTGAAACTTTGTGTACGAAATATTATGGATATATATTTAAATATATATTGTGGTTTGGCTTATGTCTTCATTTGATTACGTACATCATTTTGTGATAATTGTGTTTTTTGAAATTTTATAATATATTAGTAGAATTGTAAGCTTGGATGTACCTAGTAAAAAAACCGCAGGGATAAAAATTTATAGCGTTTTAACTGTGGTATGGAAAGGTTGTTTTTCCAGTTTTATATACTACAGCATTATGATAGTGCTATAAACAATTTTCATAACAAAAAAACAACGCAATAAAAGACAGCAAACCGCTATAGAAAGTAGCTGTACTTATACATACAATGTACTATAGCAGTCATGAAAACACTATAGTTTCACTTCATAGCGACTTTCCAAGGCTATTAAAAGTCATGTTTACAGCACTCATAAAACGCTATGAAATGTCCTTGTCCATAGCGTCTCTTATAGCGTTTTGTATGTTGCTGTTATAGGTCACTGACCTATTACAACATGTTAATATACAGCGTAAGAAAAAACGCTATAATAGCTTCTAATAGCGTTTTTTAAACGCTATTAAAGGGTGTTTTTGTTGTAGTGTAAATAACTACAGTAGTATATTTCAATTGTCGTTTCAATTGAAATCAAATTTAATAAATATAAGAACATTAATCGTGAGTGATTGCTCACCTTTCGAGGCTAGAGAAATAGATTTGACAAAGGAATGAGCGACGAATCCAAGCACGAATTCCAAAAAACAAGATGGGCATGAATGCGACGGATATAGCTGATAAATAGAAATTGACGGAATAATTAGAATCAACTTGATAGAGACAAAAATATATCTATTATTATTTCTTTGAAATCAATATTTTAAATCAAGATAAATATCAAAATAACATATATATATATATATAATATTTTTAATCATAATATATCAAATCAAACGTTCAAATATATGTATACTTATGTATATATGCAAATATGACTTACATACCTATACGCTATACCTATATAGATATCTAAACTGATGTAAACTGTAAGCATAGGAAAATAAGCATTTTTTTAGCAAAAGGAAGGATAAGACTTCCATTGTATAAAGATATATATATATACACACAAACAGTATAAACACATTGATATATTTAACTAGCATATATATATATATTTTTAAACACATATATGTTATAGGAAATCATCTATAAATCTGCACATATCACTTTAAACATTTATTGTTGAAATTATATAAAATACTTTCTACTTTCCTATATACAATCTACAACCACCAGGATATAAATATG
This sequence comes from Allium fistulosum, assembly GCA_030737815.1. Classification (NCBI taxonomy): domain Eukaryota; kingdom Viridiplantae; phylum Streptophyta; class Magnoliopsida; order Asparagales; family Amaryllidaceae; genus Allium; species Allium fistulosum. The sequence goes on from CM060908.1 coordinate 149,907,718, forward strand.
ACTTAAATACTTAAAACACAGGCATATAACTTATTACATATAAATATATACTCTGGGAAAATCAAAATGTTACAGCCGTATGTACATATGTGTTTTCACAGAACAGTATTACAGGGACCCATCTTGATATTGCAATAAACTAGTTTCATATGTATTATGTGACACTACTATGTATGTATACTAATATATGCATAACCTATATATACTCGACCCAATATAAATTTATATATTTCAAAATATCAACATTTATTTTAGCATATATATATAAAACTTACATATTATATTTTAAAATAAATCTTTATTATAAAATAAATGTATACAGTAACATAGATATAAACCCAGGCCAAAACAATACTTACATATAGGTACTAATATATAGCATGAACCAAATGCATACTTACATATATATATATATATATAGATTTTATATAACTAATATATATAATTTTTATAAGACAGGTTTCCAACACAATGCAAAAATTTGATACAAAATAAAGTCTTCATAACTTTAGAGTATATATATATGGTACAAAAAAAAAATGCAAACACTGTTATTAAAATATTTCTACTAGATGTACTTAGTCATGCTATAATATATATATATATATAGCATATTATATAATACGTACATACAAGTGGAGCTGCATGATGCATGAAAGGACATGGCCGCGGCTGAGGCGAAGCAAGGCAGAGGAGGTCACGTGCGCTGCGGTGGGAAGAGGGTGCTATTCTCGTGATGGGGTGGCTGCACGTTTCACTTCTCATCATTCATTTTTTTTTCTCAAAGGGGAAGGCGCAAGGTAGAGCATGGGGTGGAAGGTGGTTGGCTAAAGGTTGTTGCATGATGTGAGAGGGGAGAAAAGGAAGCTGCACGTGAGTTGCATGGAGATGGGAAGATGAATTAATATGGATGGAGCAGGTTATTTTCATTCAATTTATACAACATATACACTGTTACATATATGTGCTCTTTTTTTTTAAGTCATGCGCAGCCATGAAGATGAAGAAAGAGAGGGGAAGAGGAGTAGAATTTTTCATAATAATATGCACCAATATACATTTTATGTTTGTCAATTAAGTGAACGGATAGATGGAAAAATGAAAAGGCGGAGAATGAAATCATGGAACCAACAGCATATTAACTAACAGTAAATAACATATTGAATTGGTGGAATAACAAAAGTCACAAAGCTGAAAATATTAATTACTACGTGTCTGTTTGATTTACATGGACAACGAAGGGATAGGAAACCAAAAGTCTTAAAACGAATACCGGTACAGCTAGCCGTTTCCATGGATTTCACCACGTACCGAATTCCGAAATACACAATTGAATATACTGCGGAGGTCAGCACGACGAGACGATCAAACGGTACATAGATATTATTGGTGCGATCATCCGATCAAAAGTCGATATCGGTACGAAAATGCTGCTATTTCGTCGAAAATAAGATCGACGGAGCAATAACAGTCCAAATTTTGAGAAACAAAATATGACGTCTCACTCAGAAGATGATTTACAAATTTTCTATGTAAAAATATTCAGGTTTGAAAAACATTTTATTGTCATCAATTTTAACTGATTTGAATTGAAATAGAATTATACAATAAAATAAACTTTCATATTATTTGATGAAAATTTAGCATTTGCCATATTAAAATAGATGTATTCCAAATATCAAATTTTCATTTAATTACGTTATAAAACTATTAAAATTTCCGGGTTGTTACACTGGCACCGATATACGTTGCTATCCCGTATGGAAAAATCCAAACGGAGCTAGAAACATCCGAATTTCGCGAAACAGATTACGCAGTCTGATTCAGCGTGTTCTAAATAAATTTTCTCATGTTGACATATTTAGGTTTCAGAATACTTTTAAATTCAACTGTTATTAACTGATTTAAATTGAAATAAAATTTCACAATAAAATAAACTTCAATATTATCAGATGAATTTACCAGTTGCTATGCTTAAATAGACGTATTTCAAAAAATAAATTTTTATTTTCAAATTTTATTGTTTAAAATTTCACAAAATTTCAATAAATTTTCTTATTTAAAACCATTAAAATTTTCGGGTCATTACACTCTTCCATCAAGTGTTTGACCATGTTCGCAATGAATTCCTTACCAGTCCAATAGTCCATAGTTTGACTGCCAAGGGCTACGCCAAGCGTCTAACTTTGCAAACAGCCTTGGTTTGCTAACTAAAGTCCGGTCCTCCATTCTTCAGGCGAACCACTCCGTGTTAGTCCTTGAGATGATGGTTTTGATGACAACAACCTTAGGACTTATTATAAAATATAAATACTAACTTTATGGTTTAGATATATATGTATATGCAGAATATAAACATGCAGGTACCAAGAATGAAGACTGTACAGTATAGAGATACAAGACTGATGAATTTAAAGATCAAAGATATCAAGATTGAAGACTCATGAGTATCAAGAAATCAAGTTATCAAGAGTTCAAGATTTCAAACAGTACATGTAATGTAGTCAGTCTAGAATTATGTTAAAACTTCTTGAAAGCACTTACATCTTTATTCAAAATTTATTCGTGGAATGGAATCCACTTCGAGCCTATTAAAGGGATGGAACCCTAGTGGGATGGAACCCACGACAATATCAGTGGAACATATAGTGGTCCTATTTTGATATCCACTAATTTTATAAAAATGTTTTTCAAAAATTTATCTCTTGTTTTTTAAAATGTTTTCAAAACTTTCTTTTCAAAAAGACATCTCTCTTGTTTGAAATATTTTAGCCTCAAAAATATTTTTATCATTTTTAATATTTTGATTTCAAAATTGTCCTTGTTTTTTAACCATCTCTTGTTTTAAATATTTAGCTTTAAAATATTTATATACTCAGATTTTAAATCACTTTATAGATTAAGATTATATATATTAAAAATTATTTTCTAAACTCTTTTATATGTTTAAACTATATTAAAATATATTTACAAAGTTTAGAAATTATTTTGTCAAATTATAAAAACCAATTTTAATAAGAAAATCAAAACATCAATTTTGCCTTGAGCATGTCATCATACCTCAACCCCCCATGTCGACATGGTGTCCGTTATTTTCAATTTTCAATTTTCAAAAGAAGTGTCTATTCGTCGTATCCTTTCACGAATAGATATGTTGTTGCTTTACTATAAATACCAGTAAGTTCTAAACGAATTTTAACCAGATTTTTATTTATTTTCTCTCCTCTTCATCTTCCACATTTATTCTAAAGAATCCTAAACTATACTCTGCCAAAATACCAAGTGAATCAAACTTGATTATCTGTAACGACTCGTAAATTTAACTGATTTTAATAACGTTATTAATTGAAATTTTGTGGAATTTTAAAAATAAAATATTGAAATAAAAATTTAATATTTGAAATACATCTAGTTAAACATAGCAACTGGTAAAATTTCATCCGAAAATATGAAAGTTTATTTCGTGTGTAATTTTATTTCAATTTAATCAGTTAGTAATTGATGAAAATAAAATGTTTTCGAAACCGAAATATTTTTACATAGAAAAATTCTAAAACATCTTCTGAACAAGACGTCATTTTTCGTTTTTCCAAATTCGGACTTCTTTAGCTCCGTCGATCTTATTTTTCTGCTTTTTTGCTGCATTTTTCCGCTAGTAGAAAATTCGAATTTTTATAATTAAATCGTACCATAGATATCTGTATACCGTTTTGATCGCCTCGTCATGCTGATCTCTGCGGTATAATTAAATCGCTCTTTTCTTCTAACTGGTTTGAAGATATCGGTGCAAACAATATATTTGCGTGAAAAGCAACATTCTCTTTCTATTCTTTTAGCCTGCCTATTCATTTTCTCCCATACATTTGTCTCCCACCTTTGCCTGCTAATCCACCTTCGCATTCTCCCTCCTTCCAGCAAAACAGCCCCATGCAACTCCTTCCCACTCCCTTTTAGCCGAACAGTCCTTCAACCTCGCCATGCATTCGTGCTCCATCCACCACCAAATCGTCTCCACCTTGTACCGACTGCCGTTGTGCCCAGCCTCTCATTCTCCCACACCAGTTCGCCGACACTTTAGCCACCCTCCGCGTTTGATGCCGCCTCTGCCCTGTCAGCCTTGCTTTCCCCGAACTTCTGCTGTCTCGACCGGTACCTTTGCCTGCCGCACGCTGCTACTTTCTTGGGCATTTGTTGTCTGTTCCTACCTGTGCCGATCCTCTTGCCCAAACATTCTCTTCAAAAAGGTATATATATAAGTCTGCGTGTGTATATGCTTTGTATATGTTTAGTTTACTATAAGTTTTTACAATCTGTTAATTATATATAATATATGCGTGCATATGTTTTGATTTTTGTTTTGGATATAATACGCATAAGCATAGATTTTAAATATATACAAGTATATATATATATAGATGTTTGCATGATATATGTTATACTAGTTATGACAGGTTGCAAAACAATGTATGGGTGCTACTTTGGACGACTATATCTTCTTACCCCCTTGCCGGAATTTGATGTTTCTTTTCTTGTTTGAAAGATGGAGTTTTCTATTTTCTGCATATAAATTTCAGTTTAATTGGATGTCATTTGGTGCACCATATTAGGTCCGCAAGTTGGACTCAGGAAGGTTTCATTGCTGTACATAGATTATTTTACGCTGTTGCAAACACGACCAGTGTTCATGTTTGGCATAGTGTATCTCCTGTATTTCTTGTCGAAATTCAACAATTTTTTTTTGTTTGGAAGTTGAGATTCTCTAGTATACGTCTGCAAAATTTCATTTTATTCGGATGTAATTTGTTACACCGTTTTGATGTCCGAAAGTTGGACTGTTGAATGTTTTCAGCTAAATTATTCGCGCTGTTACAAACACGACCAGTGTCCATATTTGACGCAGCGTATCTCCTGTATTTCTTGTCGAAATTCGATGATTCTTTTTTTTGTTTGAAAGTTAAGATTCTCTAGTATATGCCTGAAAAATTTCATTTCATTCGAATGTAATTTTTTACACCGTTTTGTGTCCGTAAGTTGGATTGTTGAATGTTTTCAGCTGTACTTAAAATTATTCGTGTTGTTACAAACACGACCAGTGTCCATGTTTGATGCAGCGTATCTCTTTCATTTCCTATTGAAATTCAACGATTCTTTTTTTTGATTGAAAGATGAGATTCTCTAGTTTATGCATGTAAAATTTCAGTCCAATTCAAGGCCGTTTGGTCCTCTGTTTTATACCTGAAAGTTGCAACTAAACTGATTTTACACTTGTTTGCATGTTTTTTTTTTGAACAGCAGTTAGACTTCATGTTCACGATATCATATCTCACTCATGTTTTATCGAAATGGGTTGATTCTATTTTTACAAAAGAGTCGAAATTACCTAGTTTATGCATGTCAAATTTCAGCAAAATCCGACATCGTTTGATTAGTGGTCGAGGATCTGGAAGTTAGACCCAGGCAGCTGTTCTTTTGTACTTGAAATTATTTTACACTGCTGCAAACACGACCTGAGTTCATGTTTGACGCATCGTATCTCTTCTGTCTTACGTCGGAATACAGTGATTACCTTTTTGTTTAAAAGATAAAGTTTTCTACTTTCTGTATATAAAATTTTAGCTTCATACGAGGTCGTTCAGTCCTCTGTTTCTTACTTGAAAGTCAGACCCAGAGGGGTTTTCAGACCTGAACATTTGACAGTCGCAACATGGCCTGAGTCTATGTTCGTGACATCGTAACTTTTCTCGTCTCTTGTCCAAATCAAGTGATTCTTTTGCAGTTTGAAATACATGTTTTGATCTTTATTCATACCAAATTTCAGACCATTTCGATCTCGGTAGCACATAGAATTATATTGTTAAACTTTGACGCAGGACATGTTTTGTAACTGTTGCTATGTTGAATGTTTTGATTTGATTTCGGCAATTCCTATTTAACAGCTTTGCTCGTCGATTCGTGCCAATCTAGTTTATTTCGGAAGTCGTGCTTGCAATTTGTAACTCAACTTCGTTGTTTATTCTCGCTCTCTAGCCTCAAAAGGTGAGCAATCACTCACGATTAATGTTCTTTTATTTATTAAATTTGATTTCAATTGAAATAACAATTGAAATATGCTGTTGTTAGTTATTTAAACTGTTACATATGCTATTACCTATTTCAGTTCACCTGTGACATCTGACACCATTGTCTGTTATTTATACAATGATAATCCAGTTTGGTTGTTAAATGATTGATTGTTTATTGTAAACATTGGACGTTAGATTGTTAATGTTGTAAGTGATAAATTATTTGAAATTGAAATTGACGTAGGATAGTTAGATTAGACATATGTGAAAATTTGATTAGATGACATTTGCATAATATGACTCTTTAAATGTTGAATTAATTGACACGTAGAAATTTGGTAAAATACACCTTGAACCATTTAAATGTATGTTGTTTAAATTAATGTAGTATGAAATTGAATAGTATATATCAAGTGAAGAATCGTATTAATATTAGTGCAATAATCTTTAATCTACATGAAATGATAGTGTAGATTCTAGAAATAATTATATTAATTTGCACAAACAACAATGTAAATTGATACGATTATTTCGGGATTATCTGAATTAATTATTGGATTGTTATTGATTGTTGTTATTGCTTGTTTATTTACTTTGACACCATCCCAGTTATCACACTGCAAGTTCCCTTTGTTATGCTTTGATTTTTGAATTGAAATGGAATCGGGTTGAAATGATAAATACCCAAATTGAACTTTGACATAGGATAGAGAATTAAATAAAAATCGATCGGTCAATAATTTGATATAAAAATAAAATGAAGATTTTATTTGAATAAATAATATGGTTTTGAAACGAAGTTGGAATTTGAATTTTAATGTTAATATTTAATAATCTGAATCAAAATATTAACATAGTAGATGATGAATGAACGTTGTTTTAAAATTAATTATTTAATAATTAAATTTGGAATTATTAATAATAAAGTTTTGAAATTAGTTAATAATTAAGTTTTGAAATTATTTAATAATTAAATAAGATTGAATTATTTAATAATTAAATAAAATTGAATTCTTTATTAAGTAAAATTGAACTTCTTGAATAAGTGAAATTAAGTTTCTTTATTAATTGAGTTTTGAAATTGTAACTAAGTAAATTAATAAGTGAAATTGAATTTCTCTAATAAGAAATAAAATGTGTTTTATTGAAATTAATGTAAGACTTGAAATGTAAAGAATTTGATTTGATGAATCTAATTTAATTCAATTTGAAGTTTTGTTATAATGAAGTTGAACTTAAGTCATTGATTTAGTGAATTGGAAATTAAATAGAAATTGTTTGAATGACAAATTTACTTAACGAATATTGAATGAAATTGATTAATGAATTTAAATTGATTTGAATGTTAAATTAAATTGATTTAAATGATTTCGGAATGAAACTTATATACGAACTTGAATCAATATTTGAATTGTTTTAAATAGAAATTGAAATTGAATTATAAGATTTTGAAAGTATGAATGTGGAAGTTTTGAAACGTAAATTATGGAAATTGATTTAGAAAGAGAAATGAAATGTTGGTTTACAAATTCTATTTGAAATTGAATTTGATTTGGTTTTGAAATATATTAAACGACCAATCGGTATAATAATTACGAAAGTTATTAAAGAGACCGGAATCGGTTAGGGACATACTCACTGTCTAAACCGAAAACCACTTTAATAACTATACGCGGAGTGTGATCCAGAATGAAGTGGTTGGAATGATGTACGTTGATGACTGAAGAAAGAGAACGATAATGGATAGCCTTGACACTTGTGTCAAATTGGAAATGACTAAAACAGGAGCCGTGCCGGGCCAAATGGGGTTGGCTGCCGCGAGCGAACACACTTCTTCGAAAACTACTCATTACTTGTTATCGATTGGTGCACCATTGATTTGGGAGTATTGTTTCGCGGTGTTGCGATCGCTGCGGCGATGCGTTCTCACCAGTCCGGATCAGGCAAACGGTAGTTTCACTACCTTGGGTATTGCCTCATGTGCCTTGTCATACTTGTATCCCTTTATACGCGACCACTACGATTTGTTTTGTGTTATACCTATGGAGTACTCCCTGATATCCCACTAGTTTACGGTGGAGTTTACAGTGCTATATAGACTATGGCGCTTATATAAAATGTGTTAAGGGGAATAATGGTAACGCCTTAACACTATTTTGATACTTTATATTACTGATAGGCATTATCTACTTAGCGTACACTACTACATAGTAGATAGTTTAACGGATCCTTAAAGGATGGTTATTCCAAACATCCTTTGAGTTACTTGTATTTCGGTTGCTATTTCACTTGAGTTGGATTTATTGATATAAGAATGTTAATCCTGACTCGAGTGTTCTGTGTTTTGCTTTACGCTCGGGTCAGACTGAGTGTACTAGTATTCGAGACTCACCTTTGCAGTTGGAGCTTCGCTTGGAGATCCAGCTATCTATCCAGCTTTCAGATATCCAGTTGATTCCAGTGATTGTATTCTGATTCTTGTATGTGATTATTGTATTCGAGACATCTGTTGTACCTTATTTAACTCTGATATGTATATAGTAGCTTCATGAACTACTATCTTTTGTTTCCGCTGCATTTGTTACTCTGTGTCTGTGATCTGTGTTCTATTTATTTACTGTATATGTTCAGTTTTGCCAATTTAAATTAACAATTCGGTATTTTGAATTATTCAAGTCCGACATGTGCGGATGCGAATAGTCCAAAATAGCGGGTCGTTACATTATCTCTTGTTTGATTCTTTGCCACTCTCTCGATAAGATCTCAGTGCTATTCAGAGTTATAGAATCCTTTGTAAATCAAACTGTTGAGTAAAAGGTGCGGTTGAGCCTTGAAATCAATTGGGTGTGATTGTAGCCCTAAAAATCAATTAGGTGATCTTGTAGCCTGGTTAAATCAACAGAGTTGCCCTGAACTCGAATACAGGAGGGTGTACCTCGTAGCCTTGAAACCGAGGGTGTAATCTGAGAGATTATTTTTGAAAAGAAATCCGTACGATTGTACGGGACTGGATGTAGGGTAACTCCGAACCAGTATAAAATCCTGGAGTGTTCTTTCCTTTACTGCTTTTATTTAGTATTTGCATATGTGTTTGATTCTGTGATTATATCTGTGTTTGTGAATTGTATTTATTGGTGTTTAAATTGACCAAAATTCAAAAAGATTTAAAAATACATAAAACACTATTCACCCCCGTCTAGTGTTATTCCAGCCTTAAGATCCGTAATCCGCATTTTTTACACTCCGGTGAACCCCATTGGCACGTGGGTGGCCTTATAGTGGCGGTTTGAACTTATTTTCTAGTAGTTTGCCCGTCTACGTCTGCATTCAATTCCAATCCTTTGTCATCAAGCTGCATGTCATCTTCGAATTGAAGAGAAGCACTGCAACATTCCCTTGTGGAGTCTTCCCTCCAAGGGTAGGGTTTACAGCAGGTTGTGCTTCAGTAGGTGGAGTACTTCCATTATCTTCAATAACAATTCCTATTGCTCCACCAACTATCTCCTTCTGCTTTTGCTTGCCATCACTCCTACGCAAATCTGAAACAGAGGAATTCTCTTATTCCATAGCAACTGCAGTCTCCGGCCTAGCTCTTGGAGCAATGAGTGGATGTAGTGCAAGCAAAGCGTCAGCCTTGTCCATAAGGGCATTTTGGCTATCGGCCATCTTTTGGTTGAGCTCATTGACCATCTAGTTAAGTTCTCCTTTGGTCACCACCTCTTGTTGATTGGAGGTTCCTAAAGCTGCATTACCTGTATTATTTACTTTGGTTTGTTGGTGTTTTGCTTCATTACCACCAACTGTTGCTCCTATTGATCTCCTAGAAGCACTTTTCTTTGCTCCCGCCATTGATCTTCAATAGCAAGCCTTCAAACTTTTAAAGCTGGTTTTATGGATCTAACTTCTAGATCTATCCAATCCAAACTTGAGATCTAGATCTAAGCTTGAGTTCAATTCTCAGTGAATGCACATAAATGTTAACCCAAAAAATGGATCAACACCCTGGAGTACGATATGAGCGCCCCAGTCTTGTTAGAACATGGAAAATATGATAGGAAATAGTACAAAAGTAAATAAGACACAACGATTTTTATAGTGGTTCGGCTGTTAACTATGTCTTCGTCCACATTATAGATTTGATTGCCAGTTTGATCTTGTTTGAATGATATTACAAGGTGATTGAGAAAGAATTAGTCACAAGCATAAGTGCTAGATAGATTCTAATTCCTAGAGTTGCCTAGAGGAACTGACTTGGTGACTATGGAATAGAGATAAGGATTAAAAAAGAGACAGGGCTTCCATGTAGTGATGGCAGAAACCATATCCTTTCTTTGTTGCTCTCTGGTTTGTATTTATAGAGGTAGTAGTCGTATTGGGCCAAATAAAGAGTTGGAGCAGAGTCTAGAAGTCGGCCTAGTAGAGTGTAGGAAGTCACAACCCTATCTAGATAAACTAGAGAAGTCAGAAACGACCTCTCATGTCGGTATCGACCTCTAAGGTTCAATCCAATGAGGTCGAACTCTTTTGTACCTATCTTGCCACTTGATTTCTAGGTGTCCCATGCTATTGTTTTGTGTAGATGGTTGATATTGGTGACGGTTCCTTCATCACTTGGTTTCTTCTGCCGTTCTGACTGCTAAGACTTCAATTTCGATAATCAGTTGTTCAAAATCCTTTGATATCTCTTGGACGCACATGAAATAGGTAAAGTAGAGCCTTTGCAAATTTTAAGCGAAAGATATGGGAATGTGAGATGTCTCCACCGACCTCTTTAAGTCGGTAATGACTTCTCATAATTGGTCCATTTGAGTAAAAGATATGTGAAACCCGGAGACGAACTCCGGGATTTCTAGCGGTCACCGGTGGACCGGTGGGTCCTACCGGCGGACCGATCGGAAAGAAAACTAGAACTCGTCTTCAGGTTTTCGACTCAGATCTTGTTGAGTTTTGCTCTTAGTGTCTTTCCTGTTTTCTTGGTTTCAATGATAGTATATAAATTGTTTTAAATATGGATAATACCTTGATTTGATAAAAATGGAATTATTATATATATATATATATGGTTTTATAGAAGTGTTTTATAAATCGATTTCAAAGAAGGAATTTATAAACTATAGTTACATATATTAACCTAGCTAAAAAATCAATTCTACCTTATATAAAACAATATTAATATTTTCATTTCAGAAATCATAGTTTTTAACCGAAAAAGATTAGTTTATCAAAAAGAAAGAAACAAATTATTTCTTAAGTGATTGAAGTGATGGATTTAGTGGAATTTGGCTTTTAAGCTAAACAATTCTTTTGCTATAAAATGAGACTTATATTTAATCAATTTAGTAATAATAAGTGGCTATGGGAATATGATTTGTTTGTGTAGTATTATGTGTAATGAACTTTAATAAGTAATAGTAAATGGTTTAGCAACACCCGGTGGTTATAGGACATGGGTTTTACTTTAATGGTTACTATTAAAAGAGTAAACGATGCTTTAAGATTAAAACAGTATTTTATCGAAAGCGTATTATTTATAATTTGCTATATTCGTTAGTGCATTTAGTAGCTTGACCTTGAGGCTAGTTGTTCACCTAGCGGCTTGACTGCGTGGTGTCCCCCTGATGCAGCCCAAGTCTTAGGTCGCGAGCGACCTAACGTGCCATTGAGTCGCATACGACCTAACGTGGAAGATAAGTCGTTGGAACGACCTAACAAGGGGAATAAGTTGTTGGAAGTTGAAGTCTTAGGTCGCGAGCGACCTAGCGAGTTAAAGCAGATCACATTTCACCCAGGTTCCTTAGGTCACTCAACGATACAACTTTGCGACCTACGACCTAAGATAGGTCACTCAACGATACAATCTTGCGACCTACGACCTAAGATAGGTCGCTCACTGTAGACCGCTACCGTGTTATTCTAAGTCGCTCCAGATGCCGTTCATTTTTAGGTCGCTCGACCTTATGTACTGGGAAGATATGTCGCTGGAAGTTATGCCGCTGTGAAGCCTTGTATTTTAGGTCACTGATGCTGTGTATTTTAGGTCGCTCGACCTTATGTGATGTTGTATATATTAGGTCGTTTACTATTGTACTTTGTTAAGTCGGGTACTGTGTTGTGCATTGTGATGTAAGTGTCGTGTTGTATTGAACTTAATGTTTTTTCTTTAAGTCGCGTTTGTTAAGTCGTTAATGACCAATGTTAGGTCGCGTGTACTGTTTGTTTTATGTCATTTGTTTTTAGGTCGTGATGTTAGGTCATGAGCGACCTAGGTGTTGTCCAGATTTGAGTTGTGTGATTTCTAAGCCTATAAATAGGCGGGTGATATCATTTGTAACTTTTTAGTTGATTTTGAATAAAATTTGTTTGTGTGCTTTGTGCCACTTCTCCAATTGGTAGTTGAGTGTGATCTCCTATCTCCACCTTCGGTATTCGAGTGCGCTCGAATCAACGATCGTTGAAGCCGATTCACGGAATCTAGTGCGCTAGATCAACGTCGAAGAATCGTAGATCTTTAAACACAGTATCGTGCGCGATCAACGTGTTTGGGATAGCTAGAATCCGGTATCTTTGGATCAACGGATTTGGGCCTTTGGTATTCTTCAATCCACCGATTGCTACTTTCACCGTATCATCATTTTCGTTATCCGCTGCTGCATCATTTGGTATCAGAGCTAGACTTAGCCAATCATAGCTAAGCCGAGTCTTGGAGCCAATTCTTTTGAAGTTAAGGCCGAGAGTTAGAAGTTGGAGCCGTGCATCACTTTGAGAATCAAGGCCGAGAATTGAAGTTTGAAAATGCCGCCGAGAAGAGCTAATCGCCATCAGAATGTTGAAGCATTGTATAGAAGAGAAGAAGCCGAGCAAATGGAACAACGCATCAATGAAAAGTTTGATGAAGACATTGGGAAGTTAGAGAAACTGATGAATGATATGAATCAAGGACAAAGGAGAAGGTCGCCAGTCTCGAACCATGGAGGAAACAGAGTTTCGCCATCGGTTGCGGAAGCGAGGAGGGTGTCGCCACAATCTTATCGAGGAAGAAGAGAATCTTCAGTTTCAGTGAGAAGAGAACATCATGAGTATAGAGATGAAGAGAGAAGAACTCCACGTGAGTTTGAACATGAACCATACCGTGATGATGACAGACAAAGTAGAAGAGATATGCGGGATCATAGACATGTGGATGGTCGAGATCGTTATCGAAGTACATCTGTTTTTGATGAAGATGGTGGTAGATGTAGTGCTCATTCTCGAGATCGAGACCAAGGACAAAATGCATATTGGGATGTTGAAGATGATCGTCGATGGGAATCGGGGATGAAAACTGAAATTCCAGAATTCAAGGGTGGAATGGTAGCGGGGGAATTCTTGGACTGGTTGTCTAATGTGGAAGAAATTTTTGACTTTAAGGAGGTTCCTGAGCATCGAAGAGTTAAGTTGGTTGCTACACGTTTGAAAGGAAGAGCTATGGAATGGTGGCAGCAAACTAAACTAACACGGGAGAGAATGGGAAAGTCAAAGATTGAGTCATGGGATAAGATGAAGAAATTGATGAAAGCTACTTTCTTACCTTATAATTATCAATCTATTATGTATCAACGTTTGCAGAACTTGAGGCAGGGAACGAAGTCAGTGAATGATTATGCAGATGAATTCTATCAACTGATTGCAAGGAATGATATCATGGAGACCGAGGAGCAGTTGATAGCTAGATTTGTTGGAGGGTTGAGAATGTAGATTCAAGATATGGTGAACATGTTTGATCCCAGATCTGTCGCTGAAGCACATCAAAAAGCTCTAGCTTGGGAGAAACAAGGAAGGAGAGGTGGTGGAGTGTTTACAAATTCCAACAATCCAATGAAAGGGGCTAGTAGCAATGCGAATGTTTCGAAGGATATTGCAAAACCGGTTGTTAATGAAGTTGCTAAGACCAGAATCAATAGTGGTATCAAATGTTTCAATTGTCAGGAGATTGGTCACAAAAGCAATGAATGTCCAAAGCCAAAGAAGCGAGCGATGATTGCTGAGGTTGAAGATGAGGATGCAGAAGCTGAATGTTCTAATTCACTACATGATGAGGAGGAAGAAAATGTGTCGGGAGATGAAGGGTATTCATTGATGATGAAGAGGTCGTGTTTAACACCAAAGCAAGAGGAGGAGACTAGCTGGTTGAGGAGTAACATTTTTCAATCAACGTGCACTATCTTGGGAAGGGTTTGCAAGTTTGTCATCGATGCGGGAAGCTGTGATAATATCATCTCTACAGAAGCTGTGAAGAAGTTGGCATTGAAGATAGAGAAGGATCATAAACCTTACAAGTTAGCTTGGTTGAGGAAAGGTGGGGAGGTGAAAGTTGGACGAAGAGCTTGTGTTAATTTTTCGATTGGGAAGAAATACAAAGATGAAATTTGGTGTGATGTTGTGGATATGGATATATGTCATCTGTTGCTGGGGAGACCGTGGCAGTATGATAGGGTTGTGCAACATGATGGGCGTGCTAACAGTTATAGTTTCATGTTTGAAGGAACTAAGATCACTTTAATTCCTAAGAAACGACAACACGAAGAAAGCAAGTTGGAGGAGATTGAAGAACTTAAAACCTTGCTATCTTTGAAGGAGTTTGTTAAGGAGGTAGAAGAGGAGCCTGAAGTATTCTTGTTGATTGGACGTGAGAGTAATGAAGTGGTTGAGATTCCTGAAGAAGTAAAACCAGTGCTGGAAGAATTTGACGATGTATTTCCTGAGGAGCTACCAACGGAGTTACCACCGTTGAGAGACATTCAACATCAAATTGATCTTGTTCCAGGAGCTGTGTTACCTCATAGACCACACTACAGAATGAGTCCAAAGGAACACGAGGAGTTGAGAAGGAAAGTGGAAGAGTTGCTTGAGCAGGGACGTGTACATGAAAGTTTAAGTCCTTGTGCGGTGCCAGCTTTGTTAGTGCCGAAGAAGGATGGAACATGGAGGATGTGTACAGATAGCAGGGCACTCAATAAGATAACTGTCAGATACAGATTTCCGATGCCGAGGCTTGATGATTTGTTGGATCAATTGAGCGGGGCTACTATCTTTTAGAAGATTGATTTGAAGAGTGGTTATCATCAAATTCGAATTAGACCAGGGGACGAATGGAAGACAACATTCAAGACAAGAGAAGGATTATATGAATGGTTGGTTATGCCGTTTGGTCTTTCGAATGTACCGAGTACATTTATGCGGGTGATGAATCAGATCTTTAGACCATTTATTGGGAAATTCATGGTGGTGTATTTTGATGATATACTAATATATAGTAGAAGCTCAGAAGAACACTTGCATCATTTGAGAGAAGTGTTGATGATACTACGACAGGAACAATTTTATGCTGCAATAAAGAAATGCGTGTTCATAATGCATAGTGTTTTATTTTTGGGATATGTTATTTCAGAAAGAGGTATACAGGTGGATCAGGATAAAGTTGAAGCAATCAGAAATTGGCCACAACCCAGGACGATAACAGAAGTTAGAAGTTTTCATGGTTTAGCATCATTCTACCGAAGGTTTATTCCACACTTCAGTAGCGTGATGGCACCAGTTACTGATTGTATGAAGGGGAAGCAATTTTCATGGTCAGAGGAAGCAGGAATCGCTTTTGAGAGAATCAAGGAACTTTTGACGACAGCACCAATTCTAGTGTTGCCGGATTTTCAGTTGTTGTTTGAATTGCATACTGATGCATCGAAGGTTGGAATTGGAGGGGTGTTAAGTCAGAAGGGACGTCCTATTGCATATTTCAGTGAGAAGCTATCGGGAGCAAAGATGAGATATAATACATATGATGTGGAATTCTATGCTATTGTTCAAGCTATCAAACATTGGAGACACTATTTGTTCCATAAAGAATTTGTTCTATATACTGATCATGAAGCACTGACACATTTGCAGGGACAGGACAAAATTGCAGCTAGGCATGCTTCGTGGATCGCATAACTACAACAGTTTACATTTGTGGTGAAGCATAAGTCGGGAATTACAAACCGTGTGGCAGATGCATTGAGTCGAAGGAATCATTTGTTAACTACAATGAAGGTTGAAGTGACGGGGTTTGATGTGTTGCCAGAATTGTTTGTTGATGATTCTTACTTTGCGAAGTTTGTAGATGAAGTCAAGGAGGGAAAGACGGATGAGTTTGTATTGGTGGATGGTTTTCTTTTTAAGGGAAATCGATTATGTATACCGGAGTGCAGCTTACGAATGAAGATTGTGAAGGAGTTGCATGAGGAAGGTCATGTGGGTAGAGATCGTACTTTACAATTGATTTCTCAATCTTATTATTGGCCTTCGTTGAAGCGGGAAGTTGAAAGGTTTGTGGAGAGATGTCATATTTGCCAAATTTCCAAAGGGACAGCGACGAATGCGGGATTGTATATGCCATTACCCGTGCCGACTAGACCATGGGTTGATATCAGTATGGATTTTGTTTTGGTGTTACCTAGAACCCAGAGGGGAAATGATTCAATATATGTTGTAGTGGACAGGTTTTCGAAGATGGCACATTTCATAGCTTGTAAGAAGACAGCTGATGTCGTCTGTGTTGCTCAGTTATTCTTTAAAGAGGTGTATCGATTGCATGGGCAACCTGAATCTATTGTTTCTGATCGGGATACTAGATTTCTAAGCCATTTTTGGTTGAGTTTGTGGAAGATGGTTGGAACGAAGTTGAATTTTAGTAGCGCCTATCATCCGCAGACAGATGGGCAAACGAAAGTGGTGAACAGATCGTTGGGAAATTTGTTGCGATGTCTTGTTCAGGATAATTTGAAGAGTCGGGATATGAAGTTGTGTCAGACGGAATTTGCACATAATCATGTTGTCAATCGTAGTACGGGTTTCAGTCCATTTCAGATTGTATATTCAAGCTTGCCAAAGGGGCCGTTGGATTTGACGGCAGTGCCTCAACCGAAGGGAACAGTTAAGCGGGTTGTTGATTTTGTTGACGGATTGACAGAATGCCATAAAGTCGTTCAGGAACGATTGGAGAAGGTGAATGAAAAGTATAAACGATCTGCGGATCAGAAGCGACGGAGTGTTGAATTTAATGAAGGTGATTTAGTATATGATGTACTAACGAAGGATCGTTTTCCAGTGGGAGCATACAATAAACTTAAAGCTCGAAAGATTGGTCCTGTAAAGATTGTGAAACAAATCAATGAAAACGCGTATAGGTTGAAGCTGCCGGAGGATGTGTACACTTCTGACTTGTTTAATGTTAAACATCTTATTCCTTATTATGGAGATGAACCTGTTTTGGAAGAGGAAAGCGCAAATTCGAGGACGAATTTTTCCCAACCAGGGGAGGATGATGCAGCCCAAGTCTTAGGTCGCGAGCGACCTAACGTGCCATTGAGTCGCATACTACCTAACGTGGAAGATAAGTCGTTGGAACGACCTAACAAGGGGAATAAGTCGTTGGAAGTTGAAGTCTTAGGTCGCGAGCGACCTAGCGAGTTAAAGCAGATCACATTTCACCCAGGTTCCTTAGATCGCTCAACGATACAACTTTGCGACCTACGACCTAAGATAGGTCGCTCAACGATACAACTTTGCGACCTACGACCTAGGATAAGTCGCTCAACGATACAACCTTGCGACCTACGACCTAAGATAGATCGCTCACTGTAGACCGCTACCGTGTTATTCTAAGTCGCTCCAGATGCCGTTCATTTTTAGGTCGCTCGACCTTATGTACTGGGAAGATATGTCGCTGGAAGTTATGCCGCTATGAAGCCTTGTATTTTAGGTCGCTCGTCCTTATGCCGCTGTGAAGCCTTAATTTTAGGTCGCTGATGCTGTGTATTTTAGGTCGCTCGACCTTATGTGATGTTGTATATATTAGGTCGTTTACTGTTGTACTTTGTTAAGTCGGGTACTGTGTTGTGCATTGTGATGTAAGTGTTGTGTTGTATTGAACTTAATGTTTTTTCTTTAAGTCGCGTCTGTTAAGTCGTGAGCGACCTAGGTGTTGTCCAGATTTGGGTTGTGTGATTTGTAAGCCTATAAATAGGCGGGTGATATCATTTGTAACTTTTTAGTTGATTTTGAATAAAATTTGTTTGTGTGCTTTGTGCCACTTCTCCAATTGGTAGTTGAGTGTGATAAGAATTGTAGAGATCTTATGTATGTTTTACATTAGTAAACATAAATTGTTATCATTGAAATATATTCAATGAACTTGTTATCCAGAGCTCACATTTTGGTTAATTAGAGATAATTTGATCCGGGTGTTATTTTTCTGCTCGGGTCAGACCGAGATTTATAAAGTACCAGGACTTGAGAACTTTGGACTTATGCTAGCTTTTGGGAGTAGACTATTATGTTATATTTAGCTATGTCATATGTACATTATGTGGTCAAACTTATATGATATGTATTTTATATGAGAAAGCGACTCTAGTTATCATGTATATTATGCGGGTCTGATCTCTCTTTTGTACTCTCATAGTATATATATGATGTATTATATTTTCCGCTGCATTATCTGATTCTTTGTTCTATGACATATAGTATGTTGTTTTTAATTTTGTTTAGAGCCAACATATATATTACTTTGTGCCGAGACTGTTCACATATATTATATTATTCAGACGAAAAGGTAAATTGTGATATTGTTAGCCCAAAGCAATATGGATGGTCGCTCCTAAGCAGCCTTATTCTCCACATTAGTAGATAATATTGCTTGGTAATATTCTTTGTTAACGTAGGTTTAAAGGCGGGGCACTTAGCTTGCACTTTGTGTTGTAAAGGCTCGACATCAGCTATCAAATCAAAAGCTCAACATCCTCTTCTTTGTTTAGATATTCGACATCTTTAAGTGGTACCACACTCTTCCTCCGTTTCATGCTTTTCATCATTGTGTTGGAGATATTCGGTATCTCCTAGGCTATAGAGATTCGATATCCTCTAGGCTATAGAGATTTGATATCTCCTCAGTGTCGGGCATTCTTTATCCCTATCATTATTTAGAAGTTCGATACTCTCCTGATGTTATGTATTTGACATGTTCCTCTATTGTTATGGTTTGAAGTCACTTCTCACTTTTAGTTGCTTGATAGCGCTTATCGCCTTTTGAGTTCCACTTCTTATTAGCAGTTCGATACCTCTTCTTGGCTCGATAACTACTTGGAGCATGACATTATCTTGGTTGCTAGATGTTCGGCATCTCTTTTTTTACTTTAGGATGCTCGACAATGCTTAATGTTGTTGTAACTCGATATCCTAGACATTCGATATCTTTTTGTTCTTTGTTCGAGCGTGCCAGCCGTTTAAACACTCGATGCCTCTTTTTCTTTAGGTGCTTGACAACCCTTATGGTTATTGAGGCTCAACATTGCTTTTATTGTTATAGATATTCAACACCCTTCCTACCTTTAAATTCGACAGCTTCTTTTTTTTATATTAGATGCTCGATATTATTTTAAGTACTTCCTAAAATGTTTCTATATCTTTCCTTTGGACTTAGCTTCTTCTTTTCCTGTTGTTGAGTTCTCAAATCTTATTCAATAACTAGAAAATATTATGGGTAACAAAAATAATATTTTTATGATCCACCAAAATGTAAAAATATGGGTCATTACATTCTCTTCTTTAGGAATTTCACCCTAGAAATTCCAACCAAACAAAACATAACTAACATAATACAGATACCAAACATGCCTAACAATCAAACAAGAATAGTAACCATTGATTCTGCACACACAAGTAGGAAATAAACCTATGCAAATACCCTAGCATGCAAGGTACTAGTCTAAGAAAAACAAATGCTAAATATGAAAGCTAACAATAAAATAGAATTCTTACCAAGTAAAGGGCTCTAGATAAGTGGTCTCATGCTCTCGTCGATCTCGAAAGTGCTATCACTTTTGCTTTCTCTCCATTGAACCTTTACCAACTTCAGCATCTTCCTACTAAGTTGTTTCATACTCTACTCGACTATACAAATAAGATTTTTAGGTCTCAATGCTTCAGGTCCAACTTCAATGTTATCAAATTGATCCGGTATAATAATCACACCAGAGATGTGCACAAACTTCTTAAGATGAGAAATAGGGAATACGTTGAGTACACCCACCAACTTCTAAGATAAGTCCACCCTATATGCTAGGTTCTCAATCCTCTTGAGTATCGGAAAAGGACCAACAAATCTCGTTGTTAACTTCCCCTTATTACCGAATCGAACTATATCCTTTAATGAATAAATCTTGACAAATATCACCAAAAGAGAACTCAAGATCATGACGTCTCTTATAAGCATAGCTCTTTTGTATATCTAGTGAAGCTTTCATTTATTACCAAATGAACTTAATTTTCTCTGAGGTCTCGCTAATCATATATGGCCTAACATACCATTGATCAACTGATAACTTTTGTTGTATTAAAACTCCACAAAATGCAAATGTCATCCTATGGGCCCCCAATGTCAAGTATGTAATTCGCCCGCTTGGTTTGACCTCCTGTTTGTAGGTGATAAGTTATACGCAAGTGTAGTTTTGTCCCTTATTCCTCTTGTAAGCTCTTCCAAATTAAACTCATGAATAATGGTCTCTATCACTTAGAAAGCTCTTCGACAAACCTTGGAATAGTACAATCCATTTCACGTACAACTCGACTAATTTTGATATCGTTATATTGGACTTCATGTGATCGAGCACTCTTTTTCAATCTATCAACTATAACCCTATGCTATCACACCATCCTCACTTCTACTAGGGAATTTCAAGTGATAGCAGAAAACCACTAGCTACTTCTACTCCGCTTTCACTAGCTGATAATTCATATACTACAATATAAATACCCCGACGTCCTTCTTTATTACGTCCCAATAAATTTTTTGCTTCATATCGATACATTTTATCACCTTCATGATGTATAATCAATCTCAAATGATGATACTCTCATAACACCTCATACCCGAATCCATCAACATCGGGTACAAATTGTCTGCCATCCTTATAGAGCCAACCATCTCGGTCGAGTCCACGCCGCTTCATCTCCTCAAACTCTACTCCAGTCTTTATCTTAACAATGGTCTTTGCTATTCTGGCACCTCATTTCTAACCTGTACTGATCGCTCTATTAGAGTATGTCTAATAGTCAAGCATGCCAACACTTTTGGCTCTTAGTCACGAGTAGGTCAAAAATCATAACCAATAATATACTCTAACTGCGTCCACTATAGGAACATAGCTCCTAAGCTGGCATGTCTCCTACTTAATGCATTAACGATTGCATTTCCTTTACTAGGCATGCATGAAATGTCAAAGTCATAAAAGGCGAAGAACTTTAACCATTACTGATGATGAAGGTTAAGATCCTTTTATGAGAAAAGATATTTCAATGAGTATGTTTGATGAACAACTTGAACCTTTCTCTAAGCAAGTAACGCCTCTAAAATTTCAATGCAAATACTATCACTGCTGACTCCAATCATGGGTTAGATATTTATTCTCATGTGGTTCTAGTTATCTACTTGCATATGCGACAACTTTACATTTTTGCACCAATAGCGCCCCAAATCCAGCACCACCATCATCTGTGTATACCATCTACTCCTCATTCCCACCTAGAATAATTAACATTGGTACACTCTCTAACCTCTCCTTCAAACCGATGAGTGCATGCTCTCATTTCACACCCAAAGGTAAAGGTCTAATTCTTCATCATCAAATTGGTCAATGGTGCTAATATGTTTGAGAAGTCCTTTATGAATCATTTATAGTAACCCGCTAATCCACAGAAACTTCTCACATCCATAGCACTGTAAATTATTACCCCACCTTAAAGTGCTACTACCTTTGTAGGATCTACCGCGATGCCTTGCTCTGAAACAACATGACTAGAATCACACATCCCACCACCAAAAGTGACACTTAGAAAATTTTGCCTTCAGCTAGTACTTTCTCAACACCTCTAATACAATCCTAAAGTGCATCTTGTTTTCTTCTTCAATCTAAGAGTAGACAATAATATCATCGATGAACATAACTACAAACTTATTAGTTGATCCTTGAAACACGATTCATATAATCAACAAAGCATGTTGACACATTGGTTACTGCATTGGTAAGCCCGAACGACATAACAAACCACTCATAAAATCCCGATAGTGTATGAAATGCGATAACTGACACTCTCTCCCTTGCTACTCTCATTTGGTTGAACCTTAATGCCAAATCCAACCAAGAAAACACTTTGCACCATGGAGCTGATCGAATAAATCATTAATACATGGTAGTGGATACTTGTTCTTCCTTGTCACCTTATTCAGTTCACGACAATCCATGCAAAATCTCAAAGAATCGCCCACCTTCTTGGAGAACACTACAAGTGCTCCCTATTTAGATATACTCCTATGAATAACCCTTTCCTCATTGGTCATTCACTTGCACCTCTAGTTCCATCTGCTTTTTGGGCGCCATACGTCTCATGGCATAACAACTGGCCTAGCATCCTTCGCTAAATGAATAAAGAATTCTATCTCCTATATGGTAGTAGTCCAGTCACCTCCTCGAATATGTCGAATACTCTCTTGCAATATGCACCGATGACAGTTCATCGTGCAAGATTTTGAGCAACCACGGAAAGCTAACCATAATCTCGTAGTCCAATGGTGGCCCACTCTATCCTACGCTTACCATATGTCCTTATCATCACCAAAGACCTCTCACAATCCACCATGACCTCGTATATATGAAGCCAGTCCACCACCAATATAATACCAGACCAAACAAAAACAAGGACCAAAAAATCAAAACCAAATATGCATCCATGACTTGGTAAGACCACTTCACAACAAACCATACTCAAACTAGTCGAACCTCTTATATGGTTTGACACAATCAATGGTTCATCTACTAATTCAGGTTTTAATCCTAATTTATCTACAAGGTCATTAGATATAAAGGTAAGTGATGCCTCGGTATCAAATGAAACACAAGCATGTACAATGTAAACAGAAAACATAACTTGGATAATAATGCCCTTCCTTTTCTCCATCACCAATAGAGCACTCAACCAAGTCCGAATGACATTAAGAGCATATGCCTTCCCAACTTGCTTCTCTTTCAATGACTTAGGACATTCCTTCTTGTCATGCCTAACATTATCTCGGTTGTAGCACTTCTTTTATGCACTCATATAGTTCTTTCAAAGACGACCCCTTTCTGCACAGTTGAAACAAGCAGGCTCCTATTTACCATTCTTCCGACGATCCTTATTCTAGGGTTGCTTCTTGCGCTTGTTGTTCCATTTCCTCTTACCATCCTTGCTCACATGCATATTAGGCTCCTTCTTAGAATAATATGAGCTTTGGACATTGAATATAGACTCTTGTGTCGTAAAGACTTTTCAACTAACTTCTTGAAGCCTTTGTTTGTATGCCCTCCTAGCCTCTTTCCTGGTTACTTACCCAAGCCCATGTAATCTTCTCATTTTTCTTCAAGGGAGTGTCAATGAAAGACATCCCGTACTTCAATAATATGTCAAATTCAGCAACATACTCTAAGACAGACATCCCTCTTATTTCTACAAACTTCCTAAATAGGACCTACTTCTAAGCAGTCAAAATTAACTTATACTCGAATCCAGTCTTGAATTGTTCCCAAGTGAACTGGTCCTCAGTATGGGCACTCCGCCAGCCTATGCCCTTCAATAAAGTTTCCTAGATGCCATCTTCCTCTTCATCACACCCTCCAAGTCAAGATTATCAAAAATGTATTCGTAGGAATTAAGAAAATCCTACACTAATGTAGTTGATTCCGTCTCCAAAGAAAGATTTTTTCCTAATATTAGTAAAGTCCTTATTCGGCTTGGCAAAGTCAGCCATTGGCGCTTGCGCTGGAGCACCGCCACCTAATATAGCACCATAAGCTCCTCTAAGGGCGATCTACACCATGTTTCTCACCATAGTTGTGAACGTGGTCTACAAGTCAAGGTTTACTACTACCACTGAGCCTGCTCGATCTTCGACTCCAAAAATAGAATTCCTTTTTGCATTCCTATTTGCCAACTCATTCTTACAATTTGTAATAAGAATGACCAGTCCCTCATAATGGAATACTAGCATAAGTGGTACTCATATATATGAAATGTGAAATACTACTATATAGTTTTGAAAACCAAAATATATATCAAGTAAGCTCTCTTATATATCTCTCGATTCATTCTAGAGAGATGCCTCCTACTCTATCTCTGATGGATCTTGATATCAACTTAGGTCATATTTTAACCTAAGCTCCGATACCAAATGTGACGACACCCTACATCTCCAGTACCCAAATACCATAGACTATGCATTGCTATAGTACCTGGCCAATGTAGAATGACAATCAAGGAGAAGTAATAACAACCCAAAATAAACCTTATGTATATATTACAGTACATATGACAAAATATAATAACTACATAAATATAAAACAGGCGAGACAACAATGCAACTAAATGAACCAAAATAAATCAAAGTGCATCTGGTCCATCATAATTATACAAAACAAAGTGGAATTGGAGTTCATACATGAGAATAGCACCAAATAGAAAGATGTCACTAATAGATAAATGAATTTTGATATTGCTCTATGGTATTGCCCAGTGGAAATAGTGATAATAGTTCCAAAATATAGAGATATGGAAGTTCTAGCACTTGCTCATCCTCGCACAACTCCATGCGATATTATATACCTGGTATCTTAAACTACTCATTTAAGAGATACCCAGTGTAAAAGAATCAATGCAAATAACCTCAGGTTAGAAAACAGTTTGGTAAGATCAACCTATAACCTTAAAATAAATATAAAAGTTATAATAACATCACAAATAAGAACAAATGGTATGTAGAACCATACATGCCCATTCCTTGCATACGACAAGTTAGCACATAACATTGATATATGCTAATCTACTATTATAATAATATATGTGCACTACTAGTCTTAGTAAAGGGTGTCTAAGTATACAACTCCATAATACCCACATTGCATGACATCCTAATCAGATACTAATAATTTAGCAAATATAATAAACATTGCAACTGCCATGCACCCTCTCCACTTTTGCTCATGTGTCGTTTGATATAAGATAACTCATATAATCACATCGTATGATCAAAAACTACTCACCATATCGATTCCATAAATGCCTGAACCCTAACCACATTGCTAGTTGGGAACTTTTCCGCATCGCACAATCCAAGGTAAAAGGATCACATCACACAATTCATGGTAAACAGATCACATCACATAAGTACATGCCCCTCCTTTATTATAAGCACATACAATGAGACATCAGCGGACCTTTGGCATATGTCTCGGTAGTAAATCCCTCATTGGTTCCACTCCATAAGTTAACCATATTCGAACTTGTCTCCTCGAACCATCACTACATGCTACAAAGACTTTCCTCTTAAAGCATTTATCCAAACAACTCACATCATTGTGCCATAAAAGTTATGTAGATTTCTTTGGTTATCCCACAAAAGTCTCGGAGTCGCCTCATATAAACTTCAAAGTCACCGCATACCAAGTCCGGAGTAGTCCTGGAATATCCTAGGTTTTCCTTGCGTGGAAGCAACTCATTATCATCAATCTGTACTTAGCTATATCTCACAAACCATTCCTAATCTCTACTTGTAATCAATACAGCAACTTTCCTTAGCCTTGCTACAAATTTTCCTAAAAATAACGACCACTATTGATCTATATAGGCCACCATCGAAGTCATCTCCCATTTTTAGCCTCTAAGTCGAAGTCTGTGCAATGTCCTATCGGTCAACACTTAGCTGCTTTCTTCCTGCTCGAGCGATTCTCTTCAAGCCATAACTTCTAATTCATCACTGCAAGAAAAGTTTCTTTTTATAACCCCAATAGATAACGCCTTGTTCCATAGTGTTATTATTTGCAATAGTTTGTTTTATTTAGAGTAGGGATGGCCCAAATAACACTGAAAATTAGGGTTCCTCCAAATATTGGCCGCCATTATCTTAAATTATTTCATATTCGCTCTTCCTTTTCATTCCTTTATTCCCGTCTCTCGAACCAAAAAAGATGTTAATTTTCTCTCCCCTACAAATCCCTAAATCACTGCTTCACTACTTCAGATCCATTTCCTCCTTCATAAACCATAATTATCGGATCCAAAATGCAAGTTATCTGTGGGGTTTTATGTCGTGATTTTGTTAGACCACCACATGCTCTTTAATTACTCCGCCTAAATCATTATTTTCTAGCAAATTCCTGAAAGTCCAAAATGAGCGCATCGCCACTAAACGACGATTATCAACCCTCCGTTGTTTCTTCACCGACCATATTCACAGGAACTGGATATTCCTTCGTTCGCATGACCGTCGCTCTCTTCCTTTGGCTTGTTGCCATCCATTTCGTCATCGTTCTCGTCCTGACGGCGCTTCTCTTTCTCCCCACTCCTGTCGCCATCATGTGAGTAGCTCAAATTCCTATACTTCCCTTCTTTTCACTAGCTATTTTCGTTCTGTGCCGTTTCTGTTTTGCAGGGTGTTTGGCGTGCTACTGCTCTTTATGGTGATTCCTCTGAATGATAGGAGTAAATTGGGAAGGAAGTTAGCGAGGTTTGGTTTTTATAGGAAAACCCCATGTTTATGTTCAAATTTATGCGATTTTGTTGCAAGTTCACCGTGGAATGGTAAACAGGTTTATTTGTAAATATGCATGTGGATATTTTCCAATCACTTTACACGTTGAAGACATAAAGGCATTTGATCCAAACAAAGCTTACGGTAGGAAAAGTTTTAATCTTTCCTAAAGTATTTTGATCGTAGATTATCTGCACATTAAGTATAAGTTAGTAGATGAGCTGATTTTAGCTATATTTATTGGTAGATTGTCTTAAAATCTTGATATTGATCGTGTTTGATGAGAATTATTCCAATTTGCGTATGCTCTATGCTTTTATATAGTATTAACAGTTGAACTTAAAAAAAAATTCCAGTGTTCGGGTATGAGCCACATTCAGTGCTACCAATTGCAGTATGCATCCTTGCTGACCTCACTGGATTCATGCCTCTGCCAAAGATCAAAGTTCTAGCAAGCAGTGCTGTAAACTTTTCAATCATTATTTTTATCAATTATATTTATGCCGAAATCATTAGTGAGTCTAGTGATTATATAACCTCCATTTTCCCGTTTACGATGGCTATAGGCTCTTCTATACGCCGTTCTTGAGGCAAATTTGGACATGGTGTGGATTGGCTTCGGCATCAAGGAAGAATTTCTACTCTTATTTGGAAAAGGGATACAGATGTATAATTGTGCCTGGTGGTGTTCGGGAAATTCTACATATGGATCATGATTCTGAGGTTTGTTCTGAGCTTTTGGTCATTCATCGACTAATTTTAAATTTGCATAAAATTTTGCAGTTGTTTAAATTTTTATTTATATGGTACTGATATATTTCTTGCTAGCAAAAAGCATTTAACAATATTTCTCCGAGGCACCATTTGTTCTACATTTTGCAAATTGTTGCCGGGAGGTTAGAATCATTTTTCCTCCATACTTCTTTCTGTTGCTAGTGATTTGACACAGTATCCTTATGCATGTCTGATATATGGTATATTCATTGTAGGTATAGATAATGTTTTCTAATACAACAAAGATAATTTGACTTTAACATGATGATGCATTGCCTTTTATTTTCCAAACATATTTTACACTGGTATGTTTCATATTATTCCATTTTACATCCCAAACAAGTCAAAAAACTATATAATTTATATTCTCCATACAATCACATTTCTTGCTTTGAGTGTTAATTTGAATCCATCACTTATTGGGTGCTTAAGACATATATATTAGCTTTCACTGTACGCATTGCACAACAATATATAATAGATCATTATATTGCCTTTAGAATTCATTTTTCACTGATTTTTAATTGTTACTGTTTTGTTTATTTATTTTTTTGTTTATACGCATTGCACGACTATAGGACATTAATGTTTGACTGCGATAAGGTATTTGATGAAATGCTACTCCAAACCTGCATGACATGAGTTGAACTGCAATATGGTATATTAATTGAGTTATTGGAGACATATGAACATGCTTTGGTTGATTGAGAAATTACGGTCAGGAGCTTTTGAGAGTAGATCATGTGATAGTTCAGAATCACCTTAGGCTTTGACTATGGGGTTGTCTAGATGTTTAAATTTGGGTCCTTTAGAATGTTGCATTGAGTTAAAGGTAGGAAGGTGCTTCTAACTTTGAGTATATTACGCCAGCTCCAACTAGCATAGGGTGGTATCTGCATGATATAAAAGTCTTTTTTTAAGGAGGTGATGCTTTATACATTGGCTCTATAAGCTACTACTATTGGATAGGATCTTGTCATAATAGGCCGATATGGTTGCGTTGTTTTAGATCATCAAATTAGTTATGCCTGAACCCCCTAATTTCTTAAGCGTTTGGATTTTATGAAAGGAGACTGGAATTAACTTCTTAGATAAAGGGTCTCCATGCCATAAGAACCTGTTTAGAGCACGATTTACCATACATATAAGCTTAGTTGGTAGAATGTAATGTCTTGTCTAGTAGGAAGTCATAGCCGCTGCAACAGACTAAACTATAACATAGCTGTCGGCTTGTGACAATTTGGAGTTAGGCCATGATGCAAGATTTGAAATTATATTTTCAAAAAGAGGCAGGCAATTTTCTTTAGTAATTCTTGAGGTAATAAGAGGAAGGCTAAGATAGTAAGCATCATGGGGCATTTCTAGTAGGCTTGATTGTCTAATAATATCTGCCTTTGCATTTTCATGAATTCCAGCTATAAGAATTTTGGATTTTTGCATATTGATCCTTAAGCCGATTATGGAATAGAATTTCTAAAGGATGAATAAAATGGATTGACAATTGTTATAGGTAGGCTTTGTGAAAATAACCAAGTCATCCGTAACGAGCAAGTATGTTATTAATGGTTGCTTACATTCGAGTTGGAGTTCCAGTTTTTTGGTAGTAACTTGCTCAACAATCAATGTGTTCATCACTTCCATAACTATGATGAAGATATGTGTAGATAATGGGTCATCTAGATGTATACCCTGCGTACCCTTGAAGAAGCCATTTGGACTTCCAAACCTTGTAATGGAAAAGTGAGGCATTGATATGCAAGTGTAGATCCTGGCTAGCATTGGTTTTGGGAAGTTAATCCTTGAAAGGATTTTTATTTTTGAGCTCCAAGAGATAGTGTCAAAAGCTTTTTGGATATCAAGTTTGATCATGCATCCTGGAGAAATGCTTGTGTTCTCGTATGCTCTCAGCGGCTCATGTACAAGGATGATATTGTCACTAATAA
Source organism: Allium fistulosum (assembly GCA_030737815.1). Lineage (NCBI taxonomy): Eukaryota > Viridiplantae > Streptophyta > Magnoliopsida > Asparagales > Amaryllidaceae > Allium > Allium fistulosum. Next base: position 149,937,132 of record CM060908.1, read on the forward strand.
CCCGTCGGGGGAGAAAGGGAACCTGATTGTGTGAAATGATTGAAGGTAGGACCGCTTGCATTCTACTAGCAATGATCTTTGATAGGAATTTATACAATACATTGCAACAAGAGATTGGCTTATATTTGGGGACCGTGGATGGATTTTCACACTTAGGCACCAAGGTAAGAGATGTTGCATTAATACCCAAAGAAAGCTTGTTTGAAGAGAAAAAGAACTGTACAGTTTTTGTACATCAGCTCCAACTACAGCCCAACTTACCTGGTAGAACTTTGTGTTGTACCTATCATGCCCTTCGTTGCTAGAAGGATTTAGGGACTTCGCTACATGTTCATTTTTCTCAGGAGTAACTTCTTTGATGAGGCTTGATGATTGTGCTTTGGATAAAAATGGAGTTTGTAGAATGAAAAGAGGGGAGAGACAAGGGAGTGTAGGGATGGATAGCCAGAATTAAAGAGAAGTATTCTATAAAAAATTTTGTAATGTCCGCACTAGAAGTGTGTAGGGTTCCACCCATGTCTCTAATAGAGAGGATTCTTTCTCTGACCTACTTGATTTTAATGGAGTTATGAAAATACTTGGTATTCCTATCTCGTTGGCTCTCATACTTATCATGAAGCTTTTCTCCGGCCATAGTTGATTCTGATTGGAGAGTTTGCTGCAGTAGTAGACTTAGCTCATATTTTTAAGAGGCAAGGGAAGGATTTAGTGGACCAATGGATAGAGCATGCTGGATGAGATTTAGCTAAATTCTAATGCATTCTGACTGCTTGTTACCAGTTCAAAATGTTTCTTTTGCCCAAGCTCTTAGCATACCCTTAAGGTGCTTGAGTTTGAATTCAAGTATAACACTAGGTTTCCAGAAGGATGTATTTCCTAGACCTGCAACAAAATGTTTTAAAATTTGACATGGTTAGCCCAAAAATTAAAAAAAATAGAAGGTTGGTTTTAAGTTACTGATTTCATCTCCCCAAGTAAGTAAGAGGGGACTGTGGGCATAGGAGAGGAGATTTTTGCATTAAAGGTTCGGCCAGTGGATAATGGATTGAATATTTTTAAAGGCATGATCTAGCTTGCAATTGGTTCTTGCATGTGATCTACTCTTATTACTCCAACTGAAGGTTGGTCCTAAGCCTTGAATGGTAATGAGATTTACCATATTCCTGAGTGTGAGGGGAGTGCCACCTGCCTTTCGATGAAAGCTATGCATACAGTTGAAGTCCCACATAGCAAGCCAAGGCAGATCTGATTGGGAAAAGGGTAAGGAAGTGGTTAGGAATGCTTGTCTATGGTCAAGGCAGTTATGGGCATAAAAAAAGATGAGGAAAAATGTTGAATTTGTCGGGGTATAGTTACAGAGAAGTGCATATGCTGGTCAGAGGCTGATTATCTTGAGCGGCTTTAAGATGTTGGGTTCTATGGTACCAAAAGCCTACCATAGGGAGTTTGTAGGAGATTTTCATCATATTTCCATTCAGGTGCAATGAGTTGACATGGTTTCAAAGTAAGGGCATGGTTTAGCTTAATTTCACTAACAATGGCTTCTTCCTCCTAGGTAAACCCTTCCCTTTCATATTCCATCCCAAACCCTACTTTACCACCTCCCCCACCTCCACCCTCATTGCTGCATCCCTCCCTCCTCTCTGCGCCCTTCGTGTACTAGTCTCACCTACCATCTCCTACCCCACCTCCTCCGCTCTTGCCGACTTTTACCAATCGGCTGCCCCCCTCCTGCACCACCTCCTTCCCCTCCCGCTTTACCAGAATCACTTTGTTCGACCACCTTCATAGCCACCTGAGTCCCCTCACATTGAGCTTTTTCCTCTCTTTCTTACTACTTCCCTATCAAGTGGCCCTCATCTATTTCAGTTTGAAAGTAGTCCTAAAGAAAATGAAATAGTGTCAGGCAATTCCTCTAATTCTTAGTCCTCCCAATTCAATAATAAACCTAGAAATGTCAAAGTATAATCCCAAAGCACTTTGACATTGCAAAAGATAGCACCCCTAAAATGCTGCCAGTAGAGGTCAGACAAGCATAAATAGACTACCAAAATAATCACTTAGTTGCTTTCTTTCTGGATGGTAGTCTGACTTATTTAACAGTGGTATCCCATCTAAAGCGTATTTGAAACTCTCATGTGAAGTAGATATCAAATCAGACGATGATAACTTTTCTTTAACTTCTCCATTGAGTGGATAAGATCAAAGTACTCCTAGTCGATCCTATTTTTATAAGAGACAAAATGTTCATCATTACTCTTCGGAATCTTTCGTATGGTTGTGCACATGCTCAAATACGTAAAGTCCCTATATGGATACACTTCTATATGATTCCTCTAATTTCTTGGACACTAGTAGGCATCAACTGGCTAGCCCGTCACTTAGGAAAGCTAATTTGTTTTCATAAAAACACGGAGAAGCTCAAGCATTTTAAATACGCTAAGACATTGATTGGGATCACACGGTACAAGTTCCACCCGACCATATTACTATTGATGGCCTTAGTGATAGCTGTCCGAACGTTCAAGTTGTATATGGTTGGAAGCCATAGATTTGTAGCAATTTTAAGGTGTTTGGACATGCAACTGTGGAGTGTGAGGGTGAATATGATTGTCGGGATTCTTTATGCCACATTCAACATGATAGTTCAATGTTGAGACACCCACCATCGGTAGGAAATAACCATCAGCCTATATATTCCAAACATGCAGCTCCCTAAAATAATGTTTGCTCTTCTCTAAAATCAACGGCAAATCCTGCTCCAGCAACTACAAAATTATAGAGGAAAAAAAGGACAAATTCCCATATCTATTAATGCTGCAAATGATACTACCAATCATAACCCTAGTCATCATAACCCTAGTCATTATGAACAGCCCCATAATAATGTCACATCAAGCTTATCTAAAAATTTAGATTCTCCCCAACAACCAATTATCTTTCAAGCCCCTCCTTCCAATCAAACAACTATCCCACTTTCTACTGTTAGCTCACCATCACACACTTCCATATGCAGAATAACTCCTATATGTACACATCAGCCTAACCTTGTCCCCCTATAATTAACACTGCTCCAACATTTAATAACAACCTTAGTAACCCCTCCACTTAAATTCTGACATAACACTCCACACACAATCCTATTATTAATAATATCCCTACCATGCAAAATAATGTTCTTCCCATGCAGTTCAACCACAATATTCCTCTAGAGAAATACATTCCACACTCTATATGCAAACCTATTACAAACCAAATCACTTCCATGTAAAATAGAGCACCGATCGAGGATTCGAATACTCATTTAAACACCTCCAACTTTTTCTCTATTCTTCCCACAATATCAGATGAAATCTACACAAGTTTCTACCTACATGACCTCCTCACTATTTTAAACACTTACCCAGCTACTCAATCTTCTATTTATCATGCAAACCAATGCCTCTTAAACTAACATACTCAAGAAATGATTTGTCAGGATGCTAAACTACCTCCATCATAATCCCTATTTATTAATGACCATGATACTGAAAATGCCATTTGTCTGCACTTGTCCCTAACCAGGCACAGCTAACCAATAAAATCACTCCACCAGAATAGATTTATCCACAATAATTTAACCGGACAAAGCCACTGCCCCCTCTTCCTCTACAATCCTCTCATTCCCTATTATACCTACTCCTCACATCAGCCTCACTCACTCTATGCTGCAAAACCAATCTTCAGAGATCCCTCCTTCACCATACGCGAAACTAACTCCACCTTCTCACCTTATCCCTCTGCCATCCATCTACCTCCCAATTTGCACATAAATCACTCAACCTCTATCTAAGAAAAAACGCAAGAAACCCAAAATTAGAACAAAGCCTTCAAATGATGATATAGGCAATGGTATTTCATATAGACTCGGTAATGTATTGCCCTATACTGTAAAACAATTCCTCCATCCACCACACCAGCATTTAGGCACACCAGAAGCCACCCCTAACCTCTCCTCTCCTGACTTACTATGACAATATTCAACATAGCATGTTTGAATATTCGAGGAACGCATCTCCTTAAAGCAACTTGAAGTCTAGAAGTTAATTAAAGAACAAAATATACAAATTAAATCATTCTGTCTTAAAGCAACATGACTCCCATGTCGATTCGGAATCGCCTCTTCCACTCTTTCTTCTCCAACCTGCCAGAAAACGCCATGGCCATAATATCTTCGAGCCAGATCTGGTTTTACCAGTCGCCAGAAGAGAAGATTGGTGGAGAAAGAATGGATCCATGGCAACCTTATCATTTAGATTCGCAGTTGCTTACCTAGAGATTGAGATTCGAAGATCTAAAGAGGTAGGTTTGATCGAGTCGAAAGTACGGAGCTGTTATCTCTGTCTGAATCGATCGCAAGGGGTTAAGAGCAACAGTAAAAGTGAAAAGTAAAAAAGTGAAAATAAGCCAAGTCTCAGGTATTTATATGAAGCCTGGAGGCGGACTGGATCGATTCGTCTCGCAGTCAACGTAACCGATCGCAAGCGGTCAAGCGATGGATCTGTGCAAATGCACTCTTCGAATCCGTCAGGCTGTGCATTCATCGAGGCAAAATATTCACCAGATGCCATCGATTCGATACATCCGTTTTGTGAACCATCGATTCACAACAGGTCAGGTTTGTCGATACGAACTCGATATTCATGTCTGTTAAAATCCATCGATGCGAAAAGTTATCTCGTATCCATCGAACGTCATCGATGCGAATCAGAATTCGCCACAAGTTGCGATCCTCGAATGTGAATGAACACTTTGTATCCATCAACGATGCCCCGCACCGATTCGAAGGAATACATCTTGACTTTTTGCCATGGCGCCATGAGAGAATCATTGCAAAATTCAACAATGACCTAAACTAACGACGAGTTGCGAACTTGCAACTTTTCAAAGCACGTCATGTTTTCACAAGACGTACTTTGGGGGGCAAATGTTATCCCGCCTTTTGGCAAGGCCAGGACACCAAGGAACCGACTAGAGAACAGGGATAGCTCGCCATGGATATCGCTGAATTTTGTCTGAGTCCAGATTGAGCTACAATTGATAGGACATGACAAGAAAGATCATAGAAGTCAACATCTCAAATTTCGGGTCAATCCGGGTTCACATGCTCAAGTTATGATCGATTCAAATTGAAGGGAAAAGCCCAGATTTCGTATCCATCACTATGTGTGATTTCGTGTCCATCTCCAGGTTCTAGTACGAATCGATCATTTCCGTATCGATCAACTTCGTATCCATCGAAGTACCTAGGTTCGATTCGGCCTCATTCGAATCCATCGGCAGATCGCCTACTTCATATCGGCCAACTCCCATGAGTTCGTATCGATCAGGAACAGCTGAGTTCGAATCCATCGAGTTTGTATCGATGGGCTTCATACCCCTCAGCAGATGGAGCACTTCGTATCCATCAGCTAGTTTCTGCCTCGTATCCATGGGAGAAAGATTTGTTCGTATCCATCGACCATTGCTTGCTCGAATCCAGCAGTAACGCTTTATTCGAATCCATCAAGCCATCAAGCCATCAAGCCAAGATGACGTGTCATCCTTCGATGCGAACGTGCCGAGATATATGGAGCCGACACGGTCGACTCGGAGTGAAGACCGGATCGAGGCGAAGCGTGCGCGCCACCTCATCTTGAGAGCACGTGCAATCATCGACACGAAGTAATGGAGTCGAAGTCATGGAGACGAACCAAACAGCCTTCGAAAAATCTCAGTTCGTATCGACCATATCTCGTGATCTACTAATCCAAATCCAATGAAATTTTAGGGAAGCTTGCATACACATTAAAGAAGGTCTCCACCAAATTTTAGCTTAATTGGACGTCATCTTGATCGATACGAAATGGATTCGTATCGATCGCAGATCGAGGCCAAACTTTCTGGAAATGGTCGCGTGGGCCCCCTCACATGCCAAACCAAGTCTCCCGAAGTTTGAGCGAGATCTGAGCCTCCTACGCCTATAAATAGAGCCCCAGAGCATACAGAAAAGGGGATCTTTTGATTCTTAAGCGTCCAGACTCTGCCGGATCAAGACTTGCATCATACATTTGCTGTTAATTTTGAATTCTATTCTGTAATCCGCTGTTGTTTGCTGTAATCGCTTGTAACCATTGGAAGAGAATCAATAAAATCATCAAAACTTCATAGTGGACGTAGGCAATACGCCGAACCACTCTAAATTGCTTGTCTGTGCATTTTACATTTCTGTTTGTTGGAGTTTTTGTTAGATAACCTCTGTTTTATATTTACAATCTTCATTTTATCTCTTCAAATAACTCCCGAAGAGTGTTGTGCCCATTTTTGGTACAAACAAAAATTTCATTTCAAATATATATATTTTACAAAATAGTATATATAGATTAAATAATTTATAAAGTAAATTATTTGCAATTTCCTCAAATTTCACAAATCGATTCAAATCAACTCAAATTCCAAATTCAAATTTATTCAAAGCTAAATTCATCAATTCAATTCAGTTCTAAATATACCATTTATATTTTCAATATATTTCAAAGCTTTAATATTCAACATTTTCAAAGTTAAATTTAACAGTTCCATATAGCTCTTGATTTAACTTTATTATTATTAAATCAGGGAATATTCACTTAATAAATTCAATATCATTTAACTAGCCTTAAATTACATTTTTACTAAATATTTCCTTAAATTTATTTAAACAAGAAATATTTATTAAATTACTTAAATCAAACCCAAGTTATAAATCATATCTTAAATCTCAATTTCAATAAGTTTCAAATCGGTTTAATTAAATAAAATTATCTTCCCAACTTTAACTTATTCAAATTATACCGAAATCTATGTCGAAACATAAATTTAAATACTTAACCATATTTTATGTATTAAATCAATCTTAATTAAATCAAATATTATTATTAAATCTATATATATATCATTACCATTTATATATAATAATTTAAGAATCAACATTTATTAAAACCATATATTTCTTCCCAAATTCATAGAATTTATTTTCAAAATATTTATATATATGGACCAACGGTGTCTGTATATATATCGATCATATGGTTAAGTGATACAGATATTTATCATTTCAATCCGTTGTTTAAATATATACGGGTAGATATCATTTCAACCCGTAATCCCAATTTCAATTCAAATGAAAATCGCTTGGGTCTATCATTTCAACCCATAACGATTTTCTCCTATTCTAAAGTCCGTTCGGGTATGTATCATTTCAACCCATAGTGATTTCTATACTAACAGGGAACTTGCAGAGTGATAACAGATAATATAAAATACAACAACAGGCATATATCATCAATAACAATATAATATAAACAATAGGATATGGTGTCATATCCCACAGGTGAACAGTTACAGATAATAGCATATATAACAATTTAAATAACTACAGCAGCATATTTCAATTGTCGTTTCAATTGAAATCAAATTTAATAAATATAAGAATATTAATCGTGAGTGATTGCTCACCTTTCGAGGCTAGAGAGATAGACAATGAAACAAGTTATGGATCCAAGCACGAATTCCAAAGCAAAACAGAATTAGCACGAATTGGACGGACAAAGCTGAAAATGAGGAATTGATACAACAATTCAAATTAGAACTGGGTCGATGCAGATATATGGTACAAGCGAACTTATGGATATAACTTAATATATATAATCAAATTCTAAATTCAACATATATTAAATTAAATATATATAGAAATTTCAAAATCCATTGTTTTAAACAAAAACTCAAATACTAAAGTCAAACATATAAAATAAATTATATGTTATAACTAAAACAATATTTAATATAAATTTAGTATTGACGAAATCAACTTAAATCCGAAATAGTATATATATATATATATATAAACAAATATATGTAATCTATTCATATATGCAACCAACTATATTCATGTTACTCAAGATGTATGCAGACCCATATATGCAGACCCAATAACATACTAGTATAAGATATGAAATAACCTATATAACACTAATATAACTGTACATACATTTATATAAACAACATATTATACACAACTAACATAATTTATATAAGACAACTTCCAATGTTACAACATAACAGCAGCTTGAAAAAGAATTTCGTATATAAATCTTATATACTACTAATATTACATATAGAGTATTGTTTAAATCAATAAACTTTCGAAAACAAGGTAAAAACTTACTCTATAAATTATGTATATTACGCTATAACCTGAATATAATTTCGTACCTGAATACTATGGTACATATCTTAATGTAAATGTGTAAGCTAAAATAGAAATTTTTAAAACAAAAGACTTAAAGCTTACAACTTCCGTGCAAACAACTGGCCTTATACGATTACATATACTATCATAGATATATGTTGCCACTTAAATATGCACAGGCTATCCAATACCTAACAAGTACATGCGCTGCATAATTTTATGCAATTTGAATAGATGTAACATATATTTTTATATACTAAACTTATACAACTGTTACATAAACTAATCAATAACAAACTAACCTATATATATATAAACAATTCCATAACTTAGAATATACCTTAACTCATTATATGCAATTTAAACAATCCTTACGGTATATAATAACTTACATAAGTGAAATACATTGAGATAAAATATATGTATACTAATATATATACAACAAGTTTACATAACTATACTTTATATATAAGTATGAATAACAAAATTTGAATGCTAGACTATGAATAGAACAGCACACACGAGATGTATATGTACAAAAACAAAAAAAAACAAAATTATCACTTACATCTACACAATAGAAAGGTGAATAGGCTTGCATGCTGGGATGACATAGAGGGCTTCGGCCATGGAGGAAGTGGTGAGCAAGGTCGGTAAGTCAGGGGAAAAGAGGAATGGCCGAACTTGGGTGGATCTGCAGAGGAGGGGAGGCTGGGCGAGCTGTGAGGGGAGAAGGAGCAGCAGGGGAGGGTGGCCGAACGTGTGATGGAAAGGAGAGAGGGAAGCGACAATAGAGGAGAGGGGGAAGGTTGCGGATCTGGGCCGAGGCGGGGCTATGCTTGGTCGGAGGTGCGGTCATGGAGCTCGGTCGTGGAGGCCGAAGTCAGGGAGAGGGGATGAAATGGGTTTTTTATTAAAGTGGGAGTGGTGAAAGGAGGAAGAAGAAATGTACGAAGAGAACAAGGAAGGTTATAAATCAGATTGGAAATGAAAACGTAAAGAAAGGAAAAAATAAATAAAAGAAATCAATGAATGCGAAATAACGTATAGTATTTTATACGTTTCAACTTCTGAAATGGCATGGATGGCAACAGCTGTACACTGATTGAGAAGCTATTAAAGCAATTTATTTTATTGCTTGGGATTCACGTTGAAGTTTGAAAAGCAAAGCAAAGTTAACAGTCAATATTTAAAGGCGCCGTTACAACGAACATTTTATTGGTTCCGTCGCGTACCGGACCTCAAAATATAGAAATAAATATACTATTGAGATCAGCACGACGAGACGATCACAACGGTATACAGATATTAGTGGTATGATCATCCGATCAAAAGTCGATGATCGGTACCAAAAATGCTGCTAATTTGTCAGAAATAAGGTAAACGGAGCAGTAGACGTCCGAATTTGGAAAAATGAAAGATGACGTCTCACTTAGAAGAGGATTTAGAAATTTTCTAAAAAAATATTCAGGCTTGAAAATAAATTTATTATCAACAATTATTAGCTAGCTTGAATTTTATATAATTTCACAATGAAATAAACTTTGATGAAATAAATTGAAAATTTAAATCTGCTATGTTTAATTGGACGTAATCCAATTATTAAATTTTTATTTCAAAATTATTATCATTAAAATTTCTCAAAAATCCAATTAAATACGTTATAAAACCAATTAAAAATCATTAAAATTTTATGAGTCGTTACATAAGTGTACCTTATGCTTAATAACCTCAAGTTATTACTTAGTGGTTGTTTTACAATACCTTATAACAAATTTAAGTGTTATCACCTAAACTCTCCATAAGCCAATCAAAACATAGTATACAAATAGATTTACATGGACCATCCGTACGCGATATCAATTCTGATTACTTGCTCGATCAAATAGATTTCTCTTCCCAACTAGTATAGATCACTTGACATCTCTAGTGCGGACTTCGATTTGGTTCCTTGATTAAAAACCTTCATTTTCCTTGCATAGCCATATACCATGATATAAAACATCAGGATCGTATCACGAATCCCTATCAAGTATTCGCCATTAAGAATCGAGTGAAAAATCTTTGTTCGAATCGGTGTAAACCACCTCAAAATTGTGTATTCTACTAGATCAAAGCAATTATGCGAATAAAATGATCTACGTACAACTTATGTACTTACCCCATTGGTTTCTTAACTATATCAATATCTTTTATCACTTCCATTTGTACTAATAGTATACCTCTTTAATATTAAAATTTATTTTTGAATCATTTCATAAGTTCAAGTTTATAATCATTTTATAACTTAAGTTCATGCTCATTTAATAGTCCATTACATCCTAAGAGCATATACCAACATCATATTTGTAATAAGTAAGATTAACAAATTTAAAATTGCTTTTAACTTGCTACCTTCTTAATTCAAGTGTTATATAAACTCAACTATTACATTTTCAGAAACACTTAACTACAAGTTTTATAACAAATCGGAAGTTCTTGGCTACCCAAAATCGCCGAAAATTCCATTTTGTTTTTAACAAATGAAAACTTCTAAACAACATATCATATTATGATGCACATCCATACTTTTCTAATGCATAAGCTACATGTGTCATGAAATAACTTAACGAGAGAACTTCAGAACTAAACACTAGTTTTTTTGTTTAAAAATCATTTTGAAATATTATATACATATAGCTTTTATATATCAAATCTTACTTTGGGATTAAATCGACATCTGTTTTGCCCAAACAACTGTGTAGCATCCCGCACTTAAAAACCCGAAAATGAATATCGATGATGCTGCAGTCATCACATAAATTATTTTCAAGCGACCGAAGTGAGTTCAGTATATCCAAACCATACTCTTAGCACTCAACCAAAATTATTTCAAAGCGATATTAGAAACTTCATATGTTGCTACTAAGTATCCTGACCTTAATCTCCTAAACTAACTTCTCTATATTTACTTTCAAATGATACTATTATTATTTTTGCCTAAATCTTGAAAAACATTTAGAAAGACACCGGGATTTAAGTTCTTAAATTCTCCATTTAAATCCTTTTCATTTATAAACCATATTTCATAAACCATACTTACATAGAATTACTTTCTTGTATAATTCTTTTAACAAATATTTACCTTCAAAATATTTTATCTTTCCTTTAGATCATAGTAAACATCTTTTCCTAAATTTTTACTTCTAACCCAACATTTTCACTAAACGCCTTATAGTCAAACCGTGAAACTTAATTCATAAGGTGTTCGTTCAATCCAACCACAATTTCTGTCTACCCAACCCATGATGTAGAAAGGTAAACTACTCATAAACAGGTTGAGCATAAAACAATCACAACCAATACTTAATGTTTGTAACATGTCGAGCATGACTAAACAACCAAGGTTACGGGATATTAAAATATGAGAAGTACTAATATCAAACCAAACATGAATAGATAAACTATAAACAGATAGTATACGTTCAAGAATTTGCTTCCCCTTCTCAACTGTAGAATTGGAAGGTGCTAGAGTAAGTCAAAAAACCCTATGTTATTGTCCTATCTAAAGCATCGGACAATCCATGTCCCAATGACCTAGCTGGTGACAGTTGTAACAAGTCTTCGGTACAAACTGCGCCTTTACCGTCTGTGGCTTAACATTTGGAACCTCAGCAATTGGTACCTTAGACACTTACCATCTTTTTCCTTCCTCATGCTCTCTAGCAAAATGACCCTCCTCCCCACACTTGTAGCATTTGAAACTTGAAGTATCCTCGACAGTTGAAACTTGCGCTTATTGCTTCTGGTTGGTGCAGATACGGATGACTCTGGAGCTGAACCCTCGAACCGAAAAGGCATACTTATAATATGCTTGAATACTCCCTGGATGTGATATGTCATGTCCTCGATGATAATCTCAGTATCGTTGAACCTCTTTTTTCCCAATATCTCAAATTCACGCCATATCGAAACAAAGTCTTTCCTTGGTCGATCCTGCATTATTCCTTCCACTATACTTCCCCCAGTATTAAATGCCCTAGTATTCATAGTTCTTACTGCCTAATCAAAGCAAAACTTCTTTCAAGATACAAAAGAGTAGAGTTCTTGGATATGATTTTCACCCAAACTTTCTACCTTTTCTTTTAGATGTAGTCCTGACATAAATGCGGTTCTTAAAATGAGTCGACTGCTTGGACCTCTCTACCTATCTAGTCTGGTAAGTAGCTAAGAAAAGTAGGATTCTGGTATCCAACTCGGTCCTAGAGTCTACATTTCCCGAATATCCTTAAGGTAAAGATGTCCATTAGTTGGCCTAGTAACATCGGATAATTTGTTCAACAAACATGTTTACTTAATTGAAAGCTTTTCTTCCATAAACCACTTCATATATTACAAGCCAACCACCCATCACTAGCATTCATAACCCATACTATGGGTTTACCTAATATAGATACAATACCTAACAACAATGCCTATCTATAATATATGATATTAAAGCTAAAGAAAACACCCCTAACAACCACATCCCGATACTATTACAGAGTTCTTTCTCCCTCGGAGTCTTCTATCGGCGGTCCTTCCAAATCCATGATCTCTTCATTATTATCCAATTCCCAAACTGGATGGTCCATACCTACAGGTCCTGTGTCACCATCGGATAACCAGCCATTCATGTTTTCAATCCCTTTGGGCTCTATCTCATCATCGAGATCTTCCCCCATGTCTTCTTCATTCGCCAATAATGGTACTTCCATTTCCCAAATAATTTCATCATCGTTCTCGAATGCAAGTTACTCCTCTTGATCCTCCTCTTCTTGGATTATCAGTTCCTCCTCTGGATCTTCAATTATCAGTTCCTCCTCTGGATCTTCAAATACTAGCTCCTCCTCTAAATCGTCAGATACAAGTCCCTCCATCTTCCGTCTAGCTGCAGCATGCCTAAACCTTGCTGCCAACCAGTTTTCTCTCTCTGCACTAGATACCATATCCTAAAACAACAAGAACTCTTAGCAATATATACTAAGGTTTTTAGGAAACCTAGTTATAGAGTTACTTCAAGAAAAAGATAGTAAGATAGGATTATGAAGAAAGTGATATTCCTAAGGAAAGCTGAAAAGGGTATAAGTTTATAGAAAATAAAAATACGCTCTCGTATGTATAATACACTCGACTCATTGTAGAGTGTCACTTACCCTATATCTAATGAGCCATACCCAACCAAAGCCAAGGTTCTCGCTTAACCTTTAGCTCTAATACCAAATGTAATGACCCGACTTTTCGTCCCTCAAATGTCGACATCAATACATCCACGGTATTCATATGCCGAGCACCAATATGTCGAAAAGACGAATTGTTAGGGTAAAAGAAAAGAAAAGGAATAGAACAAGAAAATAAGAACATAATATCATAATTTTGAAATGAAATGATAATATATAATATCAATGGAACAATACAAATGGTCACTCTAAATACAAAAATATCAGAGTAACTAAAACCTAAGTACTATCATTAGCCTGGACACTTATAATCATCTGTCCTCACAATGCTTATATATTTAATGTAGAATTTGAAGTGGAAATAAATGCTATGATAGGTATAACTCCAACTCTTCTCTAGAAGCTCCATAGTCCATAGCTAAATCTAGAAACATACATGAGGTTGACCAGAATATTAAGAAAATAACACCTAAATCAGTCTGGTAAGCCAGCGTGAGAATCACAAGAACATATGTAACCAGAATAGTAATCATTGGGACCGTACAGATACCTGTAACAGTTTTTGCCCTTCAAAGAAACCAACCATTTATTAAGTTTAATAAAGTGATAAAATAGATAATATCTAGGGTGTATCACATAAATTATATAACATTGCTGAAATTGTTACATTGGTTACATTCAACAGCATATTTAGAGGGTACAACCAAAATCGATAAGGAACATTCACATAATGGATTTTTCCACGGAGATCTCTTCGGAGAAGCCGAATCTCCATGCACAAGGATCAGAAAATACCTTCCAATTATCGTATATCTCAAGATAAAATATAACATAAGGTAAACACAAAGGCCCACGTTCGAACATAAACATGAACAACATGAACCAAATACCATCAACTCCCATGCGCAACATTGATAAACATACTCTATATTTGGAGTTGACAATATCCTATCATGGGACTGTAAAGCCCCAGATTGTGCATCCTACTCCGTCTTTAATTAGCCATTTCCAATGTCGAGGTTACGTTCGACAACTTTCACACGAGTTTTGATCACTCGAGCAGAACACGAATCCTAGATTAGATCCTCTCATCTCGAATAGATGTCGAAACCATACATGGATCGTCATATCTCAACATATCTTGGAATCACACATGAATTTCCATATCCTGAATAGATCGCAAACATTTACGTGTGTTCGAGCATCTTAAATAGATCTCGAATTTCCATACAGATTCCTTTCTTTAACCGCTTCCAAAACATAGAACCCGTACTAGTTTTAAAGTGGTGTTCGGTAAGTAGAACACCTGTCGATCCTGGAATCTTCAAAACCAATTGATGAATCTCCGGTAAACTCAATTTCGTTTCTTTCAGAAGTAAGTGAGAGCAAGAGATGTTTCATACCAATACTCCTCTTCGGAGATTCTTTTTGGTATAAAAATCATGAAGCCTTTTTATTACTTCCTAAGTTAATATTAGAACAAGTTCGATAATTGACTAATTGATTATCCAATCAAAACAATTGCTTATACAAATTACGATTCATATGCTTAACTCATTTCTAACATTCCAACTTAACTACTCCTCACCCAAGAGTAAAGCTAGGTAAGTTTGGGCACTGGTTGCTCTAAGCCTTACCTAGACACTTCAATCTTGAATCTCAAAAATATATATATGTCTACCTCATCGGCTTTTAGTGTTAGTTATAGTATTAATGATTTCCATAAACAATAATGAATCAACTCGATTAACACATTTCCGACATTTTCTACTTACCTATTCCTTGTTTAAGAGGGAAGCCCGGTAGGTTAGAGCTCTATTGCTCCATCCGTACTCGACATCAATCTTAATTCTCATAAATAGATAAAATTACTTTGTCGGCTTATTAGTGTTAACCATAGTTAATTACTTTTCCTTTTTTTGCAAAGCTAGCGAGGTTGACTGGACCCTACCAGAATTTATTGCGACGAACGATAAAATGACATAAAACATGCTTTATGCCAAAAAGAAAAAAAGAAAAGAAAACAATACAATCATGCAGAGAACACAAAGACAGAATGATGGACAAAACACGCATACAGAAAAACAAAGAAACATGCAAACCCGCAAACAAACATGCACACTGCATGCTAACCCATAAGAAAACATGCACACAGCTAGGACCAGAGAACATGTTGATGATAGGAGAAGCAATGTATGCTTTCCCACAACCCAGAAACAATATCACCCATCGGCTTATTCCAAAAAAGCAATCTAGTGGTGCTGATTCCTTGAAAACAGCGACAGTTTCTCTCCTCCCACACCCTATTCAAATATTTCTTGAGCATAAAAAACTCAATATCCCATTGCTTCACCCTCCACCTATTGGCCTTACGAAGAACATGCCAGTCTGATACAGTGACACCAGAGATACCACTGATGCCAGACTATTGCATCAAGGTGATCCACATGCTCTTCAAAAAGCCACTCTAAAAAAAAGGTGGTCAACATGCTCAGGATACATATTACAAAATACACACAAATGATCCACGTTCATACCATAAGCCACAAGCTTATCTCTGGTCATTAGCGCTTTATTTAACGTCTTCCATAACATTAGATTATCTTTTCTTGGTGAATGAGAAGTCCAAACTACTTTACTCCATTGAGAAACATGCATAGTGTCAACCTTACAGAGGAGGTTTAAACTACACCAATACTATGAGGCTTGCCCTTCCAACTGAGAGCATCAAACTGGTTAACATGAACAGTTAGAGGAGCCAAACTATTCCATAGTTCATTGATAACCTGATTACTGGAGAGGTGAGCATGCAACCTGCCATTAGAAACATATTCAACAGCTCTAGCATTGAGACCAATCAAAGGTTGATGAATTTCCTACTGAGACAACTGCCTAGACAAAACACAGCCATAATCAATCCATGGATCCCCCCAGAAGCTGACCATACTAGCAGAAGACAACGTATATTTGATGAGTGGCAGCAGATCCCTCCTAAGACCAACAATTTTACGCCAAATCCAACTACTACCCTGAGGAACATCCATAGACCAGAAGTCCTTAGACTGAATATAATGTCTCCAAGTCCATTGAACCCATAGACTCTCCTTCCTCGATAAGTTGGCATTAACATGTGTACTCACAACAGCTTTATTCCACATTTGCTTACTTAATATACCAAGGCCTTGTAACGAACCAGACTTTCGACCCTCAAAAATCGACATTAATACGTCCACTGTATCACATGCCGAACATTCAAGTGCCGAAAATACCGATTTGCTGTGGTGAAAGAAAAAGGTAGAAGATAGAAGAAAACTAAACAACATAGAATCTCACAACGCAGCGAATAATATATACTACAACAATGATCTTTACAAAAAAGAAACATCTTTATTCATATATACAACATCAGAGTACACTAAACTTATCCTAAATTTGGACGGTTATAGAAACCTGTCCTTATATTGACAAACATAAAGACTCTATAATGCAGAGACAGGAAATATACGTGAATACGTCTTGACCATTCAGCTCCCCTCCAACTCCAAAGTATCCAGCTAAACTTGAAAAAAACATGCTCGGTCTGACCCAAGCATTAAATGTAATAATGCTCGGGTCAGTCTGGTAAACCAGCGTGAGTACAACTCGATAACAAGTAACAACCAAACAGTTTCTCCATATTCGAAAACCTTTCAAACAAAGGGAATCTCGTAAGACCACACCGCACATAAAAACGGACGGGTTATTACCTTACGATAACCAAAACATTTTATATTAAAATCCAATGATATTATCATAGTGTCTAGGTTTAAAGTAAATAGATAAAATAGCTGACATGCTTGCATCTCACATTCCAACATACTAGGTTCTACAATCGAAAACGTAAGGCCCGTATTGGAGATTGGATTCCATACTATGACAAGGTAAGGGACTACCTTTCGAAGGTACATCTCTAGATAAATGCACCGGGGTCTGACAAGAACATCTTGTACCCGTGCCACACAGGACTGGCCTACTGTAACAACCCGCATATTTTATGATTGTATATTTAATTGTTTGGTTTAAATATAGAATCATTTGTTGAATTTAAAGTCCGAAATGTTACTTTTTGTAAACAATCGAATCCGGACTCGAGACCACTTCCCTTGAGTTCAAAATGATGTTTAAAACTTTTTTGAGTATAAACATCGATATGTTTGGAGTTGAGTATAATTTTGCTATTTTTCTATTGGGTTTGGGGTTTTAGCCCACTAACCCAACAAAATACCCTAACACTCCACCCACTCTTCATTCATTCATTATATTTTCCTAACACTCTCAAGCTAAAGTAAAATGAGGGAAAGAAGAGAAAATTAAATTCCTAAACCCTAGATTATTAGGAAATTCAAGTTCTAGTTCCAAAATCAAGGAGAAGTTTAGGTAAGCATCCTCTTCATCTTCTCCATCTCAATCTCTCTTCAATTTTCAAAAATTCCTATAACCTAACTTAGGAAATTCATTTCTTTTGATAATAGATTGAAGATTCTAGAGGTGTTGTTGAAGAGAAATCAATCTTAGCTTGTTTTAGAGCTTCTCATTTCTATATTTGGATTTAAAGGTGAGTTCTTGAACTCACATCTATGTCTATAGCTTTCATTGTTGTTAAGTATGAATTCCTAACATCTATTTCATGTTCAATTGCTTTTGATTTGAATTGGTTTAGTGAAAATTTCAATTTTGGTATTTTGAAGTCAAAATCTTTAAAGATCCTATCTTGGATGTTTGGGCATGTTTTTGATGGTGTATCGAAGAGCCTATAAGGCTGTGTTGTCGCTTGGCATAAATCCCTAGTCTTCATTGCTCGTCCGATCGCTTCTGAATCGATCTGGCCATCATTGGCCTAGGCAAACTGTTGCCCAGTACAGGCAACCAGACGTCTGGTTGGGCTAGTCCAGACGTCTGGTTATTGTCCCTGGAGAAAAAAAAATATTCGGTAGAAAACAAAATTCCAGAGCCCAGGACCAGACGTCTGGCCAACCCAACCAGACGTCTGGCCAACCCAAACAGACGTTTGGTAGGGGTTCTGGAAAAATTATAGAAAAGGAAAAATAAAATAAAAATGGTAGAGCCCCAGGTCAGACGTCTGGCCAAACAAACCATACGTCTGGTCCTGTTGCCTTTTGACCATTTCGCCTATTTTCGAGTGGATTTCCAATTTTTATCGATTTTTGTTGATCCGATTAGTTGTGTCATTTATTATCGACTTTGATGACTTCTTTTCTAGATTTTTGGGAATATCCATTTGATGGATTTAATATCAATTTTTATGGTTTTAATTCACGTCGTTGAATGTGAATTTTTGGTGATAGATTGTTTTTACAATCATTTCTATGATTTGTCACTTTTAAATAAAAAGGTTTCTATACTAGTAGTAAATACTCAAACTCTTTCACATAAATGATTTCAACACTACTTTTAAATACAAAGCTCGTTTTTAAACAAGTGGTATGAAACGCTTGCGTTTACTTCTTCGGTTAATTCTTAGACTTGTTTGATTGAAATCTTGTGACAATTTTCGAGTGGAAATCTACAATTTGTTCGTAAATATTTAAGTTAAGCCAGTGATTATGGGACATGAAGCTAAACTCACCTATTTACTAGCTTTGTGTAATTTACACTTCTTATTAATCTATGATGATCATTTTGTGATTTAGACTTGCGATGTGCAGTGTCTCTTTGTCCGCGTGGGGGACTGTACCCCGTTTTATGGAGCTTCGTCTCATTTTTATAGGCTAGCGACCTGTGGGTTTTATGGAGTTCGGTTCATCGGGCGTACCGTTATTGTACTACGCCGTTGTTTCGAATTATTTGAGTTTCAGATTCATCGGGCGTACCATTATTGTACTACGTCGTTGTTCCGACTCATTTGAGTTTCAGGTTCCTCGGGCGTACCGTTATTATACTACACCATTGCACCGGCTCTATGGTTAGTGACCATGGGATAGTGACCCGTTTGTGATACATGTGTTGGTGAGTTTTCATGCTCCCGTTTGTGATAGGCCTCCCCCTTTGTGTTTTTTGGATTACTAATTGTTGATTTCTGGAATTTGTGTTTCACCAATTTTTACGATTGACATTTGATATGTTTTGTCAATATTTGGGGTTTGGTGAATAGCTAAAGAATGTGATATTCTTTTTGGATATTTGATGAGATTTGAGATATTGTATGATTTTTATTGTTATCGAATGTATACTTGTCACAGTATGGCATTATTGTTATCATACATTTTTGTGGTATCTCTTATCCTTTCTCATCTCATATGATATTTATAGCTAGACTGATCCGTTTATTATTTTTCTTCTTAAATAATACTCGGGTCCGACCGAGGTGTTACAGGTGCTTCCTCTTGACTTCTTAGCAAGGATAGCTTTTGACTTTTGGCTTACTACTTAGCTTAGTAGTTTTTGCTTTTATACATTCGAGATAGAGACTCCTTGATGTATACATATTCTTTTGTTTCCGAAGATCGCATAGCCACTGTGTAGTAGCTTTGAGTTTGTAATTGATGTGTCAAATTTCCTCTTGAAGCGAAATGCATATAATACTATCTGACATATCGGTACTCGCACAAAGCTATTACATAGATGGTCGCTCCTCAAGAGTCTTATTCTTCGTGCTAGTTGATGGCATTACCCAGTATTGTCCTTGGCTAGTGTGAGTATAGAGGTGGGGCGTCACAGCTTGGTATCAGAGCCAAAACTTCGGAACAATATAGAATATCATAGCAAGGATCATTGTCCTAAGTCTCTCTTAGGAGTCGTGCCTTTGGATTTAATTCGAGTCTTAAGACCCGTTCTATCCTATTTTCTTTTATGATGCCTTGTTTTATCAATCAAGTTTGTTTGATATTCATTCTAAGAATAACCTTTTTCCTCTTCTTTCTTTCTTTCTTTCTTAAAGAAGACCTGGCCGTCCCAGCGCCGGTCAATCTAGTGCTACTCCTCAGGATGGTGTATTTATGTCTGCCCAATAGCTTTTGGATCTTGTAAAGAATGCTCAAGCTGCCGGAGCCATTCCTGTGCCTACTCACCCTAAATCCGGGTTTGCATGCTTGTGCAGTGATTATAACAATTTGGGTGGAAGGCCATTCAAGGGTTCCGAAAGTGTTATAGAAGTCCAAGCTTGGCTTAGAACATGCGATCGCATCTTTTCTCGCATGAATCTTGTGAATCTACATCGAGTCCAAGTGGCTTCTAGGATGCTCCAGGAGAGAGCATTAGATTGGTATGAGCTTTTGATTTCTGAAATTATTGAAGCGGATCTTACTTGGGAGCAATTCCGGGAATGGTTCGAGTTAAAGTTTGTGTCGGAGGCTGAAAAGGTAACTTTGGCCCGACGCCTTATGGACTTTGTTCAAGGTGAATCTTCTGTGATGGATTACGTCGCATCTTTTGAATCTCTCTCTAAATATAGGGTCGAGTATATTAATACCCCATTGAAGAAAAATCAGAGGTTTGTCTATAGGTTGAAGAACCTCAAAAAGCCTTTACTCCTGAAACTAGAAGTTTCTTTTGATCAGCTTGTTGATATCGCTCTTCGACTTAAAGAAGCTGATAAAGAAAGTGACGTTGAAGTTGTGGGTGCCAAATAGAACTTCAACAACAACAAGAAGAGGCTTATTAAGTTCAAAGACCCTAATCCCAAAAAGAAAGGGAAGCAAGTAACTTCGGTAGCAAAGACTCCTACCTCTAATCATGGACACTGCTACAATTGTGGTTCCAAGGACCATTATGCAAATAGGTGTCCAAAACTCATTTTTTGTCGCTATTGCAAAAGTTCGGGTCATCTTTTATCTTCAAGCCCCAAACTTCAAGGCAAGAAAGAGGGAAACCTAAATGTTGTGCAAGCTCCCAGTAACACTTATCTTGGTCAAGGTATTTCTCATTCTGTCCTTGATGGCATTATTATATTTCGTGATCTTCCTATTCGAGTTCTTTTTTATACGGGTGCATCTCACTCTTTTATATCAAAAGAACTTGTTGATGCTTTGTCTTTAAATGTTATGGGCTTGATGACCTTATTGAGAATTGCGAATCCAGTTGGTGGACCCGCAACACTCGGTTTATTTTGTAAAGATGTCGAGATTATTTATGTGAGTATGCTTTCCGAGCCGATTTGCATGTTATGCGTTACTTAGGTTTCAGAATGATTTTGGGAATGGATTGGCTTAATCATTATGAAGCCCATATCCTATGTCCCGAATGGACTATCCATCTTCGACATCCTCAATCTGTTAAGCAGATTTCTATTGTTCTTAAAGATTCAGATTCCAATTCGGTAGCACCCTTATATTCTCTAAATCCACATGATGACGATAATGATGATGAGGAAGATGTCATTTCCCTCATTCACGTTGTTTGTGAATTTCCCGACATATTTGAGCCTGTTTTAGGATTACAACCTAAGCGAGTAATTGAGTTCAGAATTAATCTAATCCCTGGAGCTCTACCTATCACTTGTCCTCCTTATCGTATGTCCAATAAGGAAAATGAGGAGATGCGTAAACAATTATCCAAATTGGAAGCAAAACAGTTTATTCGTTCTAGTTTCTCTCATTGGGGAGCTTCGGCTATCTTTGTGAAGAAATCTGATGGTACACTTAGGCTTTGCGTTGACTACCGCAAGCTCAATGATCTAACCATCAAGAATAAATATCCCTTGCCTCGGATTGATGATCTATTCGATCAACTTAGCGGTGCTAGAGTCTTTTCACAGTTAGACTTAGCAACCGGTTTTCATCGGCTTCGAATTGTAAAGGATAGTATTCCTTTGACATCGTTCCATACTCGTTATGGATCTTATGAATGGCTTGTTATGCCATTTGGTTTAACGAATGCTCCAGCTTATTTCGTTGACCTTATGAATCGAGTTTTCAAGGACTTCCTCGATCGGTTTGTTCTCATCTTTATCGATGATATTCTTGTTTATTCTAAAACCGAGGAGGAGCATGAAAAACATGTTCGGATTGTGTTCGAAACTCTTAGGAGCAATCAATTGAAAGAAAAATTTTCTAAGTGCCACTTTTGGCAATCTCGTGTGAAATTTTTAGGACATATTATTTCTAAATCCGGAATTTCCGTGGATCCTTCAAAGATTGAAACGATTCAAAATTGGAAGAGACCGGAGAGTGTGACGGAAATTCGTAGCTTTCTTGGATTGGCGAGCTATTACCGTCGGTTCATAAAATACTTTTCTAAAATTTTCATATCTCTTACTAGTTTGACAAAGAAGGGAGTTAAGTACATTTGGTCAGACAAATGTGAAGCTGCTTTTCAGAAATTAAAAGAACTCCTTTCCGATGCTCCTATTCTTGTGATTTCCGAAAGGAACCAAGACTTGATTGTTTATACCGATGCTAGTCGTGTTGGTTTGGGAGCCGTTCTCATGCAAAGGGAACGTGTTATCGCTTATGCTTCTAGGCAATTAAAGCCTGTCGAGACTAGATATGCCACACATGATTTAGAGCTCACGGCCATTGTTTTCGCCCTTAGAATTTGGTGTCATTATCTTTTGGGAGAGAAATTTTTTCTCTACACCGATCATAAATCTTTGAAGTACTTGTTCTCTCAAAAGGAACTTAATTTGCATCAACAACGTTGGCTCGAATTCCTTGGATCTTATGATCTTGATATTCTTTATACTCCTGGAAAGGGAAATCGTGTTGCCGATGCCCTTAGTCGTAAGCAACAAGCGGTTGTTTCCATGATCATATTCGAATGGAACAATCTCGAGACTTTGTCCACCTGTGAGATTCGAGATCGTGAATCCGATTCATGTTCATCTCCTGTTTTATGTAGCCTTGAGGCTCATCCTTCTCTTTTGGACAACATCCTTGAAGCTCAAAAGCAAGATCCGGAATTGGCTCTTCTTAGCCAAAGTTGTAGGGATCAAAATAAGGTTGATGGTTTGAAAGACTTTGATATCGATGCTCGCGGAGGCATTCAAAAATTTGGTAGACTTATTGTGCCAAATATTAGTGATCTTCGTAAAGACATTTTAGAAGATTCTCATCGCTCAAAATTTACCATTCATCCCGGTAGTAGTAAAATGTATGCGGACATGAAACGACTCTATTATTGGGATGGAATGAAATCTGATATTGCTAACTTCATTAAGCGTTGTATGACTTGCCAACTTGTAAAAGCCGAGCATCAAAGGCCCGGTGGGTTATTGCAACATTTGGACATTCCAGTTTGGAAGTGGGATCAAATTTCCATGGACTTTATTGAC
The DNA here is from genome assembly GCA_030737815.1 of Allium fistulosum. NCBI lineage: Eukaryota > Viridiplantae > Streptophyta > Magnoliopsida > Asparagales > Amaryllidaceae > Allium > Allium fistulosum. The sequence continues at coordinate 149,960,845 of CM060908.1, forward strand.
GGTATTCCCCGTTCTCGTTCGGGTCATGACAGTTTATGGGTGATTCTAGATAGACTTACAAAATCCGCCCATTTTATTCTCGTTCGGTCTAATCGGACCGTACCTTTTTTGGCCAAACTCTATGTTAAAGAAATTGTTAAATTGCATGGGGTTCCTACTTCTATTGTTAGCGATCGTGATCCATTATTTACTAGTGGATTTTGGAAGGGTCTTCAAAAAGCTTTGGGAACAAAGCTTAATTTTAGCACCGCTTATCATCCTCAGTCCGATGGACAAACGGAGTGTGTGAATCAAACTCTTGAAGACCTTCTTCGTGCATGTGTTCTTGATTTTGGTGGAAGTTGGGAAGATCATATTTCTCTTGTTGAGTTTTCCTATAATAATAGCTTCCAATCTAGTATTGGTATGGCACCTTTTGAGGCACTCTACGGAAGGCCATGCCGATCTCCTTCGTGTTGGCTTGAAGTCGGTGAGAAGCTGATTTTAGGTCCAGATTTTATTCGTGATGCCACAAAAAAGATTGACCTTATTCGTCATAGGATGAAAGAAGCTCAAAGTAGACAAAAATCCTATGCCGATAACCTAAGAAGAAATTTGGAATTTTCTGTAGGAGATTTGGTATTCATTCGTGTTTCACCTATGAAGGATGTTGTGCATTTCAGTCGATCGGGAAAGTTAGCACCTCAATATATTGGTCCATTTCCCATCACCGAACGCATTGGTTCCGTGGCTTATCGCCTTTCATTACCGGCTCAATTTGCTGCTATTCATGAGGTATTCCACGTTTCTCAACTACGGAAATGCCTTAGAGATTCCGATTCTATTCTTGAGCCCGGTGTTATTGAAGAAATTGAAGTTTCACCTAATTTGACTTATGAGCAACATCCTATTCGTATCATTGCTATGGAGGTTAAACGCCTTCATAATAAAGATGTTCCACTTGTGAAAGTTCAATGGTCCTCAAATCTTAAGGATTGCTCTTGGGAATCCAGAGAAATCATCGAGCGAACACATCCAGACTTAATCTCTCGTGCACCTTAAGGTGAACTTCTCGCTTCAAAATTTTCTTTTGTGTTGTTATGCTATAAAGTGGTTGTTACTCTTTATTTTCTTCTTAAGTATTGCGAGGACGCAATTTCTTTAAGGAGGGGTGTCTATAACAACCCGCATATTTTACGATTGTATATTTTAATGTTTTGTTTAAATATAGAATCATTTGTTGAATTTAAAGTCTGAAATGTTACTTTTTGTAAACAGTCGAATCCAGACTCGGGACTACTTCCATTGAGTTCAAAACGATATTTACAACTTTTTTGAGTACAAACATTGATATGTTTGGAGTTGAGTAGAATTTTGCTATTTTTCTATTGGGCTTTGGGTTTGGGGTTTCAGCCCACTAACCCAACAAAATACCCTAACACTCCACCCACTCTTCATTCATTCATTCTATTTTCCTAACACTCTCAAGCTAAAGGAAAATGGGGGAAAGAAGAGGAAATTAAATTCCTAAACCCTAGATTATTAGGAAATTCAAGTTCTAGTTCCAAAATCAAGGAGAAGGTTAGGTAAGCATCCTCTTCATCTTCTCCATCTCAATCTCTCTTCAATTTTCAGAAATTCCTATAACCTAACTTAGGAAATTCATTTCTTTTGATAATAGATTAAAGATTCTAGAGGTGTTGTTGAAAGAAATCAATCTTAGCTTGTTTTAGAGCTTCTCATTTCTATATTTGGGGTTTAAAGGTGAGTTCTTGAACTCACATCTATGTCTATAGCTTTCATTGTTGTTAGGTATGAATTCCAAACATCTATTTCATGTTCAATTGCTTTTGATTTGAATTGGTTTGGTGAATTTTCCAATTTTGGTATTTTGAAGTCAAATCTTTAAAGATTCTATCTTGGATGTTTGGACATGTTTTTGGTGGTGTATCGAAGAGCCTATAAGGCTAGGTAGTCGCTTGGCATAAATCCCTAGTCTTCGTTGCTCGTCCGATCGCTTCCGAATCGATTTGGCCATCATTGGCCTAGGCAAACTGTTGCCCAGTACAGGCAACCAGACGTCTACTTGGGCTAGTCCAGACGACTGGTTATGGTCCCTGGAGAAAAAAAAATATATTCGGCAGAAAACAGAATTCCAGAGCTTAGGACCAGATATCTGGCCAACCCAACCAGACGTCTGGTAGGGGTTCTGGAAAAATTATAGAAAAGGAAAAATAAAATAAAAATGGTAGAGCCCTAGGTCAGATGTCTGGCCAAACAAACCTGACGTCTGGTCCTGTTGCCTTTTGACCATTTCGCCTATTTTCGAGTGGATTTCCAATTTTTATCGATTTTTGTTGATCCGATTAGTTGTGTCATTTATTATCGACTTTGATGACTTCTTTTCTGGATTTTTGGGAATATCCATTTGATGGATTTGATATCGATTTTTATGGTTTTAATTCACGTCGTTGAATGTGAATTTTTGGTGATAGATTGTTTTTACAATTATTTCTATGATTTGTCACTTTTAAATACAAAGGTTTCTATAATAGTAGTAAATACTGAAACTCTTTCACATAAACGATTTCAACACTACTTTTAAATACAAAGCTCGTTTTTAAAACCGTTTTCTAATCTTTACCTCATTCGTACGAGAAATCCAATTAAACGACTTAGCAAAACAAGTGGTATGAAATGCTTGCGTTTACTTCGTCGGTTAATTCTTAGACTTGTTCGATTGAAATCTTGTGACAATTTTCGAGTGGAAATCTACAATTTGTTCGTAAATATTTAAGTTAAGCTAGTGGTTATGGGACATGAAGCTAAACTCATCTATTTACTAGCTTAGTGTAATTTACACTTCTTATTGATATATGATGATCATTTTGTGATTTAGACTTGCGATGTGCAGTGTCTCTTTGTCCGCGTGGGGGACTGTACCCCGTTTTGTGGAGCTTCGTCTCATTTTTATAGGCTAGCGACCTATGGGTTTTATGGAGTTCGGTTCATCGTGCGTACCGTTATTGTACTACGCCGTTGTTCCGAATTATTTGAGTTTCAGGTTCATTGGGCGTACCGTTATTGTACTACGTCGTTGTTCCGGCTCATTTGAGTTTCAAGTTCCTCGGGCGTACCGTTATTGTACTACGCCGTTGCACCAGCTCTATGGTTAGCGACCATTGGATAGTGACCCGTTTGTGATACATGTGTTGGTGAGTTTTCATGCTCCCGTTTGTGATAGGCCTCCCCGTTTGTGTTTTCTGGATTACTAATTGTTGATTTCTGGAATTTGTGTTTCACCGATTTTTACGATTAACATTTGATATGTTTTGTCAATATTTGGGGTTTGGTGAATAGCTAAAGAATGTGATATTCTTTTTGGATATTTGACGAGATTTGAGATATTGTACGATTTTTATTGTTATCGAATGTATACTTGTCACAGTATGGCATTATTGTTATCATACATTTTTGTGGTATCTCTTATCCTTTCTCATCTCATATGATATTTATAGTTAGACTGATCCGTTTATTATTTTTCTTCTTAAATAATACTCGGGTCAGACCGAGGTGTTACAGGTGCTTCCTCTTGACTTTTTAGCAAGGACTAGCTTTTGACTTTTGGCTTACTACTTCGCTTAGTAGTTTTTGCTTTTATACATTCGAGATAGAGACTCCTTGATGTATACATATTCTTTTGTCTAGCACTTGTACCTATTCTTTTTTGATGTAGTGGATCTTTTATGACCACTACTTTGACTGACACTTCTATGTGATATATTCATATCTGTTTCCGTCTTTGTGATATGAACATCTGTGACTGATTTGTGTTATGCTTATTTTATATTTGTTTCCGAAGATCACATAGCCACTGTGTAGTAGCTTTGAGTTTGTAATTGATGAGTCAGATTTCCTCTTGAAACGAAATGCATATAATACTATCTGACATATCGGTACTCGCACAAAGCAATTACACAGATGGTCTCTCCTCAACAGCCTTATTCTTCGTGCTAGTTGACGGCATTATCCAGTTGTGTCCTTGGCTAGTGTGATTATAGAGGTGGGGCGTCACACCTACCACTTGACTAGTAGTACCGAATATGGTCATCGCACTTGGGCCCCGAAGTATATAAGAATAGATAATAACCGATCTAGATTTGGAATGACCATACCCTACTTGGGAGCTACCCACTTGGCCCTATAGCATGCTAGATTTTTGTCATTCCCGGTTGATGAGGCTTGAGCCTACGATTTACCTTTTTGAATAGCAATCTATCTTGGAATGCTAACACTGCCCTCCAGGCGTCAATGCAATGGTAGCATTCATCCATTCAAGTTCGTTCTGGGTCTGAACGAAACCGAAGGCACTAACTCTACAACATCCATTTTGGAATCACCCTAAGGATTAGTAGTAGTAGCCCTTGCGCTTCAAAGAGCACCATCTTCAATCATTATCAAGATGTCTTCCACTCGAACGTACATGTTGGTTTGGAGTGGTTTTCGGATATATAAAGCCGATCTCGGTCTCTCCATGCCAACAACCGATAATTTCCGGTTCTTTTGGAAGTAAGTATTCAAGACCTTATCGAGGAAATCGAATTTACATTCATACTTCCTAACTCAAATTGGGTCAAACTTGATAGTCAGTTATTTAACTATCAATAAACAAACATCCAATCATGGTTTAATTCCCAAATGGGATCCACTAAGCCTTTATTACTTCTCTTTAATTAAAAAGATACTTTATAAAACTTGATCAAAAGATCTTTTCAAAGCACTATTTCTAAACCACTAACGTTTCCTTTAAACTTGGAAAAATTATCATTATTTTCCAAAACATTTTGGAAATTCCCTCTTCAAAATTCCATATTAAATGGCCAACAATTCCCTTCTAAAATTTCGCCTACCATTAAATCCATGTACTTCACATTCCAAACCTCTATATAAATTTCCAAACTAGATATAAACTTTCTTTGAAATCTCTAAAATGATTTATAAATCTCTTTCTACTTTAAAACTCTTTATAAAACCTTTATAAAATTTCCTTTATAATTTATCATTTATAAATTATCTTTTGTAAAACATTTTAAGTAAACCTTCAGTAAAATCCCTTTATAAACAATTTATTACTTATACATGACTTTAAAACATAATATCACAACTTGGAAATTATTTATAAACTTTAAACTCTAGAATTTATTTAAGAATTGAAGTTAATTCGAAAACATACTTTATAATTTCGAAAGCATACTTTATAAATTCTAAAAAGAGACTTAGCAATTCCAATGGTACTAATTTAAGTTACCATTCAGTTTCAATTCCAATTCACTTAACAGTTATAAACATAAGCAATAAGTATGTAAACACAACTCATATCCCGATCAGGGAATAACATGTCAATATGAAGTAACTATCATATACATGTCCAAATAACATAATAGGAGGAGGATGATTTGTCTTGCTAAATAGATGTCCAAACAAAATCATTACATATAGTAGAATGGTGATTTATTCTACTAACATATGTCCACATAATCAACAATCAATTTATAACAGAATGGGAATTTATTCTATTATTCTATATCCACAACAATCAAACACTTACCCCTATAGCCGAACGGTGATTTATTCTATTATTGGATGTCCAAACAATACAATCAGTCAACACTATAAATCATTCATAGTTATTTGTCTACTTCATTGTATCAACACTTTAATTCTTATATTCAAAACTATCCTTGGAACAGAAGTCCCTTTTAAACGATTTGATTCTTAGAAAACCAGGATTTAAAACTTAAAACTCCCTTTTAAATAATTAAATTCAAGTTAAACCCTTTACTAAATCATAATTAAACTTAATTAAATCTTAATTTAACTTAATTAATAATTAAGAAATAATTAAACCTTTAAATAATTAATTAACCATAATTAACTATTAATTAAACCCAAATTAATAATTTAATAACTATTAAATAATTAATTAACCTTCATTAATAATTAATTAATCTTAATTATTTAATAAAATAATAATAGTAAAATAATTTTTAATTAAAACTTTAATAATAAATTAAACCTTAATTAATTAAAAGTTAATTAATAATTAAACTTTAACCAAATAAACATTTACTTAAAATTAATCCTTAATTACGTAAATAATTTACCTTTAATTAAATAATAATTAATTAAATAATTTACAGTATAATTAAATAATAATTAAAGTAATTAAAATTGACTAAATAAAATTAGTTACCATTTTTAACCTAAGTAAGTCATCAATTAAAACTTTTTAACTAATAAATGATTAACTTAATTAATACTGATTATTTAACCCGATTACTTAATTATTAATAATTATTCTTAATTAACCAATTAATTTTAATTAATAAACCTTCTTAATTAAGTTAAAAATAACTTAACTATCGCTAACTTATTTTGAAAAGGATTTCCAAAACATTTTAAAGAAAACTTAAAACTTGAAAATTTGAAAAATCCAAACTGCATCCATAGCAACTATCGCTGTGGGTGCAGTAACCTAGGATTCATTTCTATGTTATTATCCCAAAACTCAAACTTTCACTCTTATTTACTAAAGGAAGAAATTTTAAAACTTTAGTAAAGTTTGAAAACAAATTTAAGAAAAACAAATCAAATCTTTACTAAAACAACAAGTAAACGATTTGATTTGCAACCGGATCTCAAGTCCACTTCACTTTCAAGATACTACCTTCTATATTCACACAATCACATATCCAAAGTCACATACATAATAACCCAATTTAATACAATAACCAAATCCCAGCCTATACCGATCATAATTTAAACATAACCATTTGAGTGCTAATGCTAACCCATACATTGGCACTAATCAACATATTTCAAACATACCAAGATCCAATCATATGTGACATACATATAGCTTTAAAATCAACACAATATATAAGATAATGTTCTTTCCACATAAATTAAGAATTTACTCACTTTAAAGCTTGGCAAAATTCCACTCAAACCCTAGAAACTGAGCTAAAAAATTAGTCACTTTCCCATGGATTTTTGGACCCCTTACTCTCTGATTTCTAAAAGGTTATCAAGAGGAAAGTTTTAGATTATTCATTCCTCTATCATCTAAAAAAATAATTACTCAAAAAGTTTTAATTTGGAGGAAGTTATGGCCAAAATAGTGAGCGGTATTTTCAGACATCAAAATCTAGGTTCAAAAACACTCTTGCAAAAAAAAAAGAACTTTTGGAGCATCTAAGCTTGAAATCAGAAGAAGTGATAAGCTACAAAGTCGTAGGCATTGGAAATATACATGGTTTTGAATAAAATTTTTAACTTGGTGAATTTTATTAGAAGCTATGGCCGAATAAAGTGGGGTAAAAATGGAGGAGTTTAAAACCATTTTGAAACATTTAAAACAATTCAAGATTTTTGATTTTAAAAAATTTGGTAAAACATGGAAGCTTTTAATAAGTTTCAAGGACTTTAAGAAGGAAGAGGAAAGGCTTTAGGAAGATTTTAAAGTGAAAAGAAAATGAGAAAAATGAGAAAACCCATGGCTATTTATAAGCAAACAATCTTACATCACATCAACTTATATATATAATAATTTATAATAATCTTGTCTAGTCACATCACTCCTTTTATATGTATATATATTTATATATAGTTATTATGTGTTGTCACATCACTCTCTTTATATATATATAATTATAATTATTATGTCTAGTAACATCAATCTCTTTATATATATATAATTATTATTATGTCTAGTCATCTCAATCTCTTTATATATATATAATTATTATGTGTTGTCACATCACTTGTGAAATTAAAATTAATTATAAGATAATATTCTTAAGTATATTATTATCTAGTTAATTCTTATTAATATGGCATAATATGACTGCTAGAAAGTTTGCTTTTACTACGTATTTAGCATATATCCAACATTTGCTTACAGCATATAGATTAGCAACTTGGGGCATGAATGTTGAATAACAATGTTTACTTTGTAACAATTACAACGAATCGCATAACCATTTATTTATGCACTCCAAATTTAGCACTTACCTGTGGAGAAGGCTGTTCCTTAATTTAGATCTTCCGCAAGACTCTGTGACCTCTTTAAATCAACGTTTTTTGACTTTGAGGTGAAGTTTCCCACCTAAACTAGTCACTCGGCACCTGGCGTATGTGGCGACATCCACGCTCATCCACCACTTATGGCTTGAGAGAGTTTGGCGCCGATTCGAAAACAAACTGTGCTCGATGGAACAATGGATGAAGCTTTTTGAGATTGACGTTCGCTTGCAATTTGTCCGTCGTTTTCGACGCTGAAGTTTAACCTCGATGGAGAGAGAGAGGGTCTTGAAATGGGGTATTGAGCTTGATGATTCTAGATAGTTTGTATATAGTTAAACGAAGAGTTTTGAAGTGTTATGTTGTATTTTCGTTTTGGGTTAGGCTGGTGGTTATACAGGCTGTTGGAGGCGTTCAATTTACTACCTAGTTTGGGTCTGAGACTTGTAATTCCTTTTTAAATTCTAGCTTGTTTTGTGTAGTATGTTATCTTCTGTAATAGAGTTTTACTGTTAATAGGGGATGTCGTGCTCTTTTTCCTTGCTAGAATGGTAAGGTTTTTTAAGGAGGTGAATCCTGCTATTGTATGGTTCTATTTCATTTATTAATAAAGAACCTTTCCTTTCAAAAAATATTATCTAGTTAATTAACTCTTATATATATGTATGTATATAGTGCACAAAGACGAACAGCATTTCCGACAACTTTACGGTGTCGATAAGTCGAATTTCGAAAAGTATTCTTCGGTCACATTTTCTATTTTTCTACGAACTATTTAATTTGGTAAACAAATTTTGAAAACGACTTTACCATTATTATTAATTGATTAAAACAAGTTTATTTATCTATAAAAATTCATTTATTGACTATATAAAATATAAAATTGCCTAGTTTAACTGACCAAAACCCTAAGTCATTACATTCTACCCCTTTAAAAGAATTTCGTCCTCGAAATTACACCTCAAGAACATCCTAGTACTATCCATAAGTCAGCGTGATGTTCATAGATCATTCATAACAAAATCTGATTCAATCACCACTCGAATACATAACTTCACCTCCGAAATAGTATCGCTTACCCGATTCTCTAGTGCGGATTCTGATCAGGTTCCTTGATTTGGAACCTCTGTTCTCCTTACATAGTCAGATACTATGATAGAAGACTTTGGTCCCCTACCAAAAATCCTCATCAAATGCTCGCCTTCAAAAATCGAGTAATAGATTCTTATTCAGAAGGGTGTAAAACACCTCAAATTCATATACTCGAATCTTAGATCAAAACTATATGAGAAAGAGAAATGATCTACACCCATCCTACCCACTCATCTAATAAGTTCTCCCAAATACCAAATCTATTTCCACAAAAGCTATTTATGAAAACATTTCATAAAACTAACTTATGTTCAACTTATACAATTCTTCACTACATCTTGAGAGTATATATTCTTATTAAATTCAACTATTCCGTTTTGCATTTATTTACTTAAGAAAACTCAAGATCCAAATACCCAGCTTTTATTTTAAAAACTTTTTGAAATGAAACTCTATATTTCAATTATAGAAAATATATATCTTTAGCCCGAGTAACTCCAAAATGATACTAAGGGACTAGTACTACCAGATAGTGTCATACATTTCCTTACCAAGAAGGGTAATACTCAAGAGAAGCGTTTGCCATCTGAACATATTTCCTTCCCAAATTTAAGTTATTTTCGAGCCACTCAAACTAGTTAACTTAAAAATATTCTATTTATTTCGAAATCCCATCTTGAAACAACACTTCACATTTCTCGACAAAACATTTATCACCAACTTGCTTTGGGTTCGTTCGGGTGAACTTGTTTTGATTGTACAATGATAAAGAGGATAATTTACTAAGTATCTCAAAACGTTCGCCTTGGCAAACATCTGATCGTCACTTAGAAGATTATTCCGATTATCAGAAAATAATCAAGACTTGTTCCCCATGCTAATGCAAAGAAAACACTCCTTAACATTATCATTCCAAAATTTTATACTTGAACCAAAATTGTTTTCAAATATTATTATTATTATTATTTTCCCAAAATCTTGAAAATCATTTTTCAAAAGCATCGGGATTTAGGTTCTCAAGTTTTCAACCTAAATTCCTTCCAACTTAAATGATACATTTTTATAAACCCATTTTATAAATCACTTTTATTAAACCATTTTTAAATATTTATCCCAAAATATTCTAACTTTGAAATCAAATTCTACCTCAACATTAACAACGAATGCCTTATAGTAAAATTGTGAAACTTAATTCACAAGGTGTTCAGTTTCAATGCTTCCCAATTTCTATCTACCCAACTCAAATCTTAACAAGGAAGCTACCTATACATATTAAGAATAGTTTGGGCTCAATTGGACGAGCATGACTAAACAAACCCTAAATGATAATAATAGAATATTATTATCCCCTAACTACAATACTTCAATTAATTATACCTACAACACTATTTTTGAAATCATTCTTTTTATGTAAAGTTTATCCTGGGTAAATTAATTCATTTACCCAATTTCAAACAATACTATGTCGATTAAACTTGTTCAAGTGTTTAGGAAATCCCTATCGATAATGTTGACCAAACGCATCGACTGGATTTCTTAAGCCACTCAATAGGTCAAACAACACAGTATAAAACCTTTTTATAGCACTAACAAATACACACTCTTATATAATATACACTCAAACTCATTCTAGGGTATTACTAATCCTATCACTAATGAGTCTACCCCACCAAAGCCTAGATGTTCGCTTAACCTGGATTTGATACCAAATGTAACGAACCGGACTTTCGACCCTCGAAAATCGACACTAATACGTCCACTGTATCATATGTCGAACATTCAACTGCCGGAAATACCGATTTGGTGTGGTGAAAGAAGAAAGTAGAAGATAGAAGAAAACTAAACAACACAGAATCTCACAACGCAGAGAATAATATATAATATAACAATGATCTTTACAAAAAAGAAACATCTTTATTCGTATATACAACATCAGAGTACACTAGACTTATCCTAAATTTGGACAGTTATAGAAACTTGTCCTTATATTGACAAACATAAAGACTCTATAATACAGGGACAGAAAATATACGTGAATACGTCTTGACCATCTAGCTCCCCTCCAACTCCAAAGTATCCAGCTAAACCTGAAAAAAACATGCTCGGTCTGACCCAAGCATTACATGGAATAACGCCCGAGTCAGTCTGGCAAACCAGCGTGAGTAAAACTCAATAACAAGTAACAACCAAACTGATTCTCTATATTCGAAAACCTTTCAAACAAAGGGAATCTCGTAAGACCACACCGCACATAAAAACGGACGGGTTTTTACCTTACGATAACCAAAACATTTTATATTAAAATCCAATGATATTATCATAGTGTCTAGGTTTAAAGTAAATAGATAAAATAACTGACATTCTTGCATCTCACATTCTAACATACTAGGTTCTACAATCGAAAACGTAAGGCACGTATTGGAGGTTGGATTCCATACTATGATAAGGTGAGGGACTACCTTCCAAAGGTACATCTCTAAATAAATGCACCAGGGTCTGACAAGAATATCTTGTACCCGTGCCACATAGGACATGCCTACCACTTGACTAGTAGTACCGAATATGGTCATCGCACTTAGGCCCCGAAGCATACAAGAAAAGATAATAACCGATCTAGATTTGGAATGACCATACCCTACTTGGGAGCTACCCACTTGGCCCTATAGCATGCCCGATTTTTGTCATTCCCGGTTGATGAAGCTTGAGCCTATGATATACCTTTTTGAATAGCAATCCATCTTGGAATGCTAACACTGCCCTCCAGGCGTCAATGCAATGGTAGCATTCATCCATTCAAGCTAACTCTACAACATCCATTTTGGAATCACCCTAAGGATTAGTAGCAGTAGCCCTTGCACTTCAAAGAGCACCATCTTCAATCATTATCAAGATGTCTTCCACTCAAATGTACATGTTGGTAAGGAGTGGTTTTCGGATATATAAAGCCGATCCCGGTCTCTCCATACCAACAACCGATAATTTCTGGTTCTTTTGGAAGTAAGTATTCAAGACCTTATCAAGGAACTCGAATTTACATTCATACTTCCTAACTCAAATTGGGTCAAACTTGATAGTCAGTTATTTAACTATCAATAAACAAACATCCAATCATGGTTTAATTCCCAAATGGGATCCAATAAGCCTTTATTACTTCTCTTTAATTAAAAAGATACTTTATAAAACTTGATCAAAAGATCTTTTCAAAACACTATTTCTAAACCACTAACGTTCCCTTTAAACTTGGAAACAATTCACATTATTTACCAAAACATTTTGGAAATTCCCTCTCCAAAATTCCATGTTAAATGGCCAACAATTCCCTTCTAAAACTTCGCTTACCATTAGCTCCATCTACTTCACATTCCAAACCTCTTTATAAATTTCCAAACTAGATTTAAACTTCCTTTGAAATCTCTAAAATGATTTACAAATCTCTTTCTACTTTAAAACTCTTTATAAAACTTCTTTATAAAACCTTTATAAAATTTCCTTTATAAGATATCATTTACAAATTATCTTTTGTAAAATATTTTAAGTTAACCTTCAGTAAAATCCCTTTATAAACAATTTATTACTTATAAATGACTTTAAAACATAATAGCACAACTAGGAATCATTTACAAACTTTAAACTCTAAAATTTATTTAAGAATTGAAGTTAATTCGAAAGCATACTTTATAATTTCAAAAGCATACTTTATAAATTCAAAAAAGAGGCTTAGCAATTCCAATGGTACTACTTTAAGTTACCATTCACTTAACAGTTATTAACATAAGCAACAAGTATGTAAACACAACTCATATCCCGATCAGGGAATAACATGTCAATATGAAGTAACTATCATATACATGTCCAAATAACATAATAGGAGGAGGAGGATTTGTCCTGCTAAATAGATGTCCAAACAAAATCATTACATATAGTAGAATGGTGATTTATTCTACTAACATATGTCCACATAATCAACAATCAATTTATAACAGAATGGGAATTTATTCTGTTATTCTATATCCATAACAATCAAACACTTACCCTATAGCCGAACAGTGATTTATTCTATTATTAGATGTCCAAACAATACAACCTGTCAACACTATAACTAATTCATAGTTATTTTTCTACTTCATTGTATCAACACTTTAATTCTTATATTCAAAACTATCCTTGGAACAGAAGTCCCCTTTAAACGATTTGATTCTTAGAAAACCAGGATTTAAAACTTAAAACTCCCTTTGTAACAACCCGTAAATTTTAAATGGTTTTATTAACCTAATTAACTGAATTTTGTGAAATTTTAAATATTGAATTTGGAGATAAAAATTTGCTATTTGGAATACGTCTATATAAACATAGTAACTGGTAAATTTTCAACTGATAATATGGAAGTTTATTTTATTGTGTAATTGTATTTTAAATTTAAATTAGTTAATATTTGATGACAATAAAATGTTTTCCACACTTGAATATTTTTACACAATAAATTTGCAAATCATCTTCTGAGTGAGACGTCGTATTTCGTTTCAACAAATTCGGACTGCTGATGCTCCGTTTATCTTAATTCTGGCATTTTAACAGCATTTTCGATACCGAATATCGATTTTGATAGTTCGGTCGTATCATTGATACCTGTATACCATTTTGATCGTCTTGTCGTGCTGATCTCGGCGGTATATTCATTTCTATTTTTCGAACCCTGGTATGCAATGGAATCAGTATAACGATTTTCGTATCGGTACAGTTTAAACCTTTTAGTCTACCCGTAACCATTCATCTTCCCATTGTGCAAAGCTGTATAGCCACTAGTCATTATTATTCCTAGAACTCCATTTTGTCACTTACAATTCCCAACCGTTCATTTGGAAAGAGAAGACCAATATATTTTTATGAAACCAGTACGTTTCTTCTCCCCTCCCCATTAACGGTTTACCATCCCCCTTCTCTCTTTCACCTATTCCACCATTTGCTCACTACCGAGCTTCTCACCCGTTTTTCCTTCCCCCTCCTATATCTTGTCATTATCACCACCCCATACCCTCATCCACCCACGAGCATGAACCCGAGACCCAGCCTCGACACCTCTGCCTCGTGCACTTGCCCAGCCTCCGAGCCTCTCCCACCGAAATCCAGCAAGTGCCGCCTATAGCCGAGACCTTTGAACCCATCACCTTCGGCCAAGCTTTAGCCTAACACCCCATCCACCTCTGCCATGCCAAAGAACACCCAACCCGCTGTGACCTTCCACTTCGCCACCTTGGGCCTCACGCCATCACAGTTCCACCTTTGGCCGTGCCTCCCCTCTATGGCCGCCACAGCTTACCTTCTTCTCCCTTCTCTGCAAGCCTCGCCCAGGCCGAAACCAAGCAACCGCCTACCCACCTTCGTCCGGTAGCATTTCTTCCTCCCATCCCATGCTCGGTCCCCTCCTCCCTTGCAGCCACCAATCACCAGCTCCCCTAGCACACTCGGCCACCATCTTCCCTTTGCTTCGCCGAGATCTCTGAGGGCGCAGCCTATGTATATATGCAGTAAGTTGTTATATATATATATCTATAATTTTACAAACAACATTTTTATGTTGATTTTATAAGTTTTATAAGCCATATTATATGTTGTTACGAATATAAAAGTTTCAAATCATATTATATGTAGTATATAATGTGTTTACAGAGATAATGTTTGTAGATATTATATATGGAAGTGATATAAAGAAGTACTATATATAATTTCAACAGTATATATGTGGTTACAGAGATATATGCATGCAAGTGATTTCCTATAAAGAGTATGTGCAGTATGTTGTTTGGATTTTTGAATATAAATATGTTAAATCTACAATATATATATTATACTATACTGGTTTTATATATATATGGGTGATTTTTAAAATATATATATATATATATGTATATGTATGTATGTTATATAGTACTTTATAATATGTTTTGATGCTATAATATAATTTGTTTTAAAGGTTATGTCAGCTTATATCTGATTTTATATAAATGTTTGATTATATATACATGAATTTGTATAAGTTGTTATATATATGTTAGTTAATATATGTCTTTGTTTTGCTGCGTACAGTAGGTATAATATGTTTCAGGTTTTTATAGGTGTTAGTTGTATATATTTATGTAAGTTTATATAACTTGTTAACTATATATAAGTTATATATAGTTTTGTAAGAAATTATACTATTTTCAAATTATATTTTGCTTCTCTTTTCTTTACTGCCTTTAGGAATTTGACTTCTGTTTATATATTATATGATTAGTTATATCTATATGATATGCAAGGTATATATGCGGTAGTGCATATATATATATATATATATATATAGTTTAATGTTGATTTTAATAAATATGGATCTTAAAGTATAATATGTTAGTTTATATATATTTTAAAATTTTGACTTTAAGAAATTAATAATAATAATAATATATATTTTGTTCAGTTTATACCAAAATAATTTGATTTATTCTCATCAATTCTATGTATCAACTTTGTCATCGAATTCGTGCCAATCTTGCTTTGCTTTGGAATTCGTGCTTGGATTCGAAACTCGTTTCATTTTTCGAACCTCTCTAGCTTCAGAAGGTGAGCAATCACTCAAGATTAACATTCTTATATTTATTAGATTTGATTTCATTTGAAACGACAATTGAAATATGCTGTTGCTAGTTATTTAACTACTATATATATGATATGCCATTATCTGTAACTGTTCACTTGTGACATCTGACACCATGATATGTTATTTATATTTTATCTATTATTGATGATATATGCCTGTTGCTGATATGTTATATTATTATCATTACTGTTCTCACTTTGCAAGTTCCCTGTTAGTATTGAATTCCCTATGGGTTGAAATGATACATATCCGAACGATCTTGTAGAATAGGAGAAAATCATTACGGGTTGAAATGATAAACCCAAGCGATTTTCATTGACATTGAATTTGGGATTGTGGGTTGAAAAGATATATACCCGTAGATAATTAAATTGCGGATTGAAATGATAAATATCCGTATCACTTGACCATATGATAGAAAATTATATGCAGACATCGTTGGTCTATATATATATATATATATTGAAATGATTTCTAAGGTTTTAAAAAGGTGATATATATGGTTTTATATAAATATTGATTTTTAAATATTATATATAAATGTTATTTTATATATGTTTAAAATTCTTGATTTTTAAGATTATATGTTTGGGAAATTTAAATTTATAAGTTAGTTTTGAAGTTATAAATTTTAAGATTTTACTTATAAATTTTACAATTTTTAAAAATATATATAAATAAGTTTTAATATAAAAAAAAAGTTTAATAATAAGTTTAATTTAATAAAGTTTAATTTAATTAGTATATATTATGTTTAAATATTTATTTAAATTTATATTTTTAAAAATGGATTTTATAATGATTTTTAATAAAATAGGTTGGGAAGATAAATTTAAATTGATTTGAAATCGTATTCTTTTAAGAATTATATTTAATTAAACCGATTTGAAACTTATTGAAATTGAGATCTTAAAGGGTATGATTTTATAACTTGATTTTGACTTAAAGTGATCAAATGAGTATTTCAAGTTTAAATAAATTAAAGTGAATATTTAGTTTATTTGTAATTTAAGGTTATTTAAATGATTATTGGATTGATTAAGTAAATATTTCAAAACTAAATAATAGTAAAGTGAATTTGATATATATATATATATATTAAATTGTCAAATTTAGTTTTGTAAATGTTTGAATATTTAAAGCCTTGAAATCTATTGAAGTGGAAATGGTTTAATTTGTAGTTTATATCTATATTTGAAAATGATATAAAATGGTTTATTGAGATTTGAATTGAAATGGAAGAACCGAGATTTGATTTAAATGGGATTTTGGAATTCAGGTTAATTTGAATCGATTTGTGGAATTGGAGGAAACTATTTTATTTTATAAAGTATTTTTTTATATATGAAAAACTATTTTTTTATTTTATTTTTAATATAAAAATATTTTTAATATACTAATTATTTTAATATAAACTATTTAATTTATAACTATTTTATATACAAATTATTTTAACATATAAACTATTTTATTATATAAACTACTTTATTATATATACTATTTTTAACATCTAAACTGGTTAAGTGGGAAAATTTATGATTTCAAAGTGTTATGATTTCAAAGTATTATGATTTCAAAAGTTATATTTTCAATGTGTTATGAATTTCAAAGTATTATATTTTCCAAGTGTTATGATTTCCAAAGTGTTATAATTTCAAAGTGTTATAATTTCGAAAGAGTTATAATCTTGGAAAGTGTTATGATTTTGGAAATGAATATTATTTTAAGTGGGAAAAGATATATTATTGATATGGTATTGAAATGGATATGATATTTTGGTTTTGAAGTATGATATTTTGAAATAACCACGGTGTTATAATAACGATTGGTTGTTAAAGAGACTGAGATCGGTTATTGTCATACTCTCTGCCAATACCGAAAACCACTTTAACAACTGTGTACGTGGTGGAGATTCCAGAATGAAGTAGGATGGTTCAGTGACGATTCTGTATGTTATTTACGTAGACCTGACTCCCGTGAGTCTGCTTGATGCGGCTAAAACAGAAGCCACGCGGGGCCAAGTGAGGTCATTCCTCCTATCGGACGCATTTCTTCGATACCATTCTATTGCTTTTGTGATTTGATTGGATGCACCCTTTGATTTGGGTGTGTGTCACGAGGTGGGCGGTAGTAGCTGCTATGTGTTACCACCAGTCCGGATACGCAAACAGTATATCTACCCTGGCATTGCCTCGAGTGCCTTGTCGCATGCCCTATCGCGCCTTTTATGAGTTTGTTTTGTGTCGTACCTATGGAGTGCTCCTTGATAGCCCACTTGCGAGTGGAGTTTACAGTATTTGTATAGACTACAGCATTATAAAAATGTGTTAAGGGGGATATGGGTAATGCCTTAACGCTATTTTAATAGTTTACTTTACTATAGACATATTATAATAGCGTATATTACTACATAGTACATAGTTCCACGGATCATTAGAGGATGGAAGTCCCAAACATCCTTTAAGTTACTTGATTTCAGTTGACATTTCACTTGAGTTGGATTTATTAATATAAGAATGTTAATCCTAGCACGAGTGTTTTGTGTTTTGCTTTATGCTCGGGTCAGACTGAGTGTCACAGCATTTGAGACCCACCTTTGGAGATTGGAGCTTTGCTTGAAGATCTGACTTAGTTATTCAGCTATTCCAGCTGTTTTGTTCAGACTGGTCATCTGTTTGTATTCGAGACTACATTGTTTCTAAGATATTCTGTTGTATTTTATTTCAAACTTTGATATTTTATAGTAGCTTCATGAACTACTATTTGTCTATTCCGCTGCTTATTGTTGTAATACTCTGTGTCTGTGATTCTGTGATTGATTTATTTACTGTATATGCTGGGTTTTGCCAAATAATAAATTAACAATATGATATTTTGAACAATTCAAGTCTGACATGTGCAGATTCGAATGGTTCGAAATATCGGGTCGTTACAGTTGGTATCAAAGCTCTAGTTTAGGCAAAACTTAGCATATGGAGTAAAATTAACTACAGAATCACCTTCGTTCGAGCTTGAATCTCTTTCCCTTTTGATTCGGATTTCTTTCGAACTTTGGAATCCTACCTTGTTTTGAAATCCATTCTTGTCTCTCCCTACTCGTGTACTTCTTGATTCTGGGCATCCTATAACTCCACTTCTGTCCCAACAACCTTAGTATGATTGTGAAGAGGGAACTCCTTTACAAGGAGCATTGATTCACCGGAGATTTCTATATCCTCGGTTTACGATGCTGCTATTTCTTGCTATACCCGAATGTTTCTCTGGTAAAGGATCAGGGTAATTCCCTTGTAATCTAGATTCCACCCGATAGCCAGGGATTATCCTGATGTTTGGTTGAGTCACTTTCTCTTTCTCCCCCTCCCTTTAAGCGGAAAATTGAATTTCCGCATCGATCTTATTCCTAGAGACTCGGTTGACCTGGTTAAGGTCGTCCGCGATTAATTAAGTCAATCAATCATTTCTCTTTTGTGGCTTAATTATCTTATCTTCCTTTCTAGTTATATTCGTAGTTGAATTCTCTCTTATTAGGGTCCCTCTAAATTGAACCTATATCCTTGTTTAAAATCCATTCTGGAATCATCGAGTAAGGGAGTGTATTTGTAATTAATATAAAAATGTTTTATATTGTGTTGTTTGAGTTGTTAGGTTAGAATTTTGGGTTTCGATCGATTCGTTTGATCAACACTATCGATAGGAATTCCAAAACACTTGAACATAGCAAACTGGCATAATATTATTTTCAATTTGGTAAATGAAATAAATTTTGTATGGTTATATTTTATATATAAAAGTATAATTTTCTGAAATTGAATAGTTAATTAAATTGGTTGTTAGAAATGATAATACTAGATTATCATTTATTGTTTAAATTCAACATTCCTTAAACTATTAACTCTTGTGGTAAATTATAAGGAAATGAAAATTTTATAAATATAGCTTATAAATCTGATTTGCAAATGAAATAAACTTAAATTAGGAATTTGAGAAATTAATTTCCGATGTTTTTCAAATTATGGTTTTCAAAGTTTTGATATATATATATATATATTATTTGAAAGTATTTTCGAATGGAAATTGTTTCAAAAGAATAATTTTAAAAGAATTAAGTTTGTACTCTCCTCTCCGTCATTGGAAAATAATTTCGGTGATGACTGCAGCATCATCGACATTCATTTTCGAGTCTCGAAGTGGAGAGGCCCTTAGTAGCTTTGCTACACTTTTATTTTGAAAAAAAATGGATTTGATTTAAAATTTCTTGTGTATAATTTGATTGTAATATATATATGTATATAATTATTTTAAAATAGTTGAAGTGAAACCGGAAATTTGAATCTTAAGTTTGTATTAAGAAATGGTTTCAATTATTGAAATAAAGGGAAATTTTTGAATAATTGGAATATCTAAAATGATAAATGAAATTTAACAAATTTGAAATAGTTGAATTTGAATAAAAACTTATTTGTATAATACTATATTTCATTCTAATATATATAACTTGCCTAAAATATTCAAAAAGTTATAATGTTAGGGTATAATAAAGGGTTGTACAAGAAGAAAACTTAAGTAATAAATTGTTCAAACCAAAATCTGGCTTAATATAAATGTGGTAAATAAAAGAAAATTTGTATAGTGTTTAATTACACTCATAAACATTAATATAACTTACCTGGAAAGTTTAAATGTAATTAGAATGTAATTGGATAATATACACTATAATATAAGGAATAGGATATCAAAAATGATATTTTGTTAAGGGAATTTACTGATGATAAATTGGATAATAAAAAGGAAAATTTATTTGTTGAATAATATATGGCTATAAAATGTTTATACACCTAATATATGTTGCAAAAATATGTTCAGTGAAATAAATTAAATAAATAAAAGAGAAGACTATTTAAGCAGATAAATATGAACTTAAGAATAGTGAACTTGAATTTTTGTGGAATCAACTTAGCTGAAGACAAATGGATGGAATAATGAGTTAATTTAAAAATGAATTTGTTTGAAAGAAATGTTGATAAAATGGAAGAAAATCAATTTTAAATTGAATAACTATTTATTAGTTGAATAAAATGGATTAAACCAAATTGTTGAATATTAATTTATTTAAATTGAAATTCATGTGGTCTTGAATAGTTGAAGTTGAATGTTGAGGTGGAACTAACTATAGGTTGATAAATAGATTTAATAAATGAGTAAAATAAAACAAATTTTGTTGTGAAAATTTTGTAATAAATGTTAATAAATAAGAAACAAATCAATTAAAAAATAAAATAAAAAGAATATGAAAATGAAACCAATCCAATGTGAACACAATAAATTTGATTGATTAAATAAAATAAATCGAAATCAATCAATTGAATATAAACCAATTTTAAAACAAATGAAATTTATATGGTTTGGAATTGGTTGTGGTATCTGGTATATTATATTTCAATCTATTTTTCTTTATGGTTGCTTCTATTCTCCTACCTTCTTCCTTTTGGGGGACGAAAAGTTTTGAGTGGGGGAGAGTGTAACGACCCGTAAATTTTAAATGGTTTCATTAACGTAATTAACTAAATTTTGTGAAATTTTAAATAATTGAATTTGGAAATAAAAATTTGATATTTTGAATACGTCTATATAAACATAGTAAATGTTAAATTTTCATCTGATAATATGGAAGTTTATTTTATTGTGTAATTTTTATTTTTAATTTAAATCAGTTAATATTTGATGACAATAAAATGTTTTCCGCACCTGAATATTTTTAGAAAATAAATTTATAAATCATCTTCTGAGTGAGATGTCATATTTTGTTTCACCAAATTCGGACTACTATTGCTCCATTTATCTTAATTCTGGCATTTTAGCAGCATTTTCGGTACCGAATATCGACTTTTGATAGTTTGGTCATATCATTGATACATGTATACCATTTTGATCGTCTCGGCGTGCTGATCTCAGCGGTATATTCATTTCTGTTTTTCGAACCCTAGTATGCCGTGGAATCAGTAAAACGATTTCCGTATCGGTACAGTTTAAACCTTTTAATCTACCCGTAACCATTTATCTTCCCATCGTGCAAAGCTGTATAGCTACTAGTTATTATTATTCCCAGAATTCCATTTTATCACTTAATATTCCCAACCATTCATTTGGAAAGAGAAGACCAATATATTTTTATGAAACCAGTACGTTTCTTCTCCCTTCACCATTAACTGTTCACCATCCCCCTTCTCTCTTTCACCTATTCCACCATTTGCTCACTACCGAGCTTCTCACACATTTTTCCTTCCCTCTCCTATATCTTGTCATTATCACCTCCCCTTACCTTCATCCACCAGTGAGCACGAACCCGAGACCTAGCCTCGACACATCTGCCTCGTGCACTTACCCAGCCTCCGAGCCTCTTCCACCGAAACCCAGCAAGTGCCGCCTATAGCCGAGACCTTTGAACCCATCACCTTCGGCCAAGCTTTAGCCTAACACCCCATCCACCTTTTCCTTGCCGAAGAACACCCAACCTGCCGTGGCCTTCCACTCCGCCACCTTGGGCCTCACGCCATCACCGTTCCACCTCTGGCCGTGCCACCCCTCCATGGCAGCCACAGCTCACCTTCTTCCTCCCTATCTACAAGCCTCGCCCATGCTAAAACCAAGCAAGCGCCTACCCACCTTCGTCCGGTAGCATTTCGTCCACCCATCCCATGCTTGGTCCCCTCCTCCTCTGCGGCCACCAATGACCAGCTCCCCTAGCACACTCGGCCACCATCTTCCCTTTGCTTCACCGAGATCTCTGAGGGCATAGCCTATGTATATATGCAGTAAGTTGTTATATATGTATATATCTATAATTTTACAAACCATATTTTTATGTTGATTTTGTAAGTTTTATAAGCCATATTATATGTTTTTACGAATATAAAAGTTTCAAATCATATTATATGTGGTATATAATGTGTTTACAGAGATAATGTTTGTAGATATTATATATGGAAGTGATATAAAGAAGTACTATATATAATTTCAACAATATATATGTGGTTACAGAGATATATGCATGTAAGTGATTTCCTATAAAGGGTATGTGTAGTATGTTGTTTGGATTTTTGAATATAGATATGTATATTATACTATACTGGTTTTATACATAAATACATACATATACATACATACATACATATATATATGGTTGGTTTTTAAGACATATATATATATATATATGTTATATAGTACTTTATAATATGTTTTGATGCTATAATATAATTTGTTGTAAAGGTTGTGTCAGCTTATATCTGATTTTATATAAATGTTTGATTATATATACTTGAATTTATATAAGTTGTATATATGTTGGTTAATATATGTCTTTGTTTTGATGCGTACAGTAGGTATAATATGTTTCAGGTTTTTATAGATGTTAGTTGTATATATTTATGTAAGTTTATATAACCCGTTAACTATATATAAGTTATATACAGTTTTGTAAGAAATTATATTACTTTCAAATTATATTTTGCTTCTCTTTTCTTTGCTGCCTTTAGGAATTTGACTTCTATTTATATATTATATGGTTAGTTATATCTATATGATATGCAAGCTATATATGCAGTAGTGCATATATATATATAGTTTAATGTTGATTTTAATAAATATAGATTTTAATGTAACGACCTGTAAATTTTCGATAATTAAAAATGGTTAATTTAATAAACTTTGTTATTTAATATTTGAAGAAATAGAAATTTGTGATTTATTAATGAAATAATAACTAGAATAAAATGAACAAGGTTAATTTAAGTTAATTATTAACAATTTAATGAAATTCAAATTTGAGTGAAATAATGTAAATGTTATGCTTGGCTATAAATTGAATATAAGAAAACAAACGTAAACATTGAATTAATTAATGGATTAATATATAATAAATGGTAATTGAATAAAAATCAATGTTCTGTAAGTAATTATAATATTTGTCTGAAAGTAATAAACTTAAATGTAATAAAAGGGTAAAAGATGACAAATGGTTATCTGTTACCAATTTAATTAATCAATTTCAAATAAACATAAATAAATGTACATTAATGTGGAATAAGACAAATAACTGTAGTATGAACGTAATAAAGGGTATAGAAATGTAAAATTTATTTACATGACAATAATTGATGTAATAAAAAGAAGGAGACCAAGATAAATAAATAAATCGAGATTTTAAATTTTGATTAATGTGTAAAACTGACAAAAATTCAATAAAATTGAAATATTGTAATTAATACAAATAAAGGATGGAAATTGGAAGATATTAATGTAATGTAATGTAACATAATGTTAACTATGTTAGTTGAGAAATAATTGATTGAATATTTAGTCTGAAATCAAATCAAAACAATTGATTGGAATTAGATTTTTATTTAGTTGGATAAATTGCAGTTGCAATTGAACACTGTAATTATTGAGAGAATTAACACTGAAATTAATATGTAAATTTACTTTAAATTATTATGAATGTCCAAGCAAAAAAACGATGAAATTTGTTAGTTATTAAATTTGAAATAAAAATGTGATTAATTAATTTAATATTAATTTATTTAATTATCGTGAAAATAGCCATTTAGGCCACTGACTCAAATTTCAAAGAAACCAGTTTCATCGGATCTGTAACAGTGAATTATTGTAGGATTTCAGGTTTCGTAGCGACCGGACTTGTCGTTTGATCGCACGGACTCGGAACGCATAGAAATTAATTTAATTGGAATCAATTTGAAATAAGCAGATTTTAACATAACTTCTTCATATGATGGAATTAGGACCTGAAACCTGTTCCATTGAGCTTAAAAATATTGTTTGATATATGGGTTGAACCATTTTCATTCCGGAGTCAGAATGGGCTTTTCGGGTTGTTTATAGTTCAACTTATAAATAAATCTTGTCCATTCATTCTATTTCTGATCTACCTATAAATATTCCGTTATAAACCTTAGCCACTTCTTATTTTCATTTGTCTGTATGTACATTTCCTTCTCACTTCCTCATTCCAATGGCAGACAAACCAAAAACCAAATTCCCGATTCAATTTCAAATCAAATTTCAAATCAAAAATTAAAACTCCTCAAAATTTATCGAATTATATATCGATTTGAAGCTCTCAACGAGCGCAAGTCAATTCTGTTGTTTGTTTTTCGATTGGAGTTTCTGTATGGTTGAAATTCGAGGAACAATTCTCGGTCGTTCATCGCTCGTTGATCAACTTCAACGGATCGTTCATTCGTTGATACAGTTTTGTAGAGAGGACCGAGGGGAGTGCATCCGTATGGTTCGTTTGGCAATTTGGTGGATGGATCATCGTCAACAATTCGAGTAGGGTTTTTTATTCCGGTGGCGGCTAAGTTATGTGAGCTCGCGATGATCGATCGCGATGGTTGTGGGAACCCATGCATGAGCGGCGGCGAGGTCTCGGAGTTACGGCGCGACTGGCTCTGCGGCAGTGGATGGTGCGCGTTGTCGATCAAGTGGCGGTGTGCTCGAGTCTTCTTCGCGATGTGGGTTAAGGTTGAATACGTATGGACGAAAAGATGACGTGGTATTTCCTTATTTTATTTTATTTTATTTTAATTTAAATTTTGAAATTCAATCTTCCAATAATAATAACTTTTACATAAGAGGTCCGTTTCATGTGTGGTTTTTTCGTTCGGATCGTACTGAAATTCCAAACATTTTGACGCTGCTTTGGATGATTTCTAAGATCGTTTGAATTTGGGCCCTAAATTGAATTTAAATTCAAAAGGTGGGTGTTTTGACCCACCCACAACTTCTAAAATTTCTTATGTTTGTTAAATTAAATTGATGATGTGATTGGAAATTTATTTATGTTTGTTTGGTATATTTAAATGGCTATTCCTGTTAATTTGAATTAAATTGTCATTTAATTTATTATTGAATTTAAATTGCCAGTTAATTTCCTGTATATAATAATCCGTTAATTATTGATATTTATTGGATGAATTGGATGATGATTGTGATGGATGTTTGAATTTATTATTGGATGATTTGATGCTATATTTGATTTATGAAATGCTATCACTCTGCAAGTTCCCTTAGTTATTAGGAAAAATCACTATGGGTTGAAATGATATATGCCTGAACGATCTATATATTAGGGAAAAATCGTTATGGGTTGAAATGATAGACTCGAACGATTTTATGGATTTTGTTATTTAATTCGAGATTTCATTTTGAAATGATATATAACCGTAAAATTTTTAAATTGCAGATTGAAATGATAAATATCCGTATCACTTGACCCTAGGGTAGAGAATTATATACGGACACCGGATTGGTTAAATTTAATGATTTTCAATCCTAAATTTGCTTGAATTTAGTTAAATGATATTTTGAAATAAAATTTGATTTTGATAAATTGAATTATTATTGAAAATCAAGTTTCATATTAAAACGTGAATTGGTTTAAAGGAATTGTTTTAAGAAATTAAATTGAAATTTTAAACGTCGAATTGAGATATAAGTGAAATTTGTCAAAATTGAGTCATTTGAGTTGTTGGAAATGTAACCTTGAAATGTACTGATATTGGAATAATTTAAAGTGATATTTGAACATGGATTAGAAGCGATATTGAATTAAATAATTTATCGAGAATTGGAATTTTTAAATCTGAAATTTGGTTGGAAATTGAAAATAGGCAATTATGTTGAAATGTAATAAATAGTTTAAATTGATATAAATTTCATACTCATGTTTAACATAAACTGTTTTAAAATCATACCATTTTAAGACTTTGTTAGCACCAAAATTGGTCACTAACCTCGTTGAGAATGATTGTGTAGAGATATAAGTGATGAAGTTAAATTAAACAAAGAAGACAATGCTAATTTAAATGCAGAAAGTAAGAACACCAAGTTTATAGTGGTTCAGCGTAATTGCCTACGTCCACTTTGTTCAACTTTATTGATTTCCTTTATAGTTGATTACAAATACAATTCGTGAATCAAATGCTTGAGTGAAGTTGTTAAGTAGAGAAGATGAGTCTTGAAAATGGCAGAGTCTCCCCGGTGTTTTCTCTCCAAAAAAGGATCCCTTTTCACTGTGACCCTGCCCCTCTATTTATAGACAAATATGGGCTGGACTTCCCAAGTGGGCTTGGTGGCCAAACACTCTAGCCCAAGTGTAGTGGTCGTTGTATGCCGAACCAAGTAGACCGAACACGTTGACGCCGAACCACCTTCTCAATGCCGAACGGTACGTTTGGTGGGTGGGAAGTGCAGAACAGTTGTCAGTCGAAGCCGAACGATCCTTTGGCCGAACGATGCTTCTTAGCCGAACGATCCTTTGGCCGAATGATGCTTCTTAGCCGAACGATGCTTTGGCCGAACGATGCTTCTTAGCCGAACGATCCTTTGGCCGAACGATGCTGCCATGTAGAGTAGTTATATACGCCGAACGTCTTCTAACGCCGAGTACCACTGGATGCCGAGTACTACGCCGAGTACTCCTTGATGACGGGTACCACTGGATGCCGAGTACTACGCCGAGTACTATGAGATGCTGAACACTACGCCGAGTACTATGAGATGCCGATCACTAGTTGACACCGAGTCGTCCTGTACGCCGAGTACTCAGTTGCCTGGTCAAATCTCCAGGAAACACTTGCCCCCCAAAGTGTGTCGTGTGAAGCAACACAACACGCTTTGAATCAGCGAGTATTCCTTGTCTTCAGAAAGAAATCCACCATGTTTCTTGAATAATCATTATCCTCCCAAGGTGTTGTATCCTTCTAAGGTCATCGTGATGCTTGGTCGATTCCCAATATTATAAATCCAGGGTTGTGGTTCATTAGTGGCCATACATGACTGATTCTGCAGAGCTAATAAGCTTCGGCTATCTGATCTAGTCTTTTCTTAATAACCCTCAGTGAGAATTCAATTTCTGTTGATTTCAAGAAGTCGAACTTTTAAGGATGTACACATGCACGTTCGGGTACATGTTCTTGCCATTGGCTCTCGGATGCGTTTTATATGCTCATAAGTCGTCACCAACTCCATCTAGTTTAATTGCAATTCAATCGCGATTCCTTGTTTGTATTTTCTGTGAAATAAGGGTTGCAATCAGCCACTTGAGGAGTTTCCCAAACCTCTCTTTAGTACTGACTCTATGATTTGGTTCACAGCTTCAACCTGTCCATTTGCAGTTATAATGGATCATGGAAGGTCATAAGGACAGATGACGTTACGGATAAAGAAGTTGATTATTTTCTTCATCTTGGACATGGTTAGAGTTCTTCATCTGCCCATTTGGTGACGTAATCAACTGCTATGGTGGTGTATTTCGCACCATCTTGAGGATCGACAAGAAGATGATTTCAGTGCCCCCAAGTGGCAAACGGCTATGAACTAGCCATTTGACTAATTTCTGTCGGCGGGGTTCCCGGATTTTTTGCAAACATCTTGCACTCGTCACATTATCTAGCATGATCAACCGCTTCTGGGTTGATAGTTGGCCAGTAATACCTGTAGCAGAGTATCTTCTTTATCATGGTTTTCCCCCTGATGTTATTACCGCGTTCTTCTTCATAGACTTTGCTCAAGATATCATCATGGGCGATATGCCGAAGCGTGGGGATGGATAAACTCCTTTTGACACACGACTTATTCTTAGATGATTTGGCGTGAAGCTTTGAGGAGGATCTGTCGTTTTCCATTCCTCCATTCAATAAGAATTCTTTATTGTAGATAGTCTTTGATAGGAGTCAACCATGACACCTTTTCATTTTGTTCACTGAGTTCGTGTGTAATGATGTAATACGTGAAGTCGGTTAGTAGCTCTTGGACTTGGCCGAGATAAGGAGAAAGACAATGCCCCCTAGCAAGATCAACTTCCTTAAATTTGTATACTACCAATCAAGAACCACAAAAGATATGTAAAGTTTTCACTTCAAATCCTCTAGCAGATTTGAGGCTGGCAGTCAAGGCTTCATACTAAGCATCGTTGTTTGTTACAGGTAAATTGAGTTTTAGGACGTAGTAGATTGATCGTTCCTCAGGAGTCATTATCATGATTCCTATTCCATAACACTGATCATTGGGTGCTCCATCCGCGTACATTTTCCATCTTATGGTTGGTTCTCTGCTACTCTTTGAATAGTCATCTGAGGTAGTGAATTTGGGTGTGAGGTCTGCTAATTTCCGTCCTTGGATAGCCCTTCGTGGAAAATAAGTGATATCGAATTAGCTTAGTTCGATATTCTATTTAAATAGTCTTTCAGACGTCTCAGGCCATCGTATGCCCTGTCGCAATGGCTGGTGGGCATAGGCGTTGATGGGGTGAGCCTAAAAGTAAGAGTGGAGCTTTCATGAAGAAATCAATAGAGATTGTGCTAGCTTTTGTAGCTTCGGGTTGATATCCAATGCATGGCTCGCGATAGTTAATGAAATCACATATGCATGTCAGAATGGGTCCAAGGGAAGATATCATCATTTATTCAGAAAAATTCAACTAATTCTTTTATCATCACTGCACTGAGCTGTGATCCGATATTCAGCGCCCGGAAAGGGTCGCCATGGCTGGTTGTAATGTCGACCGTCAGATTAGCAGGTGCCATCCCAGATTCTTTGAGTAAAGATGTAACTATCATAACATTCAATGTGAAATATGGTTGGGACGACCAAAGTTGATGGTTACTCTAGTCGAATCCTAGAGTCTTGTCATGAGTTATTGGGCCTAATAGCGAAGGGTTCTGAATGCTTTAATAGACTATCAGCAAATGGCCAAAGATCAGGCTTAAAAGCGCGTTGAAGGAAACGTCGAGTAGGGGCCAGCCTCGAGTTGCGTGCAACTGCATAGCTGGATCTTGCCATGAGTTTGAATTTGCCTGTATATTCGAGTAACGCATTTTCTATTCGATGCATTCATGATCCTTCACTCGTCCTTCGGGTTGGAGTGACAGTCAGTTACCCACAAGCTTTGACATTGATTTAATGATTCTATCTCTGGGCATCCTTTCGGTCGTTGCCTTGAGTAGCTGTAAGCACTATACACAAGTTTTAATACTGAGCTATCGTAGCCAATCTTTGGATGACCATGCGTCTTCTCCCAGTCTCGGGTTGATAAATGTACTACATGGACGGTTGAGTCTCGTCCTAGCTATGTATATGTTTTCACCTAAACTCCAAAGACATAGAGGTGATTGGTGAAAAGTCGGTTCACATTCATCTTGCTTCTTGCTCGTGCCCCCAGGTCTGGGGCATATACTGATAAGTAGGAAGGCTAACCACGCCCACTTTAGCTTTACTCTCTTTCCCGTTGAATCGTGGGATCATGTCAGTCGATGGGAGACTAGGTCTCGCCTATCTTGGATTTTATCGTGGTTTTTCATTCCAAGAGGAATACTTCGATGCCACGTAAGTTTCAGGGTGTAATTTGGACAGTGGATGATCATCCACGTCCACTTTGGTTCATGCTCTGTAATCAGATCTCGGGGTAAAGTTGGCTACAAATGCAGTCGGGTTATGCTCATCCAGTTTCATACTCCTCCTGACGAATCGAACGAGGGTGCTGGAGAATTTTTGACCAAGTATTCGTGGTTTACCCTCCTTTCCATACTCTGGGGGTCATAGTTTTTCAAAAAACAAACATCCGAGTCACATTCGTATGTGCTTGGCGCGGATCGGCATTGACCCTTGGTCTGAGGTATGATATAGTAGGTTGCTCGTAGCTTTGGATTCCGTTTCGATTGGTTCTGTATTGAGGCCTCCCTGCAGTCGCTGCCTCAAGTTATAAAGAACGCCATGCTAGAGCTATAGTAAGCTGTCGTATTCGGCTTTTTAGTGTTTTGTACCCCTGCCCCCAGCATTGATTTGGCCAGGTCACTAGTTGGATGGTCGAACTCCATCCTCAGCGTGTTAATAATCCTCCTGTCGATTCCAGGCCGAAGTTTACGGAATAGAAAATGGTCGGAATCCACTCGTCTATTTATCGATGATCATACACCACTCTGCACTCTGGTGACTTAGTGTTATTCTCCCCCCGGTTGACTCGCGCCCAATTTGTGTTCATGCTTCGGTCCACGCTCCGGGGACTTAGAGATTTGTCGAATGGTTTATGCTTTAGTCCACAGTTCGAGACGTAGAGATTTTCGTCAACTCGTTTATACTCTAGTTCGCACTCTGGGAACTTAGAGTAATCTAGTCCGCTTCTGGGATTTAGGGATTTTTCTAAAGTTGTCTATAATCTAGTCCATGCTCTGGGGACTGAGAGTACTGTAGTCCGCACTCTGGGGACGTAGAGGTTTTTGAGTCATTTATACTCTAGTCCGCGCTCAGGGACTTAGAGTACTTTAGTCCGCATTCTGTCTCCCATTCCAAAGGGTGAGACCCCCTGGATGGCTGAGAGTCTGCCTAGACCTGGTAGATAATCCTTCTCTTTAAGATTCTCTTTAAGATTTCGAAGGTCGTTATTCTTTATGTAGGACTATTGCATTTTAATGCTTGTTTTCCATGATTTTTTGCAGGCCGTTCTGACCCCGAGCCCACTCCGAGGAGCGATGTCGCCAAGGAAGTGGGGGAGAGAACAAGTGAAGCCACTCACGCAGGGGAGGCTCCTGGTCCAGACGCTCAGGTGATCGGAGCGCTTGATGAAGACAAGTCTGAGACCTTCTCTCCTACCGACGGGGGTTATAAAGTAGAAATTACAGGCGCCTCTGGGCACACATCTGAATTGAGCATGGAGGAGCGGCTCGAGATAGAGAAGGGGGAGACGGTCAAGGTCATAGTAGAGCCCCGAGTTGTGGACTTGGACGATCCTTTGAACAAGCCGTTGAAGGTCATCCTTCCTGGCGGATCCAAGCCCATGGAAGGCCCCCGTACTCCTTTAGTTGCTACCCCTCTATCAAAGAAGAGTACCAAGGGTAAATGCTCTGGAGAGGAGCCATCTGGAAAGAAGTTGAAGAAGCACAAGAAGTGATTACTATCCTCGTTCAACGAGAGTTAGTTTAAGTCATGTAATTATTTTCATCTATTTCCTAGTCCTTGTAAATAGAATGTCGACTCCGAACTTTGGAGGGGTTGTAATAGAAACTCATTTCTGAATAAGGTTTAGTTCTTTTTCTGTCTTACAAAAGACTCTTATTGTTCAGTTTTCTTTGTGATTGTGACTTTAATCCAAGCAGTTGTGAGTAACATAGACTTCTCAGTCCATCTTCATATAACTCGGAAACTCTTCGGGAGTCGTTGAACTTCCATTCTGTGCTTCGAGCACTTAGAAAACTTTCTAGCCCGTATGTTAGGGATTTGACAAATTCAAGTCATCTGTGTCATAGTTCATATTCAGGGAACTTGGAGATCCAATTCGCTTATATTCGAGTCCGCACTCTGGGGAGTTAGAGTACTCCAGTCCACACTCTGGGGACTTGGAGGTTTAAGTCATTTATACTCTAGTCCGCGCTCTGGGGACTTAGAGTACTCCAGTCCGCACTCTGGGGACTTGGAGGTTTAAGTTGTTTATACTCTAGTCCACGCTCTGGGGACTTAGAGTACTCCAGTCCGCACTCTGGGGACTTGGAGGTTTAAGTTGTTTATACTCTAGTCCACGCTCTGGGGACTTAGAGTACTCCAGTCCGCACTCTGGGGACTTGGAGGTTTAAGTCATTTATACTCTAGTCCGCGCTCTGGGGACTTAGAGTACTCCAGTCCGCACTTTGGGGACTTGGAGGTTTAAGTTGTTTATACTCTAGTCCACGCTCTGGGGACTTAGAGTACTCCAGTCCGCACTCTGGGGACTTGGAGGTTTATGTCATTTATACTCTTGTCCGCGCTCTGGGGACTTAGAGGTTTAAGTCATTTATACTCTATTCCACGCTCCGGGGACTTAGAGTACTCCAGTCCGCACTCTGGGGACTTGGAGGTTTAAGTCGTTTATACTCTAGTCCGCGCTCTGGGGACTCAGAGTACTCCAGTCCGCACTCTGGGGACTTGGAGGTTTAAGTCGTTTATACTCTAGTCCACGCTCTGGGGACTTAGAGTACTCCAGTCCGCACTCTGGGGACTTGGAGGTTTATGTCATTTATACTCTAGTCCGCGCTCTGGGGACTTAGAGTACTCCAGTCCGCACTCTGGGAACTTGGAGGTTTAAATCATTTATACTCTAGTCCGCGCTCTGGGGACTTAGAGTACTCCAGTCCGCACTCTGGGGACTTGGAGGTTTAAATCATTTATACTCTAGTCCGCGCTCTGGAGACTTAGAGTACTCCAGTCCGCACTCTGGGGACTTGGAGGTTTAAATCGTTTATACTCTAGTCCGCGCTCTGGGGACTTAGAGTACTCCAGTCCACACTCTGGGGACTTGGACGTTTTAGTCGTTTATACTCTAGTCCGCGCTCTAGGGACTTAGAGTACTCCAGTCCGCACTCTGGGGACTTGGAGGTTTAAATCATTTATACTCTAGTCCACGCTCTGGGGACTTAGAGTACTCCAGTCCGCACTCTGGGGACTTGGAGGTTTAAATCATTTATACTCTAGTCCGTGCTCTGGAGACTTAGAGTACTCCAGTCCGCACTCTGGGGACTTGGAGGTTTAAATCGCTTATACTCTAGTCCGCGCTCTGGGGACTTAGAGTACTCCAGTCCGCACTCTGGGGACTTGGAGGTTTTAGTCGTTTATACTCTAGTCCGCGCTCTGGGGACTTAGAGTACTCCAGTCCGCACTCTGGGGACTTGGAGGTTTTAGTCATTTATACTCTAGTCCGCGCTCTGGGGACTTAGAGTATTCCAGTCCGCACTCTGGGGACTTGGAGGTTTTAAATTGTTTATACTCTAGTCCGCGCTCTGGGGACTTAGAGTACTCCAGTCCGCACTCTGGGGACTTGGAGGTTTTAGTCGTTTATACTCTAGTCCGCGCTCTGGGGACTTAGAGTACTCCAGTCCGCACTCTGGGGACTTGGAGGTTTTAGTTGAGAGCAGTCGTATTTCCATTTTTTAATTTGTATTCATCTATTGTATCGAGGCTAATGTCGTCGAATGAACAATCGAAACACGTTTGCTCACGGAATGGGATTCTGCCCCCTAGGATGAGGGACGAAATTAGAAAAATGGACGATCGATTCTCGTCCGCTTTGTGATTATAGCTCTTCCAATCAAGTCAAGGAAGGAGGTATATGACAGATGGTTGAATCACATCCATGTTGGGTTAGATAGCCAAATCTCTTACAATTTGCTCTGTATCTCCTTCTAGAAAATAAGGATAATAGATTGTTGAGTAGACAAAGTAAGTTGCATATGTTCCAAGGTG
Organism: Allium fistulosum; assembly: GCA_030737815.1. NCBI lineage: Eukaryota > Viridiplantae > Streptophyta > Magnoliopsida > Asparagales > Amaryllidaceae > Allium > Allium fistulosum. The sequence continues at coordinate 149,994,914 of CM060908.1, forward strand.
CAGTCGTGTCCGTATTTTGACAGCGATGGTTAGTGAGTACGCAGTCTACCATAGCTACTTCAAGTTGGGCTTTCGAACAACCTTTCGTGTTCAGGGTAGGATTTGATGTGTAGATGATCAAATCACGTCCACTTTAGACGGATCCCGGCGTCACTGAGCTTCATGAGGTGTATCTGTATTTTGTCGAACTTTGTTCTATGACTCGATTGGAGTGGATGATCGGGCCATGTTCATTCCAAGCAGTTTAGGTCTCCAAGTCAAATGTGGAGGTTGATGGATGGATGGTCGGTTGTTCGAATCGATCATAAGTTGAGCATACGAACTCGGATCGTCTTGAGACTTGGAACATTGGCTTCCCTGGCTTTGATTGTTATGTCTTGTTAATCGTGGCTCGATCCAGACTCGGACAAAATCCATCGATATCCATAGTGAGCCTTTGTGTAACCGATCTCCAAGACGAACTGTCACTGGTTTCTAATCAAGTTCTTGGTGTCACGGCCTTGCCAAAAGGCGGGATAACATTTGCCCCCCAAAGGACGTCTTGTGTAAACATGACGTGCTTTGAAAAAACCGCAGTCTTTCATGCTGAATATTTCCGTTCAGTTGATTGCCTGACAGTCGTCTCTTAATCGTTTCGTTGCAATCTTCTTTTAGACAAATGTTCAACTAGCATGCTTTGCTTTGGTTCTGCCCCCAGTTTTGGGGATGAGTATGGAGTTGATGTATGTTTATACTCCGTCTCGCACTCTGGAAATACGGAGTTGATTAATGTTTATACTCCGTCTCGCACTCTGGGAGTACGGAGTTAAGCGAATGTTTAAACTCCGTCTCACACTCTGGGAGTACGGAGTTGACTAATGTTTATACTTCGTCTCGCACTCTGGGAGTACGGAGTTGATTAATGTTTATACTCCGTCTCACACTCTGTGAGTACGGAGTTAAGTAGATGTTTATACTCCGTCTCACACTCTGGGAGTACGGAGTTAAGTAGATGTTTATACTCCGTCTCACACTCTGGGAGTACGGAGTTAAGCGAAGGATCGTCGTGTATCAACCCATTTTTAGCCTGATGTGATGGCTTGCCCCCGAGCTCGAGTTTCACTTAGTGAGTGGTTGGTCGTATCGCAGCCGCTCTCTACTTGAATAAATTCCACTTGCAGGATGGAATTCAACTCTCCGTTCATCGTGATGTTGTACATTGTATTTAATCCATAGCCCCAAATCAAAGGCATATGGTTGATGATGAGCAATAGAATTATTCTCGTCCAGATGTAACTCCACACGTCCGATCATGGTCTGCGTAGATTGGTTGGCAACCAAATCTGAGTACCTGGACACTATTGAAGCTTTCCTTTCCAGGTCATCTTTTCGATCACGCCTCGGAGGTATTTGTAATCGCCCGTGTTAGAATCAGTGAGCATTTGGGAATATACAACATTCCCCTGATTTTCTTTAGACTTTGGTGTACTCTCTCGAGGTTGGTTTCCAGTACCACTCCGAGTCGTGAGTCTTCAAGTAGAGGTTGTCAATTGAATCTTTCAAAGAGCATGTGAGCTGAATTCTGAAGTCTTGTTTCGGCTATTGGGATCTACATCCTTAGCCAACGGGCCTTCATTGTTATTTTTCTTAGTCTACTCCACTCCTCCTCACTTCAGTTCTGATTCATTTTGCAAAAGAAATGATCCATAGTCGTAGGAGGCTCTTTAGCTAACTAGCTGCCAAAATATATCTGGAGGTCAACTTTCCTCAAACGCAGATCAGTATGATACCCTTGTTAGAACTTAGAGCATTGGTTTGCTTGGAGTCATCTTGGCGTTTGCTAGAGGCATATCATCTATGTTCTCCAACCTTTGGGAGTACCGTTTGGATAGCGGTTGCTTGTCTGTTCCCTTGATGCCGTTCATAAGCTGCCGCTAGATCCTCTATGCCCTGGTCGATCATGGGATGTCAGGGAAGTGGATAGAATGTTCCTTTACTAAGTTGAGTTTTGAACTCATTATCCGGAGCCTCTTTTTTGGAAATTTGGGTCGTACCCGAAATTTTTTTTTTTTTTTAGAAATAGGGGTTGTATAGGTGACCGGTGTAACTTAATTCCAGAGGTGCTCGGCATACAATACCGTTCGGCATTGATGAGCGTTCGGCATACAATACCGTTCGGCATTACAGAGGTGTTCGGCATAGAGGTATGGATCGGCCTGGAAGAACGTTCGGCCTAGAGGTATGGTCGGCCTGGAATGGTTCGGCCAAAGTTGTTCGGCCAAGGCTGTTCGGCCATAGTGGATCGGCCTGGAGTGGTTCAGCCAAAGCTGTTCGGCCAAAGTGGGTCGGTAGAGGCTGTTCGGCCAGAGTGGATCGGCCTGGAGTAGTTCGGCCAAAGCTGTTCGGCCAAGACTGTTCGGCCAGAGTGGTTCGGCCAAAGTTGTTCGGCCAAGACTGTTCGGCCAGAGTGGTTCGGCCTGGAGTGGTTCGGCCAAAGCTGTTCGGCCAAAGTGGATCGTCCAGAAGTGGTTCGGCCAAAGCTGTTCGGCATCCACACTGTTCGGCACAACCGAGTCGTTCGGCATTAGGGCGTTCGGCCTACGCCTTTTCTGGAGCGTTCGGCATACGCCTTTTCTGGAGCGTTCGGCCTACGCCTTTTCTGGAGCGTTCGGCATACGCCTTTTCTGGAGCGTTCGGCCTATGCCTTTTCTGGAGCGTTCGGCCTACGCCTTTTCTGGAGCGTTCTGATGGTCTGGGCCTCCAGCCTCCATTTGTACTCCTGTCCTGAAGTTTCCAGCTCTTGCTTGGTCACGGTCTCCAGCTGTTTGAACAGCAGCTTCAGTCTTGCGGCGTCTGCGCCTGGGAGGTTCATCAGAGGAAGTAGAGCTGTCAGCAGCTTCAGTCTTGTTGCACGCTAGCCGTCTCGCGGGCATCCGCATTATGAGAAGCTGACCTGGTACGTGGTCCTGCCATTGTAGAGTTATCGGTATGAACTCTGAGTAGAATCAACGGATGTCCTATCAGTGAGTCGGATCTTCTTTGGGGGATTTATTCAATCCAGTAGCTTCAAAGCAGATCCTTGAGGTCTGAGAATTCAATTCTCAGTGAAAGCACCAAAGTGTTAGCACCAAAATTGGTCACTAACCTCGTTGAGAATGATTGTGTAGAGATATAAGTGATGAAGTTAAATTAAACAGAGAAGACAATGCTAATTTAAATGCAGAAAGTAAGAACACCAAGTTTATAGTGGTTCAGCGTAATTGCCTACGTCCACTTTGTTCAACTTTATTGATTTCCTTTATAGTTGATTACAAATACAATTCGTGAATCAAATGCTTGAGTGAAGTTGTTAAGTAGAGAAGATGAGTCTTGAAAATGGCAGAGTCTCCCCGGTGTTTTCTCTCCAAAAAAGGATCCCTTTTCACTGTGACCCTGCCCCTCTATTTATAGACAAATATGGGCTGGACTTCCCAAGTGGGCTTGGTGGCCAAACACTCTAGCCCAAGTGTAGTGGTCGTTGTATGCCGAACCAAGTAGACCGAACACGTTGACGCCGAACCACCTTCTCAATGCCGAACGGTACGTTTGATGGGTGGGAAGTGCAGAACAGTTGTCAGTCGAAGCCGAACGATCCTTTGGCCGAACGATGCTTCTTAGCCGAACGATCCTTTGGCCGAATGATGCTTCTTAGCCGAACGATGCTTTGGCCGAACGATGCTTCTTAGCCGAACGATCCTTTGGCCGAACGATGCTGCCATGTAGAGTAGTTATATACGCCGAACGTCTTCTAACGCCGAGTACCACTGGATGCCGAGTACTACGCCGAGTACTCCTTGATGACGGGTACCACTGGATGCCGAGTACTACGCCGAGTACTATGAGATGCTGAACACTACGCCGAGTACTATGAGATGCCGATCACTAGTTGACACCGAGTCGTCCTGTACGCCGAGTACTCAGTTGCCTGGTCAAATCTCCAGGAAACAGACTTAATTATTAAGATTTTGAACTGTGAAACTATTTTAACCTATATTAACTATATTAAATCATTTCAACCTATTTTAAACCATTTAAATTTATTTTAAACAAATTAACTCATTTTAACTTATTTTAAATCTAATCAATATATTTTAAAGCTATTTGATCCATTTTAATTATATTTAATCTATTTTAAAAATTCATTAAATATCTTAAATCAGTTTAACAGTATCTCTAATCTATAACTAATCTACTTTAGAGTATTTCAACTATTTATAACTATTTATAATTATTTAAACTATTTTCTAAATTTCCAGACTAAATAAAGTAGAAGAGTCTATATTCAATTCATTGTTCTAAAAGAGAATACGGTTAAATGATGTTATAACCAACTTTGGGATTTGATATGTTATAATAAATTGAATATGACGACTTTGAAGGATTTGATATGTTATAATAAATTGAATATGACGACTTTGAAGTAAGGATTAAACCTACTTTGGAAATATGATTTTTAAGAAATTATGATTTTGGAAACGATATGATTTGAAAGTGAATATGGTTTGAAGTGAATATGATTTCGACAGAGATATGATTTGAAATTGAATATGATATTTTGATATAAATTGTGAATGGATTTTTGAAACGTAAAATAATCATCTGGTGTGTAATAAGCGATTGGTTGTTAAAGAGACCGAGATCAGATATTGTCATACTCTCTGCCAATACCGAAAACCACTTTAACAACTATGTACGTGGTGGAGATTCCAGAAATGAAGTAGGATGGTTTGGTGAACGATTTTTGTATGAGGTATGATGTGACCCCGACTCTCGTGACTCAACTTAGATGTGACTAAAATCAGGAGCCATGCTGGGCCAAGTGAGGTCATTCCTCCTATCAGGCAATTTCTTCGATACCATTCTATTATTTGTGATTGTTTTGGTGGCCACCCTTTGATTTTGATTATGGGAGTGTGTCCGAGGTGGGCGGTAGTAGCTGCTATGTGTTACCACCAGTCTGGATCCGCAAATGGTATATCTACCCTGGCATTTCCTCGTGTGCCATATTCACATGCCCTAGAGCGCCTTCTACGAGTTTGTTTTGTACCATACCTATGGAGTATCCTCTGACAGCCCTCCAGTTTATGGAGGAATTACGGTACTGTATAGACTATGGGAATATATAAAATGTGTTAAGGGGGATATGGGTAACGCCTTAATGCTATTTTAATATTTTACTTTACTGTAGACACTATTATAATAGCGTATTTTACTACATAATAGATAGTTTAATGGATCCTTAGGAAATGTGAATCCTGAACATTTTTTAAGTTACTGCACTCACGTTAGACACTGGATAAGAGATGTCAAACCCCGTAAACATCTCTGACGCCGTTACACTCACATTTACCATTGATTTAACTTACATAAGATCTTTTAGTTCTGACTCGAGTGTTTTGTCTTTTCAATTCGCTCGAGTCAGCCTGAGCATTTCAGGATTTAAAGACCTTATTTATGGAGGATGAAGACGAAGATTTGTACTATTATTAATTATTATATTCTTCCACAACATCATATTGTTCCGCTGCATTGTTATTTATCTCTGTTGTATGTAACTCTGATTCTGTATTGTTATTTGTAAACAACTTCATGAACTATTTATTTGATTATTATATTTTGTCATTCCGCTGCGAGATTCTGTTTTGTATTTTTTTCTTTGCTTTTCTTATTTACCCCATAACAATCTGCCCTTTTGAATGGTTTGAGTTTGACGTGTGTATCTGCTTAAAACGTCCAAAAAGGTAGGTCGTTACCGTTGGTATTGGAGCTTTGGTTTAGCGATAACCTTAGCTTTGTGGGGTCAGACTCATATTTAATAGGGTAGTAATATCCTAGAATGAGTCGCTGAGAGTATATATATGAGAGAGCGTATTTGTTAGTGTTATAAAAGGTTTTTATATTATGTTGATTTGTTCTGTTTAGTAATTATAAATTCTAGTCGATACATGAGACGCTATGGCATTGACAGGGTTTTCTAAACACTCGATAGGACTCACGGACATAATATTGTTTTGAAATATAGGTGAATGCAATAATTTTTCCTATTATATATTTTGTATATATAAAATGATAGATTTTATAAATGATATATTTGGTTGTAATATATTTGTTGTTAAGTAGTGAAATTTATAAATTTTGGTTGGAAATAAGATTTGTAAATAAAATAAATGTAAATTGGAAATTTAGAAATTAAGTTCTGGGGGTTTTGAAAATTTCTTTCAAATGACTTTGGAATATAATACTAGTAGTATTTAAAATATTTTCGGATATAAATATTTCAATATTATTTGAAAGAAATGTTTTAAAGGAATTTTTGATGGAAATAAGTTTGTACTCCCCTCCTAGTCGCTGGAAAATAATTTCGGTGATGAGTGCATGCATCATCGACATTCATTTTCGAGTTTCAAAGTGGGAAGACCGTGTAGTAATTTTCTACATAATTGTTTTGATAAATTAATCTTTTTTTTATTCCAAGTATGATTTGATGTATATATAAAAATATGATTATATATATTATTTCAAAATAATTGAAATAGAACCCGACATTTAGTCTTAAATTTTTATAAATTAGAGATTTCAATTATTGTAATGAGATGAAATTTAACTATTTAATAGTTGGAACTTCTAAAATGAAATTAAGAAAATTAAATGCTAAGTTATAAATGATACAAGAAATTTGAAATTTGTAACCTGTAACTCAAAATGGTATGAAAATTTAGAAGATATGACTATTGAACATTCTGTTAATTAAGATAAACTTGTGTAACCTTCAATTACATTCTTAAAAGCATATATAAACAACTTGCCAAATATTAAAAGTTGAAATGTTAAATAGGATATGTGATAGAATATTATACAAGTAAACTTAAATAAATGAAAGTGTTCAATGGAATGTCTTTATAAATAAGAATTTTGATATGTTAGTTGATATAAACTTAGGTTATAATTGAAATGCTACTTAATTAAATGAAATTGGAAGTGAAGTACTATAAGTAAACAATTATAAACTTAAGTTATGTTTAAGGCTATTGATAACTAAAGTAAATAATAAAATGAATACCATACTGGATTAAATGATTATAACTTTAGAAGTTGAAATGATTTAGGAAATGGGTTAAATATTCCATGATACTATAGAAGAAAGGATGAATGTAAATTAAAAAGTAAGAAACTTAAGTATGAACTTATGCACTAATGAATATTAATATCTAATTGAAATCAGGTATATAAATTAATGGGAACTAAACTGTAATAAAATGTATGAATACTTGAATAATGAATTCATTGATCTTTTTTTTAACAACTGAATGGACATAACTTATGTGAGAAATGAATGTAACAAAATGAAAAAGAAAATTTGCACTATATGGAAATGAAAATTTAATTTTTGTAAGTAATGAATAGAAAAAAAATGAAATAAATACTGAATGAATGAATGTGAATGTTTTTACAAGGAAACCTATATAGTACTTTAAGAACTGATTTACACATGTTAAATAACTATATATGAGTCACATATGTAAGAAAATGTAAATAACATATGTGAGTAAATGAATACAAATAAATGGAATTAAGTGCTGAATGAATAAATAGGAATAAAATTTTGTAAGAAGTAAATGCAAAATTTAAGGAAGTAAGCATTTAATGAAGAAAAATGAACAACAAATCTTGTGAAAAGAAACTAATAAGAATGAATAATGTTTGGAATTTGATGTTTGTTTGGTTTATGGGTTGTTTGGGTAAAGGTACTTTTAATTGTTTGGATGTATGGATAATGTAACGATCCCGGATTTTAAATAAGTTTGAATTGATAATTAATTTAATTTTTGAATAAAAATTGTAAAATTAATTGGTAAATTTATCTGAGTTTCCCCAAATTCAAATAAAAATATGTGTTGAATCTTTTGAATTTAAATCTTGTATATATATATATGTGAATATATATGTATATGTGCATAAATGAGTAAGCTTGAATTTATATATATATATATATATATATATATATTGAGTTTAAATTTTAAGTTAAAATAGGAATAAATATATGAAGTAAAATAAAATACTTACAAAATAATACAAATATATATATATATATATATCTCAACATTAGAAACTATGAAATTTACATAAGTATAATAAATATATAAGTTAGAAATTAATATATATAAGATAAATTATAAAAAAAATAAAATAAAGTAAATACATAAATAAATTCAAACAACATGTTAAAAATAGAACTTCACCTATATTACAAAATAATAAGATAAACTATAAAATCTAAAGTAAACATTTGATAAAATCTAACAACATATTAAAATAGAAATTTATTTATATTATAAGTAATATTACAAAGTATAATTCAAGAAAGAAAAATAGAATATATTCAAGTATGTAAACAAATCAAGTTGATGTGAATAATGAAATGAAACAAGTAAGAAACAAGTAAACAAATGTATATGTGTAGCTTGCAAAATAAAATAAAATATATATATGCATTAGCTTGTAGAAGAAGACACTAGTATATAGATAAATATATTTGTACAAAGTTAATTAATGCAGCCACCACAACCAAAATCATATCAGCCAACAAAGAAAAAATATCTCTGATGTATTGTACAAAAACATAATATCACACAGTAAAACCCACTTTCATTTATCTCAGTTCGTTCATTACAACTGAGTAATATTTGCAGTAAATATCATTCAAACTTAAACAAAATTCAACTGAAACAACAATTTAATTCAACTCAAACCAGAGGATCAAGTGAAGAACTTCAACTTATATTTTCAAAGCCTGTGTCATTATAAACTCTGTTCTTTCTTCTGCAAACAAATGTGAGTAAACACCATTTTAAAAGCTTGAATCTGGGTTGAACTTTTGCTGCATGTGTTAAATGATGTATATATATGGTTGTTGGAAAGGCTTGCATGTATATTATACTCATATATTTGTATGTGCATGTCAGTTACAGGCAGAGAAGCTTTTGTTCCAGGTTTACAGAGCAAACCTATTCTAAAATCCAAATCTCTTTCTCTGTTTTTCTTTAGGGGTTAGAATCTAAACAAAACTTGTTTGTTGAATCAAGATCTTGATCCTAAAAATAATTTTTTGTAAAATTGATTTAATTTTTTCCGGAAATCAGAAAAAAAAGGAAAACCCAATATATATGGAAAATTCAAACATCATGATTTCGGGTTTTAATTTTATCATGTATAATGTCTTTGAAAACAATGATTTTTGAAAGTGAAATCAGGATTTCTAAGTTAGTAAATATGGAGAAATCTTGGGTTGATCGTTTTGGGGTTTTCGGGTGTTTCTCGATGATCAGAATAAAATGGAGGAAGGGGATCGCTACTGGAGGTAGCTGGGTGATGTTCGAGCTGAGGAAAAATGATCAGAAAAGTTTCTAATCATCGTGTAGTAGAGACGAGATAGATTTAGGGTTTGAAACCCATATTTGGTCTTGGTCGAAATAGGTGTCACTGCATCATTGTTGGTGGACCGGAGTAGATCGCTTCAGTGCCAATCGAAGCGAGGGGAGTAGGCGATGCTCTGACCAGAACCTCGTGACCTCTGATGGTCGGAGGTGGGAGTACGAGGCGGTTGTTGGTGGCTCGGTTTTGTTTCAATTTTGGTCGAGAAGACTCGATTCCATTTCGAGTTAAATTCGAGTTCCTAGGTGGTCAAATGGCGTGGGGTGGTCGAAGAGGACTTTTCGGCGGTGGTCTTGGAGGCCGGAGCTCTGGCGATTGACGGTACATGTGCACATGCCACTGGGTTGTGTCAGTGGATAGGATTTGGGAAGAGAGGTTGTGTCTCGAAGTGATCCTCGGGGAAATTGGGTGCAGGCTCGAGAAATGGCTCGAGTGAATTCATGTGTGTGCCGGGTTAACACTTAAACAAAATTTAAGTTTTAAAAAAATGGCATACGGGTTGATTTTTGGTAAAACTCGAAGTAGGGAGTGTTTCGACTCGGGAAACACTCGAGTAAGTCTCGGGTTGCTGAAAGAAAACAGTTTTGACTTTTAAACTAAAATTCAAACTTTTTAACATTTTTAAACCATATTTTCAAATGATGATTTTGATTTAAAGTTTGAATTAATTAAGGATTTAGTAAGACATTTTTAAAGTAATTAATAAAGATAGAAAGATGTATCTTTTAATCTATTAAGTAATTAATGATTTGTTTAATTAAAGAATAATTACTTAATTAATTACTTAATATTAAAATTTAACAAATAAATTAAGGTTAATTAATTTGTTATTGATTATTAATTAATTAAGGAGTAATTAATTAATAAAAGTAATTAAGAGTTAATTAATTAACAATTAAGGGTTAATTAATTAAAATAATTAATTAAGGAATGATTAATTAATGCAGGTGATTAAGACTTAATCAAATTGTAATTAATGACAATTAATCATTGATTAAAGATTACTAATGAAATAATTATGTGGTTAATTAATTTAAACCACACGATTTATTCATCTTAATTGAAGATGTTTGATTTTTATTGAATGCTGTGTATTGGATTGATATCTCTGTTAGGTGATTTTGATGCTATGTAATATAAATTGCTTTGTGTTGAGCTGTGGTATCTGTGATATGTTTCTTTGTGAATGTAAAAAAAAACCTTGGCCCGTAAAATGGCATTTGAATTTCGATGCGACAGGGAGTCGGATTCCAGTTTGTTATCCGAAACCCACATCGAATCGTAATGATGAATCCTTGTGATTGATAAATTGACTTTATCTGTGGATCTGTGAATAAGGATAAGCGTTATAGTTTATACCGCTTATCAAATATATTGCTGTATTTGAATCTGTGATGATTGAATGATGTTGCACTATTGTGTGTGAAACCCCTGGACCACACCATACACACACAAATATGGATTTCACGTGGAAATCGGTTAGGCCACAGATAATTTGAATTTAATAAAATGTTTTATTGAAATTGAAATTTTAATTTTAATTTTGAAAATGGAATGAAAAGCTTTGGAAAGGAGTTTTTAAGATAAAAGTTATTTTGAATAACTTGGTAAAGTTTTTCAATTTAAATAATTTAATTTGAATTTGAATTCAAAATTTGGAATTGAATTCCATGTTTGGAAATTATGGTTAAGAGATGTTATAAATGTGTTTATATGAATTTAAACCATTTTAAAAGTATGGCTTTGAGAATTTGAATTTAACCCAAGGACTTTAACTCGTATAAATGAATCAGATTTTCTGAAATGAAAACTATTTGTTTTCAAATAATAGAAGCTTTCATATAAGGAATGAATTTCCAATTTGTGTCAAAAGAATTTCAAGTTTGAAATGAAAATGGTTTTCCGAGTTATGAATAAATCTTTGTGAAAGATTGTTGAACTTTGTTTTGAAATTGGAAAGGTGTACCTTTTGTATAAAAGGTCGAAATGGGATTGTTTTGAAAGCTATCAATTAAATCTTTGTTTTAAAGATTTAATGAGTTAACCCAATTGAAATGGAAATTGATTTGGAAAATCTATGAATAAATCTTTGTGAAACTGGGTGAACTTTGTGAGACGAATCTTTTTGTGTAAAAGATTAAAATGGTAATGTGTTTAAACTATTTGAAAAGAAGTTTTGGGTAATAAGTTGTGACTTAATTGAAATCCCAATATCCATATGTTTTTAAATATTACGCTCATTATTCGGTTTAGCCGGGAGAGGACTTTGTGTCATATAACCCATTTCGAATAATGATACGACGTAAATGGATAGCATTTGAAGACCGGTGGTGAAGACCGGGTATTTGTGAGAACGATAGGATAACCTATCGATTGTCTCTGCACTGAGTAGCTACGGTATAGAGATTTCCTAAGTGATGGGAAGTCCGATCAGGATTGTGAATACCCGGATTGCAAGGGCTTCTTTAGAAGTGCCTTCGGTTCTGTTCGAATCCGGAACAGACTTGTATGGCCGTATGTCTGACATTACACTTTGAGATATAAAGCTGATTTCTTTCAAATACATTTATGTTTGGTGGCGGAGATTTATTCTCTTAGCTTAACACCCTTCTCTGAGACGTACAAGCTCAGAGGTTATGTAGTTGAAGGTTATCATTGATATATTCTCAATTTGGTAATGTGGCATGCTGAGTGCTGCTGTGTGTTGGTGATCATTTGTGATCAAAGCATGACTTTCGTGTAAAGCATAGCTTTGTGGACGAGACCTCATCGAGCCTCACAAACCGGAAATGGTTGAAACAGGAAAGATGCGGCAAGGTTTCAGGGGTAGCTCCCCTAGGGCATGTCCATTCCTTCTGGAAAAAGGTGGTATCATGGTATGGATCCTAGATATTTTACCTATGTGGTTGCTCCAATCTCATTTACTGTGTGATTGTTGCTTTGTGATCGAGGGCCCTCGGCTAAAGGTCGAAAACGACCGGGGGTGGCGTATCTCAGGTTTACTACCCGGGAAGGGGGTAACCGGCCTTGTGTTGGCAGAGAGCTGGTTAAGTTCTCGGGACGTCCCTCCAGAGGCGTACCCATATGGCAGTAGGAAGTTCCTTAGCCTGACCATTTGTTGGAAAATCCAAAGAAACAATACGAGCCTTGTACGGTTTTAGTTGTATAACCTGCTATGGAATGTGGCGGTAACCTGCTATTGAACATAGTAGCTATAGTAGGCATACAATAATGGTTGTATGCTGGCTAAGATTTATATTATATTTTCGAAATGTTTCCACACTATGCACTAGTAATAATATCAAAAAGGATTTTTCTCGTATCGAGCATGTTTGACTATCATAAGGAGAAATCTCCTCCAATTCTGCGTTTGCATTGTGTGTGTAGCGGGAGGCCTTATGGTAGTTTCATTTTCCAAAAAGCATTGCAGATTTCAATGTTTAAAATTCTTTTGTTGTTTGTTTTAAAGATAAACTGTTTTGTTTACTCATACCAGTCTCATGACTGACTCGGAGTTTATTGTTTTCTTCCTAAACTCTGGGTGCCCACAATTTTCCACACGAGCAGTCTAGAGTTGGGTTTTTCAGATAATCAGGTTCAATAGACTAGTTGGAGCTAGTTCAGTTTTTGGAGTTCACGACCGTCCTTGCTTATCTTTGTGAAACGTGATGGTGGTTCGAGCTTGATGTGGGAGTTGTGGATTCATTCTCTTTTTCAGATCATTTGGAGTTATCAGTTCTGTTGTTTCCGCTGTAACATTATTATTTGTCTCTGATATTCTTGTATCATATAGATATCATTGTTGTATATCATTCTGGATATTGTATTCGTTGGAGTTGTATATGATATCATCCATTTGTTTCTTCCGCTGTGTTGTTATACTTAATGTGTTATAAGCTCCGGCGAGCCAGATTCGGCGTTTGAATCTGCGGCATTCGAGTACAGGTGAAGTACGGGAGCCGATTTTCGAAGGCCGAGTCAGGACCGATCATATAATCTATTGAGTTTTATCTAAGACTGTTGAGTGTATGGTATACTTAGTAGTTATTTATCATTCTGTACGATTGAAGTGTCTAAACCCGAACAAACCATTTGTTTTACTTGTTATGGATGAATGGTTTATTACTTTGATTCCATGTGATGATTGTATGCTTGTTTGTAAGTGATTGTTGTTATGTTATATTGATTGTTTGTTAGTAATTGAAATAAATATTTCATTTTATATAATTATTAACCTTGTCGGATTATATAAGTGAAATACAGGTTATGGAAGCAATTGCTGCCGCTTTTGGTTTCATGAATTAAGCATTGTTTGCCCGACAAATAGGTACGTTCTCGAATTACGGTTTTCTAGCGATAATTATATTATTTTTCCCGCTGTGGGATATATTATTTTGAATTTTTTGATTTATATTATTATTATTGATATTATTATTTCTCCCGAGCCTCTCCGTACAAAGGAGACTCTGCCGAAATTTTTCATAAATTTTGGACTTAGAAAATTTTATGAAATGTTTTGAAAACTTTTGTTAACTTGAATATAAAAGGATTTAATTTTTTATAAATTGATATATTTTATTTAAACTATTTTATTTTGTAAATTAATTGATTATAAATTTAATATTTTGAATAAGATATATTGATTACTTGATTCCTTCTTTTCCCTTCTTTTTCCTTTTCGGGGACGAAAAGTTTTGAGTGGGGGAGAGTTTAATGACCCATAAATTTTTGATAATTAAAAATGGTTAATTCAATAAAATTTGTTATTTAATATTTGAAGAAATATAAATTTGTGATTTATTAATGAAATAATAACTAGAATAAAATGAATAAGATTAATTTAAGTTAATTATTAACAAGTTAATGAAATTCAAATTTGAGTGAAATAATGTAAATGTTATGCTTGGCTATAAATTGAATATAAGAAAACAAACGTAAACATTGAATTAATTAATGGATTAATATATAATAAATGGTAATTGAAAAAAAATCAATATTCTGTAAGTAATTATTATTTTTGTCTGAAAGTAATAAACTTAAATGTAATAAAAGGGTAAAAGGTGACAAATGGTTATCTGTTACCAATTTAATTAATCAATTTCAAATAAACATAAATAAATGTACATTAATGTGGAATAAGACAAATAACTGTAGTATGAACGTAATAAAGTGTAACAACCTGCATATTTTACGATTGTATATTTAAATGTTTTATTTAAATATAGCATCGTTAATCGGATTAAAGTCCGAAATGTTACTTTTTGTAAACAGTCGAATTGGGACTCGAGACCACTTCCATTGAGTCCAAAACGACGTTTACAACTTTTTTGAGTATAAACATCGATATGTTTGGAGTTGAGTAGAATTTTGCTATTTTTCTATTTGGGCTTTGGAATTGGGTTTCAGCCCACTAACCCAATACAATACCCTAACTCCTCTACTCTTCATCCATTCACTCATTCTATTTTCCTAACACTCAAGCTAAAGTAAAAATGGGGGAAAGAATGGGAAATGGAAATTCCTAAACCCTAGTTTTGATTAGGAAACACAAATTCAAGTCCAAAATTTAGGAGAAGCTTAGGAAAGCATCCTCTTCATCTTCTCCATCTCTATCTCTCTTTAATTTCAGAAATTCCTAAACCCTAACTTAGGAAATATTTGCTTATTAGCTTAGATTGGAGCTTCTTGAGTTGAAGTTGAAGAGGAATTGGCCTTTCCTTTGTTTTAGAGCTTCTCGTTTGTTGTCTTTGAGTTTTAAAGGTGAGTTCTTTAACTCACATCTACGTCTATAGCTATCATTGTTGTTAGGTATGAATTCCTAACATCTATTCATATTCATTTGCTTTTGCTTTGAATTGATTTGGTGAATTTTCCAATTTTTGGTCTTGAAGTCAAATTTTATGAAAAATCCTACTATGGATGTTTGGACATGATAGTTGGGGTGTATCGAAGAGCCTATAAGGCTGGGTTGTCACTCGGCATAAATCCCTAGTCGTCGTTGCTCGTCCGATCGCTTCCGAAACGTTTTGGCCATCTTGTCCTAGGCAAATTGTTTCCCAGACCAGGTGACCAGACGTCTGGTTATCAAGTCCAGACGTCTGGTTTAGACCTGGAGGAAAAAAAAATAGAATGCAGGAAATAAAAAAATGACAGAAACCAATTCCAGACGTCAGGTTTAGAGGTTCAGACGTCTGGATTGCTCTCAGACGTCTACCTTGGAATTTCAGACGTCTGGGGGTTTTCTTGATTATTTCCAGAGAACAAATCCAGACGTCTGGATTCTAAACTAGACGTCTGAAACTATCATTTTTGCCCAATTTGGCTGTTTTTGATTTGATTGCCAATTTTAATCGATTCTTGTTGATCCGATTAGTTATTATCACTTTTATCGACTTTGATGACTTCTTTTTTCGGGATTTTTGGAAATAGCCATTTTGATGAATTCGGTATTGATTTCTATGGATTTGATTCACGTCTTCGTATGTAATTTTTGGTGATTGATTGTTTCGACAATCATTTCTGTGGTTTGTCACTTTAAAATATAAAGGTTTTTATACTAGTAGTAAATACTCAAACTCTTTCATCAAAACGATTTCAACACTATTTTTAATACAAAGCTCGTTTTTAAAACCGTTTTCCAATCTAGTAGTATATACAAACCTTTACCACATTCGTATGAGAAATCTAATTAAACGGCTTAGCAAAACAAGTGGTATGAAACGCTTGCGTTTACTTCGTCGGTTAATTCTTGGACTTGTTCGATTGAACTCTCGTGACAATTTTCGAGTGGAAATCTACAATTTGTTCGTAAATATTTAAGTTAAGCTAGTGGTTATGGGACATGAAGCTAAACTCATTTATTTACTAGCTTAGTGTAATTTATACTTATCGATTAATGATGATCCTTTGGTGATTTAGACTAGCAATGTGTGATGTCTTTTTTTCCGTGTGGGGGACTGTACCCTGTTTGGAGGAGCTTCAGCTCATAAGAGGAGTTTCGGCTCATAGTCCGCAATGGGGGACTATACCCTGTTTGGAGGAGCTTCGGCTCATAGGAGGAGTTTCGGCTCATAGTCCGCAATGGGGGACTATACCCTGTTTGGAAGAGCTTCGGCTCATAGGAGGAGCTTTGGCTCATAGTCCGCCAAGGGGGACTATACCCTATTTGGAGGAGCTTCGACTCAAAGGAGGAGCTTTGGCTCATAGTCCGCAAAGGGGGACTATACCCTGTTTGGAGGAGCTCCGGCTCATTTTATGGGATAGCGACCCATTTGTGACACACGTGTTGGTGAGTTTTCATGCTCCCGTTTATGATAGGCCTTCCCCCTTTTTGTGATTTCTGGATTTCTAGTTGTTGATTTCTAGAATTTGTGTTTCACCAATTTTGATGATATGCATTTATACGCTCAATCAATATTTGTGTTTTGTTAAATAATTTAAAGAATATGACATTCTTTTTAGTGTTTGAGAATATTTTGAGATATTGTATGATTTTTGTTGTTATCTGATGTATACTTGTCACAGTATGGCATTATTGTTATCATACGTTTTTGTCATATCTCTTATCCTATCTGATTTTATATGATATTTATAGCTATACTGATCCGTTTATTATTTTCTTCTTAAATAATACTCGGGTCAGACCGAGGTATTTCATGTGCTTCTGCTTGACTTGTTATCAGGGTCCGTCACCTGACTTTTGGCTAACTACTTTAGCTTAGTAGTTTTTGTTGTTATCCATTCGAGATAGAGACTCCTTGATGTATACTTATTCTTTTTTCTAGCACTTGTATCTATTCTTTTGTGGTGTAGTGGATCTAGTTTGACCACTATTTTGATGTACACTTTTATATGTTATATTCATATCTGTTTCCGCCTTTGTGAT
This sequence comes from Allium fistulosum, assembly GCA_030737815.1. Classification (NCBI taxonomy): domain Eukaryota; kingdom Viridiplantae; phylum Streptophyta; class Magnoliopsida; order Asparagales; family Amaryllidaceae; genus Allium; species Allium fistulosum. The sequence goes on from CM060908.1 coordinate 150,012,249, forward strand.
ATGAATACTTGCAACTGATTTGTGTTATGTTTATTTCTATATTTGTTTCCGATGTCCGTATAGCCACTGTGTGGTAGCTTTGAGTTTGTATTTGATATGTCGGATTTCCTCTTGAAACGAAATGCATGTCTTACTATCTGACATATTGGTACTCGCACAAAGCAATTACACAGATGGTCGCTCCTCAACAGCCTTATTCTTCGTGCTAGTCGACGGCATTACCCAGCAGTGTCCTTGGCTAGTGTGAGTATAGAGGTGGGGCGTCACAGCTTGGTATCAGAGCCAAACTTGGGAACAATGTAGAATAATCTAGCAAGGATCATTGTCCTAAGTCTTTCTTAGGAATCGTGCCGTAGGATTTAATTCGAGTCTTCGTACCGTTCTATCCTATTTCTTTTTGTGATGCCTTGTTTTATCAATCAAGTTGTTTGATATTCATTCTGAGAATAACCTTTTTCCTCTTCTTTCTTTCTTTCTTAAATAAGAGAAATGGTTAGACCAGGCCGTCCCAGCGCCGGTCAATCCAGTGCTACTCCTCAGGATGGAATATTTATGTCTGCTCAACAACTTTTAGATCTTGTGAACAATGCCCAAGCTGCCGGAACCGTTCCAGAGCCTACACACCCTAAATCCGGGTTTGCACGCTTGTGCAGAGATTATACTGCTTTGGGTGGAAGGCCATTCAAGGGTTCCGAAAACGTTATAGAAATCCAAGCTTGGCTTAGATCATGCGATCGCATCTTTTCCCGCATGAATCTTATTGATCCACTTCGAGTCCAAGTGGCTTCTAGCATGCTCCAGGAGAGAGCATTAGATTGGTATGAGCTTCTGATCTCGGAAATTATTGAAGCGGATCTTACTTGGGAGCAATTCCGGGAAAGGTTCAAGTTGAAATTTGTGCCGGAGGCTGAAAAGGTAACTTTAGCCCGACGCTTTATTGACCTTGTTCAAGGTGAATCTTCTGTGATGGATTACGTCGCATCTTTTGAATCTCTTTCTAAATATGGGGTCGAGTATATTAATACCCTATTGAAGAAAAATCAGAGGTTTGTCTATGGGTTGAATAAGAACCTCAAAAAGCCTTTACTTCTGAATTTAGAAGTTTCTTTCGATCAGCTTGTAGATATCGCTCTTCGACTTGAAGAGGCAGATGAAGAAAGTGATGTTGAAGTTGTGGGTGCCAAACAGAACTTCAACATCAATAAGAAGAGGCATCCCTTTATTAAGTTTGAAAGTCCTAATCCCAACAAGAAAGTGAAGCAAGTAACTTCGGTAGCAAAGACTCCAATCCCTAATCGTGGAGAATGCTACAATTGTGGCTCTAAGGACCACTATATAAATAGGTGTCCAAGGCCTATTTCTTGCCGCTATTGCAAAAGTTTGGATCATTATATATCTTCATGTCCCAAACTTCAAAGCAAGAGAGAGGGATAGCTGAATGTTATGCAAGCACCTAGTGACACTTCTCGTGGTCAAGGAATTTCTCATTTTATCCTTGATGGCATTAATTTGTTTTGTGATTATCCTATTCGAGTTCTTTTTGATACAGGTTCATCTCATTCTTTTATATCAAAAGAACTTGTTGATACTTTTTTTTAATATTATGGGTTTGACGACATCATTGAGAATTGTGAATCCAGTTGGTGGATCCGCAACACTCAGTTGGCTTTGTAAAGATGTCGAGATTATTTTATATGATTATTCTTTCTGATCCAATTGGCATGTTATGTACTACTTAAACTTCAGAATTGATTTTTGGGAGGGGATTGGCTTAATCATTATGAAGCCCATATTATATGTCCTGAGCGGACTATATATCTTCTGTGAGAAATGCGGATTAAGGATCTTAAGGCTAGAATTAACACTAGAGGGGGGGTGAATAGTGTTTTAAGAAATTTGTTAATCTTTTTGAGTTTATCTAACTTTATTAACAATGTATACACTAATTAGACACAGATATGAACACATAATCAAACACAGATGCAAATATAAAGTAAAAGCAGTAAAGGAAAGAACACACCGGATTTTATACTGGTTCGGAATTACCCTACATCCAGTCCCGTACAACTAAGTACGGATTTCCTTTCAAAAGAAATTCAACAATTACAACCCTCGATTTCAAGGTTACGAGGTACACCCTCCAGAATACCAATCCTCTGGGTAGAGAAACTTGATTTCCGGGGCAACAAGTTCACCCAATTGATTTCCAAGGCTACAATCACACCTTTTCTCGCTTGATTGATTTCAAAGGCTACAATCACACCTTTTCTCGCTAATATATTACAAAGAAGTCTATAACTCTGAATAGCACTGAGAACCTTGTAGAGATAGTGATGTAGAATCAAACTAGAAGTAATCGAGTATGATTCGATATTGATTTCGGCAGAGTAATGGTATGATTTTGTAATAAGAAATGTGGAAGATGAAGAGGAGTGAAAATAAGAAAAATATGATTGAAAATTCGTTGAAACTGACCCCTATTTATAGAAAACCAACAGCCATGACCATTCATGAAGAGTTATGGCGAATAGACACTTCTTTTTGAAATTTGAATTTGAACTTCAACTGTCACTATGTCGACATACTACCTAGGGGCATGTCGACATCCCTCAGCCAAAAATGATAATTTGAATTTCTATAAAAACAATATTTATCTTATATAAAAACTATTTAAAACTTTATAAATATACTTGAATATAGTTGAAATTCATAAGTAAATATAAAGAACAATAAATACATAATTTAACTATAATTTTATATTTAAATCTAAGTATAAATATTAAAAGTTTAAATATATTACTTGAAAAGACATTTAAAAACAGGAGTATTTTGACTTTGAAATTAAAGATGTTTTGAGGCTAAAATTATTTAAAATCAGGATAGAGAGTTTTGAATCTTTTAAAAGGAAAGTTTTGAAATCATTTTGAAAACAAGATAATTTTGTAAAATCATTTGAATTAAAATTAGTGGATACAAAACAATGTCCCACTAGATTTTCGTAGGTTCCATCCTACTTAGGGTTCCATCCCTTTAACGGGCTCGAAGTGGATTCCATTCCACGAATAAATTGGATATTAAGATGCCAGTGCTTTTCTACGAGTTTTAACAAATATTCCTAATAAAACAGACTTAACCTTGAACTCTTGATAATCTTGATACTCATGAGTCTTCTATCTCTATATCTTGAATCTCTATACTGTACAGTCTTCATTCTTGATACCTGCATGGTTAGATCATGCAAATACATATATATCTAAACTTGTAATGTTAGTATTTATATTTTATAATCTATTCTAAGGTTGTTGTCATCAAAACCATCATCTCAAGGACTAACATCTTCAACATCCTCAATCTTTTAAGAAGATTTCTATTGTTCTTAATGATTTTGATTCCAATTCGGTGGCATCATTTTATTCTTTAAACCCACTTGATGAGGAAGATGTTATTTCCCTCACTCAAGTAGTTCGTGAATTTTTCGGTATATTTGAGCTTGTCTTAGGATTACCACCTAAGCAATCTATTGAGTGGTGCTAAGGTCTTTTCAGCTCGACCTTGCCACTGGTTTTCATCAGCTACGAGTTGCGGAGGGTAGCTGTGATATCCCGGAATTTCAAGGAATTTAAAATGTGATAATCTCTTAATTCAAATTATTTAAAATTGATAAAATTGTTATTTTCAAATATAAATAACCAAATAATAATGTGATGTTTTAATTATGGTTATAGATTGATTTTTAATAAGAATAATTATTTAAATTGTGTTATAAATTTGATTTTAAATAGACTTATCATTTTCAAATTTAATAAGTATTGTTTAATTATATATATATATATATGTCTTGAGTTGTTTTTAAATGAAATAATCAATTTCAAACTTAATAATGTGTTTATTTAAAATATATATATTTGAGTTGATTTTTAATTTGGATTTTAAAAGTAAAATTTGAATTTGAATCTACGTTTAAGTTTTAATCTTTAAAGATAAGTATTTTAATATATTTTGATAGGAAATATATGAACAAGGTTTTTATTTAAAAAAAAAAGATTTGTTTTGTAATATTTTCTTTAAAAGAAATTTATTTATATAAATTTAGAAAGTATTTATTTAATAGTAAATTAAATATAAAAGTTTTATGTTTACACTTAAAAATGAATTAAATATATTATATATGATTTTATTAGAATATAAATGGGTTTTATTTTATTTTCTTTTAAAGGTTTCATTTATTTATAATATAGGAAAGCATTTACTAATTAAGAAATGTATTAATTAATTAGGAAAATTCATTATAAAGGCTTTTAAATAATTTTAAAACAAATGAAAATAAATAATGACAAGTGTTGAATTTTTAAACATGTTAAATACATGTGTTAGGTAATTAATTATTATAGATGACAAATGTAAGTTGTGATAACAAGTGGCATAATTTATTTTCCATTTTCTTTAATCTAAATAAATTCTAATTCAATTCTATATAAACATTCATCTCCCCTCTCTTCTTTTTCTTTCCTTATCTTTTCATTTTCAATGCAAGAAAACACAAACTCCTTCTCAAACCAAAGATCCACAAGAATCTACAAACCTGAAATCATTTCTCAAACCAGAATCAAATCTCCACAAACCAAAACATAAATTTATTTCCAAACCAAAAATCAACAAACTAAAACCAAGTTCAAAACTAAATCTGAAATGTTTTTTCCCTGTAACTCTTCTCAAATGCAAGATTAAAAACTTGTAAATCCTTTTTATCTTCAGCCTGCAAACACTCCTCAAAAAAAATCTGCAATGCAACCCAGAATCATTATTCTCAAACCTGAAACCATATCTCAAACCAAAGTTTGTAGCCATGTATTTTTTTCAAACCAAATCAAAGCTCTGTAAACAATCAAGACCTGTAACCATCTATCCTCAAGTCTGTAACCATTTGTTCTTCAAGTCTGTAATTATTTTCAAGAGTGCATGCAAGAAATTGTAAGGCAAAAGCAAAGTTTTCAAGAGCTTTTCAATTTTTTAAAAGGAATCAAGACAGTCAAGTTCAAAAGTTTCCAGTTTTTCCCAAAACTCTCTGCCTTTTTGCATAGGTGAGTAAACATCCTTTTTCAAAAGCTAAAATGGATTTAAATTTGTTTCCATCTGATTTCTGAGTGAATCATTCTTGCATGTTTATATATATGTATGTACACTGTTTGTATGTGTGTATTGAACTGTGCATGTTGATATGTCTCTGTTTCCAGGTTTTAGTGTTAACAAATTTACCAAATCCATATCTTTTTATTTATTCACTGTTAGGACTTGGATTAAAAACAAAATAGTTTAGTTTTAGCATAATCTAAGTACTAAAAATATGAACAAGTATGTAAGTTTTAAAATATGCTTGCATTTGGGAAATAACAGTAGAAATCTTTTAAAACATGTAAAATCAAATGACGAATTTTATTGATTCAGGAGTATGTCTTGAATCATCTTTGGAAAATGAGATTTTTAAAACAAAAAATACAATTTTTAGAATTGTATTGAGGGTGAAATTCTTAGTTGACCAGAATTTGGTTTTTGGATGATTTCTGATGACTGGAGTATATCTGGTGGTCGAGATTCTTGCTGGAGCTAGATGTATGACCAGAGAAGTAGGAAAAAATTGTATAAGTGGTGATAGTTCGTCGTGGTGGAGGCGGCAGGTCGAACAAGAATTTTAACCTAGTTTGGTTGAGGGTCTGATTCATGATCGTTGCTACGTCTATGGATGATCGAGTGGCTAGAGGCTGTGGGGTTTGGTGGCGTAGGTGTTCGGCAAGGCGTGGACGAAGTGGTTTAACCTCCGGTGGTCAGAATCGATGGAGCGAGACTTTTTCTGGCAGTGTTTGAATTCCAGTTTCAACTGGATGGCTCGATTCGGAATCGTGGCATGTGGTGATGTTTTGATGGTTGGAATGGGTTGCTGAAGCGATCGTGGTTGTGTGGGAGATTCTGGCGGTGATCAGAAGTTCGCCGTGGATGGTGCAAGGTGCACAGTGGCACAATTGTGTCAGTTTGTTTAGTGTTGGGTTCGATGGTTTTCTCGAAGATGGTCTCGGGGAAGAAAGGCTTTGACTCGGGTTTGTTCTAGGGTCGTACGCGAGATTTTGAGTGAAACTGTTAAGTTTTTAAAATAGTTTTTTGTTAAATCTAAACCAAACTCTGTTTTAAAAAGAAGAAAAGATAAAGATGTATTTGTTTTGTTTCAAGTACATATGGGTTAAGCCCAAAGTAAATGTTTAAACCAGTTTTTAAATTTAAATAAAATAAGTTTTTAAAACTTTATTTTATCAAGTTAAATCATTTTCTTGAAAATCCATTTCTTTGTAATGAATAGTTTGTATAAATTAACTTGTATGATTTGATTAACTTAAATGTATTAAGTTAAAACCTGAAGTTATTTTCATACTTAATTTGAAATGTAAAAAGGTAATTAATGAAGGAAATGTTTTTATCTTAAAAACTTAATTAAAGTTTGATAATTAATGAGATAATTAAAAGAGTAATTAACTAATTAAATTAGTTAATGATTAAGGATTTATTTATTTAACAGTTAAGGGTTTTAAGTGATTAATAAAATGGCAATTAAGAAGTACTTAATAAAGTTTTATTAATTTATAATTAGGTTTTATTAATTAATACTTAAAGGATGATTAATCTATAATTAAAGATTAATTAATGGATTAATCAAAGGATAATTAAAGATTAATCAAATGGTAATTAAGAATTGATTAATAGGTAATTGTGGATTAATTAAATTGGTAATTAAGGTTGTTAATTAATAATTAAGTTTTATTAATTAATAATTAAGAGGTAATTAATTAGTTAATTAAGGTTAATTAATTAATTATAAAAGTAATTAGGGATTGATTACTTTGTATTAAAGGATATTTATTAATAATTAAGGTTTATTAATTAATAGTTAAAGAATAATTAATCTGTAATTAAGGATTAATTAATTTGTTTAAAAGGTAATTAAGGAATAAATTACTCAGTTATGATTTATGAAATGAATGTGATTAATTTAAGTTAATTAATTTTTTAATTAATTAAAGATAGTCACTTGGTAATTGATTAAGTATAATTACTTAATACGATTTGTTAAGTGTAATTACTTAGTGTAAGTAATTAATAAATGGATTACTGGATGTAATTGATATAAGGGAAATTAATTAATGGGAAGTAATTTAAAAGAATAATTACTTGGTAAAAGTAATTAAGGATTAATTAATTGGCGTAATTAATCAAAAGGATTTATAAAAGTTAATTAAAGTAATTAAGAAGAAATTAAGAATAGTTAATTACTGTTAATGATTATTTAGGTTGATTAATGAAAGCAATTAATTAAAGCTAATTAATTAATGTAATTAATTAAGGAATAATGTAATTAATTATAGTTAATTAATTAATGAAAGTAATTAATTAAGGATCATTAATTAATGTAATTAATGAGAGTAATTAAAGGTTAATTACTGTAAATGGTTAAGGATAATTAATTTGTGAAATTAATTAAAGGATAATTACTTTATGTAATTGATGGATACTTAATCAAGAGTGATTAATAATTAAAGGAATGATTAATTAATTAAAAGGTTGAAATTAATTAATGGTTGATTAAGCAAGGTTAGGAATTAATTCTTAAGTAATTAATTTAATTTAAGTTGATTAAATTGATTATAATATGGATTAATAAATGGTTGCTTATGATTGTTTGAGTAGAATGTCTGATTTGGTTGATATCTATTGGATGATATGCTATGATATTCTGTGATGTGATATTTGATATATCTGTGATAAATGTGTGATATTTATCTATGTTAATGCTGTGTGAATTCAAGTATTAAATTGAATTGAATTGTTTAAATCTTAAACAACTTGGACCTTTAAGATACGTTTGGATTTCGATGAGACCGGGATCGGGAATCAAATTTGATTATCCGAAAACCACATCGATCCAAGTTAAACGTTAGGTCGTGACATCTCAAGTGAAGATTTAGAGAAAGGCTATGGTCGTTAACTCTGAGGGTGATTCCAAAACGAGTTAACGTAGATAGTGCTTTGAATAGAGATGAAGATTTGAAGTGCAAGGGTTATTGTCGTTAACTCTGAGGGTGATTCCAAAATGAGTGTAACGAGATAATGCCTTCGGTTTCGTTCGAACTCGGAACGAACTTGTATGGATTGAATGCTTTCAGAACATCGTCAGGTGGACGATGAGCATTCTAAGATAGATGTGTTCTATTAAAGGTAATCGTAGCCTCAAGCCTCATCAACCGGGAATGGCTAAAATAGGGGAGGTGCAGCAAGGCTAAGTGGGTAGCACCCAAGTAGGACGAGATTTTCCCCTGTCTAGAAGTCCCTTTTTATTTCGGCTGTGTGGGCAGTTGGTTCGAAACAACTGCGGGGTTGTCTTGTTCGGGCTGTCCAGTAAGGGATGGTTCCGACTTTGTGTTGCAGGGGGTCGGGAGTGATCCTCGATACGGTGATCTAGGCCACGTACTGTGATGGGCAGTACCCCAATAGCCCTGCCATTGTATGGAATCCAATCTCCAATAAGTTATCTCGGATTTGATTGTATAACCCACTTTGTGGCTAGTATGCTAGAATTTAATAATGTAACAATTTCAGCTATATGAGTATTTATTTGAAAACCCTAGACCCTATTATAATATCACCGGATTTCCTATCAAATGTTTTGGTTAGCGTAAGGTAAAAACTTACCCATGTTTATGTGTGGGAAGTCTTACGTGATACCTTTGTTTTCAAAAGATTTTTAAGTTAAGCAACTTTAACCGTTTACTCACACTAGACCCATTTCTGACCTGGAGTTTATTTCTGTTTTTCCTAAACTCTTGGGTACTCAAATTTTTACGAGTAGCCAAGGGATTCAGGTTTGCTTTGACGAATTCTGGAAGAGCAATGGAGCAGGAGGCTTCAGCGTTTGTAGATATATAAGTGGTTCCGCTGTGTTGATCTATGAGTCTTTTGTTTGAGTTGTATTTGAAGTTGTAATAACTAGACAGGTGTTTATAACTGTCTAGTATGTGTTGTATAAGCTGTGTAACTCAGATAGCTGTTGTATATGATACTATGTAATATCTTATGTGATATAATATAATTTATTCGTTCCGCTGTTGAGATTCTGATGTTGTTTCTTCTTTCTTCTCTATCTTTTCTCTTTTCTATCCCTTTCTTTCTTATTAATGATGCGTCATTCTGTGGAATGAATGGCGGGTCATTACAGTGGTATCAGAGCATAGGTTGAGATAATACCTAGGCTCTGGAGTGGTGTCTATCTTGAGAGAGAGTATTTGTAATTTTTATATAACTATATATATATCTATTCTACCTATTTGTTGGGTTACTTGTTCGGGTTTTCCAATATAAAGTTATAAAGGTAGATAGGGTAGTGGTGTGTGTAACACGACTACCAATGGTTAGAGTTTGAAATGTTTGAGGTTGGAAGTATATTTGTCGAGACTGTAGACCACTACCGTCTCGAGTAAGCTTTGCAGCATGGTGTAAGGATTTCATTCATCTTTGAAGGAAACCTGTTAAGGTTCGGAGTCCAACATTGAAGTATAAGTTTGATCGCGCTCGTGTGAGCGGATTTTTGAGAGTTTGGATTTGTCGGTTGAGCAGAAGCGAGTGATGGTATCTTGGCAACCTCAGGAAGTAGTAGCCGTGTGATGAGACATAGTGACTATGGATGTCTCCGAAGATGTTTTCTTTGGAGCAAGTTTAAGGAAGTGTGTCTGCTTTGGTGTTGTGGCAGAGTTCAGCAGGATGTTTTGTGTGCAGGTTATCTGGCTAAGCAGTTTTCTAGAGGTGGAATTCTGAAGCAGTAGAGTGGATCCATTTCTTTGATGGATTGGTCAAGCATAGACTGTTCTGATGGGTAAAGAAAGAATAGTATTTTTGGATATTGGACTGGATAGGATCGCAAAAGTGACTTGCGATAGTTGAATGTTTTCTTGGGAAATCTTTTGCTTGGGTTTGAGGCATCTCTAGTAGATGTAGGAGTTATAGTGTTGTTAGAGATTTTCTGGAATGTGTTGGTCAAGTTTTTGCTCGTGTTCATCGACGGCATCCAGATCAGAGTTGTGCAGCGGAAGCTAGGTAGCAGTTATTCTAGAGTGGAAGCAACCGGAAGTTGCAGTGTTTAGATTAGAGGGTTCCTACATGAAGTTTTTCAGGATCTAAAGGCCAGATTGGCAGGTGCATCTGTTTTGTCTTTTCTGGATAGGAGAAGTAAGTTGTAATACTGGTGATTATGAAGTAGAATTTGCGTTCTTGATTTCGGTAGATTTTGAGAGGATCCGTTTGTTGGATTGTTTTTGGTCTAGTTTGTCCAAGAAGCATCAGCAAAGGTTGAGCTGATCAGGAAGGATGAAGGCAGCCCAGAATCGTCAGAAGAGTTCTGTGGATTAGAGATGGAGAATTTGGAATTCGAAGTTGGAGACTTCGTTGTTATTTCTCCCGTAAAGGGAGCAAATAAGATTGGGTAAGACTAGAAAGCCAGCTCCGAGTATATTGGATCTTTTTGAGTTTTTGTGAGGATAAGTGTTTTGGCTTCGGTATTGAATTGCCAGTTTGGATTTAGTAGAGCGAGTAACCCAGTATCTGTGTTTGGGAAACTCTGGATAATTTTAGGAAGCTTATCCGGATCTATGTCCGGATAGCTAGAATTGTTTGTTTGGATGAAATTGTTTGTTTGGATGAATGGTTGTTTGTCTGATAGTGTATGGCTGATAAGTATGCTTGAATTGTTTTAAAATTGGTTGAAATAAAATAAAACCTTTGGATTATCTTTTGTTTTAAATTTCGGGGACGAAATTCTTTTAAGGGGGGAGGAATGTGATATCCCGGAATTTCAAGGAATTTAAAATGTGATAATATCTTAATTTAAATTATTTAAAATTGATAAAATTGTTATTTTCAAATATAAATAACCAAATAATAATGTGATGTCTTAATTATGGTTATAGATTGATTTTTAATAAGAATAATTATTTAAATTGTGTTATAAATTTGATTTTAAATAGACTTATCATTTTCAAATTTAATAAGTATTGTTTAATTATATATATATATATATGTCTTGAGTTGTTTTTAAATGAAATAATCAATTTCAAACTTAATAATGCATTTATTTAAAATATATATATTTGAGTTGATTTTTAATTTGGATTTTAAAAGTAAAATTTGAATTTGAATCTAGGTTTATGTTTTAATCTTTAAAGATAAGTATTTTAATATATTTTGATAGGAAATATATGAACAGGGTTTTTATTTAAAAAAAAGATTTGTTTTGTAATATTTTCTTTAAAAGAAATTTATTTATATAAATTTAGAAAGTATTTATTTAATAGTAAATTAAATATAAAATTTTTATGTTTACACTTAAAAATGAATTAAATATATTATATATGATTTTATTAGAATATAAATGGGTTTTTATTTTATTTCTTTTAAAGGTTTCATTTATTTATAATATAGGAAAGCATTTACTAATTAAGAAATGTATTAATTAATTAGGAAAATTCATTATAAAGGCTTTTAAATAATTTTAAAACAAATGAAAATAAATAATGACAAGTGTTGAATTTTTAAACATGTTAAATACATGTGTTAGGTAATTAATTATTATAGATGACAAATGTAAGTTGTGATAACAAGTGGCATAATTTATTTTCCATTTTCTTTAATCTAAATAAATTCTAATTCAATTCTATATAAACATTCATCTCCCCTCTCTTCTTTTTCTTTCCTTATCTTTTCATTTTCAATGCAAGAAAACACAAACTCCTTCTCAAACCAAAGATCCACAAGAATCTACAAACCTGAAATCATTTCTCAAACCAGAATCAAATCTCCACAAACCAAAACATAAATTTATTTCCAAACCAAAAATCAACAAACTAAAACCAAGTTCAAAACTAAATCTGAAATGTTTTTTCCCTGTAACTCTTCTCAAATGCAAGATTAAAAACTTGTAAATCCTTTTTATCTTCAGCCTGCAAACACTCCTCAAAACAAATCTGCAATGCAACCCATAATCATTATTCTCAGACCTGAAACCATATCTGAAACCAAAGTTTGTAGCCATGTATTTTTTTTCAAACCAAATCAAAGCTCTGTAAACAATCAAGACCTGTAACCATCTATCCACAAGTCTGTAACCATTTTTTCTTCAAGTCTGTAATTATTTTCAAGAGTGCATGCAAGAAAATCTAAGGCAAAAGCAAAGTTTTCAAGAGCTTTTCAATTTTTTAAAAGGAATCAAGACAGCCAAGTTCAAAAGTTTCCAGGTTTTCCCAAAACTCTCTGCCTTTTTGAATAAGTGAGTAAACATCCTTTTTCAAAAGCTAAAATGGATTTAAATTTGTTTCCATCTGATTTCTGAATGAATCATTCTTGCATGTTTATATATATGTATGTACACTGTTTGTATGTGTGTATTGAACTGTGCATGTTGATATGTCTCTGTTTCCAGGTTTTAGTGTTAACCAATTTACCAAATCCATATCTTTTTATTTATTCACTGTTAGGACTTGGATTAAAAACAAATTAGTTTAGTTTTAGCATAATCTAAGTACTAAAAATATGAACAAGTATGTAAGTTTTAAAATATGCTTGCATTTGGGAAATAACAGTAGAAATCTTTTAAAACATGTAAAATCAAATGACGAATTTTATTGATTCAAGAGTATGTCTTGAATTATGTCTGGAAAATGAGATTTTTAAAACAAAAATTACAATTTTTAGAATTGTATTGAGGGTGAAATTCTTAGTTGACCAGAATTTGGTTTTTGGATGATTTCTGATGACTGGAGTATATCTGGTGGTCGAGATTCTTGCTGGAGCTAGATGTATGATCAGGGAAGCAGGAAAAAAATGTATAAGTGGTGATAGTTCGTCGTGGTGGAGGCGGCAGGTCGAACTAGAATTTTAACCTAGTTTGGTTGAGGGTCTGATTCGTGATCGTTGCTACGTCTATGGATGATCGAGTGGTTAGAGGCTGTGGGGTTTAGTGGCGTAGGTGTTCGGCAAGGCGTGGACGAAGTGGTTCAACCTCCGGTGGTCAGAATCGATGGAGCGAGACTTTTTCTGCAGTGTTTGAATTCCAGTTTCAACTGGATGGCTCGATTCGGAATCGTGGCATGTGGTGATGTTTTGATGGTTGGAATGGGTTGCTGAAGCGATCGTGGTTGTGTGGGAGATTCTGGCGGTGATCGGAAGTTCGCCGTGGATGGTGCAAGGTGCACAGTGGCACAGTTGTGTCAGTTTGTTTAGTGTTGGGTTCGATGGTTTTCTCAAAGATGGTCTCGGGGAAGAAAGGCTTTGACTCGGGTTTGTTCTAGGGTCGTACGCGAGATTTTGAGTGAAACTGTTAAGTTTTTAAAATAGTTTTTTTTAAATCTAAACCAAACTCTGTTTTAAAAAGAAGAAAAGATAAAGATGTATTTGTTTTGTTTCAAGTACATATGGATTAAGCCCAAAGTAAATGTTTAAACCAGTTTTTAAATTTAAATAAAATAAGTTTTTAAAACTTTATTTTATCAAGTTAAATCATTTTCTTGAAAATCCATTTCTTTGTAATGAATAGTTTGTATAAATTAACTTGTATGATTTGATTAACTTAAATGTATTAAGTTAAAACCTGAAGTTATTTTCATACTTAATTTGAAATGTAAAAAGGTAATTAATGAAGGAAATGTTTTTATCTTAAAAACTTAATTAAAGTTTGATAATTAATGAGATAATTAAAAGAGTAATTAACTAATTAAATTAGTTAATGATTAAGGATTTATTTATTTAACAGTTAAGGGTTTTAAGTGATTAATAAAATGGCAATTAAGAAGTACTTAATAAAGTTTTATTAATTTATAATTAGGTTTTATTAATTAATACTTAAAGGATGATTAATCTATAATTAAAGATTAATTAATGGATTAATCAAAGGATAATTAAAGATTAATCAAATGGTAATTAAGAATTGATTAATAGGTAATTGTGGATTAATTAAATTGGTAATTAAGGTTGTTAATCAATAATTAAGTTTTATTAATTAATAATTAAGAGGTAATTAATTAATTAATTAAGGTTAATTAATTAATTATAAAAGTAATTAGGGATTGATTACTTTGTATTAAAGGATATTGATTAATAATTAAGGTTTATTAATTAATAGTTAAAGAATAATTAATTTGTAATTAAGGATTAATTAATTTGTTTAAAAGGTAATTAAGGAATAAATTACTCAGTTATGATTTATGAAATGAATGTGATTAATTTAAGTTAATTAATTTGTTAATTAATTAAAGATAGTCACTTGGTAATTGATTAAGTATAATTACTTAATAAGATTTGTTAAGTGTTATTACTTAGTGTAAATAATTAATAAATGGATTACTGTATGTAATTGATATAAGGGAAATTAATTAATGGGAAGTAATTTAAAAGAATAATTACTTGGCAAAAGTAATTAAGGATTAATTAATTGGTGTAATTAATCAAAAGGATTTATAAAAGTAAATTAAAGTAATTAAGAAGTAATTAAGAATAGTTAATTACTGTTAATTGATTATTTAGGTTGATTAATGAAAGTAATTAATTAAAGCTAATTAATTAATGTAATTAATTAAGGAATAATGTAATTAATTATAGTTAATTAATTAATGAAAGTAATTAATTAAGGATCATTAATTAATGTAATTAATGAGAGTAATTTAAGGTTAATTATTGTAAATGGTTAAGGATAATTAATTTGTGAAATTAATTAAAGGATAATTACTTTATGTAATTGATGGATACTTAATCAAGAGTGATTAATAAATAAAGGAATGATTAATTAATTAAAAGGTTGAAATTAATTAATGGTTGATTAAGCAAGGTTAGGAATTAATTCTTAAGTAATTAATTTAATTTAAGTTGATTAAATTGATTATAATATGGATTAATAAATGGTTGCTTATGATTGTTTGAGTAGAATGTCTGATTAGGTTGATATCTATTGGATGATATGCTATGATATTCTGTGATGTGATATTTGATATATCTGTGATAAATGTGTGATATTTATCTATGTTAATGCTGTGTGAATTCAAGTATTAAATTGAATTGAATTGTTTAAATCTTAAACAACTTGGACCTTTAAGATACGTTTGGATTTCGATGAGACCGGGATAAGGAATCAAATTTGATTATCCGAAAACCACATCGATCCAAGTTAAACGTTAGGTCGTGACATCTCAAGTGAAGATTTAGAGAAAGGCTATGGTCGTTAACTCTGAGGGTGATTCAAAAACGAGTTAACGGAGATAGTGCTTTGAATAGAGATGAAGATTTGAAGTGCAAGGGTTATTGTCGTTAACTCTGAGGGTGATTCCAAAATGAGTGTAACGAGATAATGCCTTCGGTTTCATTCGAACCCGGAACGAACTTGTATGGATTGAATGCTTTCAGAACATCGTCAGGTGGACGATGAGCATTCTAAGATAGATGTGTTCTATTAAAGGTAATCGTAGCCTCAATGTAACGACCCGCCATTCATTCCACAGAATGACGCATCATTAATAAGAAAGAAAGGGATAGAAAGAGAAAAGAAGAGAAGAGAGAAAGAAACAACATCAGAATCTCAACAGCGGAACGAATAAATTATATTAATAACATAAGTATTACATAATATACAACAACTATCAGAGTTACACAGATTACACATCACATACTAGACAGTTATAAACACCTCTCTAGTTATTACAACTCAATACAATACAAAACACTATCACAGAGATCAACACAGTGTAACACTATATATCTACGAACGCTGAAGCCTCCTGCTCCATTGCTCCTACACAATTCATCAAAGCTAACCTGAATCCCTTGGCTACTCGTAAAAATTTGAGTACCCAAGAGTTTATAAAACAGAAAATAAACACATGGGTCAGACATGGGTCTGGTGTGAGTAACAGGTTAAAGTTACTTAACTTTGAAAACCATTTGGAAAGAAAAAGTATCTCGTAAGACTTCCCGCACATAAACACAGAAAAGTTTTTACCTTACGATAACCAAAACATTGATAAGAAATCCAGTTATATTATAATAGGGTCTAGGGTTTTCAAATAAATATAAAATAGCTGAAATTGTTACATTATTAAATTCCAGCATACTAGCCACAAAGTGGGTTATATAATCAAGTCCGAGATCACTTATTGGAGATTAGATTCCATACAATGGCAGGGCTACTGGGGTACCGCCCGTCACAGTACGTGGCCTAGATCACCGTACCGAGGATCACTCCCAATCCCCTGCAACACAAAGCCGGAACCATCCCTTTCTGGATAATTCCGAATAAAAATCACCCCACGGTTGTGTACATCAACCGCACCACTAAGCCGAAATAGAAAGGGACATCTAGACAGGGATGACCTTACTCTCAGTGGGTGCTACCCACGAAGCCTTGCTGCACCTCCCATGTTTTAGCCATTCCCGGTTGATGAGGTTTGAGGTCACGATTACCTTTAATCAGAACACATCACTTAGAATGCTCATCGTCCACCTGACGATGTGCTGAAAGCATTCAATCCATACAAGTTCATTCCGGGTTCGAACGAAACCGAAGGCATTATCTCGTTACACTCATTTTGGAATCACCCTCAGAGTTAACGACAATAACCCTTGCACTCTGAATCTTCATCTTCACTTGAGATTCACGACCTATCGTTAATTTGGATCGATGTGGTATTCAGATATCCAAATCTGGAAACCCGATCCCGGTCTCATCGAAATCCAAAACGTATCTTTTAAGGCCAAGTTGTTTTAAAGTTAAAACAATTCAATTCTTTATCTATATACACAGAGATAGATAATTCACAATAGATAATCCATATTATCATCACAAACAGATAATTCACATTATCATTACAATTCAACCAAAACATCCATATCGTAGATCAGCACATATCTCATCAGAGATATCAAACAATGCAAAGCATTCAATATTATTCATCCATCCCTAAGTAATGATTTATACCATCTCTAATTAATTTAAAGTGAATTAAATTAATTACTTCATTTTATATATCCTGCTTACTTAATCATTAATTAAACCAATTAATTAGTCATACTCTAAGTATCCATCTTAATTAATCATTCCTGATTAATTATCCTTTAATTACTTTAAGTAATTAATCCATAATTAATTTCACAAATTAATTATCTTAAACCATTACAGTAATTAATCTTTAATTACTTCATTAATTAATTAACTATACTTAATTACATTAATCCTTAATTAATTACAATTAATTAATTACTTTAATCACTTATCATTGATTAATTAGTTTAATTAATCAATCCTTAATTACATCATTAATTATTTTAATTTATGATCCTTAATTACTCTTAATTAATTATCCTATTTAAATTAATTACATTTAATAATTAATCTTTAATTAGTCACATTTATTAATCACCTTTGATTAATCTCATTTAGTAATTAACTACCCTTAATTACTTCTTTAACTAAATTAATTACTCCTTAATTAATCTCTTAATTAATCCCTTGATTAATTCCATTAAGTAATTAACTACCCTTAATTACTCCATTAATTACATCAGTAATTATCTATTAATTACTTTCCTAAGTAATTATACTTCATTAAATTACATTAAGTAATTATCTTCACAAATCATTAAGTGATTATCTTAAATTAATTAAACTTAATTAATTAACTTAACTAATCAAATTAAACTCACTTAATTACAATGAGTGATTTATTTCTTAATTACTTCCATTAAGTAATTACATTTAAACAATTTTCACAAATGATTATCTTTAAATTAATTAATCAAATTAATTATTAAAATTAATCACATTAATTAATTATTTATTAAACCCAAATTAATGATCTACATTAACTATTCTTTAATTATTATTTTTAAATAATTAAACTTTAATTAACCATTATTAATTACAAATAAATAAATTCTAATTACCAATAAATTAACCTCTAATTACTTAATTAATTAAGTACCTAACAATAACTTAATTAATCCTTAATTACTTGATTAATTTATTCCTAACCATTAATTAATAATCTTAACTTATCAAATTAACGATCCTTAATTTCAAATTAATTAACCTTTAATTAATTTAATTAAACCTTAATTAATCAATTTAAACCCTTAATTACTTAATTAATTAATCCAAATCACTAATTAATTGAATTATTTAAACCATTTTAATTACCTTAAAGATTTAATGATTTTAACTTTAAGATAAAAACATTTTCTTATCCATGGTTAAATTATTATTTACAAATACATTTGAAAACATCTATTTTCAAATTTACTTTTAAATTTCATTTTAAATTCGGGATTTAGAATGAATACCCATTTATCTTTAACAAAGTTTAAAACCAATTTTTAATTTTTTTTTAAATCCACATGTTAAAGAATACTTATCTTATAAAAGAATTTTAAAAGAGTTTAAATCAAATTCCTTTTTAAATTCAAACCTTTAAAATATAACTTAACATTTAAACTTATTAAACATTTAAATTTATAAGACTTTATTTAAATCCTTTCTTTACATTTTCAAACTCCATTTTAAATTCAAATTCTTTTAAATACACTTAATTTCTTAAACTCTTTTAAGTTATTAAAACAATTTGAATTTAAAAACTTAATTTATTCCCAAACTAAGATTCAAATTAAACTTGAATCTATTTTTAAACTTAGATTTAAACTTAATTTAATTCTTCTTTACATTTTAAAAACCCAGTTTTAGATTTTTAAAACAAAGCAGATTTAAACCTTAACCCAGAAATTTTAACCCGAACCTTACTTAAATTACTTCGAGCCAAAATCCAAAATACTTCGTGTCCACAACCTAAATTACTCGAGAAAACTCGAGACTACAACTCTACCCAAACCCAGACTTCATCAGAATCAACAGTGCACCATGCACATGCACGGTGACTCCGACCACCTACTATCAACCACGACGACTTCCTCACATCGGCGATCACCTGAGAACCCTATTCCGACCACCAATAGCATCAATACGAACTCGAAATCGAATTCGAGCATTCAAAACTAAACCTGGAACAAAAGTCTCGAACCACCACAAAGCCTGGAAATGCCTCGTCAACACATCTCCGACCACCAGAATGTAAGATCCTCCGGCCATGACTTCGACAACACTCCAGCTACCATTTCCCTAAGTATAGTGGCACTCGATCAATCCTAGGACTCGAGATGATCAAACTTCCAGCCATCGTCAAAACTAGGTCTACAAACAAAAACGAACAACCCCCGCCACCACTGGTCTCTGACCATCTTTCTGGAATTTTTCCTGGCCTCACCATTCGCTCCTCTTCCTCCAGAAGAAACTTCAACCCTCCAGAACCTCGAGATCACCAGAACTTCCCAAAAGTCCAAAAACAGTGCAACCCACAAATGCACTTACATTTCTAATCTAAAAATTGTGGTTTCTTTTCTAAAAATCATAATTTAGTTTTGGGATTCAGTTTACATGCCTGAATCAATGAATTTAGAAGTTTGAATTTTTAACTTATATTAGACTTGCTCTGCTGTTTTGATTTCCAGAGTCATTCATGTTTTATTTTAACTTAATTATAATTTTAAACATTAATTTATACTGAAACAAACAACTTTTGTTTGAATCTTAAATCCTAATAAAGATCAGATCAAGAGATAGTGATTTTTGAATCAAAAATTGGAGCCTGGAAACTAAAACAGGAAATCACGGATACAACAAGCACTCACCTATATACATTCATATATAAAAATAATATATACCAAACATATTTGCTTCAGATATTCACATGCAACCAGATTTCATCCTTAAATTTTAAAAGTATTGTTACTCACCTGGAAATAGTGATGAATCAGAGCATAAAGCTGAAAAGCTTTTGCTTTTGAAAACTGGTTTTAAAACTTGCACTTGAATGCTTTTACTTCTTTGTTTTAAAACTGAGTTTCTTGCTGTTTAAATTTGCATGCAGGCTTGATTCCATATTGCATTTGAAAACTTTAAATTTGAATGCTTTGCTTTAAAATTTAGGTTGAAAGAAAATAAACTCCAGGCAGGCTTTTGAAGATGATGACAGAGCATCCCCTTTTTGTTTTGAAAAGCCTCTTGAAAGCTTTAGAACTGGAATGCTTCACAAATTTTCATTTGAAAATGCTTGTAGGCTTATAGTCAGATGGAAGAAAATGCAGGTTTGAACGGATTTATAAATGCAGGCTAGTGGTTTGATTCTCTGGTTTGAGGAGTGTTGATTTCAGATTGAAGAAATGTTTACATGCTTGGTTTTGAAAATGAATTACAGGTTTGAAGAAGAGGCTTTTTAGAGGATATTGATTACAAATTTGGTTTGAGAGTGGTTTACAGGCTGAAGTCTCTTAAGTTTTGGAAAAGAATAGAAAACGAAATGAAGATGAGAAGTAGATGAATATATAGGTTAATTTGTGATTTAATAAAAATAAAAGAAAAAATGAAAATTATAAAGGACACTTGTTTAAAGTCTTAACACTTGTCATATATCTTTGTTCATAAATTAACACATGTTATATTAAGTTTTAATATGATAACACTTGTCCTTTTAATTAATTTTATTTATTGTAAATGTAAATAAAAGCCTTTTTCTTTATTTATTAAATACTTATCTATATATAAATTACTTTAAAGAAAATAAAACCAATTATATATATAAATAAAAGCTTATACATATATTTTAAATCCAAATATTTTTAAATATATCAATCCTTTGAATTTCAAACTTTAAATTCAAATTCAAATCAAATACTAAAGTTTAATTTAAAATCAAGTTATATATATACATATAGATTCAACAACACATTTTATTTGAAAATAACAAATTCTATTTCTTTAAAATCTATTTATAAAAACAATACATTATTAATATTGTTTGAATATAACACATTTATCAATTTTAAAATAATTTATAAAAGAGATTATAAATTTCTACTATTACTAAATGAATTAACATATCATATGTAAATTGTATTTTAAACTTATATATATATATATAAATATATATATATACTCTTAAATCATATTTATTAAGCAATATTTAAAAAGAAAATAAACCTTATTATTAATCTTATTTAAAACCATATAGTTATTTGTTTAAATAGCTTTGAAAAGCTTAATATTAAATAAATCATAATTTCCAAACTATCAAAATATATATATTAGAAATTTAAAAACAAGATTTTATTTATTTATGAAATTTCAAACCAAAGCTTATCTATTTACAATACACACACACATATATATACATTATAAATAGAAATCATTTTATTAGTTTTTAAAAGATAAAATTCACTAATTAAATATTTATTTAATTAGATTATTAAACCAATTCAAATTTTATTATCAAAAATTATCAAATCAATTTAATTTTTAATATAGATTATTAAATTGATATTGCCCAAAATCCCGGGATATCACATTCCTCCCCCCTTAAAATAATTTCGTCCCCGAAATTTAAAACAAAGGTAATTTAATAATGTCATTAAAGATTTTAATTTTAAAACACAATCATAT
Source organism: Allium fistulosum (assembly GCA_030737815.1). Taxonomy (NCBI): domain Eukaryota; kingdom Viridiplantae; phylum Streptophyta; class Magnoliopsida; order Asparagales; family Amaryllidaceae; genus Allium; species Allium fistulosum. The sequence goes on from CM060908.1 coordinate 150,033,862, forward strand.
ATTATCAACCATATGCTAACAACCATAGCAACCAATCATCCAAACAAACAATTCTAACTATCCAAACAAATTTTTTGGATAGAACTTCCTAGAGTTTCCCAAATATAAATACTGGGATACTCGGTCTACAGAATCCAAACAATCAATACTACTAAGCTATAGAGCTCCTACTCATCTAGATCTACAGAACTAAATAGGATATCAGACTACAGACGAGTCTGACTCAATAACCAAATCCTCTCGAACTGCTTCCGCTGCACAACTCTGATCTGGAAAAGAATGAAAATGCTGATGAAGAACACGAGCACAAACTGGATAACACATCCCGGAAAATCTCAGATAACTCAAGAGAACACTCAGCAATCGCAAGTCACTTTTGCAATCAACCCAGCCAAAATGCAAAGAAACTGTTCTCTCTTTACCAATCAAAACAGTTCATACTTAACTATCCAATCCATCGAAGAAATGGATCCACTCTGCTGCTTCTGAACTTCACCTCTAGAAAAATGCTTAGCCAAAGACCTCCTTGTCGGCACACAGAACACTCCGAGCTGCACTGCTGAGACAGATGCCAAAGACTTTTCAATCCAAAGCTCTTCGAGAAACTCGAACCCAAACAAAACAGAAACACCATGCTGAACTCAGGTACAACACCGAAGCAGTCACACTTCCTTAAACTTGTTCCAAAGAAAACATCTTCGGGAACATCCATAGTCACTGTGTCTCATCACACAGCTACAATTACCTGAGATACCATCACACACTTCTGCCTAACTGACAGATCTAACTCTACTCATCCAACTTCAAAGATAAACTCCGAACCTTAACAGGTTTCCTTCTGAGATCTATGAAATCCTTACACCACTGCAAAGCTTGCTCGAGACAGTATTAGGTCTACAGTCTCGACAGATACTCTTCCAACCTTAACACTCGGACTCCAACAAATTGTAGTAGTCGTGTTACACACACCACTACCTTCTCTTCCTTTATAACTCATATTGGAAAACCCGAACAGGTAACCCAACAAATAGGTAGAAATATATATATATATATATAGTTATATAAAAATTACAAATACGCGCTCTCAAGATAGACACCACTCCAGAGCCTAGGTATTCACTCAACCTATCGCTCTGATACCAACTATGACGACCCACCATTCATTCCACAGAATGACGCATCATTAATAAGAAAGAAAGGGATAGAAAGAGAAAAGAAGAGAAGAGAGAAATAAACAACATCAGAATCTCAACAGCGGAACAAATAAATTATATTAATAACATAAGTATTACATAATATACAACAACTATCAGAGTTACAGAGATTACACATCACATACTAGACAGTTATAAACACATGTCTAGTTATTACAACTCAATACAATACAAAACACTATCACAAAGGTCAACACAGCGGAACACTATATATCTACGAACGCTGAAGCCTCCTGCTCCATTGCTCCTCCACAATTCATCAAAGCTAACCTGAATCCCTTGGCTACTCGTAAAAATTTGAGTACCTAAGAGTTTATAAAACAGAAAATAAACACTTGGGTCAGACATGGGTCTGGTGTGAGTAACAGGTTAAAGTTGCTTAACTTTGAAAACCATTTGGAAAGAAAAAGTATCTCGTAAGACTTCCCGCACATAAACACGGAAAAGTTTTTACCTTACGATAACCAAAACATTGATAAGAAATCCAGTTATATTATAATAGGGTCTAGGGTTTTCAAATAAATATAAAATAGCTGAAATTGTTACATTATTAAATTCCAGCATACTAGCCACAAAGTGGGTTATATAATCAAGTCCGAGATCACTTATTGGAGATTGGATTCCATACAATGGCAGGGCTACTGGGGTACCGCCTGTCACAGTACGTGGCCTAGATCACCGTACCGAGGATCACTCCCAATCCCCTGCAACACAAAGCCGGAACCATCCCTTACTGGATAATTCCGAATAAAAATCACCCCACGGTTGTGTACATCAACCGCACCACTAAGCCGAAATAGAAAGGGACATCTAGACAGGGATGACCTTACTCTCAGTGGGTGCTACCCACGAAGCCTTGCTGCACCTCCCCTGTTTTAGCCATTCCCGGTTGATGAGGCTTGAGGTTACGATTACCTTTAATCAGAACACATCACTTAGAATGCTCATCGTCCACCTGACGATGTGCTGAAAGCATTCAATCCATACAAGTTCGTTACGGGTTCGAACGAAACCAAAGGCATTATCTCATTACACTCATTTTGGAATCACCCTCAGAGTTAACGACAATAACCCTTGCACTCTGAATCTTCATCTTCACTTGAGATTCACGACCTATCGTTAATTTGGATCGATGTGGTATTCGGATATCCAAATCTGGAAACCTGATCCTGGTCTCATCGAAATCCAAAACGTACCTTTTAAGGCCAAGTTGTTTTAAAGTTAAAACAATTCAATTCTTTATCTATATACACAGAGATAGATAATTCACAATAGATAATCCATATTATCATCACAAACAGATAATTCACATTATCATTACAATTCAACCAAAACATCCATATCATAGATCAGCACATATCTCATCAGAGATATCAAACAATGCAAAGCATTCAATATTATTCATCCATCCCTAAGTAATGATTTATACCATCTCTAATTAATTTAAAGTGAATTAAAGTAATTACTTCATTATATAAATCCTGCTTACTTAATCATTAATTAAACCAATTAATTAATCATACTCTAAGTATCCATCTTAATTAATCATTCCTGATTAATTATCCTTTAATTACTTTAAGTAATTAATCCTTAATTAATTTCACAAATTAATTATCTTAAACCATTACAGTGATTAATCTTTAATTACTTCGTTAATTAATTAACTATACTTAATTACATTAATCCTTAATTAATTACAATTAATTAATTACTTTAATCACTTATCATTGATTAATTAGTTTAATTAATCAATCCTTAATTACATCATTAATTATTTTAATTTATGATCCTTAATTACTCTTAATTAATTATCCTATTTAAATTAATTACATTTAATAATTAATCTTTAATTAGTCACATTTATTAATCACCTTTGATTAATCTCATTTAGTAATTAACTACCCTTAATTACTTCTTTAAATAAATTAATTACTCCTTAATTAATCTCTTAATTAATCCCTTGATTAATTCCATTAAGTAATTAACTACCCTTAATTACTCCATTAATTACATCAATAATTATCTATTAATTACTTTCCTAAGTAATTATACTTCATTAAATTACATTAAGTAATTATCTTCACAAATCATTAAGTGATTATCTTAAATTAATTAAACTTAATTAATTAACTTAACTAATCAAATTAAACTCACTTAATTACAATGAGTGATTTATTTCTTAATTACTTCCATTAAGTAATTACATTTAAACAATTTTCACAAATGATTATCTTTAAATTAATTAATCAAATTAATTATTAAAATTAATCACATTAATTAATTATTTATTAAACCCAAATTAATGATCTACATTAACTATTCTTTAATTATTATTTTTAAATAATTAAACTTTAATTAACCATTATTAATTACAAATAAATAAATTCTAATTACCAATAAATTAACCTCTAATTACTTAATTAATTAAGTACCTAACAATAACTTAATTAATCCTTAATTACTTGATTAATTTATTCCTAACCATTAATTAATAATCTTAACTTATCAAATTAACGATCCTTAATTTCAAATTAATTAACCTTTAATTAATTTAATTAAACCTTAATTAATCAATTTAAACCCTTAATTACTTAATTAATTAATCCAAATCACTAATTAATTGAATTATTTAAACCATTTTAATTACCTTAAAGATTTAATGATTTTAACTTTAAGATAAAAACATTTTCTTATCCATGGTTAAATTATTATTTACAAATACATTTGAAAACATCTATTTTCAAATTTACTTTTAAATTTCATTTTAAATTCGGGATTTAGAATGAATACCCATTTATCTTTAACAAAGTATAAAACCAATTTTAAAAAAAAACTTTTTAAATCCACATGTTAAAGAATACTTATCTTATAAAAGAATTTTAAAAGAGTTTAAATCAAATTCCTTTTTAAATTCAAACCTTTAAAATATAACTTAACATTTAAACTTATTAAACATTTAAATTTATAAGACTTTATTTAAATCCTTTCTTTACATTTTCAAACTCCATTTTAAATTCAAATTCTTTTAAATACACTTAATTTCTTAAACTCTTTTAAGTTATTAAAACAATTTGAATTTAAAAACTTAATTTATTCCCAAACTAAGATTCAAATTAAACTTGAATCTATTTTTAAACTTAGATTTAAAATTAATTTAATTCTTCTTTACATTTTAGAAACCCAGTTTTAGATTTTTAAAACAAAGCAGATTTAAACCTTAACCCAGAAATTTTAACCCGAGCCTTACTTAAATTACTTCGAGCCAAAATCCAAAATACTTCGTGTCCACAACCTAAATTACTCGAGAAAACTCGAGACTACAACTCTACCCAAACCCAGACTTCATCAGAATCAACAGTACACCGTGCACATGCACGGTGACTCCGACCACCTACTATCAACCACGACGACTTCCTCACATTGGCGATCACCTGAGAACCCTATTCCGACCACCAACAGCATCAATACGAACTCGAAATCGAATTCGAGCATTCAAAACTAAACCTGGAACAAAAGTCTCGAACCACCACAAAGCCTGGAAACGCCTCGTCAACACATCTCCGACCACCAGAATGTAAGATCCTCCGGCCACGACTTCGACAACACTCCAACTACCATTTCCCTAAGTATAATGGCACTCGATCAATCCTAGGACTCGAGATGATCAAACTTCCAGCCATCGTCAAAACTAGGTCTACAAACAAAAACGAACAACCCCCGCCACCACTGGTCTCTGACCATCTTTCTGGAATTTTTCCTGGCCTCACCATTCGCTCCTCTTCCTCCAGAAGAAACTTCAACCCTCCAGAACCCCGAGATCACCAGAACTTCCCAAAAGTCCAAAAACAGTGCAACCCACAAATGCACTTACATTTCTAATCTAAAAATTGTGGTTTCTTTTCTAAAAATCATAATTTAGTTTTGGGATTCAGTTTACATGCCTGAATCAATGAATTTAGAAGTTTGAATTTTTAACTTATATTAGACTTGCTCTGATGTTTTGATTTCCAGAGTCATTCATGTTTTATTTTAACTTAATTATAATTTTAAACATTAATTTATACTGAAACAAACAACTTTTGTTTGAATCTTAAATCCTAATAAAGATCAGATCAAGAGATAGTGATTTTTGAATCAAAAATTGGAGCCTGGAAACTAAAACAGGAAATCACGGATACAACAAGCACTCACCTATATACTGTGACGCCCCACCTCTATACCCATGCTAACCAAGAACACTACGGTGTAGTGCTGTCAATTAGCATGGAGAATAAGGCTGTTGAGGAGCGACCATCCATGTAATTTCTTTGGGCGAGTATCGATATGTCAGATAGTATAGCGTGCATTTCATTTAAGGAGGAAATCCGACATACCGACACAAAACTCAAAGCTATCACACAGTGGCTATATATATATTCTTCGGAAACAAACATAGAAATAAACATAACACAAATCAGTCACAGACATCCATATCACAAAGGCGGAAAAAGATATGAATAAATATATATCACATGAAAGTGTACATCAGAGTAGTGGTCTAAAAGATCCACGATAATACAAAAGAATAGCTACCAGCTACACAAAAGAATAAGTATACACCATAGAGTCTATATCTCAAATGTATACATCCAAAAACTACTAAACTAAGTAGTTAGCCAAAAGTCAGAGTAATAAATCCCTGGTGCGAAGTCAAGCTGAAGCACCTGAAACATCTCGGTCTGACCCAAGTATTATTTATAAGAAAATAATAAACGGATCAGTCTAGCTATAAATATCAGATGATATGGTATAAAGTAAAAGACATGGCATGAACATGTAATAACTATAATGGAATACTACTAAAAGTATGTAAATGATAATCAACAAGAGATTAATCAATATCACAAGAATCTTCTCAAAGATAAAATAGGGTATCATACCCTAAACTTGTATTCATAACAAGTCAATGACACACGAATTCACCAATGCACAAAAATTGATAAAACTTATCAATAGAAATTACAGAAATTGGTGAAGCACAAAATTCCAGAAATCATCACAAGAAATCCAGAAATCACAATAAGGGGGAGGCCTATCACAAGAACGGGAGCATGAAAACTCACCAACACGTGTAACACAAGAACGAGAAGCTATCTCATGGAAGCTATCCATTAAATTTTGACACACGAACGGCCCGAAGACCATGGGTCGCTACCCCATTTCTATGTGATGGTGAAACATCACACAAGCGGGGTTTAGTCTCCCTCCCAGACAAAGAGACATCGCACAGTTGCTAGTCTAAATCACAAAAATGATCGTCATGATCATCAAGAAAGTGTCAATTACACTAAGCCAGTAAATATATGAGTTTAGCTTCATGTCCCATAACCACTAGCTTAACTTAAATATTTACGAACAAACTGTAGATCTTCACTAGGAAATTGTCACAAAAAGGGTTCAATCGAACAAGTCCAAGAGCTAACCGACGAAGTGAACGCGAGCGTTTCATACCACTCGTTTTACTAAGTCGTTTAATTCGATTTCTCATCCGAGTGAAGTAAAGGCTTGTATATACTAGTAGATTGGAAAACGGTTTTATAAACGAGTTTGGTATTGAAAATAGAGTTGGAATCGTTTTGATGAAAGAGTTTTGATATTTACTACTAGTATTGAAACCTTTATATTTTTAAAGTGACAAATCACAAAAATGATTGTAGAACAATCAATCACCAAAATTCACATTCAAAGACGTGAATAAAATCCAAAGAAATCGATAACGAATCCGTCAAAATGGATATTCCCAGAAATCACGAAGAAAATGTCATCAAAGCAGATAACAATAAAAAGGGAATCAACACAAATCCATTAAAGTTGAAAATTCAAGCACAATAGTCAAATAGGCAGAAGACTGCAGATTCAGACGTCTGAATCAAGAATTTCAGACGTCTGAATCTGGAAAATAAACTATTTTCCAAAACAGAATTCAGACGTCTGAATCCTTGATTTCAGACGTCTGAAATAGGCACTTTTTAGCCTATTTCTTTTCTGGTTCAAAACGAACCAATTCAGACGTCTGAAATTTTGGTTCAGACGTCTGAATGCTGGGAGAAGAAAATTCCCGGTATTCCATTCAGACGTCTGAACCATACGTTTCAGACGTCTGAAACTGTTGTTCAGGGCATTCCCTTAACCTAGGCCAAAAATGGCCAAACGACATTGATAACGATCGGTCGAGCAACAACGACTAAGGAATTATGCCTAGCGACAACCCAGCCTTAATGACTCTTCGATACGCCTCGAATATCAATGTCCAAATATCCATAATAGGATTTTCACAAAAATTAAATCAAAACACCAAAAATTGGAATATACACAAAATCGATCCAAACCAAAATCAATTGCACAAGGATAAGTGTTAGGAATTCATACCTAACAATCGAAGATAATTATAGACTAAGATGTGAGATAAAAATCTCACCTTTGAACCCAAACAAATGAAGAAGAAGCTATAGAGCAATGGCAAGAGCAAGCACACTTCAATTCTAACTCAACAACCTTGAATCTAGGCTAAAAAGAGAAATATTTCCTAAGTTAGGTTTAGGAATTTCTGAAATTGATAAGAGAATGAGTTGGAGAAGAAGAAGAGGAGGCTTACCAAAGCTTCTTCTATTGGTTTGGAGCTAGAACCTTATTTGCAAAAGAAAACTAGGGTTTGGAGTTTTAATTTCTCATTCCTCTCTCCATTGTTGTAAAAGCTTGACTATAAGGAAAAAGAAGTAAGGTAATGAAGAGAGGAGGGGGTTGGGACTGACTTAGAAGTGGTTCAGCCCAAACCAAAAGCTCAAAGCAAAAAGTGACGAAAATTTCACTATCTCCAAACATATCAAAGTTTACACTCAAAAAGATCGCAAACGTCATTTCGAACTCAATAGAGGTGGTCTCGAGTCCTAATTTGACCGTATGCAAAAAGTGGCTTTTCGGACTATCATCCGACTAACGATAAAATATTTAAATATAAAATTGATAAATATGCGGGTTGTTACAGACTCCCCTCCTTAAAGAAATTGCGTCCTCGCAATATATAAGGCGGAAATAAAAAGTAACAACCATAAAAGCATATTAACACAAAAGAAATTTGAAATAAGAAGTTTACCTCAAAGAGCAGGAGTAAGTAGGTCCGGATGTGTACGCTCGATGAATTCTCTAGATTCCCAAGAGCAATCCTTAGGATTTGAGGACCATTGAACTTTAACAAGCGGAACATCTTTATTTCGAAGTCGTTTAACCTTCGAAGCAATAATTCGAATAGGATGCTGCTCATAAGTTAAATTAGGCGAAACTTCTATCTCTTCCACAACACCGGGCTCAAGAATAGAATCGGAATCCCGAAGGCACTTCCGTAATTGAGAAACGTGAAATACGTCATGCATGGCAGAAAACTGAGCCGGTAATAAAAGGCGATAAGCCATGGAACCGATACGTTCCGTGATAGGAAATGGCCCAATATATCTAGGCGCTAACTTTCCCGATCGACTGAAACGTACAACACCCTTCATAGGTGAAACACGAATAAATACAAGATCCCCCACAGAAAATTCTAATTTTCTTCTTCGGTTATCGGCATAGGATTTTTGTCTACTTTGGGCTTCTTTCATCCTATGTCGAATAAGTTCAATCTTTTCTGTGGAATCACGAATAAAATTTGGACCTAAAACCAGCTTCTCACCGGCCTCGAGCCAACAAGAAGGAGATCGGCATGGCCTTCCATAGAGTGCCTCGAAAGGTGCCATACCAATACTAGATTGGAAGCTGTTATTGTAGGAAAATTCAACAAGTGAAATATGATCTTCCCAACTTCCACCAAAGTCAAGAACACAAGCATGAAGAAGATCTTCAAGAGTTTGATTTACACGCTCAGTTTGTCCATCGGACTGGGGGTGATAAGCGGTGCTAAAATTAAGCTTCGTTCCCAAAGCTTTTTGAAGACTCTTCCAAAATCCACTAGTAAACAATGGATCACGATCACTAACAATGGAAGTAGGAACTCCATGTAATTTAACAATTTCTTTGATGAAGAGTTTGGCCAAAAGAGGTACGGTCCGATTAGACCGAACGGGAATAAAATGGGCGGATTTAGTAAGTCTATCAACGATCACCCATAAGCTATCATGACCTGAACGAGAACGGGGAAGGCCATTAATAAAATCCATGGAAATTTGATCCCATTTCCAAACTGGAATTTCCAATGGTTGCAACAACCCACCGGGCCTTTGATGTTCGGCCTTGACAAGTTGGCAAGTCATGCAACGCTTAACAAAGTTAGCAATATCAGATTTCATTCCCTCCCAGTAATAAAGTCGCTTCATATCTGCGTACATTTTACTGCTACCGGGATGAATGGAATATTTGGAACGATGTGAATCTTCAAGAATATCTTTACGAAGATCACTGATATTTGGTACGATAAGTCTACCAAATTTTCGAATGCCGCCATGAGAATTAATATCAAAGTTTTTCAAACCTTCAATATCGGTTTTATCCTTAAGATTTTGGCCAAGCAAAGCCAATTCAGGATCTAGCTGTTGAACTTCAAGAATGCGGTCTAATAGAGAAGGACGAGCCTCAAGGCTACATAAAACAAGAGATGAACATAAATCGGAAACACGATCTCTAATCTCACAAGTAGATAAAACTTTGAGATCGTTCCATTCGGATATCATCATGGAAACAACCGCTTGTTGCTTGCGACTAAGTGCATCGGCAACTCGATTTCCCTTTCCGGGAGTATAAAGAATATCAAGATCATAAGAGGCAAGGAATTCGAGCCAACGCTGTTGACGCAAATTAAGTTCCTTTTGAGAAAATAAATATTTCAAAGACTTATGATCAGTATAAAGCACAAATTTCTCTCGCAAAAGATAATGTTGCCAAATTCGAAGGGCGAAAACGATAGCCGCGAGTTCTAAATCATGGGTGGCATATCTAGTCTCAGCCGGCTTCAATTGCTTAGAAGCATAAGCAATAACACGTTCTTTTTGCATAAGAACGGCACCCAAACCAACGCGACTAGCATCGGTATAAACAACGAGATCTTGATTCCCTTCGGGAATAACAAGAATAGGAGCATTAGAAAGGAGTTCTTTTAATTTCTGGAAGGAAGCTTCACATTTGTCCGACCAAATGTATTTAACACCTTTCTTTGTTAAGCCAATAAGAGGAACGACAATCTTAGAAAAGTCTTTTATAAAACGGCGGTAATAACCTGCCAATCCGAGAAAGCTACGGATTTCAGTCACGCTCTCCGGTCTCTTCCAATTTTGAATCGCTTCAATCTTTGAAGGATCCACTGATATTCCAGATTCAGAAATAATATGACCGAGGAACTTCACACTAGATTGCCAAAAATGGCATTTAGAAAATTTTGCCTTTAATTGATTGCTCCTAAGAGTTTCCAATACAATCCGAAGATGCTTTTCATGTTCCTCCTCGGTTTTGGAATACACCAGAATATCATCAATAAAGATGAGAACAAACCGATCGAGAAAATCTTTGAAAACTCTATTCATAAGGTCGACGAAATTAGCCGGAGCATTCGTTAAACCGAATGGCATAACTAGCTATTCATAAGATCCATATCGAGTACGGAACGAAGTCAAAGGAATGCTATCCTCTACAATACGAAGCTGGTGAAAACCGGTAGCCAAGTCCAATTGCGAAAAGACTCTAGCACCACTAAGTTGATCAAACAGATCATCAATCTGAGGCAATGGATATTTATTCTTAATAGTAAGATCATTAAGCTTGCGGTAGTCGACGCAAAGCCTAAGTGTACCATCGGACTTACTTACGAAAATAGCTGAAGCTCCCCAAGGCGAGGAACTAGAGCGAATAAGTTGCTTCGTCTCCAACTCGGATAGTTGTTTGCGCATCTCTTCATTCTCCTTATTGGACATGCGGTAAGGAGGACGGGTAATAGGTTGAGATCCAGGTGTAAGATTAATTTTGAACTCAATTGCTCGTTTAGGTGGTAATCCTAAAATGGGCTCAAAGATGTCGGAAAATTCACGAACGACGCGAATTAGAGAAATGACGTCTTCCTCATCATCATTATCATTATTGCGAGGATTTAAAGAATATAAAGATGCAACCAAAGCGGAATTCAAATCTTTAAGAATAATAGAAATCTGGTTAACAGATTGCGGATGTCGGAGATAAATAGTCCGCTCAGGACATAGGATATGAGCTTCATAACAAGTAAGCCAATCCATACCCAATATCTTTCCAAAGCCTAAGTAACGCATGACATGCAAATCGGCTAGGAAAGAAAAGTCACATAAAATAATCTCCACATATCTGCATAGCAAACTAAGAGTTGCGGATCCTCCAACGGGATTCGCAATTCTTAAAGAAGTCATTAAAGCAACAACACCTAAAGAAAAAGTATCGACAAGTTCGTTTTATATAAAAGAATGGGATGCACCCGTATCAAAGATAACTCTAATAGGTTGATCATGAAATATAATGATGCCATCCAGAATAGAATGAGACATACCTTGACCGCGAGATGTGTTGCCAGGGGCTTGAGCAACATTTAACTTTCCCTCCTTGCCTTGAAGCTTAGGGCATAGGTGCATAAAATGATCTGGGCTTTTACAATAGCGACAAGAGCGGGGCTTTGAACACTTGTTCGAAAAATGGCCCTTAGCACCACAGTTGAAGCATTTCCCATCACTAAGGGAAAGTGTCTTTGTAGCATGAGTTGCTTGTTTACCCTTTTTGCTGGGATAAGGACCTTTGAACTTGTTAGGCCTTTTCTTGTTGTCAAAGTTTGGTTTGGCACCCACCACTTCAACATCACTGTCCTTATCAGTCTCTTCAAGACGAAGAGCGATATCAATGAGTTGGTCGAAAGAAACTTCTAACTTTAGAAGTAATGGCTTCTTGAGATTCTTGTTTAGGCCATAGACGAATCTATGGTTCTTCTTCAATGGAGTGTTGATGTATTCAACCCCATATTTGGACAGTGACTCGAAGGATGCGACATAATCTGTCACAGAGGATGTACCTTGAACAAGGTCTATGAAACGACGAGCCAATGTCACTTTCTCCACTTCTAGTACGAACTTTAATTCGAAGCGTTCCTGGAATTTCTTCCAGGTGAGATCCGCTTCATTAATCTCTGAAATAAAAAGTCCATACCAATCCAATGCTCTCTCTTGGAGCATACTGGAGGCCACCTGAACACGGTGAAGATCGACAAGATTCATGCGAGAAAAGATTCTATCGCATGTTCTTAACCAAGCCTGGACCTCGATAATAGTTTCGGAACCTTTGAATGGTTTCCCACCCAAGTTGGTATAATCGTTGCACAAACGTGCAAATCCAGACTTTGGATGAGTAGGTTCCTGATTAGGACCAGCTGCTTAAGCATTCTTCACTAAATCAAGAAGCTGTTGAGCGGTCATAAAAACTCCATCCTGGGGAGTAACAGTAGATGGTCCAGCTCTGGGACGGCCTGGTCTAGACATTCTCTTCTTTAAGAAAGAGAAAAGAAGAAAAATTATTCTCCAAATAATTATCAAGCAAATCTTGATAGATAAAACAAGGATACATAAAAGGAAATAGGATGAATCGGTACAAAGACTCGAATTAAATCCTAAGGCACGACTCCTAAGTTGGACTTAGGACGATGATCCTTGTTAAGCTAATCTACATTGTTCCGAAGTTTGGCTCTGATACCAAGCTGTGACGCCCCACCTCTATACCCATGCTAACCAAGAACACTACGGTGTAGTGCTGTCAATTAGCACGGAGAATAAGGCTGTTGAGGAGCGACCGTCCATGTAATTTCTTTGGGCGAGTATCGATATGTCCGATAGTATAACGTGCATTTCATTTAAGGAGGAAATCCGACATACCGACACAAAACTCAAAGCTATCACACAGTGGCTATATATATATATTCTTCGGAAACAAACATAGAAATAAACATAACACAAATCAGTCACAGACATCCATATCACAAAGGCGGAAAAAGATATGAATAAATATATATCACATGAAAGTGTACATCAGAGTAGTGGTCTAAAAGATCCACGATAATACAAAAGAATAGCTACCAGCTACACAAAAGAATAAGTATACACCGTAGAGTCTATATCTCAAATGTATACATCCAAAAACTACTAAACTAAGTAGTTAGCCAAAAGTCAGAGTAATAAATCCCTGGTGCGAAGTCAAGCTAAAGCACCTGAAACATCTCGGTCTGACCCGAGTATTATTTATAAGAAAATAATAAACGGATCAGTCTAGCTATAAATATCAGATGATATGGTATAAAGTAAAAGACATGGCATGAACATGTAATAACTATAATGGAATACTACTAAAAGTATGTAAATGATAATCAACAAGAGATTAATCCATATCACAAGAATCTTCTCAAAGATAAAATAGGGTATCATACCCTAAACTTGTATTCATAACAAGTCAATGACACACGAATTCATCAATGCACAAAAATTGATAAAACTTATCAATAGAAATTACAGAAATTGGTGAAGCACAAAATTCCAGAAATCATCACAAGAAATCCAGAAATCACAATAAGGGGGAGGTCTATCACAAGAACGGGAGCATGAAAACTCACCAACACGTGTAACACAAGAACGAGAAGCTATCTCATGGAAGCTATCCATTAAATTTTTACACACGAACGGCCCGAAGACCATGGGTCGCTACCCCATTTCTATGTGATGGTGAAACATCACACAAGCGGGGTTTAGTCTCCCTTGCAGACAAAGAGACATCGCACAGTTGCTAGTCTAAATCACAAAAATGATCGTCATGATCATCAAGAAAGTGTCAATTACACTAAGCCAGTAAATATATGAGTTTAGCTTCATGTCCCATAACCACTAGCTTAACTTAAATATTTACGAACAAACTGTAGATCTTCACTAGGAAATTGTCACAAAAAGGGTTCAATCGAACAAGTCCAAGAGCTAACCGACGAAGTGAACGCGAGCGTTTCATACCACTCGTTTTACTAAGTCGTTTAATTCGATTTCTCATCCGAGTGAAGTAAAGGCTTGTATATACTAGTAGATTGGAAAACGGTTTTATAAATGAGTTTGGTATTGAAAATAGAGTTGGAATCGTTTTGATGAAAGAGTTTTGATATTTACTACTAGTATTGAAACCTTTATATTTTTATAGTGACAAATCACAAAAATTATTGTAGAACAATCAATCACCAAAATTCACATTCAAAGACGTGAATAAAATCCAAAGAAATCGATAATGAATCCGTCAAAATGGATATTCCCAGAAATCACAAAGAAAATGTCATCAAAGCAGATAACAATAAAAAGGGAATCAACACAAATCCATTAAAGTTGAAAATTCAAGCACAATAGTCAAATAGGTAGAAGACTGCAGATTCAGACGTCTGAATCAAGAATTTCAGACGTCTGAATCTGGAAAATAAACTATTTTCAAGAATAGAATTCAGACGTCTGAATCCTAGATTTCAGACGTCTGAAATAGGCACTTTTTAGTCTATTTCTTTTCTGGTTCAAAACGAACCAATTCAGACGTCTGAAATTTTGGTTCAGACGTCTGAATGCTGGGAGAATAAAATTCCCAGTATTCCATTCAGACGTATGAACCATACGTTTCAGACGTCTAAAACTGTTGTTCAGGGCATTCCCTGAACCTAGGCCAAAAATGGCCAAACGACATCGATAACGATCGGTCAAGCAACAACGACTAATGAATTATGCCTAGCGACAACCCAGCCTTAATGGCTCTTCGATACGCCTCGAATATCAATGTCCAAATATCCATAATAGGATTTTCACAAAAATTAAATCAAAACACCAAAAATTGGAAGATACACAAAATCGATCCAAACCAAAATCAATTGCACAAGGATAAGTGTTAGGAATTCATACCTAACAATCGAAGATAATTATAGACTAAGATGTGAGATAAAAATCTCACCTTTGAACCCAAACAAATGAAGAAGAAGCTATAGAGGAATGGGAAGAGCAAGCACACTTCAATTCCAACTCAACAACCTTGAATCTAGGCTAAAAAGAGAAATATTTCCTAAGTTAGGTTTAGGAATTTCTGAAATTGATAAGAGAATGAGTTGGAGAAGAAGAAGAGGAGGCTTACCAAAGCTTCTTCTATTGGTTTGGAGCTAGAACTTGCTTTGCAAAAGAAAACTAGGGTTTGGAGTTTTAATTTCTCATTCCTCTCTCCATTGTTGTAAAAGCTTGAGTATAAGGAAAAAGAAGTAAGGTAATGAAGAGAGGAGGGGGTTGGGACTGACTTAGAAGTGGTTCAGCCCAAACCAAAAGCTCAAAGCAAAAAGTGACGAAAATTTCACTATCTCCAAACATATCGAAGTTTACACTAAAAAAGATCGCAAACGTCATTTCGAACTCAATGGAGGTGGTCTCGAGTCCTAATTTGACCGTATGCAAAAAGTGGCTTTCGGACTATCATCCGACTAACGATAAAATATTTAAATAATCTATTTAAATATAAAATTGATAAATATGCGGGTTGTTACATATACATTCATATATAAAAATAATATATACCAAACATATTTGCTTCAGATATTCACATGCAACCAGATTTCATCCTTAAATTTTAAAAGTATTGTTACTCACCTGGAAATAGTGATGAATCAGAGCATAAAGCTGAAAAGCTTTTGCTTTTGAAAACTGGTTTTAAAACTTGCACTTGAATGCTTTTACTTCTTTGTTTTAAAACTGAGTTTCTTGCTGTTTAAATTTGCATGCAGGCTTGATTCCATATTGCATTTGAAAACTTTAAATTTGAATGCTTTGCTTTAAAATTCAGGTTGAAAGAAAATGAACTCCAGGCAGGCTTTTGAAGATGATGACAGAGCATCCCCTTTTTGTTTTGAAAAGCCTCTTGAAAACTTTAGAACTGGAATGCTTCGCAGATTTTCATTTGAAAATGCTTGTAGGCTTATAGTCAGATGGAAGAAAATGCAGGTTTGAACGGATTTATAAATGCAGGCTAGTGGTTTGATTCTCTGGTTTGAGGAGTGTTGATTTCAGATTGAAGAAATGTTTACATGCTTGGTTTTGAAAATGAATTACAGGTTTGAAGAAGAAGATTTTTAGAGGATATTGATTACTGATTTGGTTTGAGAGTGGTTTACAGGCTGAAGTCTCTTAAGTTTTGGAAAATAATAGAAAAAGAAATGAAGATGAGAAGTAGATGAATATATAGGTTAATTTGTGATTTAATAAAAACAAAAGAAAAAATGAAAATTATAAAGGACACTTGTATAAAGTCTTAACACTTGTCATATATCTTTGTTCATAAATTAACACATGTTATATTAAGTTTTAATATGATAACACTTGTCCTTTTAATTAATTTTATTTATTGTAAATGTAAATAAAAGCCTTTTTCTTTATTTATTAAATACTTATCTATATATATAAATTACTTTAAAGAAAATAAAACCAATTATATATATAAATAAAAGCTTATACATATATTTTAAA
Source organism: Allium fistulosum (assembly GCA_030737815.1). Classification (NCBI taxonomy): domain Eukaryota; kingdom Viridiplantae; phylum Streptophyta; class Magnoliopsida; order Asparagales; family Amaryllidaceae; genus Allium; species Allium fistulosum. Next base: position 150,050,612 of record CM060908.1, read on the forward strand.
TCCAAATATTTTTAAATATATCAATCCTTTGAATTTCAAACTTTAAATTCAAATTCAAATCAAATACTAAAGTTCAATTTAAAATCAAGTTATATATATATACATATAAATTCAACAACACATTTTATTTGAAAATAACAAATTCTATTTCTTTAAAATCTATTTATAAAAACAATACATTATTAATATTGTTTGAAAATAACACATTTATCAATTTTTAAAATAATTTATAAAAGAGATTATAAATTTCTACTATTACTAAATGAATTAACATATCATATGTAAATTGTATTTTAAACTTATATATATATACACTCTTAAATCATATTTATTAAGCAATATTTAAAAAGAAAATAAACCTTATTATTAATCTTATTTAAAACCATATAGTTATTTGTTTAAATAGCTTTGAAAAGCTTAATATTAAATGAATCATAATTTCCAAACTATCAAAAAAAATATATTAGAAATTTAAAAACAAGATTTTATTTATTTATGAAATTTCAAACCAAAGCTTATCTATTTACAATATATACACACATATATATACATTATAAATAGAAATCATTTTATTAGTTTTTAAAAGATAAAATTCACTAATTAAATATTTATTTAATTAGATTATTAGACCAATTCAAATTTTATTATCAAAAATTATCAAATCAATTTAATTTTTAATACAGATTATTAAATTGATATTGCCCAAAATCCCGGGATATCACACTCAAGCCTCATCAACCGGGAATTGCTAAAACAGGGGAGGTGCAGCAAGGCTAAGTGGGTAGCACCCAAGTAGGACGAGATTTTCCCCTGTCTAGAAGTCCCTTTTTATTTCGGCTGTGTGGGCAGTTGGTTCGAAACAACTGCGGGGTTGTCTTGTTCGGGCTGTCCAATAAGGGATGGTTCCGGCTTTGTGTTGCAGGGGGTCGGGAGTGATCCTCGGTACGATGAACTAGGCCACGTACTGTGATGGGCGGTACCCCAGTAGCCCTGCCATTGTATGGAATCCAATCTCCAATAAGCGATCTCAGATTTGATTGTATAACCCACTTTGTGGCTAGTATGCTGGAATTTAATAATGTAACAATTTCAGCTATATGAGTATTTATTTGAAAACCCTAGACCCTATTATAATATCACCGGATTTCTTATCAAATGTTTTGGTTAGCGTATGGTAAACACTTACCCATGTTTATGTGTGGGAAGTCTTACGTGATACCTTTGTTTTCAATAGATTTTTAAGTTAAGCAACTTTAACCGTTTACTCACACCAGACCCATGTCTGACCCGGAGTTTATTTCTGTTTTTCCTAAACTCTTGGGTACTCAAATTTTTACGAGTAGCCAAGGGACTCAGGTTTGCTTTGACGAATTCTGGAAGATCAATGGAGCAGGAGGCTTCAGCGTTTGTAGATATATAAGTGGTTCCGCTGTGTTGATCTCTGAGTCTTTTGTTTGAGTTGTATTTGAAGTTGTAATAACTAGACAGGTGTTTATAACTGTCTAGTATGTGTTGTATAAGCTGTTAACTCTGATAGCTGTTGTATATGATACTATGTAATATCTTATGTGATATAATATAATTTATTCGTTCCGCTGTTGAGATTCTGATGTTGTTTCTTCTTTCTTCTCTATCTTTTCTCTTTTCTATCCCTTTCTTTCTTATTAATGATGCGTCATTCTATGGAATGAATGGCGGGTCGTTACAGTAGCATTCCACTTACCGCATTCCGCACTCGTTATGATTCTTATGAGTAACTCGTGATGTCATTCGGTTTGTCCAGCTTATTTCATCCATCTTATGAATCGAGTATTCTGCGAATATCTCGATGAGACCATCCTTGTATTTATTGATTATGGATGAAACAACAGTTTAAAATTTGCAAATCTTTTTAATAAGATATTTATAAGTATAATCGGATTTTGTTCTTAAAACGAGCAAAGAATATTCGTAAAATTTTAAGAGACATGTTTATCAAATAGAAGATGATTTTGTGTTGTATTGCCCATTGAGTGCTTTAAGAATTCTGGTCGATGCGCCTGATCAACGTTATCGATAGGAATCTCCTAAACTCTATGATGAGACAGTCAGACACAGTAAATTGACTTGTAAAAAGTAAAATTTTCTAAAAAGATGATTACACAAAGTTAATTATAATTTTGAAAGTCGTAGCTTTTCGGGAAAGAGGATCAATTAAAAGAACTCTTTTCCAATGCCTTTATTCTTGCGATTCCCGAAGGGAACCAAAACTTTATTGTTTATACCGATACTAGTCATATTGGTTTGGGTGTCGTTCTTATGTAAAAAGGGAACGCGTTATTGCTTAAACTTCTAGACAATTAAAGCTTACTGAGACTGGATATTCATGATCTAGTGCTCGCAGCAATTGTTTTCGCTCTTTGAATTTGGCATCATTATCTTTTGGGAGAGAAATTTGTTCTCTACACCGATCATAAATCTTTGAAGTATTTATTTTCTCAAAAGGAACTTAATTTGCGTCAACAACGTTGGCTTGAGTTCCCTGCATCTTATGATCTTGATATTATCAATATTCCCGGAAAGGGAAATCGTGTTGCCGATGCCCTTAGTCATAAGCAACAAGTAGTTGTTTCCATGATGATATCCGAATGGAATGATCTCGAGACTTTGTCCAATTGTGAGATTCGAGATCGTTAATCCAATTCATGTTCATCTCTTGTTTTGTGTAGCCTTGAGGTTCATCCTTCTCTTTTATCACCGCTTATCGTCCTCAATCCGATGGACAAATAGAGCGTGTGAATCAAACTCTTGAAGATCTTCTTCGTGCATGTGTTCTTGATTTTGGTGGAAGTTGGGAAGATCATATTTCTCTTGTTGAGTTTTCCTATAATAATAGGTTTCAATCTAGTATTGGTATGGCACCATTTGAGGCACTCTACGGAAGGCCGTGCCGATCTCCTTCGTGCTGGCTTAAACCCGGTGAGAAGCTGATTGTAGGTTAAAATTTTATTCGTGTTTCACCTATGAGGGGTGTTGTGCATTTCAGTCGATCGGGAAAGTTAACACCTCGATATATTGGCTCATTTCCCATCACCGAACGCATTGGTTCCGTGGCTTATCGCCTTTTGTTACCGGCTCAATTTTCTGCTATCCATGACGTATTCCATGTCTCTCAACTACTGAAATGCCTTAGGGATTCCGATTCTATTCTTGAGCACGGTGTTATTGAAGAAATTGAGGTTTCACCTAATTTGACTTATGAACAACATCCTATTCGTATCTTTACTTCGGAGGTTAAATGCCCTCGAAATAAAGATGTTCCGCTTGTGAAAGTTCAATGGTCCTTAAATCCTAAGGATTGCTCTTGGGAATCCTGAGAATTCATCAAGCGAACACATTCTATTGTGCTCTTTATGGTGAACTTCTCATTTCGAAATTTCTTCTTTTGTGTTGTTATGCCTTTGTATGGTTGTTACTTTTTATTTCTTTTTCTTAAGTATTGCAAGGACGCAATTTGTTTAAGGAGCGGAGTCTGTAACAACCCACATATTTTACGATTGTATATTTAAATGTTTTATTTAAATATAGCATCGTTAATCTGATTAAAGTCTGAAATGTTGCTTTTTGTAAACAGACGAATTGGGACTCGAGACCACTTCCATTGAGTCCAAAACAACGTTTACAACTTTTTTGAGTATAAACATCGATATGTTTGGAGTTGAATAGAATTTTGCTATTTTTCTATTTGGGCTTTGGGATTGGGTTTCAGCCCACTAACCCAATACAATACCCTAACTCCTCTACTCTTCATCCATTCACTAATTCTATTTTCTTAACACTCAAGCTAAAGTAAAAATGGGGGAAAGAATGGGAAATGGAAATTCCTAAACCCTAGTTTTGATTAGGAAACTCAAATTCAAGTCCAAAATCAATGAGAAGCTTAGGTAAGCATCCTCTTCATCTTCTCCATCTCTATCTCTCTTCAATTTCAGAAATTCCTAAACCCTAACTTAGGAAATATTTGCTTATTAGCTTAGATTGGAGCTTCTTGAGTTGAAATTGAAGAGGAATTGGCCTTTCCTTTATTTTAGAGCTTCTCGTTTGTTGTCTTTGAGTTTTAAAGGTGAGTTCTTTAACTCACATCTACGTCTATAGCTATCATTGTTGTTAGGTATGAATTCCTAACATCTATTCATGTTCATTTGCTTTTGCTTTGAATTGATTTGGTGAATTTTCCAATTTTTGGTCTTGAAGTCCAATTTTATGAAAAATCCTACTATGGATGTTTGGACATGATATTTGAGGTGTATCGAAGAGCCTATAAGGCTGGGTTGTCACTCGGCATAAATCCCTAGTCGTCGTTGCTCGTCCGATCGCTCCCAAAATGTTTTTGCCATTTTGGCCTAGGAAAATTGTTGCCCAGACCAGGTGACCAGACGTTTGGTTATCAAGTCCAGACGTCTGGTTTAGACCTGGAGAGAAAAAAATATAGAACGCAGGAAATAAAAAAAAATGGCAGAAACCAATTCCAGACGTCTGGTTTAGAGGTTCAGACGTCTGGATTGCTCTCAGACGTCTGCCTTAGAATTTCAGACGTCTCGGGGTTTTCTGGATTATTTCCAGAGAACAAATCCAAACGTCTGGATTCTAAACCAGACGTTTGGAACTGTCATTTTTGCCCAATTTGGCTGTTTTTGATTTGATTGCCAATTTTAATCGATTCTTGTTGATATGATTAGTTGTTATCACTTTTATTGACTTTGATAACTTCTTTTTTCGGGATTTTTGGGAATATCTATTTTGATGGATTTGGTATCGATTTCTATGGATTTGATTCATGTCTTCGTATGTGAATTTTTGGTGATTGATTGTTTCTATAATCATTTCTGTGGTTTGTCACTTTAAAACATAAAGGTTTTTATACTAGTAGTAAATACTCAAACTCTTTCATCAAAACGATTTCAACACTATTTTTAATACAAAGCTCGTTTTTAAAACCATTTTCCAATCTATTAGTATATACAAACCTTTACCTCATTCGTATGAGAAATCTAATTAAACGGCTTAGCAAAACAAGTGGTATGAAACGCTTGCATTTACTTCGTCGGTTAATTCTTGGACTTGTTCGATTGAACTCTCGTGACGATTTTTGAGTGGAAATCTACAATTTGTTCGTAAATATTTAAGTTAAGCTAGTGGTTATGGGACATGAAGCTAAACTCATTTATTTACTAGCTTAGTGTAATTTACACTTATCGATCAATGATGCTCCTTTGGTGATTTAAACTAGCGATGTGCGATGTCTCTTTGTCCGCGTGGGGGACTGTACCTTGTTTGGAGGAGCTTCGGCTCATAGGAGGAGTTTCGGCTCATAGTCCGCAGTGGGGGACTATACCCTGTTTGGAGGAGCTTCGGCTCATAGAAGGAGTTTCGGCTCATAGTCCGCAATAGGGGACTATACCTTGTTTGGAGGAGCTTCGGCTCATAGGAGGAGCTTTGGCTCATAGTCCGCAAGGGGGGACTATACCGTGTTTGGAGGAGCTTCGGCTCATAGGAGGAGCTTTGGCTCATAGTTTGAAGGGGGGACTATACCCTATTTGGAGTAGTTCCGGCTCATTTTATGGGATAGCGACCCATTTGTGATGCACATGTTGGTGAGTTTTCATGCTCCCGTTTGTGATAGGCCTTCCCTCTTTTTGTGATTTCTGGATTTCTAGTTGCTGATTTCTAGAATTTGTGTTTCACCAATTTTGATGATATGCACTGATAAGGTCAATCAATATTTGTGTTTTGGTGAATAATTTAAAGAATATGATATTCTTTTTAGTGTTTGAGAATATTTTGAGATATTGTATGATTTTTGTTGTTATCTGATGTATACTTGTCATAGTATGGCATTATTGTTATCATACGTTTTTGTCATATCTCTTATCCTATCTCATTTTATATGATATTTATAGCTAGACTGATCCGTTTATTATTTTCTTCTTAAATAATACTCGGGTCAGACCGAGGTATTTCAGGTGCTTCTGCTTAACTTCTTATCAAGGTCTGTCACTTGACTTTTGGTTAACTACTTTAGCTTAGTAGTTTTTGTTGTTATACATTCGAGATAGAGACTCCTTGATGTATACTTATTCTTTTGTCTAGAACTTGTATCTATTCTTTTGTGGTGTAGTGGATCTAGTTTGACCACTATCTTGATGTACACTTTTATGTGTTATATTCATATCTGTTTCCGCCTTTGTGATATGAATACTTGTGACTAATTTGTGTTATGTTTATTTCTATATTTGTTTTCGAAGTCCGTATAGCCACTGTACGGTAGCTTTGAGTTTGTATTTGATATGTCGGATTTCCTCTTGAAACGAAATGCATGTCTTACTATCTGACATATCGGTACTCGCACAAAGCAATTACACAGATGGTCGCTCCTCAACAACCTTATTCTTCGTGCTAGTCGACGGCATTACCCAGTAGTATCCTTGGTTAGTGTGAGTATAGAGGTGGGGCGTCACATAAAGGGTATAGAAATTTAAAATTTATTTACATGACAATAATTTATGTAATAAAATGAAGGAGACCAAGATAAATAAATAAATTGAGATTTTAAATTTTAATTAATGTGTAAAACTGACAAAAATTCAATAAAATTGAAATATAGTAATTATTACAAATAAAGGATGGAAATTGGAAGATATTAATGTAACGTAATATAACACAATGTTAACTATGTTAGTTGAGAAATAATTGATTGAATATTTAGTCTGAAATCAAATCAATTGATTGGAATTAGATTTTTATTTAATTGGATAAATTGCAGTTGCAATTGAACACTGTAATTACTGAGATAATTAACACTGAAATTGATATGTAAATTTACTTTAAATTATTATGAATGTCCAAGCAAAAAAAGGATGAAGTTTGTTAGTTATTAAATTTGAAATAAAAATGTGATTTAATTAATTTAATATTAATTTATTTAATTATCATGAAAATAGCCATTTAGGCCACTGACTCGGATTTCGACGAAACCAGTTTCATCGGATCCATAACGTTGAATTATTGTAGGATTTCAGGTTTCGTAGCGATCGGACTTGTCGTTTGATCGCACGGACTCGAAACACGTAGAAATTAATTTAATTGAAATCAATTTGAAATAAGCAGATTTTAACATAACTTCTTCATACAATGGAATTAGGACCTGAAACCTGTTCCATTGAGCTTAAAAATATTGAAAACATCTAATTTGATATATAGGTTGACCCATTTTCGTTCCGGAGTCATAATGGGCTTTTCGGGTCGTTTATCGTTCAACTTATAAACAAATCTTGTCCATTCATTCTATTTTTGATCTACCTATAAATAGTCCATTATAAACCCAAGCCACTTCTTATTTTCATTTGTCTGTACGTACATTTCCTTCTCACCTCTTTATTCCAATGGCAGTCAAACCAAAAACCAAATTCCCGATTCAATTTCAAATCAAAAATTAAAACTTCTCAAATTTTATCGAATTATATATCGATTTGAAGCTCTCAACGAGCGCAAGTCAATTCTGCTGTTATTTTTTCAATTGGAGTTTCTGTGTGGTCGGAATTCGAGGAACTATTCTCGGTTGTTCATCGCTCGTTGATCAACTTCAATGGATCGTTGATTCGTTGATACAGTTTTGTAGAGAGGACCGAGGGGAGTGCATCCGTATGGTTTGTTTGGCGATTTGGTGGATGGATCGTCATCAATAATTCGAGTAGGGTTTTCTATTTCGACGGCGGCTGAGTTATGTGAGCTCGCGATGGTCGTGGGAACCCAGGCGTGAGTGGCGGCGAGGTCACGGGGTTACGGCATGGCCGCGACTGGCTTTGCGGCAGTGGATGGCACACGTTGTCGATCAGGTGGCGGCGAGCTCGAGTCTTCTTCTCGATGTGGGTTAGGGTTGAGTAGGTATGGATGAAAAGATGATGTGGTATTTCCTTTTTATTTTATTTTATTTTATTTTAATTTAAATTTTGAAATTCAATATTCTAATTGTAACGACCCAGAATTTCTGTCAATTAAAATTCGAATATTTAATTGATTTTAAATATTAATAAGTGAAATTAATAAGTCGAATAATTTATTTTTCGAATAACTGGATTTAATTGGGTAATTAAATCGATAAATTAATAGTTGAAATTCCAGAAATAATTGAAATCTGGATTAAACGTGAATGAAAATGATTTATAAAGTTATATTAAATCATATTGAAGTTATAGTGATGTTATAGAACTTTTAAAATTGAATTTAAAGTTAATTTGTGGAAATTGAATATTTTAATATTTAATCGACCAGTGAAATTAGCCATTTTTGGGACAGTCTCAGAATTGGACAAAACTAGTTCCATTGGATCCGTAATAGTTTGTTATTATTGGATTTCAATTTTCGTAGCAATCGGAGTTGTCGTGTGACCGTGGCAGCTCGAAACACATCGAAATTGTTTTAATATTAATTTGGCGAGTTAAAATAGTCATTTTTCAAAAAGTCTCGGATTTCGACGAAACTAGTTTTATCGGGTCCATAATGTAATATTATTGTATGGTTTCAAATTTCGTGTCAATCGGATTTACGGTTTGTCCGGGGCAAGCTAAAACGCACAGAAATTTGATTAAACGATTTAATTTAAAATCGATCGTTCATTTCCGTAACTCTCACATATGATCGAATTAGCTCCCGAAACACGTTCCATTGTGTTCGGAACGCGGGGTAAACCTTACGAACGCCAGGCAGCACGTGTTGTTTGGAGATCGTTTGAAAAGTTGCTTTAAGATGAATTAAATAATAATATAATTGGGTTATGTGTATATATATGCGTGCAAGGGGCTGAAACCCTAGCTATCTTCTTCATGGCCGCCACTTTTGTTTTCAATAGCCAAAAAACAACGAACTTCTTCCTCTATTTCCTCTTAATCCACACATTATTAGCTAAGATTATCAACTACAAAAACGTTAAGCATCCTGAGAGCTTCGATATGGACGGCTATGATCGAGAATAGATTTGTAGATCAACGGCAAATTCCATTCGAACGTGCCACGTTCGTGCACGCAAATCATGACAAGGGGACAGCCGAGCTTCTTCATATTTACGGCGATGGAGGCACTCGCGAAGGGCTATTGAGTGGTGGTGTTTGATCAACGTGAAGTCGATCGAATATGGTTCGATAATTGGATAAAGGAACGGCTTCATGGGTTCACATACGCGAATGGTACTGGAAGAAGATGGAACAACAAATGATGGCTTGGATCTGCAATTTCGAAATCAACAGCCCTGATTCGATTTAGGTTAAAAATAAAAAGAAATTGTAAAATTTATATTATATAAATTCGTACAATGTTTAAAATAGTGTAACTTTTCCATACGAGGTCGGAAATGCACGAAACAAATTGCGTTGGAACCGTTTCGACGAGCCCTTCGCGATGGACCTGGATTGGTAATTTTTTGAGCTAGTGAAAATTTTGGTTGAAATTAAACGCCTGTTTAATTTCAATCGGAATAAATCGCTATTGCGACGAATAAAAGCAAAGGTGAGAACTCCTCACTCAATCGAATGTTTTGTTTCGATTTAAATTTTAAATAGTTAGATTTAAAATTGTTGACAATGCTGATTGTGTGAATTGGAGGATATTTGCTATTTATTGTGATAAATAGACATTATATGCTATTATTAAGCGGAGGTTATTTATTAAAAACATATACCGCGATAATTTCACATTGAAGTGGAATTGGTATTATATATGTATATAGCAATATATATATATTGGAATATGTATATATTGGAGTTGATTTCCCGCATTGTATAGCGGATGAGACCCTATTGCGCCGCATAATAGCGGATAATATTTATTAAACCTATATACCGCGATATTCCGTACAGGAGCGGAATTGGTATTGTGCTAACATCTTGGATGTAGGGAAACAGGTTGGAGGGATCCAACTGGATTCCTCACCCGTATTGATTTATTTACAGATATTGTGATATATTCTGTTGTCATATCGATATATGATGTTTGGATGCAGTGATTGATTATTTGGTGTCGTTGCATCATCGGATTCATTTTTGAAGTTTAAAAATAACGATTTTGATTTTAAAAGGATTTTTAAGTGATTTTTGGAAAATATACATTTTATTAAATTTTGGAATTGATTCATTTTAAATAAATAAATGTTATAATTTTTATGTTATAAAAATTAAGAATTTTGTGATATAAAACCAAAATTGATTTTTATAAATCTAAGTGATGAAATTATAAAGGAGTTTTAAAGACGTTTTAAAACGATAATACAAATGGATTTATAAAAGGATAGAATCTACGATATGGGAAGTTATAAAATGAATGAATTTGTAAATAGAGAATTATAAGTAATTTGCTTATAATTTGGATTTTGGCTTGTAAATGGGATATGGACAGAATTTGTTAATAAAGTGATTTTATAACTTGAAGTTGTTATAAAATATAAATGGAATTTATAAGCGTTGTTTATAAATCCGAAATTTGACTTATTTTGATAAGTGAATTATTATAGCTTGTTAAAGGAAGTATATTCACGATTTTAGACAGTGGATAATCCTTTAAATAAAATGTGTAGCAATGTTGAATTTGGATAACGAATTATATTCACGATTTTGGACAGTGATTGTATTATTAAATAAAACGGAGATGTTTTGAAAAAAATGATATTACGAAATGAAGTAATTGTTTTAAAAGATGTTTTAAAACGTGTTAAGTATCGAAAACATAGATTTCAACATTCATTGTTGAAATAGACGTTTCGAGGAATAAGGAAATGGTGGACTATAACACTGTTGTTATAGTAAATGGTTTCCGAAAGGAAATGTTTTATATAGTATTGGGATTTATATATATCTATCTAAACTTCGAATCCCTATACTAGTGATTTTGGGGTCGTCGTAACAATGTTTTACGTAACATTCGTTTTGACTCAAGTAAAATTTGTGAAAGAGAATGATTTCCTTAAAGAATGAAATATATACTTAATTTTGATTTAAGTATATTGAATATTTTCAAATGTTGAAAATAAATGGATTTGTGAATTACCTATTATTAAATAGGTATGGAAATGTTTTTCCAATATGAAGTGAAATGTTTTGAGATTTTATCTTCAAAGATAAATTGAAATGTGGAAATTGATTTGAAATTGTTTTCAAATAGTTGAAGTGTGGAAATTATATATCTTGTAAAGATATTTTTGGAAGATAAATAATTTGGAAAATTATTTGGAATCTGATGATGTTGTGCAGACCTATTGATAGTTAAATAACCGACAATCAATAATTACCTTGAATGGGTATTTGTTGTGATTTGCTTGAATTTGAATGCCACACTTATTTTTGAATAAGCGCTCACTATTTGGGTTAGCCGGGAACGTATAACCCATTCCGAATTTGTGATACGACGATATGGATCGTATTGAAGACCGGTGGTGAAGACCGGGTATTTGTGAAAACGATAGGATGGCCTATCGATTGTCTCTGCACCGTTAGCTACGGTATAGAGATTTCCTTTGTGATAGGAAGTTTTATTGGGATTGTGAATATCCGGATTTGCTAGGACTTCTTTGGAAGTGCCTTCGGTTCTGTTCGAACCCGGAACAGACTTGTATGGTTACATGTCTGACATTACATTTGAGATGTAAAGCTGATTTCTTTCAAATATATTTCTATTGGTGGTGGAGAATTTATTCTCTTAGCTTAACACCCTTCTCTGAGACGTACGAGCTCAGAGGTTATGTAGTTGAAATTTATCAGCGATATATTCCCAATTTGGTAATGTGGCATGCTGAGTGTTGCTGTAATGATGATCATTCATTTGATCATTTGTGATCAAAGCGTGGCTTTGTGAAAAAGCGTAGCTTTGTGGACGAGACTTCGTCAGGGCCTCACAACCCGGAAATGGTCGAAACAGGATTGTTGCGGCAAGGTTATGAGGGTCGCGCTCTTTAGGGTATGTCATTTCCTTCTGGAAAGGGGTGGTATCATTGTATGGAGCCCAGATACTTACTCATGTGGACACACTCTATTTATTATGTGTGATGTTGATTACCGAGCACTCGGATAAAGGTCCCAAAGGACCGGGGGATGGTATATTCGTGAGTTACCTAGTTACAGGGGTAACCCGGCCTTGTTGGCAGAGAGCAGTTTGTCTCTCGGAGCGTCCAGCCAGAGGCGTTTCCTACGTGGCATAGGAAGTTCCTTAGCCTGACCATTTGTTGGAAATCCAAAGAAACAATACGAACCTTTACGATTGCAATTGTATTACCTGCTATGGAATGTGACGGTAACCTGCTATTGAACATAGTAGCTATAGTAGGCATAACGTGAAATGCCTATGCTGGCTAAGATTAATATTATACTTTCGAAATATTTTCTGCACTATGCACTAATAATAATAATCCAATGATTTTGCGTAGTAAGCATGTTTGACTATCATAAGAATAAATCTCCTCCAATTCTGCGTTTGCATTGTGTGTGTGTCGGAAGGTCTTATGGTAGTTTCATTTTCCAAAAGCATTGCGGGTTTCAATGTTAAAATTCTTTTGTTGTGTGTTTGAAAAATAACTGTTTTAGTTCTCACACTAGTCGCCATGACTGACCTGGAGTTTATTATTTCCTTCCTAAACTCTGGGTGCCCATCATTTTCCACACGGGCAGTTTAGAGTCAGGTTATCAGGTCATTCTGGATTCAGGAGATGCTTTGGAGCTCAGTGGCGAGCTGGATGGCGAGACGTACCACTTGTATATGATATTATTTATTCCGCTGTGTATTCTGTATGAGGACAAGTTTATATAACTGTCCAGTTGTGTTGTATATTGTTATTGTAAACTCTGATGATGATGTAATGTATAAAATGATATAGTTCTTTGATTTAAAGATTATTCATTTATCTATTATATGTTGTTCCGCTGTGAATGTGAGATTCTGATATTATTTCTGTTTCTGTTGTTTCTTCTTTCTTTTTCTTCTGTCTTCTTCTACCTCTTCTTTTTCTCCATAACAATTCGGTTTTCTGGCATTCGATTTCTCGACAGTTGATATAGTGAAATGTATTAATGTCGATTTTCGAGCGACAAAAAATCGCTGTCGTTACATTTGGTATCAGAGCATATGGTTAAGCGACAACCATGGCTCTATTGGGTGTTACTCATTAGAGATAGAGTCAGTAGTACTCTAGAATGAGTTGAGTGTAATAATAGATATGAGCGTGTATTTGTTAGTGAATATAAAATTGTTTTATATTGTGATGATTGATTTGTTGAGTGGTATATGGATTCTGGTCGGTATAGTCCGTACAACTCTATCGATAGGGATCTCTAAACACTTGTATAGAACAATTCGGCATGATATTGATTAAATTGGATAAATGAAATAATTTTACCTTGATTATATTTTGTATATAAAGAAATAATTTTTCAATGTTAAAGTCTATATAATTGATTGTTTGGCTATTGAAAATGTAAGAATATATATAAATTAATAATAGTTGTTTGAATAAGTTAAATAAAACAACAATTGTGAAAGAATAAATTGTATAAGCAAATGAATTATAATGTATGAAGTTATAATTAAAATGATTTACAATTGTGAAATAAGTCTTATATATAAGAAGTGAAATTATATGAGAAAAGTGATTTATAAAATAAAAGGAAAATTTTGAAAGAATTTAAGGCACTGAATTCACTATTGTTGCTGGGAAATAGTACGGTGATGACTACAGCATCATCAGTATCATTTTCGAGTTTCTGTGTGGTTGATTTGCTACCCATAGTAAATTGGAAATTGAAGTTTTGTTGTGATAAACAGATTTGATTTAAAATCCAAGTTGAAGTTGATAAATATAAGTGAAATAAGTTTATACTTATAATATGAAATAAAATTAACTTTGGTAAAAGTTGAATAGAATTTATTTAGAATGGGAATCTAAATTTAATTTATAAGTGGAAACTTAAGTTAATTTGAACAAAAGATGTTTGAAATGGAATATAACTTAAGTAATTTTGAACGAAATTAATTTTGATATCAAAGTAAATTAATAAAGTGAATTTATTAAATGAATGTGAACTTGAGCTATATAAATGAAATTCAACTTTATTTGAAAAAAATGAATTAGCAATGGAATTAATGGATGAATGGATTGAATGTTAAACAATCTAATGTGAATGAATTGATATGAAACAATGGATGTAAGTGTTAATTCATTAAAAGCTAAATGTTATTGGAAGTTGAATAATTGAATGGAAACCAATTTAATATTAAACCAATTGGAATTAAAAGTGTTAAACCAAATTGAATGTAAATTAATAAATTTGGTTGTATTGGATGACATTGATTGTTAGATGATTGTTGGTTGATTGTAGTATAATTCATTAAGTGCTAATGAAATTGAATTGATTAAAATTGGAAGCTATAGTAATTGAATTTAAATTGAAAATGAAGTAAATTTAAATAGAAATTGATTTGAAAGTGAACCAACTTGAATGTAAATTAGTGAATGTAAACTAATTGAAAATGAATAATTGAATATTTTTGTATGTGAATTGGTTGTAAACAATTGCAAGTAATGTTGAGATTTTATAAGTTGCTTATAAACCTTGTTTAGTATGCATTTCTTTAATATGCGTGTGTTGTAGTTGTTTAAAAGAGTAAATTGTTAATACTTTATATATATGTCACTTACGTATTTAAATTGAGTAAGTACAGGTGCGGTGGCTACCGTTCGGTTGATTTGGTTGTGCTAAATTGCTAAATTAATAACTGCTTTGCTTAAAAATGCTAAAAAGGTACGCCTACGCAATAAAAATAGGAAATATGAACTGTTTTTCTGCTTTTCCGACCGGGTGGGTCGATGTATACATATTTATGTCTATTGTGATCCTACTACGATCGAACTGCGCAAAGGAGACGCTTGCGAATTTTTCTGGAAATTTAAGGCGTTAGAAAATTTTCGGGAAATTTTGGAAATTTTTGTTAATGAAAAGTTGAATTCTAAATTGTAATGAAAATATAGGAATTGAACTAGAAATTGAAAACCATTGTTTTGGTTGAAGTTAAAGGTTTTGAAAAAGGTGAATATAAAATTTTCACAAAATGGATTTCTGAAAAGTTAATGGATTTTGTGAATTTTTCTTACTTGGTAATTTCGAGGACGAAATTTTTTTAAGGGGGGAAGTTTGTAACGACCCAGAATTTCTGTCAATTAAAATTCGAATATTTAATTGATTTTAAATATTAATAAGTGAAATTAATAAGTCGAATAATTTATTTTTCGAATAACTGGATTTAATTGGGTAATTAAATCGATAAATTAATAGTTGAAATTCCAGAAATAATTGAAATCTAGATTAAACGTGAATGAAAATGATTTATAAAGTTATATTAAATCATATTGAAGTTATAGTGATGTTATAGAACTTTTAAAATTGAATTTAAAGTAAATTTGTGAAAATTGAATATTTTAATATTTAATCAACTAGTGAAATTAGCCATTTTTGGGACAGTCTCAGAATTGGACGAAACTAGTTCCATTGGATCCGTAATAGTTTGTTATTATCGGATTTCAATTTTTGTAGCAATCGGAGTTGTCGTGTGACCGTGGCAGCTCGAAACGCATCGAAATTGTTTTAATATTAATTTGGCGAGTTAAAATAGTCATTTTTCAAAAAGTCTCGGATTTCGAAGAAACCTGTTTCATCCGGTCCGTAATGTGATATTATTGTATGGTTTCAAATTTCGTGTCAATCGGATTTACGGTTTGTCCGAGGCAAGCTAAAACGCATAGAAATTTGATTAACCGATTTATTTTAAAATCGATCGTTTATTTCCGTAACTCTCACATACGATCGAATTAGATCCCGAAACACGTTCCATTGTGTTCGGAACGTGGGGTAAACCTTACGAACGCCAGGCGGCACGTGTTATTTGGAGATCGTTTGAAAAGTTGCTTTAAGATGAATTAAATAATAATATAATTGGGTTATGTGTATATATATGCGTGCAAGGGGCTGAAACCCTAGCTATCTTCTTCATGGCCGCCACTTTTGTTTTCAATGGCCAGAAAACAACGAACTTCTTCCTCTATTTTCTCTTAATCCACACATTATTAGCTAAGATTATCAACTACAAAAACGTTAAGCATCCCGAGAGCTTCGATATGGACGGCTATGATCGAGAATAGATTTGTAAATCAACGGCAAATTCCATTCGAACGTGCCACGTTCGTGCACGCAAATCATGACAAGGGGACAGCCGAGCTTCTTCATATTTACGGCGATGGAGGCACTCGCGAAGGGCTGTTGAGTGGTGGTGTTTGATCAACGTGAAGTCGATCGAATATGGTTCGATAATTGGATGAAGGAACGGCTTCATGGGTTCACATACGCGAATGGTACTGGAAGAAGATGGAACAACAAACGATGGCTTGGATCTGCAATTTCGAAATCAACGGCCCTGATTCGATTTAGTTTAAAAATAAAAAGAAATTGTAAAATTTATATTATATAAATTCGTACAATGTTTAAAATAGTGTAACTTTTCCATACGAGGTCGGAAATGCACGAAACAAATTGCGTTGGAACCGTTTCGACGAGCCCTTCGCGATGGACCTGGATTGGTAATTTTTTGAGCTAGTGAAAATTTTGGTGGAAATTAAACGCCTGTTTAATTTCAATCGGAATAAATCGCTATTGCGACGAATAAAAGCAAAGGTGAGAACTCCTCACTCAATCGAATGTTTTGTTTCGATTTAAATTTTAAATAGTTAGATTTAAAATTGTTGATAATGCTGATTGTGTGAATTGGATGATATTTGCTATTTATTGTGATAAATAGACATTATACGCCGTTATTAAGCGGAGGTTATTTATTAAAAACATATACCACGATAATTTCACATTGAAATGGAATTGGTATTATATATGTATATAGCAATATATATATTGGAATATGAATATATTGGAGTTGATTTCCCGCATTGTATAGCGGATGAGACCCTATTGCGCCGCATAATAGCAGATAATATTTATTAAACCTATATACCACGATATTCCGTACTGGAGTAGAATTGGTATTGTGCTAACATCTGTGGATGTGGGGAAACAGGTTGGAGGGATCCAACTGGATTCCTCATCCGTATTGATTTATTTACAGATATTGTGATATATTCTGTTGTCATATCGATATATGATGTTTGGATGCAGTGATTGATTATTTGGTGCCGTTGCATCATCGGTTTCATTTTTGAAGTTTAAAAATAACGATTTTGATTTTAAAAGGATTTTTAAGTGATTTTTGGAAAATATACGTTTTATTAAATTTTGGAATTGATTCATTTTAAATAAATAAATGTTATAATTTTTATGTTATAAAAATTAATAATTTTGTGATATAAAACCAAAATTGATTTTTATAAATCTAAGTGATGAAATTATAAAGGAGTTTTAAAGACGTTTTAAAACGATAATACAAATGGATTTATAAAAGGATAGAATCTACGATTTGGGAAGTTATAAAATGAATGAATTTGTAAATAGAGACTTATAAGTAATTTGCTTATAATTTGGATTTTGGCTTGTAAATGGGATATGGACAGAATTTGTTAATAAAGTGATTTTATAACTTGAAGTTGTTATAAAATATAAATGGAATTTATAAGCGTTGTTTATAAATCCGAAATTTGACTTATTTTGATAAGTGAATTATTATAGCTTGTTAAAGGAAGTATATTCATGATTTTAGACAGTGGATAATCCTTTAAATAAAATGTGTAGCAATGTTGAATTTGGATAACGAATTATATTCACGATTTTGGACAGTGAATGTATTATTAAATAAAATAGAGATGTTTTGAAAAAATGATATTACGAAATGAAGTAATTGTTTTAAAAGATGTTTTAAAACGTGTTAAGTATCGAAAACATAGATTTCAACATTCATTGTTGAAATAGATGTTTCGAGGAATAAGGAAATGGTGGACTATAACACTGTTGTTATAGTAAATGGTTTCCGAAAGGAAATGTTTTATATAGTATTGGGATTTATATATATCTATCTAAACTTCGAATCCCTATACTAGTGATTTTTGGGTCATCGTAACATTCGTTTTTCCTTAAAGAATGAAATATATACTTAATTTTGATTTAAGTATATTGAATATTTTCAATTGTTGAAAATAAATGGATTTGTGAATTACCTATTATTAAATAGTTATGGAAATGTTTTTCCAATATGAAGTGAAATGTTTTGAGATTTTATCTTCAAAGATAAATTGAAATGTGGAAATTGATTTGAAATTGTTTTCAAATAGTTGAAGTGTGGAAATTATATATCTTGTAAAGATATTTTTGAAAGATAAATAATTTGGAAAATTATTTGGAATCTGATGATGTTGTGCAGACCTATTGATAGTTAAATAACCGACTATCAATAATTACCTTGAATGGGTATTTGTTGTGATTTACTTGAATTTGAATGCCACACTTATTTTTGAATAAGCGCTCACTATTCGGGTTAGCCGGGAACGTATTACCCATTCCGAATTTGTGATACGACGATATGGATCGTATTGAAGACCGGTGGTGAAGACCGGGTATTTGTGAAAACGATAGGATGGCCTATCGATTGTCTCTGCACCGTTAGCTACGGTATAGATATTTCCTTTGTGATAGGAAGTTTTATTGGGATTGTGAATATCCGGATTTGCAAGGACTTCTTTGGAAGTGCCTTCGGTTCTGTTCGAACCCGGAACAGACTTGTATGGTTACATGTCTGACATTACATTTGAGATGTAAAGCTGATTTATTTCAAATACATTTCTGTTGGTGGTGGAGAATTTATTCTCTTAGCTTAACACCCTTCTCTGAGACGTACAAGCTCAGAGGTTATGTAGTTGAAATTTATCAGCGATATATTCCCAATTTGGTAATGTGGCATGCTGAGTGTTGCTGTAATGATGATCATTCATTTGATCATTTGTGATCAAAGCGTGGCTTTGTGAAAAAGCGTAGCTTTGTGGACGAGACTTCGTCAGGGCCTCACAACCCGGAAATGGTCGAAACAGGAATGTTGCGGCAAGGTTATGAGGGTCGCGCCCTTTAGGGTATGTCATTTCCTTCTGGAAAGGGGTGGTATCATGGTATGGAGCCCAGATACTTACTCATGTGGACACACTCTATTTATTATGTGTGATGTTGATTACCGAGCGCTCGGATAAAGGTCCCAAAGGACCGGGGGATGGCATATTCGTGAGTTACCTAGTTACAGGGGTAACCCGGCCTTGTTGGCAGAGAGCAGTTTGTCTCTCGGAGCGTCCAGCCAGAGGCGTTTCCTACGTGGCATAGGAAGTTCCTTAGCCTGACCATTTGTTGGAAATCCAAAGAAACAATACGAACCTTTACGATTGCAATTGTATTACCTGCTATGGAATGTGGCGGTAACCTGCTATTGAACATAGTAGCTATAGTAGGCATAACGTGAAATGCCTATGCTGGCTAAGATTAATATTATACTTTCGAAATGTTTTCTGCACTATGCACTAATAATAATAATCCAATGATTTTGCGTAGTAAGCATGTTTGACTATCATCAGAAGAAATCTCCTCCAATTCTGCATTTGCATTTTGTGTGTGGCGGGAGGTCTTATGGTAGTTTCATTTTCCAAAAGCATTGCGGGTTTCAATGTTAAAATTCTTTTGTTGTGTGTTTGAAAGATAAACTATTTTATTTCTCACACCAGTCACCATGACTGACCTGGAGTTTATTGTTTCCTTCCTAAAATCTAGGTGCCCATCATTTTCCACACGGGCAGTCTAGAGTCAGGTTATCAGGTCATTCTGGATTCAGGAGATGCTTTGGAGCTTAGTGGCGAGCTGGATGGCGAGACGTACCACTTGTATATGATATTATTTATTCCGCTGTGTATTTTGTATGAGGACAAGTTTATATAACTGTCCAGTTGTGTTGTATATTGTTATTGTAAACTCTGATGATGATGTAATGTATAAAATGATATAGTTCTTAGATTTAAAGATTATTCATTTATCTATTATATGTTGTTCCGCTGCGAACGTGAGATTCTGATATTATTTCTGTTTCTGTTGTTTCTTCTTTCGTTTTCTTCTGTCTTCTTCTACCTCTACTTTTTCTCCATAACAATTCGGTTTTTCGGCATTCGATTTCTCGACAGTTGATACGGTGAAATGTATTAATGTCGATTTTCGAGCGACGAAAAATCGCAGTCGTTACACTAATCATCATAACTTTTACATACGAGGTACATTTCATGCGTGGTTTTTTTCGTTGGATCGTACTGAAATTCTGGACCTTTTGACGCTGGTTTGGATGAATTATGAGATCGTTTGAATTTTTTCCCTAAATTTAATTTAAATTCGATTTAAATTCAAAAGGTGAGTGTTTTGATCCACTCACAACTTCTAAAATTTCTTATGTTTGTTAAATTAAATTGATAATGTGATTGAAAATTTATTTATGGTTGTTTGGTATATTTAAATGGCTATTCCTTTTATTTGAATTTATTTGAATTAAATTGTCATTTAATTTATTATTTAATTTAAATTGCTAGTTAATTTCCTGTATATAATAATCCGTTAATTGTTGATATTTATTGGATGAATTGTATGAGGATTGTAATGGATGTTTGAATTTATTATTGGATGATTTGATGCTATATTTGATTTATGAAATGCTATCACTCTGCAAGTTCCCTTAGTTATTATTAGGAAAAATCACTATGGGTTGAAATGATATATACCCGAACGATCTATAGATTACATAAAATTGTTATGGGTTGAAATGATAAGACTCAAACGATTTTATGGATTTTGTTATTTAATTTGGGATTGCGGTTTGAAATGATATATAACCGTAAAAATTTTAAATTGCGGATTGAAATGATAAATATCTGTATCACTTGACCCTAGGGTAGAGAATTATATACGGACACCGGATTGGTTAAATTTAATGATTTTCAATCCTAAATTTGCTTGAATTTAGTTAAATGATATTTTGAAACAAAATTTGATTTTGATAAATTGAATTATTATTGAAAATCAAGTTTCATGATAAAATGTGAATTGGTTTAAAGGAATTGTTTTAAGAAATTAAATTGAAATTTTAAAGGTCGAATTTGAGATATAAGTGAAATTTGTCAGAATTGAGTCATTTGAGTTGTTGGAAATGTAACCTTGAAATGTATTGAAATTGGAATAATTTAAAGTGATATTTGAACATGGATTGGAAGCAATATTGAATTAAATAATTTATCGAGAATTGGAATTTTTAAATCTGAAATTTGGTTGGAAATTGAAAATAGGCAAATGTGTTGAAATGTAATAAATAGTTTAAATTGATATAAATTTCATACTCATGTTTAACATAAACTGTTTTAAAAACATACCATTTTAAGACTTAATTATTAAGATTTTGAACTGTGAAACTATTTTAACCTATATTAACTATATTAAATCATTTCAACCTATTTTAAACCATTTAAATTTATTTTAAACAAATTAACTCATTTTAACTTATTTTAAATCTAATTAATCTATTTTAAAGCTATTTAATCCATTTTAATTATATTTAATCTATTTTAAAAATTCATTAACTATCTTAAATCAATTTAACAGTATCTCTAATCTATAACTAAACTATTTTAGAGTATTTCAATTATTTATAACTATTTATAATTATTTAAACTATTTTCTAAATTTCCAAACTAAGTAAAGTAGAAGTGTCTATATTCAATTCATTGTTATAAAGTGAATACGGTTAAATGATGTTATAACCAACTTTGGGATTTAAAATGTCATAATAAATTGAATGTGATGACTTTGAAGTAAGGATTTAACCTACTTTGGAAATATGATTTAGAAGAAATTATGATTTTGGAAACGATATGATTTGAAAGTGAATATGGTTTGAAGTGAATATGATTTCGACAGAGATATGATTTGAAATTGAATATGATATTTTGATATAACTTGTGAATAGATTTTTGAAACATAAAAGAACCATCCGGTGTGTAATAAGCGATTGGTTGTTAAAGAAACCGGGATAAAATATTGTCATACTCTCTACCAATACCGAAAACCACTTTAACAACTGTGTACGTGGTGGAGATTCCAGAAATGAAGTAGGATGGTTTGGTGAACGATTTCTGTATGAGGTATGACGTGACCCCGACTCCCGTGACTCAGCTTAGATGTGACTAAAATCAGGAGCCATGCCGGGCCAAGTGAGGTCATTCCTCCTATCAGGCACATTTCTTCGATACCATTCTATTATTTGTGATTGTTTTGGTGGCCACCCTTGGATTTTGATTATGGAATTGTGTCCGAGGTGGGCGATAGTAGATGTTATGCGTTACCACTAGTCCGAATCCGTAAATGGTATATCTACCCTGGCATTTACTCGTGTGCCGTGTTCACATGCCCTAGAGCGCCTTCTACGAGTTTGTTTTGTACCATACCTATGAAGTGCCCTCTGATAGCCCTCCAGTTTACGGAGGAATTACGGTACTGTATAGACTATGAAAATATATATAAAATGTGTTAAGGGGGATATTGGTAACGCCTTAACACTATTTTAATACTTTACTGTAGATACTATTATAATAGCGTATTTCACTACATAGTAGATAGTTTAACGGATCCTTAGGAGATGTGATTCCAACATCTTTTAAGTTACTGCACTCACGTTAGACACTGGATAAGAGATGTCAAACCCCGTAAACATCTCTGACGTTGTTACACTCATATTACCGTTGATTTAACTTACATAAGATCTTTTAGTTCTGACTCGAGTGTTTTGTCTTTTCAATTCGCTCGGATCAGCCTGAGCATTTCAGGATTTGAAGACCTTATTTCTGGAGGGCGAAGTCGAAGATTTGTACTATTATTATTTATTATATTCTTCCACTGCATCATACTGTTCCGCTGCATTGTTATTTATCTCTGCTGTATGTAACTCTGATTCTGTGTTGTATAAGTATAATCAAATGTTATTCATGAACTGTTTATTTGATTATTATATTTGTCATTCCGCTGCGAGATTCTGTTTTGTTTGTTTTTCTTTCTCTGCTTTTCTTATTTACCCTATAACAATCTGCCCTTTTGAATGGTTTGAGTTTGACGTGTGTGTCTGCTTAAAACGTCCAAAAAGGCAGGTCGTTACAATTAAAGTATAATATGTTAGTTTATATATATTTTAAATTTTTGACTTTAAGAAATTAATAATAATAATAGTATATATTTTGTTCAGTTTATATCAAACTAATTTGATTTATTCTCATCGATTCTATGTATCAACTTTGTCATTGTAACGACCCGTAAATTTTAACGATTTTAATAACGCATTAACTGAATTTTTGTGAAATTTTAAATAAATAAATTTTGAAATAAAAATTTGATATTTGGAATACGTCTATTTAAACATAGCAATCGGTAAATTTTCATCAGAAAATATGAAAGTTTATTTTATTGTGAAATTTTATTTAAATTTAAAACAGTTAATATTTGATGATAATAAAATGTTTTCCAAACTTGAATATTTTTATATAATAAATTTGTAAATCATCTTCTGAATGAGACGTCATATTTCGTTTCTTCAGATTTGAACTGCTATTGCTCCGTTTATCTTATTTTCGACGTTTTAGCAGCATATTCGGTACCGAATATCGACTTTTGGTAGGATGGTCGTATCGCTGATATTTGTATACCGTTTTGATCGTCTCGTCGTGCTGATCGTCGCAGTATACTTATTTGTATATTTTGGAGTTCGGTACGCCACGGAAACTACGAAATGGTCACCCGTATCGGTACCGTTTTGAACTTTCTGAATTCCTTTGTCAGTTCATTTATCCACCATGTCATTCCAATAATCACCTGCTTTTATTATTCCTAAATTTAAGTCGTGACTTTTGTGTTTCCAACCTATTCGATATTATTTTATTTTAATTAATTTTTTTCCATTCGTTTCATTTGCCTTTTCATTTTATCTGTTATCATTTTGGTTCGTTCCCTTATTCCCATCTCCGCTTTCTTTTCTTTCACCTCCCAGCTTGCTTCATTTTCTTCTCCCTCATGTTCTTTTTGTCCAAACCCTTATCACCGTCCATGCTAGTGCCTTCCTCACGTGAATCACCCATCTCTGCCACCCTATTCCCTCCACCTCTTTCCCAGCAACTCCGAACCCAAAACCCGTCTCACCCTTCATGTCCCCTTCCTTCCACTCTCGACCAGACATGCACAGCCGAGCCCAGTCACCCACTCGAGCCTACCAAACCCTCACCATTTTCGTGCTCCACTCTGGCCGAATGCATATTTATATAAAGGTATATTTATGTGTTTTCTATATATATAAATGTTAGTTTATATAGGATATATATGCATAAATTCGTTAGTTATATATAGAGTTTTCTGTAATATATGTGTGTTAGTTTAGTTTACGTAATCTATTTGTTTACAAAAATTTATATAAGTAATATGTAAACTGTTGTTTACATATGTTGGCATACTATATAGCCTATATTATATGTATGACTTAAAAATCTGTTCTATAGGAAGTATATTGATTTTAATATGTTGTTTTAATACATGTTTTAAAATTTGTAACTTGTATGTACTTATATATATATATGTTTTCTTATATTGTTTTATATATCAAATATAGTTACTCTGATATATATATATATGGGTATGTTGATCTTTACATTTTATATGGATTTTTATATATATTATAAAGTAGGTGTGTATAAAGGTTTGCAGTGGCATGTATATATATATAAGTTATTAGATATATATAGTATGTTAACTTGTTTACTTAAACCATGCTGTATTTGAAACAGTTTTAATAATAGTATATATATAATGATTTTTTTTAGTTGTTACATATATACTATGTATATTGACAGAGCTTTGGTTTTGAAGATAAGTATGTATGTATGTCTGGTTTACATTTTTTTTGAATGTATATATTGGTATGTTGTTGGTTGGCTGTGAGAAATTTAGTATATATATAGATTTTAAATTCTAGTCTGTAATGATTTTATGATCTGTTTTGGTTATGTTGGTAATTGTGTATATATATATATATATTCAAATGAACAAACAATATATGTAAGTATTTTGCATTTTATTAAGTATATATATATATATTTAAAACTTAAAATGTGTTTGAATTTAGAATATGATTTTATATATCTAAATAGTTAAATATAGTTATATTTATATATATATAAGTTCACTTATACCATTTATCTTCATCAATCCAGTTTTGATTTGATTTTGTCAATTCCTAGCTTTCAGCTTTGCTCGTCAAATTCGTGTCAATCTTGCTTTGCTTTGGAATTCATACTTGGATTCGTAACTCATCTCATTCTCGTTCATCTCTTTAGCCTCGAAAGGTGAGCAATCACTCATGATTAACATCCTTATATTTATTAAATTTTATTTCATTTGAAACGACAATTGAAATATGCTGCTAAATTGAACTGTTAATTTTATAATTGCTATATATGATATGTCATTATCTGTAACGGTTCACCTATGGGATATGACACCATATCCTGTTGTTTATATTATATTTTATTGTTATTGATGATATATGCATGTTGTTGATATATTAAATTATTATCATATCTGTTCACACTCTGCAAGTTCCCTGTTAGTTTAGAATTCCCTATGGGTTGAAATGATACATACCCGAACGATCTTGTAGAATAGGAGAAAATCATTATGGGTGGAAATGATAAACCCAAGCGATTTTCATTGATTTTAAATTTTGGGATTGCGGGTTGAAATGATATATACCCGTGGATATTTAAATTGCGGATTGAAATGATAAATACCCGTATCACTTGACCATAGGATAGAAAATTATATTTAGACACCGTTGGTCTATATATATTTTGAAAAATGATTTCCAAGGTTTTGAAAGGAAATATATGGTTTAATAAATATTGATTTTTAGATATTATATATAAATGTTATTTTTATAAAGATTTAAATTTTAGTTTTAAAATAATATGTTTTGGAAATTTTAACTTATAAGTTAGTTTTGAAAAATGTAAATTTCAAGATTTTACTTATATTTTTTTATTCTAAAAATATATATAAATAAATTTAATAATAATTTTTAATTTAATAAAATTTATTTTAATTAAGATATAATATGTTTAAGTATTTACTTAAATTTATATTATTATTTTAAAATAGATTTTATAACTATAATAATAAAGGTTGAAATTTAAATTGGTTAATAGTTGAATTTAAGAAAGAATTGATTTAATCTTATTAGTTTTGAGATTTTGAAAAGGTACGATTATAACTTGGTTTATAACTTGATTTGATAAAAAGTGATTAAATGAATATTCTCGATTTTGAATAAAATTGAGATTGAATATTTAATATTGATTTAAATATATAAATTGGGATTTAAATAAATTGTTATAAAAATTGTTAAGGGAATAATTTCCAATTTGGATAAATTTAAAGTTAAATGTTGAAATATAAATGAAATTTATATTGTAAATGTTTGAATATTTAAACTTGAGTCTTTAAACTTTAAATTGAAATGGTTAAACTGGAATTGATTCAAATTGAATTTTGTAATTTAAGATGATTTAAATCGATGTGTGAAATTGGAGGAAACTAATTTTATTATATAAAGTATTTTATTATATATATAAACTATTTTAATTTATAAAGTATTTTAATATATATAATATTTTCAACATCTAAACTGTTTAGGTGGAAAGTGTTATGATTTCACAGGGTTATGGTTTCAAAGTGTTATGATTTCAAAGTACTATGATTTCGAAAGTGTTATAAAATTTGAAGGGTTACATTCTAAAAATGAATATTATTTAAGTGAATAATGATATCGAATTTATATGGTTTTGAAATGGATATGATATTTTGATATGAAGTATAAACTATTTGAAATGAAATGACCACGGTGTGAAATAAGCGTTTGGTTATTAAAGAGACCGGGATCGGATATTGTCATACTCTCTACCAACACCGAAAACCACTTAAACAACTACGTACGTGGTGGAGATTCCAGAATGAAGTAGGATGGTTTGGTGACGATTCTATATTGTATTTACGTAGCCCTAACTCCATTGAGTCAGCATGATGCGGCTAAAACAAGAGCTATACCGGCCCAAGTGAGGTTATTCCTACGATCGCGCACATTTCTTCGATACCATTCTATTGCTTTTGTGATTTGATTGGGTGCACCCTTTGATTTGGGAGTGTCACGAGGTGGGCGGTAGTAGCTGCTATGCGTTACCACCAGTCTGGGAGTGCAAATGGTATATCTACCCTGGCATTGCCTCGAGTGCCGCGTCGCATGCCCTATCGCGTATTCTACGAGTTTGGTTTGTACCATACCTATGGAGTGCCCTTTGATAGCCCTCCAGTTTACGGAGGAATTACGGTACTGTATAGACTATGGGAATATATAAAATGTGTTAAGGGGGATATGGGTAATGCCTCAACGCTATTTTAATAGTTTTACTTTACTATAGACATATTATAATAGCGTATATTACTACATAGTAGATAGTTCCACGGATCCTTAGAGGATAGAAATCCCAAACATCCTTTAAGTTACTTGTATTTCGGTTGACATTTCACTTGAGTTGAATTTATTAATATAAGAATGTTAATCCTGACTCGAGTGTTTTGTGTTTGCTTTACGCTCGGGTCAAACTGAGTGTCATAGCAATTGAGACTCACCTTTGGAGTAGGAGCTTCACTTGGAGATCCATCCGTATCTATTCAGCCTTCAGCTATCCAGTTGTTTTGTTCAGACTTGTCATCTGTTTTTATTCGAGACTATATTGTATTTGAGATATTCTATTGTATTTTATTCCAAACTCTGTTGTTTTTATAGTATCCTCATGAACTACTATTTATCTATTCCGCTGCTTATTGTTATATTACTCTATGTTTGTGATTCTGTGATTTATTTATTTACTGTATATGCTGAGTTTTGCCAAATATAAAATTGACAATCTGTTGCTTTGAGCAATTCAAGTCCGACATATGCGGATGCGAATGGTTCTAAATACCGGGTCGTTACAATCATCAAATTCGTGCCAATCTTGGTTTACTTTGGAATTCGTGCTTGGATTCGTAACTCGTTTCATTTGTCGAACCTCTCTAGCCTCGGAAGGTGAGCAATCACTCACGATTAACATTCTTATATTTATTAGATTTGATTTCATTTGAAACAAAAATTGAAATATGATGTTGCTAGTTATTTAACTGCTATATATATGATACGCCATTATCTGTAGCTGTTCACCTGTGACATCTGACACTGTAACGACCCATAAAATTTGATTGGTTTTAATAACGTATTTAACCGAATTTTGTGAAATTTTAAATAATTGAATTTGAAAATAAAAATTTATTTGTTGGTATACGTCTATTTAAACATAGCAACTGGTAAATTTCCATCTGATAATTTTAAAGTTTATTTTCTTGTGAAATTCTATTTCAATTTAAATCAGTTAATAATTGATGGTAACAAAATATTTTCCAAACCTGAACATTTTTACATAGAAAATTTGTAAATTATCTTCTGAGCAAGACGTCATATTTCGTTTCATCAAATTCGGACTGTTATTGCTCTGTTTATCTTATTTTCAGCACATTCAACATTTTCGG
Organism: Allium fistulosum; assembly: GCA_030737815.1. Taxonomy (NCBI): domain Eukaryota; kingdom Viridiplantae; phylum Streptophyta; class Magnoliopsida; order Asparagales; family Amaryllidaceae; genus Allium; species Allium fistulosum. The sequence goes on from CM060908.1 coordinate 150,079,333, forward strand.
TACCGATATCGATTTTTGATAGGATGATCGTACCACTAGTATCTGTATACCGTTTTGATCGTCTCGTCGTGCTGATCTCAACGGTATATTCATTTTTGTATTTTGAGGTCCGGTACGCAACGGATATAATAAACTGTTCGTCGTATCGGTACCACAAAATTTCGACCGTTACTTCCTATGCCTTTTCAAATTTGAAATGTGTTGTCCAATCCATCAAATATTAATTGCTTTAGCAACTGTTGCCGATTCAATGGCCGACTATTATTTTTTCCATCACTGCAATTTATTCATTTGTAGTTATGTCCTTAAATATAGGTAACGTACGTAATGCATTTATCTTGACAGCTCATTTTTTTCTTTTTGAATCCAGCTTATTCATCTTTGTGACTGTAGCCTTCCCACTACCTCATCTTTTCAGTACGTTTCTTTTATAATTTAAAGCGTACGTTTTTTCTGTACTTCTTCAATTTGGCTACTTATATCATTTTAGATCCTGCTCACTTTCTCTCCTTTGCCTTCATCTTTCACCTCCCCACCACACACTCCCCTGACCATTCGTTTTCTTCCCAGTCAAATGCCATTTCCTCCAAAAATTCACCAGCCGCTCCTCCCTGTCTAGCAACCATCAAGCCAAGCCTCTCTCTCTCGCAACTTCCACCTCGCCGCATGACATCCGAGCCACCTACCAAGGATTTTGCCAAACTCATCCTCCGCCCTTCATCTCTCCTTCTCTCCAAACCACAACCCGCCACTGCCTCATCCCGAGCATGCGAAAAACACCTGATCACCTCCTCAACCGCTCATCGCTCCCTGCTGTTCTGACGAGATCCGCCACCTCCGAACCCTGCTCAGCTCCGAGCTACAACCCAAGCTTCAACCCCTAGCCTCACGACCGACCCCACCCACCATTTCACCAAACCCAGATAGCATATCCGCTACCTTCTTGTGCCGAACCCAAGCACCTAGCCCGCCCTGACCACCACGTTTCCCTTGCAGCTTTTTTCATATATATATATTTTCTATAGAAAGACGAAGGTATAGATTACATATATATATTATGAACTCACTGGATGCTTTGTTTTCCTACACTTTCTATTATCATTCCTCTCACATATATAAGAATATTTGATAGTTGACCACTTATATACTATATCTGATATTTGTTATTTTTCCAACCTGATTGTTTATATATATAATAATAATGTAAATTTACATATAATATAATGGTAGTTTCGCATATATATTTTGGAAGCATGCATATATTAGATGAAACAGTCGAGTCTGCATTTGTATATTATTATTAATGTAGGGTCTGCATATAATATGTTATATAGAATGCAATCTGATATTATATGATTTTATGCATGAGTTCTGTTTTTGTATTGATAGTGTACTTGAGCTATGATTCGTTGTATATATATAAAGTTATAAAGTTATACAGTTTATATATTATATATAAAGTTATAATAGTTATATTAGTGTTGCTGTTGGATTATATGAGTGTGTATATATATATCTTTTACTTTAATTGTTTAAAAATATATATATATATTTATTTTACTAACTTCGGTTTACTAATGGTATGATAATATACATTTTATTATACCAGTTATGTTCCAATGTTTATATGTGTGTATTCTTATAAAGCAGGTTATACAAGTTATTTTGGTTACTAATATGTATCTTTATATTTTATGTTAGTTTATATTATACTGGGTATTACTAACTATAGTTATATATATAGTGTGATTTTATAAGTTAAGTATATAGGTGTCCTATGTCGTGCAGTTTTAAATTTTATTAAAATTTATAAAGTTGTTATATACTACTTTGTTTGTTTTAAAGATTTTATTATACTAGTATCTGTTAGTTTAAAAGTTATATTATACAAATCGTTATATATATATATATATAATTTAATATGTGTTTAAATTAATATTGATTTGAAATTTTTAATAATAACACATCGTACATTTCGTTTCTGTCTCTATCAAGGCTGATTCTGATTTAGTTGTCACTGATTTCCCATTTATCAGCTGTCCGTCGTGTCTGTTTCTTCATCGAATCTTGTCCATCTAACGTTGCTTTGGAATTCGTAACTCATTTCCTTGTCAAACCTATCTAGCCTCGAAAGGTGAGCAATCACTCACGATTAACGTTCTTTTATTTATTAAATTTGATTTCAATTGAAACGATAATTGAAATATGCTGCTGTAGTTATTTAAGTTGTTATATATGCTATTACCTGTAACTGTTCACCTGTGGGATATGACACCATATCCTGTTGTTCTTATTCTATTGTTATTGATGATATATGCCTGTTGTTGTATTTTATATTACCTGTTATCACTCTGCAAGTTCCCTGTTAGTATAGAATTCACTATGGGTTGAAATGATACATACCCGAACAGACTTTAGAACAGGAGAAAATCGTTATGGGTTGAAATGATAAACCCAAGCGATTTTCATTTAAATGAAATTGGGATTATGGGTTGAAATGATATCTACCCGTATATATTTAAATAATTTAAATTACGGATTGAAATGATAAATATCCGTATCACTTAACCACATGATAGATATATATACAAACACCGTTGGTCCACATATATAAATATTTTGAAAATAATTTCTATGGTTTTAATAAATGTTGATTCTTAATTTATTTTTAAATGGTAATGATATATATGGATTTAACAATAATATTTTATTTAATTAAGATTTATTTAATACATATAATATGGTTAAGTATTTAAATTTATGTTTCAAAATAGATTTCAGTAATAATTTGAATAAGTTAAGGTTGGGAAGATAATTTGAACTTAGTTGAAATTGTATTCATTTAAGAATTTTATTTAATTAAACTGATTTGTAACTTATTGAAATTGAGATTTAAGATATGATTTATAACTTGGGTCTGATTTATGTAATTTAATAAATATTTCTTGTTTAAATAAATTTAAGGAAATATTTAGTAAAAATGTAATTTAAGGCTAGTTAAATGATATTGAATTTATTAGGTGAATATTCCCTGATTTAATAATAAATGAAGTTCGTTCAAGAGCTATATGAAACTGTTAAATTTAACTTTGAAATGGTTGAATATTAAAGCTTTGAAATATATTGGAATTTAAATGGTTTATTTTATGATTCAAATCTGTATTTGAAATCAATATAAATTGGAATTTGTTATTTAGAAACTGAATTGAATTAAAATGGGAAAATTTAGATTGAATTAAATTGGACTTTGAAATTTGAGTTGATTTGAATCGATTTGTGAGACTTGAGGAAATTATTAAATACTTTACTTTATAAATTATTTAGGAAAATAAATATTTTGAAATGAAATGATTTTTGGGTTTGAAGTATAAAAAAAAATTGAAATGACCACGGTGTTATAGTGTATATTTCTACATTGTAGATAGTTCCACGGATCCTTAGAGGATGGTTATCCCAAACATCCTTTAAGTTACTTGTATTTCAGTTGATATTTCACTTGAGTTAGATTTATTGATATAAGAATTTTAATCCTGACTCGAGTGTTTTGTATTTTGCTTTACGCTCGGGTCAGACCGAGTGATACAGCTTTTGAGACTCACCTTTGGAGTTTGGAGCTTCATTTGGAGATCCAACTATCGATTCAGCTTTCAGCTTTTCCAGTTGATTTGTTCAGAGAGGTCATCTATTTGTACTGAAGACTTCACTGTATTTGAGATATTCTGTTGTATTTTATTTTAACTCTAATGTTTATATAGTAGCTTCATGAACTACTATTTTATCTATTCCGCTGCGTATTATTGTATTACTCTATGTCTGTGATTCTGTGATTGATATATTTACTGTATATTCTGAGTTTTGCCAAATTTAAATTAACAATCTATTGTTTTGAATTATTCAAGTCCGGCATGTGTGTCTATTTATTGTCGATTTGAATGGTCCAAAATAACGGGTCATTACAGTTGGTATCAGAGCTTTGGCTCTTGGCAAAACTTAGCATATATAGTAAATTTATTTATAGAATCACTTTCGTTTGAGGTTGAATCTCTTCCTTTTGACTCGATTTCCTTTGAACTTTGGAACGTTCCTTGCGGTTCAAAAATTCATTCTTGTCTCCCCCTATTTGTATTCTTTTGATTCTGGAGTATCCCATAACTCCACTTCGAATAATCTCTGTAAGAATAGGCGATCCCGCCCATCTTTGAATGATTTGTAAAGGGGTGAAACTCCTTTACAATTGGCATTGATTCACCGGAGATTTATATAGCCCCAGTTTAGATGCTGCTATCTCTTGTTATGTTGAATTCTATCTTTGGCGATCGAATGATTGATTTACCTCAAAATTCTGCACCGATGTTATTTTGCGATCACGGTTGACCGGTTAAGGTCGCCCGCGATTATATAAGTATATTGATGCAGTGCAGAAAGTTAAAGGCTTAGGTCGCTCACGACCTAAGGAGAGTGTAGGTCGTTCACGACCTAAGGAGTTAGAGGGGGGAGCAAGTGATGCTGAGAAAAGTGGTTGCACAGTCCAATTTGGTGAAGTATTAGGTCGCATACGACCTAAGAAGGCCTTTAGGTCGCTCCAACGACCTAACAAGATACTGGAACGACCTAACTTGTTTTTAGGTCGCATACGAGCTAACGAGCTAAGGCATAAGTCGTGGGAACGACCTACCGTGTCACCAGGGAAAGAGCTACGACCTAACTGGTTTGAGGATAGCGAGCTAAAACTAAGAGATAGGTCGCTGGTATGACCTAACATACTTTTAGGTCGCGTACGACCTAGCGAGATAGGAAAGAAGGTGCTGGAACGAGCTAGCGGGATGCTCCGACCTAACAGTCTGAAGAGAAAGGTGATACGACCTAACGAGTTACGACCTATGTTAGGTCGTAAGGAAACGGAACAAGCTAAGTTAGGTCGCGAAGGCTTAGGTCGCAAAGTCTTAGGTCGTGGAGACTTAGGTCGCGAAGAATTTCTGAAGCCGCTTCTGTTAGGTCGCAAACGAAGGGATGCCGTTCATTCTTAGGTCGCAAAGCTCTGGATGCCATTGATTTCCTTAACTCGCTGATCTGGAATGCCGTATGATCTTAAGTCGCTGAAGATTGCAGCCATAGATTGTTATGCCACTTTATCAGATGTCGTTCATTTGTTAAGTCGTTGAATAATGTAATTAGGTCGTTACCAACCTAAGTGAGTCGTTTGTCTTTGAGCCTATTTGTTTAGGTCGTTGTGTTGTACTTTAATATGATAAGTCGCTGTGATGTACATAGGTCCTCGCCGACCTTAGATAGGTCGTAGGTCGTTTCCGACTTAGGTACTTGTATTTTTTTGAAGTTTTTGCGTGTTGAGTTGTAAAGCTATAAATAGCACGTGTGAGTCATTTGTAAAGGTTGTTGAATATCGAATAAAATTCTCTTTTGATTGCTTTGTGCTTTCATTCAAATTGGTAGTTGAGTGTAATCTCCTATCTCCTCTTTCAGATAATCGAGTGCGCTCGATTCAACGATTGTAGAAGCCGATTCGCGGAATCAAGTGCGCTTGATCAACGCTTGAAGAATTGAAGATCTTTGAACCCGGTATCATGCGCGATCAACGAGTTCGGGATAGCTAGAGTTCGGTATCTTCGGATCAACGAATTCGGGCATTTCAGCATTCATCAATCCATCTATTGCTACATTCAACGATCTACATTGTTTTGAAATATCCGCTGCGTTAGTTTTGGTATCAGAGCTTGTTCTAGCCAATCATAGCTAGATCGAGACTTGGAGCCTAATCATTTTGAAGTTTGAAGTTGTTTGGCCGAGAGGAAGAAGTGTTCGACTTTATATCGAAGATTGATTGATCGAATTTGTATTGGAAGCCGAAACTTTGTCCATCGTGTTCATCGCGATTTGCTACAAAGTGGAAGTTTTCGATCCGTTTCATTTTGGATCAAAGTCCGAAAAGTGTTTGAATTTTGAAGTGTTGAAGAGTTTGTGAAATTCTCAAGTATGCCGCCAAGGAGAGCTAATCGCCACCAAAACGTAGAAGCTTTGTATCGAAGAGAAGAGGCTGATGAGATGGAACAAAGAATCAATGAAAACTTTAGTGAAAAGCTTAACGAAGGAATTGGCCGGTTAGAGAAGCTTATGACGGAGATGAATCAAAATCGGAGAAGGGTTTCACCAGAATCTAATCATGGGGGTAGTAGAGTCTCGCCACATTCCAATCGAGATAGAAGTGTTGAAAATGATCAAGGGCGTAGGAGGAACGTGAATGATCGTGAACGGAGAAATGTAGATAGAAGGGATGGTGGTAGACGTGAAGGGAGTGGAGATGTTGGTGGTCAGAATCGACATCGTTATGCATCTGATTTTGAAGAGGAGTATGATGGTGGTAGTATTCAAGGAAGAGGTCAAGGAAGAAACTATTCTGAGTATGATCACAAGTGGGAATCGGGGATGAAGACAGAAATTCCTGAATTCAAAGGTGGTATGCAAGCGGAGGAGTTTCTAGATTGGGTAGCTAATGTTGAAGAGATTTTTGATTTCAAAGAAGTTCCAGAACAACGTAGAGTGAAGTTGGTTGCTACGAGGATGAGGGGAAGAGCTTTGGCGTGGTGGCAGCAAACCAAGCTTACACGTGAACGTATGGGGAAGTCAAAAATTGAATCTTGGGATAAGATGAAGAAGTTGATGAAAGCAACGTTCTTACCTTACAATTATCAATCTTTGATGTATCAACGTTTGCAGAACTTGAGGCAGGGCACTAAGACAGTTAATGACTATGCTGATGAATTCTATCAACTTATTGCGAGGAATGATATTATGGAAATGGAAGAGCAGCTGACATCTAGGTTCATTGGGGGATTGAGAATGCAGATTCAGGATATGGTTAACATGTTCGATCCAAGATCTGTGGCAGAAGCACATCAGAAAGCGTTGGCTTGGGAAAAGCAAGGGAGACGAGGAAGTGGTGTGTATACTAATTCTAACAGTCAAGCGAAGGGTGTTGGTGGAAGTTCTAATGTTTCTAAACCTATCAGTAGACCGGTAGTGAAGGAGGCTGAGAAGACGAAAGTTAACAATGGTTTCAAATGTTACAATTGTCAGGAATTGGGTAATAAAAGCAGCGAGTGTCCAAAGCCAAAGAAGAGAACCATGATTGCAGAAGTTGAAGATGAGGATGTTGATGGAGATTGTTCTAGTCCAGTTGAGGAAGATGAGCAAGATATTGCGTCAGGAGACGAAGGTTGTAATCTAATGCTGAGGAGATCGTGTTTAACACCGAAGCAGGAAGAAGCTAGTTGGTTGAGAAGTAATATTTTTCAGTCAACATGTACTATTCTGGGGAAGGTGTGTAAGTTTGTGATTGACGCAGGAAGCTGTGATAATATTATTTCAACCGAGGCTGTGACAAAGTTGAAATTGAAGACAAAGAAACATCCGAGTCCATACAAGTTAGCATGGTTGAGAAAAGGAGGAGAAGTGAAAGTGGATAGACGAGTTCGTGTTCCATTCTCTATCGGGAAGAAATACAAAGACGAGATCTGGTGTGATGTCGTAGAGATGGATGTTTGTCATTTATTATTGGGAAGACCATGGCAGTATGATCGAGCAGTACAACATGACGGTCGGACCAATAGTTACAGTTTTATGTTTGAAGGCACGAAGATTATCCTAGTTCCAAAGAAGAGACAACCGGAAGAAAGTAAGTCAGAAGAGATTGAAGAGCTGAAAACTTTATTATCTTTGAAAGAGTTTGTTAAGGAGGTTGAGAAAGAGCCTGAAGTATTTTTATTGATTGGGCGTGAGAGCAAAGAAGAGGTTGAAATTCCCGAAGAAGTTAAACCAGTTTTGAAAGAATTTGACGATGTATTCCCAGATGAGTTACCAAAGGAGTTACCGCCTTTGAGAGATATACAACATCAAATCGATCTTGTTCCGGGAGCAGTGTTACCACACAGACCACATTATCGAATGAGTCCGAAGGAACATGAAGAGTTGCGGAGGCAGGTAGAGGAATTGCTTGAACAGGGGCGTGTGCAGGAGAGTTTGAGTCCTTGTGCTGTACCAGCTTTATTGGTACTCAATAAGGATGGAACGTGGAGGATGTGCACCGACAGTAGAGCATTGAATAAGATCACAGTCAGATACAGATTTCCGATGCCAAGGCTAGATGATTTATTGGATCAAATCAGTGGGTCCGTAATCTTTTCTAAGATTGACTTGAAGAGCGGTTATCATCAGATTCGCATTAGACCAGGGGACGAATGGAAGACAGCATTCAAGACGAGGGAAGGCTTGTATGAATGGCTGGTAATGCCGTTTGGTCTATCGAATGCACCAAGTACATTCATGAGGGTGATGAACCAAATTTTCAGACCGTACATTGGGAAATTTGTGGTGGTTTATTTTGATGATATTCTAATCTACAGTGCTAGTAAAGAAGAGCATGTTCAGCATTTGAAGAAAGTGTTAATTATTCTTCGAGAATAACAATTCTATGCTGCTACGAAGAAATGTGTTTTTATGGCGAGAAGTGTTTTATTTTTGGGGTATGTTGTATCAGAGGAAGGAATACAGGTTGACCACAGTAAAATCGAAGCTATCAGAGATTGGCCGCAGCCCAAGACGATAACGGAAGTTCGTAGTTTTCATGGGTTGGCTTCATTTTATCGGAGGTTCATTCCACACTTTAGTAGTGTGATGGCACCTGTTACTGATTGTATGAAGGGTAAACAATTTACATGGTCAGAGGAAGCAGGGAATGCTTTTGGGGAGATCAAGAAGTTGCTGACGATTGCACCAATTCTAGTATTACCTGATTTTCAGCTAGTGTTTGAACTACACACTGATGCATCAAAGGTTGGGATTGGAGGAGTGTTGAGTCAGAAGGGACGTCCAATTGCATATTTCAGTGAGAAGTTGTCAGGAGCGAAGATGCGATACAGTACATATGATGTAGAGTTCTATGCTGTTGTACAATCTATTAAACACTGGAGACATTATCTATTTCAGAAAGAGTTTGTTCTGTATACTGATCATGAAGCATTGAAGCATTTGCAAGGGCAAGATAAGATTTCAGTGAGACATGCATCGTGGATTGCATATCTGCAACAATTTACTTTTGTTGTTAAGCACAAATCAGGGGTGACGAATCGAGTGGCTGATGCTTTGAGTAGGAGGAGTCATTTGTTGACAACAATGAAGATTGAGGTGACGGGGTTTGAACTATTGCCAGAATTATTTACCGATGACCCCTACTTTGCAAAGTTTGTTGATAAAGTCAAGGATGGAAAGACGGATGAGTTCGTAATGGTAGATGGTTTTCTTTTTAAAGGAAGTCGATTATGCATACCGGAGGGAAGTCTGAGAATGAAGATTATCAAGGAGTTACACGAAGAGGGACATGTTGGGAGAGATCGAACCTTACAGTTGATTTCACAATCCTACTTTTGGCCAACGATGAGGAAGGAAGTAGAGAGGTTTGTGGAGCGTTGTCATATTTGTCAAATTTCGAAAGGAACTGCGACTAATGCTGGTTTATACATGCCATTACCTGTACCAGCTAAACCTTGGGTGGATATCAGTATGGACTTTGTGTTGGGGTTGCCGAGAACGCAGCGTGGTAATGATTCCATTTATGTGGTGGTTGACAGATTTTCGAAAATGGCACATTTTATTGCTTGTAAGAAGACGGCGGATGCTGTTCATGTTGCTCAGTTGTTTTTCAGGGAGATCTATCGACTTCATGGATTGCCAGAATCTATTGTGTCGGATAGAGATACTCGATTTCTGAGTCATTTTTGGTTGAGTTTGTGGAAAATGGTGGGAACAAAGCTGAAGTTTAGTAGTGCTTATCATCCGCAAACGGATGGACAGACCGAAGTTGTTAATAGATCATTGGGAAATTTGTTGAGGTGTCTTGTACAGGACAATCTGAAGAGTTGGGATGTGAAGTTATGCCAGGCAGAATTTGCTCATAATCATGCTGTGAATCGAAGTACTGGGTTCAGTCCATTTCAGATAGTATATTCAAGTTTACCGAAGGGACCGTTGGATCTAACTGTAGTGCCACAATCAAAGGGGACAATTAAGAAAGCTGCTGATTTTGTTGAAGGGCTGACGGAGTGTCATAAAATCGTTCAAGAACGATTAGAGAAAGCAAATGAGAAATATAAACAATCTGCAGATCTGAAACGAAGAAGTGTTGAATTTCAGGAAGGTGATTTGGTTTATGCAGTGTTAACAAAAGATCGTTTTCCGGTAGGCACTTACAATAAATTGAAAGCACGGAAATTTGGTCCGGTGGAAGTTGTGAAACGAATCAATGAAAATGCTTATAAATTGAAGCTGCCAGATGATGTGTATACGTCTGACGTATTCAATGTCAAACATCTCGTACCATATCACGGGGATGAACGAGCTGATGTGGAAGAATTTACAAATTCGAGGACGAATTTCTCTCAACCAGGGGAGGATGATGCAGTGCAGAAAGTTAAAGGCTTAGGTCGCTCACGACCTAAGGAGAGTGTAGGTCGTTCACGACCTAAGGAGTTAGAGGGGAGCAAGTGATGCTGAGAAAAGTGGTTGCACAGTCCAATTTGGTGAAGTATTAGGTCGCATACGACCTAACAAGGCCTTTAGGTCGCTCCAACGACCTAACAAGATACTGGAACGACCTAACTTGTTTTTAGGTCGCATACGAGCTAACGAGCTGAGGCATAAGTCATGGGAACGACCTACCGTGTCACCAGGGAAAGAGCTACGACCTAACTGGTTTGAGGATAGCGAGCTAAAACTAAGAGATAGGTCGCTGGTACGACCTAACATACTTTTAGGTCGCGTACGACCTAGCGAGATAGGAAAGAAGGTGCTGGAACGAGCTAGCGGGATGCTCCGACCTAACAGTCTGAAGAGAAAGGTGATACGACCTAACGAGTTACGACCTATGTTAGGTCGTAAGGAAACGGAACAAGCTAAGTTAGGTCGCGAAGGCTTAGGTCGCAAAGTCTTAGGTCGTGGAGACTTAGGTCGCGAAGAATTTCTGAAGCCGCTTCTGTTAGGTCGCAAACGAAGGGATGCCGTTCATTCTTAGGTCGCAAAGCTCTGGATGCCATTGATTTCCTTAACTCGCTGATCTGGAATGCCGTATGATCTTAAGTCGCTGAAGATTGCAGCCATAGATTGTTATGCCGCTTTATTAGATGTCGTTCATTTGTTAAGTCGTTGAATAATGTAATTAGGTCGTTACCAACCTAAGTGAGTCGTTTGTCTTTGAGCCTATTTGTTTAGGTCATTGTGTTGTACTTTAATATGATAAGTCGCTGTGTTGTACATAGGTCGTCGCCGACCTTAGATAGGTCGTAGGTCGTTTCCGACTTAGGTACTTGTATTTTTTTGAAGTTTTTGCGTGTTGAGTTGTAAAGCTATAAATAGCACGTGTGAGTCATTTGTAAAGGTTGTTGAATATCGAATAAAATTCTCTTTTGATTGCTTTGTGCTTTCATTCAAATTGGTAGTTGAGTGTAATCTCCTATCTCCTCTTTCGGATAATCGAGTGCGCTCGATTCAACGATTGTAGAAGCCGATTCGCGGAATCAAGTGCGCTTGATCAACGCTTGAAGAATTGAAGATCTTTGAACCCGGTATCGTGCGTGATCAACGAGTTCGGGATAGCTAGAGTTCGGTATCTTCGGATCAACGAATTCGGGCATTTCAGCATTCATCAATCCATCTATTGCTACATTCAACGATCTACATTGTTTTGAAATATCCGCTGCGTCATATATCCATCTTGTATTTTGTAATTTAGTTATCTCATCTTCAATCGAGCCTATCTTCAAGTTAGAATTCTATCCGATTGGAGTCCCTCTAATTGGAATCTCTATCTTTGTTTTGAAATCCATTGAAAATCGGGTTTGTTTGTATTTTTAGAAAATGTTTTATATATCGAAATTATTATTTTGATAAGTATGATTATATTCTATATATAAAAGTGAAATGTTTTCGATAAAGATTATATACCCTTTTTAAAATGAGAATTTGAGGTTTCGAAAGGATTTGTAATTTTGAAATTTTTTTTTATAGAAATTTGATTTATCTAAAGATGATTTATAACTGAAGGATTTAAAATTTGAAATTCGAGAATTGAACCCCGGTGTTTTGAAATTGGTTTTGAGATTTTGAAATATATAATAATAATATGATTTAAAAGTATTTTTCCGAATAAGAAATGTTTCAAATGATTTTAATGAGTTTCGAATGATTTCGAAGAAATTTCCAAAGAAGTTTGAGAAAATAGAAGTCCATAACTCACTTATGTCGCTGGAAAATAATTTCGGTGATGAGTGCACGCATCATCGACATTGATTTTCGAGTTTCAGAGTGGGATAGAGGCCACTTTAGTAGCATCGCTACACGAGTGATTTTGCGAAACCAATTTTGATTTCAAATTCCGAAGTAAGATTTGATATTCAAAGGATATATGTATATATATTTAAAGTAAGCCGGTGTTCAGTCCTCGAGTTTCGGATTTGATATAACCCTATCTTTTAAAATTGATTTACTGATTTGTTGCTGATTTCCAACTCTTGAATTTGAAAATGATTTCTTCAACTTTTTTTGAAGGTTCGAGCACTTCCAAATCAAGGTTAACTTTTCAAAGCTAAGAAATTTTGAAAAGTATTTTGATAAAGTATATAAGTTTGTTTTGAATGTTTAAGTATGAAGTAATATGATTTAAATAAGTTAAAACCGTTTTGTTAAGTAAATGAATAAGGCAATTTTAAAATTTTCTAATATGAAATTTAGATTTGAAATGTTTTGAAAAGAATTTGTTCTTCAAAATATTTTGAATAAATTTTAAATGTTTTAACTTAGTAACATCTTTATGAAACTATATATTTAACAAGTTGGAATATATATATATATATATATAGGTTGTACGTATGCTGTTTTATTCGCATAATTAATTTGATCCAGGCTTGAGTACACAAGTTCGAGGTGAATTACACCATTTCGTGTTAGGATTTTTCATTCGATTCTTGATGGCGAATATTTGATATGGATTTTGGGCTGGATTCTAGAATTCTCTATCATAGTATATTGCTATGCAAGGAGACTGATGGCTTCTAGTCGAGAAACCACATCGAAATCCGCATTAGGAAAGTCGAATGGACAATACTAGTTCGAAAGCGAACTTGTGTGATCGAGCGAGCGATCAAATGTGATTTTGCGAAATGATGACGTATGTACATCTTATATTCTAATATCATTGATATATTTTGACGCTGAAATTGAAAGCTGTCATGTTAGAATATCTTTGCTTACTAAAAGAAAATTTCCAATTTAAATTACAAAGATATATAACCCATAAAAGCAAAGATATTCAATCCCATATGGCTCTTCGTACAGCGAAATTTATTTTGAAAAATTTGATCCTTATATAAGATGGACCTTACGTAAGTATAAGATGATTTTGAAAACATTTGATTTTGGAAATGAATTGGTTGACTTAAATTATATTGATTTGGAAATTTGGATTTATTTTCTAAATCTATTATTTTGGAAACTTTGAAACTAAAGATATTTAATTTGAGAAGAAATAATTTGGTGAAATTGTATATGATTTTGAAATTGAACTAATATTGAAACAAATTGAAATTTGAGAACCTTGAACACTTGTTTTGGGAGTTGTCGAACTTATATAAAATTGATTTGTATGAGTATGAAATTGATTCGAAAACTATGGATTTGAAAAGGGTACTCAATTTGAAAAGTGAAATCTTATATAATTAAAGTCTATATAAGTGTGATTTGATATACTATGTATTTTGGAAAGGTATTTGATTTGAAAATTTAATCTTATATATAATGGACTTTATATAAGTATGATATTTGAAATTAATTTGAAAGGTACTATATGATATATATAATGGATTCATTCTATCGATATTATTCTCTCTGATTTTTGGTTTTCCAGATATGATACTCGAGTGTCCTTCGAATTCCATGGCGTTACCCATGGTATTACGAGCGCGGATGCATAGCGCAACTTCCTGGCTGAGTCTTGCCTAGGGGTACAGATTGTTTCTTGAGGTATCCAGGCGTAACCATTGTGTATCCTGCAATCTGTGTAGGTCGCGAATAGTACCGCAACTGCTTGGCTGAGTCTTGCCTGGGGGTACGGATTGTTTCCTGGGGGATCCATGCGTAACCATTGTGTATCCTGCATTCTACTAGTCATCATGATGTAACTCGCAGGGCTGAGAAAGCTTACGGATATGGATTGTTTCCTGGGGGAACCAGGCGTAACCATTGTGTATCTGCGAACCATGGTTAGACAAAGGTTTTGTTTGTTTTTTTGTTTAGATTGTACTTTCCATATCTGTTTTAAAAAGTTTTTCTAGTATTTTAACTGGGTTTTGAAACAAGTCTACTAAGTACCTGGAGAATTCTAGTTTTGCGCCTGATCAACGCAATACCAGAGTCTACAGGAACAAGGATAAACTTGTTGAAACATCGAGTTATAAAAGTATTATTTTATTATAAAAGTATTTCCAACAAAGAAATTTTGTATTTATATTTGAAATTGAAATTCTTATGGTTCAAAATTAATTATTCGTGCCCGATGCTATTCTTTTGAATCTGCCTTATCTGCTCAGCTTTATTTATTCACCTATATTCTGTTTTTCCAAATCCTCCTTGTTTTCCTTATTGACTATATTTTTTTATATTTTTATTTTGATACCACATGGTTTAATAGAAATTTTAGTGTTATAAATATTTTAGAAGTTATGAATTAAATAAAACATATTTAAAGTAAATGATTATTTGTTTATTAATAATATTTGAAAAGTAGTTAGATATATTAAATAAATTTATGAATTATGGATTTAATGTTTTCAAATAGCTTCTTTGTAAATATAAGTAATGATGTAAATAATTGTTTCAAATAGTTTGCATATATTTATAAAGGTGTTATTTAAGCATATAAAGGGTATTTATAAAGGAAGCAAGAAATCTTACAAATGGGTTTGAAAAAAAAAATTTAAGTATTAAAGTTAATTGAATTGCAAATGAAGTTTTCAAATAAATATTTCAAGTAAAATTTATATAGTTTAAATTAATTGTTTATCCTTGTCTTTCAATCTATTTTTCTTTCTGGTTGTCTCTATCCTCCTACCTCCTTCCTTTTCGGGGACGAAAAGTTTTGAGTGGGGGAGAAAGTAACGACCCATAAAATTTGATTAGTTTTAATAACGTATTTAACCGAATTTTGTGAAATTTTAAATAATTGAATTTGAAAATAAAAATTTATTATTTGGTATACGTCTATTTAAACATAACAACTGGTAAATTTCCATCTGATAATTTTAAAGTTTATTTTCTTGTGAAATTCTATTTCAATTTAAATCAGTTAATAATTGATGGTAACAAAATATTTTACAAACCTGAACATTTTTACATAGAAAATTTGTAAATTATCTTCTGAGCAAAACGTCATATTTCGTTTCATCAAATTCGGACTGTTATTGCTCCGTTTATCTTATTTTCAGCACATTCAGCATTTTCGGTATCGATATCGATTTTTGATAGGATGATCGTACCACTAGTATCTGTATACCATTTTGATCGTCTCGTCGTGCTGTTCTCAATGGTATATTCATTTTTGGATTTTGAGGTTCGGTACGCGACAGATATAATAAACTGTTCGTCGTATCGGTACCATAAAATTTCGACCGTTACTTCCTGTGCCTTTTCAAATTTGAAATGTGATGTCCAATCAATCAAATATTAATTGCTTTAGCAACTGTTGCCGATTCAATGGCCGACTATTATTTTTTCCATCACTGCAATTTATTCATTTGTAGTTATGTCCCTAAATATAGGTAACGTACGTAATGCATTTATCTTGACAGCTCATTTTTTTCTTTTTGAATCCAGCTTATTCATCTTTGTGACTGTAGCCTTCCCACTACCTCATCTTTTCAGTACGTTTCTTTTATAATTTAAAGCGTACGTTTTTCTGTACTTCTTCAATTTGGCTACTTATATCATTTTAGATCCTGCTCACTTTCTCTCCTTTGCCTTCATCTTTCACCTCCCCACCACACACTCCCCTGACCATTCGTTTTCTTCCCAGGCAAATGCCCTTTCCTCCAAAACTTCACCAGCCGCTCCTCCCTGTCTAGCAACCATCAAGCCGAGCCTCTCTCTCTCGCAACTTCCACCTCGCCACATGACATCCGAGCCACCTACCAAGGATTTTTCCAAACTCATCCTCTACACTTCATCTCTCCTTCTCTCCAAACCACAACCCGCCACTGCCTCATCCCGAGCACGCGAAAAACACCGGATCACCTCATCAACCGCTCGTCGCTCCCTGCTGTTCTGACGAGATCCGCCACCTCCGAACCCTGCTCAGCTCCGAGCTACAACCCAGGCTTCAACCCCTAGCCTCACGACCGACCCCACCCACCATTTCACCAAACCCAGATAGCATATCCGCTACCTTCTTGTGCCGAACCCAAGCACCTAGCCCGACCTGACCACCACGTTTCCCTTGCAGCTTTTTTTTCCTATATATATATTTTCTATAGAAAGACGAAGGTATATATTACATATATATATTATGAACTCACTGGTTGCTTTGTTTTCCTACACTTTCTATTACCATTCCTCTCACATATATAAGAATATTTGATAGTTGACCACTTATATACTATATTTGATATTTGTTATTTTTCCAACCTGATTGTTTATATATATAATAATAATGTAAATTTACATATAATATAATGGTAGTTTCGCATATATATTTTGGAAGCATGCATGTATTAGATGAAACAGTCGAGTCTGCATTTGTATATTATTATTAATGTAAGGTCTGCATATAATATGTTATATAGACTGCAATCTGATATTGTATGATTTTATGCATGAGTTCTGTTTTTGTATTGATAGTGTGCTTAAGCTATGATTCGTTGTATATATATAAAGTTATAAATTTATACAGTTTATATATTATATATAAAGTTATAATAGTTATATTAGTGTTGCTATTGGATTATATGAGTGTGTGTGTATATATATATCTTTTACTTTAATTGTTTAAAAATATATATATATATATATATTTATTTTGCTGACTTCGGTTTACTAATGGTATGATAATATACATTTTATTATACCAGTTATGTTCCAATGTTTATATGTGTGTATTCTTATAAAGCAGGTTATACAAGTTATTTTGGTTACTAATATGTATCTTTATATTTTATGTTAGTTTATATTATACTGGGTATTACTAACTATAGTTATATATATAGTTTGATTTTATAAGGTAAGTATATAGGTGTCCTCTGTCGTGCAGTTTTAAAGTTTATAAAAATTTATAAAGTTGTTATATACTACTTTGTTTGTTTTAAAGATTTTATTATACTAGTATCTATTAGTTTAAAAGTTATATTATACAAATAGTTATATATATATATATATAATTTAATATGTGTTTAAATTAATATTGATTTGAAATTTTTAATAATAACACATCGTACGTTTCATTTCTGTCTCTATCAAGGCTGATTCTGATTTAGTTGTCACTGATTTCCCATTTATAAACTGTCTGTCATGTCTGTTTCTTCATCAAATCTTGTCCATCTAACGTTGCTTTGGAATTAGTAACTCATTTCCTTGTCAAACCTATCTAGCCTCGAAAGGTGAGCAATCACTCACGATTAACGTTCTTTTATTTATTAAATTTGATTTCAATTGAAACGACAATTGAAATATGCTGTTGTAGTTATTTAAGTTGTTATATATGCTATTACTTGTAACTGTTCACCTGTGGGATATGACACCATATCCTGTTGTTCTTATTCTATTGCTATTGATGATATATGCATGTTGCTGTATTTTATATTATCTGTTATCACTCTGCAAGTTCCCTGTTAGTATAGAATTCACTATGGGTTAAAATGATACATACCCGAACTGTTTGCACAAAAAATGGATAAACACCTCAAAGTCGTATGATTTAGTAGATCTTATGTTGTTCTTAGTGATTTTGGAGATTTATGCAAATATATGAAAAGCAGGGGCTAAACTGTAAAAAAGACATGCAGATTTATAGTGGTTCAGCCAGAATGTGCCTACGTCCACTTTATATGTTATTTCTCTTCTCTCGTTTTGATTACAAGTACAAAGCTTTGATACAAGTAAAAGAAAGTTATTTGAAAGTTCTCTCCGTGCTTGAGCTCTCCAACTTGTCCCCATTGTTGTACCCCTGCCCCTCTATTTATAGAGTGAGGCTGGGGGTAGGGGTCTAGGATGTGTATAGTTGCTGATGGGCCTGGGCTGACGTGATCTGGCCTGGTACGTCTTGGTTCGGCATCGCTTGGTTCGGAGATGGTTGGAGTGTAGAGTGGACCGGTTGTAGGTGGTTCGGTGCTATGTGGTAGTACCTTGGTCCGGTTTGGAGTTGGTCCGGTAGGAGCTTGAGAAGGTTGTTCGGTAGGAACATGAGAAGTGCAGTTTGGACCGGTAGTTGCTTGGACCGATGGTGGGATGGTGAGGTTGGTCCGGTGTGGTATGTTGAGTAAGGTGCTTGGTTCAGTGGTGAGTGAGCAGCTTGGTCCGGTGGTGAGTGAGCAGCTTGATCCGGTGGTGAGTGAGCAGCTTGGTTCGGCGAAGCTTGGAGGTGGGTTGGTTCGGCGAAGCTTGGAGATGGTTGGTTCGGCGAAGCTTGGAGATGGTTGGTTCGGCGAAGCTTGGACCGGTGGTGAGAATTCACCCAACATTTTCCCCCCAAAGTGGGGTATATGCTGGCATATGGCCTACTTTGTTTCCTTCCATTCGATCGCTGAGTGCCGATCCAACTGGTCCGGCATCCTATATTTGCCTATAAGTAGGGGCTGAATACTTTCATTATTCCCTTCCAACCCAAGACAACCGAACCAGACATTCATACCGGATCGAATCAGGTGATACAGCCTTCTCTCGCCGAATAGCCCTTTTAGACAATCGAACGAATCTGGGTATTTCGAGTGCCGAATGAACTATCGTCCTTGGATTACCGGATGAGTTCGTGGATCCTGAGTACCGGACCAGCATTCTCATGCCGAATGAACCCTATAGGGGAATGCCGAATGAACCTCGAGACTCCAAATACCGAATGAGTATTCTCATTTGGATCACCGAATGAACCCTATACGGGGAATGCCGAATGAACCTTGAGACTCTGAATACCGAATGAAATTTAACCTTCACCTTACTGAATGACAATAGGAATTTGAGCATTTTGATTTTATGAGTTAAATTCCAGACTGCACACACTCGCTCCTTTACTTCCTTTATTCTAACGACGCACTTCTTTGTGTTTGCAGATAAATGTCTCGAAAAGCAGAAACTCGATCGGATAAAAAGAAGTCCTAGGGCGAAGGAGGATCTTCCGTAGTGCCCCCTGCTCAGCCAGGACTGGAACGTCACGGAACTGCCCTGAGATCACTGGTGGATGGGTACGGCCCTCAGGAGCTTCTGAACTCCCCGCCCGATTGCTTTCCCAGCTCCCTCAAGGAGGAGCAGCTTGATGTCATCTCCCGTTCTTTCGGAATTGATAGAACGCGCATGTTGTTGCCAGGGAGAGAAGTTATGCCATACGACCCTCCCGAAGGGTACTTTGCCTATAGTAGATACCACTGTATGTGTGGTGCCATCCCGCCTCTTAATGCTTGGGTAGCCAGCTTCCTTACATATCTAAAGGTGGCCCCATTCCAGCTTCAACCCAACTCCTATGCTATACTGGTGAGCCTCTTCGTCATCTTCCAGAGGAAGTGTGGGCGTGCTCCTTCCAACCGGGAGATCCGGTACTTATATAATCTGAGGGGCTATAAGAAGGGGTCCCCATATATCAGCTTGGAGTCAGCTGTAACCTTCAAGTCGGTCTTGGATCTGTATTCTAAGTTCAGCATGTTCAAGAAGGAGTGGTTCTTCGTCAGGGACGACTCTGTTTCTATTCGGCGTTTCACCTCTGGATGTAAGTCGATGCTTTATTTACAATTTCCATTCGGGTTGCGATGCTTCTTCTCATACATTTCCATTTTTGCTAGCGACAGGTGGCTTTGCGGTTGTGGAGACTGATCGCCTGGTTCAGACGGCGGCTGAGATAGAAGCTATCCTCAGGAGAGATAGATCAGCTGCCTACCTGATCAGAAATGCGACCCTTCTGGAGTATAACTTGATCCTCCCATAGCAGTCAGTAGTCAAGCTGAGGGAAACGGCGGAGGAGAGGGCGGCTGCTCAGGCTAAGGGAGGTGCCACGGTAGAGAGTGGCAAGAGGAAACCTTTCACGAAACCTCCAGCTGTCGGAGGTAAGAAACTTAAGAAGTCGGACGGTCCTTCCCCCAGCAATTGTCCACTTACCCAGGGGGAGGAAGACGTAGAGGAGGAAAGAGGTGAGGGTGGAGATGGTCGGGAAGGTGATGATGGTGGCGATGGCATCGGAGCCTTGCTTCCTGGGCAGGCATGCGAGATTCAGGAGTGGACGGATGATGCATTTCGTCAGGCTTTTGAGGGGCTGGACGGAGAAACGGCTTTGGTAGAGAAATCCGGGAAAGCTGACAAGGCCGGGACCGGTGCAAGCGAATCTTCTCAGACTACTCCAGCCAAGGTGGCTCTGACGACTCAAGGTGAACTTTTGACTCCTGCAGGCTCCATTTATGATAGGGACTTAGGAATATTTTATGATCCGCTCCCGTCCTGGAATGAAATCCAGGACTCATTGCAGTATCCTACTCCTCCCTAGGGTTTGTATAACAGATGTGTTTCCTTTCTTCTTTTAACTTTTAATTTACCGCGTTTCTTGAATTATGGATCAATGTGAGCTTGTGACACTTATTCTTTATATCAGGAGCAGGTAAAACGGCCTAGGCCTCAGATCTTCAGCACAGGCTTGAACAATACAGGCTCTCCAAAGCTTCCGCCAAGCCGAAGACTCCGACCCACCGTTCCGGGGATGTAGTCGACTACCGTCCTCTTCTCGAGGTTATTGAAGAAGGTATTCAGAAGAGAAAGAGGAGTCATCCCTTATCTGAACCTTCACTCGGTCCCCAGCCCCCAATTCATCCCCTTCATGATATCATAGAGGAGGATACTGAGTTCGTACTCTCTCCGCACCTGTCTGAAAATCCTACCGTTACGCAGATTGATCATCCTGGTTTGGCTCGTAATCCATTTGCGGGTCACCCTGATCTGGATCCAGGTTCTCATGATATTACCTTTGACGAGGTTACCGGTGAGCACCTTCTTCCCCGCAATCCCATGGTACGAGTGCTTGATGAGGCTAAGTCCTTAGATCTCGATTTACTTACCACTCGGGTAATTACCATGGGAGACGAGGCCAAGGCTAATATTGATCGGGTGGCGGAGGAGACTAGGAAGCTGATGGGGCATCATGCCCGGCTGGTTAAGGCTGGAGAGGAGATTGGGAGTGCCAACATCCGACTATGATTGATGGTTTCGGATCAGGCCAAACAGCTTGCTGATCAGGCCATTCAGATTTCTAAGCATGAGGCTGCCTCCGGGCGGTTGAGGAAGACTATGGAGGAGGCTAGTAAGGCGGAATTGCGGAAGATGGAGGCTGCTTGCAAGGAGCAGATAAATATGGCCATCTCGACAGTGGATGAGGTTCGGAGGGCGGATCTTGAGCAGGTAGAAAAGCTGTCGGGGAAGCTTGAAGCCGCAGAGCTTACTCAGGTCAGGCTAAAGGAGGAGATGGAGGTGATGAGGAGGTCCCTTCAGGCTGACTGCTCACGATACCGACTGGAAAGGGATGCTGCCATTGCAAGGCTATCGGTTTCTGAGGCCCGTATGAGGGAGTTTGAGGAAAATGAGGGGATGATGGATGATATGCTGCAGGACATGTACTTTCGCACTTGGAAGCAGGGCAGCTTATCTTGGATGGACGACTACCCCCGGGTTATGGCAAGGATTTACCTCAGGGCTCTAGAGGAGGCCAAGGCTGAGGCGGATAAGGAGGGTGGAGCGGCTTTTAGGATGGATGTGGTCACCGCTCTGTTTACCAAGGAGGAGGAGACAGCGGTGAAAGAGGGGATGCGGTTGTTCGCTGTTGAGGAGGCAGGTGTGGAAGTAGGGGATGATGACCAAGACGATCAAGGGGAAGTTGCTGGTAATCTCTACTTCATTAGTTTCTTCTTTTGTTAACTCTGTTGCTTATCACTAATGATTTCTTTTTCTGACCGGACAGGTGGGCAACAGGACAAGGACAAGACTCCAACGCAGCCGGCTCCCTGATTAGACCTGGAGAATTCTTTTTGTGGATTTGACATGGCAGTATATGTTAGTCTTAAAACAGTAGAGTAATTTTTAGGTTGTAATTCTTGCTACTTGTAATAAATAGCTCTATTCTTGATGTGCAATCCTTTAACTTAAGCTGATCTTGTCGTCTTTTGAATGTTTTTGCTATTTTGACTTGTTGCCTAAGAAATATAGCTATGCATATTCTTGTAATTAAATTGTGTTTGGTGTCAGGTTCTTGTTTAAAACATAATTTCATGACTTGCAGTGTTAGCGTGAGGTGTGAACAAATTATAGGCATATATGAAAGAAGGAAATACCGCCCCTTATATTTTGCTTGTAGATGGCAACTTTGAATATCCTGTGTGACCGAGTAAGGGATGCGGTCCAGTATCTTGCTGTGAGTATCCGCTTCTATTAGTGAGTGTCTCCTGTTTTGTGTCCTGCACTTCAGGGATTGTTACAGAGGATAGGAGAAAAGTTTCTTAAGTAAAATTGAAATATGTGAAATAGTAAAACTTCCAATCACGGAAGGCCTTCGATGTGCTTAAGTTCGTGGCATACGGGCTTTGTAGTCACTTTCCCTAGCTGTGGGTCTTGGAGACAGTTGTCACCCATCTTACGCCTCCGCGGGGAGTTAATTCTTTTTTACCACAGCCGTACTTAAGACACATCGGAGCCGAGATCGCGCACAGTAACTACCCGGGCCATTATGGCCCGTAATCGTGGGTATTATTCGATTTATTGTGGCCGGCTAGCGTGGGTGCCGATCGTCAACCGTGAACTGCCCCTGGCTGGCCACACCTTATGTTGGGGCTTATAATCGGTTCACAGTTGTTGGCGAGCCGAACGCCGTAATGAGCTGCCTCGGCTATAGTCGGCCTTCTCGGTGGCTTATAATCGGCTCATTACAGTTGGCTTTAAGGGCCATCGCGAGCAATGAGTTAACCCGCAGCAGAGGGATGCTGGAGTGAAAGTGTCTCATTGGCGAGGGCATAGATTCGCATAGTACCTGTTAGGTCTTGTCCAGATGAAATTGTGCTGTGGAGTGCCTCGAATTGAAATGCTGTATGCACAGGATTTTGTCCAACAGAAAATGATAAAGTTAACAAGCAGCCAAGATATAAAGGAACAAGTTAAAAAAAGAGAAAAGGTTTTTTAAAGTGGTTCAGCACGAAAATGCCTACGTCCACTGATTCTCTTTGTTAATTCACTTCATATGGGCAATACAAGTTAAGAAAAGTATCGACAGAGGTGTTGGATGTTCCATGCCCTCTGGAACACCTCTCTGTCCACTGTTGACAAAATATAAGCTCCGTTGTGGAGATCTTTATGGATTACATATGGTCCATCCCAGATTGGGTCTAGTGCTCCGGGGCGAGGGAAGATTCGCTTGAGGACGAGATCCCCTTCTTGTAAGGTACGATGCTTGACTTTGGAGTTGTATTGTGCCGCCACTTTCTGTTTGTGGGCTGCTGCTTTAAGGATTGCATCATTTCTTCTCTCCTCAACTAGATCCAAAGACATGTGAAGGAGTTCTTCGTTCTCTTCTGGGTTATAGTGGATCCTACGGTGGGAAGGCACAAAGGTTTCAACTGGGAGCATAGCCTCCGATCCGTATGCCAAAGAGAAAGGAGTATGCCCCGTCGATGTTCTGAAAGATGTGCGATAGGCCCATAGTGCCGTAGGGAGTTCATCCACCCAAGCGCCCTTTGACTTTTCGAGCTTCTTTTTTATTAGAGTTTTCAGAATTTTGTTGACTGCTTCGACTTGTCCGTTTGCCTGGGGATACGCTACGGATGAGAAGCTTTTGTGAATTCCGTGTTCTTGGCACCAGTTAGCGAATTCCTCGCTGTCAAATTGAAGTCCATTGTCTGATATGATTTTGAGTGGGACTCCGTACCTGCACAGAACATTTTTGATCAAGAAGTTGATAACTTTTGTTGAAGATACTTTATTCAAAGGTTCCGCTTCCGCCCATTTGGTGAAATAGTCGACTGCCACTATAGCATATTTGGCCCCGCCTCGGCCCATTGGCAGTTCGCCGATTAAGTCAATCCCCCATATTGCGAAGGGCCAAGGGCTGGTCATTTGAGTAATTTTAGTTGCTGGTAGCCGCGGAATCTTAGCAAACTTCTGGCATCTGTCACACTTTTTGACGAAATCTAAGGCGTCCTTGCTTTAGGTAGGCCAGAAATATCCATATCGGAGTGTCTTCTTTGCT
The DNA here is from genome assembly GCA_030737815.1 of Allium fistulosum. Lineage (NCBI taxonomy): Eukaryota > Viridiplantae > Streptophyta > Magnoliopsida > Asparagales > Amaryllidaceae > Allium > Allium fistulosum. The sequence continues at coordinate 150,103,856 of CM060908.1, forward strand.
AAAGTTTGCCCTCCGGTGTGATCTCCGCAGCTTTCCTGATGGATGTTAGATAAGATTTCCTTGGCTTCCCTCCCAGCGACACACCTTAATAACGGGTTAGAGAATCCACGCCGATAGAGGACGTCTTTTTGTATTGTGTAGCGGGATGCTTTCCTCAAGATTTTCTTGACTTCGTTACGCCCGTTGGGTAGCGTGCCGCTTTGTAGGTAGTCTCGGATGGGTGTCATCCAAGTTGCTTCTTCGGTTGTAGCTATCAGATTCACTTGCTCAAAACTTGGGGCCAGTTGCTTCGAGATGGTTACTGCCCCGAAGATGGCGATGTCTCTCACACTTGCTTGCTTCGCTAATTCGTCGGCCTCTTGGTTATCTTCCCGAGGGATGTGTTTGACTAGGTAGTGGTCCAATCGGCTGAGAAGTAACTTGGTCTTCTTTAGATATGCTATGAGTCGTTCTTCTCGAGCTTGGAATTCTCCTAGTATCTGGTTAACAATAAGTTGAGAATCGCTATGAAGACACAAAGAATTGGCTCCGATTTCTATGGCAAGTTCTAATCCAGCTATCACCGCTTCATATTCTGCATCGTTGTTGGTGGCAGCGAACTCCAACCTTATAGCATAGTGCAGCTTATTCCCCCTGGGAGTGATTATTACCACACCTGTCCCCGAGCCTTGTTCGTTCGATGCGCCATCCACAAAGAGATTCCACTTGATGTCTTTTGCTATTTCCAATTGCTCCTTATCTTCGTTGGTAGTGAATTCTGCAATGAAATCAGCCATGGCTTGTCCCTTGATGGCGATGCGAGGGTGATAGGTGATATCATACTGACTTAGTTCAATGCACCATTTAAGTAGTCGCCCAGAAGTGTCGGGAGGATGGAGTACCTGCCTCAGTGGTTGATCGGTCAGAACTTTGATGGAATGGGACTGGAAGTAGTGACGCAATTTCCGTGATGTGATTAGTAAACAATATGCTAGCTTCTCGAGTTTAGGATATCTGACTTCTGCCCCAGTAAACCTCTTGCTGACGAAGTAAACTGGCCGCTGCATGCGGTTGTCTTCCCTTACCAAGGCAGCGCTTAGGGCGTAAGATGACACAGCAAGGTATATGTATAATTCTTCGCCTTCGCTTGGAGTCGAGAGTACCGGTGGTTTCTGGAGGTGTTCGATTAAGTTAAGGAAAGCGGTTAAGCATTCGTCAATCCATTCGAACTTTCCTTTGTCTTTCTTTAGAACTTCAAAAAAGGGAACGCACTTGTCTGTTGCCTTGGAGATGAATCGGCTTAGGGCGGCCACTTTTCCATTCAAACTTTGCATTTCCTTCCGAGTGGAAGGTATCTTGATATCCCTTAGTGCTCGGACTTGTTCAGCGTTTGCTTCAATCCCTCTGGCATGTACGATGAATCCTAAAACCTTTCCTGATGACACTTTGAAGGAGCACTTTAGTGGATTCAACTTCAGTCCATACTGTCGAAGTACCTGGAACATCTCGCCTAGGTGGCTTACGTGATCTTTGGCTTTCCTTGACTTTACCAGCATGTCATCCACATATACTTCCATAGTTTGTCCTATTAGCCCTGCAAACATCTTGTTGACGAGGCGCTGGTAGGTGGTCCTGCATTTTTAAGTCCGAAAGGCATTACCTTATAGCAGTATAAACCCCGGTCGGTGATGAAACTAGTGTGGTCTTGGTCGGGAGCATGCATAGGAATTTGGTTATATCCTGAGTATGCGTCCATAAAAGATAGGAGCTCGTGCCCGGCTGTGCTGTCTACAAGTTGGTCGATTCGGGGAAGTGGGAAGCAATCCTTTGGGCAGGCATCATTTAGGTTGGAAAAGTCAATGCAGGTTCGCCACTTCCCATTAGCCTTCTTTACCAGTACCGGGTTGGCGATCCATTTCGGGTAGATAGCTTCTCGTATGAAGTCATTGGCGAGTAGATTCTTTACTTCTTCATCGAGGGCTGCTGATCGTTCTGCCCCCATACTTCTCTTTCTTTATTTTACGGGCGCCTTGGTAGGATCAATGTTTAATACGTGGCATGCTATGTCGGGGGAGATTCCGGTCATGTCAGCGTGTGATGATGCGAATACATCCAAGTTATGGCGGAGAAAATCGATGAGTTGTTCCTTCAATTCGGCTTTTAGTTGGGACCCAATTTTCAATAGTCTACTTGAGTCGTGCTTGTCTACAGATATAAACTCCATAGCCTCTGCAGGCTCGGCGGTGGCCTCCTCCTCTTTGTCCCTAGGGTCTAATTCATTGAAAGGGTCGTTGGTATATCGAAGAGGAGGGGCTTTCTTTAGTTGCTATGCTTCAAGACTTTTCGTGTAGAGGGCAATCTCTACACCCTTCCCTTTATCCTTCCTATGGTTGTTGCGAAGTTCAGTCACATAGCAGTCTCGAGCAATGTCCTGGTCTCCTTCTACTTCCCCTATTCCATTGTCCGTTGGAAACTTCATCTTTAGGCACCATGGGGCTAGGACAATTTGGAAGTCAGACAAGGCTGGTCTTCCTAAGAAGGCGTTGTAGGCCGAATGGTTTTCTATTAGCACGAACGTCTGCTTCCGTACAATGGAGCGGGGATGGCTTCCAATCTCAACAAAGAGGTCCAGTTGCCCGAGGGGCATCTTAGCATCCCAGTGAAACCGTGTAGTGGTTTATCGCAGGGAGATACATCCTTCATTGATAGCTTCATTTTGTCGAATGCGTGTTTGAACAGGATGTTTACTGAGCTTCCAGTGTCTACCAGGATTCGGTAAACTTCGGCGGGACCGATTCGGGCAGAGATGACCATGGGATCCATGTGAGGGTACTGCCTTCCTTCTAGGTCACGCTTACCGAATGTGATGTCATTACTTTCTTTCCGCTTCGGGTGGCGCTCTTTTATAACCAAATTGACACAGTCTTTATTGTCTCTAAGCGACTTTCCATACCTTTCCATCTCTTTCCAGCTTCTGTCCGCGATGTGCGGTCCTCCTGATATGGTATGGACCACTATTTTCTCTTGACTAGAGCTGCTAGTGTTGCGGTTTCCTCTGCCGGTGTCCGGTGAGGGTAGCCTTGGGTTTTCATTGGCAGGAGCTGGAGTCCTGTCCTGACTTTTTACATAATGTTCCAGTTTCTTCCTTCTGATGTGTTCCTCAATCAGATCCCGGAGATGATGGCATTCATTGGTATCATGCCCGTGAGATTCGTGGAAGCGGCAGAACTTTCCAGATTTCTGCGCGTTATCTGATTCCTTTTTGTATGGTGGGCGTTTGTATCTAACTTCGCCTTGGGTGGCAAGGAAGATATTTTCGACGGTCTCGTTCAAAGGAGTGTAAGTGTCGAATCTCGGCCCAGGCCGATATAGGCGCTTTTCTCCCTTCTTGCCCCCAGCATTGTCTCTGGAATCATTTCTTCGAACGTCCCTTGCCACAACGGGGGCGTTGTTGTGAGTTGCCTTATTTTGCTGTCCTGACTGCCCCTCAACGGCAGCATCCTCAAGCCTCATGTATTTCCCGGCTTCATGGAAGAAATCGGGTAAAGTAGCTGGTTTTTCTTTCGTCAACCTTCTAGCAAATTTAGTGTCCGGATGCACACCACTACAGAGGGCCATTAGGATAAGCTTCTCATCGGCATCTTGGACTGCGGCTGCTGCGGCATTGAATCGGGTTAGGTATTGCTGCAGTTTTTCTCCAGGTTTCTGTTTGACGCTGGATAAGGAATAAGCGTCCTTAGGTTGTTCCACATGGATGCAGAACTGACTGATAAACTTATCTTTCAACATTTCCCACGAGCTGATGGATCCCTGGGGTAGATGACAGAACCAGGAGGTAGCGAGATCTGCTAAGAAGAGCGGAAAGCATTTGCATAGTACTCCCTCTGTTGCTCCACTCATGAGCATATGTTGCGTGTACCTCTGTAAGTGTACAACGGGGTCGGAGGTTCCTTTGTAAGGTTCCATTGTCGGCATCTTCCATTCTCGAGGGGTGATAGCAATTTCGATATTGCGGGCGAAAGGGCTGGTTACCCTAGCGCCTATCCCTCGATCTCTTTGCTCCCGTTGGACACACTCTCTGAATAAGCGTGCCATCCTTTCATCAGAATTTGGAGCAGATAGAAATGAGTTTGGTTCTGTTCTGTGGGATTGATTCCGTCTAGATGACCTGTAGGGATGGTATCGTCTATCGTTCCTCATATTTTCTAGCGGCTGCCTTTTATCTTCTGGGAGCATGCTAGGGTCAGCTACAGTTGGCCCTTGCCTTGATCTTCCCCTGCTGGGTTCTGATCTAAGCACTTCCTCGGGTCCAACTTCGGGCTGGACTCTATCTCAGCCCCGTTCACCGGCGTTTCCGTGGTTAGGCAGTATGACAGGCTCAGCTACAGTTGACCTCCGTCCAGTACCTCCCCCGTTGGGTTCGGTACCAAACGTTTCCTCAGGCCTAACTTCGGGCTGTGCTCGGTCTCGGCTCCTACCATGGCTACTTCTTCCGTTAGCTCCTTCGAAGAAGGAAGATCTTTGTTGTCTCTGAGATCCTCCAGACTGGGACTCGCCCCATGTTTCAGTGTTGCGGTTGGATTCTTCAGCATCCCTTAAGCGTGACATGAGATGGTCCACCAAGGCTTCCTGCTGGGACGTGAAGCGGTTAGTTACTTCAACCACAACTCTGTCCAAATCTGCCCTAGTAATTGCTGCAGGCTGTTCTGTGGCAGGAGTGGTTGGGTTAGACTGTCCTTCATTTGTTACTGCTGCTGGAGGAGGACGATTTACTTGATTCGTGACAGCTGGATCTGGAAGACTGCTGGATGCGATGTTTTTTCCTTTGCTAACATCTTTTCTCTGTTTGGGAGGCATGTTTTCCAAGTGGCGGACGATGCTGTTAGGAAAACTTGTTAAGTGGATGAAGCTGAAGCTTCGAGCTTCTAGTTCTCAGTGAAAGCACCAAAAATGTTTGCACCAAAAATGGACAAACACCTCAAAGTCGTATGATTTAGTAGATCTTATGTTGTTCTTAGTGATTTTGGAGATTTATGCAAATATATGAAAAGCAGGGGCTAAACTGTAAAAAAGACACACAAATTTATAGTGGTTCAGCCAGAATGTGCCTACGTCCACTTTATATGTTATTTCTCTTCTCTCGTTTTGATTACAAGTACAAAGCTTTGATACAAGTAAAAGAAAGTTATTTGAAAGTTCTCTCCGTGCTTGAGCTCTCCAACTTGTCCCCATTGTTGTACCCCTGCCCCTCTATTTATAGAGTGAGGCTGGGGGTAGAAGTCTAGGATGTGTATAGTTGCTGATGGGCCTGGGCTGACGTGATCTGGCCTGGTACGTCTTGGTTCGGCATCGCTTGGTTCGGAGATGGTTGGAGTGTAGAGTGGACCGGTTGTAGGTGGTTCGGTGCTATGTGGTAGTACCTTGGTCCGGTTTGGAGTTGGTCCGGTAGGAGCATGAGAAGGTTGTTCGGTAGGAACATGAGAAGTGCAGTTTGGACCGGTAGTTGCTTGGACCGGTGGTGGGATGGTGAGGTTGGTCCGGTGTGGTATGTTGAGTAAGGTGCTTGGTTCGGTGGTGAGTGAGTAGCTTGGTCCGGTGGTGAGTGAGCAGCTTGATCCGGTGGTGAGTGAGCAGCTTGGTTCGGCGAAGCTTGGAGGTGGGTTAGTACGGCGAAGCTTGGAGATGGTTGGCTCGGCGAAGCTTGGAGATGGTTGGTTCGGCGAAGCTTGGACCGGTGGTGAGAATTCACCCAACACGAACAGACTTTAGAATAGGAGAAAATCGTTATGGGTTGAAATGATAAACCCAAGCGATTTTCATTTGAATTGAAATTGGGATTACAGGTTGAAATGATATCTACCCGTATATATTTAAATTATTTAAATTACGGATTGAAATGATAAATATCCGTATCACTTAACCTCATGATAGATATATATATACAAACACCGTTGGTCCACATATATAAATATTTTGAAAATAATTTCTATGGTTTTGGAAAGAAATATATGGTTTTAATAAATGTTGATTCTTAATTTATTTTTAAATGGTAATGATATATATAGATTTAACAATAATATTTTATTTAATTAAGATTGATTTAATACATATAATATGGTTAAGTATTTAAATTTATGTTTCAAAATAGATTTCAGTAATAATTTGAATAAGTTAAGGTTGGGAAGATAATTTGAACTTAGTTGAAATTGTATTCATTAAAGAATTTTATTTAATTAAATTGATTTGTAACTTATTGAAATTGAGATTTAAGATATGATTTATTACTTGGGTCTTATTTATGTAATTTAATAAATATTTCTTGTTTAAATAAATTTAAGGAAATATTTAGTAAAAATGTAATTTAAGGCTAGTTAAATGATATTGAATTTATTAGGTGAATATTCCCTGATTTAATAATATTGAAGTTCGTTCAAGAGCTATATGAAACTGTTAAATTTAACTTTGAAATGGTTGAATATTAAAGCTTTGAAATATATTGGAATTTAAATGGTTTATTTTATGATTCAAATCTGTATTTGAAATCAATATAAATTGGAATTTGTTATTTAGAAACTGAATTGAATTAAAATGGGAAAATTTAGATTGAATTAAATTGGAATTTGAAATTTGAGTTGATTTGAATCGATTTGTGAGACTTGAGGAAATTATTAAATACTTTACTTTATAAATTATTTAGGAAAATAGATATTTTGAAATGAAATGATTTTTGGGTTTGAAGTATAAAAAAAAAATTGAAATGACCACGGTGTTATAGTGTATATTTCTACATTGTAGATAGTTCCACGGATCCTTAGAGGATGGTTATCCCAAACATCCTTTAAGTTACTTGTATTTCAGTTGATATTTCACTTGAGTTAGATTTATTGATATAAGAATGTTAATCCTGACTCGAGTGTTTTGTATTTTGCTTTACGCTCGGGTCAGACCGAGTGATACAGCATTTGAGACTCACCTTTGGAGTTTGGAGCTTCATTTGGAGATCCAACTATCGATTCAGCTTTCAGCTTTTCCAGTTGATTTGTTCAGAGAGGTCATCTATTTGTACTGAAGACTTCACTGTATTTGAGATATTCTGTTGTATTTTATTTTAACTCTGATGTTTATATAGTAGCTTCATGAACTACTATTTTATCTATTCCGCTGCGTATTATTGTATTACTCTGTGTCTGTGATTCTGTGATTGATATACTTACTGTATATTCTGAGTTTTGCCATATTTAAATTAACAATCTATTGTTTTAAATTATTCAAGTCCGACATGTGTGTCTATTTATTGTCGATTTGAATGGTCCAAAATAACGGGTCGTTACAGACACCATGATATGTTATTTATATTTTATCTGTTATTGGTGATATATGCATGTTGCTGATATGTTATATTATTATCATTACTGTTCTGACTCTGCAAGTTCCCTGTTAGTATTGAATTCCCTATGGGTTGAAATGATACATACCCGAAAGATCTTGTAGAATAGGAGAAAATCGTTATGGGTTGAAATGATAATGTAACAGCCCGCACCTCACTTAACGTAGATATTGTCCCCGACTTAGTCACCTCCGCCTCATAAGCCAAGCCAAGGTGTGGGGTTTTGTTCCTCAAAAGGCCTCGACGTTGTTATGAGGTGAAGGCTTTGGTATATAAGCACCCACTTTTATAGTATTATCCACGACGTGGGACTATTATTTCCATTTTGAAGGGGTGTTACAATCTCCCCCCCCCCCTTTAGAGCCCAACGCCCTCGTTGGCTCATGAACACAACACCACCCAGGCGTCGTGGCTGTAACACGTACATGCCACAATTCCGGCTGGGTATGGCTCTGATACCATTGTAACAGCCCGCACCTCACTTAACGCAGATATTGTCCCCAACTTAGTCACCTCCGCCTCATGGGCCAAGCCAAGGTGTGGGGTTTTGTTCCTCAAAAAGCCTCGATGTTGTTATGAGGTGAAGGCTTTGGTATATAAGCACCCACTTTTATAGTATTATCCACGATGTGGGACTATTATTCCCATTTTGAAGGGGTGTTACAGATAAACCCAAGCGATTTTCATTGACACTGAATTTGGGATTGCGGGTTGAAAAGATATATACCCGTAGATAATTAAATTGCGGATTGGAATGATAAATATCTGTATCACTTAACCATAGGATAGAAAACTTTATACAGACACCGTTGTCTATATATATATATATATATATATTTTGAAATGATTTCTAAGGTTTTAAAAAGGGGATATATATGGTTTTAAATAAATATTGATTTTTAAATATTATATATAAATGTTATTTTATATATGTTTAAAATTCTTGATTTTTAAGATTATATGTTTGAGAAATTTAAATTTATAAGTTAGTTTTGAAGTTATAAATTTTAAGATTTTACTTATAAATTTTACTATTTTTAAATATATATATATAAATAAGTTTTAATATAAAATAATAATAATAATAAGTTTAATAATAATTTTAATTTAATAAAGTTTAATTTAATAAAGTTTAATTTAATTAGTATATATTATGTTTAAATATTTATTTAAATTTATATTTTTAAAAATGGATTTTATAATGATTTTTAATAAAATAGGTTGGGAAGATAAATTTAAATTGATTTGAAATCGTATTCTTTTAAGAATTATATTTAATTAAATCAATTTGAAACTTATTGAAATTGAGATCTTAAAGGGTATGATTTTATAACTTGATTTTGACTTAAAGCGATCAAATGAGTATTTCAAGTTTAAATAAATTGAAGGGAATATTTAGTTTATTTGTAATTTAAGGTTTATTTAAATGATTATTGGATTGATTAAGTAAATATTTCAAAACTAAATAATAGTAAAGTGAATTTGATATATATATTTGGTGAAGTTTATTTGAAGCTATGACCGAATAAAATATGGTAAAAATGGAGGAGTTTAAAACCATTTTGGAACATTTAAAACAATTCAAGATTTTTGATTTTAAAAACTTTGGTAAAACTTGGATGCAATTAATAGGTTTCAAGGACTTTAAGAAGGAAGAGAAAAGGTTTTAGGAAGATTTTAAAGTGAAAAGAAAATGAGAAAACCTATGGCTATTTATAAGCAAAAAATCTCACATCACATCAACTTATATATATAATAATTTATAATAATCTTGTCTAGTCACATCACTCCTTTTATAAATATATATTTATATATAATTATTATGTGTTGTCACATCACTCTTTATATATATATAATTATGTCTAATCACATCAATCTCTTTATAAATAAATAAATAAATATATATATAATAATTATGTCTAGTCACATCAATCTCTTTATAAATATATATATAATAATTATTATTATTATGTCTAGTTACATCAATCTCTTTATAAATATATATATATATATTATGTGTTGCCACATCACTTGTTAAATTAAAATTAATTATAAGATAATATTCTTAAGTATATTATTATCTAGTTAATTAATTCTTATATATATATATATGTGTGTGTGTGTGTAGTGCACAAAGACGAACAACGTTTTCGATAACTTTCCAGTGTCGAAAAGTCGAAATTCCGGAAAACATTCTTCGGTCACATTTTCTATTTTTCTATGAACTATTTAATTTGGTTAACAAATTTTACTTTACTATTATTATTAATTAATTAAAACGAGTTTATTTATCTATAAAAATTCATTTATTGACTATATAAAATATAAAATTGCCTAGTTTAAGTGACCAAAACCCTGAGTCATTACAGGCCTCCCCTATGAATAGGCCTCTCCAACTTAGTAAAAGAAACATGAATCAACTTCCTTGTATTTATTGAACCTGGCCAAAAAAATCTAATCATAGCACCCCTGATCATGTTCAACAGCTTAGTAGGTAGAATAAAGGTCCTAGCCCAATAGACCATCATAAAAAAGCACACTGACTTGATAAGCACAAGCCTACCAGCCTGAGTAAGCATCCTGGTGGGCCATGTAGTCATGGTGTTAGTAATCCTATCATATAGTGGAAGACAATCTGCCATGGTCACCCTAGCAGTGCATAGAGGTAGCCCTAAATATTTCATAACAGATGTCATAGGCCGAAGACCAGACAAGATTTCAATAGAATTCCTTGCAGAAGGAGCAAGACCCAAAATGAGGATATGGGATTTATTAGTATTCAACTCGAAACCAGTAGCTAAGGAAAAATAATGCAAGGTATCAAGAATACAAGTTATAGACTGCTCATAAGGCATTGTGAAAATCATAATGTCATCAGTAAAGAAAAGGGATGAGATATGAAGATCTTTACATTTAGGGTGATAAAGAATTCTCTTATCAGGAAATTTACAAGTTAACATACTCGAAAGACCCTCCATGACAATTATGAGAATATAAGAAGAAATTGGATCTCCTTGACGCAATCCTTGCTTTCCCTTGAAATACGCAGAGGTTATCCCATTATAATTGAGAGAGTAAGATGGAGTTGACATGCAAGTATCCAACCAGGCAACAAAAATCTTGGAAAATCCCATCATAGACATGATATGAACAATAGATGACAAGTGGATGCTATCATAAGCCTTACTAAGATCAAGCTTCAACATGGTTCTTCGGGAAACTTGGCTTCTGCCATACCCTTTAATTAATTCATGGGCCATCATTACATTATCTAGGATATTTCTATTGGGAACAAAGGCAGACTGATTATTGGAAATGATTGAAGGAAGAACTAAAACAAGTCCTGAAGCAAGAATTTTGGAAATACATTTATAGACTACATTACAACAAGAAATTGGCCTAAATGAGGAAGCATTTGCAAGAGGTCCGACCTTAGGGATTAAGACCAGGTTAGTTGCATTAACTTCACCCAAGAGCTTGAATTGGTTGACAAAATTATGGACCGTAGCATAAAAAACATCACAAACCACATTCCAGCTACTCTTGAAGAAAACCACATTAAAACCATCTAGGCCTCCACATGATTTAGTGTTCATAGAAAATAAAGCATTTTAAATTTTCTGATCAGTAACTCTACCAAGAAGCATAGAACACAAAGAATGATTCAAAAGAGGCAAGCTTAGATGGTTAAGTCTATCAAGATCAGGCTCAAAATTAGTAGCATTACCAGGGTGATCAGAGAAAAAGGCAAGCAAGTAATGATCAATATCCTCCTCAGTAGAAAGCAAGACAACGGCACCATCCCACAAAGATGACATTTGCTCCCTAGCACGCTCTTCCTTGATGGAAGCATGAAAGAAGGCAGTATTCTTGTCACCCTTATTCGTCCACTTTTGATGATATTGTTGACTTCTCATGCTAGCCTCCTTATCAAGTGCAACATTAAGTTGTTGAAATAGCTTTGATTCATTCAGGGCCACTTCAGGATTGGAAGGGTCAGAATCCAGGAGCACTTGGCTTGAAGAAGCTGGGCTTTAAGAGATTTGGAGGGGAGAGAGCCATCACCATACTTGTTCAAAGCCCACTTCCTTAGAGCATTTCTAGTAGCCTTCAGTTTCCTGCATAGAGTATACGTAGGATTGCCATGAAAATTAGATGACCATGCATTCGCTATAATATTATGATATTCAGGGTCTAAGACCCATGCATTATAAAATTTGAAAGCTCTCTTTCCTTTACTTGACTGGTGAGAAGGTGAAATAATTAAAGGGGAGTGGTCAGACAAAATGGGGTGAGGTAGAAAAGAAGATAAGGATGGCCAAGTGGACAAAGCTTTAACATTGCAGAAGGAATGATCAATATTAGTGAAAGTCCTAATCCTAGTTCGACTTTTGTTGTTCCAAGAAAATGGCACAACTGATCTAACAATAGGTAGGAGAGAAGAATCAAAAATAGAATTGTTAATAGGAGCAATGTCTCTAGGAATAAGTGGAAGGCCACCCATCTTATCCTCTAAGGAGTAGCAACAGTTGAAATCACCTAAAACAAGCCAAGGGTGAGAGGCTTGTCTTAGAGAAGGCAGAGTGTTGAGAAGGTTTTGTCTTGAGCCAACAACATTATTAGCATAGATAAAGGTGAGGTAGAAGGACAATTGATCAGGTAGAAAAATAGCATGAAGGTGGATCATTTGAGAGGTGGTAAGAATAGGGTTAAGAGAGTAAAAGGTGTGATCATGAACAATGGGAATCCTACCATAAGGAGCCTTAATCAAGTTGTGATTCAACTTCCATGAAGGATTGATATAATTGGCAGCCTTAATAGATAAGGGGGAGAGAGTTTAGTTTCCAAAATCGCAAATAACAAAATACTATGGGCTTGAATTAAATCTTTAACTTAATCAAGCTTCACAGGGTTGTAGGCACCCCTGATGTTCCAGAAAGCACTACACCACAAAGGCTAATTAGGCAGTGCTTAGGGCCGTATCAAAAGTCATTAGGCACGGCCAAAAGCCGTATCAAAAATAAACGTGTTTAATATTTAGATACGGCCCAAGACCGTATCTATTTCTCCAATTAGATACGGCCCAAGGCCGTATCTACTTGTCGAAATAGATACGGTCCATGGCCGTATCTATTTCTCCCAATAGATACGGCCATGGACCGTATCTATTTCGACAGGTAGATACGGCCTTGGGCCGTATCTATTTCTCCCATTAGATACGGCCATAGGCCGTATCTAATTAGAGATTTAGATACGGCCACGAACCGTATCTTAGAGATTTAATACTTCAATTCAGTATATGGTATTCCATTCAGCACGGTAGGAAAATCTATATAACATAGTCGAAACAAAGCAACATCAAACTAACATGGTAGGAAGCAAAGGGGACAACACCGAACGACATAGTCAAACGAACATCAAACCAAACAACGTAACAGCATCAAAATGTTAAAAAAAAAGCTTGTTCCACAACTATCAAACAAAAATTAAATGAAGTACTCAAGATCCAAACACAAGTGACACAAGTTGCAAACACAAATTACTACATGTCCAAACACAAATGAAACTAATATAGTTAATGCCATGTGAAGTGCCCAACTTAATTTTGCACTTCTTTCAAGCTTCTCCTCATATATTTAGGCATGCCAATGTTGATTGAGTTGAACTGATTTCCCAGCATTTTCTTGGAGCACGCCATGAAGCCATGTGCACAGCTCAAACTCTACAAATTGAATTTCATATATCATTATTTTAAACTATGCAGTAATATATGTCTAATAAATAAATAGAGCAAACATAATACCAATTGAATTGTATTTTTAATACATGAAATGTCAATACACTGCTATGAATAATGTAACAACATGGTATGTGATGCAGTGGACACTGTAGGTATATTTGTTTATAGACTTAAAAGGCACTTGTTTATTCATACTTCATAGCACTTGAACATAAGACAAATGGATAAAAGATACAGTGATGAAAATGGTAACTTGATGAACCCAGTATATAATATTATCCATAGATAAACTCCAAACACATTGTCATACGTTTAAACTGTTTTAGAAAGTTCCCAGATTAAAAAAATATAACGGCATTCACCGAAAATAGGGTTGTGCCTTGATGAAGTTGAGCAGATAGGTGGTATGGTTTGATGTATGTGTTATGGTTTTGATGCATATTTCCTCCGGCTGCATACATCCATTTATTTGAACATCTTAACAAGAAAGACATTTTTCATTTCAATTACTGTGCATTTGGTCTGCATTCTGCTGGTTTGCATTTGGTTTGAATTCTGTTAGTTTATAAAAAAAATAGCAACACCCATTGCATTTGCTTTCATATTTGTTTTACTTGCAATTGCGTTCATTTCGTTTCACATTTTGTTACATTTCTTTACATTTTTACTCAACTTCCTCCACCTGAAACTCACCTCATTCACAGAACCATCTCAACCGCCCAGCACCACCCAATCAAGCTACTCCAACCACCTGAACAAATCAACCTACAGCAAACAAACTCGTAATTCCTCCTATAGCAACCAATCCCCTAATCCGCCTGAACAAACCTATAGCAACCTACCCGCACTTCCTTCTCAATCTCAAACAAACCTGCAAGTTCCTATCTTTAACCACCATCGCCACACTTAATCTCCATCCACGAACTGCACATACCCCACACGCACATCCAAACTGCTACTTCACCTCCTACAGATAGAACCTGCAACCATCATACACATCTCCATGTCAAACACCTTCACAACACCCAAACCTATACTGTCTTCTCCACAAAGTTCTCCACTCACCACTAAAATAGGGTTTTTTAAGTTTTTCAAATGCAATTGGGTTGGATTTCTTTGAGAATGGATTTCCAATCCATAAGAAGTGTGAGCATGCACTTTCAATCATTTTGATGAGGGCTTTAGGAAGGATGAACATCCTTGAATAATACTTCTCATTGAGAAGATTATAAAATTGATGATTTTCAACTTCTAGCATGGGAAATGAATTTATTATTCCAACGGTTAAGTTTAACGGCAATTTTATCATAAAGTGCAAGGCAGTGGTCTTTCTTGATTATGGTAGACGTAAGAGGAATACCCAGGTAAGTAAGACCTTGATGCATTATTTGTAGATTAGCTTGAGCAGCTATACATGTTTTCTAAGCCTCACTCACCCAGCTATAAGAATGGTAGGTTCATGGAAGTTGACTTGTAACCTAGTGGCTTTGTGGTAGCTTTCATGGGACTTGGCAAGTGTTGAAAGGTAGATTTGGGATAGCTAGTAAGATTTCAATGTCATTAGCAAAACATAGGTTTATGATGGAGGAATCTCTACATTTAGGATGATGTTCAAGGAGATTACTCTTGGCTTGATAGTCAAGCATTATGGTTAGAGCTTCCATTAGAATAATAAAAATACATTTTATAAAATCACTTCCCCTCCTCAACCACCACCTTCATCCTACTACTGCCTGGCGACTCTACACTTCTTATACAATATATATATATATACATACATAACAATATTTAATAAGATTAACAATACAGAGGAAAAGTAAGCATCAATGTAATTAGCATGATTTTTCTTTGTATTTTTATTAGTTATGGATTTCTTGTAGAATTGTTAAGGTTGACTCAGAAAGTGTCACCTTCTAATTGAACTTGAGGTTAACGTTTATATTGTAAGATAGCATTGTATATAGACTGACTGGTGATTATGCTAGAAATAACAATAATAGATGAATTGTAGACAGGCTCCCGTTGGTGCAAATTGTTATAAATGGATGCTATACATGTTGAGATAATTTGCAGTTGGTACATCTTCTCATGCAATATATTCTGAGCCAGAAAATTATGCTAATTGTAGAAGTGTAACTAAGCCAGATAAACATTTAACACTTTTTGATTTAATATTAGAGTAAAATTTAAACTTATTCTCAAAATTATCAAAATGATGAAGTGTATTGTAATTTATATTCTATTATTTATATATATATCTGTTTCTTGCTATACTTACAAAATTTATGTAGAAATTAATTTTTTTTGCTACACCAAACTGTTTCCAAAAAATTTGCCATTACAACGGCGCTATTTTATAGCACCGGAGTAATGTCTACGCATTACCCCTCTCCTGATACTTGGCTTGCGCCATTAACAATACTTTTATCCACTTATACAACAATATCAAAACCATATATGATGCCAGAACCATATACAACATAACTCCCAAATTGAATTTGATTATTCCCCAAAACACAAACATAACACATGGTTCACATCATTCAGCCCCAAGTTTATGCCTCTTAGGCAGCAGCATAAAGCTAACAAATGACAATGTAAATTTCTAGTTTCTTTACTCTATCAGTTGAGTAATTTAGGGAAAATTTTCTGTCCAATAACATACACTTTATACGATTCCATCAGTTCCGTGTATTCTTTTTACTAGGAAACAACTCTCCTAGAAATTATATTTTAACTGCAATGATTATTCCTTTATCTACTGGCTAACACAATTATACACATAATATATAAAATGCCCAAAAATTTAAGAAGCAGTACCGTAAAGAATTAAATAGATAATTAGTGCCACAGTACTTCATGCATCACTGCTAATGCTTCAGTGTAAATTAAACAGATAATTAAACAAATAATTAGCAAACGATTATCAATACCTCAACAATATAATTTAGTTTTTCAATACCTCAACAATCTGAAGCTGTAGCAGAAGCAGAAGCTGGGAGAGATCGTGCCGATGAAAAACCCTAAATTAGGGATTGCGTTTGCGTGATTTTGGATGTTAACGGACGCGAATTTGGGAAAAAGAGACTTGGGAGAACGATATTTATGTTTCGGAGGGAGAACAAAAAAACGAGGGAAGGAATGAAAGTTGGGGGAGATCGTGCTTTGCAGGGTGTATGATTTTCCAGCCAAAATAGGCACGAATTTGATACGGCTCAAAGCCGTATCAAATTTGATACGGCTAAAAACCATATCTAAACGTTTTGATACGGTTATTAGCCGTATCAAATTTGATACGGCTTTGAGCCGTATCAAATAAGGCGGATAGGGGTGTGGCTAAAACAGCTTTGTGGTGTAGTGAAGCAATTTGATGTGACATAACAAAAACTAAAGAGATTGATGAGACACTCCTACCATACTCCTTGTTGAAGGAGGATCACCTCTAACAAATTTTAACTTAGTTGACAAGATGGATGC
Organism: Allium fistulosum; assembly: GCA_030737815.1. Classification (NCBI taxonomy): domain Eukaryota; kingdom Viridiplantae; phylum Streptophyta; class Magnoliopsida; order Asparagales; family Amaryllidaceae; genus Allium; species Allium fistulosum. The sequence continues at coordinate 150,120,439 of CM060908.1, forward strand.
CCTTTGGGATTTAGGACTACTAGATGGTTAAAGAGGGATAGGGATAGGACATAAAGGAGGGGAAGACCATCCAGGAATGGTCCACAGAAAAGAATAATGGAAAGAGAGAGTTTGGGTTGGAGGTGGTTGAGGGGAGAAAGCTGAAGTGTTGAGAGAGTGATCAGTGGAAAAAGAAGAGGAAAAAAGTTGCAAGACATGCTTTTCAATGTCATGTAAAAAGGTTTCCTCATATGGCAATAAATCATTATTGTTACGTATCACCTTTACATGAGAAACACAATTGTTGGAAGGTGGTTGGACAATAGAAGTGATATTCATATTGTCACTCCCATAACTGCATGGTTCATTATTTTGAATAACTCCCATTACACAATTCTTTGCATTCATGCCAGGATTATTGTTAAGTTGTGATTCAACCACCACTGAAGATGAAGGTAAAAACTCTCCTTCCTCTATTTCATTACATGATTCCTTGGGTAGATCCTCCCCTGTACCATCATGTTGAAGAGCAGCAAAAGGATTGGCATGCAAGGCTACTTCGGGCAAATTGACATGATATACTGCACCCACATCGGGAAATTCACCCACTTCGGGAAAAAAAGCATTAAATGCTGCACCCAATTTGGGAATTTCACCCACATCGGGCAAAATAGCATTATTTGCTGCACCCACTTCGAGATCTTCACCTACCAAACATGAAGGTTCAACAACTTGCTCTTTACCGTTGGTGAGCTTATTCACATTGTCATTCACTCCCCTTTTACCTCCCTTTGAAAATCATTCCTTTTTGACTGGTACCTTTCTCCACCAAATTTTCATTGCATTCTCCTTTTCCACCACGGCTACTCGTTCCTCTTTACTACTCTTATTAACAGTGATGGGAATACTACCTAAATCTTTAGTTTTCCCAACCTACCCTGCATCTATCTTGCATTTCACAACCATACAACCTTGCATATCATGCCCAAACTCTTTGCACACCCCACATATTTGTGGTTTCCATAAATATTCCACCCTAACAACTTGCTCCAAGCCATCCAACAACTTTACCGGGAATGCCTCGGGCAATTCATTTTGTGAAGAAACCTCAACCATGCACTTCGCATATCCAATCCTTTCAAGTTTTTTCGTAGATTCATCCATACAGAGGAATTTTCCCAGCCTAGTTGCTAACCAATTGATACCCAAATGCGATCAACAGTACCATTGTATATTAGAGAGCTTCATCCAAACAGGAACAAATTTGATTGTACTAATACTGTTGCCAATCGTAGGATCCCATGGCTTGACGATGAACAACTTGTTCCTCATAACTATTGGGTCTGCCTGGATTATCTTCCTTCTATCCTCATCAGAGGACAGATTAAATAAGAACAAGTTACCATCATACTTCACCTCGATAGAACCTTTCAACCTCCACACCTTCTTAAGATGATTCAACACCACCATATATGGAAGAGGCTTATCGAGGAAAAAACCAACAAGATAGAACCCCCAGACATCATTACCAACCTGAACAACCTCGCTTGGTGGAACAAGAGCATCACCAACAAAAACAAGTGGTAAATCTATCGAGACATACTTCCCAGCATTACATGGCTTAAGCTTAAAGAGAGAGTTCCAAGGCAAAGAAGAAGAGGCAGAGGGAGACAACGACGGTATTGAAGAAGAAGGAGGATGACCAAAAATAAGGGGTGGACAGGGTGGAGACAACAAAGGGAGGCTGGAAGTAGGGAGAGAAGAAGAAGCAGACAAAGGAGGAGGTGGTGGATCGGGAGGGGGAGGGATGGAGGAGGCTGAAGAAACAGAGTACAAAGGTACGGAGGTATAGGGCAAGAAGAAAGAAGCAGGAAACTTGAAAGAGGGAGAGATGACGAGGCCATTAAAAGGAGAGATGACGAGGCCATTAACTATGCGGAAGAAGCATAGTTAATTACTTTTCTAGTAAGTAATTAAACAATCAACTATTTGGCAATTTAGCAACTGTACCCCTTTTTGGAAACATTTAAAATACTTGAAAATCCTTATATAGGTTTTAAAATATTTATCCAAAATATTACTTAAAAATAACAAGTTTGAAAAATCAATAAAACTTGAAAAAAGAACACGTTTTATTCAAAAATTCATTTCTTTAAAAATTCATAACTAATTATTAAAAATATATAAATCTCAAACTACTTTTATAATACTTTAAAAATAGTTAGGAAATACTTTTAAAAAGAATGATACAAATCGCTCGAATGTAAAATCCTTTCTGAAACAATTGAAGTTCAAAAATCAAGGTTAAACAGGGCCAGTTTTGCACTAGTGATGTTTTGGCCGTTTTCGAGATATTACTTAACTTTTCACTATTCAAGATTTTAATAGCAATATACATACATATAAAACAATGCAAGTATGGCAAGAAATCCTTATGGATCTCTCAACAATGTTCCATAACAATTGTCAAAAACAAGATAATTTCGAACTGCAACTATAGTGACTATCGCTATATGTGCACTTTCAAACCCGAGTCCGATCTGACCCAAAGTCCATCTGTAACCTATGTGTTTTTTCAAGGTCTATTCACATGTCATGTAAGTCCATTCAATTCCATTCCAAGTTTTTTCAAGTCCACGTACATGAATCTTATGTGTCATAATGTTTTAACATATGTCACTTAACAATTCAAACGACATTAACACGATAAAATACAACATATATATGTTATATTTTCCATTCAAAGTGAAGTGTGAACTCAACCTTAATCCAACAGTAACCAATATCCAAGCTAACCAAAGTCCAATCCAAGCTAGCAACCACCTTTCCTTCCTCGCTTCTTGGCTTGCCTTGCCTTCTTTCTTTCCTCCCTCTCTATATGCTCATGGCCTCGGAGGATTAGAGGAATTTGGCTTTGCTTCTTCCACTTTTGACTTAGTAGAAGGTTCTCTAATATATTACTAGGCCTTGTGGGAAAGATTGGAGTGATTTGGAGATGGTTTGCAAATAATTTGCTTTAAGAATTTAGTGATAAAGAAGAAGAGAAGCCACTGAAATTTTAATTCAAAGCTTAGGAATATTTTTGATATATTTCCTAAGGGTGTAACCCTCCTTATATAGGCATAGGAATAGTGCTCTTTATGCTTGCTTTCAAACCCCTACCATGTCATGGAAAGCTCACCTTCCATCACTTTTCCTTTATATCTCTTCCCATTTATGGCTAATTACTCATATACCCTTCTTATAATAACATATTTATCCTAATAGAACTTTCTAGAACATTCCATGCTTTATGAAGAGGGGAGTGTGTTAATTAGATGTTAATATGTTCGTTTGACCATTAGTTAAGTGCACGACAGTTGGAACAACTTATATCGATCGAAAAGCTGTTTATCGATAAACCGATTTTTGGTCACACTATCGGTTTTCTTTGAAGAGTGTATTTTTGTAAACACTTCTCTAAATAAGTTTCTTATCATTATTTATTAATTAAATGATGCTAAACAAGGTTATAGAATTATATTCATAACACTTATTTATATTTCAAAATGTATCGATATTCGAAGATAAAGTGTTCGAATTTCCTGGTCGCTACAATGCAACACATCATTCTAAAAAATTCTATGCAAGGAATGCCACTTTGGTATAAACTAATCAAGTAGAGAAATAGATTAATCATCACTCTAAGTTTTGTTAGGGATTTCGCTCAACCAAAATAAGTACTCAAACTTTTTAACGGTAGATAAAGAGTGCGAAGATTGATTAGTACTTTAAAGTGATTAAAATTTGAACTCGTCCTACGGACAAAGAATTCATGCCATATTTACATGTAGGAAAATTGAACTCTGATTATTAGTTAGTTGAATCCTTGTTTCGCCAATAGTTCACTTATTTTAATTACATGGATAAATCATTAATGTATTCATGTCAAAATGTTTGAATGTTCAAGAAAATTTGAATCCATTAACTTCAAAACAACTATTCAAGACCATTCTTGAAGTAATTTGTATGGCCATAATTTAGCTTCATTGACAAATAGAGTGGAAAATTTCAAATTGTTAAAAAGCATATGGAAGTGAGCATCATTGTTGCATGTGGTAGGAAATCAAAAAAGTCACATGAGTTTGTGTCATAAACCAATGTAATTATAAGCAACATCTTTCTAAAAATAAATAACCTCTAATAAAGTTTGGGAACTCTATTTTTAAATTATAAATATATCAAGTTCATAAATTGTCTCTACATATAACATTTCATATATTTTTATTGAAATGATGCATGGAAACGTTTGTTAAAAAATGGAATAGATTCAAAACTAACATGTATAAATAGTGGTTAAAGCTATATGCTTTTTGGTAGACAGTGTTTTAAATAGTTCAAATAAAGGAAATCCATATAAAGGATTGGTAATTAATAATAAATTTAATAATTTACTAAGTTACTTAAGGTAATAAAAATAGTGAACTAATCACTGCAAATAAATACACATCAAGAAAATCAAATTTTAAGAGAATATTGGCAAGATATGTAATTGTCATCAATTATGTGTCCTTTTCCATTAAGAAAACTTAAGAAGGATATACAGAGCAAGGGATGAATTTTTTTAATTTACCATAAAATACTTAACTTGCTGGAAAAATTCCAAGAATTTGAGATTTGTGATTTATATAGCTGCATTTAGTAAGCCAGCAAGAAAGAACTGCAAATTTCATATAGTTTCATTAGTATGCAGACCATAGAACAATGAACATGGGAAAAGCCTAATATATCATAGCTCATATTTCATAAATGTATATGATATGTTTAAGTGCTATTTTTAATGTAACAAATAAGCAAGTTTAGAATAGTGAATTATGCACATGTTGAGTGCAACATAAATAGAGAAAAATATAAAATTGTTTATGTTAATATACCCACTAAATAATTAGTACTTCTCCATTGTTCACTCATTTCTAGTAGAAAATATTAGTAATAGAAATATCACATTGTCACAAATTTATGTGACCATAGTGTTTTAAAATGGAAAATCTGCACCTAAGAATTAGTGAAGAATATATCAGCATCTATTCATCTAAGAGGATGAAGATCAATTGTATTTAAAGGTATATAGTTCGACATGAAGAAAAAATTGGCTTGAGATAGAGAAAATTAGATCCGAATTTGAAGTGTCACCTACCCAATGATGGAAATTCAGATTGATAAGTAATTGAGTGGAGTTTTATTAAAAAAAGGTAGGCTCAATAGGAAATTGACTATCACACGTGCTTCATACGTGAGGTTGGTAAAAAATATAAAACTAACGTTTAAACTATAACTATGTAAACTTCTAATAAACTTGAATGTTCATTGACCATAATTTTAATGCTTAAATATAATAATAGAAATATATTTTTGTATATACAATTGACACTTGACATGTCTAAATGAACAAAAATTCAGGAATATAATGCCGACATATCTTTTTGTTGACGTACATATGTGTTCTATACATCACTATGAAACAATATCATCAATATGCAAAGAATAAGTAAATATTTTATTAGACTAATTTGTAAAATGTCATGTATTAATGTAAATTAGTTACCTTAAATTCTCAGATGAGTGCTTTGGAAGCAACTTTAAACTTCAGTACTGATACGTGAGATGCTTTTAAAGATTACTCGACATCCTTTCTACTTTAATTGAAGAATAAATGATAACTTCCTGTCATATATCTCATAGAGTATTGAATGTAATGAGAAAAGACCAAATAAAATCATTCGTCATAAAAGTAAAAAAATTCGATGTCAATAATATGCATATGATTTAGTGATTTATAGTGGATTTACATGCAAAGTTGTGCTCCACACATTCCACCAGCAAATAAAAATTCCACGAGCAAGTTTTGTAGTTTCTTCTCATAGGTAAAGAAGTACGTAGCAAGAAGTGTGGGTCTTGAGTTAATCACATCATATTCGTCTTCATGTTAAAAAGTATTAAATGCACTATTCAAACAAAAACAAATAAACGGATGTTTAGACCATGGTAACCATTAGTATAAGTCATGGAAGATTGCAATAGGACATTCCAACATAGGGTCTAGAACTAAGTAAATGGGAGCCTATAATCAAGTAAGTAATTAACCTCCTCAAAATATAGAAAAAGAGTAAACTATTTTCCTATCCAGCCATCTTGAACATTCAAATAAGACCTAATTGCATAGCTAGCAGTACCATGTTCATAATCAAGACCATCTCTCCGCAGTGGGGTTCAAGCAGTAATATCCAACGAATATCTTGTAGACCAAGTAGGAAGAAACACTATGATGGCATAAACGAGTAGTCAAGTAGTTCCTCAAGGAAACTATGTCTGCTAGTCGCTTTTAGTAACTAATTCATAATATATCAGAAATACATATTTCATAGCCAATATGAGATAATCTATTTTGTGCGGACATCTAATAAATTTATGTCCATAAATAGTCTGATTATATTTCTTCCATTTATCAATATCTTCTTTAATCAACACCTTCGTTGACCTTTCTTACTCATCAAAAACATGAAGTAAATAATTTTTTTTTGGAAAACCAAAACATGCTACCATTATAGATTGTGGGCAAACCTAATAAACTATATATTATATCAATCAAATCCAAAAGGACAACATGAATCAAACCCTTTTTAATGATAATGATTATATTAGTTGGGAGTGGGATAAGAGTAAGAAATATTCTTCTAATTCTTTTTATAGATTTATTAACTTTGTGGGTGTAACTGATAACTTTTTTAAATTTATTTGGAAATCAAATTCTCCTCCTAAATCTAAAATCCACGCGTGGTTAATTATGCACGAAAAACTAAATACTATAGAATTTTTAAAAATGAAAAATATACAAATTGATAATAAATGTTATTTTTGTAATATGCATTTTGAAGATATTAAACATATTTACTACGATTATATGGATACTTATTTTATACTTATGAATACTCTTAAAATTTTTGATTTTAATATTATTTCTAGAATTACTAATTGTGAATTCTATTGGAACACTTTTAGATTTAAGTTCAATAAGGATAATAGATACTTGCTTGATACTTTATTCATTATATCTTGTTGGTATATCTGGTTTGAAAGAAATCAAAGAATTTTTAATAATAACAATAATCACTTCAATAAATTGATTTTTTCTATTTCGTCTTTTTTCTTTAATTGGATCTCTCATCCTAAATATAAATTAGCTAAAAATAACCTTTTTAAGGAATATCTTATCAGGGTTAGTAATAATATTAATATATTCAAACATAACAATAATATTCTTGACATTAATAATAATAGTATTAATATTTTTTCAAATTTAAATGATGATCCCACTGTGTACCACAATTTACTTATGATTGTAGGTCCACAAAGATAATTCTAGTAATGTATTTGATTTTGTTTTAGTTATTATTGTACTTGTTTATAGTTCTTTTATTTTCTTCGGTATGGATCATATTACCCTTACTTTTTAGGGCTTTTAGTTTTTGTACTAGTTTATCTTTGCTTTATTATATACCATTAGATTTTATTTACACATATATGTATATAAATTTTATTTATATACATATATGTGAACCATCCTAACTATTTTCCTAGTTAATTCTTAGTTCTAGGATAGATAGGATGTTAGTACCTCTTTACAGGTGCACAGGATTGCCATTTCCAAGATTACCGTTAGCGGTGAGGGATTCTTCTCAGTACATCTTCAGCTTCACTTAGGCGATTTATCTTCAGGAGAATTCACTTCTCAGTCAGGTACTTTCAACACCATACTAATGGACGGTGGCCATGCCGAAGCTCGATATTGGGGTGTAATGGGCGGTGGCTTTGCCGGAGCTCATTATAAGGGTACATGTGTTTTTTCCTTTGATACTTGTACTTAGATTTGTTACCTGTCAGGCATGTTGGATGAGCCTTGTTATGTGTTATATATATATAGTTCATGTGTGCTCTCCTCTATTACTAGAGGACCACACATTTTTCTCAAAAAAATGAATTTTACATCAAGTTACAATATTTCAATTTTGTATTTGGTGATGCTTATTTTGAGATGCAGCGATTTTACGTTTTATAAGGTTCACAATAAGAGGCAACATCCTAAGGATTAGGTTGAAAATAGACAAACTCTTTAATAAGATGATCAATGACTTATTGCAAATCAATTGAGTTAATTCATATATGCATTACCATGGAATTATACTAATAATGATGTATAGGTTTCACGCTAATGGTAGAATGACAATCATAACTATATTTTTCAAAGCGATGTGCTGCAAATTCAGTATAACAGACCTAAACACACACAAAAAGTGCTAAAATCAATATAATGTCACTTGCATATACAAAAAATGGTTTTCACACATACCATATTAGAGATAGATTTAATAACGGTCTATTGGGCTTATCCGAACCACATTCTAGACCACTTAATATAAATGAGTACATATTATGTTGAAACTATATCGTAACATACAACATATTTTAAAAAGTCCCAAATTTATGACAAACAAACTAGTCACATCTCGAACCTATTTTGTGATTGAAAAAAAGTAACGCTCGAACCTAATCGATGAAGAAGGATTTAAATTTATCTTAAATATACAATTCTTCGACACTTTTGATAAGTTCATTGTACAACTGTTTCATTCATCATTTGCTAGAACAGAAAATTGTGAAGCCTTGTGGCAAACATGAAAAAGCTGCTATGTATGTCATCATACATTCTGAGCTTATATGAAATGAGTAGGTATCATTTTATGCCAAATGAATTCAGAAAAATGAGAAGAGGTTATATTTTTATGCCAAAAAGTTTCAAATAAACATGACCTTGTTACTAATATTGGCTCATATAAGATCGTCATACATTTCAATAAATAATGGTAGAGTAAAATTGAAAACCATGGATTGTTATATAGGTTAGATATAAATCATGAAAAATGAAAAATATTAAAAACTCATGTGATTATCTTGTAGAAAGAATTAATCATGACATAAGATTTCTATGCATTTTGCTTCTTTTCTTCTAGCTATAGGAATATTTATGGTTTTCTTCGATGATTATGTGCCTAATTCAATGAAGAAACGACAATTCATGAAGTGCTCAATCTGCACTGTACATGGTGGTTAGAAAAAAATAAATTACATAGCAATTTATGGTTTATGGTCATTCATATACATCTAACAATTTAAATACACATATTCCTAACAAAAACAAATTTTAAAGACAATGCTTTTAAGTCAGTTATTTACATCTGAAAATTACCCCTTGTTCCTAGAAAATTTAAGATTTGAAGAGCAGGACGGTACTTTTAAAAGATATTGCCTTCAAATATGATCGTATTATAAGTTTGTTGAGTATTCCATTAAGATTAATCAAAAAAATTCATTTTGGAACGAAAGTTAATAATGATTATAATTAGTAGCAACCTGAAGAGCATGGGTTTACTTTGCATGAACCTTATCCGAGTTGCGTGTAAACATTTTTTGTACTATTGTTGAGTTTTTAAAATATTTTGACCAATTTAAGTGATAAACATAATAATGAAGACCATTATAATTTTTACGGTGTCAATGCTTTGATAGAACTTGTAAGCTTAAGAATTCTAATATAAAAAAGTAATGTATAGCATTTAGTGCATTGCAGATCGGTTTGTCCCCTATCTCACAGCATCAGTTATGTAAACTCTATGGCAAAATATTAGATTCATCATCACCTATGAACTAACATAGTACTGCATTAGAAATCTTTTATTTAGGAAGATGAAAATTCATTATTCTATGATCAATGCAACATTTTGTAGACAACTTTTCCGTCATAACCGCACTTATAAAGCTGGAAGAAAGTAATACATTACCATTAAATGGAAAAAAGATAACTAATACATCCGGAAATGAATTGGTAGCTTTCTAAATAGCCTTTCCATGCTTTGCTAACAAGTCGCTGGATGAATGGAAAAGAGTGGTAGTCGCAGACGATGGAGTGAGGAAAATTGATTGGAAAACTACTAAGCGAAGGTGTGGTGGAGTTATTTGTCAATCGGTTCATCCGAGTTAGGCCAATTTTTTGGCATTAAAGCAAGGACCAGTTATATTAAGATTAGGGTTTGGCAGGCCATTAAAATGCAATAAGATTAGTGCAACGATCCAGAATTTTGGTTATTTTAAATTGAAATATTTTTCCTATTTAAATTGATTTTAAATATTTAAAGAATTTCTCACGCCGATTTAATTGAGTGTTTTATTTCTCACGGCGGTTTTCTAGAATGACTCGGGTGTTATTTTATTATAATGCTTGGGTCAGCCCGAATGCATTACATATTAGTTTGGCTGCCTGGAGCTTCAGAAGACGAGTTGGAGGGCCAGAAACGTACTCACATCGATGTTTATATTTTCTGCTGTATTCATTTGTATGTTATCAGCAATTGTGAGGATAGACTGTTATAACTGTCCAAGCTGAAATATGTTAGTATACTCTGATTGATGTTTGTATATACATATATTACATTTTTGTTTTTATGTAAAGATTTGTGATATATTGTAGATTGTTCGTTCCGCTGTAAGATTGTTTGTTGTTTAGTTTTCTTCTTATCTTTCTTTCTTCTTCTTCACCACTAACAATTCTCCTTTTTTTCAATTTTAAGTTGATGTGTGCGGTTTATTGTCAACTTATACTGTACAGAAAAGTGGGTCATTACAACATGGTATCAGAGCTGAAGGTTAAGCGAGAACCATGGCTTTGGTGGGGTAACTCATTAGAGATAGGGTCAATATCACCCTAGAATGAGCTTGAGTGTGTGTGTGTGTGTGTGTGTGTGTGTATATATATATATATATGAGCGCTTATTTGTTAGTGATATAATTTTTTTTATATTGTGTTGGTTGATCTATTGAGCGGTTTATGGATTCTGGTCAATACGAGTAATTAACGTTATTGATAGGGATCACTAAACACATGAACAGAGCAATTCGACATGGTATTGTTTTGAAATTGGGCAAATGAAATAATTTTACCTTGATTATATTTTATATATAAAGGAATAATTTTACAGAAATTATTATTATATTGTGTGCTTGGTTGTTAGAAATGATAATATTTGATTATTATCATTTGTTGATTGTGGTTTATGATCGAATAAAGGTTGATACTATAATGTAAGCAAGACTAACAACAAAGAAATGATTTCGTATAACAAAATGGAATTGTAGTTTATAAATGTGATTTATAAAGTGAAAGGAAATGAGATTTCAGAGTATATTATAAGTATGATTTATAAAAGGCTTTAAAAGCTGGGAAATTGAGAATTTAAATCCTTTTGATTTTGGAAATGGTTTTTCATAGTTTTGGGAAACAATAATATTATTTGGAAAATATTTTTGACTAGAAATATTTTAGAAGGGTTTTAAAAGGAATAAAAGCACTAAACTCACTTCGGTCATTGGAAAATAATTTCGAAGATGACTGCAGCATCATCGACGTTCATTTTCGAGTTTCCAATAGAGGAATTGCTGCCATTGGAGTTTTTTTTGGTAAAACTTGTTTTGATTTTGGAATGCAAAAGAATGATTTGATATAACAAGGGATTGGGGGTATATATGTATATATATATATATGATTTCAAAAATGATTTGAAATACTTTAGAAGAGGTGTTAAAACTCTGGGATTTTCATTTAAATGTTTTATGAGAATATGAGAAAAATAAGTTGATAACTTATAAATTTTAGGAATTTGTAAGCGAAACAAAACTTTAGAATTGTTGCATAAGAATGTTAAGGAAAGTAAATTTGGACTTGAACTATGGGATTAAACTTAACTTAAGTTAAGTATAAAATGAATTTTGAAAAGAAATTTAGCCTAAGTTAGGTTACATAAAATAATTGTTGGAAATGAATTAAGAAATGAACTAATTGAATAAATTAGTGAGTTGAGTTTGATTTGGAATTTGGTTGAAATTTAAACAAATGGATTGAGTCAAATGGAATTGAAATTGGATTTGGTTAGAAATGGATATAGACTTAAGTTGTATAAAATGTTTTAAAATGAACTTGAGTAAACTATTCCATGGAATGATGTTTAAGTGATAATAGTATTATGGAATATACTATGTAAAGAAGTGAATATACTAAGTAAATAAGGGATATAAATAATGGATTGAGAATAATTGATTGTAAATGTAATGAATGTGAATAAGGGAAATTGGGATAGCTAAGAATCAATTGAAATAAATACGTAAGTCGTACGTATATTATTTTATTTTCATAACGATTTGATCTAGATTCAAGCACAGGATTTCAAGATGATTTATATCGATCCGAGTTAGGATTTTTCACTCAATTCTCAACGGCGAACACTAGATCTGGATTTTTGATTGATTCTGGGATTCTCTATCATAGTATATGGCTATGCAAGGAGAATAACGCTTTCTGATCTAGAAACCAGATCTGAGTCCGCACTAGAGTGGTCGTGTGAACGATACTAGTTCGAAGGTGAAATTATGTGATCGAGCGAATGATTGGATTGATGTTGCATACGGATGATATATGTACATCGTACGGTTTTAGTAAAGCAAATGTTGGAAATTGAAAATGCAGAATAATATGTGTATGAACTATATGATTGAATATAATTGGTAAATAAGATGCAGGTATTTAAAAGCAAGAGCTAATTTGATGCCTTTGATATCCTAAGAAAATTGGGTTGCCCAACAATAAGGTACATGTTTATATTGTTGATTAATTGATGATTTTATGATTGAGCCACTTGACTTTTGTTTTCTTTTGCTAATTTGGGCTCGTAGTGGCGATTTGTAGTTGTTCTAATCTAACCCCGCAAGGAGACGCTGGCGAAATTTTTCGAAAATTTAAAGAGTTAGAAATTTGAAGAAATTTTTGATAACTAAAATTTGATTTCGATTTATAACTTGAAATGATTGAATGAATAATATTGATAGGAACCTATGGATGAATTTGGGAACTTAGAAAAAGTAAAACAAGGTTTCGACAAATTGATTTTGAAAAGTTAAATGCTTAAATGGATTTGGGGAAGTTATTTCAACTAATTGGTTTAAAAGGTAATGGTTTAGGCATTTTTCCTACCTTGGCAATTTTGAGGACGAAATTCTTTTAAGGGGGGAAGAATGTAACGACCCAGAATTTTGGTTATTTTAAATTGGAATATTTAATTGATTTTAAATAGTTAAAAGTTAATTGTATAGATTTAATAACTTGAATTTCAAACATAATGATTTATTGGATAATTTAATTGTTGAATTTAGTAATTAAAAATGGTTTAAAACATTGAATTGTGGGTTTTAAGCTGGATAAAAATGATTTAAAGTCTTATTTAATTACTATTAAAAAGAATGAAGGTAATTAAACTTTTAAATTGATTCAAAAGTGATTTAGCTAATTGTGGAATTAACTTGTTTTAATTAGTATATAAAAATAGCCTTATGGGGCACAGTTTCGGATTTCGACGAAACCAGTGTCATTGGATCCATAATAGTGTATTATTATTAGATTTCAAATAACGTAGCGTTTGGAGTTACCGTTTGGTCGTACGGGATAGAAACGCGTGGAATTTAATATTGAAAATTTAATATAATAATTGGGTTCAAAAATCTATCTTCTCCATACGATCAAATTAGGTCTAGAAACTTGTTCCATTGCGTTCGGAATAGGGGTATAATATTAGGAACGCCAGACGGCATTCCTTGATTGGGATCCAAAATTTATAGCTAGATATTTTGGAATTTTAAATAATATATATATCTTCGATTTGACCCCAGCCTCCATTATTTCTTTTCAGCCACCCTATTCTTCATTCTAGCCCACGCTACAAGCCACCATCTACATTCCTCCCTCCCTTATTTAAATAGAGCGTGCACAGAAGAAGAAAAAAAAATTTGCAACTTCAAATTTTTTTAATTTAAATTCTACTCAATGAAAAATTCCCAAACGAAATTTAAAATTAATGTTTCGATGGGATCTTCAAGCCGATAGTCTTCTTGAGAGGTGCGGCTGTTGTTTTGGGGCGCTTGATTGTTGTACAGAGCATAGACCTAGAACTAGGGTTTGGGTTTCTAGGAATTTGGAGCATCGATTGGCTTGTTCGAGATCGTTTTTGGGTTCGGCATGTCGAAGAGCTACTAATCGTCAATTTTGGGCATGTGCGATGGTCTGAGGTCGAACGCAACCTGGTGGGGCCGTATACAGGAGCGCGTTTTGCGATCTTGAGGGGAGGGCGAGCTCGACAATTTTGGTATGGTAGGATGGAGATTCGCAAGAGAAATTCGTCGGTAGAGTCGTTTTCGGAAATCGTGGAGTGGGTGATGTTTTGGCATGCGTGTACATAAGTGCATGCATAGCCATTAGGTTGCATCTCGCATGCATATGCAAAGGAGGGGTAGTGAAGAAGATGGTTATTTGGTAATTAGTTTGAAAATGGTAATTTATGTTTAATTAATTATATTTAAAATCATTAACTTATTAATTCAATAACTCTCTCATACGAGGTCCGATTGGAACGAAACTTTTTGCGTTGCGATCATAGTGACGAAATCTTTGAAATGAAACTAGTTTGGAAGGATTTGGAGACTGTCAAAATTTGGGCTAAAATCAGACATCGTCTGGTTTTAGTTCCAACCCGGAATTCCTCGCCAACAACAGAAAATAAATGTGATTAAATCTCAATCATCTTGGATAAATTATTATTTTTATTTTCAATAGTTAAAACTATTTACAGGTTGATTAGATGAATTGATAAATTTTTATTATCAGTTGGATGTTATATTATATATATTAGTAGTATATATTAGTAGTTGGATATATTTGATGCCGATTAGAGTGGATGAGACACCATGAGCCCCGCATAATAGCGGATGACCCTATATTACCGCGATATTCCGCCTCGAAGCGGGATTGATATTTTATGTTATATAACATCTGCGGATGCAAGGAAACAGGTTGGAGGGATCACACTGGATTCCTCAAAAATATATTGATTGTTCCATATATAGTTATATTTGATGTGATTGAATAATTTGTTATGGATTGTTGTGTGATTTAATAAATTGGATGCTATAGTAGCACTGGCCTTAATTTTTGTATTATTAATACCATAAATAATATTTTTGAATTTAAAAAGGAAATTCAAAAGCGATTTTGAAAATGAAATATTTACATTTAATTTTGGGATTATTTAAATTAGGATTGATTTGGATAAAATAAATGATTGGACTTGGATATTTATTTAGCTATTTCGTAAAATGATTTCAAATAGAGAATTTTAAATTGAGGATGTTTAAATGATGAATTTTTTTAAAAATGATATTCTTAAAATATGAAATAGAAGTCGAAATCGAGATTTGTTTGGTTTTGGAATATAGGTTGGATTATTTAAGAAACAGATTTATAAGTGGAATTTGGATTAGAAATCGATTTATAAATGGATTTTAGCAATATAAACATGTTATAAACTGGAAATGAGTTTATAAAATTTGTAAACAATGTTTATAAATAAAGTGGAATGATTATCATCTGATAAATGAGAATATAAATTCACAGTGCGAATTTAAAATGAGATATGGAAATCGGCTTAAAAAAATAGTAAATTCTATTTTGGAATTTGGGAAGAGTTATGGAATTGGAAATGTGAATCGATTTGTAATAAATCGAGAGAGATTTATAAGTATAAAAATGGGTATGTTGAATTTTAAAAATGGTTTTTCATAAGTAGTTAAGATTTTTTCTAGAAAAGGATTTTTATTTATTAAACTATGTAGTTTTAAAAACTATTAATTGGATTAAATTATTTTAGAAAGTTAGTTATTTAAATATTTAAATTTGTTGAAATAAATTCTAAGTTATAAACAAGTTTTGTAAACCTATTAGAAATTTTATTAATGAATTGGAATTAGTTATCGACGTTATTTTAAAAGTGCTTTGATATTTTAAATAATCGTTTAACCATGTTTTTGAAATTTATTATTATTATTATATATATAGCTTAAAAGTAAGTGATTGAAATTTATTTATAAATGTTCTCGAGATTGGTGAACCGTGTTTTATTTGATGTTATTTTATAAGAGAAAATCTTATAATGAAATTTGGGAACTTAGGAGTTTCGAGAAAAGGAAATTTCCAAATTGTTTAGATACTAGAACTTTGAAAATGAATCTGAATTCATTAAAGGAGCTATAAATTGTTAGTCGAATTATAAATACATATAATCGATAATTTTTTAAAATTGTAAAGGAAATTAAAAAAAAATTCGGAGATTTATGAGATAAGTACGGAATATTTCATAAGTAGTGATATTAGAAATGATTTTGGGAAATAGATTTATAATATTTTCCTAAGTATTGGGATTTAAGGTTTTGGAGATATTTTAGCGACGAGATGATTTTTATAGAAATATTTTTTTTCTAAGTAATGGATTACATTGAAATTGGAAATATTTCTAAGTGATGATATGGTTTGGAAATATCCAGTTATGGATATAAGAATTTGAAATTGTTTTCAATAGTGAAATACTGAAAGATATTTGAATATATATCTTTGTAAAGATATTTGAAATAAATGTTTTGAAAGGTTTATAATATTGGCCTAGTGACTGCTTATGTGTGAAATTTGATAGATAAATAACCGACTATCAAATCTGGCCAAATTCGTTGATTGTTTCGAAGAGACCGAGATCAGATTTAATTATCATAAAACCACTTCGATCCGATTTGAGCGTTGTGAACTGTGATATCATGAAGATAATGAAGATGGAGCTCTTGGAGATTCGGTTTGTTCAGTCCCAGAATAACTTGTATGAATGAATGTTATCATTGCATTACTTGCCTAGAAGGCAGTGTTAGCATTCCAAGTATGAATGCTATTCTTAAGGTAATACGTAGCCTCAAGCCTCATCAACCGGGAATGACTGAAAATGTAACAACCCGCATTTTTGCGATTGTATATTTAAATGTTGAAATTTAAATATGGCATCGTTAGTCGGATTAAAGTCTGAAATGCTACTTTTTGTAAATAGTCGAATTAGGACTCGAGACCCCTTCCATTGAGTCCAAAATGGCGTTTGCGACTTTTTTGAGTATAAACATCGATATGTTTGGAGTTGAGTAGAATTTTTCTATTTCTCTATTTTGGGCTTTGGGTTTGGGTTTCAACCCACTAACCCAACATAATACCCTAACTCCTCCTTCAACTCCTCTTTATTCATTTTCATTTCCTAACACTTTCAAGCTAAAAGAAAAATGGGGGAAAGAAAGGGAAATTAGAATTCCTAAACCCTATTACTAGGAAATTCTAGATTCAAGCTCCAAAATCAAAGAGAAGCTTAGGTAAGCATCCTCTTCACCTTCTCCATCTCAATTCCTCTCTAATTTTCAGAAATTTCCTATAACCTAATTTAGGAAATATTTTTCTATGATCATGGATTAGAGCTTCTAGAGTTGAAGTTGAAGAGGAATTGGTCTTGCTTTGTTTTAGAGCTTCTCTTTCGTTGTTTTTGGGTTTAAAGGTGAGTTTTTGAACTCACATCTATGTCTATACCTTTCATTGTTATTAGGTATGAATTCCTAACATCTATTGCATGTCCATTTTCTTTTGGATTGAATTGATTTGGTAAATTATCCAATTTTTGGTATTTTGAAGTCAAAATCTATGATAATCTTGTTATGGATGTTTTGACTTGTTGTTTGGAATGTATCGAAGAACCTATAGGGCTTGGTTGTCGCTCGGCATAAATCCCTAGCCTCCGTGCTCATCTAATTGCTTTCGAACCAACTTGGCCGTTAATGGCCTAGGCAGATTTTTGCTATGAGCTTCAGCTCAGACGTCTGGTATAAGGGTCAGACGTCTGGGTAGTCGGAATAAAAATTCCAGACTAACAGCTCAGACGTCTGAGCTTATTTCCTAGACGTCTAGGCGATCTGGAAGAAAAATCAAAAGCTTCAGCTTAGACGTCTAGGATAACCACCAGACGTCTGGAGCTACTTATTTCAGCCAAATTGCCTATTTTGAATGGATTTCCGTTTTAATCGATTTTTGGTTGATCCGATTAGTTGTTATTACTTATTATCAACTTTGATGACTTTTTTTCGGGATTTTTGCGAATATCCATTTGATGGATTTGATATCGATTTTTATGGTTTTGATTCACGTCGGCGAATGTGAATTTTTGGTTGATTGATTGTTTCTACAATCATTTTTGTGATTTTTCACTTTTAAAACTACAAAGGTTTCTATACTAGTAGTAAATATTCAAACGCTTTCACAAAGATGATTTCAATACCATTTTTAATACAAAACTCGTTTTTAAATCCGTTTTCCAATCTATTAGTATATACAAACCTTTACCCCATTCGTATGAGAAATCCAATTAAACGACTTAGCAAAATAAGTTGTATGAAACGCTTGTGTTTACTTCGTCAGTTAATTCTTAGACTTATTTGATTGAAATCTTGTGACAATTTTCGAGTGGAAATCTACAATTTGTTCGTAAATATGTAAGTTAAGCCAGTGGTTATGGGAGATGAAGCTAAACTCATTTATTTACTAGCTTAGTGTAATTCACACTTCTTATTGATCGATGGCGATCATTTTATGGTTTAGACTAGCGATATGCGAGGTATCTTTGTCCACGTGAGGGACTGTACCTAGTTTTTTGGAGCTTCGTCTCAATTTTTATAGGCTAGCGACCTATGGTTTTATGGAGTTTGGTTCATCGGGGGCACCGTTGTTGTACTACGTCGTTGTCCCAGCTTATCAGGTTCATCGGACATACCGTTATTGTACTATATCGTTGTTCCGAATTATTTGAGTTTCAGGTTCATCGAGCGTACCGTTATTGTACTACATCGTTGTCCTAACTCATTTGAGTTTCAGGTTCCTCGGGCGTACCGTTACTGTACTACGCCGTTGCACCGGCTTTATGGGATAGTGACTCGTTTGTGATACACGTGTTGGTGAGTTTTCATGCTCTCGTTTGTGATAGGCCTTCCCCCTTTGTGATTTTTGGATTTCTAATTGATGATTTCTAGAATTTGTGTTTCACCAATTTTTGCAATTGACATTGATATGCTTGTCAATATTTGTGGTTTGGTGAATAAAATAAAGAATACGACATTCTTTTTGGTGTTTGAGAAGATTTGAGATATTGTATGATTTTTATTGTTATTAAATGTATACTTGTCACAGTATGGCATTATTATTATCATATGTTTTTATCATATCTCTTATCCTATCTCATTTTATATGATATTTATAGCTAGACTGATCCGTTTATTATTTTCTTCTTAAATAATACTCGGGTCAGACCAAGGTGTTACAGGTGCTTCCACTTGACTTCTTAGCAGGGGCTAGCTTCTGACTTTTGGCTAACTACTTTAGCTTAGTAGTAGTTTTTGCTTTTATACATTCGAGATAGAGACTCCTTGATGTATACATATTCTTTTGCTTAGCACTTGTACCTATTCTTTTGTGATGTAGTGGATCTTGTATGACCACTATTTTGATGAACACTTTTATGTTTTATATTCATATCTGTTTCCGCCTTTGTGATATGAATATTTGTGACTGATTTGTGTTGTGCTTATTTCTATATTTGTTTCCGAAGTCCACATAGCCACTGTGTAGTAGCTTTGAGTTTGTATTTGATATGTCAGATTTCCTCTTGAAATGAAATGCAAGTCATTCTATCTGACATATCGGTACTCGCACAAAGAAATTACACAGGTGGTTGCTCCTCAATAACCTTATTCTTTGTGCTAGTCGACGACATTACCCCGTAGTGTCCTTGGCTAGTGTGAGTATAGAGGTGGGGTGTCACAGCTTGGTATGAGAGCCAAACTTCGGAACAATATAGAATAATCTAGCAAGGATCATTGCCCTAAGTCTTTCTTAGGAGTCGTGCCTTAGGATTTAATTCGAGTCATTAGACCCGTTCTATCCTATTTTCTTTTATGATGCCTTGTTTTATCAAGCTAGTTTGTTTGATATTCATTCTGAGAATAATTCTCTTCTTTCTTTCTTTCTTTAAGAAGAGAAATGGTTAGACCTGGCCATCCCAGCGCCGGTCAATCTAGTGCTACTCCTCAGGATGGAGTATTCATGTCTGTTCAACAACTTTTAGATCTTGTAAAGAATGCCCAAGCTGCCGGACCCATTCCAGAGCCTACTCATCCTAAATCTGGGTTTGCACGCTTGTGCAGTGATTACACCAATTTGGGTGGAAGGCCATTCAAGGGTTCCAAAAGCGTTATAGAAGTCCAAGCTTGATTTAGAACATGCGACCGCATCTTTTCTCGCATGAATCTTGTGAATCTATATCGTGTCCAAGTGGCTTCTAGCATGCTCCACGAGAGAGCATTAGATTGGTATGAGCTTTTGATTTCAAAAATTATTGAAGCGGATCTTACTTGGGAGCAATTCCGGGAAAGGTTCGAGTTAAAGTTTGTTCCAGAAGCAGAAAAAGTAACTTTAGCTTGACGCTTTATTGACCTTGTTCATGGTGAATCTTCTGTGACGGATTACGTTGCATCTTTTGAATCTCTCTCTAAATATGAGGTCGAGTATATTAATACCCTATTGAAGAAAAATCAGAGGTTTTTCTATGGGTTGAATAAGAACCTCAAAAAGCCTTTACTCCTGAAACTAGAAGTTTCTTTTGATCAGCTTGTTGATATCGCTCTTCGACTTGAAGAAGCCGATAAAGAAAGTGATGTTGAAGTTGTGGGTGCCAAACAGAACTTCAACAACAACAAGAAGAGGCCTATCAAGTTCAAGCCTAATCCCAACAAGAAAGGGAAGCAAGCAACTTCGGTAGCAAAGACTCCTACCTCTGGTCGTGGGCAATGCTACAATCGTGGTTCTAAGGATCATTGTGCAAATAGGTGCCCAAAACCTCTTTTTTGTCGTTATTGCAAAAGTTTGGGTCATCTTTTATATTCATGCCCCAAACTTCCAAACAAGAAAGATGGAAAGCTAAATGTTGTGCAAGCTCCTAGTAACACTTCTCTTGGTCAAGGTATTTCTCATTCTATCCTTGATGGCATTATTATGTTTCGTGATCATCCTATTCGACTTCTTTTTGATACGGGTGCATCTTACTCTTTTATATCAAAAGAACTTGTTGATACTTTTTCTTTGAATGTTATTGGCTTGATGACTTCACTAAGAATTGCGAATCCAGTTGGTGGATCTGCAACGCTTAGTTTGTTTTGTAAAGATGTCAAGATTATTTTACGTGATTATACTTTCCGAGCCAATTTGCATGTTATGCGTTACTTAGGTTTCGGAATGATTTTGGGAATGGATTGGCTTAATCGATATGAAGACCATATCCTATGTCCCGAGAGGACTATTTATCTTCGACATCCTCAATCTGTTAAGCAGATTTCTATTGTTCTTAAAGATTCAGATTCCAATTTGGTAACATCCTGGTATTCTTTGAATCCTCATGATGATGATGATGATGAGGAAGATGTTATTTCTCTCATTCACGTTGTTCGTGAATTTCCTGATATATTTGAGCCCGTTTTAGGATTACCACCTAAGCGAGCAATTGAGTTTAGAATTGATCTAATCCCTGGAGCTCTACCTATCACTCGTCCTCCTTATCGTATGTCCAATAAGGAAAATGAGGAGATGCGTAAACAATTATCTGAATTGGAAGCAAAAAAGTTTATTCGTTCTAGTTCCTCTCCTTGGGGAGCTTCAGCTATCTTTGTGAAGAAATCCGATGGTACACTTTGGCTTTGTGTTGACTACCGCAAGCTTAATGATCTCACCATCAAGAATAAATATCCTTTATCTCGGATTGATGATCTATTCAATCAACTTAGCAGTGCTAGAGTCTTTTCACAGATACACTTAGCAACCAGTTTCCATTAGCTTCGAATCGCAGAGGATAGTATTCCTTTGACATCATTCCGTACTCGTTATGGATCTTATGAATGGCTTGTTATGCCATTTGGTTTAATGAATGCTCCAGCTTATTTCGTTGACCTTATGAATTGAGTTTTCAAAGACTTCCTCGATCGATTTATTCTCATCTTTATAGATGATATTCTTGTTTATTCTAAAACCAAGGATGAGCATGAAAAACATCTTTGGATTGTGTTGGAAACTCTTAGGAGCAATCAATTGAAAGCAAAATTTTCCAAGTGCCACTTTTGGCAATCTCGTGTTAAATTTTTGGGACATATTAATTCTGAATTCGAAATTTCCATGGATCCTTCAAAGATTGAAGCAATTCAAAATTGGAAGAGACCAGAGAGTGTGATGGAAATTCGTAGCTTCCTTGGATTGGCGGGCTATTACCGTTGGTTCATAAAAGACTTTTCTAAAATTTCCATACCTCTTACCAGTTTGACAAAGAAGGGAGTTAAATACATTTGGTTAGACAAATGTGAAGCTGCTTTCAAGAAATTAAAAGAACTCCTTTCCGATGCTCCTATTCTTGTGATTCCCGAAGGGAACCAAGACTTTATTGTTTATACCGATGCTAGTCGTGTTGGTTTGGGAGCCGTTCTCACGCAAATGGAATGTGTTATCGCTTATGCTTCTAGGCAATTAAAGCCTGCCGAGACTAGATATGCCACTCATGATTTAGAGCTCGCGGCTATTGTTTTCGCCCTTAGAATTTGGCGTCATTATCTTTTGGGAGAGAAATTTGTTCTCTACACCGATCATAAATCTTTGAAGTATTTATTTTCTCAAAAGGAACTTAATTTGCGTCAACAACGTTGGCTCGAGTTCCTTGCATCTTATGATCTCGATATTCTTTATACTCCCGAAAAGGGAAATCGTGTTGCCGATGCCCTTAGTCATAAGCAACAAGCGGTTGTTTCAATGATGATAACCGAATGGAATGATCTTGAGACTTTATCCACTTGTGATATTCGAGATCGCGAATCCAATTCATGTTCATCTCTTATTTTATGTAGCCTTGAGGCTCATCCTTCTCTTTT
The DNA here is from genome assembly GCA_030737815.1 of Allium fistulosum. Classification (NCBI taxonomy): domain Eukaryota; kingdom Viridiplantae; phylum Streptophyta; class Magnoliopsida; order Asparagales; family Amaryllidaceae; genus Allium; species Allium fistulosum. The sequence goes on from CM060908.1 coordinate 150,143,413, forward strand.
AGACCGCATTCTTGAAGCTCAAAAGCATGATCCCGAATTGGCTCTTCTTAGCCAAAGTTGTAGGGATAAAATTCATATCGAAGGTTTGAAAGACTCTGATATTGATGCTCGTGGCGGTATTCGAAAGTTTGGTAGACTTATTGTGCCAAACATTTGTAACCTTCGTAAAGACATTTTAGAAGATTCTCATCGTTCTAAATTTACCATTCATCCCGGTAGTAGTAAAATGTATGCGTACACGAAACGACTTTATTATTGGGATGGAATGAAATCTGATATTGCTAACTTCATTAAGTGTTGCATGACTTGCCAACTTGTAAAGGCCGAGCATCAAAGGCTCGGTGGGTTATTGCAACCTTTGGACATTCCAGTTTGGAAGTGGGATCAAATTTCCATGGACTTTATTGACGGTCTTCCCCGTTCTCGTTCGGGTCATGACAGTCTATGGATGATCGTAGATAGACTTACAAAATCCGCCCATTTTATTCTCGTTCGGTCCAATCGGACCGTACCTCTTTTGGCCAAACTCTATGTTAAAGAAATTGTTAAATTGCATGGAGTTTCTACTTCTATTGTTAGTGATCGTGATCCATTATTTACTAGTGGATTTTAGAAGGGTCTTCAAAAAGCTTTGGGAACGAAGCTTAATTTTAGCACCGCTTATCATCCTTAGTCCGATGGACAAGTGGAGCGTGTGAATCAAACTCTTGAAGATCTCCTTCGTGCATGTGTTCTTGATTTTGGTGGAAGTTGGGAAGATCATATTTCTCTTGTTGAGTTTTCCTACAATAATAGCTTCCAATCTAGTATTGGTATGGCACCTTTTGAGGCACTCTACGGAAGGCCATGCCGATCTACTTCTTGTTGTCTTGAGGTCGGTGAGAAGCTGGTTCTAGGTCCATATTTTATTCATGATGCCACAGAAAAGATTGACCTTATTCGTCATAAGATGAAAGAAGCTCAACGTAGACAAAAATCCTATGCCGATAATCGAAGAAGGAAATTAGAATTTTCCGTGGGAGATTTAGTGTTTATTCATGTTTCACCTATGAAGGGTGTTGTGTGTTTCAGTCAATCGGGAATGTTAGCACCTCGATATATTGGCCCATTTCCCATCATCGAACGCATTGGTTCCGTGGCTTATCGCCATTTTCTGCTATTCATGATGTATTCCATGTCTCTCAACTATGTAAATGCCTTAGAGATTCTGATTCTATTCTTGAGCCCGGTGTTATTGAAGAAATTGAAGTTTCGCCTAATTTGACTTATGAGCAACATCATATTCGTATCATTGCTATGGAGGTTAAACGCCTTCGAAATAAAGTTGTTCCTCTTGTGAAAGTTCAATGGTCCTCAAATCCTAAGGATTGTTCTTGGGAATCTAGAGAATTCATCGAGCGAACACATCCAGACTTACTCTCTCGTGCTCCTTAAGGTGAACTTCTCATTTCAAAATTTCTTCTTCTGTATTGTTATGCCTTAGTATGGTTGTTACTTTTAATTTTCTTCTTAAGTATTGCGAGGACGCAATTTCTTTAAGGAGGGGAGTTTGTAACAACCCGCATATTTTGCGATTGTATATTTAAATGTTGAAATTTAAATATGGCATCGTTAGTCGGATTAAAGTCCAAAATGCTACATTTTGTAAACAGTCGAATTAGGACTCGAGACCCCTTCCATTGAGTCCAAAATAGCATTTTCGACCTTTTTGAGTATAAACATCGATATGTCTGGAGTTGAGTAGAATTTTGCTATTTTTCTATTTTGGGCTTTGGGTTTGGGTTTCAGCCCACTAACCCAACATAATACCCAAACTCCTCCTTCAACTCCTCTTCATTCATATTCATTTCCTAACACTTTCAAGCTAAAAGAAAAATGGGGGAAAGAAAGGGAAATTAGAATTCCTAAACCATATTACTAGGAAATTCTAGATTCAAGCTCCAAAATCAAAGAGAAGCTTAGGTAAGCATCCTCTTCACCTTCTCCGTCTCAATTCCTCTCCAATTTTCCGAAATTTCCTATAACCTAATTTAGGAAATATTTTTCTATGATCATAGATTGGAGCTTCTAGAGTTGAAGCTGAAGAGGAATTGGTCTTGCTTTGTTTTAGAGCTTCTCTTTCGTTGTTTTTGGGTTTAAAGGTGAGTTTTTGAACTCACATCTATGTCTATACCTTTCATTGTTGTTAGGTATGAATTCCTAACATCTATTGCATGTCCATTTGCTTTTGGATTGAATTGATTTGGTAAATTATCCAATTTTTGGTATTTGGAAGTCAAAATCTATGATAATCTTGTTATGGATGTTTTGACTTGTTGTTTGGAATGTATCGAAGAGCCTATAGAGCTGGGTTGTCACTCGGCATAAATCCCTAGTCTCTGTGCTCGTCCGATTGCTTTCGAACCAACTTGGCAGTTAATGGCCTAGGCAGATTTTTGCTCTGAGCTTCAGCTCAGACGTCTGGTATAAAGGTCAGACGTTTGGGTAGTCGGAATAAAAATTCCAGACTAACAGCTCAGACGTCTGAGCTTACTTCCCAGACGTCTGGGCGATCTGGAAGAAAATTCCAGAGCTTCAGCTCAGACGTCTGGGATAACCACCGGACGTTTGGAGCTGCTTATTTCAGCCAAATTGCCTATTTTGAATGGATTTCCGTTTTAATCGATTTTTGGTTGATCCGATTAGTTGTTATCACTTATTATCAACTTTGATGACTTCTTTTTCAATATTTTTGGGAATATCCATTTGATGGATTTGATATCGATTTCTATGGTTTTGATTCACGTCACCGAATGTGAATTTTTGGTTGATTGATTGTTTCTACAATCATTTTTGTGATTTGTCACTTTTAAAAATACAAAGGTTTTTATACTAGTAGTAAATATTCAAACGCTTTCACAAAGATGATTTCAATACCATTTTTAATACAAAACTCATTTTTAAACCCGTTTTCCAATCTATTAGTATATACAAACCTTTACCTCATTCGCACGAGAAAACCAATTAAACGGCTTAGCAAAACAAGTGGTATGAAACGCTTGCGTTTACTTTGTCGGTTAATTCTTAGACTTGTTCGAATGAAATCTCGTGACAATTTTCGAGTGGAAATCTACAATTTTTTCGTAAATATTTAAGTTAAGCCAGTGGTTATTGGACATGAAGCTAAACTCATTTATTTACTAGCTTAGTGTAATTCACACTTCTTATTGATCGATGGTGATCATTTTATGGTTTAGACTAGCGATATGCGAGGTCTCTTTGTCCACGTGGGGGACTGTACCCAATTTTATGGAGCTTCGTCTCAATTTTTATAAGCTAGCGACCTATGGTTTTATGGAGTTTGGTTCATCGGGCGTACCGTTGTTGTACTACGTCGTTGTCCCAGCTTATCAGGTTCATCGGGCGTACCGTTATTGTACTACGTCGTTGTTTCGAATTATTTGAGTTTTAGGTTCATCGGGCGTACCATTATTGTCCTACGTCGTTGTCCCAACTCATTTGAGTTTCAGGTTCCTCGGGCGTACCGTTATTGTACTACGCCGTTGCACCGGCTTTATGGGATAGCGACCCATTTGTGATACACGTGTTGGTGAGTTTTCATGCTCCTGTTTGTGATAGGCCTTCCCCCTTTGTGATTTCTGGATTTCTAATTGATGATTTCTAGAATTTGTGTTTCACCAATTTTTGTGATTGACATTGATATGCTTGTCAATATTTGTGGTTTGGTGAATAAAATAAAGAATATGACATTCTTTTTGGTGTTTGAGAAGATTTAAGATATTGTATGATTTTTATTGTTGTTAAATGTATACTTGTCACGGTATGACATTATTGTTATCATACGTTTTTTTCATATCACTTATCCTATCTCATTTTATATGATATTTATTGCTAGACAAATCCGTTTATTATTTTCTTCTTAAACAATACTCGGGTCAGACCGAGGTGTTACAGGTGCTTCCACTTGACTTCTTAGCAGGGGCTAGCTTCTGACTTTTGGCTAACTACTTTAGCTTAGTAGTAGTTTTTGCTTTTATACATTCGAGATAGAGACTCCTTGATGTATACATATTCTTTTGCTTAGCACTTGTACCTATTCTTTTGTGATGTAGTGGATCTTGTATGACCACTATTTTGATGAACACTTTTATGAGTTATATTCATATCTATTTCCGCCTTTGTGATATGAATATCTGTGACTGGTTTGTGTTATGCTTATTTCTATATTTGTTTTCGAAGTCCACATAGCCACTGTGTAGTAGCTTTGAGTTTGTATTTGATATCTCGGATTTCCTCTTGAAATGAAATGCAAGTCATTCTATCTGACATATCGGTACTCACACAAAGCAATTACACAGATGGTCGCTCCTCAACAGCCTTATTCTTCGTGCTAGTCGACGGCATTACCCCGTAGTGACCTTGGCTAGTGTGAGTATAGAAGAGGGGCGTCATAGAAAATTAGGGAAGATGCAGCAAGGCTAAGTGGGTCGCACCCATTAGGGTATGTTGTCACCTTTCTAGATATCCTACATCTACATATTTATGGATTGATTGTGCATGAGATCTCAAAAGGGTTGCAAAGCAACAGCGGTGATGACATATTCGGTACTATATAGGTTAGGGGTAGGCCGGTCTTGTGTTGGCGTGGATCCTGGCGAGGTCCTCGGTACATTTTCTAGACGTGTAGTGTGATAGGTGTACCCAGTGCCTAGTCATTGTATGAAATCCATTCTCCAATACGTGCCTTTACGGTTTTGATTGGTGAGCCTAGTATGCCGAAATTTAATTAATGTAACAATTTCGGCTATTTTAATAAGTATTTGTGCTTAGATACTATTATAATATCAGATGATTTTTATATAAAAGTGTTTTGGTTATCGTAAGGTAAAAACTCGTCCGTGTTTATGTGTGGCGCGGTCTTATAAGATACCCTTTGTTTTTTTCAAAAAGGATTTTTAAAAATAATTAAATTCAATTTGAGTGTTTTATTTCTTACACCGGTTTTCCAAACCAACTCGGGTGTTATTTTATTATAATGCTCGGGTCAGTCCGAGTGTATTACAGATTAGTTTGGCTGCTTGGAGCTTCAGGAGACGAGTTGGAGGCCCAGAGACGTACTCACGTCGATGGTTATATTTTCTGTTGTATTCATTAGTGTGTCATCAACAATTGTGAGGATGGACTGTAATAACTATCCAGGCTAAAATAGGTTAGTATACTCTGATTGATGTTTGTATATACACATATTACATTTTTGTTTTTATGTAATGATTTGTGATATATTATAGACTGTTCATTCCGCTGTGAGATTCTTTGTTGTTTAGTTTTCTTCTTATATTTCTTCTTCTTCTTCACCCCTAACAATTCACCTTTTTATTCAATTTAAGTTGACATGTGCGGTTTATTGTCAGCTTAGACTATACAGAAAAGTGGATCGTTACAACGTGGTATCAGAGCTAAAGGTTAAGCGAGAACCTTAGCTTTGGTGGGGTAACTCATTTGAGATAGGGTCAGTAGCACCCTAGAATGAGTTTGAGTGTATATATATGAGCGCTTATTTTTTAGTGATATAAAAACTGTTTTATATTGTGTTGGTTGATTTATTAAGTAGTTTATGGATTCTGGTAAATACGAGTAATTAACGTTAATGATAGGGATCTCTAAACACATGAACAGAGTAATTAGACATGGTATTACTTTGAAATTGGGTAAATTAAATAATTTACCTTGATTATATTTTATATATAAAGGAATAATATTTTAGAAATTATTATTATATAGTGTGCTTGGTTGTTAGAAAATGATAGTATTTGATTATTATCATTTGTCGATTGTTGTTTATGACCGAATAAAGGTTGATATTATAATGTAAGCAAGACTAACAATGAAGAAATGATTTCGTATAAAATCGAATTGTAGTTTATAAATGTGATTTATAAATAGAAAAGAAATGAGATTTCAGGGTATATTATAAATATAATTTATAAAAGGCTTTAAAAGCTGGGAAATTGAGAATTTAAATCCCTTTGGTTATGGAAATGGTTTTTCAAAGTTTTGGGAAACAATAATATTATTTGGAAAATATTTTTGACTGGAAATATTTTAAAAGGGTTTTAAAAGGAATAAAAGCACGGAACTCACTTCGGTCGCTGAAAAATAATTTCGTTGATGACTCCAGCATCATCGACGTTCATTTTTGAGTTTCCAAGAGAGGAATTGCTGCCATTGGAGTTTTTTTGTAAAACTTGTTTAGATTTTGGAATGCAAAAGAATGATTTGATGTACCAAGGGATTGTGAGTGTGTGTGTGTATATGATTTCAAAAATGTTTTGAAATACTTTAGAAGAGGTGTTAAAACTCTGGAATTTTCATTTAATTGTTTTATGAGAATATGAGAAAAATAAGTTGATAACTTATAAATTTTGGGAATTTGTAAGCGAAACAAAGCTTTAAAATTGTTGCATATGAATGTTAAGGAAAGTAAATTTGGACTTGAACCATGGGATTAAACTTAACTTAAGTTAAGTATAAAATGAATTTTGAAAAGAAATTTAGCCTAAGTTAGGTTAAATAAAATAATTGTTGGAAATGAATTAAGAAATGAACTAATTGAATAAATTAGTGAGTTGAGTTTGATTTGGAATTTGGTTGAAATTTAAACAAATGGATTGAGTCAAATGGAATTGAAATTGAATTTGGTTAGAAATGGATATAGACTTAAGTTGTATAAAATGTTTTAAAATGAACTTAAGTAAACAAATTCCATGGAATGATGTTTAAGTGATAACAGTATCGTGGAATATACTAATTAAACAAGGGATATGAATAATGGACTGAGAATAGTTGTTTGTAGATGAAATGAATGTGAATAAGAGAAATTGTGATAGCTAAGAATCAATCGAAATAAATATGTAAATTGTACGTATATTATTTTATTCACATAACGATTTGATCCAGATTCGAGCACAGGATTTCGAGTTTATTTATATTGATCCGAGTTAGAATTTTTCACTCGATACTCGACTGTGAACACTGGATATGGATTTTTGATTGATCTGGGATTCTCTATCATAGTATATGGATATGCAAGTAGAATAACAGTTTCTGATCAAGAAACTAGATCTGAGTCCGCATTAAAGTGGTCGTGTGAACGATACTAGTTTGAAGGTGATAGTGTGTGATCGAGCGAATGATTAGATTGATGTTGCGTACGGATGATATATGTACATCGTACGGTTTTAGTAAAGCAAATGTTGGAAATTGAAAATGTAGAATAATATGTGTATGAACTATATGATTGGATATCGTTGGTAAATAAGATGCTAGCATTTAAAAGCAAGAGCTAATTTATGCCTTTGATTTTTTAGAAAATTGGGTTGCCTAACAAAAAGGTACATATTTATATTGTTGATTAATTCATGGTTTTATGATTGAGCCACTTGGCTTTTGTTTTCTTTTGCTGACTTGGGCTCGTAGTGGCGATTTGTAGTTGTTCTAATATAACCGCGCAAAGGAGACAGTAGCGAAATTTTTCGAAAATTTAAAGAGTTGGAAATTTGGGAGAAATGTTTGATAACTAAAATTTGATTTCGAGTTGTAACTTGAAATGATTGAATGAATAATATTGATAGGAACCTATGGATGAATTTGGGAACTTAGAAAAAGTAATAACAAGGTTTCGACAAATTGATTTTGAAAAGTTAAATGCTTAAATGGATTTGGGGAAGTTATTTCAACAAATTGGTTTAAAAGGTAATGGTTTGGGCATTTTTCCTACCTTGGCAATTTCGAGGACGAAATTCTTTTAAGGGGCAAGAATGTAACGACCCAGAATTTTGGTTATTTTAAATTAGAATATTTAATTGATTTTAAATATTTAAAAGTTAATTGTATAGATTTAATAACTTAAATTTCAAACATAATGATTTATTAGACAATTTAATTGTTGAATTTAGTAATTAAAAATGGTTTAAAACATTGAATACTGGGTTGTAAGCTGGATAAAAATGATTTAAAGGCTTATTTAATTTCTATTAACAATAATGAAGGTAATTAAACTTTTAAAATTGATTCAAAAGTGATTTAGCTAATTTTGGACTTGTTTTAATTAGCATATAAAAATGGCCTTCCGGGGCACAGTCTTGGATTTCGACGAAACCAGTGTCATTGGATCCGTAATAGTGTATTATTATTAGAATTCAAATTTCGTGGCGTTTGAAGTTACTGTTTGGTCGTACGGATAGAAACACATTGAATTTAATATCGAAAATTTAATTGGGTTCAAAAAGCTATCTTCTTCATACGATTGAATTAGGTCTTGAAACTTGTTCCACTGCGTTCGGAATAGGGGACATAACATTAGGAAGCCAGGTAGCAATTTCTCCTTAGATCTCAAAATGAATCCACACCTAGCTTTGTAAGAAAATGAGCAACTACCAAAATTTAATTTTATTTGACATTTTCATTTGGTTTGGAGTTGATTTTGTTTTGGAATGGAACATGCTAGTTTTGTCCATGGCTTCCAAGAAGGAGAGAAAAAATGAATGAAGGAAAGAATAAATGAGAACAAAATTAGTGGATTTATTTTATTTGAAAGAATGAAACTTTTCCTTTTCTTTCTATTAAAATTTTTGTAATTAATCCTTTTAATTTTCTATCACTTCACTACTTTCCCTTCTTAATATGCGGCCGACCCTATGATGCCACCTAATGGCAAAAAATTTCCACAAACCCCTTGAAGCAATTATCTTTCCTTCAAACCTGTTTGAAGTTACACTAATATCGTATATCTATGTGTGCTTATATAATTTTATATACGCATTCAAATAATTTCAAACAACTCCCAATCATTAAATAAATTAAATAATAATTACTATTTCTCAAATATTAAATCATTTAATTAATTCATAGCGTTCTACAAATAAATCAATTCGTGTAGTTTTTCGAAGAATTCACAAATGCCTCTTGTAAGCTCTTCCAAAATAAACTCATGAATAATGGTCTCGATTGATGACAATGCTCTTCGGCACATAATGGAATTGTACAATCCATTACACGTAACTCAGCAAGTTTCAATGTCATTCTGTTGGACTTTATTAGATTGAGCACTCTTTATCAATCTATTAACTATGACCCAAATGCAATCATACCCTCCTTTAGTCCTTGGCAATCCAATAATCAAATCCATCTATATCCATTCCCACTTCCACTGGGGAATTCTGAGCAGTTGCAGCAAACCACTCGGCTTCTTCTATCCAATTTTCACTAGTTGACAATTCAAATACTATGATATGAATGCCTCGACGTCCTTCTTCATCTTATCCTAATAAAAAATTTACTTAATATCTCGATACATTTTGTAACGACCTGTATTTTTAACACTTTAAAAATACGAATTAAAATAAAAAATTTGGATAAAAATCCGAAGGAAATAAAATTTTGTGTTGTTAAATGTGAATTACAAGTTAAAATGCAAAAATTAATTCTGAAATAACTTATTTGTAAATTAAATATGGATATTAACCTGTATTGAATGTAAGCAATAAATTGAGTTTGATTGTAAACCAAATTGGTTATGATTGTAAACAAAGAATAAATAAAACGGTAGATTTAATAGTGGAAGTTTATGTTATTGAAACTAATATAAATAAATGTAACTTAATATTACAGTTGATTGAAATCAAATAATAACCGAAACTGTAATTTGATAAAGATGTTAACTGGTAATTGAACGTAAGTAAAGATTTAAATTTGAATGTAACAAGTAATTGAATTGAATTGAATTTGATTGTAAACAACGAAATAAATAAAATGTACATTTAATATTGAAGTTATAATATGGAAATCAACGTAAATGAATGTAATTTAATATTACTGTGAATTTAAATAAGATGATAGCTGAAGAAAATGAAAGAAAATGAATTATAAACTATTGATAATAATGTATAAGTAAATGGTTGATTCAATAATGAAAGTGTAAATCGAAATAAAAAAATTCATTTGGAATTAAATAACTTGAATTTGAATTACAATATAATTGAACGCTGAATCTAATATAATCTTTTATATTGGATTTATAATGGAAAATTGCATTGTAAAAGATTGTTAATTACTATGAAATTAAAAATGAAATTTGTGAACAATTGAAATTTGATTTAAAAGTTAATAATTTAAAATTGGGAATTTTATATTGAAATTAAACAGTAAAAATAGCCATTTTTACAACTGTCTCGGATTTCGACGAAACCAGTTTCATCGGATCCGTAACAGTGAATTATTGTAAGGTTTCAATTTTCGTAGCAATCGGACTTGTCGTTTGATCGTACGGACTCGAAACGCCTTGAAATAAATGCAATTATAATCAATTAAAATCAGTTTGAAATTTTGATTTTAGCATAACTTCTTCATACGATGGAATTTGGACTTGAAACCTTTTCCATTGCGTTTAAAATATTTTAAAACACCTATTTTGATATATGAGTTTACCCAATTTCGTTCCGGGGTCAGAACGGGCTTTTCGGGCCATAGTTTGTTCCGCACGTTCATCTATCCAGTCTATCTACTCTATCTCTAACATACCTATATAAACACAGTTATAAACCCTAGCCTCCCTAATTTTTTTGGTCTGTACGTACAATTCATCTTCTTCCTAGCTTCTCATTCCAATGGCAGACAAAACCTAATTCCCAAATTCCAAAATCTAAAAAAAAAAAAATATTCGAGATTTACGCGCTTCGGGTCACGCTTGGGGTTTCAGGGGGAAAAACCCTGGAGCTACTTCGAGTCGGGAAGAAAACTACTCGGGTCATCGGGTCGTTTTCGCAAAAACTCCAAGCAGGCATCGGGTATTTGAGGTGGAAACTCGAAGTCGACTCAGCACCAGAATTTTCCAATCTTCAAATTTTCATAACTTTTGCATACGGACTCGGATTTGGACGAGGTTTCTTTTGTTAGGATCGTATCGAAATTCCGGACACTTTGACGCTTGTTTGGATGGATTTGGAGACTGTCAAAATTTTGGGTTTAAATTGAATTTAAATTCAATTTAAATTCAAAAGGTGAGTGTTTTATAACGCTCACAATGTACTGAATATTTTTATGGTAGTTAAATTTGACATTATGAAGTGATATGAATTTATTTGTCGTTGTTTTATAAATTTTAATTGTCATATAGATTGTCGTGTGAATTCACCGTTGAAAATTTAAATTGACAGTAAATTGAAATTAGGATTTAATTGAAATCAAATTTCCCGATATTGATAACTATGAAATTGCCGTGAATTGTATTGACTATTGGATGATTTATTTCGATGGATGCTATTGGTTGATATTTAAATGTTTGGATGTTTATTTGCTTATATATATCCTGTTATACATGCACATGACACTGTGATTGGTTTAAGTAATATATATTCATCCCTGACATTTAATTGAAATAACTAACCACTTGGCCATAGGTTAGAGAATTATATACGGACACCGGGTTGGTTAAATTAAATGATTTTAAAGTTGTTTTGAAATTATTTAAATGAATTGATTTTAAGAATAAAAATCCAATTTATGGAAATTGAATTATTTTGAATTGAAGCTCAAGATGTTGGAATTTAAACTTGGTAAATGAAATTGTTTAATTATTTGAAGTTTAGATTTTTTTTTAAAAAGGAAATTTTTTTTTTGAAATACGGCGTAAATTTTCGAAGGTTGATTTGTTTTAAAAGATTGGACTTTTAATCGAACTCTGAATATTTCTAAGAAAATTTTTATGAAATGATATTTCAAGTTTGAGTTTGGAATTGAAAATTTATTTAAAATTGAGATTTAATTAATTTGGAATTTAATTGAAATTCAAAGAAATTTGTGAATTGGACTAAATTGAAACTATTGAATTATTTAATAATTAAATAAGGTTAAATTATTTAATGATTAAATTGAATTGAAATTCTTTAATAAGAAAAAATTTGAACTTTTGAATAAGTGAATTTTTACTTCGTAAATAATTGAAATTGAGTTTCTTTATTAATTAAGTTTTGGAAAATTATTTAAGAAAGTAAATAAGTGAAATTGAATTTTTTTAACAAGAAATGAAAATGTGATATTTTTGGAATTAATGTAAGACTTGTAATTGAAAGAATTGATTTGACGAATTTAATTTAATTCAAAATTGTAAGTTTTGATTTAATGAAGTTGAACTTAAAAAGGTAGTGTAATGGATTTGAAATTTAATAGAAATTGTTTTAAATGATAAAGTACCTTAACGGATATTAAATGAAATCGATAAATGAATTTAAATTGATTTGAATGTTGAATTAAATTAATTTAAATGATTTCGGAATGAAACTTATATACGAACTTGAATCAATATTTGAATTGTTTAAATTGAAATTGAAATTGAATTATAAGATTTTGAAATTTTGATTTGGAAGTTTTGAAACGTAAATTGTGGAAATTGATTTAGAAAGACAAATGAAATGTTGATTTATAAATTCTAATTGAATTGAAATTGATTTGGTTTTGAAATAAATAAACGACCAATCGGTTACGGAAGTTATTAAAGAGACCGGAATTCGGTTATGGATATACTCTCTATCTAAACCGAAAACCACTTTAATAACTATACGCGGAGTGATGATCCAGAATGAAGTGGTTGGAATGATGTTCGTTGATGACTGAAGAAAGTGAACGATGATGGATAGCCTTGACACTTGTGTCAAATTGGAAATGACTAAAACAGGAGTTGTGCCGGGCCAATGGAGGATTTGCTACCTCAAGTGGACACACTTCTTCGAACTACTCATTATATGTTGTCGATTGGTGCACCCTTGATTTTGGGAGTGTTGTTTCACGGTGTTGCGGGCGCTGCGGCGTTGCGTTCTCACCAGTCCGGATCAGGCGAACGGTAGTATCACTACCTTGGGTATTGCCTCATGTGCCTTGTCATACTTGTATTCCATTTATACGCGACCACTACGATTTTGATTTGTACCTTTAGTATATGGATTGCCCTCTGGTGACTTCCGGTTTTGGGGAAACTACGGTCTTGTATATGCTTTTGGGAATAAAAATGTGTTAAGGGTGGAATGGGCCATGGCTTAACGCTATTTTAATACTTTTACTTTAATGTAGACATATTATAATAGCGTATTGTACTACATAGTAGATAGTTTAACGGATCCTTGAGAGATGGAAAATCCCGTAACATCTCTTAAGTTATTGCACTCACGTTGACACAAGATAGGAGATGTCAAAACCCGTAAACATCTCTGACGCCATCACACTCATATTTTCTTATTCGATTTGACTTACATGAGATATTTTAGTCCTGGCTCGAGTGTTTTGCCTTTTCATTACGCTCGGGTCAGCCTGAGCATTTCAGATAAGGTTGAAGATCTATTCTGGAGGACGAAGACGGAGTTTGGTATTACATCATTTGTATTCTACTACTGTATTATTTTTCCGCTGCATTGTTGTATTATCTCTGATATGTATGTAACTCTGATTTATGATGTATAATAATAATCAAATTTATTTATTTAACAGCTTCATGAACTGTTATTTTATTATTATATCTTGTTCCTTCCGCTGCGAGATTCTGAATTTGTTTCTGTTCTTTCTTTTCTTTCTTTTCTTTCTTTTCTTATTTACCCCAATAACTATCCGTATTTCGGATTGTTTGAGTCGACATGGGTGTCTGCCTATGCACTTGGCGGGTGCAGCATGATAGGGGGTTCTCGCATTTGGTTTGGTAGCGAGCGGATGACTCTTACTCCTACATGTCCCTGCGGGGTTGGTTCAGTCGAGAGGCTGGCTGTAAAGGCAGAACACAGGTACTGCTGTATGCTACGGTGGGCGTTACCCCACTGACGCGGTCCGTTACAGTTGGTATCAGAGCTTTGGTTTAGATTACCTTGGCTCTAGTGGGGAATAACTCATTGAAATAGGGTTAAACCTTATGAATGAGTTCGAGTGTATATGAGAGAGCGTATTTGTAATTTTGATATAAAAATGATTTTATATTGTGTTAAATTGTTCCGTTGAGTATTTATGAATTCTGGTTGGTACTTGGGACGCCAAGGCATCGATAGGAATTTCTAAACACTCGAATAGGACAGATTGACATAATATTGTTTTGGACTATATTTTTATATAAAAGAACTATCTTGAAAATTTATAAATTTTGATTGTATTGGTTGTTAGGAGATGATAATATTAGATTATCATCGTTTATTGTTGATTAGTCAATATTTCTAACTATTGACTATTGGACGATTTTAAGAAATGAAACTTGTAAATATGATTGACAATGAATATAAATGGTAAATAAAATAAAATAAAATAAATGAATTTAAATTAAGATGGAGAATTTAAATTCCGGTGTTTTGAAAATTTATTAACAAAAATTCGAAATGTATAATATAAGTATTATATGATAGTATATTCGATTAGAAATTGTTTTCAAAGGATTTTCAAATGAAGTAAGTGTTATACTCCCCTCTTGACACTAGAGAATGATTTCGGTGATGAGTGCACGCATCATCGACGTTTATTTTCGAGAGTCCAAGTGGGGGAGATCACTTAATAGCTTTTTCTAAACCCTGTTTTGATTAAAATTGAATTTTATTTTGTATTCTCTATAGTATGACTTGATACACATTAATATAAGTATATATTATTTCAAACTTGATTTGAAATGAAACCGGAGATGAAATTCTTAAGTTCTTTAATATTTAATGACTTTAAACTATTGAGATAAACAAATACTTGAATCATTACGGAACTTCTAAATTGTGAAATGAGAAATGAACCTAAGAGCTAAGTGAAAATATCAATTGAAGTAGAAATCCTTAGAATTAGGAAATTATGAATTTAAAATAAAATTGAAACTGTAAAACTCGCATAGTATTAAATTTCATTCTATAGCATAAATATAACTTACCAAAATATTTAAGAAGTTCAAAAAATGTTATATGAATTGTTAATTGGATAATATACAAGTTTAGGTTTGAATAATGAAATATGCATTTAATTAATGGTTTGCAAATATAAATAAAATTGTTAGTAAATAATTAGAATTTAAAGTAACATTTAAAGGTGATTCACCATTATGTTAATATAAAATGGAAATACTATATGTGAATGTAAATGTGAAATTAAATTATAGTGAAATTTAAGTATTGACTTAAGAATTAATTAATTGAAAATTCAACTTTGAATGGAAAGGGGTTGTATGTTGTTTAACTACATTCTATTTGCATAACAAAAACTTACCAAATACTTAAAAAGTTTAAAATGCTTATAAGGATAAGTAGAGGAATAATATACCAGTGTGAGAGTGAATAATAAAATGTGAAGATTTATTGATAGTTGTAAATATAAAAGAAATTTAAGCTGTAAAATGAATGATATATACAAGAGAATGAATAAAATTTAAAATTCATGAAATATAAAATTTGTAAATGGAAACTAATTAAAGTTGAATATAACTAAATGTCAATAAACTTGGAAGTGTATGAAATAAAAAATTTTGACTTGGAAATGTATAATTAATTTAGTGTAGATTCTGGATGGATGGTAATGTTTGATATGCATTGGTTGTTTGATGGATGGTAATTGATTTAGTAGAATTCATTAGTGTTAATGGAATTGAAAAACCGAAATAAAATTTTAAAATAATTAAATTCAAATTTGAAGCAAAGTGAAATTAAATATAATTGAATCCAATTTAAATTGAAGCAAATTGACTTGAATTTAAAATGTGAATGAAACAAACTTGAATAGATCGGAAACAAATTGAATGTAAACGTATTTCAAGGATAAATAAGAAAATAAACGACTTTGTGTTTATGATTGTTTCTTTAGAAAATTTAAAGTTTGATGGTTTGTACTTTGAAATAATAAAAGCAAAATTTTGGAAAAAAAATCCAAAGTTGTCCAATATATGCTGAAACGAAAACAACCATAACTTTTAAATGGCTGGAGGAAATTCAACGATATTAGACTTTTCGGAAAGCTTAGAAATTGTAGCACGACTTTTGTTTAGACTGTCTTGAGAAATTCCTTCATTTACTTAGTTAAAAATTTGAATCTTCTCGCTGGCCTGTGTAAAAGGGAAGCAAAATCAGTAGCATATACTCTTAGTATTTTTGCCATAACTTTTTACTGGTGTATCGTATTTTGATGATCTTGCACTTTCTGGAAAGCTAAGAACTTAAGTTAAAACTTTTGCTTTAAGTGTTTTGTGTTTTGCTGTCATTTAGAGGGTCGAAAACGTGACCAAACGTCGCTGACCTGCGCAATTCATTGCCAGGTTGAGGCGTATCTATTTAGTAAAACGGTCGTAACTTTTGAACGGAAGGTCCGAATTTAATGATTTTGGACATTCCGGAAAGCCTGAAACGAATGCAACAACTTTTGTTTAAATTCCATTGTTAAATTTTATCGTTTAGGTGACCAAAAACTAAGATTCGTTTGCTGTCTTGAAATTGGAATTTCAGTTTTGAAGCTAAACATGTTATATGTGTGTTGTTTATGATAAGTATATCGATCTATCTTTATATGCATGGTTCTAACTTGGTTATTGAGCATTTTAGTAGGTAGCAAAGAGGTTGCGCTTCGCTTGTGGAGCTCGCTTCTGCGCTTAATGCAAAATGTAAGTTAAAATGCTAATAAACGCTAAATAAAAGGTATGTTCTCGGATTACAGTTTATGTTGTGGTATATTATTGTGTTCCCCATGTTTTGGGATGCCTCATTCTTGTAATGAGATGTATATCATGCAATTATTACCACTGTGAAATTTTTCGGTCCTAGCCGCGCAAAGGAGGTGCTGCCGAAATTTTTCAAAAATCCAGGAGTTAGAAAATTTTGAGATTTTAAAAAAATCCTATAACTAAATTTTGCAAATAAGTTGAATATTTTGAATGAATTATATCTAAATGATGGTTTCCCCTTCTCCGTTCCTTTTCGAGGACGAAAAGTTTTAAGTGGGGGAGAATGTAACGACCTGTATTTTTAACACTTTAAAAATACGAATTAAAATAAAAAATTTGGATAAAAATCCGAAGGAAATAAAATTTTGTGTTGTTAAATGTGAATTACAAGTTAAAATGCAAAAATTAATTCTGAAATAACTTATTTGTAAATTAAATATGGATGTTAACCTGTATTGAATGTAAGCAATAAATTGAGTTTGATTGTAAACCAAATTGGTTATGATTGTAAACAAAGAATAAATAAAACGGTAGATTTAATAGTGGAAGTTTATGTTATTGAAACTAATATAAATAAATGTAACTTAATATTACAGTTGATTGAAATCAAATAATAACCGAAACTGTAATTTGATAAAGATGTTAACTGGTAATTGAACGTAAGTAAAGATTTAAATTTGAATGTAACAAGTAATTGAATTGAATTGAATTTGATTGTAAACAACGAAATAAATAAAATGTACATTTAATATTGAAGTTATAATATGGAAATCAACGTAAATGAATGTAATTTAATATTACTGTGAATTTAAATAAGATGATAGCTGAAGAAAATGAAAGAAAATGAATTATAAACTATTGATAATAATGTATAAGTAAATGGTTGATTCAATAATGAAAGTGTAAATCGAAATAAAAAAATTCATTTGGAATTAAATAACTTGAATTTGAATTACAATATAATTGAACGCTGAATCTAATATAATCTTTTATATTGGATTTATAATGGAAAATTGCATTGTAAAAGATTGTTAATTACTATGAAATTAAAAATGAAATTTGTGAACAATTGAAATTTGATTTAAAAGTTAATAATTTAAAATTGGGAATTTTATATTGAAATTAAACAGTAAAAATAGCCATTTTTACAACTGTCTCGGATTTCGACGAAACCAGTTTCATCGGATCCGTAACAGTGAATTATTGTAAGGTTTCAATTTTCGTAGCAATCGGACTTGTCGTTTGATCGTACGGACTCGAAACGCCTTGAAATAAATGCAATTATAATCAATTAAAATCAGTTTGAAATTTTGATTTTAGCATAACTTCTTCATACGATGGAATTTGGACTTGAAACCTTTTCCATTGCGTTTAAAATATTTTAAAACACCTATTTTGATATATGAGTTTACCCAATTTCGTTCCGGGGTCAGAACGGGCTTTTCGGGCCATAGTTTGTTCCGCACGTTCATCTATCCAGTCTATCTACTCTATCTCTAACATACCTATATAAACACAGTTATAAACCCTAGCCTCCCTAATTTTTTTTGTCTGTACGTACAATTCATCTTCTTCCTAGCTTCTCATTCCAATGGCAGACAAAACCTAATTCCCAAATTCCAAAATCTAAAAAAAAAAAAATATTCGAGATTTACGCGCTTCGGGTCACGCTTGGGGTTTCAGGGGGAAAAACCCTGGAGCTACTTCGAGTCGGGAAGAAAACTACTCGGGTCATCGGGTCGTTTTCGCAAAAACTCCAAGCAGGCATCGGGTATTTGAGGTGGAAACTCGAAGTCGACTCAGCACCAGAATTTTCCAATCTTCAAATTTTCATAACTTTTGCATACGGACTCGGATTTGGACGAGGTTTCTTTTGTTAGGATCGTATCGAAATTCCGGACACTTTGACGCTTGTTTGGATGGATTTGGAGACTGTCAAAATTTTGGGTTTAAATTGAATTTAAATTCAATTTAAATTCAAAAGGTGAGTGTTTTATAACGCTCACAATGTACTGAATATTTTTATGGTAGTTAAATTTGACATTATGAAGTGATATGAATTTATTTGTCGTTGTTTTATAAATTTTAATTGTCATATAGATTGTCGTGTGAATTCACCGTTGAAAATTTAAATTGACAGTAAATTGAAATTAGGATTTAATTGAAATCAAATTTCCCGATATTGATAACTATGAAATTGCCGTGAATTGTATTGACTATTGGATGATTTATTTCGATGGATGCTATTGGTTGATATTTAAATGTTTGGATGTTTATTTGTTTATATATATCCTGTTATACATGCACATGACACTGTGATTGGTTTAAGTAATATATATTCATCCCTGACATTTAATTGAAATAACTAACCACTTGGCCATAGGTTAGAGAATTATATACGGACACCGGGTTGGTTAAATTAAATGATTTTAAAGTTGTTTTGAAATTATTTAAATGAATTGATTTTAAGAATAAAAATCCAATTTATGGAAATTGAATTATTTTGAATTGAAGCTCAAGATGTTGGAATTTAAACTTGGTAAATGAAATTGTTTAATTATTTGAAGTTTAGATTTTTTTTTAAAAAGGAAATTTTTTTTTTGAAATACGGCGTAAATTTTCGAAGGTTGATTTGTTTTAAAAGATTGGACTTTTAATCGAACTCTGAATATTTCTAAGAAAATTTTTATGAAATGATATTTCAAGTTTGAGTTTGGAATTGAAAATTTATTTAAAATTGAGATTTAATTAATTTGGAATTTAATTGAAATTCAAAGAAATTTGTGAATTGGACTAAATTGAAACTATTGAATTATTTAATAATTAAATAAGGTTAAATTATTTAATGATTAAATTGAATTGAAATTCTTTAATAAGAAAAAATTTGAACTTTTGAATAAGTGAATTTTTACTTCGTAAATAATTGAAATTGAGTTTCTTTATTAATTAAGTTTTGGAAAATTATTTAAGAAAGTAAATAAGTGAAATTGAATTTTTTTAACAAGAAATGAAAATGTGATATTTTTGGAATTAATGTAAGACTTGTAATTGAAAGAATTGATTTGACGAATTTAATTTAATTCAAAATTGTAAGTTTTGATTTAATGAAGTTGAACTTAAAAAGGTAGTGTAATGGATTTGAAATTTAATAGAAATTGTTTTAAATGATAAAGTACCTTAACGGATATTAAATGAAATCGATAAATGAATTTAAATTGATTTGAATGTTGAATTAAATTAATTTAAATGATTTCGGAATGAAACTTATATACGAACTTGAATCAATATTTGAATTGTTTAAATTGAAATTGAAATTGAATTATAAGATTTTGAAATTTTGATTTGGAAGTTTTGAAACGTAAATTGTGGAAATTGATTTAGAAAGACAAATGAAATGTTGATTTATAAATTCTAATTGAATTGAAATTGATTTGGTTTTGAAATAAATAAACGACCAATCGGTTACGGAAGTTATTAAAGAGACCGGAATTCGGTTATGGATATACTCTCTATCTAAACCGAAAACCACTTTAATAACTATACGCGGAGTGATGATCCAGAATGAAGTGGTTGGAATGATGTTCGTTGATGACTGAAGAAAGTGAACGATGATGGATAGCCTTGACACTTGTGTCAAATTGGAAATGACTAAAACAGGAGCTGTGCCGGGCCAATGGAGGATTTGCTACCTCAAGTGGACACACTTCTTCGAACTACTCATTATATGTTGTCGATTGGTGCACCCTTGATTTTGGGAGTGTTGTTTCACGGTGTTGCGGGCGCTGCGGCGTTGCGTTCTCACCAGTCCGGATCAGGCGAACGGTAGTATCACTACCTTGGGTATTGCCTCATGTGCCTTGTCATACTTGTATTCCATTTATACGCGACCACTACGATTTTGATTTGTACCTTTAGTATATGGATTGCCCTCTGGTGACTTCCGGTTTTGGGGAAACTACGATCTTGTATATGCTTTTGGGAATAAAAATGTGTTAAGGGTGGAATGGGCCATGGCTTAACGCTATTTTAATACTTTTACTTTAATGTAGACATATTATAATAGCGTATTGTACTACATAGTAGATAGTTTAACGGATCCTTGAGAGATGGAAAATCCCGTAACATCTCTTAAGTTATTGCACTCACGTTGACACTGGATAGGAGATGTCAAAACCCGTAAACATCTCTGACGCCATCACACTCATATTTTCTTATTCGATTTGACTTACATGAGATATTTTAGTCCTGGCTCGAGTGTTTTGCCTTTTCATTACGCTCGGGTCAGCCTGAGCATTTCAGATAAGGTTGAAGATCTATTCTGGAGGACGAAGACGGAGTTTGGTATTACATCATTTGTATTCTACTACTGTATTATTTTTCCGCTGCATTGTTGTATTATCTCTGATATGTATTTAACTCTGATTTATGATGTATAATAATAATCAAATTTATTTATTTAACAGCTTCATGAACTGTTATTTTATTATTATATCTTGTTCCTTCCGCTGCGAGATTCTGAATTTGTTTCTGTTCTTTCTTTTCTTATTTACCCCAATAACTATCCGTATTTCGGATTGTTTGAGTCGGCATGTGTGTATGTTTTGTCGACTTGAACGGTCAAAAATGCGGGTTGTTACACATTTTATTGCCTCCAAGACGTATAGTCAACATCAAATGATGGCACTCACGTAGCACCTCATCCCTTAATCTATCAGCATTTGGTACAAATTATCTACCGTCCTCACGAAGCCAACCATCTCAGTCAAGTTTATACCACTTCATGTCCTCAGACTCTACTTCGGTCTATAGCTTAGTAATGATCTTTGCTAGTCTAGCATCTCTTTTCTAACTTGTATCGATCTGCTCCATCAAAGCAGGTCTAATAGTCAAGCTTGCTAACATTGTTGGCTCTAGCTCACATGTAGATTGAAAATCATAACCATCAATATACTCTATCCACGTCCACTGTAGGAACATAGCTCCCAAGCTGGCATGTCTCCTACTCAATGCATCAATGGTTGCTTTTCCTTTACCAGACATATAGGAAATGTCAAATTCATAAAAGGCAAAGAATATTAACCACCACTGTCGATGAAGGTGAGGGAACTTCAGCGAGAAAAGATATTCAACAACCATGGTTGATGAACAACTCCAACCATTCTCCAAGCAAGTAATGCCTCCATATCTTCAATACAAATACTATCATGGCTAACTCCAAATCGTGGGTTGGATATTTATTTTCATACGATTTAGTTTTTTACTTATGTATGCGAGAACCTTACCCCTCTAAATGAATACCATCAGTAATCCAACACTACAAGCATCTATGTAAACTTTCGACTCGTAATTCCCACTTGGAATGATTAACATTGGTGCACTTGCTAACCTCTCCTTTGGACTAATAAGTGCATGTTCACACCTCGTGTTCTAAGCAAAGGTCCGTGTGACGACCCACCTTTTTGGATGGTTTAAATCGACAATAAACCACACATTTCTAACTCAAACCATTCAAAAGAGTAGATTTTCAATGGGGTAAAGAAGAAACTAAGGGAAAAGAAGGGAAAAAAATATAGAATCTCATAGCGAAATGATAAATTATAATATTTAAATAAACAGTTCATGAAGCCGTTTTATAATATACATTTGATTACACAATTTTTACAACATAATCAGAGTACAATCAACAAACACACCGAAATAATGCAGTAGGAAAATAATAGTAAATACGGTCTAGCAACTCTATCTTCATTTTCAAAGAATAATGTATTCAACACTGAAATACTGATGCTGACCCAAGCGTAATGAAAAGATAAAACACTCGAGTCAGAGCTAAAAGTTCTTATGTAAGTTAAATCAATAACAAGTAAATATGAGTGTTATAGCTTCAGAGATGTTTACGGGATTTTATACGGGATTTTCCATCTCCTAAGGATCCGTTAAACTATCTATATGTAGTAAGATACGCTATATATGTAGTGTCTAACAATAAAATAAATATTAGAATAGTGTTAAGGCTTTACATTAATCCCCCTTAACACATTTTTAAGCAGGTAGTCTATGTAGGTCCTGTAACACGACCAGTAACATCGGTAGCCAGTGAGTCACCTATAGGTACCATACTAAAATAAAATCGTAGTGGGCGCGCATAAGGATAAAAGTATGACAAGGCACGTGAAGCAATGCCCAAGGTAGGATACTACCAGTTCGAGTCGTAGGGCTAGTGGTAATGCATCATATCCACGACCGCCCACTGCGTTCAACACTCCCATAATCAAATCAAGGTGCACC
This sequence comes from Allium fistulosum, assembly GCA_030737815.1. Classification (NCBI taxonomy): domain Eukaryota; kingdom Viridiplantae; phylum Streptophyta; class Magnoliopsida; order Asparagales; family Amaryllidaceae; genus Allium; species Allium fistulosum. The sequence goes on from CM060908.1 coordinate 150,166,406, forward strand.
GATCAAGTCAAAATCAATATAGTAATATGAAGAAGTGTGTCTGCTAAGGGTAGCAAGCCCACTTGGCCTTGACAAGCCATCCCGTTTTAGTCATTTCAAATTGGCACAGGTGTCAGGGTCATCCATCATCGTTCTCTTTCTTCAAATCCAACAATTGTTCACCAAACCAACCACTTCATTCTGGATCATCCACCATGTACACTGTTGTTAAAGTGGTTTCGGTATTGACAGAGAGTATGACAATATTTGACCCCGGTCTCTTTAACAACCAAACGTCATTTTTCACACCAGTTGGTTCTTTTACATTTCAAGAACAAGTCATATTTCATATCAAAATATCTGATTCACTTCAAAATCATTTCGAATTCAAAATAGGTTATATCTTCATATCAAAGCATTTGTATTTAAATCAATGATTTAAATCTAAATAATTCCACTTTAAAACAGTTTGAATACTTAAAATGGTTTTGAATAATTAAAATAGTTTGAATATTGAAAATAGTTTGGATAATTAAAAATAGTTATTGAAAAATAGTTTGGAATAATTAGAATAGTTTAAAGATTGGAAATAGTTTTGAATATAAAATAGATTTTAATATTAAAAATGTTTTAGATAAATAGTTTATATATTAAAATAATTTATATTAGAACTGTTTCTTCCGTTTCAAAACGATTTAAACACATGTTCCCATTTCAAATCACAACAAATTCAACTTTTCAACTTCCAATTACAAGTCAACTTCATATTCAAATTCTGATTTTCATCAGCCTCAATTCAAAATAATTTCAAACTTTACATCAAATTCATTTTAAACAGTTCTATTCAAAGGGCGGAAAATCTCAATTCGATTTCTCATTTTTATTAAACAGTTTTTGTTTAAATCCATTTCACGACCAAACTTGAAAATACCAATATAAAACCATTTTAAATAAAGTAAATTCAAAGTTTAAATTAAAAGTTTAACCTTCCAAATAATTCATTTTTGATAAATTCAAATCATATTTCAATTTCCACTTTAAGATTTCAAATTAAATCCTTAAACAAATTCATTTAAACAATTTAAATTTCAACATTTCAAATCTCGAATTAAGAAAGTAATTTAATTCATATAAATCCAAATTTTATTTTCTTTAAACTAATATCATTTTAACCAATTTAAATTCAAGATTTTGATACCATTTAATTTAACCAATCCGGTGTCCGTATATAATTTTCTACTCTATGGCCAAGTGATCAGTTAATTCAATTTTAATTACATGGATGGATATATATCATTTCAATCCATAATTAAATGACATAGGTATATCATTTCAACCTATTTATTAGTTCATTTCAGGTAATATAAGTGATAGCTTATATAATGTCAAATAATAATAGGGTAATAATAGGGATATATCCGAAATAAATAAACAACCATACATCCAACATCAATCAATAGCATACAATAACAAACAACACCCAAATCAATTAACATATCACAACAGTTACTAATTATCAATTGGTGGTGTTTAACAAACGATTAATTTCAATAATTAACTTAAATGTCAATTTAATTCAATATAAAATTCAAATGTCGATTTAAACTATCGAACGTCAACCAATAAAAAAATTTCACTTCATAAATTTTATTCAACTAACATAAGAAAATTTAGTATTGCGTGAGTGGGTTAAATCACTCACCTTTGATTTATAGCCAACTAAAAATCCAATAAAAGCCCAAAATTTCAATAGTCTCCAAATCCAACCATACCAATTTCGTGTTGTCCAGAATTTCAATACGAATCCAATGGAAGAAACCTCGCATCAATCGGAGTTCGTACGCAAAAGTTGTGCAAGTTAGAAGTTTGAAATTTTATATTTAAATTAAAATAAAATAAAAAAAGGAAAAACTGTAATTATTGGAACCTTCCCCCGAAACTCACGTTAGCAGCCAACAATTTAAACCCATTAGGCCATTCACTTTGTTTCGCTGCCGCCGCCGCTAGAGGGCGCCGTTCACAGATGCGAAGCTACCACCATGACCGCGTCGCCAAGCTACATCTACGGCTAAAGTTTGAGCTCCTCCGATGCTCCCAATCATCTCCGATCATGCCTTGAACACCGCGCCTTTACGGCCAAAATCTAGCGAATTCTGAGCAATTAGCATGATCCAACCATACATCTTGTAGATCTCGCCAAGCACTTTCCATTTAGACTTCATCGCGAATCGGTGAGAGATTAGAGAGATCTAAGAGGAAGAAGGTGTGAGTTTTCAGCCAGTGAAAGTGTCGGCCATGAAAATTAGGGTTTCTGAATTATTTTAATAATATTTTGTCTCGATTTGCGTGCATAATTTATAGCGTGAGGTCCAAAACAGCCCGAACTCCAATCGAGGCTTGCTCACAGGCAATCTATATGCAAAATGGCCTTTTGAATACAATGGAACTAGTTTCGAGGCCTAATTCCATCGTATACAAAAGTTAACATTTTATTGTTCGATAAATTTAAATTTAATTATATTCAAAGAATTTACCAATTCACAATTATGGACAAATACAATATTTCTAATTTACAAATATGTTATTACAAAGCACAACATTCATTAATAATTCGATTTTATTATATTTACACATCTGAATCAGGTTTGAATAATTACATTTCAAAATAACATTTTACGTTTGAATATAAATCGATTGGGCCAAAGCGATAACAAAGACCTAAAAAGTCGGTTTCGTTTCCGAAACGAAAGTAGGTCATCCTATATGTCGAAATATAAATTTTCAATATTTTTAAACTCAATGGAACTAATTCCAAACCCTAATTCTATTGTATATAGAAATTAGCTTTAAAAATCAAATTATTTTAATTAAATTCCTTTAATTGACTTCTACGCATTTCGAGCTCGCACGATCAAACGATAAGTCTGATCGCTACGAAACTTGATATCCCATAACAATTCACCATTACGGATCCAATGAAACTGGTTTCGTCAAAATCCAAGATAGTGCCCAAGAAGATTAATTTTACACGTTAATTAAAACAATCTGTTTTAAAAATCAATTTAATCACTTTTAAATTCTAAATTAAAAGTTTTCTAACATCATCCTTAATTAAACAGGAATTAATAATCTTTTAAAATTAAATTTTTCCATGTTAAATCCAAGATTATTAATTACTAAACCATTTCCAACATTAAATCTCAACAGTAATAAAATCCTTTCATTATATTTTAAATTCTAAATAATTTCTTTTATTTTGATTTACATTCTTATTATTAAATCAACAAATACCTTATGTGTTAATCAATCATGAATTTCCATTCATTACACTCATTATTCTACAGTTAATGTTTTTTCTTATATTAATTGTAATATTTCAATTACATTAAATTCCAACAATTGATTTCCAAATTAATTTCAAACGGATTAAATAATAGGATGAGAAATAAAATAATATTTACATTTAAATAATTTAAATGCATTTGTAAATTTATTGTTTATAATAAAGGTTAATAAATTTATGTACAAAATAATTGATTTCATATTCTATATCAAAACCAATTTTAATTAAATAACATATAATTTCACTATTAAATACAACATTGATTTTAATCCTTATTTACCTTTATTATTGCAATTGATTGAAATTACATTAAAACGGTTTGTCAATTACATTCAATCAATATTATTAAATTATATTATATTAATTTTTTTTATTAGTAAATCATAAATCTTAATTTCTGACAATATTAAATTCCAAAGTCTTATTTAATTGAATATTTTTAATTGTCAAAAATACGGGTCATTAAAGTCCGATTCTTTTCCGTCATATTGGTCAATGGTGCAACTACGTTTGAGAAATCCTTTATGAATCATTTGTAGTAATCAGCTAATCTATGGAAACTTCTCACATCTATAGAATTCTTAGGTATTTCCTTGTCCTAGACATTGCAACTTTGGTTGGATCCACTGTGATGCCTTGCTACGAAACAACATTCTAAAAATTGCACTTTCCTCCTCTAGGAATGATGCGTAGAAAATTATGACTTCAGTTGGTGCTTCCTCAATGCCTTTAGGGCAATCCTCTAGGGTGTTCTTGTGTGCCAGAGTAGACAATAATATCATTGATGGACAGAACCATAAATTTATTAGTTGATCTTAGAAAACAAGATTCATAAGATCAATAAAGTTTGCGGGAACATTGGTTAGCCCAAATGGCATAACCAACCACTCATAAAATCCCAATGGTGTAAAGAATGCAGTAATTAACACTCTCCCTTGCTACTATAAGTTGGTCGAACCTTGTTACCAAATCCAACTGAGAAAACACTTTCACACCATGGAGCTGATCAAACAAGTCATCAATACGTGAGAGTGGGTACTTGTTCTTTAGCATCACCTTGCTCACGTTAATCCACCAAAAGTCTTAAAGAGTCTCCCACCTTCATGGCGAACACTACAGCTGCTCACCACTCAGATATACTCCTTCTAATGAACCTCCTCTGCAATAGATCATTCATTTGCACCTCTAGTTCCTTCTGCTCTTTGAGCGTTATGTCTCAGTGACTAAATCACTAGCTTAGGCAGCCTTCTATAACCAAAACGAAATTCTAGAACTATATGGTGGTAATCCAGTCACCTCCTCTAATATGATCAGGTACTCTTTAGAAATGGGTACTGATGATAGCCTATTATACGACATCTTAAGCAAATACATAAAGCTAACCATCACCTCATCGTTCAATAAGTGGCCCATTCTATCCTACGCTCATCATTTGTCCCTATCATCAAAGACCTCTCACAATCCACCATGACCTCGTATATATGAAGCCAGTCCATCCTTAATATAATACCAAACCCAAAAAAACAAGAACCAATCACAAGCAAACATGCATGTATGACTAGGTAAAACCACTTCAAGACAAACCAAACTCAAACTAGTCGAACCTCCCATGGGGTTTGACACAATCAAAGTTCTGTCTAATGATTCGGGTTTTAATCCTACTTTATCTACAAGGTCACTAAATATAAAGGAATGTGATGCCCAGTATCAAATAAAACATGAACATGTATATCATAAATAGAAAGTGTACTTTGGATAATAATGCACTTCCCTTTCTCCTTCGTCGATGGAGCATTCGAAAAAGTCAAAACAACATTAAAAGCATATGCCTTCCCAACCTGTTTCTCCTTTAATGACTGGGATAATCCTTCTTGACATGTCCAAAATTATGGCAGTTTTAGCACTTCTTTTTTACATTCTTGTAATTCTTTCTAAGATGACCCTTTCTCCATGGTTGAAACAAGAAGGATCCTAATTATCTTTTTTCCAACCATTCTTTTTCTAGGGTTACTTCTTGCCTTTGTTGTTCCACTTCCTCTTGCCATCCCCGCTCACTTGCAGCTTAGGCTCCTCCTTTGGAATAATAATAACTTTGGACATTGGATATAGACTCATTTGTCACAAAGGATTTTCAACTAATGTCTTGAAGCTTTCATCTATTAGCCCACTAGTGTCTTCCTGAGATACCCATCCAAGACCATGATAAACTACTCATTTTTCTTCAGGAGACTATCAATGAAAGACATCTAATACTTTGACAACATGTTGAATTCAGTAACATATGATTAAACAAACATCCCTCTTTGTTTTAGATCTACAAACTTCCAAAATAAGACCGACTTCTAAGTAGTCGGAATTAACTTCTTCTTGAATCGAACCTTGAATTGTTCCTAAGTGAACTAATCCTCAGGAGCAGCAACCTTAAAAGTGTTAGCCATTCCTTAAAGTTGCCTAGAAGCCAACTACCTGTTTATCGCACCGTCTAACCAAAGAAGCGTTGGTAGATGTTAAGCCAATCCTGCACTCTATTGCTGATTCGGTCCCCAATAACGATTATCCCTCAATATTAGTAAATTCTTTATTCGGCTTGGCAAATTCAGTCCCTAGTGCTTGCACTAGAGCATGACCGCCTACTACAGCACCAAAAGCTCCTCTATGTGCGACATACACCATATTTCTCACCATAGTTATGAACATGGTCTACAAGTTAGTGTTTGCTAATAACACTGAGCCAGATCCTTTTTTGATTGTAGAAATAGAGTTCCTTGCTGCATTCCTAGTATGCCTACTCATTCTTACAATCTATTATAAGAATGACCAATCTCTCATAATGGAATACTAGCATAAGTGGTACTTGTATGTATGTAGTGGAACCTACTATGATATATATACTACTATATAGTTTTGAAAACCAAAATATATATCAAATACGCTCTCTTATATATCTCTTGATCCATTCTATAGTGACACCTCATACTTTACCGGTACAACCCATCTCTCATAATACCCTTAATAACGTCGAATGACAATGTGAGATTGTCGAATACCACAAAAGACAGTCTGTCGAGGTAAAACTAAAACAAAACACCATACTAAGGCATCTCAATAGAATCCTACAGGGGAATGATAACATATAATATACTACATATACATGAACAGAACTGGATAAACAATGTATAGAAGACTACACTAGCGGAAGCAATTGATAAACAAATATCAATACAAAAAGTTAGAATACCTCAACTATATACATACAGAGTTCTGAATATAATTTCTGATACAACAAGCCTCATGTATAAATAACATATCTATCATGTATTACCGTTCTGAATATAATTTCTGATACAACAAGCCTCGTATATAAATAACATATCTATCATGTATTACCACAATATCAAGTATATCCAAGATATCGACATCATGCCTCCAAAGTTCCAGCTGTGCCATTCTGATAGCATATCCCAAAAGCACCTGACTCCTTACTGCTCAATCGAGTAACCGAGAGTTGTCATGACAAAAATAAACAAAGAAAAAATGCGGGTGAGACTTAAAGTCTGGTGTGGGGAATTATCTCAAAATACTGTACATCAAAACTAAATACAAATAAACAAGAAACTACTAAATCCCAGCCGGCCCTCTTTACAAACGTGCTCAGGATAACCTGAACTGCCTATAAACAAGTAAAGTAAAACCATCTCATAGGTATGGAATCATACCATAACATGTTATTCTCCTATAATCAACGAATCATCAAAACTAGTATATTATGACTAATACATGACAATACACCATGATATAAGTGACCCAATATACAAATGCATGGGTAATACAAATATAACAGTATAAGCCTATCCTAGAATGCACAATAATAATAATAATATCAACCATATAATATAACATGCACATTATAACAATATAAGCCAAATAGTGTGTGTAAATTTATACTCCTCATTACTAATGAGTGGAGTTCGTAGTGGACATCAAACGTGATTCAATGATCCCTATCTAGGGTCCAAAATAATTAATGTCAGCACCAAATTGTACTATAGTCATCAATCGTAATCCAATGATTCCCTTTGTGTATCTAAAATAAATAGAGCCTATACTGAATTGCACCATAGACCCTAAGTCGCATCCAACATGATCGAACTGGTGTAGATCTCACAGTATCCCTCATTGATCATAAGTCATATATGACCTACTCTATATACTTGAAACCTATATGGATGTCACCGTGTCCCTCATCGAGCATAGGAGATATCTAACCCACTTATAGATGATCTTCATCATCTCCCTCTTCCTAGTTATATGGATTTCTTAACAAATTCACATTACACCTCTACAAAAAGAGAATGACGGCCTTGTCCCATATAATATGCTATCGGGAGCCAAAAGAGCATCAATGCCATATAGATATATAAATCAAAATATACATCACATAATCTTATACACCTACTACGAACGAATATAATTATATCATCATTGTCTATCTATACGTATACGTATGGTCACTAAAGAAAGGCCAATAATATATATATATAGTCGTTAATACAAGACTAACACTTGGTATGCTCATAAACATATGTCCGATACCACTCATTAAAAACAGATCTACCCTAAGGCCAAAGCTAAGAGCTATGGACTCACTCCACTCAATCATACAGGCTCACCAGATATGACTATGCAACCAAACACATTACATTGCATCCGAATCCCAAGCTTTTCCTTGCATTCCACTTTCCCGAGTAGCCCAAAATTTCCCGAAATCATTCTAAAGCCTCACTCCAAATCATATCCAGAACGGGGAGGGAAATCACCATTTAATGCACCCTGCCCAGGCCGCTACTGCTTGGAACCGGTCCCATACAACCATATCAATGAAATCAACCAGTTCACATCATTAAGAAACTCCTACAAATCCAAACATCCAATTCAACAGAATGCATCTTACTTAAGTAATTAATCTTACAATCATATTTTATATTTATTCCAATCATATTTGCTCATAGTATTTTATAAAATATCAAACTTATTTTGTAAAATGACATACTTTCCTATCAATCATATTATAGCTTAATATCACTTAATTCTTTTATTATAATTATATTTAGTTATCAACAAGGCCTCAAAATATTATATAGCTCATATGTGTGTGTGTATCACAAACCATTTCTTAGGGTCTAAAGTTAATAAATCATGTTATAACAATATTCGAGATGTTATAACATTAACTAAACCCTCTTAAATAATACAATATTTCTTTTGTAATGTACTAGGTTATCTCCTTTACAAAAGGTCACTAGTTAGTATACTATTGAATTATACCATAATAAACCATTGTTAAGGCCAACCAAACTTCAAAGCCATTTTAAAATAAGTTTAACTTGCCAAAACCATTAATTTAGCCTTCTAACTTATTTTTAGAAGTCATACTCTAATTTTCGATTAGTAATAAAATATATAAAAATATTTCTATCACTAATATAATAAAAAATTATAGTTTAATTAACTTATAACTATGTTATAAATTAATATAAAATTTATCTAACTCTATTTAATACGACCAAAACACAATATATATATATATATACACACACGAGATCATAATTAACTTCCTAAATATCTGCTAAAACCAGTCATAGATAATTGTCATCATCTCCTTCTTTTTAAGTCATCATGGATTTCTTAACTAATTCACATTACACCTCTAGAAAAAGAGAATGACGAGCATGTCTCGTATAATATGCTATCGGGAGCTACAAAAGAGCACTGATGTTGTATAGTTATATACATCAAAATTTGAGATAAGTCATATAATCATATATGCCTACTACGAACGAATACCATTCAAGGTTGGTCGAGCTTCATTAGAAGACTATAATGAGATTACATAGAGTGCTGCGTGCAATAATTAGTGATCGAGACCCGTTGTTTGCTAGTAATTTTTGGCAGAGCTTGCAAAGTGCTTTAGGTTCGTGGTTACACATGAGTACTACATACCATTTACAGATGGATGGATAGACCAAAAGGGTCAACTGAGTGTTAGAAGACTTGTTATGAGCTTATGTCTTATACTTTGGTGGATCTTGGGAAAATCACCTACACATGTTAGAATGTTCATATAATAATAAATGCCAATCTAATATAGGGATGACACCGTTTGAGGCATTATATGGAAGACTATGTAAGTCACCAATATGTTGGCATAAGATAGGAGATAGGCTCGTGTTGGACCGGACCTTGGGAGATAAGCTTCAGAAAAGGTTGAAATGATTTGACAAAGGTGAAAGATGCCCAATCAAAGATGAAGAGCTACACAGATATGAAGCAGAAAGACTTGGATTTTGATTTGGAAGATCACGTGTTTATAAAATTTTTGCCAATAAGAGGCACTATTAAAAGAACCGAGTCAGTCTGCAATGGGTGAAATGAGTAAATTTCAAAAAAATTCTTATTTGGATCATATTGGGTATATAAAGTCTCATAATTTTCACTAGATCTAATATTGTTATTAAATAAGTCATGTTTTATTTAACTTTATTTTATATTTGTTTATTAATCATATTATTTAATTCAACTGAATGTTTAATATCGAATGTATCATATATACATTCAGTGATATAACAACACAACATAATGTAATGTAAAGATATGTATAAATATAAACATACACATATAGATATTGTGATTTATATCTATTGTATATACATATATATTACACTTACATATACATGTAATAACTTTTGTGCATATTGAGTATTTAAATGCCTAAATATACACTTATGTTAATATACTACAATATATGTATTTGTATATGGGTTGTACAAACACAATGATAGTATATGTATACACACACACACACTCATCCATCCATACATACATAAATATAGTTTAGGCATAGGTATACATATATGTGACATATTATTCCCACTTATATATTTTTAATATATATACATCTATAAATTATTAGAAAATATATATAATAAAAATAGATATTTTAAAACAAGAGAATGCTTGATTGAAGGTGAAGATAGAAATAAAATTTTACATTAAATCCTCATCTAATCAAATTAGAACTAAAAACGAAATGGAATAAAGTAATAATTTTGATTTCCTTCTTTACAAACACTAATTAGCGATAGGTTTAATACCATATAAAGTTCGATGTTTAACCACGACTAAGTATCCAAAATTTAGAATTATAGATATGAAAATAAACATTCAACATGAAAAATTATAAGAATTGTCAAAATTTAATGTGCTGCTCCAACAATACAATTAATTCTAAAATATTACACACATACATATACACAAATGTGTAAATGGTAAATTAAGGGTTGGTTTCAAAACATACATTTGAGTAAGCAATGAAATTGAATCTATCAATTTAAAATAAATTTACCTAACTTTAAAATTTACCTTGATGTTGGTTTACTATTTTAAAAACATGAAGATGAATCATACGAATACACACACACAGAAAGAAGTTCAACATAATTAAATGTTAAGTCCATGAATAATAGAATTAAATTGTAATAAAAGTAAATTTTATTACAACAAATCAGATCAACATAAACTCATATTCTTATATCAGAAAAATAAGAAACTTAGTCTTAAAACACAAATGAATCAAAGAAAAATTGCTATTAGTTAAATAATTGATTAATTAAATTTTTGATAACAAAAGTAATTTTTAGAGCAAAACAAATCTTGACTTTAGATCTAATCAGAACAATATCAATATTCAAAATAAAACATATATTAGATTGTTTTTGCATTTAATTGACGATACACAAGAGAATTTCAAAATAGATTCAATAAGTGGCAACACATATATGTGAAATATATTAAGTTTAAACATCTTGAATGAATTCAAAAGGAGGAAGTCAAACCTGAAAATCCTTACCCTTATACGTATTGACTTGTGACTACTTCGTAGATCTCCAATGAACCCACACCGAAACTTTGCAAGAGAAGGATGAACCATGTGGATTCTAATTTCTTTTATTGTGTTTTGACTTAAAGTTGTTTTATTTACTAGAAGAAAATGGCTGCCATGGATTTTAGAAGAGAGGAGGAAGAAATTTGTTTTTAATGGGAAAAAGGAACCATTCCCATTTTCCTTATCCAACTTCCTTATATAATTCCCTTTTATAATTCAAAGAATCCATCCCCTGATCTCCTTTAATTACAGCCAACCCTAGCTTGATCTATGGGAAGAAAAGTTTCTGAAAACCCTCCTAGTAATTATTTATTACTTAAACCCTGTTTAAAAAATATACCGATATCATATATATCAGTATATTTAAATATAATTTTTATATATGTATTTGAATAATTACCAACAACATTCAAACATCAAATAAATTAATAATAAATACAATTTCTCAAATATTAATTAATTTAACTAATTTATAATATTTTATAAACTGATAAAATCATGTGGTTTTGCGAAGAAATCACAAATGCAGTTGTTTGACTAAGAGGTGTGAATTCAATCAACTATTAATATTGAATAATTCAAATATCAACATTCACATGTGTCATTAGCTAATGGTACGACAATTTGGAAAAATTCATTACTTAGTGACATTTTCAGTAAAATCATAATTTATATTATCTCAGACTGTACCATTAAGCAACAATTATTTACATGTATTTTTTTTCGTCAATGCTATATCACTTTAGGATTTATGGAATTTGGTTTTGTTCAAAATTCTAATATCATCTTATTCAACTCATTTAGTCCATAAATAAAATCCTCGATTCAATAATATCATTTATTATTAATTGTAGTACTCTGGCCAGAGATTTTGACTTTGAGTTGACTACAGTTGATTGTGATACTAACCTTATACCACCGAGAAGATAAATTCTCTATCAAATGGTGCTTCACTTCCAATTCTGCAACTCTAACCTAACCATAGTTGTTTAATGGATTGCCATACCTAGAATTAACAATAATCAAAATGGAGTATTCACATTGAAGTTCCATAGTGTTATCAAGTCGAGGGAACCACATAACATTGTCAATCTGAGATTTTCAGGTTGACCTAGTTGTTATTAACCAACAAGAAACTCTCAAACTAGTCATTCCATGGTTATCTAATAACAATGAATACGTAGCCTTCTGGTACCTCAAATAGCAATGGGTAATACACTTCCCACCATTTAAAGAGCATCACGCCCTTTTGTCACAACGGATGTATCGATATCCTTTCTCAAAACATCTTGACCAGGAATATTTAAAATAAGATGTTTTTTATATTGTAATAATTTTCTCATGATTACAACTCCTTGTACTTATTATCACATAGCATATCATTTAATGGTTTTCTATATTAATATACTAAAATTAAGTACTTAATTAATATATCATAGTATAACAAGTATATAATAAAAAATTAAGCAACTTTTTTACAAACAAGATTGGTTATAGCGTTACTTATACGTAACAAATTACATAGTAGCCCATACGCAACACTCCGAACTCTCTCAACCATAAGGTTTGAAAAGGCTAGGCAGTTAGCGCCCAGATATGTTGACCCATTTTCGATACTTGAGAATTGGTAATGTCGCCTATCAGGTTGATCTATCAAGTATTTTAGATAGTGTTCATAATGTGCTTTGTATATCACATTTAAGGAAGTGTATCTAAGACCTTGAGACGGTAGTGAATCAGAGACGGAAGACTTAGTTGTTGAACCAAACATAACTTATGTTAGAAAGTGTTATCCCGCCTTTTGGTTAAGGCTGGGATATCAACAAATAGGCTAAAAATGATGGAAATCAGTAATAGAGATCGATTGGAAACAAGGCTATAATCGATATCACCAAAATTTGACCGACCCCCAATCAAGATGGAATCAATTGGGAATGATGAACAAGGCTAGGAAAGGCAATATTTCAAATTTCAAGTCAATCGGAGTTCGTACGCTCGAGATATGAATGGATCAATATTGGTGAGAAATGGTTCGCATCGATACCTTCATATCGATATGATTCGAATCGATACTGTTTGTATCGATCAACATGGGTTATTTCAGATCGATGGATGTCGTTTGTATTGATATAGTTTGTATCGACCGAGGGGTGTCATCAGATGGATGCGACTGTGGATAGCACACATGGCTTTGGATCGGTGGTAGTTCGTATCGATCGGGATGGAGATAGCTGCATGCTTCGAATCGAAGATTCCGTATCGATCAGGATGGGTACGGAGGTAGAGTTCGTATCGGTCTTGTTTGTATCGATCCAAGCTGTCGTTTTGGATCGATATGAACAACATGGATACGAAGGGGGATTGGTTGATGGATGCAAGCAAAGGCTACGGTTCGATGGATACGAAGAGCATAGCACTCGATCGATACGAAGGAAACGTGTTTGGATGAAGAAGCAGTCAACTCGGCATCAAAAGTGGATCTCCCTGGGTTTCCGAGCCACGTCATCGATGCGATTGTGATAGATATGAAGGGATGGAGATGAATTTATAGAGACGAATGCGACAGCCAACCAGTGAACACAGACTTGCATCGATCATAACTCTCACTCTACAAGTCCAAACGTTATGAAATTTTTAGAGGAGCTTCCTGATACACTCGAGAACCTCCATGATCGATCTCATCTTGATTGGACCACTTTTGGATCGATACGAAATGAACACGCATCGATCCCAAATCGCTCTGGATCGATCTGGTGGGCCCACTTGCATGAAAGGAAAGGTGTTCCAGGTTTCAAGGCAGATATTTTCATATCTACACCTATAAATAGGTGTCATATGGCAACTAAAAAGGGGATCTTCTCTTTCTCTGACGCTGAAGCTCTGCCATTTTTGAATTGATACTAAAGGCTTGTAATTGTAACTACAATAAAAAGGTAATAAAAAGGATTGATTCAAAGTGGACGTAAGCTGGATTGTCGAACCAGTATAAACCTTGTGTTCTTTCTTGCTTTCTTCCATTTGAACTTTATTGTTTCTTCATTTTTATTCTCTACGTTATCTGGATCTGAGATCTGTGTTGGAATATTGTGAATCTGTGTATATACACTGGTGCTTTCACAGCTTTTGGGGTTTGTGGCCAATTTTGGCGCAAACAGAAAGCCTGTTTGGATTTTAGACCGACATGTGAAAAAGCTTTAGAATAAAGAAGTGAAGCTTGTACAGGTCTAGTGGAGTGAGGACTAGAGGGATAGTACATGGGAAACCGAAGATAAAGTCTTGAGGACTTATTTCGAATTTTTTATTTAGACTTAACTTAAAGGTTGCTATTTATATTATAGACCATATATGTGTGTTGATATTTACGGTTGATTTTGTTATGTATTAGTAGATACACTAGTACATTTTATTTGTGACACACAGGTAGAGAACTTATGTGCTTATGATATAGTGGGCATGTGAAAGACTGTAAATCACTAGTGAACCTTATTGGAATTTCGAAAACGAAATTCATATAAAGGAGAAACCTGTAACACCCTATATTTCAATAAATAGTTACTAAGTAACTAATTAAGCAAACATGGGTTTTTGATAAGGTAAATATCTATCGAACATTTATTTAATTGTGTCACTAAAATTTAAAATGAATAGTGGTTTATTATAATAAGTATTTGGGTATACATTTACTTATTATGATATGGTTTTAACATGTTTGAGATTGAATTAAAATAAGGAATAGGGACATAATGCTGATGGGCCCCACTTATAATGGGGAGGGGGATATAATAAAACAATCTAACCATATCTTATTCATGAATACTCATTTTACTTGAACAAAAATAAAAGCCTGGAAACTAGTTAATGGTGGCCTTAGGAAGAAAAAGAAGAAGAAAAGCTAAGAAACCTTAGGAAACTAAAGATTAAGAAATCCAAAGTCTTAGGTGAGTACTACAAAACCTTTTTATTTTTTTCATTGTTGTTTGAATTCAGTATTGATTAAATATGATAGAGTTCATATGCGTGGGTTGTTTATATGAGATAAACAATGTTTTAATGAATGTTTTGGAGTAAAATAGCTATACTTAAGGATGTTTAGCTACATTTCCCTAGCGTAATGATTTCAAAAAGATATGGAAATTTAATATGGTGTTCTAAGCATAATTTTAGAGATGGGTTTTAAGTTAGAAGAATTTTCCACGTTAAAATATTTAGATATGAATTTTTGAGAGTTTTTGTATTAAATAAATAAGGAAAAGTGACTTAAAAATAGTGCCTAAGAATGTATTTATAAATTTTTAAAATTTATGGGTATATGCCTAACAGTAATTAATTATTTCCAAAAGGAAAGGTTGAAAACCGAAATCATATAATCTAGACCTATTTTTCCATACAAATTATATGACTAACTAATAAGGGGAGAAGATCCCACAAAAGTGCTGTAAAAATAATACAAATGACATTATCAGTAACTAAAAGTGGAGGTTGAACGAATCGGGGGGCGATACGTGTAAATGTAAGAGCCAGAGGCATTTAGATGTCAGAATTTTTCATGTGCAACGGAGCTGAGGTGGTTAACAAGAGTAAGGTTGCAGAAGGTTTAAACCGAAACTGATAGACAACATGAACTAACAAATGTAAAATTAAATGCAAAGTATAATAAAATAAACAAATGTAAAGAGAATAGCCAAAGATGAGTGCCGAAGGAGGAAGCTATAGCTAGAGGCCAATATGAGAGTATTGGACAAAAATCTAGAGTTGCCAAAATGTAAAAGGAGTATGCCGAGACCTGGCATGGTGTCGAGACGAGGTATTGGAACAGACCTATGAACAACCCAGGCTTCCCTAAGCAAGATCTAGGGTAATGTAGCTATGATATATTGACTTTCAGTGTAGAGTCGATAAGAAGACGAAGGTTTTGGTGTAAGGCCATAAGTAGCACCCAAAAGCCTACTCACGACATTAAGAAGATGAGTAGGTGTAAGGCCATTATGGCATCCTAGAGTCTAAATATGACATTAATTTCGACAGTAAGAAGGTGTAAGGCTTGTGTGGCATCCAAAAGCCTAGTCAGGGTGTTAAGGGAATAAGATGTAATAAGGCCTGTGTGGCACCTGAAAATCTAATCACTACATTAAATGAAAGTGAATTGTATGGCCTGTTTGGCAACCGAGCATCAAAAAAGCAACATTTATTTTAGTAACAAGGTGTAAGGCTCATATGGTAGCCAAATGTCCAAAAAGAGACATTGATTTTGGTAACAAGGTGTAAGCCCTGTGTGGCAACCCAATGTCCAAAGAGAGACATAGCATTTAGTAATGAGGTGTAAGTCCTATGTGGCAACCTAGAATAAGACTTTGATTTAGGTAACAAGGCATAAGGCTTGTGGTTAGCCCATTGTACGATATGCTTGAATTTCATGATATGATATATTCAAACAAGTTTGTTTGGCATCTGTTTAATATGATTTTAAGGCTAAAATCATTTATTTTGAATTTCGAATGCCATGAAGAATTTATTTGTTTTGTAAAACATTAATTTGGAGTTAGGTTTTACTTTTTATAATTTTCCGAGCTAGAGAAAATTTATTATGAATTTTCAAAAGAAAATATGAATAATTGGGTTTAGAAATTTATTTTGGCTATATTATGAAGAATTTGGGTCTGAAATTTTTATATGTTAGATGACATATTGAAAGTGAATTTCTATGATTTTTGGGGATTTTTCTAAGTAATTTACCATGGAAATTAAATTATTTTAGATGAAGGACTTAAATGTCTTATTTGTTTTTCTTAATGTAGGGCTTATTTGATAAATTAATCCTTGTTTAGATCTGAAATAATTACGACAGTTTTTTTTAAGAAAGAATTTGAAAAGTTTGTGGCAACCAATCAAATGGTTACAAATAGGCAAGTTAGTTTAAAAGCAATTGCATTTAAATAGCCTTTACCCAGAAATGTTGTTTCGCCACTTTCATAAGCAACCTTTCGACCATATGCTTCCGCCTCAATCAAGTCGAAACCAACCAAGCCGAAACAAATACATAAAGTATCAATATGTTGGTACCTTGTGGATTGGAGAAAGTCGGAAGGTACGTTTTCGAAACAAAAGCTTTCGAAGGGGTAGAAGCCTTTGTTTTACTCTCAAAAGATATTGCTTGCCTTGTTTTCAAAAGAATTCTTTCGAAGAGGTTGAAACCCCTTCAATGTAGCACCCGGAGAAGTTGCTTTCGAATATATTGCCGCCTTTTGTTTAAAGTGAAGCTTTCGAAAGAGTTGCCTTGTTTTAAATTAAAGCTTTCAAAAGGGTAGTTTCAACCCAATCGAAATCCTACCGCCGACCTTACACCTTTCAAATGTGTTGAAGTCATCAATGCTTTCGAAAGGTAGCTTTTGTTATTTAAATATATTAATTCGCTTCCTGTGGCTTTCGAAAGGGTTAATGGTCTCAAAGGCATTTGCTTCAAAAGGGGTTTCGAAGAAAACCTTCAAATGTTTTAATTAAATGATTTAAGCTTTCAAAAGGATGATTCTGGAGCCATCAGTTTTCCTCGAACTCTTTTATATGAAGTATAATGGTTTCGAAAGGGGTACTTTCATTTATATTCACTTTGACCCAAAAGATGTTTTTAAAGAAAAACCCGATGGTTACAGAAGGGGTACTTTAATTGGTTTCGAAGCTATGTTTCTAAGAGTTAATAAGCAATGCTTTAATACATTCGAAAGATATGTTTTGATGGTTCCGAAAGAGATGATTTAAAGTGATTTGAAAGGCATATGCTAAGTGTTTTGAAAAGAAGATTTTAATGCTTTTGAAGGAGGTTATCCAATGGTTTCGAAAGTAAAAGTTTAAGGTCTCGTAAGCCTTAGTTTTCAAAACAAAGAACCCAATCTCAATTTTAAAGGAAAAAACCATGGCATAAATAAAGAAGTTTTAAAATGACTTTTTAGTATGGACTTTCTGAAGAAGCTTTCCTTGATAAAATAATAGGTTAAAGTTATTAACCATGTTTCTTATGAAAATGATTTCAAGGATATTGAACCATAAGTGTTGGTTTTATTATGTTATTATATTTGCTTCTTCTAATATACATATATATATTCATTTTAAATGGACCCATAACTATATTTTAGAAGAAAGGACAAAATAACCAACTAGGCTGATCCAATAGTGAATATAAATTGAGTTAACTCCTGCATGAGTAAAAATGCATCTAGGAGGACAGGAAGACCAGGACATAAGATGCCTAAATACTGATTAAAGAAGTTGTTGGATAGACAGGTTCATAGTATGTAACGACCCGTAATTTCCCTACTTCGAAATGACGGATTTTATTGATTTTAAATTTAAAAGGGCTTCAAAACTTAAATAAATAAGTTATATATAATAAATAATAATGGAAAAATTATTTATTCTTATAGTTAATAATTTAAAAGTAAAAATTTGGATTTTAGAACAAATCAGCAAAAGTTAAGCTTTGTTAAAAATAGTAAATGCTTAAATAAATAGATTTAAATAATTGTTTGAAAAGTTAAATTTTATAAAAATCACTTAACAAAGATAATAAAAGTATATTAAAGGGTTTAAAAATATGTTTATAATTGTTTTAAAAAAATGTTCAGATTTTGTCGCATTTTGTTAGTTTTACATACACTGTGAAAATGAAGGTTTTGATATTAAACCTAACGATATAAGATTTTAACCTAGATAAACTTGTTTTAATTCATTTAATATAATAGGAAATAAATTTCTAGGTTTGGTTTACCTTAATATATAGTTTATAAAAAACGTCAAATTTTGACTGTAAAATTTGTCAACAAAAACACCGTTTTCAACCGTAACAAGTTGTCGCAACATTGAAGGAACATGTTCACTTTATAACTTATATAATACAAGTTTACAAACTTTAAACACTTATACATTTAGCATATAAGACAAAAAGTTATATTAGGAAGTAAATATATATTTATATATATATATATATATATATATATAAGAAGATGATTTGACTAATTAAATTTTAATTAAAACTTTATAAAACCACATCGTTACATATATATCATATCTCATTAATGAGATTTACGAAAAAGGAGCAAATTTATATGTTAAAGTATTAATAAACCTTAAAATGGTGACACCTTTCTTTACCTCTTACACACTCTTCCTAAAACATCATTCCATCCATTAAATGCACTTCATATCAATGCTAATCAAAGTCCAAAAGTAATCAAGAAGATTTATGCCAATAACCACTCAAGCTCTACCTATAAATACAAGGCCAAACTTCACTTCCTCTTTATTTCAAAAAATCCCAACTCTTGCTCTCTTCCTCAATTCTTCTTCCATCTCCAAGCCATTCACCATCTCCAAGCTTCTACCACCTCTACAACCTCCACATGCACCAAACCCGAGACCCTACACCACCGTACCCCCCTAAATCCTCACACCTGTGCACCACCTCCCCCCTACACAGCCGTACCCCCCCTCCAATAGCCAACACCCACTACCAAACCACCCTGCATGGCCCCAATACCCACGCACCCAGCCCACCCGCCAACAATACCCACGCACCCAGCCCATACCCACCTCAAAAACTCACGCACCCCACCTACCCGAGCTACCCAAGGCCATACACCCTCTCCTATAGCCCACGGCCACTAAAAAAGGAAAAAAAAAAGAAAGAGAAAAGAAAAGGAAAAGAAATCGGGAATTCGAGACATTCGGGAAAGAGCACGCTAGTTTACGAAAAGATTGACAGAGTGGAAATGAAGGTGAGAAAATCTCATCGCTTTGTTATGTTTTTGTTATGTTTATATGATTTGCTATATTGTTTGGATAATCCATTTGAATGTTATGACACTTACCATATTATTGTATATGTTTGGACATGTTGGTTGAATGGATGAATAATAGATAATTCACACAATTTTGTTTATATTATCATCATAGTTAAATTTGTTATGTTACTTAGTTGAAATAATCAACTATTCCCTTTGTTATGAAAGACCCATTTTCTTATGAGATATATTGGAATAAATAAGTCTCTTTTCAAAATTAGAATTAAAAGTAAAATCAAAATTGAAATTGAATTAGAAATTGAATTTGAGATGAATAGTAAAAGTGAAATTGGAATTGAAATTGAAAATGAAAATGAAATTGAAATTGAAATTGAAATTTGAGTTGAAATTAAAGATGGATTTGAAATCAAATTTGAAATCTAAGTTTTAATTGAGTTTATTTTGAAGTTAGAATTGAAATTTAATTGAAATTGGATTTTAAAATTTAATATTAAAATAATAGGAATATAATAATATGGAAATAGTGAAAATACACTTTAAATACTTTAAAAAGTGAAAATATTGATTTAAAATGATTATTAATGTTTTTATAAGTAATCATACTCAATTTAGAAAATTTATTTCAAATATCCTAAATCAAGTTAAAACTAGGTGCATCGGGTAATGACAGTTCGCGATTTCGCGTTGAAAAGTTCAAATAAGTGTACAGAGTGGAATATAGCTCGGAATTCTTCGAGATAAGAAAATCCCGGACTATTATATCCATATCTTCTAAACAAAGAAAAAAATCGAGATTTCATTAAGTGGATTTTGAATTATGTCCAAATCAATTTTCTAGAAAAATCGCGTTGGTGTAATTAAGTGACCATAACGTAAAATCGTTTTAAATGAACGTTTTTAATTATGGAAAAATATGAAATAAATTTGATAAATCTATTTAAATAGTTTAGAAGAGATTTGAAGTGGAAAATATGATTTTTCAAATATTAAAAAGTTGTTTAAATCAAATAAGCTTATAAAACACTTTCCATAACACTTTTCTACTACCGTTTCTACGACTTTTAAAAAGAAGGTTTAAACTCAATGATTTTTCCTAGAATCAATTATGAATGTTATTAAAAGAATAATTAAGCGTTTAAAAGATAATTTAGAATCTTTATAATCAATTCCAAAATAAAAGCTAATAACTGAGTATGCGGAAACGACTAGTACATTTGTCCCCCATGTGAGATCTAGGAAGATAAAACAGGTGTTTAACTAAGGTTAGGGATGGAACAACCAGTGGCTTGAACTTACCTGGCCTATGTTTTCTCTTCTTAGGAGAGGGGTGGAACAGATCAAAAGGAAAGCCCAGATGCTCTAAAAAGGTTATATTAAGTTTTTCCAAAATAAAAGAAGATTAGTATTATCCAAAATTTAAGCAATCTCCAAATTGAATAAACTACAACTCGGATTGCATAGAGATAATATTCTTATACTTGGTATTAAATTCCGAAGAGGGAAATCGCCTTATTCGTGGAATTTAAAAGGTGATCTCACCGTTATTCAGCCCATAGCACTTGTTGAATACAGAAATTGATGTTTAATAAAGTTAGAACGTTTTCTATTATCCTGTTTACTCAATAATGTTTCCTAAGATTGATTTAGGGTTTACAGTAAACGATGTCTTAAATAACATTGTTTTTGACCCGTCTAAAAGTTAAGAAATTCTGGATCAGTGATAAGTAAGAAAATAGGAAAAGTTTTCCCAATTAATAAGTGAATTGACTTAGAATTACTCTGAGGTTAAAAAGGGATTTAATGAAAATAATTTACTCATATTAACTTTTTATTGATAGTTGGATTTTGAAGGAACAGGGGTCGAATTTGGGTGATTCCTATCCGAAAACCACTTCGAACCAATTTACGTGTTCAAAGAATGAAGTTGTTTGAAGATGGAGATATTGAGACGAATAATAACGAAGGACTACTAGTTGATTAATTGGTGATAAACTCCCGATTTACTTATTGTAGCAGTGGTCTCTTTGTTATGAAAAACCTCAGAAACACAAGGGCTTCTCGCCTAGTAATGGCTGAGGAAAGTAACTTCAGTTTCGTTTAGTCCCAGAACGAACTTGTATGGATGAATGTCTGACCTTGCATTCTAAATTGCATTGAGTGATCTCTATAAACATATATCTACAAGGTGGCGGAGAAGGCAACTTCTCTTAGCTTAACACCTTTCTCTGAGACATACAAGATCAGAGGTTATAAGTTTATAGAAATCAGTCATGTGATTATGTAATGGCAATTTGGCATTCAAAGTGAAAGAAGATGTGCTATGTGAAAAGGTAATCATTGCGTCAAGCCTCATTAACCGGAAATGACCGAAACAGGGTAGATGCAGCAAGGCTAAGTGGGTCATTCCCATCAGGGTATGATCATTCCCATCTAGATATATTTCTTCCTGCTATGAAGTTCGGGATATAAATTAATGTGGTTTGTATGCTAGAGCATGCTTGGATTTAGGTCGGTAACGATTGGGGATGACATATTCGGTACTATCTAGTTATAGAGGTAGGCTGGTCTTGTGTTGGTAGAGGAGCTTTGTGAAGGTTCCTCGGGACATCCATCTAGAGGTGTACCCACCGGAAGGTAGTCCATTCACCTGGTCATTTGTATGGAAATCCATTCTCCAATAAGAACTTTTGGTTTTGTTTGTATAGCCTTAAATGATCAGGCCCAGAATTTAATAATGGTAACAATTTCGGCTAAGATTAATAAGTTTATTCGCAAATGTTTTCAAAGAATGTCATTAGAAATAATATCAAATGTTTTGATATAAAAGTGTTTTAGTTATAACTGACAAATTTGAATTTAGGTTAGACTATGGTATATGTATTTTAAAAGATTTCTGATGTAAAGATATTTGTTCAATATTATATGTCATTCCATTCGTGTGAGATTCTATTCTGTCTATTTTTCTTTATTACCCTTGATTATCCATTCTTCCGTGCAATTTGGGTTAGACATGTGTGGTTTATTGTCGGCTAAAAGGGTACCGAATTGTGGGTCATCACATTTGGTATCTATCACGACCCACTTTTTCGTACAGTTCGAACGGACACTTTACCACACTTGTCCTGTCCAAATTGAACAGAAAGGCGGATAGTAAGGAAAAGAATGTGGAAAGAAGATAGAAAGAAAATAGAACAACACAAAATATCACAGCGGAAACAAATAATCTATAATATAGAACAAATCTTTACATTAATAAAAAACTGTAATATTTACATAACAGATAACAATCAGAGTACACCAACCCATACAACAGGGATAGTTATATCACCCTGTCCTTACAATTGCTGATAAACAAAACTAAATGCAATGGAATATAAATCATCTACGTGAATACGACTCTAGGTCTCCAGCTCCTCTCCTGAAGCTCCGATCTTCCAGTTTAACCTGGAAATATGCTCGGTCTGACCCGAGCATATAGGAAAAACCACGCCTGGGTCAGTCTGGTAAAACCAGCATGAGAATTTAAATCACAAGGAATTTTATTCATTATAACTTTCAAAATCCTTTTTAAAATCAAAAGTATCTCGTAAGACCACGCCACACATAAACATGATGGGTTTTTCCCTTTCGGTAACCAAAACACCTTTTCTAGAAAATCCAGTGATATTATAATAGTGTCTAAGTACAAATACTTATTCAAATAGCTGAAATTGTTACATTAATTAAATTCCAGCATACTAGGTTTTACAACCAAAACCATAAAGGCACGTATTGGAGAATGGATTCCATACGAATGACTAGGCACTGGGGTACCACCTATCACAATACACGTTTAGAAAAATGTACCGAGGACCACGGCGGGATCCCCTGCAACACGAGATCAGACTACCCCTAACCTGAATAGTCCGAATATGCTATCACCCCGGGTGTTCCTACCCTTTCCGAGCTCCTTCCATGTATCGTAGTAATGAAATAATATCCGAGGGCATCTAGAAAGGTGATAAACATACCCTAATTGGGTGCGACCCACTTAGCCTTGCTGTATCTCCCATGCTTTTCAGTCATTCTCGGTTGATGAGGCTAAAGGCTACGATTACCTTTTAAAGGAAATTTTCACTTAGAATGCTCATTGCCCTCCAATGACAATGTACCGATAGCATTTATCCATACAAGTCCGCTCTGGGTCTGAACGGAACCGAAGGCATTATTCCTACTACATCCATTTTGGAATCATCCTCAGGATTAGTAGCGATTAGCCCTTGTACTTCATTGCTCCACCTTCAACTCCATGCTCTTGTTTTCACTTAGAAAATGTACTTGTTGGATCAAAGTGGTTTTCGGATAACTTATTCGATCCCGGTCTCTTCGAAAAGACGTTCGATATTTCCAGTAAACTCAACCCCGATTCTTTAGGAAATAAACAGACGAAAATAAGATCAGAGACCACCTCCTAACCGTTAGTGGACGGATTTCCTTATCATCGTCCTAGAAGAACGAAACGAGTTTATACGCACAGTATAGCACCTTGAATGGTAACCGTACCACATAATTCCCACTGAATTATAGATTTGATAGTCGGTTATTTAACAATCAAATAAATAATCATTCAACCAAATATCTCATTTCCCACTGAAATCACTAAGCCTCATTTAATTTAATTTCAACAAATTAAATCTCTTTATAAAAAACAGTCATATACCTATCTCACCAGAATAAGTATATTCACAAACCATTCCTTTCAAAAAAAAATTTAAAAAAAAATTAAAAAAAATATATGAAAAGCACCATTTGGTATCGACCATGGATCATAGCTCGATGATTACGTCTCTATCCTAGAGAAATCCAAACTTAACTTAGGCAATCTCTGCCTCCCGATTTCCGCCATGCAATCAAATCATAGATCACAGTTTGCACAATGCTTACGTCGCTATCCCAACGGAAATTCCCAAACTGTAGGCAATCTCTGCCCTCGAATTACGCTATGAAAATATACTATTACTTCCCGAAATAATTTATTTTAATAATTATCCCAAAATAAAGCTTATAAAGTTTCTACATAAATTTCCAGGTTAAATTTTAGGAAAATATTCTTTTATAAATCTCAAACCATTTGTAAAACTTTTCTTTTTTAAAATCCTTTCGTTTAACCAGGCCCTTAGAACAAAAACATTATTTAATTATAGTAAAATAAGCTTTTAATATTATAAAAAATACTTTAAATATTTTAAAGTAATTAACTTTAAACAATATTGATATAATATATCCTTTTAAAATGGTATTAATACTTTATCAAATTGTACTTGTAATAATAACATTATAATACTAATTAACTCTTAAATAGTAATTCTTCTAAATCAAATTATTATAAAATAACTTTAATTAATAAATAAAAAAATAATTTAAAAACATTTAAATAAATAAATAACCTAAAAAAATAATTAAATATTAATAATAACCTTTAAGAATCAAAAAATAATTAACTTTAAATTATTATTAAATAATTAACTTTAATCATTATTAAATAATTATTAATTATCTTTATAACCTTATTAATAAATAATAATTATCCTTTAAACAAGTTTGGTTCAAAAATTAACTTCTAATTTTGGAAAGAGACTTAGCAACTCCAATGGTACTTAATCAAGTCACCATTAATTTCCATCAACTATCCAAGTTATAATTCCAATATTTACATCACATATGTAAATTAACTCACAATTAACAAATAAATCGTTAATACCACACTTATCCAATATTAACCGATTGGAATGTAACTAAGTGTCCATACTAATGTAAGAGCAGAACGGGTTTATTTCTGCTAAATAAATATCCAAATTAACTTATCCAATTAATAATAGTAGAACAGTGATTTATTCTTCTAAATAGGGGTCCAATTAATTTAATTAGCTGACGGTGTTTATTTCCGCTACTAATGTCCAATTATCTTATCCAATCTAATTTAACTTAACAACAATTTATTTAGCCAAATGAACAACAATAATTGACGTATATAAACTCAAACGACGTTATTATTAAAATAACGCTATTTATATTCTATCCGTATTTATATGCCATAAATTTTTATATGTCCAGAACTGTCAACAATTTATACTGAAACGTTGTACTCGTCAACACGAGTCCAACGCGAAACTCCTCGTGTCAATTGGATTTTAAACGAGCACGATATCGCCGTTTAAACTTTAACTAACAATATTATAAAACTTAAACAAATCAATTAGAATTTGTTTCTCACCCAAAGCCCAACTTCATGGCCCATGCAAGCGCACCCAAATCTGAAGCTCCAAACGCTACTTCCCTTTCCCATATTCTCGTTCGCAACTAGTCATATTTCGGTGGACTAAAATGCAAAAATATATGAAATGAACAGTAATCACTTTGCTTTAACATTTCCTTGCACCTGCTCCTTACTTCGCCTGGCCACCTTCCTTACTTTTCCTGCACTTGCTTCCCCATCTCCATGTCCACATGTGCATGCATGTATACCTTCCATAAACAAACGTGCAATTCCTCCATCCAGCCAGCCCATGCGAACATATGCAATCAACGGAGCCCCCTCCATTCTTTCATGCGCCTTACTTCTTCTTTCCTTTTTATTCCCTTTTTTTTCATACAACTCTCACGTACCCTTACACACATTCCCCTTCTCATTCTTGTATATGCGTGCTTGCTCCAACTCTTCCCTTTTATGCATGCATACACACCACCATGCATACACACTAGCATCCCTACCTCCTCACGCACTTACACCCTCACACAAATATCCACACACATAACTCACGTAAGCTACATCCACCCATCATGATTACAACCCCTACACTTGTATGCGCAACAACCTTCCCACCTTCAAACCACGGCCATGCACCCATCATACAGCCGAACTTCTTCTCCCGTGGAATGTATATATAAGGCTTGCAGTCAAGAATTTATATATTGCAACTTCAAAAATGGAATATAGGCTTGCTGAACAATGATGAAAGTGAAGGAAATGGAATGGTTTTTGTATATATATATATATATATATATATATATATAGGCCTGCTTGCATCGTTTCACTTATGCAGCCCTATAAAGTGAAGACAATGGAATGTATATATATTTCTCTTTGTATTTCATTTTGCAGAGAAAAGAAGAAAATAGAAGGAAGGAAAATGGAAGAATAAATGAGTTGCCATGTATATTTTTTTCTTCCAGAGAAAGAAAATGAATAAGTGAAATATGTTTTAACTTTTATGTTCCATTTCCATACGTGATGGCTTTGAGGACAAATATAGACATATGTGTAAACCAACCAAATGTCGGCTTAAGGACAGCTAAAAGATTTAAAAAATTTGTTGTTATATCTATTTATATTTGCATAGAAGAAAAATAACGATGTTTTTATGCATGCTGGCCTTTCTCTAGGTGCTAGTGTATGCATGTATATAGTTTATGAAGCTATGTGGAATTAAAGGAAAGCAACCCGAAAGAAGAAAAAATATCAAGTACAAAGGACATACATTAAATGCTAAACCAAAAGTATGGAGATGCTAAGGAAAAAGTGAAAGACATGTTGGCTGCTTGCGTGCACATTTTTAATGTCGGCCTTCAAAGTGTCCAACAGAACAGAGAGAAAGGACGAGGGAAGATATGGTGTTGAGATTTTATTTTATTTTATTTACAAGTTTTATTTTCAAATGATTTTGGGCATCCTGCCATATTATATTCCGTTCGCGTATGAGCCACGAGCGACAAAAATAAAAATATGATCGCGCACAACAATGTTACGCGATCACAAAACAATAATAAAATAGAAAAGTTATCTTATTTTGTGAAATTTCAAAAGTACCGGCAACGGAAATATTTTTATTTTTTAAATTAAAAATTATGGAAAAAATCTATAAATTAAATAAAAATGACGTCATCAAAAATCAGGTCTAAATTGAAACATATATTTTATTATAATTTAATTTAAATCTGAATATTTAAAATAATTAAATATTCAAATTTGAAGACCCAAAAATATGGGTCGTTACAGTATCAGAGCTTTTGGTTGAGCGAACACCGAAGCCTGATAAGGGTAAGTCTCATCAGAGATAAGATTAGTAATATCCTAGGAAGAGTGACTCATTAGAGATAGGGTTAGTAACACTCTAGAATGAGTTGAGAGTATTATATATGAACACGTATTTGTTAAATTTATAAAAATAATTTTGTTTTAAAAGAATTGGTAAACGAAATAATTGTACCTTGGGTTTATATTTTAAATATTAAAGGGGATATTGTTATTTTTGGTTAGGAATTAAGGATTGTTTGTAATTTAGCTTATTAAAACTAAAATATGAATATCTTGTGACTAGAATTGCACGGTTTGACTATAAGATATTTGATGATGATATTGAAGCTAGAAGTTGTGATTAGAGAAATTAAAAAGAAAATGCACACATAGAAAAATTCTTATCAACAAGATAGAAAAAAGATAAGCCTAAATTGAGACTTTGGATAAATATAATATAAAAGAGTAAGTTCTATAACTTATAAAGGAGATAAGATAATTTGAAATTTAGATGCTTTGATTAGGTTAAAATCAAAGTAAAATTCAGGAATAAGAGATATAAGAAATATCATCCTAATATAAAACTTTGAATTAGTGATACATTTAGGGTAACATTTGTAATTCTAAATGAAGTTATATTAAAAGTTGATAAGTTAGAAGAAGTCTTTAAAAGGGGAAGTTTTAAATAATATGATTAGTAGGTTGATTGTTGGATGAAAATGTTTAAATAAGAAATACCATGTGAAAAAAGTTTCACAATTTGTCTGTAAGGTATTTGATGGATTTAAGGTTAAGAAATTTGATATAGAAACGAATAGGTAAATAAGTTAAGTAGATAATCAAAGAATTAGTAAGAAAAAGATGTACACTTAGTAAAGTTGTCTTATTAATACATGGATAAGATAAATAATATTAGCTAAATTAAGATCTTAGGTATATAAAACTAAGGATTAAGTTTTATAAATTATTAATTTGAGATAATAGTAGAATTCCACATTTGTTAAACACCCTATTGAAGTAATAATAGTTTGAGGTGGGGGATATGTATTTATACTCTTAGGAAGAAAATGTATATTATACAAGTTTATGTCATATTTATATGCTTAAGTAATAATGGATTTAGTAGAAAGTAAATGGTTGTGAAATAAACTTGGATTAATAGAAATTTGGAAGAAATATATTAGGTAAAAATGGATGTGATAAATACGTAAGTTATACTTAAATCGTTTCGGCACACAAAATTTTGATCTAATATTTGAGTATAGAACTTTGAGGTGTTTACACCAATCCGAGAAATGATTTATCACTTGATTCTTGACGGTGAACATTGATGATGGTTTATGATTATGTACTCAAGTTTTCTATCATAGTTGAGAGCTATGCAAGGAAAGCAAGTGTTTTTAATCAAGAAGCCCAATCAAAGTCCGCACTACAAAATCGGGGAATCGATACTATTTCAAAAGTAAAGTTGTGGATTCGAATAATAGATCAAATCAAATATCACATATAGTATGATGTTTTTGGTCTGTCTACATTGTAGTTGGATAGTTATCTTAAATAGTCGGTACTAAGATATAAGGATTAAAGCTATGTTTCTGTATGTATATATGGACCTCAAGTATGTAGTTGATGCTCAGGTCAGGGGATGGATTATGTAGAATGTATCTGTTATGTTGATATAGTATCGGTATGGTTGTTTTCCTTTACTTCATATTCATTTTCTTTTTATCATCAGTATAAATAAGTCAAAATGTTTGATGATACGAGTATGAGATAGATTTCTTTATCTAACTTTCATTTCGAGGACGAAATGCTTTTAAGTAAGGGAGAATGTAACGACCCGTAATTTCACTACTTCGAAATGAGGGCTTTTGTTTATTTTAAATTTAGAAGGGTTTAAAAACTTAAATAAATAAGTTATATATAATAAATAATAATGGAGTAATTGTTTATTCTTATAGTTAATAATTAAAAATTATAAAATTTTGATTTTAGAACAAATCTGCAAAAGTTAAGTTTTGTTAAAAATAAATAAATGGTTAAATAAATATATTTAAATATTTGTTTGAAAAGTTAAATTTTATTAAAATCATTTGATAAAGATAATAGAAGTATATTAAAGGGTTTAAAAATATGTTTATAATCGTTTTACAAAAATGTTCAGATTTTGTCGCATTTTTTCAGTTTTACATACACTGTAAAAACGAAGATTTTGATATTAACCCTAACGATATGTAATTTTAACCGAGATAAACTTGTTTTAATTCATTTAATATAATAGGAAACTAATTTTTTAGTTGGTTTACCTTAATATATAGTTCAACAAAAACACTATTTTCAACTGTAACAAGTTGCCACAACGTTGAATGAACATGTTCACTTTATAACTTATATAATACAACTTTACAAACTTTAAATACTTATACATTTAGCATATACGACAAAAGGTTATATTAGGAAAGTCTATATATATATATATATATATATATATATAATAAAAGAACATGATTTGACTAATTAAATTTTAATTAAAACTTTATAAAACCACATCATTACAAATATATCATATCTCATTAATGAGATGCATGGAAAAGAAGCAAATTTATATGTTAAAGTATTAATAAAACTTAAAATGGTGACACCTCTCTTTACCTCTTACACGCTCTTCTTGAAACATCATTCCATCCATTAAATGCACTTCATATCAATGCTAATCAAAGTCCAAAAGTAGGCAAGGAGATTTATGCCATTAACCACTCAAACTCCACCTATAATTATAAGGCCAAACTTCACTTCCTCTTCATTTCAAAAAAATCCCAAACTCTTGCTCTCTTCCTCCATTCTTCTTCCATCTCCAAGCCATTCACCATCTCCAAGCTTCTACCACCTCTACAACCTCCACACGCACCAAACCTAAGACCCTACACCACCGTACCCCCCTAAACCCACACACCTGTGCACCAACTCCCCCTACACGGCCATACCCCCCTCCAACAGCCCACACCCGCCACCAAACCACCCTACAAGGCCTAAATACCCACACACCCAGCCCCACCCGCCACAAATACCCATGCACCCAGCCCATACCCACCTTCAAAACACACCTACCCACCTCAAAAACTCATGCATTTCACCTACCCGAGCTACCCAAGGCCATGCACCCTTCACTATAGCCCATGGCCACTAAAAGGAGGAAAAAAAGAAAAAAGAAAGAAAGAGAAAAGTACAATAAAAGAAAAGGAAAAGAAATCGAGAATTCGAGACGTTCGGGAAAGAGCACGCTAGTTCACAAAAAGATCGACGGAGTGGAAATGAAGGTGAAAAATTCTCATTGCTTTGTTATGTTTTGGTTATGTTTATATGATATGCTATGTTGTTTGGATAATCTATTTTAATGTTGTGACACTTATAATATTATTGTATATGTTTGGACTTGTTGATTGAATGGATGAATAATAGATTATTCACACAATTATGTTTATATTATCATCATAGTTATATTTGTTATGTTACTTAGTTGAAATAAACAACTATTCCCTTTGTTATGAAAGACCCATTTTCATATGAGATATATTAGAATAAATAAGTCTCTTTTCGAAATTAGAATTAAAAGTAAAATCAAAATTGAAATTGAATTAGAAATTGAATTTGAGATGAATAGTAAAAGTGAGATTGAAATTGAAATTGAAAATGAAATTGAAAATGAAAATGAAAATGAAAATGAAATTGAAAATGAAAATGAAAATGAAATTTGAGTTGAAATTAAAGATGGATTTGAAATCAAATTTGAAATATAAGTTTTAATTGAGTTTAATTTGAAGTAAGAATTGAAATTGGATTTTAAAATTTAATATTAAAATAATAGGAATATAATAATATTATAATACAGAAATAGTGAAAATACACTTTAAATACTTTAAAAAGTGAAAATATTGATTTAAAATGATTAGTAATGTTTTTATAAGTAATCATATTCAATTTAGAGAATTTATTTTAAATATTGTAAATCAAGTTAAAACTAGGCGCGTCGCGTAACGATAGTTCGCGATTTCGCGCCGAAAAGTTCAAACAAGTGTACAGAGTGGAATATAGCTTGGAATTCATCGAGATAAGAAAATTCTGGACTATTATATCCATATCTTCTAAACAAAGAAAGAAAATCGAGATTTCATTAAGTAGATTTTGAATTATGTCCAAATCAATTTTCTAGAAAAATCGCGCTTGTGTAGTTAAGTGACCGTAACGTAAAATCTGTTTAAATGAACTTTTTGAATTATGGAAATATATCAAATAAATTTGATAAATCTATTTAAATAGTTTAGAAGATATTTGAAGTTGAAAATAAGAATTTTCAAATATTAAAAAGTTGTTTGAATCGAATAAGCTTATAAAGCACTTTCCGTAGCACTTTTCTGCTGTCGTTTCTATGACTTTAAAAAGATGGTTTAAACTCAATGATTTTTCCTAGAATCAATTATGAATGTTTAAAAGATTAATTAAGCATTTAAAAGATAATTTGGAATCTTTATAATCAATTCCAGAACAAAAGCTAATAATTAAGTATTCGGAAACGACTAGTACATTTGTCCCGCCCGTGAGATCTGGAAAGATAAAACAAGGTGTTTAACTAAGTTTAGAGATGGAGCAACCAGTGCCCTGAACTTACCTGGCCTATATTTTCTCTTCTTAGGTGAGGGGTGGGACAGATCGAAGGGAAAGTTCAGATGCTCTAAAAAGGTTATATTAAGTTTTTAAAAATAAAAGAAGATTAGTATTATCCAAAATTTAAGAAATCTCCAAAATGAATAAACTACAACTCGAATTGCATAGAGATAATCTCCTTATACTTGGTATTAAATTCCAAAGAGGAAACTCGTCCTATTCGTGGAACATAAAAGGCGATCTCACCGTTATTCCTCCCATAGCACTTGTTGAATACATAAATTAATGTTGAGTAAAATTAGAACAATTTCTATGATCATATTTACTCAATAATGTTTCCTAAGATTGATTTAGGGTTTACAGTAAATGATGTCTTAAATAACATTGTTTTGACCCATCTAAAAGTTAAGAAATTCTGGATAATGGTAAGTAAGAAAATAGGAAATGTTTTCCCAATTAATAAGTGAATTAACTTAGAATTAATATGAGATTAAAAAGGGATTTAATGAAAAGAATTAAAGTGAAAAGAGACTTAATAAATCCTTTATACTCATATTCACTTTTTATCGATAATTGGATTTCGAAGGAACCGTGGTCTGATTTGGGTGATTCCTATCCGAAAGCCACTTCGTACTAATTTACGTGTTCAAAGAATGAAGTTGTTTGAAGACGAAGATTTTAAGACGAATAATAACGAAGGACTACTTGTTGATTAAGAGGGATAAACTCCTGATTTACTAATTGTAGCAGTGGTTTTTTTGTTATGAAAAACTTGAGAAACACAAGGGCTTCTCGCCTAGTAATGGCCGAGGAAAGTACCTTTGGTTTCGTTCAGTCCCAGAATGAACTTGTATGGATGAATGTCTGACCTTGCATTCTAAATTTCGTTGAGTGATCTCTATAAATGTTTATCTACAAGGTGGCGGAGAAGGCAACTTCTCTTAGCTTAACGCCTTTCTCTGAGACATACGAGCTCGGAGGTTATATGTTTGTAGAAATCAGTCATGTGATTATGGAATGGCAATGTGGCATTCAAAGTGAAAGAAGATGTGCTATGTCTAAAGGTAATCGTTGCCTCAAGCCTCATCAACCGGAAATGACCGAAATAGGGTAGATGCGCAAGGCTAAGTGGGTCATTCCCATCATGGTATGATCATTCCCTTCTAGATATATTTCTTCCTGCTATGACATTCGGGATGTAAATTAATGTGGTTTGTATGCTAGGGTGCGCTCGGATAAAGGTCGGTAACGACCGGGGGATGACATATTCGGTACTATCTAGTTATACAGGTAGGCCAGTCTTGTGTTGGTAGAGGAGCTTAGTGATGGTTCCTCGGGACATCCATCTAGAGGTGTATCCATTGGAAGGTTTTCCCTTCACCTGGTCATTTGTATTGAAATCCATTCTCCAATAAGAACTTGTGGTTTTGTTTGTATAGCCTTAAATGATTAGGCCCAGAATTTAATAATGGTAACAATTTTGGCTAAGATTAATAAGTTTATTTGCAAATGTTTTCAAAGAATGTCATTAGAAATAATATCAAATGTTTTGATATAAAAGTGTTTTAGTTATCATAAGGTAAAAACCCATCTGTGTTTATGTGTAGGCGTGGTCTTATGAGATACTCTTTCTTTTCAAAAGAATTTCATCTAAAAGCTGATATATGACACTGTCATTTATTATTGAGTTTTTCTCACGCTGGTTTATCAAGCCTGATCCAGGTGTTTTCAATACTCGGGTCTGATCCGAGTAGTTTCAGGTTCAGTTGAAGATTGTTGAAGTTTCCAGAGGAGAGCTAGAGATATTCATCTACGTATGGACGTATTCTATTATCTGCTATCGTTTGTTTTTTGTTTGATGTTTATCAAGAATTGTAAGGACGGATGTTTATAACTCTCCAAGCTGAATTTAGGTTAGACTATGGTATATGTATTTTAAAAGTTTTCCGCTGTAAAGATATTTCTCCAATATTATATGTTATTCAGTTCGTGTGAGATTCTGTTCTGTCTATTTTTCTTTATTACTCTTGATAATCCATTCTTCCATGCAATTTGGGTTAGACTTATGTGGTTTATTGTCGGCCTAAAGGGTACATAATTATGGGTCGTCACATTTGGTATTAGAGCTTTTGGTTGAGTGAACACCGAAGCCTGATAGGGCTAAGTCTCATCATAGATAAGATTAGTAATATCCTAGGATGAGTAACCATTAGAGATAGGGTTAGTAACACCCTAGAATGAGTTGAGAGTACTATATATGAGCACGTATTTGATAATTTTATATAAATAATTTTGTTTTAAAAGAATTGGTAAATGAAATAATTGTACCTTGGGTTTATATTTTAAATATTAAAGGGGATATTGTTATTTTTGGTTAGGATTTAAGGATTGTTTGTAATTTAGCTTAGTAAAACTAAAATATGAATATCTTGTGATTAGAATTGCACTGTTTGACTAAAAGATATTTGATGATAATATTGAAGCTAGAAGTTGTGATTAGAGAAAGTAAAAAGAAAATGCACACTTAGAAAAATTCATATCAACAAGATAGAGAAAAGATAATCCAAAATTGAGACTTTGGATAAATATAATATAAAAGAGTAAGTTCTATAACCTATAAAGGAGATAAGATAATTTGAAATTTAGATGCTTTGATTATGTTAAAATCAAAGTAAAATTTAGGAATAAGAGATATAAGAAATATCATCCTGATATAAAACTTTGAATTAGTGATACATTTAGGGTAACATTTGTAATTCTAAATGAAGTTAGATTAAAAGTTGATAAGTTAGAAAGATGTCTTTAAAAGGGGAAGTTTTAAATAGTATGGTTAGTAGGTTGATTGTTGGATGAAAATGTTTAAATAAGAAATACCATGTGAATTAAGTTTCACAATTTGACGATAAGGTATTTGATGGATTTAAAGTTAAGAAATTTGATTTAGAAATGGATAGGTAAATAAGTTAAGTAGATTATCAAAGAATTAGTAAGAAAAAGATGTACACTATAGACACAGGGCTATTTACAAGGGATTACCTCGGATCTACGCCGAGGTATTGACGGTGATTCTCAAATATCGTAATAGTAAAGTTGTCTTATTAATACATTGATAAGATAAATAATATTAGCTAAATTAAGACCTTAGGTAAATAAAACTAAGGATTAAGTTTTATAAATTATTAATTTGAGATAATAGTAGAATTCCACATTTGTTAAACACCCTAATTGAAGTAATAATAGTTTGAGGTGGGGGATATGTATTTATACTCTTAGGAAGAAAAGGTATATTATACAAGTTTAAGTCATATTTATATGCTTAAGTAATAATGGATTTAGTAGAGAGTAAATGGTTGTGAAATAAACTTGGATTAATATAATTTGGAAGAAATATATTAGCTAAAAATGGATGTGATAAATACGTAAGTTATACTTAAATCGTTTCGGCACATAAAATTTTGATCTAATATTTGAGAACAGAACTTTGAGGTGTCCACACCAATCCGAGAAAGGATTTACCACTCGATTTTTCACGACGAACATTGATGATGGTTTATGATTTTGTACTCAAGTTTTCTATCATAGATAAGAGGTATGCAAGGAAAGAAGGTGTTTGTAATCAAGAAGCCCAATCAAAGTCCGCACTAGAAAATCGGTGGATCGATACTAGTTCGGAAGTAAAGTTATGGATTCGAATAATAGATCGAATCAAATATCACATATAGTATGATGTTTTGGGTCTGTCTACATAGTAGTTGGATAGTTATCTTAAATAGTAGGCACTAAGATATAGGGGTTAGAATTATGTTTCTGTATGTATATATAGACCTCAAGTATGTAGTTCGTGCTTAGGTCAGGGGATGGGTTATGTAGAATGTACCTGTTATGTTGTTATAGTACCGGTATGGTTGATTTCCTTTTCTTCATATTCATTTTCTTTTTATCATCAGTATAAATAAGCCAAAATGTTTGAGGATACGAGTATGAGATAGATTCCTTTATCTAACTGTAACGACCCGTAAATTCTAATGGTTTATTTACGTATTTAACTGAATTTTGTGAAATTATAAATAATAAAATTTTGAATTTAAAATTTAATATTTGGAATACGTCTACTTAAACATAGCAAATGGTAAATTTTCATCAGAAAATATGAAGTAAATTTTATTGTATAATTTTATTCAAATTCAAATCAGTTAAGAATTGATGATAATAAAATATTTTCCAAACCTGAATATTTTTATACAATAAATTTGTAAATCATCTTCTGAGTGAGACGTCATATTTCGTTTCTCCAAATCTGGAATGCTGTTGCTCCGTTTATCTTAATTCTGACGTTTTAGCAGCATTTTGGTACCGATATTGATTTTTGATCGGATGATCGTACCATTGATATCTGTATACCGTCTTGATCATCTTGCCTTGCTGATCTCTGCGGTATATTCACTTCTGTGTTTCGAAATCCAGTACGTGGCGAAGTCTGTGTAATGTTTAGCCATATCGGTTCCGCATTCCAGTTTTTTGGTTCCCCTATCTATTTATCTCCACTATACATCAATGAGCCATTTGCGATTTATATTCATTAATTCAACGGATATGACTTTTGCTTTTCCACTGGTTCCAACTTTTATTTGTTTCGGTTCATTTTTTTCCCACTTCCGGTACTAAGCCTTGAAAAGTACTAGTAGCTTATATATGTACATGCACATGCTCTTCTTTTTGCAGATGAAGCTTGTTTATCTTCTTTCAAGCTTCAAAAACTTCATGGCCATGCTTCCAAAAAAAAAAAGCATATATCAAAGCCGTGCTCTGGTTCTCTCACACGCCCTCACCCGCCCTCGCACACGACCTAGATCCGCTCCTCCCCTCTACCTTCTTTTCTTATTAGCAGGTATTCATATACGTATATTCTGTGTTTATTAATTTGTAGTCAGATGTTAGCTTAGTATATATATATATATATATTTGAAGTTGTATATGTGTTTGTTTAAAATATATATCATGATTTTTTTTGTTTCATCATGTGTTTTGCTGTGAAACTTGATGCTATACAGTTTATATATGTTTTGTTTGTAGATTCCTTTTATTGTTATATATTTAATTTTCATCTATTGTTATATATTGTTTTAAAATATGGATGGATGTTTTGATTTTGAAAGTATGCGGGATTTAAATTGTAAGTTTATATAAGTATATTAAGTTATAAAGTTAGTTATATAATACAAAGTTGGTGTTGCAGTTCTCAAATAATGTGCTTAAACTTGCCTATAACTGTAAGTATATTTTATATACTGGCTATACTAAATTTTTTAGTATATATTAATTTAGTAAGTTGGTTACATAAGTTTATATATGGGTTTTTATAACTTCTGATTTGGGTGGATATATATATTATATATATGAAAAAATTTATGCTTTAGTTATATATATGTTTACTGTATATTATGTTATAAAGGTTACAGTATATTTATGTTTTGTACAAACCTAAGTTATATAAGGATATTGAGTATCCAGGTATATATTATATTTTATGTAGAGTATATAGAGGTTTACAGTATGAAATATAATGTTTGTATATATATAATAGCTTACATATATATGATCTGTTTGGGATTTTATGTATTATTATATAAGTTTTTATTTTCAAAATTTATGTATAATTTTTATTTTATTTTATAGATGGTTTGATAAGTAATGGGTCTAAAAATGTGTGTATATATAGATTTTACTGTAATAGCTGTTTTAAAATTTCAATATTGTTATTTAATATTGAAATTCTAATAAATATGTTTGATTTTCCTTAAAGCTGTTGAGTTATGTCTATATTACAATAAGTACGCTCATATTAATTTCATAACAGATATTGATTTTTAGTCTATTATGAATGTAAGTCAATATAAGAATTTTGTAATATATTTTATATACATATTTTAAGTTATACAAGTTGTTTTCATTTTTCTTAATTGGTTTGGAACTATACTTTGTATGTTAATACTTGGTTATATGTGTTTAAATGTAAACAATGGTTTTATAATAAAATATATATATATATACATATACATTTTTATAATTGTCTTAATTCAATGTTGATTTTTATAAAATAATGATAATAATAGTATATATATATATATTCCGTTTATATCAAGCTAATTCGATTTGTTTCATCAATTCTTTGTTATCAGCTTTTATCATCGAATTCATGCCAATCTTAACTTGCTTTGGAATTCGTTACTCGGGTTCGTAACTCGTTTCGTCATCAAAATCTCTCTAGCCTCGAAAGGTGAGCAATCACTCCCGCTTAACTTTCTTATATATATGAAATTTGATTTCAATTGAAACGACAATTGAAATATGCTACTGTTAGTTATTTACATTGCTATATATATGCTATTATCTGTTTTTGTTCACCTGTGACATCTGACACCGTTATCTGTTATTTATATTGACGATATATGCCTATTATATTATTATCATATCTGTTATCACTCTGCAAGTTCCCTATTAGTATAGAATTCCCTATGGGTTGAAATGATAAATACTTGAACGATTTATTGAATAGGAGAAAATCGTTATGGGTTGAAATGATAAAACCAAGCGATTTTCAATTGAATTGAATTTGGGATTGCGAGTTGAAGTGATATATACCCGTATATGTTTAAATTACGGATTGAAATGATAAATATCCATATCACTTGACCATATGATAGAAAATTATATACAGATACCGTTGGTCTATATTTATATTTTGAAAATGATTTCTAAGATTATGAAAGGAATATTTTGGTTTTATAAATATTGATTTTAAGATATTATATATATATATGTTATTTTATAAAGGTTTAAAAATTTAGATTTTAAATTTATATGATTGAAAATTTTAAAGGTTATAAGTTAGTTTTGAAATTATAAATTTTAAGAATTTACTTATAATTTTTCTATTTTAAAATATATAAATAGATTTAACGTATAAATAAATTTAATAATATGTTTAAGTATTTATTTAAAAATTATATTTCAAATATAGAGTTTATAATAGAAATTGGTTTGAAATTATATTTATTTAAGAATTATATTTAAATTAGTTTGATTTGAAAGCTATTAAATTTGAGATTTTAAAGATATGAATTTATAACTTGAATTTGATTACAAGTGATTTAAATGAATATTTTAAAATTTACATAAATTGAAATGGCATATTTAGTTTTATTTAAATTTGAAATTTGAAGTTTTATTTAAATGTTATTGGATGATTAAGTAAATATTTCAAAACTAAATAATAATAAAGTGAATTATATATATATATATATGAAATTGTCAAATTTAGTTTTGAAATATTGAATATTTAAAGCTTTGAAATATATTGAAATGGGTTATTTTGAGGTTCAAATCTGTATTTGAAATCGATATAATTTGAAATGGTTTATTGAAACTGAATTGAATTGAAATTGATGAATTGAGATTGAATTAAAGTTGAATTTTGGAATTCGAGTTGATTTAAATCGATTTGTGAGATTTGAGGAAACTATTTTATTAATAAAATATTTTAAAATTATATTTAAAACTATTTATATATTTTACTTTATAAATTATTTTAATACAAACTATTTTATTATAAATCATTTTTTTATATAAACTATTTTTAATATAAACTATTTTATTATACTAACTATTTTATTATAAACTATTTAAACTTATAACTATTTATATAAACTATTTTATTGTATATACTATTATTAATATCTAAACTGTTAAAGGAAAGTGTTACGATTTCAAAGTGTTAAGATTTCAAAGTGTTAAAATTTTCAAAGTGCTATGATTTCCAAAGTGCTATGATTTCAAAATGTTATGATTTCGAAAGTGTTATAATTTCCAAGTATTTTGGTTTTGAAAGTGTTATAACTTTGAAAGTACTATGATTTTGGAAGTTAATATATTTGAAATGGAAATGATATCGTATTGATTTGGTTTTGAAATGGAAATGATATCGTATTGATTTGGTTTTGAAATGGGAATGATATCGTATTGATATGGTTTTTGAAATGGAAATGATATTTTGGTTTTGAAGTATAAACTATTTTGATTGACCGCGGTGTTATAATAACGTTGGGTTGTTAAGGAGACCAGGATCGGTTATTGTCATACTCTCTGCCAATGCCGAAAACCACTTTAACAACCGTGTACGCGGTGGAGAATCCAGAATGAAGTAGGATGGTGGCGACGATCCTATATGTGGTATATACGTGGACCTAACTCCCGTGAGTTAGTATAAGGTGGCTAAAACAGGAGCAATTGACAGGCCAAGTGAGCTAGCTCCTCCAATCGGACACACTCCATCGTATGTCATTCTATTACTTTGTGATTGATTTGGTGCGCACCTTTGATTTGTTAGTGTGGCTCGAGGTGGGCGGTAGTGGCTACTATGCGTTACCACCAGCCCGGAAGTGTAATTGGTATATCTACCCTGGCATTGCCTAGTTGTGCCGTGTCACCTACCTTAGCGAGACCATTACGAGTTTGTTTTGTACAATACCTATGGAGTGCCCTTTGATAAGCCCAGTTTACGGGAAGTTACGGTACTGTATAGACTATGGGAATATATAAAAATGTGTTAAAAGGGATATGGGTAACGCCTTAACGCTGTTTTAATAGTTTACTTTACTTCAGACATTATTATAATAGCGTATATTACTACATAGTAGATAGTTCCACGGATCCTTAGAGGATGGTTATCCCAAACATCCTTTAAGTTACTTGTATTTCAGGTGATATTTCACTTGAGTTGGATTTACTGATATAAGAATGTTAATCCTGACTCGAGTGTTTTGTGTTTTTGATTTACGCTCGGGTCAGACTGAGTGTCACAGCATTTGAGACTCACCTTTGGAGATGGAGCTTCACTTGGAGATTCATCTATCTATTCAGCTTTCAGTTCTTCAGTTAACTCCAGTGATATATTCAGATTTTGTTATTTGACTAATGTATTGAGACTTCTATGTATTCGAGACTTCTGTTGTATCTTGTTTAACTATGTTATATATATAGTAGCTTCATGAACTACTATTCACTTGTTTCTGCTGCTTATTGTTATATTACTCTATGTCTGTGATTCTATGATTTATTTATTTACTGTATATGCTAAGTTTTGCCAAATATAAATTAACAATCTGGTATTTTGAGCGATTTAAGTCCGACATGTGCGGATGCGAATGGCACGAAAAATCAGGATGTTACATATGGTATTAGAGCTTTGGTTTTAGGCAAAACTTAACATATAAAGTAAATTTAATTACAGAGTCATCTTCGTTCGAGCTTGAATCTCTTCCTCTCTGACTCGGTTCTTTTGAATTTTGGAACTTTCCCATTCATTCTGAAATCCATTTTTAACGACCCAGAATTTCTGTCATTTGAAATTCGTATATTTAATTAATTTTAAATATTAACAAGTAAGATTTGTAAGCTGAATAAGTTTAATTTTGAATATAGTGATTTAATTGGATAATTAAATCGACAATTTAATATTTGAAATTGCGTAAATAATTGGAAATTGGATCAAATGTGTATAAAAATGATTTATCAAGTTATATTAAATCATATTGGAGTTAGAATGATGTTTGTAAACTTTTAAAATTGAATTAAAAGTTAATTTGTAAA
Source organism: Allium fistulosum (assembly GCA_030737815.1). Lineage (NCBI taxonomy): Eukaryota > Viridiplantae > Streptophyta > Magnoliopsida > Asparagales > Amaryllidaceae > Allium > Allium fistulosum. The sequence goes on from CM060908.1 coordinate 150,208,825, forward strand.
AATTGAATATTTTAATATTTAATTGACGAGTAAAAATAGCCATTTTTCAAACAGTCTCGGATTTCGACGAAACTAGTTTCATCGGATCCGTAATGTTAAATTATTATGATTTCAATTTTCGTAGCAATCGGAGTTGTCGTTTGTCCGGGACGAGCCAAAACGCATAGAAATCGGTTTAAATCGATTTGATTTAAATTTGATCATTTATTTCCGTAACTCTCACATACGATCGAATTAGCTCCCAAAACATGTTCCATTGTGTTCGGAACGTGGGTAAAACCTTAGAAACGCCAGCCGGCACGCTTCGTTTGGAGTTCGGAAAATTTTCGATGAATAGTGTTTTGAGCAATTTTCTGTAAAAGCCCCTAACTTTCTCCATTCTTCACAAAACCCAACTAGGGTTAGAGCCAGCCGCCACCTTCATTTTAATGGCCAGAAATCATCCACAATTCTCCTCCATTATCTCTCAATCCACAAATAATTAGCAAAAACGTTTAACTACAAAGTTGGAGAGCTGGATGGCGAGACGTAGCATTTGTATATGATATTATTTAGTCCGCTGTGTATTCTGTATGAGGACAAGTTTATATAACTGTCCAGTTGTGTTGTATATTGTTGTTGTAAACTCTGATGATGATGTAATGTATAAATTGATATAGTTCTTTGTTTTAAAGATTATTCATTTATCTATTATATGTTGTTCCGCTGCGAATGTGAGATTCTGATATTGTTTCTGTGTTTTTCTGTTGTTTCTTTTTTTTCTTTTTCTTCTGTCTTCTTCTACCTCTTCTTTTTCTCCATAACAATTCGGTTTTTCGGCATTCGATTGCTCGGCAGTTGATACAGTGGACGTATTAATGTCGATTTTCGGAAGTCGAAAATCCAGAATCGTTACATGTGGTATCAAAGCATTTGGTTAAGTGATAACATTGGCTCTGTTGGGAATTACTTATTAGAGTAGAGTCAGTAGTACTCTAGAATGAGTGTGAGTGTAATAATAGATATGAGCGCGTATTTGTTAGTGAATATGAAAATGTTTTATATTGTGTTTGCTTATCCGTTGAGCTGTTTGTGAATTCTGGTCGGTATGTGGGACGCCATATTATCGATAGAGGTTTCTAAACACTTAAACGAGGCAAGTCGACATAGTATCATTTTAAATTGGGTAAATGAAATAATTTTACCTTGGTATTATTTTACATATAAAGGAAATAATTTTTCAGAAATTATTAAAGTGTATATAAAATTGATTGTTTGGTTGTTGAAAATGTAAAAATATATATAAGTTAATGAAAGTTGTTTGAATAATCTAAATAAAAACAACAATTGTAAAAGAATGAAGTATATAAGCAAATGAATTATTAAGTATGGAATTATAATTGAAATGATTTACAATTGTGAAATAATCTTGTATAAGTAAAGTTAAATAGTGAAATTATATGAGAAAAATATTTATAAATGTGATTTATAAATAAAAGGATTAATTATTGAAAGAATATTAAGCACTGAATCCACTACTGTTGTTGGGAAATAATAAGGGTGATGACTGCAGCATCATCAGTATCATTTTCGAGTTTCTATGTGATGGATTTGCTACCATAATAAATTGAAATTGAAGTTTTGTTGTGATAAACAAATTTGAAATTAAAAATCCAAGTTGAAATTGATGAATATAAGTGAAACGAGTTTTGAACTTATAAAATGAAGTAATGAATTTGACTTTGGTAAAAGTTAAATAGTATTTACTTTAGAATTGGATTTATAAGTTGAAATTTGAAATGGAATATAACTTAAGTAAAAGTTGAATAAAAAAAATGAATTTGATTTTGATATCAAAGTAAATTAATAAAGTGAATTAATGAAATGGATGTGAACTTGAGTTATATAAATGAAATTCAACTTTATTTGCAAAATGAATTAGCAATTGAATTAATAAATGGATTGAATTAATCAATCGAATGTAAATAAATTAATATGGAATAATGGATATAAGTGTTAATTCATTAAAGCTAATAAATTGGAAATTGAATGGAAGTCAATTTAATATTAAACCAATTGGAATTAAAAATGTTGAACTAAATTGAATGTGAAGTAAATTAAATTAATTTGGTTATGTTGATTATGATTTGGTTGTTATATGATTGTTGGTTGATTATAGTATATAATTCATTAAGTGTTAATGAAATTGAATTGATAAATGGAAAGCTATGTAATTGATTTGAATTGAAAGTGAACCAACTTGAATTTAAATTAGTGAATGTAAACTAATTGAAAATGAATAAATGAATGTCATTGTATGTGAATTGGTTGTAAACAATCACAAGTAATGTCGAAATTTTAGAAGTTGCTTATAAACCTTGTTTAGTATGCATTTCTTTTAATATGCATATGTTGTAGTTGTTTAAAAGAGTAAATTGTTAATAACTATATATATATATATATGTGTCACTTACGTGTTTAAATTGAGTAAGTACAGGTACCGGGGCTGCCATTCGCTTGGTTGGGTTGCGCTAAAATGCTAAATAAATAACTGCTTTGCTTAAAATGCTAAAAAGGTACGTCTATGCAATAAAAATAGGAAATATGAACCGTTTTTCTGCTTTTCCGACCGTGTGGGTCGATGTATATATATTTATGTCTATTGTGATCCTACTACGATTGAACCGCGCAAAGGAGACGCTGGCGAATTTTTCTGAAAATTTAAGGCGTTAGAAAATTTTCGGGAAATTTCAGAAAATTTGTGAAAACTAAATTTTGGATTTGGAGTTAAAAGTTAAACGATATAGTTTGTCTTGAAGAATATAACTAAGTATAGATTTGAAAATTTTAGCAAAGTTTTCGAAAGAGTTTAAAAATTGGGTTTTTGGGGAAGTTGTACACTTAAGTGATTTTGAAATCTAATTTGAACGGATTTTTGAAAAGTTAATGGAGTTCGGCATTTTTCTTACCTGCAATTTCGAGGACGAAATTCTTTTAAGGGGGGAAGATTGTAACGACCCAGAATTTCTATCATTTGAAATTCGTATATTTAATTAATTTTAAATATTAACAAGTAAGATTTGTAAGCTGAATAAGTTTAATTTTGAATATAGTGATTTAATTGAATAATTAAATCGACAATTTAATATTTGAAATTGCGTAAATAATTGGAAATTGGATCAAATGTGTATAAAAATGATTTATAAAGTTATATTAAATCATATTGGAGTTAGAATGATGTTTGTAAACTTTTAAAATTGAATTAAAAGTTAATTTGTAAAAATTGAATATTTTAATATTTAATTGACGAGTAAAAATAGCCATTTTTCAAACAGTCTCGGATTTCGACGAAACTAGTTTCATCGGATCCGTAATGTTAAATTATTGTAAGATTTCAATTTTCGTAGCAATCGGAGTTGTCGTTTGTCCGGGGCGAAACAAAACGCATAGAAATCGGTTTAAATCGATTTGATTTAAATTTGATCGTTTATTTCCGTAACTCTCACATACGGTCGAATTAGCTCCTGAAACACGTTCCATTGTGTTCGGAACGTGGGTAAAACCTTAGAAATGCCAGCCGACACGCTTCGTTTGGAGTTTGGAAAATTTTCGATTAATAGTGTTTTGAGCAATTTTCTATAAAAGCCCCTAACTTTCTCCATTCTTCACAAAACCCTACTAGGGTTAGAGCCAGCCGCCACCTTCATTTTAATGGCCAGAAATCATCCTCAATTCTCCTCCATTATCTCTCAATCCACAAATAATTAGCAAAAACGTTCAACTACAAAGTTGGAGAGCTGGATGGCGAGACGTAGCATTTGTATATGATATTATTTATTCCGCTGTGTATTCTGTATGAGGACAAGTTTATATAACTGTCCAGTTGTGTTGTATATTGTTGTTGTAAACTCTGATGATGATGTAATGTATAAATTGATATAGTTCTTTGTTTTAAAGATTATTCATTTATCTATTATATGTTGTTCCGCTGCGAATGTGAGATTCTGATATTGTTTCTGTGTTTTTCTGTTGTTTCTTTTTTTATTTTTCTTCTGTCTTCTTCTACCTCTTCTTTTTCTCCATAACAATTCAGTTTTCTAGCTTTTGATTGCTCGGCAGTTGATACAGTGGACGTATTAATGTCGATTTTCGGAAGTCGAAAATCCAGAATCGTTACACCATTCTTGTCTCTCCCTATTCGTGTTTTCTTGATTCTGGAGCATCCCATAGCTCCACTAAATGGTTTGTAACGGGGTGAAACTCCTTTACAACAGGCATTGATTTACCGAATATTTATGTATCCTCGGTTTAGATGCTACTATCTCTTGCTATGCCTGAATTCTATTCTCTTGTGATTGGATGTTGATTTACCTCAGAATTCCGCATCGATCTTATTCTTAAAGTCACGGTTGACCCGGTTAAGGTCGCCCGTGATTAATATCAGTATATCCATCTTCTATTTTGAAATTTAATCATCTTATCTTTGTTTCGAGCTTATTATCTAGTTAGAATTCTATTTTACTTATAGTTCCCTTGTATTTGAATCTCTATCCTTGTTTTGAATCCATTCTGGAATCATAGAGTGAGGGAGTATATTTGTAACTAATATTAAAATTGTTTTATATATTGTGTTGTTTGAGTTGTTAATGTTGATTTGGGATTTCGATCGATTCGTCTGATCAGCAATATCGATAGGATTTCCAAAACACTTAAACAGAGCAAACTGACACAACATTGTTTTCAAATTTGGTAAATAAAATAAAATTTATACGAATATATTATATATATAAGTAAAAAATTTCTAAAATTAAATAGTTAACTGAATTTATTGTTAAATGATAATATTTGATTTATTATTTGTAAACCAATGACTATTGCCACATGATATAAATAAATAAAACAAGGTTTATAAATTGATTTGAAATTGAAATGAATTTAAATCAAGAATTTGGGAATTTGATTTCCGATGATTCAAACTTTGGTTTTAAGGTTTTAAATGTATATTATTTAAAGTATGTTCGAATATAAATTGTTTTCAAAGAATTTTAAAGTTTAAATCAGTACTCTACTATTTTGTCGCTGGAAAATAATTTTGGTGATGACTGCAGCATCATCGACATTCATTTTCGAGTTTCGAAGTAGAGAAACCAATTGGTATCTTTGCTACAAATTTTTGTTGTGGAAAAATGAATTTGACTTGAATTTTCGAAGTATGACTTGATTTATAATATATAAATATATGTTTATAGATTTGATTTGATATATAGAATATATATATTTATCTCTAAAATTGTTTGAAGTTAAACAAAAATTTAATTCTTTAACTTTTGTTAAAGGAAGATTTCAATTATAAATGTTTATACACTTAATTTATACTTATAGAAATATTTGAGATAAATTGAATAATAAGAAAATGAATGAATAAAATTGAATTTGGGAATAGTTAAGATTGAATTATAAGTGAAAATTTACTTAAGTGAAATCAAATGGATTAAATCAAATTGTTGAATATTATTTATTTAAATTTTGAAATTTATACGGTTCTAAATTAATTTTGTATTCCAATCCAATTTTCTTTCTGGTTGTTTCTATTCTTCTACCTCGTTCCTTTTCGGGGCCGAAAAGTTTTGAGTGGGGGAGAGTGGAACGATTCGTAAATTTTAATGGTTTATTTACGTATTTAACTGAATTTTATGAAATTTTAAATAATAAAATTTTGAATTTAAAATTTAATATTTGGAATACGTCTACTTAAACATAGCAAATGGTAAATTTTCATCAGAAAATATGAAGTAAATTTTGTTGTATAATTTTATTCAAATTCAAATCAATTAAGAATTGATGATATTAAAATATTTTCCAAACTTGAATATTTTTATACAATAAATTTGTAAATCATCTTCTGAGTGAGACGTCGTATTTCGTTTCTCCAAATTTGGACTGCGGTTGCTCCGTTTATCTTAATTCTGGCGTTTTAGAAGCATTTTGGTACCGATATCGATTTTTGATCGGATGATATTACAACTGATATCTGTATACCGTTTTGATCGTCTTGTCATGCTGATCTCTGCGGTATATTCACTTTTGTGTTTCGAAATCCGGTACATGGCGAAGTTTGTGTAATGTTTAGCCATATCGGTTCCGCATTCGAGTTTTTTGGTTCCCCCTTTCTATTCATCTCCACCGTACATCAATGAGCCATTTGTGATTTATATTCGTGAATTCAACGAATGTGACTTTTGCTTTTCCACTGGTTCCAACTTTTATTTTTGTCGGTTCATTTTTATCCCCCTTTCGGTACTATGCCTTGAAAAGTACTAGTAGCTTATATATGTACAGGCACGTGCTCTTCTTTTTGCAGATGAAGCTTGTTCATCTTCTTTCAAGCTTCAAAAACTTCATGGCCATGCTTCCAGAAAAAAACAAACAACATATATCAAAGCCGTGCCTCCTTCTCTCGACTCTGGTTCTCTCACACGCGCTCACCCGCCCTCACACACGACCCAGATCCGCTCCTCCTCTCTACCTTCTTTTCTTATTAGCAGGTATTCATATATGTATATTTTGTGCTTATTGACTTGTAGTTAGATGTTAGCTTAGTGTATATATATATATATATATATTTGAAGTTGTATATGTGTTTGTTTAAAATATATATCACGATTTTTTTTGTTTCATCATGTGTTTTGCTGTGAAACTTGATGCTATACAGTTTATATATGTTTTGTTTGTAGATTCCTTTTATTGTTATATATTTAATTTTCATCTATTGTTATATATTGTTTAAAAATATGGATGGATGTTTTGATTTTGAAAGTATGCGGGATTTAAATTGTAAGTTTATATAAGTATATTAAGTTATAAAGTTAGTTATATAATACAAAGTTGGTGTTGCAGTTCTCAAATAATGTGCTTAAACTTGCCTATAACTGTAAGTATATTTTATATACTGGCTGTACTAAATTTTTTAGTATATATTAATTTAGTAAGTTGGTTACATAAGTTTATATATGGGTTTTTATAACTTCTGATTTGGGTGGATATATATATATTATATATATGAAAAAATTTATGCTTTAGTTATATATATGTTTACTGTATATTATGTTATAAAGGTTACAGTATATTTATGTTTTGTACAAACCTAAGTTATATAAGGATATTGAGTATCCAGGTATATATTATATTTTATGTAGAGTATATAGAGGTTTACAGTATGAAATATAATGTTTGTATATATATAATAGCTTACATATATATGATCTGTTTGGGATTTTATGTATTATTATATAAGTTTTTATTTTCAAAATTTATGTATAATTTTTATTTTATTTTATAGATGGTTTGATAAGTAATGGGTCTAAAAATGTGTGTATATATAGATTTTACTGTAATAGGTGTTTTAAAATTTCAATATTGTTATTTAATACTGAAATTCTAATGAATATGTTTGATTTTCCTTAAAGCTGTTGAGTTATGTCTATATTACAATAAGTACGCTCATATTAATTTCATAGCAGATATTGATTTTTAGTCTATTATGTATGTAAGTCAATATAAGAGTTTTGTAATATATTTTGTATACATATTTTAAGTTATACAAGTTGTAGATGAGTTGTTTTCATTTTTCTTAATTGATTTGGAACTATACTTTGTATGTTAATACTTGGTTATATGTGTTTAAATGTAAACGATGGTTTTATAAAAAAATATATATATACATTTTTATATTTGTCTTAATTCAATGTTGATTTTTATAAAATAATGATAATAATAGTGTGTGTATATATTCCGTTTATATCAAGCTAATTCGATTTGTTTCATCAATTCCTTATTATTAGCTTTGATCATCGAATTCGTGCCAATCTTAACTTGCTTTGGAATTCGTTACTCGGGTTCGTAACTCGTTTCGTCATCAAAATATCTCTAGTCTCGAAAGGTGAGCAATCACTCACGATTAACGTTCTTATATATTTTAAATTAGATTTCAATTGAAACGACAGTTGAAATATGCTGTTGTCAGTTATTTACGTTGCTATATATATGCTATTATCTTTATCTGTTCACCTGTGACATCTGACACCATTATCTGCTAGTTATATTGATGATATAGGCCTATTATATTATTATCATATCTGTTATCACTCTGCAAGTTCCCTATGGGTTGAAATGATACATACCCAAACGATCTGTAGAATAGGAGAAAATCGTTATGGGTTGAATTAATTAACCCATGTGATTTTCAATTGAATTGAATTTGGGATTGCGGGTTGAAGTGATATATACCCGTATATGTTTAAATTATGGATTGAAATGATAAATATCTGTATCACTTGACCATAGGATAGAAAATTATATACAGACACCGTTGGTATATATATATATTTTGAAAATGATTTCCAAGATTTTAAAAGGAATATTTTGGTTTTATAAATATTGATTTTAAGATATATTATATATATATATATATGTTATTTTATAAAGGTTTAAAAATTTAGATTTTAAATTTATATGATTGAAAATTTTAAAGGTTATAAGTTAGTTTTGAAATTATAAATTTTAAGAAGTTACTTATAATTTTTCTATTTTAAAATATATAAATAGATTTAACGTATAAATAAATTTAATAATATGTTTAAGTATTTATTTAAAAATTATATTTCAAATATAGAATTTATAATAGAAATTGGTTGAAATTATATTTATTTAAGAATTATACTTAAATAAGTTTGATTTGAAAGTTATTAAATTTGTGATTTTAAAGATATGAATTTATAACTTGAATTTGATTAAAAGTGATTTAAATGAATATTTTCAAATTTACATAAATTGAAATGGTATAATTAGTTTTATTTAAATTTGAAATTTGAAGTTTTATTTAAATGTTATTGGAATGATTAAGTAAATATTTCAAAACTAAATAATAATAAAGTGAATTATATATATATATGAAATTGTCAAATTTAGTTTTGAAATATTGAATATTTAAAGCTTTGTAATATATTGAAATTGAAATGGGTTATTTTGAGGTTCAAATCTGTATTTGAAATCGATATAATTTGAAATGGTTTATTGAAACTAAATTGTATTGAAATTGATGAATTGAGATTGAATTAAAGTTGAATTTTGGAATTCGAGTTGATTTAAATCGATTTGTGAGATTTGAGGAAACTATTTTATTAATAAAGTATTTTAAAATTATATTTAAAACTATTTATATATTTTACTTTATAAATTATTTTAATACAAACTATTTTATTATAAATCATTTTTTTATATAAACTATTTTTAATATAAACTATTTTATTATACTAACTATTTTATTATAAACTATTTAAACTTATAACTATTTATATAAACTATTTTATTGTATATACTATTATTAATATCTAAACTGTTAAAGGAAAGTGTTACGATTTCAAAGTGTTAAGATTTCAAAGTGCTAAAATTTTCAAAGTGCTATGATTTCCAAAGTGCTATGATTTCAAAATGTTATGATTTCCAAAGTGTTATAATTTCCAAGTGTTTTGGTTTTGAAAGTGTTATAACTTTGAAAGTACTATTGTAACAACCCTGTATTTTGTGATTATTATATATTGTATATTTTAATTATTTTAAATTAAATTTCCTGATTTGAAAAACTTTATTTTTTTTATTTAAATGGATAATTTTTGTTATTTTAAATATAAATTTTGATTTTGATATGAATTAGAATTCCAAACATGACTAAATAGAATATTTTTCTAGAAAAGTGAATTTTGGTCGATATGGTCAAACTCTGACTTTTAAATTTAAAATTTTGAAAGTTTGAATTTTATCTTTTATTATGAAAGTAAATAAAATTTTAAGAATAACGCTTTTCGTTTCGTAAAAATCTGATTAATATTGTGAAAGTTATGCCTTTTTAAATATTTACTGTAATTTGCTGTATTTAACAAAATTGTTTATTTTAAATTATACAAATAATATTTTATTTGGTCATGTAATGTTCTAATTTATATTTATATGGGTAAAATAACATGTTATGTATATATTTTGGTTTTAAAACATTTTTCAAAGTGTAATTGACATTTTCCAATGTCAGTAGTATTCTGTTTATAATTTCTAATTTCCAGTTTCTTTTAATTAAAGAAATTCTTTGGTTATTTTCTATTTTCTTAAGACTTTATTTTATTTTCATTTACACTTCATTTTGTTCAGAATTTATTTTATTTTACTTGACTTTTTATTTGTTTAGAAGTGTTGTTATAATTAAAGTTAAGTGGATTGTGTTTGTAATTTTCTTAAACTGGTTTCAATATATTAAGCTATTTTCTTTATTTATCTTTCTATTTTCCCAAAAATAAATTATTTATTTTATTTTTCACTTTATTTTAGTTTGTATTATTTTATTTACTAATTTTATTTATTTTAAAATATTTTTAAAGGTGAAATAGAAATCTTTCTAAGGCTAGTGATATATTATTTGTAATTTTTAAGCCCTGTTTTGAATTTTTAAACAATTTCTTTAATTCTTTTTCTATTTCTCTTAAACATATTTATTTATTTCAGTTCATTTTATTTTGTTTTCTTCTTCTAATGTAGTTACTTAGATTTTAATTGTTTTATTTGATTTAATAGAAATGGAAATTTGAAGGGACTAAAAAGCTTTATAACGTGTGACTTTTCGGCTGCTGGTCTTTTCATTTTCTTTGTCTTTTCATTTTTTCTTGTGTTTTGGCCGTACATTTAAGTTCTTGGCCGTTAATTTTATTCATTTTCACGTGAGAAACATCCCATCTCATTATTTTTCACGGCTAGTGAAATGACCCTCCTATTTCTACCCTAATTTCATAAGGATTTTTTTTTCTCTTCATCAAAGGGAATTTAAATCAAATAGAAATCAAGATGTCATACAAGTTATTGACATAGCCACTTGTTTCTTTTTAAATAGGCAAATTAGGAAAATCAGCAGTTCAGACGTCTAAATTCTTATGACAGGCGTCTAAACTTAATTACAGACGTCTATCTAATTATGACAGACGGCTCAGAGATCAAAAATTGAAACAGAGAGAAAAAGACATTTTGAACTGAATTCAGACATCTAATTATTGTGTGACAGACGTCTACATTTAACCTTAGACGTCTAAATTATTTAGACTGTCGTCTAAGTTTAATCTCAGACGTCTAAATTATTTAGACTGACGTCTAAATTCGATTTCTATGTACATGCATATGCACATTTAATTTATATGAGTCTGGATGTCCACCTACATTCATTTACACTTTTAAGTTCGATTTAAACTTCCTTAGAACTATCAGAGGTGATATATAGATTGATCATTTATTACAATTATATTTTCCAGGGTCATTTTCTTTTTCCAATAAACCAAAATATATCCAGGATCAAAACAATTAACCAATATAAATATATCAGTACTTTCACAAAGATAAGCACATACATGTGAGGATGTATATGCCTCTCTTGTTTAAATCAGAGTTCTGGAAAACAAGAGGAGATTGGATTGATTGGATTTAATCAGTCCACACATAGTACAGTGTTATATGCACTAAAAATTCCATTCATGTTTGATTCTCTTCTTATAAAATCTGTCTGGAATTTAAAATGCATTTGGTTAAAATCTGAATGAAAATTCAGATTCCTATTACAGATACAAAGGAAAAGGTGTGTTAATATTTGCACAAAACATGTTTATTTGCATATATAACTGCAACTATTTGGATCTGGCTTTCAATTCCCTTATTACAGATCCTTCCTTTATTTAAAAATAAGACATGAAACATTTTGTATGAAACAAGTTAGATTATGGGAACCTTGCAGTCATATAAAAACATTCAACCTATGCCTATTTTCTTTTGTATACACTTACCATGTTTGAAAGATAAAACCATTTAATTTTTCTGAGAATCAACTATCCAGATTTCCCAAAACTTAAATCCTTTCTAAAGACTCAAAATTGACTAATACATTTATAAAATGTAATCATTCAGTTTTCAACATGGTGTTCTTACTAAATCCACTTACAATATTTTGATTAACTTCTTTAATATCAGATATTAACTAGATTCATAAATTCCAGATACAAGTCAATCTCTTAATAAAATACTTAACAAAATATCCATCCCATATTCAACACTTAATACAAGTAACAATTTAAATCATTAATACATGCGGATTTTATCATTTTGGCTCTTATCTAACTAAGTTTAGCATGCTATAATCCTCTTCTCAAAGCCTTGCTCCTACTCCTACTTAGTTGCTGCAATCCCTGAAAAAGCATTTGAAGCTGCCTCATTTTAAATGAGACACCCCAGATGCCATTAGCACACTAGGGTCAGACACATGTCTGGTATGAGAAAATTCACCAAAGCAATTAGTTAATCAGGTTAAAATCAAATTAAATACATATTCATAAAGTTCTACCCTTTGGAATCAGGTTATACTTGTGTGCATGCTCTGTGTCATTGTGCATGTGCACACTTTAATTTTCTTTTCCAGAGACTACATATATCAACATGGCACATACATTCAATCATACAATTCAGTCATAATCAAAAAATCATTCATACCAAACAGGAAAATAACCAATATGAGTTAAATCATTTATTCAATCCTCATATTTCAATTCTGGGAAAAACTCTAGTTTTCTCATCATCTCAAATATTATTCCCTTGGTATAATTATCTATCCTGGTCTCACCTGCAATATTTATGAATCAATGGACACACTGTAATGAACTAATTCACTCCATTACACAAAGATCTCAGGACTTAAACATGCCATGTGTCAACTTGTGCTACTCAAGAACACAAGTCATTCCTGCAGTGTTCTTGACCCCAATTTCCTAATCAGGTTTAAGTTAATAATAACTCTTTTGATTTTTCATGACTAAACCATTCAGTGATCCATTTCACTAACTAAAACATCCATATCATGGCATCTCATATTATTCCAAACCATACAGAGACAAGCAAGCAAACAACCATTGGTGACTAAATAAATAAGGTTCTGTATGTATATGTATACATTCTGATATTTTAAAAAGGGTATAGGCAACTAACATTGGCTTATGGCTTTTGAGAGAGTTTTTCTTTTTTGCAAACATTTGTGCTTGAGTTAAACTCAGAATGACCTGGTTTCACTGAATCACAAAATTTTGTTTGCTATGCATATGAATATATATATATATATATATTTTCATTGAATCAGGAGCATTAGCACATAGGCAACCCTATTGCACCCCTAATTCCTTTTTGTCTCAAGCCTCAGCACTTATACATGAGTATATTGCAGCTCAACATTATTTACATCTTTCTGGGTTGAGCCAAAACCAATACTACTTGCCTATTTTCAACATTTTATTTTCTGGGTATTTGTTTATGTTCCTAAACATTAACATATCATAGATCTGGATTTATAAAACATATATGTATACTAACTACACATAAAACTTTCTTATAAATAAACAAGTAAAACAACCAAAGAGGATCAAAACATTTTCAGATTTAAATTCACAGATAAGCATTCATATATGAAAATACTCTTTTAAGAAAATTACTTATAATTGGCTGCCTACATTAGGACTTATTGCCTTAGATTTTTGAGTGAGCTTTCTCACCTAGCTCTCTTCTTTGCTTCCTTAATTAATTGATGAACTTCTGCCTTTAGCCTCAAGCTCTCTTCCTTCCCTTGCCTTATGATTTCTATGGTGTTGTTTTTCTTTTTTTTTCAAAGTTCTTTTCTGAGAAGGAGAGGAGGCTGCTGCATATACATGTATATATACAGGGTCTTCCTTAGGGTTTTGGGTATTGGCTAAAGCCATTTTTGCCCACCAGAAAAATCATGTTATCTGCATTTTATTTAAACCCAAAGTTCTACCCTTCCCGGCTTAATTTAGGTGGAGAGAAAAGTGGTTACATTCTTTTCAGAATTTTGCTTTTCAGAAAATACTTTTTCCTTTGTCTACAATCATGCCAAAAATGTGACTTGATTTTTATTATTTATCAAATACTCTTCCTAATTTTGCCTATAGCAAACATTTCCCTGTTTTTTCCTATTTTTAGCTTTCATGTAAATGGTATGTACCTTCTTTATTTATTTACAAGAGGACTACTCCTTTTTATATCTTCAGTTTTTCTTTCATTCTTCCTATATACTAAAATATGTCTGTATATTTTATCTTACTAATTTGAACTCTAGTATTTTATTAACACATATGTATATTTATATAAGTCTTACTGAAATAATTAGTACACCTATATATATATATATATTTATACATCTTACTGTATTGACACACCCATGTACATGTACACTCAAAAATATTCAGTAGCATCCATATATGTATATTTACTTATGCATTCAGCTTTTAAGGATTTAATCTATAAATATATATATATTTCCATACATATCAATATGTATTTATTCTTAGAGTTCGGGGATTTTAGCTTTAGTTCATGTGCATTTCCTGTGCACACATGTACACACATACTGATACACTATCAAGCTATATCACTCCCCTTTCAAAATTTATTCAAAAATTATTTTGAATTCATTTATATTTTTCAGAATAGATTCCTAAAATCTTGGGTCATTACAGCTAGAACAAAAATGGTAATAGCTTCCTCCATTCTTTTATACTTTTCTTCCTCTTTTTACATTGAATTTTGCTTGAATTGCCTTGTCTCTTTACACATGTTGCTCGGCCTAAACCCCACCATCTCCTCCACCACTTCCTTGCCCTCATCATCCACAGCTATATCTCCATCCCCTCTGACCAGATCAGGCCATGACTATCTAGTTGAGCCTACACCACAAAAACATCACAAAAACTCCTTAAAAAGCATACCTAGCCACCTAGTCTTCATCACCATCACCTTAGATGACCTTGGCCACCTCCTATTGCTCCACCACCACCTTGACACACCCCTAAACATCACTTCCTACCTCTGTCCATACCTGTACATGAAATGGTCGAACCTAGATGGGACGTAGACCGAGCCAAAAGTTGAACCAAAACTCAACTATTTGCATAAGCCTCTTCATATTCATGTGTAGTAACCCCTCCACCACTTCAATGCCTTGTAGCCGTGCCTCTTTGAACCCAAACCTGAGCCAAAGTCATGCCAAACCTGAGCCAAAACATCCCCTAGGCCGAGCAAGCAATGGTAGAAAGCAAGGCAAAAACATTCATTCCATTTTTGCTTTTTATTTCAAAAGTTGTTTCAAATTGATGTTGTATTGATTTATAATTTTACTTTGTTTGTTTATGGGTTGTGACAAGATCATTAGCTTGGTTCTCATCCTCTTGAATCTATTGTTGTGTCATCGTGCTTTCTGGAATCTGTTTGTGTCATTTGAATTGATATATCCAGCACAAAGAGGTGAGTAAATCTCACATGACATTTTATACTTATGCAAATGTGAATTGACAACAATTGAATGTGTAGTACTATTATGTTATGTTATCCCTGTCTGTGATTATTAATTATATGATGTTAAACCTGTTTATTTACTTGTCATCTCATCTGTTACTAATATATGTTGTTAAACTATTCATTTATATCTGTTTATCACACTACAAGTTCCCTGTAGATTAGATCACTATGGGTTGAAATGATACATACCCGAACGGACTTTAGAATAGGGAAAAATCGTTATGGGCTGAAATGATAGGCCTGAACGATTTTTATTTATTTTATTTTACTTGGGATTGCGGGTTTGAAATGATAGAACCCAGATTTTTCTTTGTAAACTGCGGATTGAAATGATATATATCCGTATCACTTGACCTAGGTTAGAAAACTATATACAGGCCCGTTGTTATTTTATAAAGTATTTTGAATATTTTAAATATGTTTAAGAGTGCAAATTTATGAAAATTTGATTTGAATTGGGTTTTTAATGTTTAAATAAAGAAATTTTGATTCTTCTATAAGTTAAAATTGTAATTAAATAAATGGTTAAATTTTAATTATTGAAATATAACTTAATTCTGGAAATTTGGATTTTTGGGTTTAAAAGAAAATTTGAGTTATATAAATAAAATTGGAAATTTAATTATATTGGAAAAATGGAAATAAAAATTTAAGTGTTAAGTTTAATTGTTAAAAATGAAGAGAATAGAAATTTTACACTTAAATTTTATTAAGTGAATTCTCGAAAATTGGTTTCATTTATAAGAAAAGTTATTATAAAAATCATAAGTTAAAAGTATTTTAAATGAACATTTTGGATGTTAAAGTATGATTTTTATAATGTTTAATGATTTAAATTGGGATTTATTGTTTGATGGAAATACACTAAAATCTGGAAACACTTTTAATAGCACTTCAGAAATGCTATCGTTTCTGAAATGAACTAAAACTTAAATAAGAGGCTATTACAGCAGTACTATAAGTGCTGTAGTTGCTGAAGTAAACTAAAAGGCTAAAAACTTAATAAAGGGCTATTACAGCAGTTCTGTAAATGTTGTAGTTGCCTGATGTCTTTGCTGAATTTAATGAAAACCTTTAATATGAAACCTGAGCTATTACAGCATTTCTGGAAATGCTGTCTTTGCTGAATTGAACAAATTTTCAACTAAAATTGAGATTTTACAACAGTTATAAATGCTGTCTTTGCTTAATAAAAATGTTTTCAAGTATAACTTATAACAGCTTTTTCTAAATGTTGTGAAAGGCTGAAATTTTCAATGTTTATGGTTTTAACTAAGTAAATGAGCTTAGAATGGTTCAAAACTTTGGAAATTTAATACTTGACTTGAAAAAATAATAACTTCACTTTTAAATGGTTAAATGAATTAATTTAATTGGAATATAAACAATTTAAAGGGTGATTTGATAGAAAAGTAAATGAATGATACTTTGGAATTTTAAAAGGTATTTTATTTGATAAATTGGATTTGAATTCAAATAATGATTGAAAAGGAAGTTTTGAAAAGATACGATCTGTTGATAAATTGAAATGGTTTGGAAATGATTTAATCTTTATTTTGATAAAGATTTGGATTTGAAATGATATTTAATTTTGAAGTATAAAATATTGTTTTGAAATATTATAACCACGGGTATACTTCTCTGTATGTCATTTGATTTCCTGATGATGGCTGTGATGCACATTAACACTATTAGTTGCATTGTTTACTTCGATATGGAAATTTTTGTGATATTGATATTACTGTTTAATTGATGGTTTTATGGATCCTTAAAGGATGGGCGATCCCAAGCATCCTTTAAGTTATTATGCATTGCTATTACAGTTCACTTGAGTTGGTTTACATTGTATAAGTATGTATGTCCTGACTCGATTGTTTTGTGTTTTGCTTTACGCTCGGGTCAGCCTGAGAATCACAGCTTTGGATTCACCTTCTGGAGCTAGAGATCTGTTGGAGCTTATTTATCTATCGGTTCATCGACTTCTATTCCAGTTATTTCCTATTCAGTCTCGGTATTATTGATTTATGTATCCTGACTTCTATTATATTTATTTTGACTATGAGATTTTGTATAAGTTTTGAGAGTTTGTATATAGTAGCTTCATGAACTACTATGGTATTTTATTTCCGCTGCGAGTTATTCTGATATTCTGTGTCTGTGATTCTGTATTTGATTTTATTTGCTCCAAATTTTATTACAATCTGTTATTTTGAATTATTCAAGTTCGACATGTGTGGATTATTGACGATTTGAATGGTCCAAAATAGTGGGTCGTTACATTTGGTATCAAAGCTTTGGTTTTAGGCAAACCTTAGCCTGCGGAGCAAAAACTCATTAGAGATAGGGTAGAAATACCCTAGAATGAGTGAAATCAATCTCAGAATCATTCCTCTGTGAGAGAACGTATTTTCGAAGAATAAAATGATTTTCAAATGATTTTTAAAGATTATTTTGATATAAAATTTTTGTTGTTTTGAAAGAAAATTTTCTGGACCCCTTTCGTATCCACCTTGTTAGTAATTTCTTTGATTAGGATTTCCTTAAAATTCTGAACTTCTATCTTAGTTGGGATTTCTTCGATTAGGATTCCTTTGAATTTTGGAACGCTCCCACTTGTTCTGAAATCCATTCCTGTCTCCCCTAATTGTATTCTTTTGATTTTTGGAGCATTCCATAACTTCACTTTGAATGACCTCTATAAAGACCGGCGATTCCGCCAAACTTTGAATGATTTGTAAAGGGGTGAAACTCCTTTACAATTGGCATTGATTCACCGGAGATTTCCGTATCCTCAGTTTACAATGCTATCTATCTTCTGCTATACCTGGATTCTATCTCTGGCGATCGAAGGTCGATTTGCTTTAGATTTTCGTATCGATTATATTCCTGAAGTCACGGTTGACCCTGTTAAGGTCGCCCACGATTTATATGAGTTTATCCATCTTCTATTTGGTAATTTAATAATCTCATCTTCGTTTGAGCTTATCTTTGAATAAGAATTCTATTGATTAGAGTTCCTTTAAAAATTTGAATCTCTGTTTTGCTTTGAAATCCATCCTTGAATCGTCCCATGGAAAGTTTTTGGTTGATTGTCTTTTAAAAATTGTGTATTCATCGAAGTTGTTGTTTTGATAAGGATGACCATATTATATATATAAGTGAAATGTTTTCGATAGGGATTATATACCTTTGAAAAATGAAAATTTGAAGTTTCGAAAGGATTTTAAAATTTGAAGTTTCGAAAGGATTTGAAATTTTGAAATTTATATAAGAAATGGTTTATTATAAGATGATTTGTAACTGAAGATTTTGAATGTGAATTTGAGTGATTGAACTCTGGCATTTTGAAATTGGTTTAAGATTTTGGAATATATATTAATACGATTTGAAAGTATTTTCCGGATAAGAAATGTTTCAAATGATTTTAATGAGTTTCAAATGATTTCGAAGAAATTTCATAAGAAGTTTGAGAAATAGAAGTCCAAAACCACTTATGTCGCTGAAAAATAATTTCGGTGATGAATGCATGCATCATCGACATTGATTTTCGAGTTTCGGAGTGGGGGAGAGGCCACTTCGGTAGCTTTGCTATGCGATTGATTTTTGAAACCAATTTTTGATTTCAAATTCTGAAGTGTGATGTGATATTCGAAAGATATATGTATATATATTTGAACAATTTTAATTGAGCCGGTGTTCAGTCCTTGAGTTTCGGATTTGAAACCCATCTTTGAAATTGATTTACTGATTTATTGTTGATTTCCAACTCTTGAATTTGAAAATGATTTCTTCAACTATTTTGAAGGTTCGAGCACTTCCAAATCAAGGTTAACTTTTCAAAGCTAAGAAATTTTGAAAAGTATAAAGTATATAAGTTTGGTATTTATGTTTAAAATATGTAGTAATATGATTTAAATAAGTTGAAACTATTTTGTTAAGCAAATGAATAAGGCTATTTTGAATTTTTCTAATATAAAATTTAGATTTGAAATGTTTTGAAAAGAATTTGGTCTTCAAAATATTTTGAATAAAATTTAGTTTAAATGTTTAACTTAGTAACATCTTTATGAAACTATATATTTAAAAAGTTGGAATAGATACATAAGTTGTACGTATGCTGTTTTATTCTCATAATTAAATTGATCCAAGTTTGAGTACACAAGTTCGAGGTGAATTACACCATTTCGTGTTAGGATTTTTCATTTGATTCTTGATGGCGAATATTTGATATGGATTTTGGGCTTGATTCTAGAATTCTTTATCATAGTATATGGCTATGCAAGGAGACTGATGGTTTCTAGTCGAGAAACCATATCGAAATCCGCATTAGGGAAGTCGAATGGACAATACTAGTTCGAAAGCGAACTTGTGTGATCGAGCCAGCGATCAAATGTGATTTTGCGAAATGATGACATATGTACATCTTATATTCTAATATCATTGATATACTTGACGCTGAAATTGGAAGTTATTGGGTTGGATATCTTTGTAATTTAATTGGAATTCTTTATTTTATGAAAAACTACTATCAATTTAAAACCATTTTTCAAAACTAATTTTCTTTTATTCTTCTCAAACAAACTGTTTTACTCTATTTTATGTACAAACTATTTTACAAACTATTTTATATACAAAACTATTCTAAAAAAAATCTTTTAGTAAGCAAAGATGTTCAATCCCATATGGCTCTTCATGCAGCGAAATTTATTTTTAAAATTTTGATTTCTGATATAAGATGGACCTTATGTAAATATAAGATGATTTTGAAAACCATTGATTTTGGAAATGAATTGGTTGACTTAAATTTTGTTGATTTAGAATTTGGATTATTTTCTAAACATATGATTTTGGACACTTTGAAATTGAAGATATTTGATTTGGAAGAATGATTTGGTGAAATCGTATATGATTTTGAAACTGAACTGATATTGAAACAAATTGAAATTTGAGAACCTTGTGTTACTAAATACTTGATTTGGGAGTTATCGAACTTATATAAAAATTGGTTTGTATAAGTATGATGTTGATTCGAAAACTATGGATTTGAAAGGGTACTCAATTTGAAAAGTGAAATGTTATATAATTGAAGTCTATATAAGTGTGATTTGATATACTACTGATTTTGGAAAGTATTTGATTTGAAAATGAAATCTTATATATAACGGACTTTATATAAGTATGATATTTGAAAGTGATTTGAAAAGGTACTATATGATACATATTTTCGAAGTAAAGATATGAAAAGTGCCTTCTGCTTGATATCCGCTTTGTGGCCACATTGTGGATTCATCTATCGATATTTCTCTGATTTTTTGTTTTCTGGATATGATACTCGAGTGTCCATCGAATTCCATGGCGTTACCCATGGTCTTACGAGCGCGACTGCATATCGCAACTACCTGGCTGAGATAGCCTGGGGTACGGATTGTTTCCTGGGGGATCCAGGCGTAACCATTATGTATCCTGCATCTATGTAGGTCGCATTAGTAGCGAAACCGCCTGGCTGAGATGGCCTAGGGGTACGGATTGTTTCCTGGGGGATCCAGGTGTAACCATTGTGTATCTGCGAACCATGGTTAGACAAAGGTTTTGGTTGTTTTGTTTGGATTGTACTTTCCATATCTGTTTTTAAAAGTTTTTCTAGTATTTTCACTGGGTTTTGAAACAAGTCTACTAAGTACCTGGAGAATTCTAGCTTTGCGCCTGATCAACGCACTGCCAGAGTCTACAAGAACGAGGATAAACTTGTTAAGACATCGAGTTATAAAAGTATTTTGACAAAATATTATATAAAGGATATTTTGATCAGTTATTTTCCTTCCTAAATGATTTTAAAGTGTTTTAAATATTGTTTACCTCTTTAACTAACAATTTGAATTAAATGACTTTTATGGATATAATAAAATGGATTTAACCAAATTATTAAGTATTAAAGAATTCCAACTGAAATTTATATGGTTTTAAATTAGTGGCTCATCCTTGTCTTTCGTCCTATTTTCCCTTCTAGCTATTTCTATTCTCCACCTTGTTAAACTTACCTATAACAGCAGTTATCTGGTATAATTTTAATCTTCTTGTCATCTTGTCTTAATCCTATTCCATTCTATCTTTTCTGTGTTTTCCGTACCTCATACCTTTTCGAGGACGAAAAGATTTGAGTGGGGGAGAGTGTAACAACCCTGTATTTTGTGATTATTATATATTGTATATTTTAAATTAAATTTCCTGATTTGAAAATCTTTATTTTTTTATTTAAATGAATAATTTTTGTTATTTTAAATATAAATTTTGATTTTGATATGAATTAGAATTCCAAACATGACTAAATAGAATATTTTTCTAGAAAAGTGAATTTTGGTCGATATGGTCAAACTCTGACTTTTAAATTTAAAATTTTGAAAGTTTGAAAATTTGAATTTTATCTTTTATTATGAAAGTAAATAAAATTTTAAGAATAACGCTTTTCGTTTCGTAAAAATCTGATTAATATTGTGAAAGTTATGCCTTTTTAAATATTAATTGTAATTTGCTGTATTTAACAAAATTGTTTATTTTAAATTATACAAATAATATTTTATTTGGTCATGTAATGTTCTAATTTATATTTATATGGGTAAAATAACATGTTATGTATATATTTTGGTTTTAAAACATTTTTCAAAGTGTAATTGACATTTTCCAATGTTAGTTGTATTCTGTTTATAATTTCTAATTTCCAGTTTCTTTTAATTAAAGAAATTCTTTGGTTATTTTCTATTTTCTTAAGACTTTATTTTATTTTCATTTACACTTCATTTTGTTCAGAATTTATTTTATTTTACTTGACTTTTTATTTGTTTAGAAGTGTTGTTATAATTTTCCAAAGTTAAGTGGATTGTGTTTGCAATTTTCTTAAGCTAGTTTCAATATATTAAGCTATTTTCTTTATTTATCTTTCTATTTTCCCAAAAATAAATTATTTATTTTCTTTTTCACTTTATTTTAGTTTTTTTATTTTATTTACTAATTTTATTTTCTTTAAAATATTTTTAAAGGTGAATTAGAAATCTTTCTAAGGCTAGTGATATATTATTTGTAATTTTTAAGCCCTGTTGTGAATTTTTAAACAATTTCTTTAATTCTTTTTCTATTTCTCTTAAACATATTTATTTATTTTAGTTCATTTTATTTTGTTTACTTTTTCTAATGCATTTACTGAAATTTTATTTGTTTTATTTGATTTAATAGAAATGGAAATTTGAAGGGACTAAAAAGCTTTATAACGTGTGACTTTTCGGCTGCTAGTCTTTTCATTTTCTTTGTCTTTTCATTTTTTCTTGTGTTTTGGCCGTACATTTCAGTTCTTGGCCGTGAATTTTATTCATTTTCACGTGAGAAACATCCCATCTCATTATTTTTCACGGCTAGAACAAAAATGGTAATGGCTTCCTCCATTCTTTTCTACTTTTCTTCCTCTTTTTACATTGAATTTTGCTTGAATTGCCTTGTCTCTTTACACATGTTGCTCGGCCTAAACCCCACCATCTCCTCCACCACTTCCTTCCCCTCATCATCCACGGCTACATCTCTATCCCCTCTGACCAGATCAGGCCATGACCATCTAGTTGAGTCTACACCACAAAAACATCACAAAAACTCCTTAAAAAGCATGCCTAGCCACCTAGTCTTCATCACCATCACCTTAGATGACCTTGGCCACCTCCTATTGCTCCACCACCACCTTGACACACCCCTAACTATCACCTCCTACCTCTGTCCAGACCTGTACATGAAATGGCCGAACCTAGATGGGACATAGACTGAGCCAAAAGTTGAACCAAAACTCCACTATTTGCATAAGCCTCTTCATATTCATGTGTAGTAACCCCTCCACCACTTCAATGCCTTGTAGCCGTGCCTCTTTGAACCCCAACCTGAGCCAAAGTCAAGCCAAACCTGAGCCAAAATGTCCCCTAGGCTGAGCAAGCAATGGTAGAAAGCAAGGCAAAAACATTCATTCCATTTTTGCTTTTTATTTCAAAAGTTGTTTCAAATTGATGTTGTATTGATTTATAATTTTACTTTGTTTGTTTATGGGTTGTGACAAGATATTAGCTTGGTTCTCACCTCTTGAATCTATTGTTGTGTCATCATGCTTTCTGGAATCTGTTTGTGTCATTTGAATTGATATCTCCAGCACAAAGAGGTGAGTAAATCTCACATGACATTTTATACTTATGCAAATGATAATTGAAAACAATTGAATGTGTAGTACTATTATGTTATGTTATCCCTGTCTGTGATTATTAATTATATGATGTTAAACCTGTTTATTTACCTGTCATCTCATCTGTTACTAATATATGTTGTTAAACTGTTCATTTATATCTGTTTATCACACTGCAAGTTCCCTGTAGATTAGATCACTATGGGCTGAAATGATACATACCCGAACGGACTTTAGAATAGGGAAAAATCATTATGGGCTGAAATGATAGGCCTGAACGATTTTTATTTATTTTATTTTACTTGGGATTGCGGGTTTGAAATGATAGAACTCAGATTTTTCTTTGTAAATTGCGGGTTGAAATGATATATCTGTATCACTTGACCTAGGTTAGAAAACTATATACAGGCCCGTGGTTATTTTATAAAGTATTTTGAATATTTTAAATATGTTTAAGAGTGTAAATTTATGAAAATTTGATCTGAATTGGATTTTTAATGTTTAAATAAAGAAATTTTGATTCTTCTATAAGTTAAAATTGTAATTAAATAAATGGTTAAATTTTAATTATTGAAATATAACTTAAGTCTGGAAATTTGGATTTTGGGTTTAAAAGAAAATTTGAGTTATATAAATAAAAATGGAAATTTAATTATATTGGAAAAATGGAAATAAAAATTTAAGTGTTAAGTTTAATTGTTAAAAATGAAGAGAATAGAAATTTTACACTTAAATTTTATTAAGTGAATTCTTGAAAATTGGTTTTATTTATATGAAAAGTTATTATAAAAATCATAAGTTAAAAGTATTTTAAATGAACATTTTGGATGTTAAAGTATGATTTTTATAATGTTTAATGGTTTAAATTGGGATTTATTGTTTGTTGGAAATACACTAAAATCTGGAAATACTTTTAATAGCACTTCAGAAATGCTATCGTTTCTGAAATGAACTAAAACTTAAATAAGAGGCTATTGCAGCAGTTCTGTAAATGCTGTAGTTGCTGAAGTAAACTAAAAGGCTAAAAACTTAATAAAGGGCTATTACAACAGTTCTGTAAATGTTGTAGTTGCCTGATGTCTTTGCTGAATTTAATGAAAACCTTTAATATGAAACCTGAGCTATTACAACATTTCTGGAAATGCTGTCTTTGCTGAATTGAACAAATTTTCAACTAAAATTGAGATTTTACAGCAGTTATAAATGCTGTCTTTGCTGAATAAAAATGTTTTCAAGTATAACTTATAATAGCTTTTTCTAAATGTTGTGAAAAGCTGAAATTTTCAATGTTTATGGTTTTAACTAAGTAAATGAGCTTAGAATGGTTCGAAACTTTTGAAATTTAATACTTGACTTGAAAGAATAATAACTTCACTTTTAAATGGTTAAATGAATTAATTTAATTGGAATATAAACTATTTAAAGGGTGATTTGATAGAAAAATAAATGAATGATATTTTAGAATTTTAAAAGGTATTTTATTTGATAAATTGGATTTGAATTCAAATAATGATTGAAAGGAAGTTTTGAAAAGATATGATCTTTTGATAAATTGAAATGGTTTGGAAATGATTTAATCTTTCTTTTGATAAAGATTTGGATTTGAAATGATATTTAATTTTGAAGTATAAAATATTGTTCTGAAATATTATAACCACGAGTATACTTCTCTGCATGTCATTTGATTTCCTGATGATGGCTGTGATGCACATTAACACTGTTAGTTGCATTGTTTACTTCGATATGGACATTTCTGTGATATTGATATTACTGTTTAATTGATGGTTTTATGGATCCTTAAAGGATGGGCGATCCCAAGCATCGTTTAAGTTATTATGCATTGCTATTACAGTTCACTTGAGTTGGTTTACATTGTATAAGTATGTATGTCCTGACTCGAGTGTTTTGTGTTTTACTTTATGCTCGGGTCAGCCTAAGAATCACAGCTTTGGATTCACCTTCTGGAGCTAGAGATCTGTTGGAGCTTATTTATCTATCGGTTCATCGACTTCTATTCAGTTATTTCCTATTCAGTATTGTCTTGGTATTATTGATTTATGTATCCTGACTTTTATTATATTTATTTTCACTATGAGATTTTGTATATGTTTTGAGAGTTTGTATATAGTAGCTTCATGAACTACTATGGTATTTTATTTCCGCTGCGAGTTATTTTGATATTCTATGTCTGTGATTCTGTATTTGATTTTATTTGCTCCAAATTTTATTACAATCTATTATTTTGAATTATTCAAGTCCGACATGTATGGATTATTGACGATTTGAATGGTCCAAAATAGTGGGTCGTTACAACTATGATTTTGGAAGTGAATATATTTGAAATGGAAATGATATCGTATTGATTTGGTTTTGAAATGGAAAGGATATCATATTGATTTGGTTTTGAAATGGGAATGATATCGTATTGATATGGTTTTTGAAATGGAAATGATATTTTGGTTTTGAAGTATAAAGTATTTTGATTGACCGTGGTGTTATAATAACGTTGGGTTGTTAAAGAGACCGGGATCGGTTATTGTCATACTCTCTGCCAATGCCGAAAACCACTTTAACAACCGTGTACGTGGTGGAGATTCCAGAATGAAGTAGGATGGTGGCGACGATCCTATATGAGGTATATACATGGACCTAACTCCCGTGAGTTAGCATAAGGTGGCTATAACATGAGCAATTGACGGGCCAAGTGAGGTAGCTCCTCCGATCGGACACACTCCATCGTATGCCATTCTATTACTTTATGATTGATTTGGTGCACACCTTTGATTTGGGAGTGTGGCTCGAGGTGGGCAGTAGTGGCTGCTATGCGTTACCACCAGCCCGGAAGTGTAATTGGTATATCTACCCTGGCATTGCCTAGTTGTTCCATGTCA
This sequence comes from Allium fistulosum, assembly GCA_030737815.1. Lineage (NCBI taxonomy): Eukaryota > Viridiplantae > Streptophyta > Magnoliopsida > Asparagales > Amaryllidaceae > Allium > Allium fistulosum. The sequence continues at coordinate 150,235,339 of CM060908.1, forward strand.
CCTACCTTAGTGAGACCATTACGAGTTTGTTTTATACCATACCTATGGAGTGCCCTCTGATAAGCCCAGTTTACGGGAAGTTACGGTACTGTATAGACTATGGGAATATATAAAAATGTGTTAAAGGGGATATGTGTAATGCCTTAACGCTATTTTAATAGTTTACTTTACTTTAGACATTATTATAATAGCGTATATTACTACATAGTAGATAGTTCCACGGATCCTTAGAGGATGGTTATCCCAAACATCCTTTAATTTACTTGTAATTCAGTTGATATTTCACTTGAGTTGGATTTATTGATATAAGAATGTTAATCCTGACTCGAGTGTTTTGTGTTTTTGCTTTACGCTCGCGTCAAACTGAGTGTCACAACATTTGAGACTCACCTTTGGAGATGGAGCTTCACTTGGAAATTCATCTATCTATTCAACTTTTAGTTATTCAGTTAACTCTAGTGATATATTCAGATTTTGTTATTTGTCTACTGTATTGAGACTTCTATGTATTCAAGACTTCTATTGTATCTTGTTTAACTCTGTTATATATATATATATATAGTAGCTTCATGAACTACTATTCATTTGTTTCCGCTGCTTATTGTTATATTACTCTGTGTTTGTGATTCTATGATTTATTTATTTACTGTATATGTTAAGTTTTGCCAAATATAAATTAACAATTTGGTATTTTGAGCGATTCAATTCTAACATGTGCGGATGCGAATGGCACGAAAAATCAGGATGTTACACTAACTTTCATTTCGAGGAAGAAATGCTTTTAAGTAGGGGAGAATGTAACGACCCATAATTTCACTACTTCGAAAATGAGGGATTTTGTTTATTTTAAATTTAAAAGGGTTTAAAAACTTAAATAAATAATTTATATATAATAAATAATAATGGAGTAATTGTTTATTCTTATAGTTAATAATTAAAAAGTATAAAATTTCGATTTTAGAACAAATCAGCAAAAGTTAAGTTTTGTTAAAAATAAATAAATGCTTAAATAAATATATTTAAACATTTGTTTGAAAAGTTAAATTTTATTAAAATCACTTAATAAAGATAATAGAAGTATATTAAAGGGTTTAAAAATATGTTTATAATCGTTTTACAAAAATGTTCAGATTTTGTCGCATTTTGTCAGTTTTACATACACTATAAAAATGAAGATTTTGATATTAACCCTAACGATATGTAATTTTAACCTAGATAAACTTGTTTTAATTCATTAAATATAATAGGAAACAAATTTTTAAGTTGGTTTACCTTAATATATAGTTTAACAAAAAAGGTCAAATTTTGACTCTAAAATTTGTCAACAAAAACATTGTTTTCAACCGTAACAAGTTATCGCAATGTTGAATGAACATGTTCACTTAATAACTTATATAATACAACATTACAAAATTTATCCACTTATACATTTAGCATATAAGAAAAAAAGTTATATTAGGAAAGTGTGTATATATATATAATAAAAGAACATGATTTGACTAATTAAATTTTAATCAAAACATTATAAAACCATAACATTACATATATATCATATGTCATTAATGAGATGCATGGAAAAGGAGCAAATTTATATGTTAAAGTATTAATAAAACTTAAAATGGTGACACATCGCTTTACCTCTTACACACTCTTCCTAAAACATCATTCTATCCATTAAATGCGCTTCATATCAATGGTAATCAAAGTCCAAAATTAGACAAGGAGATTTATGTCATTAACCACTCAAACTCTACCTATAAATACCAGGCCAAACTTCACTTCCTCTTCATTTCAAAAAAAATCCCAAACTCTTGCTCTCTTTCTCCATTCTTCTTCCATCTCCAAGCCATTCACCATCTCCAAGCTTCTACCACCTCTATATCCTCCACACACACCAAACCTGGGACCCTACACCACCGTACCCCCCTTAAACCCACACATTTGTGCACCACCTCCCTCCTACACGGCCGTACCCCTCTCCAACAGCCCACACCCGCCACCAAACCACCCTACAAGGCCCGAATACCCACGCACCCAGCCCGACCCGCCACTAATACTCACGAACCTAGCCCATACCTACCTCAAAAACTCACGTACCCTACCTACCCGAGCTACCCAAGGCCATACACCCTCCCCTATAGCCCACGGCCACTAAAAAATGGAAAAAAAGGAAAAAAAGAAAGAGAAAAGTAAACGAAAAGAAAAGGAAAAGAAATCGGGAATTCGAGACGTTCGGGAAAGAGCATGCTAATTCACGAAAAGATAGACGGAGTGGAAATGATGGTGAGAAATTCTCATCACTTTGTTACGTTTTGGTTATGTTTATATGATCTGCTATATTGTTTGGATAATCCATTTGAATGTTATGAGAATTATCATATTATTGTATATGTTTGGACATGTTGATTGAATGGATGAATAGTAGATAATTCACACAATTATGTTTATATTATCATCATAGTTAAATTTGTTATGTTACTTAGTTGAAATAATCAACTATTCCCTTTGTTATGAAAGACCCATTTTCATATGAGATATATTGGAATAAATAAGTCTCTTTTCAAAATTAGAATTAAAAGTAAAATCAAAAGTGAAACTGAATTAGAAATTGAATTTGAGATGAATAGTAAAAGTGAAACTGAAATTGAAAATGAAATTTGAGTTGAAATTAAAGATGGATTTGAAATCAAATTTGAAATATAAGTTTTAATTGAGTTTAATTTGAAGTTAGAATTGAATTTAATTGATATTGGATTTTAAAATTTAATATTAAAATAATAGGAATATAGTAATATTATAATAAGGAAATAGTGAAAATACACTTTAAATACTTTAAAAAGTGAAAATATTGATTTAAAATGATAGTAATGTTTTTATAAGTAATCATATTCAATTTACAGAATTTATTTTAAATATTGTAAATCAAGATAAAACTAGGCGTGTCGCGTAATAACAGTTCGCGATTTCACACCGAAAAATTCAAACAAGTATACAGAGTGGAATATAGCTTGGAATTCTTCGAGATAAGAAAATTTCGGACTATTATATCCATATCTTCTAAACAAAGAAAGAAAATCGAGATTTCATTTAGTATATGTTGAATTATGTCCAAATCAATTTTGTAGAAAAATCGCACTTGTGCAGTTAAGTGACCATAACGTAAAATCTGTTTAAATGAACATTTTTAACTATGGAAAAATATGAAATAAATTTGATAAATCTATTTAAATAGTTTAGAAGAGATTTGAAGTAGAAAATATGAATTTTCAAATATTAAAAAGTTGTTTACACCAAATAAGCTTATAAAGCACTTTCCGTAGTACTTTTCTCCTGCTGTTTCTACGACTTTTAAAAAGAAGGTTTAAACTCAACGATTTTTCCTAAAATCAATAATGTATGTTTTTAAAAGAATAATTAAGCATTTAAAAGATAATTTGGAATCTTTATAATCAATTCCAAAATAAAAGCTAATAACTGAGTATGCGGAAACGACTAGTACATTTGTCCTACTTATGAGATCTGGGAAGATAAAACAAGGTGTTTAACTAAGGTTAGGGATGGAGCAACCAGTGCCCTAAACTTACCCAGCTTATGTTTTCTCTTCTTAGGCGAGGGGTGGGACAGATCGAAGGGAAAGTTCAGATGCTCTAAAAAGGTTATATTAAGTTTTTAAAAATAAAAGAAGATTAGTATTATCCAAAATTTAAGAAATCTCCAAAATGAAAAAACTACAACTCGAATTGCATAGAGATAATCTCCTTATACTTGGTATTAAATTCCAAAGAGGAAACTCGTCCTATTCGTGGAACTTAAAAGGTGATCTCACCGTTATTCCGCCCATAACACTTGTTGAATACAGAAATTAATGTTGAGTAAAATTAGAACAATTTCTATGATCCTGTTTACTCAATAATGTTTCCTAAGATTGATTTAGGGTTTACAGTAAATGATGTCTTAAATAACATTGTTTTTGCCCCACCTAAAAGTTAAGAAATTTTGGATAATGATAAGTAAGAAAATAGGAAATGTTTTCCCAATTAATAAGTGAATTAACTTGGAATTAATATGAGATTAAAAAGGAATTTAATGAAAAGAATTAAAGTGAAAAGAGGCTTAATAAATCCTGTATACTCATATTCACTTTTTATCGATAATTGGATTTCGAAGGAACCGTGGTCTGATTTGGGTGATTCTTATCCGAAAGCCACTTCGAACCAATTTACATGTTCAAAGAATGAAGTTGTTTGAAGATGGAGATTTTGAGACGAATAATAACGAAGGACTACTTGTTGATTAAGAGAGATAAACTCCCGATTTACTTATTGTAGCAGTGGTCTCTTTGTTATGAAAAAACTCAGAAACACAAAGGCTTCTCGCCTAGTAATGGCCAAGGAAAGTACCTTCGGTTTCGTTCAGCCCTAGAATGAACTTGTATAAACGAATGTCTGACCTTGCATTCTAAAGTGCATTGAATGATCTCTATAAATGTATATCTACAAGGTGGCGGAGAAGACAACTTCTCTTAGCTTAACACCTTTCTTTGAGACATACGAGCTCAGAGGTTATATGTTTGTAGAAATCAGTCATGTGATTAAGGAATGGCAATGTGGCATTCAAATTGAAAGAAGATGTGCTATGTGAAAAGGTAATCATTGCCTCAAGCCTCATCAATCGGAAATGACTGAAACATGGTAGATGCAACAAGGCTAAGTGGGTCATTCCAATTAGGGTATGATCATTCCTTTCTAGATATATTTCTCCCCGCTATGACGTTCGGGATGTAAATTAATGTGGTTTGTATGCTAGAGCATGCTCGGATAAAGGTCGGTAACGACCGGGGGTTGACATATTCGATACTATCTAGTTATAGAGGTAGCCCGGTCTTGTGTTGGTAGTGGAGCTTTGTGATGGTTCCTCTGGACGTCCATCTAGAGGTGTACCCATCGGAAGGTAGCCCCTTCACTTGGTCATTTATATGGAAATCCATTTTCTAATAAGAACTTGCGGTTTTATTTGTATAGCCTTAAATGATTAGGCCCGGAATTTAATAATGGTAACAATTTCAGCTAAGACTAATAAGAATATTTGCTAATGTTTTCAAAGAATGTCATTAGAAATAATATCAAATGTTTTGATATAAAAGTGTTTTAGTTATCATAAGGTAAAAACCCGTCCGTGTTTATGTGTGGGCGTGGTCTTATGAGATACTCTTTCTTTTCAAAAGAATTTCACTTAAAAGCTGATAAATGACACTATTATTTATTATTGAGTTTTTCTCATGCTAGTTTGTCAAGCCTGATCCGAGTGTTTTCATTACGGGTCATATCCGAGTAGTTTCAGGTTCAGCTGAAGATGGTTGAAGTTTCCAGAGGAGAGCTGGAGATATTCATCTACGTATGGACGTATTCTATTATCCGCTGTTGTTTGTTTTTTGTTTGATGTTTTTCAGCAATTGTAAGGATATATGTTTATAACTGTCCAAGATGAATTTAGGTTTGACTATGGTATATGTGTTTTAAAAGTTTTCCGCTGTAAAGATATTTTTTCAATATTATATGTTATTCCATTCGTGTGAGATTCTGTTCTGTCTATTTTTCTTTATTACCCTTGATATTCCATTCTTCCGTGCAATTTGGGTTGGACATGTGTGGTTTATTATCGACTTAAAGGGTACGGAATTGTGGGTCTTCACATAGTAATCCCATGAAAACTATGTTTAGAAAGAGTTATTGGCGGGGGCCAATAAGTTTGTAGTGAACCCATGAAAACTATATCTGGATTAAGTTATTGACGGAAGTCAATAGGTTCCTGGTCAACCCATGAAAACTAGGACAATTGGGAAGATATTTGAGATACCAATAGGTTCAGGAAGAACCCTTGAATACAGAAATTATTGGCAGAGGCCAATAGGTTCTTAGTGATTCCATGAATACTATGAAACTGAACATGGAGTCCATAAATATTAAACAGGTTATTAATTAGCCCATGAAAATTATAGGTTAATAGTGATCTAGAAATTATAATTGAGACAGATAGTCAAAATGAATGGGGATGGGTTATCTAGAATTGATTTTCTTGTTTGCATATGGTTTTTATAAAGTTTTTGATAAGAAACCGGTGAGGTGAAAACCCGTTCCGCTAAGCGGCATGGCCTCACTAGATATCTAAATGGTTTGAGATGGTAGATTATTTTTCATACCAGGCATTATATCTGACTCGAAGTTTATGTTTTCCTCTTAAATTCTTGGGTGCTCAATTAACATTGAGTTGTTTGAGAGTTGAGGTTTTCAGGTATTCCATTAGATGAATAAGCTTTCGGAGACGTGCATGAGGCATGATAGCTATTTGGAGTTCTTTTCCTTTTGATTCCGCCGTGTTTTGTTGTAAAGGCAAAGTTATTTTATTTGGCTAGTTATATATACTATGATCATCCAATAGGGCATCTTCATATGTTGCTCTCGGCGTATGTTGTAATAATTATATTTTCTCTGAACATTGTTCTCGAATATGGGATTATGTAATGAATGTTGAAATGGAATGTAAAAGTCAATTTATGATTTTAAAATTTTACCATATCCATGTGTTTCTTATGTATCAATGTATCTAACATTATCGTATTTGGTCACCGAGGATTAATAACTATGGATGACTGCAGCATCCGTAGCCGTTAATTTTGGGCCTCTAAGTGGGGGATCTTACAAGTTGGTATCAGAGCATAGGTTTATGAAACTTAAAAGAAATTTAAACCTAAAATATTTTAAAAAATAATAATCCAATGAATCAGAAAATAAGATCGGGGTTTGGGATAACGCTATAGTAATGTACTTGTGTTTAATATAGATATATGAATATAAGTACGTATTCCCTTCTCTCTTAAATCGTTCTCTTGTATCTTACTAAGGCTCGTATGTAGATTTATAAGAAATAAGATATGGAGGCAGGAAACAGAAGAGGAAATCTCGATGGAGGATGCACCACAACCAATGGAAATGTTCAACCCACCAAGAGGAACCCGAATCGACAGGATAATTCTAACCAAAATGTAGATGCCAATGTGGGTGTTGGAAATCCATCAGCGGATATGGGGACGATGTATTAGTTCTTCGTCAATCTGATGTAAGCAGGAGCTACTGCTGGAGTTGCTGGGAATGTTGGAGGACTAATCCTGTGTCTCCAATTGGGAATAATTATGCTAAGCTGAGCAAAGACTGCACCAATCTTAGTGGGAAGCCGTTTATGGGAGCGGAGGATGCCATAGAAGTGGAGAATTGGTTGTTGCATTGTGAGAGAATCTTCATTGATCTGGGTTTGGATGATGAGCAAAAGCAGAGGCTGGCCTCTAGGAAGTTACCACGGGCAGCACTTCATTGGTGGAATAATGTTGCTACCGGAGTTCTAGAGGAAGATTTTATTTGGGTAGAACTCCGAAGAAGATTTGAACAGAGGTTTCTGTCTGAGGTTCCTAAGTCAGCGTTGTTGAGAAAGTTAATGGATTTGGTGCAGGGAGAGATGTCAGTAATCGAGTATGCCACTAAGTTTGATGAGTTGTCCCGATATGGGTATGCTACCATAGACACCGTCATTAGAAGGAATGAGAAGTTTATTCGAGGATTGAGGCCCGAATTGCTAGGGCGACCCTTAAACATCTCCGTGATCCTTGTAATATAGTTGTGGAGATGGCAATCCATCATGAAGAGATGCTTGCTATTTGTGCGAAAGAAAAGCCAGTTGAACTCAGGGTTCTTCGGGAAAGAAGAGAAAGATATTTAAGAAGAAGGGAACCCAGAAGGGAGAAGCTGCCAAGAAGGCAAAGGCTGATTTAGTTTTCTTTAAGTGTGATAAGAAAGGTCATTTTGCTCATGAATGCTGGTCAGGCAAAGGGAAAAAGGCTACAGAAAAGAAGATTGTGAAGTGATCCAATTTTGACCAGGTTGGGCATTACAAGAATCAGTGTCCAGAACCAGTCGGTGCAGATAGAGGAAAAGTTTTTGCTGTTGGACCATCATCTGCTAGGCCAACTGCAGATGAAAAAGGGAAGACTATGATGGAAGGTACGCTTTTGAGTCAGAGTATACCAGTTAGGGTACTACTTGATACCGGTGCATCATAGTCATTTATATCTTAGGGTTTGGTTGATAGGTACCCTACATCCAGTCCCGCACAAATAAGTACGGATTTCCTTTCAAAAGCAATTCAACAATTACAACCCTCGGTTTCAAGGCTACAAGGTACACCCTCCAGAATCACAATCCTTTGGGTAGAGATACTTGATTTCCGGGGCAACAAGTTCACCCAATTGATTTCCAAGGCTACAATCACACCTTTTCTCGCTTGATTGATTTCCAAGGCTACAATCACACCTTTTCTCGCTAGATAGATTACAAAGAAGCCTATAACTCTGAATAGCACTTGGATCTTGTTGAGATAGTGATAGAGAATCAAACCAGAGATAATCTAGTTAGATTCAATGTTGATTTCGGCAGAGTGATGATAGGATTTTGAATAAGAAAATGTGGAAGAAGAAGAGAAGTGAAAACCAGAAAATCTGATATAAAATTCGTTGAAACTAACCCCTATTTATGAAAGAACAACAGTCATGTCCATTCGTGAAAGGTTATGATGAATAGACACTTCTTTTGAAATTTAAATTTTTGAATCTAACTGACACTATGTCGACATGGGGTACTAGGGCATGTCGACATCCCAAAGGAAATTTTTAAAATTTGATTTTCTTTGAAAATAACCTTTATCTTATATTAAAACTATTTTAAACTTTATAAATATACTTGACTATAGATAAAATACATAGATAAATATAGAGAATAATATATATATATATATATAATTTTACTATAATTTTATATTTAAATCTAAGTATAAAGATAGTTTAAAACAAACGAAGTTTAAAAACACGAGTTTATTAAAAACAAAAGCAAAGAATATTTTAAGGCTAAAACATTTTGAAAAGTAGTTTTGAAAATCATTTTGAAGTAGTTTTGAAAATCATTTTGAAGTAGTTTTGCAAGCTTCTTCCTACAGAATATCTCATCATATCAGGACTCGAGAACTTGTACAAAATCAGGATGTTCGTGGGTTTGTAAGCCACTTGTCATAGGTTTGTAAGCTACTTGTCGTGGGTTTGTAAGCCACTAAAAACACTACACCAAATCATTAATTTTCCAACATTTTATATGCATCAACTGCCAACACTTATAAATGTTATAAACTAACAACAGTCAAAATGCGTTGGCTACTAAAAAAAGTGTTGGTATAAACTTTACAAAATATTTGTTATTATTTGCAACACAAATAAGTGTTTTAATAGTCAGTATATCGGTAAATAATTCATTAACATAGGGAGTATCTGGTAATTTTTATATCCCATCTGATTTCTCACGCTTAGCATCTCCTGGCCGCACAAAATTGAATTTCATTTTAGGGTTTCAGTCTTCTTCTTCTACGCAAAATCCGACGACGTCTCTTCTTTAAAGCATCAACTTCTTCGACGTGAGGCTTCTATTTCCATGCGAAATCCAGTTTCAAGCTTCTTCTTCCATGCGAAATCCAATTAGGATTTCAGGCAAGGCTAGCTCTTTACTAAAGCGAGAAAAGCAACGACTTTGGGCTGCAAAAAAATCTAGGGCGGCATCCTATATACAAATTCATCCATTGCGATCCCTAGAAGAAGAAAAATTGGGAACGAATTCAAATTCACGTCTGAGACTTGACTGTGACGGGAAGTAAATGGCGGCTCCATCTTCAATCGACGGCAGACAACGACTTAGACATTGAATCGATGGTGCATCGTCGACTCTGACGACAACTATTGCGACGACGGTGATGGCAACTCCAGGCTTAGCATTGCAAGGGCACAACATAGACATCTTTCAAACATCAAGTAAAGGGTTTTCTCCTCTCAATTGGTGCTATAGCTCGATCATTCATGAAGTTGTTAGTATAGATTAACCAAAAGCTAACAAGCTGATTCTGAAAACCAACAAAAAGTTGCAACAGCAGAGTTGGTTGTTCTAAGATCGCCAACTACAGAAGTAACAACAGAGAAGGTACAAATTCATATATGTCTTATTATTGTTATAATTTTTCTTCCAACGAATGTTTGTATAACCTATAATATGTGGTCGGTTCTGTTATGTATAACATGTTATTTTATTGTAATTTGGCTTAAAATTTAAGTATCTAAAGTTGTGTATTGGATTGATTATGGCCTAAGAGTAGATGTATGATGTATATCATACGATACCAACGTCCATCCGTTATATATCTTCCTGTAAAATTGAATTTGATTTCATGTTACTATCCCTGATCAATGAAACATGACTTTTGATTCCATTTACTATGATCTGAATTTATAAATGAAGCCAAACTTGATTACATCATGAGGCTTCCTTGATTTTAGTGTATTTGTTATCACAGTCCGACATTTCAAACAATCATTGGCCTATTAATAATATTTCTAGAAACCGGCTTAAATTATTATTTATTCCCTATAAGCATTGCAGTTGTGATATGCTAACATATCGGTATAAATCATAATTATAATTTTAAGGTAATGCAGAGTGTTGCCTTCTCGATCAAATAAATTTTATTAACAAATAGTAATAATTTAGTATTACTTATACGAAGTATCATGCCATCACACTTCATGCACCATGTTTCTTTTACTACCCTTTTTCCTTGAGATCAGAACTTTATACTATACATGAAATATAATTATTAAGGAAGAGACTGCAAGAGGCTATGGTCCTATAACTGATCGTCATCCTCAGATAACATGCTACTTTCCTTTTTATAGTCAATTCCTCTAATTTTATCATACCAAAAAGTTTGTTTCATAAAAATAGAAGCTATGACGAAAGTGACAAGAACATTAACATTGTTACTGTTATACAGTGAATGATTGCAAATACTTGGATGTCAAATGAACTATATGGTCATGATGACAACATTCTCTGTAGTGATTATCAAACTACACTATATAATACTACAATCTAGATCATTCTCTGTATGCTTGTGATTGCAAAATTTAAATGCATGTGTGAGTAACTACAGTATAATTCCTACCAAAACTATCCTACCAATGTCAACGTTAATGTTTGCACCATTTCCATTTACTGCATAAACAGATTAGGAACACCACATTAAAAAAGAATAACAAGTATTCAATCCTAATATTATTATTAATATAACATTACCAGGGACCGAACCATATTAACATAATGGAGAAAATTAAAATATGGCTATGTAAAGAGTTTTTAGCTATGATTTTCTTTACCTTATAGGTTACTCTTGCATTTTCTTTCTCTCATGTTCATTGCTCTGGCGAGTTATATAGTGATGCGCTCTTTACTTTATTTGAATAGTTGTACTTTTGATCTATTTATGAAGGCAATAGAAGCTTGAGTGCATAATTTATATGAATATAAGTGCGTTGATGGTGGATATTTATGTATATACCTATGCGTCCAAATATACCTATGCGTCCATTTATGATCTTGCATTTGCTGCTATGTACTTATACATATGTACAATTAGGTGTGATTTTTTTTTGTATGGGTTGTGTGCTTTGCTACCTTGTGTTTGTTTTTGTCTGTTACGTTATTTTGATCTTCTTTTGACTTTTTTTCTCTATATATATGTTATCTCCTCTCCTTACATATGAGAACTATTGCATATTATTTGAAGATGGAAAAGCTGAAGTATCAAAGAAGACGCCTGACATTCGTAGAGATTTTCATACAACAAATACCTCTCAGTTCCATAATTTTCATTACAGGTATGGAAGACTGTTTTTCAAAGATGGTAGATAACTATTATTGTTTGATCTATGTTAGCATTTTGATGAGTAAAGTTTGCACTGCAGTGAATATGTACCACCGGATCATTCTTCAAACATCATCAGCCATGTTTTATCAAACAAGGTAATTTGCATGTTATAAATCATGTAATTATATTTTATATTTTTTCAGGTTATGATCCAAATCTCATACCAAACTTTGCTGCTTAAATCGGTTTATACAGGAATACTTTCCATCTTCATCAATGAATCAGACTGTTCAATTGGTCAGAGATAAGCTTGATAAGGTGAACTGACACTCAAACTTCTTCCACATTTAAAATCACATACTTTATAAATCATTTTCTACTTTTCTTATTGGTTATTATTTTGCAGATAAATTCTAGTTCTGATAATTCACAAGCAATACCGACTTCTAAAAAAGCACGATTAGACAATCGAAGAAGAATCAAATATTATGAGAACATCAATACTCACCTTAGGTAATTTTTATCGAGGCATTGTCCTCAACAATGATTTGTCTTTTTGATAAAGTGTTACCATCTTAATTGTAGTATTTATAAATTATTGATCAGTCAGGCATTGATATAATAAATAAATGGTTTTTGTTCTCTTTTTTGTTGCACAACACACAAACTGGTTACTTCCATGCCTTTTTTTAGGTCTTGTAATAGTAAATTTTATGGTTTCATTTGCTTCCATTCTTTGTTCCTCATAATCTCTTCTTCGTACACTGCCAGATTATCCTTTATACAGTGATCAATGTATTGTTTTGTTTTCCATCTATGTTTCTCACTTCAATAGGTTGTTCATTGTTCTTTATTTTTTCCAACAGCAACTTCCAAGCTGCTAATGCATGTTAATCATCACTTGCACTTGAAAACTACTTTAGAACTATAATTTCTTGGTATTTCTAGAAAAATCTACCATTTTCATGTAATTTCATTGGAGAAAGACAATGATAGGAGATTTGGGTATACATTTACTTGTGCAACAATAGGGTTGTCCCTAAAAGCTTGTAATTTTAAAAGTTCCAGTCATTTAGTGATTATAGTTTAATTTAGACATGTTGTGCATTGTTGGATTATAAATAGGTTGAAAATCGTGTATCGAAAAAAGAGATATTGGTTAGTATTTAAAAAAACGATAGCATAATTTCAAATAATGTAAACTAAAATTCAGTTTATAGCATATGTTTATAATCTAGGACGGTACATTTTCAAATTTTTATACAAGTCATATTAGTTAATATATTGAGACAACAGTCATTCTAAATAGGAGTATTTAGGGATCAATGACTTGTTGTATACGCTCATGCAATTCTATTTGATATCTGAATTATATTCTAGTCTACTGGCTTTTACTCAAGGACATCGATCTTTTGTGTATATTTGATGTACACCTCAATTCACATTATTTACTGCTCATTTTTTGTTTTTCTGTACAAAAATTATAATACAAGGTAGCATGGTATTTTAAGAATGGTTAAGATATATTAGGATAAAGTAAAAAATCGCCCATGTTAAATCTTGTTTAGTTATTGACATGCTCAAAATACATAACCACTGTCTTATAATACGGAAAGACAGTGGATTAGGTATATTTTCAATACATAAAATGGCACTTTAAATTAATACTCATCCACTTTGTTATGTAATCAAAATTCGGATTTATTATATACACAATAAAAAACGATCAGCTTTTAGCATGTTTGGTTAATATATCTTTAGCTATTATGATTTTATCCTTAATAGAAGGAAATAGTTAGTTGAATTATAAAATGATTTTTCATGGAATGTTGTAGATAAGATATCAAAATACTATTTATCTTCCAATAAGCAGAGTTGCACAATATGCTACTCAACTACAATATTATTATCTTGGTGTGTTGTAGACACGTAGAAAAATTATGGGCTTCCATGAATAAAAAATGGATGAGAAATTATCCCAAGGTTAAAAACAAATTCAGTCCAAAACTGTATTATGCCCACTGTACATATCTTGGGTTTCTAAGTGCACAGCCTGAGTGCATGTATGGCTATGTAGTCGGTTCCCTTAGTATTAAACTAAGTTGCGCAACCCAGTTTTAAAAGTGTTAAACTGGGTTGCAGCAACTCGGTGTTAAAACTGAGTTGCGCAACCCAGTTTGAACACTATTAAACTGGGTGGCAGCAACTCAGTGTTAAAACTGGGTTGCAGCAACTCAGTGTTAAAACCGGGTTGCAGCAACTCAGTGTTAAAACCGAGTTGCAGCAACTCAGTGTTAAAACCGAGTTGCAGCAACTCAGTGTTAAAACCGAGTTGCAGCAACTCAGTGTTAAAACCGAGTTGCAGCAACTCAGTGTTAAAACCGAGTTGCAGCAACTCAGTGTTAAAACCGAGTTGCAGCAACTCAGTGTTAAAACCGAGTTGCAGCAACTCAGTGTTAAAACCGAGTTGCAGCAACTCAGTTTTAAAACTGAGTTGCATGCCGAGTTATTATGAAACTGAATGCTTTTCGAGTTAAAATTGAAAACTGAGTTGCAACTCATTAATGTAATTGATTTTGAAGTTGTAAGTTTTTATTGAGTGTTTATATTAAATGCAGGCATGTGTAAAGGTTTGGATTGTCGCATGGACGTTGAAGATGTGCAAACCATCATAGTTTGGAGTGGATGATCCAGAATGGTTAGGTTAACCTTAAGTTAAACTTTAAGTGTATTTTGAAATTAAAATTTTCGTAGCTTATGTTGTTGTAATATCAGAATACATGACATTGTAATATTAAGATATCTTTAATAATTTTTTATGACATATTTACTCCATTTGCCGAGCATTTTAAATTTTGCAATCTGTATGATGAATTGTCTAATATGGGGACCACTGTTTATGATATCTTATACTCCATTTGCTTTAAATATTTTAATATTAGTATTGCAAGAAATTATGTAAAATCATAAGTTTATATTTGCAACACTTATAAATGTTGTCAGTATTTGTAAAAGCATTTTATGTGTAACAACACATATATGTTTTACTAAATAATCATTTTCCAACACTTATAAGCGTTACCGTATATTTCTGTACCAACACTTATAAGCGTTACCGCATATTTTTGTACAACACTTATAAGCATTACCGTATATTTCTATACCAACACTTATAATTATTACCGTATATTTAGGTACCAACACTTATAAGTGTTAGTAATACGTATGTCCGTAACACTTATAAGTGTTACAAATTTGGCCGCTTCATTCCTCACAGTCTATTAGTAACACTTAAAAAGTATTACTGAAATTATTTGTAACACTTATAAATTTTAGGATTTGCCTGTTTTGGTGTAGTGAAAGGTAGAAATGGGTTCCATCCCAAAAGAAAAATGGAGTGAAGATTTCAGTGCTATTGTGAAGTTTTAACATAATTCTAGACTCAATACTTATCTTGAAATCTTGAACTCTTGATCTTGATATTCTTGATACTCATGAGTCTTCAATCTTGATATCTTGAATCTCTATACTGTACAGTCTTCATTCTTGGTACCTGCATGGTTAAATCTTGCATATACATATATATCTAAACTATAATGTTAGTATTTATATTTTATAATCTTATTCTAAGGTTGTTGTCATCAAAACCATCAACTGATGGACTAACAATCTCCCCCATTTTGATGATGACAACTTTGTTTATAAAATATTACTTCTATTCTAATAACTCGCCCTAAAACTGATAACTCCCCCTTAATCTATGCATAACTCTTCTATTTTATATTTCTCCCCCTTTGTCATCAATAAAAACAAGCTAACTCCAAACTATATAACTCTTAGTCTAATATCCTATATGATTATAATGATAGTGTTATCATACATAATCAATACTTACTTGTTAACCTAAAACTTAGTCCTAAACTACTAACATTCCTAACCAAGTACCTATATAATACTTATATTATCATATATAGGAATCATATATAAGAACACACAATATTTATTTTTATATATATTTGTTTAAATTTACATTTTCGTAAAACGCGACAAGTATACACAAAACGATGAAAACGAAAGAGAAGAAACTACAGAGTATCTTTGACAATTGGAGATCTATGGATCAAACAATTTGGATAATGGAAACAAAAATTTCCACGTTGTTCAACCAAGTTTCCGTCCTTGTCAAAACATACTTCGCCAACGCAAATGACTTTCCTCTTGTTCATGATCTCCTGAAGAGTCTTCGTCAATCAAGATTGGGTTAGCATGATTGTCCATTAGAAATTTTTGCAAGTTCCTAAGGATTTTGCCTTGCCTCTCTTGTTCTTTGGCCATTCGAAGTTGCATCACTTGGATTTCAGTCATTAACTGAAGGGTATCCTTCAGAGATTCCTCCATTTTCGTCACACGAGTGAGCGTTGTTTGTTGAAACGGACCAGAAGTAGGAGATGGGAACGAAAAAGTTGATTTTAAGTTTGATTTGGAAGAGGAGGCCATTGATAAATTGATTTCAGAAGATAGAACAGAAAGAGAACAGAGAGAATGAAGAAAATTTCTAAAAAGGAGAAATTTATAACCACTTATTTGAATTTAGGTGGGAAAATTTTTAAAATTAAAAGAAACGTTATATGTCGACATGGGTCTAGGGGGGATGTCGACATGGTTCTTGAATTTTTGCCTATTTAATTTATTTTGAATTAATTTTTAATTATACTTGTTATTTATATTTTATATTTCAGTTAATGAACAAATACCTAATTATCTTCTTAATTTAGTAAATGTAGATTCATTTAAGGGTTTTGTTAAGATATCAGCAATTTGATTTTCAGAATTGATATAGTCGAGAGTAATTACTTCTCTATTTATATTATCTCTGAGAAAATGGTGTCTGATATCAAGATGTTTAGTTCGAGCATGTTGAGTAGTATTTTTGGATAAATTTATTGCACTAGTATTATCACAATAAATTGGTGATTTTGAGATATTTAAACCAAAATCTTTTAAAGTTTGTTGCATATATATTACTTGAGAACAAGCCAAAGCAGCAGAAATATACTCTGCTTCAGTTGTTGATAGAGAAACTATGTTTTGCTTTTTACTAAACCAGGAAATCAGAGAATGCCCTAAAAAGTGACAAGTTCCACTTGTACTTTTTCAGTCTGATTTACAACCAGCATAATCAGCATAATCAGCATCACAATAAGATATTAAGTCAAACGAATCATTTTTAGGATAAAATAAGCCATAATCAAAGGTGTGTTTAACATATCTTATAATACGTTTTACAGCTTTTAAGTGAGTTTCTTTAGGTTGGGATTGATACCTTGCACATAGACAGACACTATGCATGATATCAGGTCTACTTGTAGTGATATAGGGTAGTGATCCAATTATTCCTCTATATAATTTTTGATCTACATCTTTCGAGAGATCTTCTTTACTAAGGTACTCATTGGTTGCTATGGGAGTGGGTTTTCCACTCGCAGTAGTCAAACCAAATTTACTAACTAGGTCTTTAGCATATTTTTCTTGACTAATAAAGATACCATTATCTAATTGTTTTATTTGTAATCCTAAAAAGAAGTTTAATTCACCCATATGACTCATCTCAAACTCTTTTGTCATTATTTCAGAAAATTCTTTATTCATTTCAAAATTAGTTGATCCAAAAATGATATCATCTACGTAGACTTGTACTAGTTGAATATCATTTTTATTTCTTTTAATAAAAAGAGTATTATCTACTTTACCTATTTCAAAATTTAATTGTAATAAGTAAGATCTTAGTCTATCATACCGGGCTCTAGGAGCTTGCTTTAGACCATATAGAGCTTTCTTAAGTTCGTAAACATGATTTGGAAATTTATCATTTTCAAAAAGTGGTGGTTGTTTAACAAATACTTCTTCTTTTACAAAACCATTTAAAAATGCACTTTTAACATCCATTTGAAATAATTTGAAATTATTATGATTTGCGAAAACAAGTAGAATCCTAATGGCTTCTAATCTTGCTACGGGGGCAAAGGTTTCATCAAAATCTATTCCTTCTTCTTGACAATAACCTTGAGCGACTAACCGGGCTTTATTTCTAACAACCTCTCCTTGTTCATTCATTTTATTTTTATAAACCCATTTAGTTTCAATTATTGTTTTATTTTCAGGTCTAGGAACAAGTTCCCAAACATCATTTCTAGTGAATTGATTTAATTCTTCTTGCATAGCCAAAATCCATGAATCATCAGATGATGCTTTTTCTGGATTTTTGGGTTCAATAGTTGATATAAAAGCTACATTACTCATTTGACTTAGTTGGTTTCTAGTTTTAACAATAGATTGCATATCTCCAAGTATATTTTCTATAGGGTGATCTTTTAAAAGTTTAATCCTTTTATTAGGATGATTTGATTCATTATTAGTTTCAGTTGACTCTTGGTTTTGAGTGATTAAATCCTCTTCATCATTTATTTCTTCAAATTTTTTGAAATTTTCATCAAATGAAACATGCATTGTTTCTTCGATGGTATTAGTTCTTAAATTAAATAATCTATATGCTTTACTTCTATTATAATATTCGATAAAGATACCTTTGTCGGATTTAGGATCAAATTTATCTAAGTTATCTTTTGTATTTAAAATAAAACATTTACTTCCAAAAATTCTAAAATAAGATACCTTAGGTTTCTTTGAGTAAATAAGTTCATAAGATGTCTTATCAGTTAAAGGTCTAATTAAAATTCTATTTAAAATATAACAGGCAGTAGCAACTGCTTCTGCCGAAAAGTACTTTGGTAAATTACTATCAGAAAGCATAGTTCTCGCACACTCTTGAATTGTCCTATTTTTACGTTCTACTACTCCGTTTTGTTGTGGATTTCTTGGAAATGAAAAATTGTGAGTTATTCCCTTTTTATTGCAGAATTCTTCAAACTTTTCAATTTCAAATTCACCACCGTGATCACTACGGATAGTTATAATTTTTTGAGAAAATTGATTTTGAACCCTTTTTGAAAAATTCTTAAAATATTCAAAAGTATCACCTTTATGTTTCAAAATTATTGTCCATGTAAATCTAGAATAATCATACACAATTACAAAAACATATTTACTGTGATTTATTGACTGAATTTGAGATGGACCAAATAAATCAAGATGAAGTAATTCAAGAGGTTTTGAAGTTGAAATCATATCCTTTAATTTAAAGGAACTTTTTCTAAGTTTTCCTAGTTGACATGCATCACATAGACTATCTACTTTAAAATTCATTTTAGGGAGGCCTCTTACCAGATCATGTTTTGACAGTCTAGATAAGAGTTTGAAATTCAAATGCCCAAATCTCTTATGCCAAATCCAAGGGTCACTTGCATTTGCCAAAAGACACAAGTTATCATTTGAAATTTTCATACTAAGAATATAAATATTCTTTTTCCTAATTCCCTCAAATATTATGGTTGAATTATTATCTTCAATGTGACACTTATCTTTTGCAAATTTAATTTTATATCCTTTATCGCATAGTTGACTTATACTTAGCAGATTATGTTTCAAATTCTTAACTAGCAAAACATTAGTAATAATAGGAGTTTCAGAGTTACCGACTTTGCCGATGCCGATCACATAACCTTTTGAATTGTCCCCAAAGTTAACCAGTCCTCCGTCTTTGTATATTATATCATTCAGCATATCAAGATTCCCACTCATGTGTCTAGAACATCCACTATCGAGTATCCATTTGTTCTTTTTGATCTGCACAGTTTGTTTGTTCTGGATTGATTCCTTAACTCCCATAAAGCATGATTCCTGTACATCAAACAATCTTAGTAGACAACTTGTATTTGAATATTGATTATATGCAGACTCAAGAGACACTGATGATCTGAATATTTCTAAACATGCATTAACAAATTTCTTAAACATAGCCATTTTTAAAAAAAACTTTTTCAAAAATCAGATTATGAAACTTTTGAAAACCTGGCTCCGATACCAAATGTGAGGAATGCGGATTACGGATCTTAAGGCTAAGAATAACACTAGAGGGGGGTGAATAGTGTTTATAAGAAATTACTAAATCTTTTTGAGTTTATGTTAATTTGAACACAACTGTATGTAATATTCAGACATAGATATAATCACAGAAACAAACATAGATGCAGAAATAAAGTAAATGCAGTAAAGGAAAGAACACACCAGATTTTATACTGGTTCGGAGTTACCCTACATCCAGTCCCGCACAACTATGTACGGATTTCCTTTCAAAAGCAATTCAACAATTACAACCCTCGGTTTCAAGGCTACGAGTTACACCTTCCAGAATCACAATCCTCTGGGTAGAGATACTTGATTTCCGGGGCAACAAGTTCACCCAATTGATTTCCAAGGCTACAATCACATCTTTTCTCGCTTGATTGATTTCCAAGGCTACAATCACACCTTTTCTCGCTAGATAGATTACAAAGAAGCCTATAACTCTGAATAGCACTTGGATCTTGTTGAGATAGTGATAGAGAATCAAACCAGAGATAATCTAGTTAGATTCAATGTTGATTTCGGCAGAGTGATGATAGGATTTTGAATAAGAAAATGTGGAAGAAGAAGAGAAGTGAAAAACCAGAAAATCTGATATAAAATTCGTTGAAACTAACCCCTATTTATAGAAGAATAACAGTCATGTCCATTCATGAAAGGTTATGACGAATAGACACTTCTTTTGAAATTCAAATTTTTGAATCTAACTGACACTATGTCGACATGGGGTACTAGGGCATGTCGACATCCCAAAGGAAATTTTTAAGATTTGATTTTCTTTGAAAATAACCTTTATCTTATATTAAAACTATTTTAAACTTTATAAATATACTTGACTATAGATAAAATACATAGATAAATATAGAAAATAATTTATATATAATTTTACTATAATTTTATATTTAAATCTAAGTATAAAGATAGTTTAAAACAAACGAAGTTTAAAAACACGAGTTTAATAAAAACAAAAGCAAAGAATATTTTAAGGCTAAAACATCTTTTTGAAATTCATTTGAAAAGATAATTTTTAAGGCTAAAACATTTTGAAAAGCAGTTTTGAAAATCATTCTGAAGTAGTTTTGAAAATCATTTTGAAGTAGTTTTGCAAGCTTCTTCCTGCAGAATATTTCATCATATCAGGACTCGAGAACTTGTACAAAACCAGGATGTTCGTGGGTTTGTAAGCCACTTGTCGTAGGTTTGTAAGCTACTTGTCATGGGTTTGTAAGCCACTAAAAAGGTAGAAATGGGTTCCATCCCAAAAGAAAAATGGAGTGAAGATTTCCGTGCTATTGTGAAGTTTTAACAGAATTCTAGACTCAATACTTATCTTGAAATCTTGAACTCTTGACCTTGATATTCTTGATACTCATGAGTCTTCAATCTTGATATCTTGAATCTCTATACTGTACAGTCTTCATTCTTGGTACCTGCATGGTTAAATCCTGCATATACATATATATCTAAACTATAATGTTAGTATTTATATTTTATAATCTTATTCTAAGGTTGTTGTCATCAAAACCATCAACTCATGGACTAACAAAAATGAAAATGAAAATTGATTTGAAATTAAAGATGGATTTGAAATCAAATTTGAAATCTAAGTTTTAATTGAGTTTAATTTGAAGTTAGAATTGAAACTTAATTGAAATTGGATTTTAAAATTTCATATTAATATAATAGGAATATAATAATATTATAATAAGGAAATAGTGAATATACACATTAAATACTTAAAAAGGTGAAAATATTGATTTAAAATGATAGTAATGTTTTTATAAGTAATCATATTCAATTTAGAGAATTTATTTTAAATATTGTAAATCAAGTTAAAACTAGGTGCGTCGCGAAATTACAGTTCGCGATTTCACGCCGAAAAATTCAAACAAATATACAGAGTGGAATATAGCTTGAAATTCTTCGAGATAAGAAAATTCCGAACTATTATATCCATATCTTCTAAACAAAGAAAGAAATCGAGATTTCATTTCTGAGAAATGCGGATTATGGATCTTAAGGCTAGAATTAACACTAGAGGGGGGGTGAATAGTGTTTTAAGGAATTACTAATTCTTTTTGAGTTTATATTAATTTGAACACAAATGTATGCAATATTCAAACACAGATATTATCACAGAATCAAACACAGATGCAAATATAAAGTAAAAGAAATAAAGGAAAGAACACACCGGATGTTATACTGGTTCAGAGTTACCCTACATCCAGTCCCGCAACACAAGTATGGATTTCCATTCAAAATCAATTCTTACAATTACACCCTCGATTTCTGTAACGATCCGTAAATTTTAACTGTTTTAATAACATAATTAGTTGAAATTTTGTGAAATTTTAAACGATAAAATTTTGAAATAAAAATTTGATATTTGGAATGCGTCTAGTTAAACATAGCAACTGGTAAATTTTCATCCGAAAATATGAAAGTTTATTTCGCGCGTAAATTTACTTCAATTTAATTAGTTAAAAAGCGATGAAAATAAAATGTTTTTGGAACCTAAATATTTTTACATAGAAAAATTCTAAACCATCTTCTGAGCAAACGTCATTTTTCGTTTTTCCAAATTCAGACTTTTTTAGCTCCGTCGATCTTATTTTTCTACGTTTTTCATACGTTTTCCGCTAGTTAAAAATTCGAATTTTTATAATTCAAATCATACCACTGGTATTTGTATACCGTTTTGATCGTCACATCATACTGATCTCTGTGGTATGTTCACTTCTGCGTTTCGAAGTCCGGTTCGTTGCATGATCGATAAAACAATTTGTAGTATCGGTACCCGTCTCGTGCTTTTTGATTTATTGTGGCTATTCAATCCCCACCGTGTATTAACCCAACGATCATTAGCTTTTATTATTCTTGAATTCTGGTCCTATCTTTTATTATTCCACCTTTACATTTATATTGCAGTTGTCTTTTCATTTTTTAGATTTCTGGTTTGTTTGCATTGAGAATATATATCCTACTATAACTTATGCCTTGTTCTCTCTCCTTCCTACCTCTCTCTCCTTTTTATTTTCAGCCATGGTATTTTATATATTCAAGTTGTATTTTCCTTTATTTGCTGCTAGCCGAAACTATGGCCTCCCATCCTCTCCACCTTCCTTCTCTTTCGGCTCCGACCCACCGAGCAACTAGCACCATCACCCAACCACCACCGGCGCTCCACTCTCGTCCTTCCCTCTAGCCGTTGCCTTCAACCTCTTCCACTCACGGCTACAACAAAACAATCTCGAACTCCGCCTATCTCCTCATATTTCCCCATCTCGGCCTGGAACCACTGCCAAGTTTCCACCACCCGCTTTCTTTTCTCATGCAAAGCACAACCCGATGTGAGAAGCACCTCCTCACCACCGTGAGTTGCTACTCCACCTCCAACCCTCTGACTTCGCCTCCTCACCAAACCCGCTACATCAGCCATGCCTTCTTCCTCCTATGCTTGGCCGAACGAACACTCATCTTCCCGCCTGTAGCTTCGGCCTCCCAGCGCTCCTCTCCGCTGCCGAGACTCCACCTATAGCCTTGCAGGTTTGCATGTCCTCTTCTTTCAAATAGGTTTATTTCAAAGTTTAGATATATGAGTACTCATGTATATAGACTTGTGTAAGAATGTATGATGTGTTTCAGGATATATTTTGTTATATGCCATGTTTGGAAATAGTGATATCTACTGTTTCAAATATAGTTTACAAAAGTATATATACATTTGTGTTGGTCTGCCGTATAAGTATATAAAAGTTTTACAAAGCTATACTAGTTATAAACTGTTGATTGCTTATATATTAAAGATATGATGATAGTGTTTCATAAAGTATTATTTTATATTCTCTATATTAGTTTGCCTGATGGTTCTATAGTATGGTTAAGCTATACAATCTGTTACTATGTTTTGAGTTATCCTTTTTGACTCTTTTTTTTTGTGTTTGCTGTATATATTTTATAAAAGAAGTATTTATATATATAAAAGTTTCGTATATATTTGTGTATATTTATTTATAAAATATATAAATGTTTATATTTTAGTTTATGTTTATGTACGTGCATATCTTCATATATACATATACAAAGCATATAATGTTTATAAGGTAATGTAACCTATGTAATTGTTTTATATAATATTGTTCCAAATCGTCATATATATGCGAGAGTCATAGTTTCATTTTGGATTGTATGTATATATATTGGTTAAGTGTAAAGTTTCTGTAAAGATTGGTATTTATAACAGTAGTTTATATATATTGCAAAGTCTTAATGTTTACTAAACAATGTGTTAGTTTGCATGTTTATTTTTTTTATTTTTTTTGAACAGCAGTTAGACTTCATGTTCGCGATATCATATCTCGCTCATTTTTTATCAAAATGGGTTGATTCTATTTTTAAAAAAGAGTCGAAGTTACCTAGTTTATGCATGTCAAATTCCAGCAAAATCCGACATCGTTTGATTAGTGGTCGAGGATCTGGAAGTTTGACCCAGGCAGCTGTTCTTTTGTACTTGAAATTATTTTACACTGCTGCAAACACAACCTGAGTTCATGTTTGATGCATCGTATCTCTTCCGTCTTACGTCGGAATACAGTGATTTCCTTTTTGTTTAAAAGATAAAGTTTTCTACTTTCTATATATAAAATTTTAGCTTCATACGAGGTGGTTCAGTCCTCTGTTTCTTACCTGAAAGTCAGACCCAGAGAGGTTTTCAGACCTGAACATTTGACAGTCGCAACATGGCCTGAGTCTATGTTCGTGACATCGTAACTTTTCTCGTCTCTTGTCCAAATCAAGTGATTCTTTTGCAGTTTGAAATACAAGATTTGATCTTTATTCATACCAAATTTCAGACCATTTCGATCTCGGTAGCACATAGAATTATATTGTTAAACTTTGACGCAGGACATGTTATTTTTTTATTTGTTGCTATGTTGAATGTTTTGATTTGATTTCGGCAATTCCTATTTAACAGCTTTACTCGTCGATTCATGCCAATCTAGTTTATTTCGGAAGTCGTGCTTGCAATTCGTAACTTAACTTCGTTGTCTATTCTCGCTCCCTAGCCTCGAAAGGTGAGCAATCACTCACGATTATTGTTCTTTTATTTATTAAATCTGATTTCAATTGAAACGACAATTGAATTATGCAACTGTTAGTTATTTACACTGTTATATATCTGTTATTACCTGAATCAGTTCACCTGTGACATCTGACACCATTATCTGCTATTTATACAATGATAATCCAGTTTAGTTGATAAATGATTGATTGTTGATATTTATATTGGACATTAAATTGTTAATGTTAAAGTGATAAATAATATGCAATTGAATTGATATATTATAGTTAACGATTTAAATTGGAACTATATGTTGAATTTGATTAGTTAAAAATTCGTATAATATGACCCCTTTAATGTTAAATTAATTGACACGTAGGATTTGGTTAATTACACCTTGAACCGTTGAATGTAGGTTGTTTAAATTAATGATGGATGAAATTATAATAGATGACAAGTGAAAAACCGTAATGTAATAATCTTTAATCTACATGAAATGATAGTGTAGATTCTAGAAATAATTATATTAATTTGCACAAACAACAATGTGAATTAATACGATTATTTCGGGATTATTTGAATTGATTATTGGATTGATATTGATTGTTGTTATTGCTTGTTTATTTACTTTGACACCATCCCAGTTATCACACGGCAAGTTCCCTTTGCTATGCTTTGATTTTGAATTGAATTGGAATCGGGTTGAAATGATAAATACCCAAATTAAACTTTGACCTAGGATAGAGAATTAAATAAAACCCGATTGGTCAATAATTTGATTTAAAAATAAAATGAAGATTTTATTTGAATAATTAATATGGTTTTGAAACGAAGTTGGAAATTGAATTTTAATGAAATTTAAATGTGAATATTTAATAATCTGAAACAAAATATTAATAAAGAAATTGATGGAAGAATGTTGTTTAGTTTAAGAAATGATTGAATTAAGTTTTGAAATTATTTAATAATTTAATGAGATTGAATTATTTAATAATTAAATAAAATTGAATTCTTTATTAAGTAAAATTGAACTTCTTGAATAAGTGAAGTTAAGTTTCTTTATTAATTGAGTTTTGAAATTGTAACTAAGTAAATTAATAAGTGAAATTGAATTTCTCTAATAAGAAATAAAATGTGTTTAATTGAAATTAATGTAAGACTTGAAATTTAAAGAACTTGATGTGATGAATTTAATTTAATTCAATTTGTAAGTTTTGATATAATGAAGTTGAATTTAAATAATGGATTTGATGAATTGGAAATTAAATAGAAATTATTTTGAATGACAAATTTACTTAACGAATATTAAATGAAATCGACAAATGAAGTTAAATTGATTTGAATGTTAAATTAATTAATTTAAATTTTTTCAAAATGAAACTTATATACGAACTTGAATCAATATTCGAATTGTTTTAAATAGAAATTGAAATTGAATTATAAGATTTTGAAATGGTAATTTGGAAGTTATGAAAAGTAAATTATGGAAATTTATTTAGAAAGACAAATGAAATGTTGGTTTACAAATTCTATTTGAAATTGAATTTGATTTGGTTTTGAAATTTATCAAACGACCAATCGGTGTAATAATTACGAAAGTGATTAAAGAGACCGAAATCGGTTAGGGACATACTCACTGTCTAAACCGAAAACCACTTTAATAACTATACGCGGAGTGTGATCCAGAATGAAGGTGGTTGGAATGACGTACGTGATGACTGAAGAAAGAGAACGATAATGGATAGCCTTGACACTTGTGTCAAATTGGAAATGACTAAAACAGGAGCCGTGCCGGGCCAAATGGGGGTTAGCTACCTCGAGCAAACACACTTCTTCGAAAACTACTCATTACTTGTTGTCGATTGGTGCACCCTTGATTTGGGAGTGTTGTTTCGCGGTGTTGCGATCACTGCGGCGATGCGTTCTCACCAGTCCGGATCAGGCAAACAGTAGTTTCACTACCTTGGGTATTGCCTCATGTGCCTTGTCATACTTGTATCCCTGTATACGCGACCACTATGATTTGTTTTGTGTTATACCTATGGAGTACTCCCTGATTTCCCACTAGTTTATGGTGGAGTTTACAGTGCTGTATAGACTATAACGCTTATATAAAATGTGTTAAGGGGGATAATGGTAACGCCTTAACACTATTTTGATATTTTATATTACTGATAGGCATTATCTACTTACCGTACACTACTACATAGTAGATAGTTTAACGGATCCTTAAAGGATGGTTATTCCAAACATCCTTTGAGTTACTTGTATTTCTATTTCTATTTCACTTGAGTTGGATTTATTGATATAAGAATGTTAATCCTGACTCGAGTGTTTTGTGTTTTGCTTTACGCTAGGGTCAGACTGAGTGTACCAGTATTCGAGACTCACCTTTGGAGTTGGAGCTTCACTTGGAGATCCAGCCATCTATCCAGTTTCAGATATCCAGTTGATTCTAGTGATGTATTCTGATATTGTATTTGATTATTGTATTCGAGACATCTGTTGTACTTCATTAACTCTGATATGTATATAGTAGCTTCATGAACTACTATCTTTTATTTCCGCTGCAATTATTACTCTGTGTCTATGATCTGTGATTATTTATTTACTGTATATGCTCAGTTTTGCCAATTTTAAATTAACAATTCGGTATTTTGAATTATTCAAGTCCGACATGTGCGGATGAAAATAGTCAAAAATAGCGGGTCGTTACAGTTGGTATCAGAGCTTTGGTAGCTCTAGGCAAAACTTAGCATATAGGGTAAATGTATTTACAGAATCACTCTCATTAGAGTTTCAATCTCTTCCTTTGACTCGATTCCTTTGAATTTTGGAACGTTCCCCTCGGTTCCGAAATTCATTCGTGTCCTTCACTATTCGACTTCTTTCAATTCTGGAGCACGCCATAACTCCATTTTGAATGATATCTATAATAATCGGCGGTCTCGCCAATCTTCAAATGATTCATAAAGGAGCAAAACTCCTTTACAATAGGCATTGATTTACCGGAGATTTCTATATCCTTGGTTTACGATGCTATCTATCTCCTGCTATACCTGAATTCTATTTCTTGAGATCGAATGTCGATTTACCTCGGAATTCCACATCGATCTTATTCTTGAAGTCACGGTCGACCCGGTTAAGGTTGCCTGCGATTTATATAAACTTATTTATCCTCCTATTTTGTTATTTAATTATCTCGTCGTTGTTTCAAACCTATCTTCGAATCGAAATTCTCTTTGATTTGAGTCTATCAAAAATTTGAATCTCTATCCTTGCTTTGAAATCCATTATTGTATCGTTGAGTGAGGAAGTGTATTTGTAAATTAATTTTAAAATGTTTTATATATTGTGTTGTTTGAGTTGTTGATGTTGATTTGGGTTTTCGATCGATTCGTCTGATCAACGCTATCGGTAGGATTTCCAAAACACTTGAACAGAACAAACTGACACAATATTGTTTTCAAATTTGGTAAACAAAATAGTTTTGTATGATTATAATTATATGTAAATATAATTTTTCTGAAATTACATTCTTAATGAATTTGTTGTCAAAAATGATAATATTTGATTTTCATTTATTGTTTTGTAAACCATTTACTATTGCATAATATAAATAAATGAATTTATAAAACTTGGCTATAATTTGATTTAGAATTTGAAATGTATTTAAATCAAGAATATGAGAATTTAAATTTTCGATGATTTCAACTTTGGTTTTTAGTTTTAGAAGGTATATTATTTGCAAATAATAATCATTTCAAAGAATTTTAAAAGTTTAAAATCTATGCTCTTCTCTTTGTCGCTGGAAAATAATTTCGGTGATGACGGCCGCATCATCGACATTCATTTTCGAGTTTCGAAGAGTAGAGACCATCAGTAGCTTGCTACACTTTTGTTTGAAATGAATTTGATTTGAATTTTTAAAGTATGACTTGATTTAAAAATATTTATATACATATATATTAGTATTTAATTTAGATTTGACTTGGATATATTGTATGTATATATTTATCTCTAAATTGTTTAAATTTAATCAGAAATTTAATTCTAAATTTTCTTAAAAGATGATTTTCAATTATAAATGAAGCCATATTCTTTTATAAATACTTAACTTGAAATAACTGAATTGTAAAATTTACTTGTATAATACTCAATTGCATTCAATATAAATTACCTAAATTTTCAAAAGTTAACTATATAATTGAATATTATACAGCAGAAAATGATATCAAAAGAAATTTTAAATAAATTTGAGTAGTTAAAATAAATGTAAATATACTTAATATATATGTGATAGGATATATTAAGTAGAATAAATTTAATAATAATTTGGTATGAAGAAGAATTAAATTTGTCGAATAAAGTGTGATTATAATAAATGACTATTCAAATTTAGGACATTTGAAATTGTTAATTTAAGAAAATTGGAGAATATACAATAAATTGTCTTTATAAATAAAATGTGAGTGCGTATAATAAATGTTATTCACTTAAATTTTAAACTATAAAATGTTTATGGAGATAAATAGAATAATAAGTTAAATAAATAATAGGTATGATTAATAAAAGAAAATTTGTATTGAAAGTTAATAAATTGAATTAAATCAACTTAAGGGAGTATCTTGGATTAATTGAATTTAAATTGAGTTTCATTTGGAAGAAACCTTTTGTACCTAACATTAATAAATGTGAAATCAAATCAATTTAATGAAAACCTTGAAAAAAAAACAAATTGTTGAAAATAAATTTATTTAAGTTGAAATTTATATGTTAAATAAATTATTTTATTTTGTTTTCAACCTATTTTCTTCTGGTTGTTTCTATTCTCCTACCTAATTCCTTTTCGGGGACGAAAAGTTTTGAGTGGGGGAGAGTGTAACGACCCGTAAATTTTAACTGTTTTAATAACGTAATTAGTTGAAATTTTGTGAAATTTTAAACAATAAAATTTAGAAATAAAAATTTGATATTTGGAATGCGTCTAGTTAAACATAGCAACTGGTAAATTTTCGTCCGAAAATATGAAAGTTTATTTCGCGCGTAAATTTACTTCAATTTAATCAGTTAAAAAGCGATGAAAATAAAATGTTTTCGGAACCTAAGTATTTTTACATAGAAAAATTCTAAACCATCTTCTGAGCAAACGTCATTTTTCGTTTTTCCAAATTCGGACTTTTTTAGCTCCGTCGATCTTATTTTTCTGCATTTTTCTTGCGTTTTCCGCTAGTTAAAAATTCAAATTTTTATAATTCAAATCATACCACTGGTATTTGTATACCGTTTTGATCGTCACATCATACTGATCTCTGTGGTATGTTCACTCCTGCGTTTCGAAGTCCGGTTCGCTGCCGGATCGATAAAACAATTTGTAGTATCGGTACCCGTCTCGTGCTTTTTGATTTATTGTGGCTATTCAATCCCCACCGTGTATTAACCCAACGGTCATTAGCTTTTATTATTTTTGAATTCTGGTCCTATCTTTTGTTATTCCACCTTTACATTTATATTGCATTTGTCTTTTCATTTTTTAGATTTCTGGTTTGTTTGCATTGAGAATATATATCCTACTATAACTTATGCCTTGTTCTCTCTCCTTCCTACCTCTCTCTCCTTTTTATTTTCAGCCATGGTATTTTATATATTCAAGTTGTATTTTCCTTTATTTGCTGCTAGCCGAAACTATGGCCTCCCATCCTCTCCACCTTCCTTCTCTTTCGGCTCCGACCCACCGAGCAACTAGCACCATCACCCAACCACCACCGGCGCTCCACTCTCGTCCTTCCCTCTAGCCGTCGCCTTCAACCTCTTCCACTCACGGCTACAACAAAACAATCTCGAACTCCACCTATCTCCTCATATTTCCCCATCTCGGCCTGGAACCACTGCCAAGTTTCCACCACCCGCTTTCTTTTCTCATGCAAAGCACAACCCGATGTGAGAAGCACCTCCTCACCACCGTGAGTTGCTACTCCACCTCCAACCCTCTGACTTCGCCTCCTCACCAAACCCGCTACATCAGCCATGCCTTCTTCCTCCTATGCTTGGCCGAACGAACACTCATCTTCCCGCCTGTAGCTTCGGCCTCCCAGCGCTCCTCTCCGCTGCCGAGACTCCACCTATAGCCTTGCAGGTTTGCATGTCCTCTTCTTTCAAATAGGTTTATTTCAAAGTTTAGATATATGAGTACTCATGTATATAGACTTGTGTAAGAATGTATGATGTGTTTCAGGATATATTTTGTTATATGCCATGTTTGGAAATAGTGATATCTACTGTTTTAAATATAGTTTACAAAAGTATATATACATTTGTGTTGGTCTGCCGTATAAGTATATAAAAGTTTTACAAAGCTATACTAGTTATAAACTGTTGATTGCTTATATATTAAAGATATGATGACAGTGTTTCATAAAGTATTATTTTATATTCTCTATATTAGTTTGCCTGATGGTTCTATAGTATGGTTAAGCTATACAATCTGTTACTATGTTTTGAGTTATCCTTTTTGACTCTTTTTTTTGTGTTTGCTGTATATATTTTATAAAAGAAGTATTTATATATATAATAGTTTCGTATATGTTTGTACCAAAAATGGGCACAACACTCTTCGGAAGTTTTTGAAGAGATAAAAGTGAAGAATGAAAATTAAAACTGTGGATTATCTAACAAAAACTCCAAATAACAGAAAGTAAATTGCAAAGACAGGCGATTTAGAGTGGTTCGGCGTTTTGCCTACGTCCACTATGAAGTTTGATGATTTTATTGCTCGATTACTTGAAGATTACAGTAGTTAATAGTGTAATACAACTGAATTCAAATGCTAAGTGACAATCTAAAGCAGCGGCGGTGTTCTGGAGTAAATCTGGCAGAATCTGGGCGCTCTTCAGTGCTTAGAATTATCCGACCCCTTTTCTGAATGACCAGGGGCTCTATTTATAGGTGTAGGAGGCTGATATTTCGCCTAAAATGAGGGGAGACCAGTTCTGGTATGTCAGGGGGCCCACATGGCCGAAATCTGGAGATCCGGGCCCACTTTGGGATTGATTCGACCCTTGGTTCGAATCGATCAAGAAATCATCCAATCGAGCTGAAATTTGGTGTGTACATTCTTCATCATGTGCTTAAGCTTCTGTGAAAATTTCATGGGATTTTGACTTGTAGAACTCGAGTTATGATCGATTCAAGTTGGTGTTTTTCGTATTCTGGAGTCGTTCGAATCGATATGCTCGA
Source organism: Allium fistulosum (assembly GCA_030737815.1). Taxonomy (NCBI): domain Eukaryota; kingdom Viridiplantae; phylum Streptophyta; class Magnoliopsida; order Asparagales; family Amaryllidaceae; genus Allium; species Allium fistulosum. Next base: position 150,267,443 of record CM060908.1, read on the forward strand.
ATCGATTCGTTCGAATCGATCCTCCTGCTCGTGAAGATGGTGACGTGGTGCGCTTTCTTCGCATCGGTCCGCTTTGCATTCCGCATTGACTGGGTCGAATCCACGACTTGGATTCGAAGATGGTGGAGTCGAGGGCAAGCTATGTCTCCTGGATTCGAAGTGAAGCTATGTCTTCTGGATTCGAAGATCCCTCTCTTGATGGATTCGAATTGTAGAAAGCTCCAATCGATTCGAACTTAAGGTATCGTTCGAATCGATTCGAAGTACAGCTAACTACTTGGTCCGGCTGGATTCGAACGAAAGCCCCTATGCTGATGGAGTCGAAGCAAGGGAGAGCTGATGGAGTCGAGGCAATGGAAGTTCGATGGATTCGAACCGGTCCCTGGCCAATCGATTCGAACTAAGGGTGGCCTACTCCATCTTTCGTCGACGATATCTTGAGCATACGAACTCGGATTGACTTAAAACTTGGATCGTTGGTTCCCACGGCTTCGCTTGACGTGCCTTATCAATTGTAGCCCGATCCGGACTTGAACAAATTTCATCGATATCCGTAGCGATCCTTACGCGTAACCGACTTCCGAGACGATCTGTCACCGGTATCTAGCCAAGTCCTTGGTGTCACGGCCTTGCCAAAAGGCGGGATAACATTTGCCCCCCAAAGTACGTCTTGTGTAAACATGACATGCTTTGAAAAGCTACAGTCCCTTGTTGAACAATGATCACATGCTTTGTCGAAAAATTGTCTTCTTTGCTGTCGTAATCAATCGTTGTATGATCATGATTGACTGTTAGGCTTTTGAGTCATGACGAGATGAACATTTGACTCCTGTTGATGATAAAAACCAAAACATTAGTCAAAAATTACGCGCATACGTGTATTTTCTTGACCTTGGTTAACGTTGCGTGATCGCAAGTTGTTGTCCGTTCAGTTCGCTATCGAAATCTGCATCGGTCCTCTCCTGGACCGATTTGAGATTTGAGTTAAAACACTGCTTTTATGATTGTCTATGATCATCCTCTCGTACTGATCCTCTCCTGAATCGGTACAAGAGTGGACAAGCAATTTTTCATATGGGAACGACTCGCCCATTTGACCGGCGGTATTTAATGGATGCGAAGCAATGTTTCTGGATCCGCCTCGAGTTGATGGTTTTGAACTGGACACTTCGAATCTATGGGGCGTAGTGACCCAGGTTCATCTTCTGTCGACAGCTTCGAATCGATGGTTCTTTGAATCGACACTGTGTGGATTCGATGCTTGGATGGATTCGTAATTGAGGGATTCGAACTTGACTTGTTCGAATCGATGGAGTCTAACGTTCCCCCTGGCTCTTCTGACGCCGTGCTTCGAGTCGACGCTGTGGATTCGAAGGAAAAGTCACGAAGTTGTCTGGTGTAGACATTTGAGTCCGTGTCGACGAGGTCACCTGGTCAGCTTCGAATCGATTTAGACTTGTAGTGATCGATTCGAAGATACTGCTTCGAATCGATGAGCTAGACCCGTTATTCCCGGTTGCGCTTGACCGGGAGACGAATGGTTCGTTTCCCCTATATATACCGGGGTCCTGTTTACTTTTAACTTTTTACTTTTTACTGTTACGAGAGCTCCTTCTTCGAATCGATTTCTCCTAGGCCAGGACAAACGTGCTTTCCTCAAAACGATCGATCCCTTCCACGCTTTTACTCGAAATCAAAACAGGTATTCAATGGATCGATTCGAGATGAGAAAAATAAACTATTCTCGCCTTAGAAAAACTCTAAGGAGTGACAAGATCTGAATGAAGTGGGTCGACTCGATGGAGTCGAGGAGTGATGTCTTTTGGGTTCCAGCGATTAGAGTGTCGTTTCCCGTTGCTTTGCATTGATCTAGGAACAAACGATCTTCGAATCGATTTCATGGGAAGGTTCCGAATCGATGATTTGAAGAGGGCATCGATTCGATCGATTCGAAGTAACGCTATCCAGATCGATTCAAAGGAACTGAATATTGATCGATTCGAAGTAACCTGGAGCTCACGGATTCGAAGGGCTCCTCCATCATAAGGTTACATCGAGTCGAACCATATGGATTCGAAGCGCCTGGAATCAAACTTCATCGATTCGACCCTCATCGATTCGTGTCGATGGATTCGAACGCCTTCATCCCCTGAGACCATTGTTCTTATGATTTGCTCCATCATCCGAACTACGACCAACTTCAGGTTGTACTCCGACGAACATAATGAACTTTAGCATACTTGACTCCGACGAGCTTCCGCCTTGCATAATCGAACTTGACCAACAGACTTGAACCTGAATTTCCTTTGAAGCTCGTCGATGGAACTATGACTTAACCAATAATACAACTGATTTATACTTGAAGTTGGTCCGTAGCGTTTGGACGGTGCGGAAATGACGGTCAGCGATGACGGTCATTTTCTTTCTCAAATTCCCAAGTTATGTTGTACGAACACCTTGCTTCATTCTGTTAAATTTGCTCGAGTGATGTACAATACTTGCACTGCACGACACGTTCACACACACTACACTGGGGCATGCACGGGCTTGTTCATGAACTTAACGTTGCTTTCTAATGAGTTAGCTAACTATGGAATCTTCGAGCTCTCAACAACAAGAGGTACAGAGCTCGACTCCTCCGGTGCTTGAGATTCCCGATATCCCTGCCGATATAATCGATCCAGCTCCAGATGAATTGCCGGAGGCGATATTTATTGAGGACCCTATTGACTCGGTTCAGTCCAACATTTCTGAATCCTTATTGGGACGGATATGCTTAAAGCATAACATATCTCTTGGTGACGTACTATTGCCCAGCACCACCGATAGACCGCACAATCCGCCTGAAGGATATACAGCATTCTACCGTCATGCTTGTGCGGCTGGAACTCTTCCTCCCTTCAATCAATATATCAGAAGGATGCTATCATATTTAGGGATCGCTCCTTCACAACTTCATCCCAACGGGCACGCGTTGCTGAATAGTGTCTTTGTAATATTTATGGACTGTCTTTTTCGCCCGCCGAGGCCCTCCGAGATCAGACACATATTTAACTTCAAGAGCAGGGGTGATAGCCCGTCGTTTACATTTTTGGAGGCAGTTAGAAATTGCCAAGTTGTAGTTGGAGCTTGGACGCGACTGAGCTATTTCAAGAACGAATGGTTCTACGTTCGATGCCCTCCGGGTTTCGCTAGGCGATGGTTGTCTAGACGTAAGCGCCTTAACCTGTTTCTTTGACCAATAGCTCTTCGGTGTTAAAATTGACATTTCATTCCTTTTACAGCTATTATCTCTAGGCCCGATGGAGGGCGTTTCAAGGGTACCGTCCGGAGTCTTCAAGAAGTCCCAAGCGAGCTGAGGCATATTGACTCGGTGCTGAACGACTACAACTTAAGAGTTCTGGGTTTGATCGACATTAATCAAAGCATAGTTGTTGAGGGATTTTCAAAGTCCGTATCCAAGAAGGAAAATAAGAAGAAACCCAAGAAGAGAAAAGCGAAGAAGTCACTCGGAATCAGAATAATCGAGGCGAGTGACGAAGAAAGAACCCATACGGATTCAGAGCCAATGGCCGACCTTTCGGGAAACTTAGAGGAATCGGGAGAAAAACGGAAAGGCAAGGCCGCCGTTTCCAAAAAACTTAAGTCAAAGGGGGGAAAATCTGTAGATGTGTTTCTTCCCGCTTCCGGAGTTATGATTGCTGAGGCCGCCCCTTCTCATTCGAGAGATTCTCTCAAAGGGCTTGACGATATTCCTATCCCAGATTATATATCAATCTCTCATAATCCTGGGTTGGAGGAATTACAAGATGTCCTAAATATGAACGAGCCCTTTCCTTTAAGTGCGGTCAACACTTCCGGTCGGTTTGGGGGTTTACACATTTACACACACTTCCACGGCACTTCATGACTTCTGCATAGTAAACATTGCTTTATGGGATTTTAATCCGTAATTCTTTCTTATCGCAGGTGAGATGTCAGGACGTGGCTCCACTCTAGATAGGCTTCGGAATGTGCGTCAATCTTCTCCATTTTATGATTCCCGTAGGAGAGAGACAGATAGGGATCATGGTCGAGGCTACTCGAGTCAAGAACGTTATGATAGAGACAGAGATTACTCGCGTAACCGTTCTGGCTATGATTACTCTGACAGAGACCGGGGATACCAGAACCGACCCCGATCTCGTTCTCCTCCGCCTCCCAGGGCTCCAGTAGACCTCCCAGGGCCATCTCATCAGCAACAGTTGCCTTCTCAATCTTCTCGGCCTGACGCTCAACGGCCAAGAGTGGAACCAACGGCAGCCGCTATAATTGAACAAGCTCCGGCTGAGTTGACAAGCGAGGGAGCTGCTAAACTTGCCCAAATGAAAAACGACTACCCGGAAATTTGCATGGATGGCTATATCTTCCCTCCTAACTTCAAAAGAATCCCTCCAGAAGCTGAGACCACTGCTCATAACTACATCCACGACTTCTATGCTCAGTACAAGGAGTGGTATAAGGCAGCCGTGAAGGCTTCTAGAGTAGCTTTCGACAGGGCGAAAGTCATTGCTGAACGTGATGTTGACATTGCGAAGCAGAAACGCATCATTCAAGTTCTTCAATCCGAAGTGGAAACGTCCCGAAAGTCAGAGCTTGAAACACTTAAGAAACACGAGGGTGTCGTGGCCAAACTAGCGAGGATGCAGCAAGAACATTGCGCCACAGTGGAAGAGATGGGCCATCGCAATACCACCGTTGCAGCTGAGCGAGACTTAGCCGTTAAAAAGCTGAACGAGCTCAAGGCCAAATTTGCTGAAATGGTGAAGGAGAAGGACGATGCGAACGCTACTGCTCAAGAGGCTTGCGACCAAGCAGTATCCCTCAGGGCCGAACTTGCTGCGGCGGCGGTCAAGGCTAAGTCTGTGGAAGCAGAGATTCAGGGAAAGATCTTGGAGGAGAGGTCTAGGCTAGATGCTGAGTTTGACGATCTCTTAGTCACGTATAACGCTAATGTGCTAGAACACAGAAATTTAGCGTGGCTGGGAGATGACTCCATGATCTTGTACAATGCCTGGACTCGGCTGGTGAATGAGAAGAGAGCAGCGCATCCAGATGGAGCACTTGACGACTTTGAACTGGAGATGCGTCTGCTTACCGAGGATGAGAGGAAGACTCTTCATGAAGTGGTAATCTCTATGGCGAAAGAAAAGCTCGGCGTCCAATCTCTAGAGGCAGGCGAAGGCTCGGGGGTCGTGCATCACGGGTCAGGTGTTGGAACTGCAATTCCAACATTGCCCGAAACCACTGGTGCGGTAGATCCCCAATCTGTTCCTGCCTATAATCCTGACCAGCCATTATTATCTTCTGCCGAGGATTCTGCCCACGTTTCGGTTCAGACCAAGGAAGGTATTTGAACGTTTCTCGTAGTTCAGTTGTGAAGAACCTTATGCAACACACTTGGCTAACAATCTCCGTTTTGTCGTATTTCAGTGACCGAGGTTATTGTTTCTGCGCCCCTCGCTTTATCGGTTCCTCATCAAACACAAGGGGTTGTTTTTTCTGAAGCCATCACGACTTCTACTTTGATTGGCGAGGAGGGAGATGCAAATATGTTTTCTTTCAGCGCTCAAATGATTGAGGAGCTTCTCAATGAACCCATCGATCCCTCTGCCAACCCGTCCGATGTTGTGAATGAGGCTGCTCCGGCCGCTAGTTTATCTATGCCAGCTATTGGCACATCCGATGCGCCCCAAGCATCTCGTGAGGACGACGTTTTAGCTGAGATTGCTGCCGAGATGGCAGCAGGGAATGTTGGTTCTAGTCCGCCCGGGCCTGCCCCGTTAATGGTGATTTCGCCGGGTGGTACTGTATTGATCGAGACCGCTCCTGTCCCTCCTCCTGCTACTACTCCTATGCCTTCAGCTCGTCCTCCTAGAAGAACTTCCGTTGCCTCCAGCTCTGAGGAAGATGTCGACATTATATCGCTGCCGGAGGGCAAGCCTGAAAAGAGCAAGCGATTGAGGAAGAAATCGGGCAGCGGATCAGGTGGAGCTACTCCGAAGAAGAAGATAAGGAAGAAGAAAGAATGAACTTCTTTCTCTAAATCTCTGTTGCGTAGGGTAGCATTTTGTTGATTTTTCTATAGCCGTGTATAGATGTGGATTCGGCTCCCACTAGCAGAATTTTTCATAAACACTTTGTAATCAGATTCTTTTTGTTGATAATGGAAATGAAAATCTATTCCCTTTCTGTCTTCAACTTGTTATGTGTTATGGTTCTGCCCCCTGTATTGGGGAGAAGTGTGGAGTTGACGTACGTTTATACCCCGTCTCGCGCTCCGGAGTTCGGGGTAGGATGAATGTTTATACTCCGTCTCGCACTCTGGGAGTACGGAGTTAGATGAATGTTTATACTCCGTCTCGCACTCTGGGAGTACGGAGTTAGAAGAATGTTTATACTCCGTCTCGCACTCTAGGAGTACGGAGTTAGAAGAATGTTTATACTCCGCCTCGCGCTCTGGGAGCACGGAGTTGGAAGAATGTTTATACTCCGCCTCGCGCTCTGGGAGCACGGAGTTAGAAGAATGTTTATACTCCGCCTCGCGCTCTGGGAGCACGGAGTTAGAAGAATGTTTATACTCCGCCTCGCGCTCTGGGAGCACGGAGTTAGAAGAATGTTTATACTCCGCCTCGCACTCTGGGAGCACGGAATTTAGTAAAATGCTTATACTCCGCCTCGCACTCTGGGAGTACGGAGTTGAATGAAGGGTCGTCGTGTATCAACCCATTTCGTGGCCTGATGTAATGGCTTGCCCCCGAGCTCGGGTTTCATTTAGCGAGTGGTTGACTGCTTCACAGCCACTCCCTACTTGAATAAATTCCACTGTGTGATGGAACTTAGCTCTTCGTGCATCGTGATGTTGTACATTGTATTTAATGAATCACAACTCTGGCTCGAAGAGATGGCATTTTATTGCTGAAATAAGAAAATATGGCAAATCAGTTGCCTTATTACAAATTCTAATTTCGAAATGCAAAAGTAAATTGCTGAATAAAAAACATAATGAAATAAATAAAGCCTGTCATATGTAATAGCGGCGGAGACTCTCGCTGTTCCAGGCTCTTGGTAAAACTAGACCGTCCACGGTTGATAGTTTGAATGTGCCATCTCCAAGTCGTTGCGTAATCACGTACGGTCCTTCCCAATTTGGCTTCATGTGTGAAGGAACCGGGTATACTCTCTTGAGGACCAGATCACTGAGATCAAAGGTTCGGGGGCGAACTTTGGTGTTATATAATCGGGCGACCCGACTTCGGTAAGCGGCCGCTCTTAAATCAGCTTCTTCTCGTTTCTCGTCCAACAGATCCAAAGACTCAGCGAGTAATATAGCGTTTGTTTTCGGATCGTAATAAGTTACGCGGTGAGAAAATACTTCTGTCTCAACTGGAATGACGGCCTCCGAGCCATAGGATAAGGAAAATGGGGTGTGTCCAGTCGCGGTCTTGTGAGTTGTTCGATAAGCCCATAATGCCATAGGAAGTTCATCGACCCATTTGCCCCCAGCCTTTTCCAGTCGTTTCTTTAAGATGGATTTGATAACTTTGTTAACAGCTTCGACCTGACCGTTTGCTTGTGGATGTGCGACTGCAGAGAACTTTTTATGAATATGAAATCGTTGGCAGAAATTCTTGAACTCCGAACTTTCGAATTGGGTCCCATTATCGGTGATGATAGTATGCGGGAGTCCAAATCGGCAAATGATATTGCGGACCACAAAGTTTATCACTTTCTTTGACGTAATCGTTGCAAGAGCTTCGGCCTCGGCCCATTTTGTGAAGTAGTCAACTGCGACGATGGCATACTTCGCACCACCTTTTGCCAGAGGCAAAGCGCCAATGATATCGATACCCCACATAGCGAACGGCCAGGGACTGACCATTTGAGTTAACTCGGTAGGCGGATCTCTTGGAATTCGAGCGTGTTTTTGGCACTTGTCGCACTTTCTGGCGTAATTGGCAGCATCTCGATTTACTGTCGGCCAGTAATATCCATATCGGAGTATCTTCTTAGCAAGCGCTTGTCCACCGGTGTGATCGCCGCATTCTCCCTCGTGTACATCATGTAACACTCGTTTGACTTCGTCGTGAGTGATACACCAGAGGAGTGGAACAGAATAACCTTTTCTATACATGATCCCGTCCTGAATGATGAACCGCGAAGCTTTTCGTAGAATTTGTCTTTTCTCATTTCGGTGCTCAGGCAATATCCCATTCTCAATATAATTTCGATACGGAGTCATCCATGATTCTCTGCTGGGAAAGGTCTCCAACACATCATTCGTTTTGATTTGATCGATGCTTGGGAAAGGCAACGTTTCGACCGGGACGAGTCCCATTTGTTGTGCTTCACCTGTGCTGGCCAACTTTGCCAATGAATCGGCCTTTTGATTGCGATCTCGTGGTATGTAGTAAATAGCATAATAATCAAACTGATCCAGCGCTTCCTGAACTCGGGCTAGATAAGCAGCTAACCTTCGATCTCTCGCTTGATATTCTCCTCGTACCTGACACACAACCAACTGTGAATCACAATAAACTTCTATAGCGATAATTTTCAGATCTCTGGCAAGATTTAACCCAGCCAACAGGGCTTCATACTCGGCTTCATTGTTGGTTGTGTGAAAATCAAACTTCAAAGCATAGCATATGGATCGACCTTCGGGGGTTTCTAGTACAACTCCAGCGCCCGAACATCGATCGTTTGACGCACCATCTGTATAAAGTTTCCAGACATATTCAGGAGACTCGCTGGTTTCAGGTAATTCGTCAGGAACAGTAAATTCAGCTATGAAGTCAGCTAGGACTTGCCCTTGAATGGCTCTCCGCGGAGCATAAGTAATGTCAAATTGGCTCAGTTCAATATTCCACTTGAGTAACCTTCCAGACGTCTCAGGCCGCGTGAGGACCTGTCGTAACGGCTGATCGGTATACACAGTAAGCGGATGTGCTTGGAAATAAGGACGAAGCTTTCTCGAGGCAATGACCAAGCAGTAAGCCAGTTTCTCCAACCTGGGGTAATTTCTTTCAGCTCCAGTCAATCGTTTACTGACATAATAGACCGGTTTCTGCACTCGATCTTCTTCCCGGACCAAAGCAGCACCGATCGCATGCTCCGATACCGCCAGATAAAGGTATAATTGTTCGTGATCAATTGGTTTCGACAAAATTGGTGGCGTAGAGAGATGCTGAACCAGCGATCGGAATGCGCCTTCACATTCCGTGGTCCATTCAAAGTTTCGTTTCCCTTTCCGGATTAGATCAAAGAAAGGAATACATTTATCAGTGGATTTCGAGATGAACCTGCTTAGCGCTGCTACCTTTCCGTTGAGACTCTGGACTTGCTTGATGGTCTTCGGGGTTTGCAAATTCCTTATTGCCCAGATCTTTTCGGGGTTTGCCTCTATCCCACGAGCGTTAACGATGAACCCTAGAAACTTTCCGGATGCGACGCCGAAGTGGCATTTTAGCGGGTTAAGCTTCATTCCATATTCACGCAAGATGCGGAACATTGAATTTAAATCCTTGACGTGATCTGTGGAAAATCGGGACTTAACTAACATGTCATCCACATAGACTTCCATGGTCTTCCCGATCTGATCAGCGAACATTCGATTAACCAAGCGTTGGTAAGTTGCTCCGGCATTCTTTAAACCGAAGGGCATGACTCTGTAACAGTAGAGTCCCAGATCGGTTACGAAACTAGTATGTTCTTGATCGGGTAGATGCATGGGTATCTGATTATAACCGGAATAAGCATCCATAAAGGATAACAATTCGTGACCTGCAGTTGAGTCAACGAGTTGGTCAATTCGGGGAAGTGGAAAACTATCTTTTGGACAGGCTTTGTTTAAATCAGAGTAGTCGACACAAGTTCTCCATTTCCCGTTTGGTTTCCGAACCATTACCGGATTTGACACCCACTCTGGGTATAGAGCATCTCGGATGAAACCATTTGAATGCAATTTGTCAATTTCTTCTTTAAGGGCGGCAGATCTCTCTGGATCCATACCACGCCTCTTTTGCTTGACCGGAACATGTCGCGGATCAATATTCAAAGAGTGACTTGCAATGTTCGGTGAGATTCCGCACATGTCAGAGTGCGTCCAGGCAAAGACATCAAGATTCGCTTGAAGAAATTCAACCAATTCCTGTTGTATCTGTTTTCCCAGTTGAGATCCAACTTTTAGTACTTTCGAGTCGTCATCCTCACTGACCGGGACGTCCACAGTCAGTTCGGCTGGAGACGCTTGATTCTCTTCTACTTCATCTTTATCTTCGCTATCTCTAGGGTCAAGATCTCTAAGGAATTGGTAGTGGTGCCCGGGCCGGGGCCCAGGCGTTAGCTGTCAATTATCAGTAAAACGGACGCAGAGAGATTCCTCTACGCCCTTCCCTTTCTCCTTCTTCTGTGCTTCTCGCAATTCAGCAACATAACAGGCTCTTCCTGCTGCCTGATATCCTTGAACGATTCCTATACCATGATCGGTTGGGAATTTTAAAGTTAAACACCACGGGGCAATGGCTGCCCTGAATTCAGCAAGAGCTGGTCGCCCCAGGAATGCATTGTACGGTGAAGCAATGTCAAGAACAACAAATTGCATTAGTCGGATTCTCCTACGCTCTCCGATCCCCAGTTCCACTGGTAGTTCCACTATCCCAGTAGGTATTGTTGCACTGCCATTGAAGCCATGAACCCGGGATTGGCAGGGTTTTAGGTCTTTCGCTTCCATCTTCATTAAATCGTAAGCTCGCTTGAATAGAATGTTTACAGAACTCCCACTGTCAACCAGGATCCTCTTCATCCAAGCAGGACCAACCTGGGCAGATATGACCAGTGGATCAATCGTTGGAGCTTCGATTTTGTCAGCATCTCTGCTTCTGAATATGATATCGTCAGACATCGTTTTTTGTTGCTTAGCCGGGGTTCCATCCTCACAATTACTGCAGCATTCGAAGCTCGCATGCCTGATAGAGTTAGCATACGACTCCATTTCCCTCCAGCTCCTGTCTGCTGGATGAGGACCACCACTTATGGTATTGATAACTAGCCTCCCGCCTGTACGAGCGGGTTCCTCTTGTCTTTCCTGATCTTGTGCACGGTTTGGATTCGATGGGCCCGCACCACCAGACTGCGGCGCCCGCACGAATTGATCTAACTTCCTCTCCCTGATCAACTTTTCTATGAGATCTTGCAAATGGCGACAGTCATTCGTATTGTGGCCATAACTCTCATGAAACCTACAAAACTTTCCCGTCTGAACCTGCCTTTCTGATGACCGCTTCGGAGCGGGTTTCTTATACTGTTCTGTGTTACAAGTCTGCAGGTACACATTTTCCAGTGAAGTGTTTAACGGTGTATAACTTTCGAACATCGGAGCCCTACGCCGTGGGCCTGGATTCGGGTCTCTCTTCTTATTCTGACCATTGCCACCTCTCGGCTGAGCCTGTTTGTTCTGTATGTTTAACTGGACTTTTCCAGAATTGTCACCGGACTGTTTAACTGCTACATTGCTCTGTATTCCCTCACTTCCGGGTTTTGCATCGTCCTGCTTCCTAGACTGTTTTGCATCCTCTTGCCGTAAGAATTGAGCAGCTTTGGAGTAAAAACGGTCCAACGATGCGGGGGGTTTTCCGGCTAACTAGTTTCCAAATTCAGAATCGGGATCAATTCCCTTTGTCAATGCCATTAAAATTGAGTTGTCGTTGGGATTACTAATTTCCACGCATGCCGCATGGAATCTCTCCAAGTAACGCCTTAATGTTTCCCCACGAGCCTGGGTAACATTGGACAGGGTGTTAACATCTTTGGGTCTGGCAACATGCATACGGAATTGTTCAACAAATTTCTTAGCCAATTGGTCAAATGACGAGATAGATCTCGGAGGTAGTCTTGTAAACCACATTGTTGCAATTCCTCCCAATGAAATGGGGAAGCTGCGGCATTTTACTGCATCGTCGGCCCTTGCGGCGCTCATTGACCATTCGTATTTCAGTATGTGCTGATTGGGATCAGAACTTCCTTCGTACATAGGGAGAGTTGGCATTCTGAATCGCCGAGGAGGTTCAGCGTATAGTATCTCGTCCGTGAAAGGAGTATGGCTTCGAGAAATTCCCCAATCGTCATTGGTAAGTCCTTGGCTTTCATGGATCATCTGACGTATCATAGTCGAGATGTCTGGCATTGCTACATTTTGAGCATGCTGAGCTAAGGTGTGGTCGGGTTCCACAATGCGAGTTTGGACCGGGCGCTGTCGACGGTCCAAGTTTCGCCTCCTTGGCTCAGCGTCTTCCGGGACGTATGGTTCAGAAGTACGTCCTTGCTGTTGATTACCCGAATCTGGAAGATATCGGGTATCGACCCTCGTTTCTGCTGTTGCAGCTGTGACATGATTGTCCGTAGTATATTGTGGAGTGCGGCCACCTCGTGCTGATGGCCCAGCCTGGAAGCTGGTTGATGGTCCTACCCTCAATTGCCCGACAGTCAGGGCGGGCTGATATCCCGTAGTCTGAGCATAATCTCCGTCTAATCGGGGACGGGTAGATCTATGATGATAGTCAGATGAGGCAGAACTTTCAGTGGGTGAGCGGGAAACATCATCCCTCCTGGACCTCCTACGGCCCTGGCGATTCAGTTGATTTGTCAATTCAATATTGGCTCGCAACTGTTCGGCTAACTGTTGCCGACTCTGAGTCAACTCTTGGAGTAACACCTGAAATTCTTGTCTAGTGACTGCCCCAGACGGATCCGAGTGGGCAGTGTTGTCTTGGTTGGGTGGCTGCTGTTGAGCAGGATTTTGTCCATCCCTACCTTCTTGTCCTGGAGCTGCAGAAGTGGTTCTCGTGCTAACCATTTTGAACGATGAATCCTTTTCCTAGATTTTATGCAAATCTGAGTAGAATGGAAGGACTGTGAATCGAAGATCTGGATCTTCCTCTTGGATTTGTGCAATCCGGTATCGATGGTAGATCCAAGGAGCAGGAGAAAAAAGCTGGTTTTTTCTCAGTGAAAGCACCAAAGTGTTTGTACCAAAAATGGGCACAACACTCTTCGGAAGTTTTTGAAGAGATAAAAGTGAAGAATGAAAATTAAAACTGTGGATTATCTAACAAAAACTCCAAATAACAGAAAGTAAATTGCAAAGACAGGCGATTTAGAGTGGTTCGGCGTTTTGCCTACGTCCACTATGAAGTTTGATGATTTTATTGCTCGATTACTTGAAGATTACAGTAGTTAATAGTGTAATACAACTGAATTCAAATGCTAAGTGACAATCTAAAGCAGCGGCGGTGTTCTGGAGTAAATCTGGCAGAATCTGGGCGCTCTTCAGTGCTTAGAATTATCCGACCCCTTTTCTGAATGACCAGGGGCTCTATTTATAGGTGTAGGAGGCTGATATTTCGCCTAAAATGAGGGGAGACCAGTTCTGGTACGTCAGGGGGCCCACATGGCCGAAATCTGGAGATCCGGGCCCACTTTGGGATCGATTCGACCCTTGGTTCGAATCGATCAAGAAATCATCCAATCGAGCTGAAATTTGGTGTGTACATTCTTCATCATGTGCTTAAGCTTCTGTGAAAATTTCATGGGATTTGGACTTGTAGAACTCGAGTTATGATCGATTCAAGTTGGTGTTTTTCGTATTCTGGAGTCGTTCGAATCGATATGCTCGAATCGATTCGTTCGAATCGATCCTCCTGCTCGTGAAGATGGTGACGTAGTGCGCTTTCTTCGCATCGGTCCGCTTTGCATTCCGCATTGACTGGGTCGAATCCACGACTTGGATTCGAAGATGGTGGAGTCGAGGGCAAGCTATGTCTCCTGGATTCGAAGTGAAGCTATGTCTTCTGGATTCGAAGATCCCTCTCTTGATGGATTCGAATTGTAGAAAGCTCCAATCGATTCGAACTTAAGGTATCGTTCGAATCGATTCGAAGTACAGCTAACTACTTGGTCCGGCTGGATTCGAACGAAAGCCCCTATGCTGATGGAGTCGAAGCAAGGGAGAGCTGATGGAGTCGAGGCAATGGAAGTTCGATGGATTCGAACCGGTCCCTGGCCAATCGATTCGAACTAAGGGTGGCCTACTCCATCTTTCGTCGACGATATCTTGAGCATACGAACTCGGATTGACTTGAAACTTGGATCGTTGGTTCCCACGGCTTCGCTTGACGTGCCTTATCAATTGTAGCCCGATCCGGACTTGAACAAATTTCATCGATATCCGTAGCGATCCTTACGCGTAACCGACTTTCGAGACGATCTGTCACCGGTATCTAGCCAAGTCCTTGGTGTCACGGCCTTGCCAAAAGGCGGGATAACAGTATATATTTGTGTATATTTATTTATAAAATATATAAATGTTTATATTTCAGTTTATGTTTATGTACGTGCATATCTTCATATATACATATACAAAGCATATAATGTTTATAAGGTAATGTAACCTATGTAATTGTTTTATATAATATTGTTCCAAATCATCATATATATGCGAGAGTCATAGTTTCATTTTGGATTGTATGTATATATATTGGTTAAGTGTAAAGTTTCTGTAAAGATTGGTATTTACAACAGTAGTTTATATATATTGCAAAGTCTTAATGTTTACCAAACAATGTGTTAGTTTGCATGTTTATTTTTTTTATTTTTTTTGAACAGCAGTTAGACTTCATGTTCGCGATATCATATCTCGCTCATTTTTTATCGAAATGGGTTGATTCTATTTTTAAAAAAGAGTCGAAGTTACCTAGTTTATGCATGTCAAATTCCAGCAAAATCCGACATCGTTTGATTAGTGGTCGAGGATCTGGAAGTTTGACCCAGGCAGCTGTTCTTTTGTACTTGAAATTATTTTACACTGCTGCAAACACAACCTGAGTTCATGTTTGATGCATCGTATCTCTTCCGTCTTACGTCGGAATACAGTGATTTCCTTTTTGTTTAAAAGATAAAGTTTTCTACTTTCTATATATAAAATTTTAGCTTCATACTAGGTGGTTCAGTCCTCTGTTTCTTACCTGAAAGTCAGACCCAGAGAGGTTTTCAGACCTGAACATTTGACAGTCGCAACATGGCCTGAGTCTATGTTCGTGACATCGTAACTTTTCTCGTCTCTTGTCCAAATCAAGTGATTCTTTTGCAGTTTGAAATACAAGTTTTGATCTTTATTCATACCAAATTTCAGACCATTTCGATCTCGGTAGGACATAGAATTATATTGTTAAACTTTGATGCAGGACATGTTTTTTTTTATTTGTTGCTATGTTGAATGTTTTGATTTGATTTCGGCAATTCCTATTTAATAGCTTTGCTCGTCGATTCGTGCCAATCTAGTTTATTTCGGAAGTCGTGCTTGCAATTCGTAACTCAACTTCGTTGTCTATTCTCTCTCCCTAGCCTCGAAAGGTGAGCAATCACTCACGATTAATGTTCTTTTATTTATTAAATCTGATTTCAATTGAAATGACAATTGAAATATGCAACTGTTAGTTATTTACACTGTTATATATCTGTTATTACCTGAATCAGTTCACCTGTGACATCTGACACCATTATCTGCTATTTATACAATGATAATCTAGTTTATTTGATAAATGATTGATTGTTGATATTTATATTGGACGTTAAATTGTTAATGTTAAAGTGATAAATAATATGGAATTGAATTGATATATGATAGTTAACGATTTAAATTGGAACTATATGTTGAATTTGATTAGTTAAAAATTCGTATAATATGACCCCTTTAATGTTAAATTAATTGACACGTAGGATTTGGTTAATTACACCTTGAACCGTTGAATGTAGGTTGTTTAAATTGATGATGGATGAAATTATAATAGATGACAAGTGAAAAACCGTAATGTAATAATCTTTAATCTACATGAAATGATAGTGTAGATTCTAGAAATAATTATATTAATTTGCACAAACAACAATGTGAATTAATACGATTATTTCGAGATTATTTGAATTGATTATTGGATTGATATTGATTGTTGTTATTGCTTGTTTATTTACTTTGACACCATCCCAGTTATCACACTGCAAGTTCCCTTTGCTATGCTTTGATTTTGAATTGAATTGGAACGGGTTGAAATGATAAATACCCAAATTAAACTTTGACCTAGGATAGAGAATTAAATAAAACCCGATAGGTCAATAATTTGATTTAAAAATAAAATGAATATTTTATTTGAATAAATAATATGGTTTTGAAACGAAGTTGGAAATTGAATTTTAATGAAATTTAAATGTGAATATTTAATAATCTGAAACAAAATATTAATAAAGAAATTGATGGAAGAATGTTGTTTAATTTAAGAAATGATTGAATTAAGTTTTGAAATTATTTAATAATTTAATGAGATTGAATTATTTAATAATTAAATAAAATTGAATTCTTTATTAAGTAAAATTGAACTTCTTGAATAAGTGAAGTTAAGTTTCTTTATTAATTGAGTTTTGAAATTGTAACTAAGTAAATTAATAAGTGAAATTGAATTTCTCTAATAAGAAATAAAATGTGTTTTATTGAAATTAATGTAAGACTTGAAATTTAAAGAATTTGATGTGATGAATTTAATTTAATTCAATTTGTAAGTTTTGATATAATGAAGTTGAATTTAAATAATGGATTTAATGAATTGGAAATTAAATAGAAATTAATTTGAATGACAAATTTACTTAACGAATATTAAATGAAATCGACAAATGAAGTTAAATTGATTTGAATGTTAAATTAATTAATTTAAATGTTTTCAAAATGAAACTTAAATACGAACTTGAATCAATATTCGAATTGTTTTAAATAGAAATTGAAATTGAATTATAAGATTTTGAAATGGTAATTTGGAAGTTATGAAAAGTAAATTATGGAAATTGATTTAGAAAGACAAATGAAATGTTGGTTTACAAATTCTATTTGAAATTGAATTTGATTTGGTTTTGAAATTTATCAAACGACCAATCGGTGTAATAATCACGAAAGTTATTAAAGAGACCGGAATCGGTTAGGGACATACTCACTGTCTAAACCGAAAACCACTTTAATAACTATACGTGGAGTGTGATCCAGAATGAAGGCGGTTGGAATGATGTACGTGATGACTGAAGAAAGAGAACGATAATGGATAGCCTTGACACTTGTGTCAAATTGGAAATGACCAAAAAATCAGGAGCCGTGTTGGGCCAAATGGGGGTTAGCTACCTCGAGCGAACACACTTCTTCGAAAACTACTCGTTACTTGTTGTCGATTGGTGCACCCTTGATTTGGGAGTGTTGTTTCGCGGTGTTGCGATCGCTGCGGCGATGCGTTCTCACCAGTCCGGATCAGGCAAACGGTAGTTTCACTACCTTGGGTATTGCCTCATGTGCCTTGTCATACTTGTATCCCTGTATACGCAACTACTACGATTTGTTTTGTGTTATACCTATGGAGTACTCCCTGATATCCCACTAGTTTACGGTGGAGTTTACAGTGCTGTATAGACTATAACGCTTATATAAAATGTGTTAAGGGGGATAATGGTAACGCCTTAACACTATTTTGATATTTTATATTACTGATAGGCATTACCTACTTACCGTACACTACTACATAGTAGATAGTTTAACGGATCCTTAAAGGATGGTTATTCCAAACATCCTTTGAGTTACTTGTATTTCAATTTCTATTTCACTTGAGTTGGATTTATTGATATAAGAATGTTAATCCTGACTCGAGTGTTTTGTGTTTTGCTTTACGCTTGGGTCAGACTGAGTGTACCAGTATTCGAGACTCATCTTTGGAGTTGGAGCTTCGCTTGGAGATCCAGTCATCTATCCAGTTTCAGATATCCAGTTGATTCTAGTGATGTATTCTGGTATTGTATTTGATTATTGTATTCGAGACATCTGTTGTACTTCATTAACTCTAATATGTATATAGTAGCTTCATGAACTATTATCTTTTATTTCCGCTGCAATTATTACTCTGTGTCTGTGATCTGTGATTATTTATTTACTGTATATGCTCAGTTTTGCCAATTTTAAATTAACAATTCGGTATTTTGAATTATTCAAGTCTGACATGTGCGGATGCGAATAGTCAAAAATAGCGGGTCGTTACAATTTCAAGGCCACGAGGTACACCACTCCAGATTCACAATCCTCTGGGTAGAGATACTTGATTTTACAGGCAACAAGTTCACCCAATTGATTTCCTAGGCTACAATCACACCTTCTCTCACTTGATTGATTTTCCAGGTTACAATCACACCTTTTCTCGCTCGATTGATTACAAAGAAGCCTATAACTCTGAATAGCACTGGGATCTTGTTGAGATAGTGATAGAGAATCAAACCAGAGAAGATCTAGTTAGATTCAATGGAGATTTCGGCAGAGTAATAGTAAAAATGTATATAAAAAATGTGGAAGAAGAAGAGAAGTGAAATCAGAGAATTATAAATATAAATTCGTTTAAAACATCCCCTATTTATAGTAGAACAACAGCCATGTCCATTCGGGAAAGGATATGACGAATAGACACTTCTTTTGAAATTCAAACTTTTGAAATAAACTATCATCATGTCGACATGGGTACCTAGTGGTTGTCGACATGCCTAAGGTATTTTTGATAATTTGTTTTTCATTTGAAAATAACTTCTATCTTATATTAAAACTATTTTAAAATTTATAAATATACTATAGTTAAAATACATAAGTATGTATAGAGAATAATATTTTGGTATATATAAAATTTTACTGTAATTTCATATTTAAACCTTAAATATAAATATTAAAAGTTAAGTACATTAAATTAAAGATAGTTTAAAACCAAGGATAATTTTGATATTGAAAATAAAGATTATTTTGAGGCTAAAAGTATTTAAAACCAGGATAGATGTTTTTGATTTAAAAAAGGAAGATTTTGAAATCATTTTGAAAACAAGATATAATTTTGTAAAACATTTGAATAAAAGTTAGTGGATACAAAACGATGTTCCACTAGATTTTTCATAGATTCCATCCTACTTAGGGTTCCATCCCTTTAACAGGCTCGAAGTGGATTCCATTCCACGAATAAAATGGATTTTAAGATGTCAGTGCTTTTCTAGGAGTTTTAACATAATTCTAGACTCGATACTTGTCTTGTACTATTGAAATCTTGAACTCTTGATATCTTGATACTCATGAGCCTTGAATCTTGATGTCTTCAATCTTGAGTCTCTATACTGTACAGTCTTCATTCTCAGTACCTGCATGTTTATATCCTGCATATACATATATATCTAAACTATAATGTTAGTATTTATATTTTATAACAAGTCCTAAGGTTGTTGTCATCAAAACCATTCTTTTCAACGACTAACATCGTTTAGTATATTTTGAATTATGTCCAAATCAATTTTTTAGAAAAATCGCACTTGTGTAGTTAAGTGACCATAATGTAAAATATGTTTAAATGAACGTTTTTAATTATGGAAAAATACGAAATAAATTTGATAAATCTATTTAAATAGTTTATAAGAGATTTGAAGTGTAAGATATGAATTTTCAAATATTAAAAAGTTGTTTAAATCAAATAAGCTTATAAAACACTTTCCGTAGTACATTTTTACTTCCGTTCCTACGACTTTTAAAAAGAAGGTTTAAACTCAATGATTTTTCTTAGAACCAATTATGTATGTTTTTAAAAGAATAATTAAGCATTTGAAAGATAATTTGGAATCTTTATAATCAATTCCAAAATAAAAGCTAATAACTGAGTATGCGGAAATGACTAGTACATTTGTCCTGCTTGTGAGATCTGGAAAGATAAAACAAGGTGTTTAACTAAAGTTAGGGAAGGAACAACCAGTGCCCTGAACTTATCGGGCCTATATTTTCTCTTCTTAGGCGAGGGGTGGAATAGATCGAAAGGAAAGCTTGGATGATTTAAAAAGGTTATATTAAGATTTGCCTAAATAAAAGAAGATTAGTATTATTCAAAATTTAAGGAATCTCCAAAATGAATAAACTACAACTCAAATTGCATAGAGATAATCTTCTTATACTTGGCATTAAATTCCGAAGAGGAAACTCGTCCTATTCGTGGAACTTAAAAGGTGATCTCACCGTTATTCCGCCCATAGCACTTGTTGAATACAGAAATTAATGTTGAGTAAAATTAGAACGATTTCTATGATCCCGTTTACTCAATAAAGTTTCCTAAGATTGATTTAGGGTTTACAGTAAACCATGTCTTAAATAACTTTGTTTTTGACCCACTAAAAGTTAAGACATTCTGGATCAATGATAAGTAAGAAAATAGGAAATGTTTTCCCAATTAATAAGTGAATTAACTTAGAATTAATATGAGATTAAAAAGGGATTTAATGAAAAGAATTAAAGTGAAAAGAGGCTTAATAAATCCTGTATACTCATATTCACTTTTTATCGATAATTGGATTTCGAAGGAACCGTGGTATGATTTGGATGATTCCTATCCGAAAGCCACTTCGAACCAACTTAGATGTTCAAAGAATGAAGTTGTTTGAAGACGAAGATGTTGAGATGAATAATAACGAAGGACTACTTGTTGATTAATTTGGGATAAACTTTCAATTTACTTATTGGAGTAGTGGTCACTTTGTTATGAAAACCCTCAGAAACACAAGGGCTTCTCGCCTAGTAATGGCCGAGAAAAGTACCATCGGTTTCGTTCAGTCCTAGAACAAACTTGTATGGACGAATGTCTAACCTTGCATTCTAAATTGCATTGAGTGATCTCTATAAATGTATATCCACAAGGTGGTGGAGAAAGCAACTTCTCTTAGCTTAACGCCTTTCTCTGAGACATACGAGCTTAGTTGTTATATGTTTGTAGAAATCGGTCTTGTGATTATGGAATGGCAATGTGGCATTCTAAGTGAAAAAAGATGTGCTATGTGAAAAGGTAATCGTTGCCTCAAGCCTCATCAACTATAAATGACCGAAACAGGGTAGATGCAACAAGGCTAAGTGGGTCATTCCCATCAGGGTATGATCATTCCTTTCTAGATATATTTCTTCCCGCTATGACGTTCGGGAGGTAAATTAATGTGGTTTGTATGCTAGAGCGCGCTCGGATATAGGTCGGTAATGACCGGGGGATGACATATTCGGTACTATCTAGTTATAGAGGTAGGCCGGTCTTATGTTGGTAGAGGAGCTTTGTGATGGTTCCTCTGGACATCCATTTAGAGGTGTACCCATCGGAAGGTAGTCCCTTCACTTGGTCATTTGTATGTAAATCCATTCTCTAATAAGAACTTGCGGTTTTGTTTGTATAGCCTTAAATGATTAGGCCAGGAATTTAATATTGGTAACAATTTCGGCTAAGACTAATAAGTTTATTTGCAAATGTTTTCAAAGAATGTCATTAGAAATAATATCAAATGTTTTGATATAAAAGTGTTTTAGTTATCATAAGGTAAAAACCCGTCCGTGTTTATGTGTGGGCGTGGTCTTATGAGATACTCTTTTTTTCAAAAGAATTTCATTTAAAAGCTGATAAATGACACTATTATTTATTATTGAGTTTTTCTCACACTGGTTTATCAAGCCTGATCCGAGTATTTTCAATTCTCAGGTCAGATCGGAGTAGTTTCTTGTTCAGTTGAAGATGGTTGAAGTTTCCAAAGGAGAGCTGGAGATTTCCATCTACGTATGGACGTATTCTTTTATCCCCTGTTGTTTGTTTTTTGTTTGATGTTTGTCAGCAATTGCAAGGACATATGTTTATAACTGTCCAAGCTGAATTTAGGTTAGACTATGGTATATGTGTTTTAAAAGTTTTCCGCTGTAAAGATATTTTTTGAATATTATATGTTATTCCATTCATGTGAGATTTTGTTCTATCTATTTTTCTTTATTACCATTGATAATCCATTCTTCCGTGGAATTTGGATTGGACATGTGTGATTGTCGGCTTAAAGGGTACGAAATTGTGGGTCTTCACATAGTAATCCCATGAAAACTATGTTTAGAAAGAGTTATTGGTGGGTGCCAATAGGTTTGTAATGAACCCATGAAAACTATATCTGTATTAAGTTATTAACAGAAGTCAATAGGTTCCTAGTCAACCCATGAAAACTAGGACAATTGGGAAGATATTTGAGATACCAATTGGTTTAGGAAGAGCCCTCGAATAAAGAAATTATTGGCAAGGGCCAATATGTTCTTAGTGATTCCATGAAAACTATGAAACTGGACATGGAGTCCATAAATATTAAACAGGTTATTAATTAGCCCATGAAAAATAATAGGTTAATAGTGATCTAGAAACTATAACTAAGACAGATAGTCAAAATGAATGAGGATGGGTTATCTAGAATTGATTTACTTGTTTGCATATCATCATGATGTTTTGAATTGTTATGTTTTAACCATTGTGGATGAAGGAGCACAGTATATGGTTTTTATAAAGTTTTTGATAAGAAACTGGTGAGGTGAAAACCCATTCCGCTAAGTGGCGTGATCTCACTAGATATCTAAATGGTTTGAGATGGTAGATTATTTTTCATACCAGGCTTTATATATGACTCGAAGTTTATGTTTTCCTCTTAAATTCTCGGGTTCTCAATTAACGTTGAGTAGTTTGAGAGTTGAGGTTTTTAGGTATTCCATTAGATGGATAAGCTTTCGGAGACGTGCAGGAGGCATGATAGCTGTTAGGAGTTCTTTTCCTTTTGATTCTACCGTGCTTTTTGTAAAGGCAAAGTTGTTTTATTTGGCTAGTTATATATACTATGATCATAAAATAGGGCATCTTCATATGTCGCCCTTGGCGTATGTTGTAATAATTATATTTTCCCTGAATGTTGTTCTCGAATATGGGATTATGTAATGAATGTTTAAATGATTTGAAATGGAATGTAAAAGTCGATTTATGATTTTAAATTTTTTCCATATCCATATGTTTCTTGTGTATCAATGTATCTAACATTATCGTATTTGGTCACCGAGAATTAATAACTATGGATGACTGCAGCACCCGTAGCCGTTAGTTTCGGGCCTCCAAGTGGGGGATGTTACAAGTTGGTATCAGATCATAGGTTTATGAAACTTAAAAGAAATTTAAACCTAAAAGATTTTTTTAAATAATCCAATGAATCGGAAAATAAGATCGGGGTTTGGGATAACGCTATAGTAACGTACTTGTGCTTAATATAGATATATGTATATAAGTACGTATTCCCTTCTCTCTTAGGTCGTTCTCTTGTATCTTACTAAGGCTCGTATGCAGATTTATAAGAAATAAGATATGGAGGCAGGAAACAGAAGAGGAAATCTCGGTGGAGGAAGCACCACAACTAATGGAAATGTTCAACCCACCAGGACGAACCCAGATCGACAGGCTAATTCAAACCAAAATGTAGATGCCAATGTGGGTGTTGGCAATCCATCAGCGGATATGGGGACGATGTATTAGTTCTTTGTCAATCTGATGCAAGCAGGAGCTGCTACTGGAGTTGCTGGGAATGTTGGAGGACTAATACTGTGTCTCCAATTAGGAATAATTATGCTAAGCTGAGCAAAGACTACACCAGTCTTGTTGGGAAGCCGTTTATGGGAACGGAGGATGCCATAGAAGTGAATAATTGGTTGTTGCATTGTGAGAGAATATTCATTGATCTGGGTTTGGATGATGAGAAAAAGCAGAGGTTGGCCTCTAGGAAGTTACCACGGGTAGCACTTCATTGGTGGAATAATGTTACTGCCGGAGTTCCAGAGGAAGAGTTGATTTAGGCAGAATTCTGAAGAAGATTTGAACAAAGGTTTTTGTCTGAAGTTCCTTGTAACAACCCGCATATTTTACGATTGTATACTTAAATGTTTTATTTAAATATAGCATCATTAGTCGGATTTAAGTCTGAAATGTCACTTTTTGCAAATAGTCGAATTGGGACCCGAGACCACTTCCATTGAGTCCAAAATGGTGTTTGCGACCTTTTTAAGTATAAACATCGGTATGTTTGGAGTTGAGTGAAATTTTGATATTTTCATTTAGGGCTTTGGGTTTGGGTTTAGGTTTCAACCCACCAACCCATCTAATACCCTAACACTCCATTCAACTCCTCTTCATTCACTTATTCCTTTTCCTAACACTCTAGCTCAAGAGAAATGGAGGAAATGATTGGAAATAGAAATTCAAAACCTTAGTTTGATTTGGAAACACAAGTTCTTGCTCCAAAATCAAAGGGAAGCTTAGGTAAGCATCCACTTCATCTTCTCCATCTCCATCTCTCTTCAATTTCAGAAATTCCTAAACTATAACTGTAACGACCCAGAATTTTGAACAAATTAAATTGAGAATATTTAATTTATTTTAAATATTTGAACGATGATTTAATTTGAATCCCGAATATAACTTGGAATTTGGCGATTAAATTTTATAATTTAATCTATTGAAACTGGATAAAAATTTGAATCTTCAATTTTAAGTTGAAGAAAAATATTTCAAAAGCTTTTAAAATTTATATTGATGATACTGAAGGTAATAGAATTTCCAGAATTAAATTTCAAACTGTCTTGTTCAGTTTTGAATTATATCGTTCGTATCAATATGTAAAAATAGCGTTCCGGGGCACAGTCTCGGAATTCGACGAAACTAGTTCCATTGAGTCCGTAATATTGAATTATTGTCGGATTTCAATTTTCGTATTGATTGGAGTTATTCTGTGAGCGTACGACACAAAAACGCATTGAAATTTAAAAAAAACGAATTCAATTTAAATTTAAAATTTAAAGTGGTCAACAAACAGCACGTTATCCTCCCCTTAACTCACGCATAGAATCACGGCAAGAAGATCGTTTCCAGATAAGAGAAGTTAGTTCGATCTTCTGATGTTTGTGAAGTAGAGTTTTGTTTTGGATTGGGTTGATCTTGAGGAGACCATTGTGTGGAGTTATTCTCAGTCTAGTTGGTTTCTAGAAGCATCAGCGAAGGTTGAGCTGATCAGGAAGGATCTGTAGTTAGCCCAGGATCGTCTGAAGATTTTGTGGATAAGAGACGGAGAGATTTTGAATTCGAAGTTGGAGACTTTATTGTTGTTGAAGTTTTTCTCTGGTTAAAGGGAGCTATAAGATTGGTAAGTCTGGGAAGTTAGCTCCGAGTTATTTTAGATCTTTTCTGTGATCTAATTTGGATAAGTACTTTGATCTACAAGGTTGAATTGTCAGTTTGGATAACTGGAATTCAGTGTATTTTACGTATCTCTGAGGGAGTACGTGTTTGATCTATCTCTGGTTTAGAACCAGCAGTTCAGGAGATTTGGTTGTTGAGTCAGACTCGTCTGTAGTCTGATATCTTGTTTAGTTTTGTAGATCTAGATAAGTAGGAGCTCTATAGCTTAGTAGTATTGGTTGTTTGGATTGTTGTAGAGCGAGGATCCCGGTATATATATACTTGGTGAAACTCGAGGAAATTCTATTCAGAATTTTTCGCTAGATAGTTAAAATTGTTTGTTTGGATGATTGGTTGCTATGGTTGTTAGCATATGGATGATAATATGTGATTGTGATTTAAATAGATTATTAAATTACCTTTGTTTTAAATTTCGGGGACGAAATTATTTTAAGGGGGGAGGAATGTGATATCCCGGAATTTTTGGGGCAATATCAATTTAATAATCTGTTTAAATAATTAAATTAATTGATAATTTTTGATAATAAATATTTGAATTGGTTTAATAATCTAATTGAATAAATATTTACTGAGTGAATTTATCTTTTAAAAACCAATAAAATGATTTCTATTTATAATGTATATATTGTAAATAGATTAGCTTTGGGTTGAAATATAATAAATAAATAAAATCTTGTTTTTAAATTTCTAATATATATATATATATTGATAGTTTGGAAATTTTAATATTTGCTTTTCAAAGTTATTTAAACAAAATATCTATATGGTTTTAAATAAGATTAATAATAAGGTTATTTTCTTTTTGAAATATTGCTTAATAAATAAGATTTAAGAGTATATATATATATATAGGTAAGTTTAAAATACAATATTAATAGTGTATTGTTTTATTTATAAATATAAATAGACTTTAATAAAATAAGATTGTTATTTTCAAATTAAATGTGTAGTTATATATGTATGTATATAAATTGACTTTAAATTGGATTTTAAATATAATTTGAATTTGAATGTAAATTAGTTTTGAAATTCAAAGATAGATATTTAAATATTTGGATTTTAAAATATATGTATAAGCTTTTATTTATAAGTATAATTAGTTTATTTTCTTTAAAGTAATTTATATATATTTAGATAAGTATTTAATAAATAAAGAAAAAGGTTTTTACATTTAAAATAAATATAAATTAATTAAAAGGACAAGTGTAATTTTATAAGGCTTAATATAACATGTGTTGTAAAATTAGAGTATGAGAAAGACAAGTGTCATTTTTGTTCCAATTTTTTTTATTTTAAAAATAAATCATTTATACTTATAAAACATGTTTCCACCCTCTTCCTTTCTTTCTAATCTTCATTTCAAAAATCTGAAATTCGTTTTCCACTTCTAAAAGCAAAACCAGAAAATCAAATTCAACATTCCTCAAACAAAATTCTCAAAACAATCTATAATCAACTCCTCAAACCAAAACAAAAAGCCTGTAATACATTCTTCAAACCTGCAAATCACTTTCAAAACCAAGTCCCTGTAATTCATTTCAAAATCAAGAGCCTGTAACCCATTTTCCAAATCAAAGCCCTGTAGCCTGCATTTTTCTTTAATCTGGAATGAATTCAAAAGCTTGCATCATTTTCAAAAGATCATCAAGCCTGCAATTCCTTTTCAACATCTCAACAAGATAATGACATGCATGCAAGTTTCTAAAGTTAATAATTCAAGTTTTAAAAAGATTCAAAAGCCTGCATATTTTCTGTAATCTGGAAGCAAGATCTAAGGGAAAATCAAAAGCAAGTAAACCTGATCTAAAGCAATGTCTCAACAAACAAATAGCATGCATGCAAGTTTTTAAATCAAAACAAAGATGCAACAATTCAAGTTTTAAAGTCAGTAGCCTTTCCAGCAACTCAAGTTTAAAAGCTTTTCAAAAAGGCTCTGTTCTTCTTCAAAACTGTGAGTAACACTTTTAAAAACTTAAATATGGTTATAAGTTTTACTGCATATGATGAATGTTTGAAGTAAATGATGTTTGCATATAAGAATAGATGTTGATATATGTGAAATGGCTGAATATATATATATATATATATATATTTCCTCTGTTCTCTGTTATTTATCAAGTGAGTAACCCAACATAAATTCAATTAAGCAAATCTTTATTTTATGATCATCATGCCTGAGTTTGAAGTTGATTAGTATGTGATTATCTTTAAATATGTGTGTGTGTTGAAATCCTTTGTATATACTTGTGTGATGTTGTAGTGCAGGCTGTCACCATTATTTCCTGTTTGAAATTTTAATATGTCTTGTTTTCAAATAATCATTCCTCCCAATCTCTTTGATGTTTGAACTTAAGTTTCAAACGAAAATTGTTTGTTATAGTTTATACTCAAGATTGAAATTTTAATTAGGCTATAACAACAAATTAATATCTCTGGAACTTAAGAAACTGAAGAGATCTTTAAATAAGTTTTAACATAAAATTCTTAATTCATAGATTCAGGATTACAAATCGAATTCTTAGATAAAATCATGTTTTTTAAAAGCAAAATCATAAATTTTAGAATTAAAATCAGAGAGCAGTTTGGGTTAGTCTGATTTGAGCATTTCGAGTTGTCTTGGTCGATTTAAAGGGTCGGAGGAATCGAACTTTCTCCTGGAGGTGGTGGAGTGACCGGTGTCGATGGGAAAAATATCTGGTGGCAGTGAATATCAGTGTGGAGGTAGAAATTTTGAGTTGAAATCTGGTGACCTAGTTTTTGTCGAGAGTCATTGTTGTGTTCGTTCGGCCTCCCTAGTGGATCGAGTGTGGTAAGACTCTGGGAATTGGAAGTGGAGGAGTTGATGATGGTGTGACTGGAAGCGCTCGCGTTCAGATGATCGGAGACGAGAGTGTGGGGCGATCTTGTCGCGTTCGCCTGGTTCCAGTTTCGACTGTAAGAGTCGATTTTCGTTCGTGCTTTGTGATGTCGATTTGAGAGTGGGAATCGAGTCTGGAGAAGATTGCCGATGCGTGGAGCAAGTCGCCGGAGGTGGCGATGCCGCCGATGCTACGTGCACGTGCACGTGCACGTTTTGAGTTGTTGGGTTTGGCTGTGGAATTTCGTCTTTGGGGAAGAAGAAGAAACTCGGGTCGTTGCTCGTGTTTTAGCGTGCGTGACTCGAAGGAGCTGGGTACGAGAGAGTTAATGAATGTCTCGAGTGGTGGTCGAGTTGCCTAAGGGTTAGACTCGGGTAAGTAAGTGTGTTGTCTGAGTTTTTAAAAGGGAAAGGCTATACCAGTTTTAAAGCAAGAAAACCCAGTTTTTAAAGTAGGTAAATAATTTGTTTCCAAAGGGAAATTATTTAAACAAGTTAAAGTTGTATTTAAAGTAGTCTAGTTTTTAAAAATTAATGTTTAAATTGTTTTGCTTTGAAGAGAATTATATATTTTCAATTTAAATATTGACTTGCAAACATGTTTTCAAATGAAAGTAAAATGATATGATTAAGTATATAATAAAGATGAATAAATTATCTTTTAATTATTTAAGTTGAAATCAATTAAGGGTAATTGATTAGTAAAATTTATTAAGAGTTAATCACTTAATAAACATTAATTGGTGTAATTAATTAATGTTAAGAATTTAAGGGTAATTACTGAAGGTAATTTAATTAAGAACAATTAATTAATGAAAGTAATTAGAGATTTATTAATTAATTAAAGACTAATTAATGCAAGTAATTAGTAGTTGATTAATAGAAGAACTTGAGGGTAATAACTTAAATGAAATTGATTTGAAGCAATTAATGGGAGTAATTAAGGAATTTATTACTTGATAAAATTAATTGAGTTTAATTTGATTTATTTAAGTTAATTAATTTAGTTTAATTAATTTAAATTAATCATCGGATAATTTGATAAGTATAATTACTTAAATGTAATGAATGAAATGTAATTACTTAATAAAGTAATTAATGGTAATTACTATATGTAATTAATCGAAGATGATTTAATAATAGAAATAATTTGGATTAAATTACTTTGTATAATTAATCAAGGGATTAATTGAGATGATTAATTAAGGAATAATTAATTTATTAAATGAAGTAATTAAGGGTAGTTAATTACTTAATGGGATTAATCAAGATTGATTAATAATACTGTTTAAGTAAAGATTAATTACTTAATGTAATTAATCTAAATAATGTAATTAATTTAAATATAATTAAGGATCATTAATTAATATAATTAATGATGTAATTAAGGATTGATTAATTAAGACTAATTAATCAATAATAAGTGATTAAAGTAATTAATTAATTGTAATTAATTAAGGATTAATGTAATTAAATATAGTTAATTAATTAATGAAGTAATTAAAGATTAATTACTGAATGGTTTTAGATAATTAATTTGTGAAATTAATTAAGTATTAATTACTTAAAGTAATTAAAGGATTATTAATCAGGAATGATTAATTAAGATGGATACTTAGAGTAATGATTAATTAATTGGTTTAATTAATAATTAAGTAAGCAGGATTTATAGAATGAAGTAATTAGTTTAATTCACTTTAAATTAATTAGATGATATAAATCATTGTTTAAGAATGGATGAATGAGATTGAATGTATTTCATTGTTTGATATCTCTGATGAGATATGATTGATATATGATATGGATGTTTGGTTGAATTATAATGATAATGTGAATTATCTGTTTGGGATGATAATGTAGATTATCTATTGAATTATCTATCTTTGTGTATATAGATAAGAATTGAATTGTTTTAACCTTAAAACAACTTGGCCCTTAAAAGATACGTTTTGGATTTCGATGAGACCGGGATCGGGTTTCCGTATACCGGAATTCCAGGTCTGGAGACCCGAATACCACATCGATCCAAATTTACGATAGATCGTGAATCTCAAGTGAAGATGAAGATTCAGAGTGCAAGGGTTATTGTCGTTAACTCTGAGGGTGATTCCAAAACGAGTGTAACGAGATAATGCCTTCGGTTTCGTTCGAACCCGGAACGAACTTGTATGGATTGAATGCTTTCAGCACATCGTTAGGCGGACGATGAGCATTCTAAGTGATATGTTCTGATTAAAGGTAATCGTAACCTCAAGCCTCATCAACCGGGAATGGCTAAAACAGGGGAGGTGCAGCAAGGTTTCGTGGGTAGCACCCACTGAGAGCAAGATAGATCCCTGTCTAGAGGTCCCTTTTCTTTTATTCGGCTTAGTGTGTGGTTGGTCGCGCCAACTACGGGATTATCTTGTTCGGGATTATCCAGTAAGGGATGGTTCCGGCTTTGTGTTGCAGGGGAGCGGGCGTACTCCTCGGTACGGTGATCTAGGCCACGTACTGTGACGGGCGGTACCCCAGTAGCCCGGCCATTGTATGGAATCCAAACTCCAATAAGTGCCGTACGTATTAGATGTGCCCAACTATGTTGGAATGTGAGATGTAAGCATTTCAGCTATTTCTATATTTTACTTGAAAACCCTATACCCTATTATAATAAAATCAGATTTCCTATCAAATGTTTTGGTTAGCGTAAGGTAAAAACTTACCCATGTTTATTTGTGGGGAGTCTTACGTGATACCTTTTCTTTCTAAAGGTTTTGAAGTTAAGCAAGTCTAACCTGTTACTCACACCAGACCCATGTCTGACCCAAGTGTTTATTTCTGTTTTATAAACTCTTGGGTACTCAAATTTTTACGAGTAGCCAAGGGATTCAGGTTTAGCTTTGACGAATATTCTGGAGGAGCAATGGAGCAGGAGGCTTCGGCGTTCGTAGATATAGTATTCCGCTGTGTTGATATCTGTGATAGTGTCTTGTCTTGTATTTGAGTTGTAATGTCTAGACAGATGTTTATAACTGTCTAGTAAGTGATGTATATGCTGTGTAACTCTGTAAATTGTTGTATACTATGTAATAGTTTATGTTATTAATATAATTTATTCGTTCCGCTGTGAGATCGTTGTTGTTGTTTCTTTCTTTCTTCTCTTCTTTTCTATTTTCTATCCCTTTCTTTCTTCATCATGATGCGACTTTCTGGGCATAGGAAGTCGGGTCATGACAGTGATGGAGTGTCGCGTGATCTGGGTGCGTGCTCGATGTTGATGGGTTGATCAGTAAATGGTTGAGAGTAGTAAGTTTTAAACAAATTTTTATTTCAGTTAAAAATTTATATATATATGTATGTGTTGTCTTGATTTTTAGTATAGGATTTGTTAGAATGATAATATTGATCAGTCTATATACTGTTTTAAAAATATAAATTGGGTTACTGGCATATTACAACATTGTTTAAAAAGGAAAAAAAATGTATATAAACATTTTTCGGTAAGCTATAGATAAGGTTGAGAAGAAAGAAAAAATAAATAGATTTTTTTTATCTATATAGATTTTTTTTTTCAAAGAAAATATTTTGTTAGGAAGAATATAGATTAGAAAGGAAAACGGTAAACTAACGGTAAAAGAAGATTTGTTTAAAATAAAATTTTAGTTTAAAACCCAAGTGTTAGTTAAATTAAATCAAATAATGAGTTTAATTGAATAAGTAAATGGTGAATAATAGTTTGATTGGTTCAAGTAATAATAAATTGTAAATTTATTTATACAAGGTTAAATCAAGAAAACAAATTGGATGGAAATGGATGGCAAAATAAAGCAAAGGTGAGATTTTTCTCACTCAAATTGAATGTGGAATTTTTGCAGTTATTGTTTGTTTGTTGTTTGAATGTGATATTAGATATAGTAGGATATATCTATATATATAGCAATATATACATATTGGCATATGTATATATTGGATTGATTGATTTCCCGCCTCGTATAGCGGATGAGACCCTATTGCGCCGTTAGTAAGCGGATATTTTTATAAAACCCATATACCGCGATATTCCACCTCGAAGTGGAATTGGTATTGTGCTAACGTCTGTGGATGCAGGGAAACAGGTTGGAGGGATCCAACTGGATTCCTCACCAGTATTTATTTATTTACAGATATTGATGTATATTCTGTTATCATATGTTGATATATGATGTTTGATGTTGTGATTGACTAATTGGTGCTGTTGCATCATCAGATTTAAGTTTTAAAAATAACGACTTTTAATTTAAAAGGATTTTTAAAGTGATCTTTGAAATTATATGTTTTATTGAATTTTTGAAGTGATTTATTTTAAATAAATAAACGTTCAAATTTTAAAGTTATAAAAGTTAAGATCTTTGTGAAATATAACCGAAAAATGATTTTTGGAATAAATAGTTGATTGATTTATAAAATGGTTTAAATTGGGATTTCTAAAGTATTATAAACGGTTTATTTAAAAGATGTATAAAAATGGATATTTATAAATTTGAAAAATTGGGATTATAAGACAAGTTTCTATAAGTGTTAAAATGAAGTATAAATGGGATTTCATAAGTTAATGGAATTTGAAAGTTTTAGATTTTGTGAAGTTTAAAAGAACGATTTCTTTTGAAATAAATGAATTGTAAGTTATTAACTTATAAGATGGACCTTTGGTATATACATTGAGTTATAAATTGAATAGGTCATTAAAGAAGATTTAAAAATCGAATTGTTAATAAAGGAGATTTATTAAATTGAAGTTGTTAGAAAATAGAAATAGAATTTATAAACGTTGTTTTATAAATTCGAAATCAATTGGATTTGATAAATCAAATATAGAAGATTATTAAAGGGGATATATTCGTGATTTTGGGTAGCGAATTATTATTAAAATAAAAAGTGTAGAGATGATTGAAATTTGGTTAAGTGAATTATATTCACGATTTTGGACAGTGAATATATTATTGAAAAAAATGGTTATGTTTGAGAAAGCGATATTATAAATGAAGTTAATTGTTTTAAAAGATGTTTTAAAATGTGTGAACTATTGAAATCATAGATTTCAACATTTATTGTTGAAATAGACGTTTTCGAAAAATAAGGAAATGGTGGACTATAACACTGTTGTTATAGTAAATGATTTCCAAAAGGAAATGTTTTTATGTAGTATTGGGATTTATATATCTATCTAAATCCGAATCCCTATACTAGTGATTTAGAGTCATCGTAACGATGTTTTACGCAACATTCGTTTTTGACTCAAATAGATGTTAAAATTTATGATTTCCTTAAAAGATGAATATATACTTGATATTGATTTAAGTATATCGAATATTTTCCAAGTGTTGAAAATAAAAAAAAATTTGTGAAATACTTATTATTAAATAAGTATGGAATTGCTTTTCCAATATGAAACGAAGGGTTTGAAACTTTATCTTTTAAAGATAAATTGAAAAGTGAATATTTGAAATTGTTTTCAAATGGTGAAGTGTGGAAATGTTTATATATCTAGTAAAGATATTTTGGAAGATAAAATAATTTGGAAAATTATTTGGAATCTGATGATGTTGCGCATCTTTATTGATAGTTAAATAACCGACTATCAATAATTACCTTTAGATAGGTATTTGTTGTGAATTGGATGAATTTGAATGCCACACTTATTTTTGAATAAGCGCTCACTATTCGGGTTAGCCGGGAAAGGACCATGGGGTCGTATAAACCATTCCGAATATGTGATACGTCGTTATGAATTGCATTCGAAGACCGGTGTTGAAGACCGGATATTTTTGAAAATGGAAGGATTACCGTCGAGTTACTCTACATCGGCTGATCTCCGATTTAGAGGTTTTATCACCCTTAGTGACGGGAAGTCCTGACGTGATTGAAAATTATCCGGAATTGCAAGGGCTTCGTGAGAAGTGCCTTCGGTTCTGTTCGATCCCGGAACAGACTTGTATGGATTGTATGTCTGATGTTACAATTTGAGATATAAAGCTGATTTCTTTCAAATACATTTCTGTTGGTGGCGGAGAATTTATTCTCTTAGCTTAACACCCTTCTCTGAGACGTACGAGCTCAGAGGTTATGTAGTTGAAATTTATCAGCGATATACTCCCAATTTGGTAACGTGGCATACTAAGTGTTGCTGTGAAATGATCAGTGTTTGATCATTTGTGATATGATCATTTGTTTGATCTTATATCTTTGTGATCATAGGTTGATCATTTTGTTTGACCCGAAGCATGGCTTTGTAGAAAGCGTAGCTTTGTGGACGAGACTTCGTCGAGCCTCATACCCCGGAAATGGTCGAAACAGGAAGGATGCAGCAAGGTTCTAGGGAGTAGCGCCCCTTAGTGTATGTCATTCCTTCTGGATAGAGGTGGTATCATGGTATGGAGCCCAGATACTTAACCTATGTGGTTGCTGCAAATTTATTTCTTTGTGGTTGTTGGAAATCGGGGATCCTCGGGAAGATCGGTTATGATCGGGGGATGGCATACACGTGTCAGTAGTTACCTATTTTTGCAGGGGTAACCCGGCCTTGTGTTGGCAGAGATCCGGTTAGGTTCTCGGGTCGTCTATTCCAGGGACGTACCCATCGTGGAAAAGGAAGTTCCTTAGCCTGACCATTTGTTGGAAATCCAAAGAAACAATACGAGCCTTGTACGGTTTTAGTTGTAGAACCTATCATTCACTTATGGTGGCGCCCCACTGTTTGGATGGTAGCTATAGTAGACATACGATACTGGTCGTATGTTGGCTAAGATTAATATTATACTTTCGAAATGTTTTCTACACTATGCACTAATAATAATATCAAAAAGAATTTGATTTTGCGTAGTAAGCATCTTTGACTATCATAAGAAGAAATCTCCTCCAATTCTGCGTTTGCATTGTGTGTGTGGGGGGAGGTCTTATGGTAGTTTCATTTTCCAAAAGCATTGCGAATTTGTTTTATTTTCTTTGTGAAGAATAACTGTTTTACGATCTCACACCAGTCTTGCTATATTACAGCATGATAGGGGATTCTCGCTTCGCAGTTAGGTGGCGAACGGGAGACTCTTACCCCTACATGTCCCTGAGAGGGATGGGTTGGTTAGGCAGAGGCCGTGACAGTCGAGAGGCTGGCCGTAAAAGCAAGTTTGGGGTATCACTGTCAGCCACGGTGGGGCTGGGATGGTTGAAAAGCCTACCGGTTGTGACCGCTTACTTCCGTATGTGACAGCGTGGTATCAGAGCATATGGTTAAGCGACAACCCTGCTCTGTTGGGTGTTACTCATTAGAGATAGAGTCAGTAGTACTCTAGAATGAGTTTGAGTGTAATAATAGATACGAGTGCGTATTTGTTATTTGAATATGAAATTGTTTTGTATTGTGTTGACTTATCGGTTGATTGTTTATGGATTCTGGTCGGTGCAGTCCAGCTAACTGTAATCGATAAGGATTTCTAAACTCTAAACAAGATAAACTGACACAGTATTGTTTTAAAAAGGGTGAATGAAATAATTTTGCCCAAAACTATTTTTGTATAGAAAAGAAATAATTTTCTATGAATTATCATAGTATATGGATGCATGGTTGTTAGGAAGTAATGATGTTAATTATCCTCATTAATATATATGTAGAAATTGTATATGAAATTGGAATTAAAACAAAGAACCAGGAAATAAATCCACATACAAATGAAATTTAAGAATGTAAATTATAAATGTAACTTATAATTTGAAACGGAATTCCAGAGGAGTATTTGGAAATGTTTTGAAAAGAATTTGAAAATTTTGGGGATTTGGAAAGTTTAAATCTTTTTGATTTGAAAATGAATTTCAAAGGTTTTGAAAAGTATTCTGAAGGGATGAAAGCTCTAAACTCTTTTCGGTCGCTGGAAAATAACTTCGGTAATGACTGCAGCATTATCAATGTTCATTTTCGGGTTTCCAAAAGAGAAATTGCTGCCAAATTGTTTTAAATGGAAGTTGTTTGAAAATTTGGGTTTTGTTTTGAAAATTCAAGGGATAAATTGAATTGTTTTCAAAAAAAATGGTTTTGAAAATGTTATTAAGACTCTGGAATGCTATATAAAAATATTTATGAGAATAATAAATGAGTTGATAACTTATACAATTTGTTGTGAATTTAGATTGAATAAATTTAACTTAAGGAATTTTGAGTTAAATTAAAGTAAGTATAAGTGAATCAATAAAAATCCAAGTAGTAATTTTTGAATATAAGTTATATAACTTATAAAATGAGAAAATAGAAGTGAAACGAATTGTTAAAAGTGGTTAAACAATTTTATTAAGCAAAATGAAATGTGATTCTAATTAAGTGATGAAATTTGACCTTGGTAAAGTTAAATAAAATTGAGAATCTGAATTGGATTGATAAATTAATTAAGCTATTGAACTAATTGAATGTTGAATCAGTCTAATGTAAATGAATTAGTGAATGAGTTTCAGAATGAATAAATAAAAAAATTGCAATTGTAAGTGCAAGAGAATAAAATTGAAATGTTAAAATTCATTTTGAATTTGTAAGAAAGTAAGACTGAATTTGAATTTGATTGTGAAGTATTAAACTAAAATTAGTAAGTGAAGCTAATTGAATGAAGATAAAACTGGAATTGAAATTGAATGGTGAAACTAATCTAAAATGGTGCAGTTGTGAATTAAAGAAAGCTGATAAAATTCAATATTCAGAATAGAAGATAAAATTGAATTCAAATAGATTTGAAATGTAAAATTGAAGGAAAATGAATATGTAACTTCAATAGTGAAGTAAAAATGATATAAGTAGTTTATATTGAAAATTTGTAATAGAATTTACAAAATGATTTGAATGTTGTAACTAGATATTATGGCTAGTAGGATATACAGGTGTATAAAGGAATTGGATTTGATTTTCAAAGATAAATTTGAATTGCTCGACAAAAGGTAAGTATTTGAATTTCAATATGAGATTTGATAACTTATTTCTCTAGCCGCTTGGCTTTTTCTTTTTCCTTTTGAAATCTGAGAGTCCGTAGAGACGTTTTGTAGTTGTACCGTATTAACCGCGCAAAGGAGACGCTGGCGAAATTTTTTGGAAATTTTGAGCGTTAGAGAAATTTTGAGAAAATTTTGAAAGTTAAAATTTGAATTTGAATTTAAATTTGAAAATTGAAAGTAAACAATGTTGTTTTGAAACTTATAATTGAAATTGGAGAGTTAGTTAAAATAATAACGAATCTTTAGTAGAAAGATTTGTTTTGACAATTTGATAAAACTATTGGATTGTGAAAAACAGTAGACGAGTTAAGGACATTTTTCCCTAACTTGTAATTTCGAGGACGAAATTCTTTTAAGGGGGGAAGTCTGTAACGACCCAGAATTTTGAACAAATTAAATTGAGAATATTTAATTTATTTTAAATATTTGAACGATGATTTAATTTGAATCCCGAATATAACTTGGAATTTGGCGATTAAATTTTATAATTTAATCTATTGAAACTGGATAAAAATTTGAATCTTCAATTTTAAGTTGAAGAAAAATATTTCAAAAGCTTTTAAAATTTATATTGATGATACTGAAGGTAATAGAATTTCCAGAATTAAATTTCAAACTGTCTTGTTCAGTTTTGAATTATATCGTTCGTATCGATATGTAAAAATAGCGTTCCGGGGCACAGTCTCGGAATTCGACGAAACTAGTTCCATTGAGTCCGTAATATTGAATTATTGTCGGATTTCAATTTTCGTATTGATTGGAGTTATTCTGTGAGCGTACGACACAAAAACGCATTGAAATTTAAAAAAAACGAATTCAATTTAAATTTAAAATTTAAAGTGGTCAACAAACAGCACGTTATCCTCCCCTTAACTCACGCATAAAATCACGGCAAGAAGATCGCGCAAATCATGCTTCATTCGAGTGTAAATATCTCAAACCCCCCCTCTTTAAAATTTATTTCAAACGAAAAAAAACTCGGGAATTTAATGGCAGACAAATCAATTGCCGCGACAACGAAGACGACCACGTGGGAGGTGCGATTGGATCACGCGCGCGTGGGGGAAAGGGGTCTCGCGAGCTACCTTCCTATACGAAATCGAGTTGGCTCGTTCGTTCGAGCAGCGACGTAAGCATCGCGTCGTGGGGAGCTCGCGACTTTGGCATGAGCTATCTGGCAGCGCGACCTTCGAAGTGGTGGCGGCGGCGTCGCGTTGAAGCAAGGGATAGCGGTCGCGAGCAACTAGGGTTTGTAGAAAGGAGACCGGGGTGTCGCAGCCCTACAGTGATGGAGTGTCGCGTGATCTGGGTGCATGCTCGATGTTGATGGGTTGATCAGTAAATGGTTGAGAGTAGTAAGTTTTAAACAAATTTTTATTTCAGTTAAAAATTTATATATATATGTATGTGTTGTCTTGATTTTTAGTATAGGATTTGTTAGAATGATAATATTGATCAGTCTATATACTGTTTTAAAAATATAAATTGGGTTACTGGCATATTACAACATTGTTTAAAAAGGAAAAAAAAATGTATATAAACATTTTTCGGTAAGCTATAGATAAGGTTGAGAAGAAAGAAAAAATAAATAGATTTTTTTTTATCTATATAGATTTTTTTTTCAAAGAAAATATTTTGTTAGGAAGAATATAGATTAGAAAGGAAAACGGTAAACTAACGGTAAAAGAAGATTTGTTTAAAATAAAATTTTAGTTTAAAACCCAAGTGTTAGTTAAATTA
Source organism: Allium fistulosum (assembly GCA_030737815.1). Classification (NCBI taxonomy): domain Eukaryota; kingdom Viridiplantae; phylum Streptophyta; class Magnoliopsida; order Asparagales; family Amaryllidaceae; genus Allium; species Allium fistulosum. The sequence goes on from CM060908.1 coordinate 150,306,215, forward strand.
AATCAAATAATGAGTTTAATTGAATAAGTAAATGGTGAATAATAGTTTGATTGGTTCAAGTAATAATAAATTGTAAATTTATTTATACAAGGTTAAATCAAGAAAACAAATTGGATGGAAATGGATGGCAAAATAAAGCAAAGGTGAGATTTTTCTCACTCAAATTGAATGTGGAATTTTTGCAGTTATTGTTTGTTTGTTGTTTGAATGTGATATTAGATATAGTAGGATATATCTATATATATAGCAATATATACATATTGGCATATGTATATATTGGATTGATTGATTTCCCGCCTCGTATAGCGGATGAGACCCTATTGCGCCGTTAGTAAGCGGATATTTTTATAAAACCCATATACCACGATATTCCACCTCGAAGTGGAATTGGTATTGTGCTAACGTCTGTGGATGCAGGGAAACAGGTTGGAGGGATCCAACTGGATTCCTCACCAGTATTTATTTATTTACAGATATTGATGTATATTCTGTTATCATATGTTGATATATGATGTTTGATGTTGTGATTGACTAATTGGTGTTGTTGCATCATCAGATTCAAGTTTTAAAAATAACGACTTTTAATTTAAAAGGATTTTTAAAGTGATCTTTGAAATTATACGTTTTATTGAATTTTTGAAGTGATTTATTTTAAATAAATAAACGTTCAAATTTTAAAGTTATAAAAGTTAGGATCTTTGTGAAATATAACCGAAAAGTGATTTTTGGAATAAATAGTTGATTGATTTATATAATGGTTTAAATTGGGATTTCTAAAGTATTATAAACGGTTTATTTAAAAGATGTATAAAAATGGATATTTATAAATTTGAAAAATTGGGATTATAAGACAAGTTTCTATAAGTGTTAAAATGAAGTATAAATGGGATTTCATAAGTTAATGGAATCTGAAAGTTTTAGATTTGTGAAGTTTAAAAGAACGATTTCTTTTAAAATAAATGAATTGTAAGTTATTAACTTATAAGATGGACCTTTGGTATATATATTGAGTTATAAATTGAATAGGTCATTAAAGAAGATTTAAAAATCGAATTGTTAATAAAGGAGATCTATTAAATTGAAGTTGTTAGAAAATAGAAATAGAATTTATAAACGTTGTTTTATAAATTCGAAATCAATTGGATTTGATAAATCAAATATAGAAGATTATTAAAGGGGATATATTCGCGATTTTGGGTAGCGAATTATTATTAAAATAAAAAGTGTAGAGATGATTGAAATTTGGTTAAGTGAATTATATTCACGATTTTGGACAGTGAATATATTATTGAAAAAAATGGTTATGTTTGAGAAAGCGATATTATAAATGAAGTTAATTGTTTTAAAAGATGTTTTAAAACATGTGAACTATCGAAATCATAGATTTCAACATTTATTGTTGAAATAGACGTTTTCGAAAAATAAGGAAATGGTGGACTATAACACTGTTGTTATAGTAAATGATTTCCAAAAGGAAATGTTTTTATGTAGTATTGGGATTTATATATCTATCTAAATCCGAATCCCTATACTAGTGATTTAGAGTCGTCGTAACGATGTTTTACGCAACATTCGTTTTTGACTCAAATAGATGTTAAAATTTATGATTTCCTTAAAAGATGAATATATACTTGATATTGATTTAAGTATATCGAATATTTTCCAAGTGTTGAAAATAAAAAAAAAATTTGTGAAATACTTATTATTAAATAAGTATGGAATTGCTTTTCCAATATGAAACGAAGGGTTTGAAACTTTATCTTTTAAAGATAAATTGAAAAGTGAATATTTGAAATTGTTTTCAAATGGTGAAGTGTGGAAATGTTTATATATCTAGTAAAGATATTTTGGAAGATAAAATAATTTGGAAAATTATTTGGAATCTGATGATGTTGCGCATCTTTATTGATAGTTAAATAACCGACTATCAATAATTACCTTTAGATAGGTATTTGTTGTGAATTGGATGAATTTGAATGCCACACTTATTTTTGAATAAGCGCTCACTATTCGGGTTAGCCGGGAAAGGACCATGGGGTCGTATAAACCATTCCGAATATGTGATACGTCGTTATGAATTGCATTCGAAGACCGGTGTTGAAGACCGGATATTTTTGAAAACGGAAGGATTACCGTCAAGTTACTCTACATCGGCTGATCTCCGATTTAGAGGTTTTATCACCCTTAGTGACGGGAAGTCCTGACGTGATTGAAAATTATCCGGAATTGCAAGGGCTTCGTGAGAAGTGCCTTCGGTTCTGTTCGATCCCGGAACAGACTTGTATGGATTGTATGTCTGACGTTACAATTTGAGATATAAAGCTGATTTCTTTCAAATACATTTCTGTTGATGGCGGAGAATTTATTCTCTTAGCTTAACACCCTTCTCTGAGACGTACGAGCTCAGAGGTTATGTAGTTGAAATTTATCAGCGATATACTCCCAATTTGGTAACGTGGCATACTAAGTGTTGCCGTGAAATGATCAGTGTTTGATCATTTATGATATGATCATTTGTTTGATCTTATATCTTTGTGATCATAGGTTGATCATTTTGTTTGACCCGAAGCATGGCTTTGTAGAAAGCGTAGCTTTGTGGACGAGACTTCGTCGAGCCTCACACCCCGGAAATGGTCGAAACAGGAAGGATGCAGCAAGGTTCTAGGGAGTAGCGCCCCTTAGTGTATGTCATTCCTTCTGGATAGAGGTGGTATCATGGTATGGAGCCCAGATACTTAACCTATGTGGTTGCTGCAAATTTATTTCTTTGTGTTTGTTGGAAATCGGGGATCCTCGGGAAGATCGGTTACGATCGGGGGATGGCATACGCGTGTCGGTAGTTACCTATTTTTGCAGAGGTAACCCGACCTTGTGTTGGCAGAGATCCGGTTAGGTTCTCGGGTCGTCTATTCCAGGGACGTACCCATCGTGGAAAAGGAAGTTCCTTAGCCTGACCATTTGTTGGAAATCCAAAGAAACAATACGAGCCTTGTACGGTTTTAGTTGTAGAACCTATCATTCACTTATGGTGGCGCCCCACTGTTTGAATGGTAGCTATAGTAGACATACGATACTGGTCGTATGTTGGCTAAGATTAATATTATACTTTCGAAATGTTTTCTACACTATGCACTAATAATAATATCAAAAAGAATTTGATTTTGCGTAGTAAGCATCTTTGACTATCATAAGAAGAAATCTCCTCCAATTCTGCGTTTGCATTGTGTGTGTGGTGGGAGGTCTTATGGTAGTTTCATTTTCCAAAAGCATTGCGAATTTGTTTTATTTTCTTTGTGAAGAATAACTGTTTTACGATCTCACACCAGTCACCATGACTGACTCGGAGTTTATTGTTTCCTTCTAAACTCTAGGTGCCCACCAATTTCCACACGGGCAGTCTAGAGTTATGTTATCAGGATATTCTGGATATTCTGGAGCTTTGGAAGCAAACTGGATGACGAGACGTAGTATTTGTATTTGATAGTATTTATTCCGTTGTGTATTCTGTATGAGGACAAGTTTATAAAACTGTCCATTGTTGTATATTGACTCTGATTGATGTATGTATAAACTGATATAGTTCTTTGTTTTAAAAGACTAGTGTTATCTATTATATATTGTTCCGCTGCGATGTGTAAGATTCTGATGTTGTTATCTGTTGTTCTTCTTTCTTTCTCTTTTCTTTCCTTTTCTTCTTTCTTCTTCTGCGTTCTTCTCTTTTTCTTCTATCTTTTCTTCTATTTCTCTTTCTTAAACCCTCACTATTGGAGTTTCCGACACTCAATTTCTCGGTAGTCGATAAAGGGAGTATCGATGTCGAATTTTCGAAAGTCGAAAATTTCCGTATGTGACAATAACTTAGGAAATATTTGCTTATTAGTTTTGATTGGAGCTTCTTGAGTTGAGATTGAAGAGGAATTGGTCTCTCCTTTGTTTTAAAGCTTCTCACTTGTGTTTTGAGTTTAAAAGGTGAGTTTTTAAACTCACATCTATGTCTATAGCTTACATTGTTGTTAGGTATGAATTCCTAACATCTATTCATGTTCATTTGTTTTTGATTTGGATTGATTTAGTGAATTTTCCAATTTTTGGTTTTGAAGTCCAATTTTGTGAAAATCCTTTTATGGGTGTTTGAACATGTTTACCGGGGTGTATCGAAGAGCCTATTAGGCTGGGTTGTCGCTTGGCATAAATCCCTAGTCGTCGTTGCTCGATCGATCGTTTCCGGTAGAATTTTGCCCCACTTGGGGGCTAGGCTGATTCTACTCTGGAAGTAGGTTCAGTCGACTGAACCAGGGGCCAAAAAATTGTCTGTGCCTGGATCAGTCGACTGACCATGTAGGTCAGTCGACTGATCCTGGAAACCGAAAGTTTCCAGGCATTGTGTTAGTCGACTGACCATCTGGTTCAGTCGACTGACCTGTTTGTATCAGTCCAACTTGCCTATTTTTTGTGGGTTTCCAATTTTAATCGATTCGTGTTAATCCGATTTGTCATTATCATTTATTATCGACTTTGATGACCTCTTTTTTGGGATTTTTGAGAATATCCATTTTGATGGATTCAGTATCGATTTCTATGGATTTGATTCACGTCTTCGAATGTGGATTTTGGTGATTGATTGTTTCTACAATCATTTCTGTGATTTTTCACTTTAAAATATAAAGGTTTTCTATACTAGTAGTAAATATTCAACTCTTTCACAAATATGATTCCAACTCTATTTTTGATACAAATCTCGTTTATAAAACCGTTTTCCAATCTATTAATATATACAAACCTTTACCTCATTCGTGCGAGAAATCCAATTAAACGACTTAGCAAAACAAGTGGTATGAGACGCTTGCGCTTACTTTGTCGGTTAAATCTTGGACTTGTTCGATTGAACTCACGTGACAATGTTCGAGTGGAAATCTTCAATTTGTTCGTAAATATTTAAGTTAAGCCAGTGGTTATGGGACATGAAGCTAAACTCATTTATTTACTAGCTTAGTGTAATTGACACTTCTTGATGATCGATGATGATCATTTTATGGTTTAGACTAGCGATTTGCGATGTCTCTTTGTCCGCGTGGGGGACTATACCCCGTTCTGTTGAGCTTCGGCTCATTTGGAGGAGCTTCGGCTCATTTGGAGGAGTTTCGACTCATAGTCCGCAATGGGGGACTATACCCTGTTTGGAGGAGCTTCGGCTCATTTGGAGGAGTTTCGACTCATAGTCCACAATGGGGGACTATACCCTATTTGGAGGAGCTTCGGCTCATTTGGAGGAGCTTTGACTCATAGTCCGCAATGGGGGACTATACCCTGTTTGGAAGAGCTCCGGCTCATTTTATGGAATAGCGTTCCATTTGCGTTTCTGGATTTCTAGTTGATGATTTCTAGTATTTGTGTTTCACCGATTTTTGCGATTGACATAGATATGTTTTGTCAATATTTGTGTTTTGGTGAATAATTTAAACAATGTGATTCTTTTTGGTGCTTTGAGATTCTTGAGATTTTGTATGATTTTCATTGTTATGAAATGTATACTTGACACAGTATGGCATTATTGTTATCATACGTTTTAGTTATATCTCTTATCCTATCTCATTTTACCTGATATTTATAGCTAGACTGATCCATTTATTATTTTCTTCTAAAATAATACTCGTGTCAGACCAAGGTATTTCAAGTGCTTCTACTTGACTTCTTATCACGGTCCGTCACCTGATTTTTGGCTAACTACTTTAACATAGTAGTTTTTGTTAGTATACATTGAGATAGAGACTCCTTGTTGTATACTTATTCTTTTGTCTAGCACTTGTATCTATTCTTTTGTGATGTAGTGGATCTAGTTTGACCACTATTTTGATGTACACTTTTATGTGTAATATTCATATCTGTTTCCACCTTTGTGATATGAATATCTACGACTGATTTGTGTTATGTTTATTTCTATATTTGTTTCCGAAGTCCACATAGCCACTATGTGGTAGCTTTGAGTTTGTATTGGGTATGTCGGATTTCCTCTTGAGATGAAATGTAAGTTATATTATCTAACATATCGGTACTCGCACAAAGCAATTACACAGATGGTCGCTCCTCAACAGCCTTATTCTTTATGCTAGTCGACGACATTACCCCGTAGTGTCCTTGGCTAGTGTGAGTATAGAGGTAGGGCGTCACAGCTTGGTATCAGAGCCAAACTTCGGAAAAATGTAGAATAATCTAGCAAGGATCATTGTCCTAAGTCTTTCTTAGGAATCATGCCATAGGATTTAATTCGAGTCTTCGTACCATTCTATTCTATTTCTTTTTATGATGCCTTGTTTTATCAATCAAGTTTGTTTGATATTCATTCTGAGAATAACATTTTTCCTCATCTTTCTTTCTTAAAGAAGAGAAATGGTTAGGCCAGACCGTCCTAGCGTCGGCCAATCCAGTGCTACTCCTCAGGATGGAGTATTTATGTCTGCTCAACAACTTTTAGATCTTGTGAACAATGCCCAAGCTGCCGGACCCATTCCAGCGCCTACTCACCCTAAATCCGGGTTTGCATGCTTGTGCAGAGATTATACCGCTTTGGGTGGAAGGCCATTCAAGGGATCCGAAAGTGTTATAGAAATCCAAGCTTGGCTTAGATCGTGCGATCGCATCTTTTCTCGCATGAATCTTATTGATCTTCATTGAGTCCAAGTGGCTTCCAACATGCTCCAAGAAAGAGCATTAGATTGGTATGAGCTTTTGATTTCAGAAATTATTGAAGCAGATCTTACTTGGGAGCAATTCCAGGAAAGGTTCGAATTGAAGTTTGTGCCGGAAGCTGAAAAGGTAACTTTAGCCCGACGCTTTATTGACCTTGTTCAAGGTGAATCTTCTATGACGGATTACGTCGCATCTTTTGAATCTCTTTCTAAATATGGGGTCGAGTATATTAATACCTCATTGAAGAAAAATCAGAGGTTCGTCTACGGGATGAATAAGAACCTCAAAAAGCCTTTACTTCTGAAACTGGAAGTTTCTTTCGATCTGCTTGTAGATATCACTCTTCGACTTGAGGAGGTCGATAGAGAAAGTGATGTTGAAGTTGTGAGTACCAAATAGAACTTCAACATCAATAAGAAGAGGCATCCCTTTATTAAGTTCGAAAGTCCTAATCCCAACAAGAAAGTGAAGCAAGTAACTTCGGTAGCAAAGACTCCAATCCCTAATCGTGGAGAATGCTACAATTGTGGCTCTAAGGACCACTATATAAATAGGTGTCCAAGGCCTATTTCTTGCCGCTATTGCAAAAGTTGGGATCATTATATATCTTCATGTCCCAAACTTCAAAGCAAGAGAGAGGGAGAGCTGAATGTTATGCAAGCCCCTAGTAACACTTCTCGTAGTCAAGGTATTTTTCATTCTACCCTTGATGACATTAATTTGTTTTGTGATTATCCTATTCGAGTTCTTTTTGATATGGGTTCATCTCATTATTATATATCAAAAGAACTTGTTGATTCTTTTTCTTTAAATATTATGGGCTTGATGACTTCATTGAGAATTGCGAATCCAATTGGTGGATCCGCAACACTCGGTTACTTTGTGAAAATGTCGAGATTATTTTATGTGATTATTCTTTTCTAGCCGATTTGCATGTTATGCGTTACTTAGGCTTCGAAATTTATTTTTTGGGAAAGGATTGGCTTGATCATTATGAAGCCCACATCCTATGTCCTTAGCGGACTATTTATCTTCGACATTCTCAATCTGTTAAGCAGATTTCTATTATTTTTAAAGATTTTGATTTCCAAATTTGGTGGCAACATTTTTATTCTTTAAACCCACTTGATGAGGAAGATGTTATTTCTCTCATTCAAGTAATTTTTGAATTTTCTGAAATATATTTGAGCTTGTCTTAGGATTATCTCCTAAGCAATCTATTGAGTGGTGCTAAGGTCTTTTCAGCTCGACCTTGCCACCGATTTTCATCAGCTACGAGTTGCGGAGGGTAGCATTCCACTTACCGCGTTCCGCACTCGTTATGATTCTTGTGAGTGGTTCGTTATGTCATTCGGTTTGACGAACCTTCTACCTTATCTCATCCATCTTATGAATCGAGTATTCTACGAATATCTCGATAGGTTTATCTTTGTATTTATTGATTATGGATGAAAACAACAATTTAAAATTTTCAAATCTTTTTAGTAAGATATTTATAAGTATGATTGGATTTTGTTCTTAAAACGAGCAAAGAATATTTGTAAAAAAATTTAAGAGACATGTTTATCATATAGAAGATGATTTTATGTTGTTTTGCCCATTGAGTGCTTTAAGAATTCTGGTCGATGCGCTTGATCAACGTTACCGATAGGAATCTCCTAAACGCTATGATGAGGCAGACAGATATAGTAAATTGACTTGTAATAAGTAAATTTTTCTAAAAGATGATTACATACAGTTAAGTATAATTTTGAATGTCTTAGCTTTTCGGGAAAGAGAATCGATTAAAAGAACTCTTTTCCGATGCTTTTATTCTTGCGATTCCCGAAGGGAACCAAGACTTTATTGTTTGTACCGATGCTAGTCGTATTGGTTTGGGTGTCATTCTTTTGCAAAGGGAATGTGTTATCACATATGCTTCTTGACAATTGAAGCTTTTCGAGACTAGATATGCCATTCATGATCTAGTGCTCGCGGCCATTGTTTTCGCTCTTAGAATTTGACGCCATTATCTTTTGGGAGAGAAAATTTGTTCTCTACACCGATCATAAATCTTTGAAGTATTTACTTTCTCAAAAGGAACTTAATTTGCGTTAACAACGTTGGCTCGAGTTCCTTGCATCTTATGATCTTGATATTCTTTATACTCCCGGAAAGGGAAATCATGTTGTCGATGCCCTTAGCCGAGAGCAACAAGTGGATGTTTCTTTGTTGATATCCGAATGGAATGATCTTGAGACTTTATCCACTTGTGAGATTCGAGATCGTGAATCCAATTTATGTTCATATCTTGTTTTGTGTAGCCTTGAGGCTCATCCTTCTTTTTTGGACCATACCTCTTTTGGCTAAACTTTATGTCAAGGAAATTGTTAAATTGCATGGAATTCCTACTTCTATTATTAGCGATCGTGATCCTTTGTTTACTAGTGGATTTTGGAAAGGTTTTCAAAAGCTTTGGGAACAAAGCTTAATTCTAGCATCGCTTATCGTCCCCAATCCGATGGACAAACCGGGTGGGTGAATCAAACTCTTGAAGATCTCCTTCATGCATGTGTTCTTGATTTTGGTGGAAGTTGGGAAAATCATATTTCTCTTCTTGGGTTTTCGTCCCATAATAGCTTCCAATCTAGTATGGGTATGGCACCTTTCGAGGCACTCTACGGAAGGCCATGCCAATTCTCTTCGTGTTGGCTTGAAGCCGGTGAGAAACTGGTTTTAGGTCCAAATTTTATTGGTGTTCATTTATATTTCACCTATGAGGGGTGTTGTGCGTTTCAGTCGATCGGGAAAGTTAGCACCTCGATATGTTGGTCCCTTTCCCATCACCGAACTTATTGGTTCCGAGGCTTATCGCTTTCTATTACCGGCTCTATTTTCTACTATTCATGACGTTTTCCATGTCTCTCAACTACGGGAATGCCTTGGGGATTCCGATTCTATTCTTGAGCCCGGTGTTATTGAATGTAACGACCCAGTATTTTCAACCATTCGCATCCATTATAAGTGTATAGGTAGACACTCATGCCGGAGTTGAATTGCTCAAAATACTGCGTTGTAAATAAAATTTGGCAAAACTCAGCATATACAGTAAATAAAATAATTACAGATCACAGACACAGAGTAATATAACAATAATGCAGCGGAAACAAAAGGATAGTAGTTCATGAAGCTACTATATATATAACAGAGTTAAACAAGATACATCAGAGGTCTCAAATACAATAGACGTCTCAATACAATAATCAAATACCAGATCTGAATACATCACTGGATCGACGGAATAACTGAAAGCAGGATCGATAGATAGCTGGATCTCCAAGCGAAGCTCCAACTCCAAAGGTGAGTCTCCAATGCTGTATCACTCAATCTGACTCGAGCGTAAAGCAAAACACAAAACACTCGAGTCAGGATTAACATTCTTATATTAATAAATCCAACTCAAGTGAAATATCAACTGAAATACAAGTAACTTAAAGGATGTTTGGGATAACCATCCTCTAAGGGTCCGTTAAACTATTTACTATGTAGTAATATACGCTATATACAGTAGTGTCTAAATAAGTAAAGTATAATCATATCGGAAAATAGCGTTAAGGGGATGGAGAACCTTAACGCGGTCGGATCTTAAAATCATAATCGTAGTAAAGCTCGATATGGTAGGTGACACGGCACAACTAGGCAATGCCAGGGTAGATATACCAATTACGCACACGGACTGATGGATACGCATAGCAGCCACTACCGTTCCACCTCGAACAACATTCCCAAATCGGAGGATGGCCATCTAGTCAAACCACAAGTAAGAGTACAATATCGAAGAAATGCGTCCGAGAAGAGGTGCTACCTCACTGGTCCGAGATCGCTCCTGTTTTAGCCACCTTATGCCAACTCACGGGAGTTGGGTCCACGTAACATACCTTAAGAACGTCGCCACCATCCTACTCTATTCTGGAATCTCCACCGCGTACACGGTTGTCAAAGTGGTTTTCGGTATCGACAGAGAGTATGTCAATATCCGATCCCGGTCTCTTTGCCAACCAATCGTTATTATAACACCGTGGTCATTTCAAAATAGTTTATACTTTAAACCAAAATCATTATCATTTCAAAACCCAATTAATACGATATCATTTCACTTCAAATATATCCATTTTCAAAATCATATTACTTTCCAAAGTTATAATGCTTTCGAAATCATAGTCTGGAAATCACAGTATTTTGGAAATCATAACACTTCCTTTTTAACAGTTTAGATATAAAAATTTTGTTATAAACTAAATTAATTTCCTCAAATTTCACAAATCGATTCAAATTAACTCGAATTCCAAAAATTTAATTTAATCAAATCTCAAATCATCCGTTTCAACTTGATTTAGCTTCTAAATAAACCATTTCAAATTATCAATTTCAAATACACATCTGAATCATAAAATAAGCCATTTCAGTTTTGATATATTTCAAAGCTTTAAATATTCGACATTTCAAACTAAATTCGATAAATTTATATATATATCAAATTCACTTTACAATTATTTAGTTTTGAAACATTAACTTAACATTTCCATAACATTTGAATACACTTTCATTTTCACAATTCAAATAAACAAGATATCTCATTTAAATATTTACGTTTGGAATATCCATTTAAGTCACCCTTTCAAAGTTCAAATTGTAAATCACTTCTTTAAATTTCAAATTCAATACATTTCAAATCTAACTTATTTAAGTATAATTCTTAAATAAATATAATTTCAATCAATTTCAAATCATTATAAATTCTATATTCAAAAATATAGATATTAAATAAATACTTAACATATTATTTATCAACTTTATTAAATCAACTTTAATAAATCTTTAAAAATCAATATTTATCAAAACCATATATATCTTTACAAAACCAAAGAAATCATTTTCAAAACATTTATATATAGACAAACGGTGCCTGTATATAATTTTCTATCCTATGGTCAAGTGATACGGATATTTATCATTTCAATCCGCAATTTAAAACATATTCGGGTATATATCTTTTCAACCCGAAATCCCAAATTCAATTCAATGAAAATCGCTTGGGTTTATCATTTCAACCCATAACGATTTTCTCCTATTCTACATATCGTTCGGGTATGTATCATTTCAACCCATAGTGATTCTATACTAACAGGGAACTTGCAGAGTGATAACAGATATGAAAAATAAAATAACAACAGTAACAGGCGTATATCAACAATATAAATAACAGATAATGGTGTCAGATGTCACAGGTGAACAGATACAGATAATGACATATATAACAATCTAAATAACTAACATCAGCATATTTCAATTTGACATTTCAATTGAAATCAAATTTAATAAATATAAGAACATTAATCGTGAGTGATTGCTCACCTTTCGAGGCTAGAGAGATGAATGGAAATTGAAGTGAATTGTAGATTCAAACACGAATTCCAAAACGGAACAAGATGGGCACGGATTCGACAGTCAGAACAAGGCTGAAATCGATGAGAACAATCAATCAGTTTAATAGAGCCATAAAATATCTATATACTATTATCAAAATTAAATTTGAAACAAATGCTAAAATAACTTTTATATAAACTATATATATATACACACACACACTAATAACACAGTAAAATATAGAAATATATTGTAAGAAAAAAAATATATATTAAATAAACGGGTAGATATATAGGCCAGTATATAAACATACATATACAACAACCATAGGTAGGCTAGTATAACATATACACTTTAATATACTTTAATATCTATTACAGAATATATTATAAAATATTTATAAAGTGAATAGGTCATAACTTTATAAACTTTGGTAACTATATATATCTACAATACTGTCATACCAATATGTATAAGCAAACACTACCACTAAGACTTGCGTGACCAGGTTTATGAATAGTTTTGAAAAAAAATCAAACAATAAAAATATAATTCCAACATACTTACACGTATCATCTATATACAAATACAACTCATAACTAAAATTTTATAACTAACAGGTATAAATACACTAACTCATATATTAAAATATATATATTATAATATATATATACAGTTATATAAACGATACAATAAGATATATATAGAGTCATCACGATATATTTTGGTATACAATAAGACACATATAAGATTATATAAACAGTTATACTTTTAAACTTACATTATACCGTAAACTTATTTTTATATTATACGGTAAGACTTATATTATAAATATTTTATAACCTTTATATATAACATATAACTAACATGATAAAATATATATAATACCTAAACACGTAAATGTGACCAGTTGTATAACTATACGTATCACGGTACTACAAACAATGTATATAACAGAATATATAAAACTCAGTATATATATAGTATACAACTTACAAATATTTTTAGTCGGTATCCAGTAAAACAAATTTTATAACAAAACATACAGCTTAAATCTCTATGTATATATATTAAAATATTCTTCCCTTTATATATATATATAAAACTGTAAACAAGAAATACCAGCCTGCTAATATACATATACATATATCTTCTCAAAGTCCACTTTCCCTCTTTTCAAATTCAATGGCTGCAACATATAATTTGTTGAATATCTATACCGTTTCATATAATAGAACTCAAATAGTATAATATATATAAAATTCTCATAAATATATACATATCTAAACCAATATAACTATTATAATTCTTTGCATAAAACATAGCAGACAACTTATATACTATATATGTTATACTACAGACTCTAGCTACTGGATACATATAAAACTATAGGTAAAGTAAAGTACTATCATGATCAATACTCGTATAAACATCATTATAATTATATATGTGTAACAAATCATACGTATATAGTTTGTAAACTTTCAGAACAGAACATAGAAGTTTAAAATACATAGTTACAGTTGTAAACTAGTATGCAACTCATATATGTTAGTGTATAGAAAACGTGTAAAATACATATAATATATATCAATATAGATGTGCAACTATGACACATAAACAAAAATATGTAGACATGTATATATATACTAACTGACATCTCATATATAATTATACATATATAACTTTATAACCATCCAAAATTCTCGACCTATTATTATATATACAAAATCTAATATAATACAATATATATATATATATATATTTTACCTTATATATAAAAGATGGGACAGGCTACGGCTTGCAATTGTCTCGGCCATTGGATTTCTGTTGAGGAGGAGGTTGTTCGGCCTTGATGGTGGGGAAGGGATGTCAAGGGGATTGGTTATAGGAGCTGCTGGGGCCTCGGCCGTGGAGGATCTGCGTGGTGGACTGGGTAGGAGGCGGTGCTGGTGGGTGGTGAGGTGGCGAACTGGGGTTCGGTGGTGGTGTCTGGGCAGGGGTAGATCTCGGTGGATAGCATGGAGTAGGGGCTGACGAATGGGGTAGGTGGTCAGGCGAATGGGCTGTGGTGACGAGGCTGGTGACTGACAGGGGTAGGGCTCGGCCTTGGCATGAGTTGCCTGGTCTCAGTGATGGAGTGGGTAGATCTGGTGGTGGCAGGCGTAGGCGTGGTGGCGTATAGGGTAAGGGTTGGTTGGGTGGGGTTGTTGCGGGATTGGTGATGCGAGAGGGAGGAAGGGGAGAGGGGAGATAATTACTGGAGAAGAAAATGAAGAGGTGGCCGAAGGAAAAGGAAATGGAGTAAGATACGCTCAAAAGAAAAAACGTGGCCAACTTGTATTATATAAATAACAACCAGTTTGGAATAGAAAAGGCCAATCATAAATTCAATAACAAATGTCTTCTGGTTTACACGGTTTGAGAAATTGAAAGGACAACGAAACAATTGACTCAAATACGGATCCAATATGCCAAATCGTTTTACTGATTTCACGGCACATCAGAGTTCGAAAATTAGAAATGAATATACCGCTGAGATCAGCACGTCGAGACGATCAAAACGGTATACAGATATCGACGATACGATCATCTGATCAAAAGTCGATATCAGTACCGGAAATGCTGCTAATTTGCCAGAATTAAGATAAACGGAGCAATAGATGGCCAAATTTTACGAAACGAAAGATGACGTCTCACTCAGAAGATGATTTACAAATTCTCTATGTAAAAATATTTAGGTTTGGAAAACATTTTATTATCATAAATTTTAACTGATTAAATTGAAGTAAATTTACGCGCGAAATAAATTTTCATATTTTCGGACGAAAATTTACCAGTTGATATGTTAAATTAGACGCATTCCAAATATCAAATTTATATTTCAAAATTTTATCGTTTAAAATTTCACACAAATTCAATTAATTAAATAAATAAAACCACTGAAATTTACGGGTCGTTACACTCTCCCCCACTCAAAACTTTTCGTCCCCGAAAAGGAAGGAAGTAGGAGAATGGAAACAACCAGAAAGAAAAATAGATTAAAAGACAAGATAAGACTATTAATTTGAACCATATAATTTCAAATTAAACTAATTAATATTTAACAATTTGATTTAATCCACTGAGTTCACTTAAGTTAAATCAATTCATCTATTTCTGAATTCATTACCTTATGTCTAGTCATTCTCAATTAACAATTTCTAAGTCATCAAATTTGTATAATCATTTATTATACTCATGTTTTATTCGACAAATTAAATTCTTTTATTCCAAATTATTATTAAGTTTATTTCACTTAATATATATCTTATTACATATATTTAAACCATATAAATTAATTTAAACCATATATTTCAGTTTAAATCAATTTATATTCAAAAATTGATTTTTTTTTAAATTCAAGGTATTTCCATACTTTAATCAAATTTCAATTTATTAATTCCTTTAAAACAAATTTATTTGTCTCATCTATTATTCAATTAACTTATTATCCTATTTATTTCAATTGATATTTATAACTAAATTTTAAGTGTATAACATTTATTATAACCACTCAAATTTTACTTATAAATTTCATTATATTGTATATTATCCAATTACATTTTTAACTTCTGAAATTTTAGGTAAGTTATGCTAAGATGTAATTGAGTATTATACAAATAGGATTTTACAATTCAGTTATTCCTAGTTAACTATTTATCCAAGAATTTTGACTTTAGTTTATAATTGAAATCATCTTAAATCTAAAATTTAAGAATTTAAATCTCCGATTTACTTCAAACAATTTAGAGATATATATAATATATTTATCAAATTAAATTAAATTTTAAAACGAGATACCTATATATATAAATCAAATTATATTGAAGAAATTCAAATCGAATATATATTTTTTTTTCAAAACAAAACCGTAGCAAAACTACAGAATGGTTTTTCCTCTTCGAAACTCGAAAATGAATGTCGATGATGCGGCCGTCATCACCGAAATTATTTTCCAGCGACAAAGAGAAGAGCACTGGTTTAAACATTTAAAATTCTTTGAAAACCATTTTATTCGAAAATACTTTAAATAATATACATTTTAGGACTTTAAAACAAAGTTTGAAATCACCAGAAATTTAATTCTTAAATCTTCGATTTAAATTCATTTCAATTCCAAATAAATTTATAACCAATAGTCATTTTGCAATAGTCAATGACTTACAAAACAATAACATCAAAATCAAATATTATCATTTTCAACAACCAAATTATTTAACTTTTAATTCCAGAAAATTTTCTTATATATTTAAAATCTAATCATACAAATTTATTTCATTTATCAAATTTGAAAATTATATTGTGTCAGTTTGCTCTGTTCAAGTGTTTTGGAAATTCTATCGATAACGTTGATCAGACGAATCGATCGAAAATCCAAATCAACATCAACAACTCAAACAACACACTATAAACATAAACTATTTTATATTAATTTCAAATACACTCCCTCACACGATGATTTCAGAATTGGATTCCAACACAAGGATAGAGATCCAAATATAGAGGGACTCTAATCAAAGAGAATTCTAATCTAAAATAGATTGGCTCGAAACGAAGGTTAGATGATTGCATTTCAAACAGGAAGATGGATAAAGTTGTATAAATCGCGGGCAACCTTAACCGGGTCAACCGTAACTTTATAGATAAGATCGATGTAGAGTTCTGAAACAAATCGACATTCGATTACCAGAGGTAGAATTCGGGTATAGCATAAGATAGCAGCATCGTAAACCGAGGATACAGAAATCTCCGGTGAATCAATACCGATTGTAAAGGAGTTTCACCCCAGTACAAATTATTTGAAGATTGGCGAGACCGCCAATCTATTATAGATATCATTCAAAATGGAGTTATGGGGTGCTCCAAAATTAAGTAAACACGAATAGGAGAGACAAGAATGAACTTTGGAACCGAAGTGAACGTCCAAAATTCAAAGGAACCGAGTCAAAGAAGAAGGAATTCAAGCTCGAACGAAAGTGATTCCGTAATTGAATTTACTACATATGCTGAGTTTTGCCTAAAACCTCGCTCTGATACCACATGTAATGACCCAGTATTTTCAACCATTCGCATCCATTATAAGTGTATAGGTAGACACTCATGCCGGAGTTGAATTGCTCAAAATACTGCGTTGTAAATAAAATTTGGCAAAACTCAGCATATACAGTAAATAAAATAATTACAGATCACAGACACAGAGTAATATAACAATAATGCAGCGGAAACAAAAGGATAGTAGTTCATGAAGCTACTATATATATAACAGAGTTAAACAAGATACATCAGAGGTCTCGAATACAATAGACGTCTCAATACAATAATCAAATACCAGATCTGAATACATCACTGGATCGACGGAATAACTGAAAGCAGGATCGATAGATAGCTGGATCTCCAAGCGAAGCTCCAACTCCAAAGGTGAGTCTCCAATGCTGTATCACTCAGTCTGACTCGAGCGTAAAGCAAAACACAAAACACTCGAGTCAGGATTAACATTCTTATATTAATAAATCCAACTCAAGTGAAATATCAACTGAAATACAAGTAACTTAAAGGATGTTTGGGATAACCATCCTCTAAGGGTCCGTTAAACTATTTACTATGTAGTAATATACGCTATATACAGTAGTGTCTAAATAAGTAAAGTATAATCATATCGGAAAATAGCGTTAAGGGGATGGAGAACCTTAACGCGGTCGGATCTTAAAATCATAATCGTAGTAAAGCTCGATATGGTAGGTGACACGGCACAACTAGGCAATGCCAGGGTAGATATACCAATTACGCACACGGACTGATGGATACGCATAGCAGCCACTACCGTTCCACCTCGAACAACATTCCCAAATCGGAGGATGGCCATCTAGTCAAATCACAAGTAAGAGTACAATATCGAAGAAATGCGTCCGAGAAGAGGTGCTACCTCACTGGTCCGAGATCGCTCCTGTTTTAGCCACCTTATGCCAACTCACGGGAGTTGGGTCCACGTAACATACCTTAAGAACGTCGCCACCATCCTACTCCATTCTGGAATCTCCACCGCGTACACGGTTGTCAAAGTGGTTTTCGGTATCGACAGAGAGTATGTCCATATCCGATCCTGGTCTCTTTGTCAACCAATTGTTATTATAACACCGTGGTCATTTCAAAATAGTTTATACTTTAAACCAAAATCATTATCATTTCAAAACCCAATTAATACGATATCATTTCACTTCAAATATATCCATTTTCAAAATCATATTACTTTCCAAAGTTATAATGCTTTCGAAATCATAGTCTGGAAATCACAGTATTTTTGGAAATCATAACACTTCCTTTTTAACAGTTTAGATATAAAAATTTCGTTATAAACTAAATTAATTTCCTCAAATTTCACAAATCGATTCAAATTAACTCGAATTCCAAAAATTTAATTTAATCAAATCTCAAATCATCCGTTTCAACTTGATTTAGCTTCTAAATAAACCATTTCAAATTATCAATTTCAAATACACATCTGAATCATAAAATAAGCCATTTCAGTTTTGATATATTTCAAAGCTTTAAATATTCGACATTTCAAACTAAATTCGATAAATTTATATATATATCGAATTCACTTTACAATTATTTAGTTTTGAAACATTAACTTAACATTTCCATAACATTTGAATACACTTTCATTTTTACAATTCAAATAAACAAGATATCTCATTTAAATATTTACGTTTGGAATATCCATTTAAGTCACCCTTTCAAAGTTCAAATTGTAAATCACTTCTTTAAATTTCAAATTCAATACATTTCAAATCTAACTTATTTAAGTATAATTCTTAAATAAATATAATTTCAATCAATTTCAAATCATTATAAATTCTATATTCAAAAATATAGATATTAAATAAATACTTAACATATTATTTATCAACTTTATTAAATCAACTTTAATAAATCTTTAAAAATCAATATTTATCAAAACCATATATATATTTACAAAACCAAAGAAATCATTTTCAAAACATTTATATATAGACCAACGGTGCCTGTATATAATTTTCTATCCTATGGTCAAGTGATACGGATATTTATCATTTCAATCCGCAATTTAAAACATATTCGGGTATATATCTTTTCAACCCGAAATCCCAAATTCAATTCAATGAAAATCGCTTGGGTTTATCATTTCAACCCATAACGATTTTCTCCTATTCTACAGATCGTTCGGGTATGTATCATTTCAACCCATAGTGATTCTATACTAACAGGGAACTTGCAGAGTGATAACAGATATGAAAAATAAAATAACAACAGTAACAGGCATATATCAACAATATAAATAACAGATAATGGTGTCAGATGTCACAGGTGAACAGATACAGATAATGACATATATAACAATCTAAATAACTAACATCAGCATATTTCAATTTGACATTTCAATTGAAATCAAATTTAATAAATATAAGAACATTAATCGTGAGTGATTGCTCACCTTTCGAGGCTAGAGAGATGAATGGAAATTGAAGTGAATTGTAGATTCAAACACGAATTCCAAAACGGAACAAGATGGGCACAGATTCGACAGTCAGAACAAGGCTGAAATCGATGAGAACAATCAATCAGTTTAATAGAGCCATAAAATATCTATATACTATTATCAAAATTAAATTTGAAACAAATGCTAAAATAACTTTTATATAAACTATATATATATACACACACACACTAATAACACAGTAAAATATAGAAATATATTGTAAGAAAAAAAATTATTAAATAAACGGGTAGATATATAGGCTAGTATATAAACATACATATACAACAACCATAGGTAGGCTAGTATAACATATACACTTTAATATACTTTAATATCTATTACAGAATATATTATAAAATATTTATAAAGTGAATAGGTCATAACTTTATAAACTTTGGTAACTATATATATCTACAATACTGTCATACCAATATGTATAAGCAAACACTACCACTAAGACTTGCGTGACCAGGTTTATGAATAGTTTTGAAAAAAAAATCAAACAGTAAAAATATAATTCCAACATACTTACACGTATCATCTGTATACAAATACAACTCATAACTAAAATTTTATAACTAACAGGTATAAATACACTAACTCATATATTAAAATATATATATTATAATATATATATACAGTTATATAAACGATACAATAAGATATATATAGAGTCATCACGATATATTTTGGTATACAATAAGACACATATAAGATTATATAAACAGTTATACTTTTAAACTTACATTATACCGTAAACTTATTTTTATATTATACGGTAAGACTTATATTATAAATATTTTATAACCTTTATATATAACATATAACTAACATGATAAAATATATATAATACCTAAACACGTAAATGTGACCAGTTGTATAACTATACGTATCACGGTACTACAAACAATGTATATAACAGAATATATAAAACTCAGTATATATATAGTATACAACTTACAAATATTTTTAGTCGGTATCCAGTAAAACAAATTTTATAACAAAACATACAGCTTAAATCTCTATGTATATATATTAAAATATTCTTCCCTTTATATATATATAAAACTGTAAACAAGAAATACCAGCCTGCTAATATACATATACATATATCTTCTCAAAGTCCACTTTCCCTCTTTTCAAATTCAATGGCTGCAACATATAATTTGTTGAATATCTATACCGTTTCATATAATAGAACTCAAATAGTATAATATATAGAAAATTCTCATAAATATATACATATCTAAACCAATATAACTATTATAATTCTTTGGATAAAACATAGCAGACAACTTATATACTATATATGTTATACTACAGACTCTAGCTACTGGATACATATAAAACTATAGGTAAAGTAAAGTACTGTCATGATCAATACTCGTATAAACATCATTATAATTATATATGTGTAACAAAACATACGTATATAGTTTGTAAACTTTCAGAGCAGAACATAGAAGTTTAAAATACATAGTTACAGTTGTAAATTAGTATGCAACTCATATATGTTAGTGTATAGAAAACGTGTAAAATACATATAATATATATCAATATAGATGTGCAACTATGACACATAAACAAAAATATGTAGACATATATATATATACTAACTGACATCTCATATATAATTATACATATATAACTTTATAACCATCCAAAATTCTCGACCTATTATTATATATACAAAATCTAATATAATACAATATATATATATATATTACCTTATATATAAAAGATGGGACAGGCTACGGCTTGCAATTCTCTCGGCCATTGGATTTCTGTTGAGGAGGAGGTTGTTCGGCCTTGATGGTGGGGAAGGGATGTCAAGGGGATTGGTTATAGGAGCTGCTGGGGCCTCGGCCGTGGAGGATCTGCGTGGTGGTGGACTGGGTAGGAGGCGGTGCTGGTGGGTGGTGAGGTGGCGAACTGGGGTTCGGTGGTGGTGTCTGGGCAGGGGTAGATCTCGGTGGATAGCATGGAGTAGGGGCTGACGAATGGGGTAGGTGGTCAGGCGAATGGGCTGTGGTGACGAGGCTGGTGACTGACAGGGGTAGGGCTCGGCCTTGGCATGAGTTGCCTGGTCTCGGTGATGGAGTGGGTAGATCTGGTGGTGGCAGGCGTAGGCGTGGTGGCGTATAGGGTAAGGGTTGGTTGGGTGGGGTTGTTGCGGGATTGGTGATGCGAGAGGGAGGAAGGGGAGAGGGGAGATAATTACTGGAGAAGAAAATGAAGAGGTGGCCGAAGGAAAAGGAAATGGAGTAAGATACGCTCAAAAGAAAAAACGTGGCCAACTTGTATTATATAAATAACAACCAGTTTGGAATAGAAAAGGCCAATCATAAATTCAATAACAAATGTCTTCTGGTTTACACGGTTTGAGAAATTGAAAGGACAACGAAACAATTGACTCAAATACGGATCCAATATGCCAAATCGTTTTACTGATTTCATGGCACATCAGAGTTTGAAAATTAGAAATGAATATACCGCTGAGATCAGCACGTCGAGACGATCAAAACGGTATACAGATATCGGCGATACGATCATCTGATCAAAAGTCGATATCAGTACCGGAAATGCTGCTAATTTGCCAGAATTAAGATAAACGGAGCAATAGATGGCCAAATTTTACGAAACGAAAGATGACGTCTCACTCAGAAGATGATTTACAAATTCTCTATGTAAAAATATTTAGGTTTGGAAAACATTTTATTATCATCAATTTTAACTGATTAAATTGAAGTAAATTTACGTGCGAAATAAATTTTCATATTTTCGGACGAAAATTTACCAGTTGCTATGTTAAATTAGACGCATTCCAAATATCAAATTTATATTTCAAAATTTTATCGTTTAAAATTTCACACAAATTCAATTAATTAAATAAATAAAACCACTGAAATTTACGGGTCGTTACATTGAAGAAATTGAAGTTTCACCAAATATGACTTATGAGCAACATTCTATTCGTATCATTACTTCGGAGTTTAAACGCGTTCGAAATAAAAATGTTCTTCTTGTGAAAGTTCAATGGTCCTCAAATCCTAAGGATTGTTCATGGGAATCTTGAGAGTTCATCGAGCAAACACATCCGGACTTACTCTTTTGTGCTCTTTATGGTGAACTTCTCAATTCAAAATTTCTTCTTTTTGTGTTGATATGCTTTTATGCTTGTTACTTTTTAATTTCCTCTTAAGTATTGCGAGGATGCAATTTCTTTAAGGAGGGGAGTCTGTAACAACCCGCATATTTTACGATTGTATATTTAAATGTTTTATTTAAATATAGCATCGTTAGTCGGATTTAAGTCCGAAATGTCACTTTTTGCAAATAGTCGAATTGGGACTCTAGACCACTTCCATTGAGTCCAAAATGGTGTTTGATCATAGACCTTTTTAAGTATAAACATCAGTATGTTTGGAGTTGAGTGAAATTTTGATATTTTCATTTAGGGCTTTGGGTTTAGGTTTCAGCCCACCAACCCATCTAATACCCTAACACTCCACTCAACTCCTCTTCATTCACTCATTCCTTTTCCTAACACTCTAGCTCAAGAGAAATGAGGGAAACAGATTGGAAATTGAAATTCCAAACCATAGTTTGAGTTGGAAACACAAGTTCTTGCTCCAAAATCAAAGAGAAGCTTAGGTAAGCATCCTCTTCATCTTCTCCATCTCTATCTCTCTTCAATTTCAGAAATTCCTAAACTCTAACTTAGGAAATATTTGCTTATTAGTTTTGATTGGAGCTTCTTGAGTTGAGATTGAAGAGGAATTGGTCTCTCCTTTGTTTTAAAGCTTCTCACCTGTGTTTTGAGTTTAAAAGGTGAGTTTTTGAACTCACATCTACGTCTATAGCTTTCATTGTTATTAGGTATGAATTCCTAACGTCTATAGTTTTTAAAAGGTGAGTTCACCTGTGACATCTGACACCATTATCTATTATATATACAATGATAATCCAGTTTGGTTGTTAAACGATTGATTGTTTGATGTTTACATTGGACGTTAAATTGTTAATGTTGCAAGTGATAAATAATTTGAAATTGAAATTGACGTAGGAGTTAAAATTGGAAATTTATATATGTGTTGAATTTGATTAGATAAATTTTGTATAATATGACCCCTTTAAATGTTTAATTTCTCGACATGTAGAAATATAGTTGATTGCACTTTGAACCATTTAAATGTATGTTGTATAAATTGTTGTAGTATAAAATTGAATAATGGATATCAAGTGAAGAACCGTATAAATATTAGTGTAATAATCTTTAATCTACATGAAATGATAGTGTAGATTCTAGAAATAATTTTATTAATTTGCATTAACAAAAAAATGTAAATTGATACGATTATTTCGGGATTATTTGAATAAATTATTGGATTGTTATTGATGGTTGCTATTGCTTGTTTATTTACTTTGACACCATCCCAGTTATCACACTGCAAGTTACCTTTGCTATGCTTTGATTTTGAATTGAAATGGAATCGGGTTGAAATTATAAATACCCAAATAAACTTTGACTTAGGATAGAGAATTAAATAAAACCCGATTGGTCAATGATTTGGTTTAAAATAAAATAAAGATTTTATTTGAATAAATGATAAGTTTCTGAAATAAAGTTGGAATTTGGAATTTTAATAAAGGAAATGTTAATATTTAATAATATGAATCAAAATATTAACATAGTAGTTGATGAAAGAACATTGTTTTAATTTAATTAATAATCGAGTTTTGAAATTATTTAATAATTAAATAAAATTGAATTCTTTAATAAGTGAAATTGAACTTCTTGAATAAGTGAAATTTAGTTTCTTTATTAATTGAGCTTTGAAATTGTAACTAAGTAAATAAATAAGTGAAATTGAATTTCTTTAACAAGAAATAAAAATGTGATTTATTGAAATGAATGTAAGACTTGTAATTTAAAGAGTTGATTTGACGAATCTAATTTAATTCAATTTGAAGTTTTGATATAATGAAGTTGAACTTAAGTAATTGATTTAATGGATTGGAAATTAAATAGAAATTATTTTGAATGACAAATTTACTTAATGAATATTGAATGAAGTCGATCAATGTATTTAAATTGATTTGAATGTTAATTTAAATGATTTCGGAATGAAACTTATATACGAATTTAAATGAATACTTGAATTGTTTTAAATCAAATATTTAATTTGAATTATAAGATTTTGAAATGGTAATTTGGAAGTTTTGAAAGTAAATTATGGGAATTGTTTTAGAAGGACAAATGGAATGTTGGTTTACAAATTCTAATTGAAATTGAGATTGACTTGGTTTTGAAATATATAAATGACCAATCGGTGTAATAATCACGAAAGTTATTAAAGAGACCGGAATCGGTTAGGGACATACTCACTGTCTAAACCGAAAACCACTTTAATAACTATGCGCGGAGTGTGATCCTGAATGAAGTGGTTGGAATGACGTACGTTGATGATTGAAGAAAGAGAACGATAATGGATAGCCTTGACACTTGTGTCAAATTGGAAATGACTAAAACAGGAGTCGTATCGGGCCATTGAGGTTAGCTACCTCTAGCGGACACACTTCTTCATAAACTACTCATTACTTGTTATCGATTGGTGCACCCTTGATTTGGGAATGTTGTTTTGCGGTGTTGTGATCGCTGCGGCGATGCATTCTCACCAGTCCGGATCAGGAAAATGGTAGTTTCACTACCTTGGTCCTTGGGTATTGCCTCATGTGCCTTGTCATACTTGTATCCATATATACGCGACCACTACGATTTGTTTTGTGTTATACCTATGGAGTACTCCCTGATATCCCACTAGTTTACGGTGGAGTTTACAATGCTGTATATACTATAACGCTTATATAAAATGTGTTAAGGGGGATAATGGTAACGCCTTAACACTATTTTAATATTTTATATTACTAATAGGCACTATCTACTTATCGTACATTACTACATAGTAGATAGTTTAACGGATCCTTAAAGGATGGTTATTCCAAACATCCTTTGAGTTATTTGTATTTCAATTGCTATTTCACTTGAGTTGGATTTATTGATATAAGAATGTTAATCCCGACTCGAGTGTTTTGTGTTTTTGCTTTACGCTTGGGTCAGACTTACTGTACCAGTATTCGAGACTCGCCTTTGGAGTTGGAGCTTCGCTTGGAGATCCAGCTATCTATCCAGCTTTCAGATATCCAGTTGATTTCAGTGATTGTATTCTGATTCTTGTATTTGACTATTGTATTCGAGACATCTGTTGTACCTTATTTAACTCTGATATGTATATAGTAGCTTCATGAACTACTATCCTTTGTTTCCGCTGCATTTATTACTCTGTGTCTGTGATCTGTGATTATTTTATTTACTGTATATGTTCAGTTTTGCCAAATTTAAATTAACAATTCGGTTGTGACAACCCGAGTTTTTCTAACACGAAAAACCGGACCATTTGTGCTAAAAGAAGAAGAGGTAGAAGAAGAAAATAAAAGAAAAACAACATCAGAATCTAACCATCGCAGCGGAATAAAATATAATATATCAACAGATCTTTACACAAATCAAAATTTTATCTGTTTATACAATACATCATCAGAGTACATCAACATCCATAACATACAACTAAATACACAGCGGAAAAATAATAACAAGTACGGGAGTACGTATCGACATCCAGCTCGTCTCCTGAGCTCCACAGCATCATATCCTGAACCTGTTTATCTCGGTCTGACCCGAGCATCATATAAAACAATACCCGAGTCAGTCTGGAAAACCAGCGTGAGAAAATCACACTCAAATTGATTATTAAAGTTTCAAAATCCTTTGAAAACAAAAGCATCTCGTAAGACCACGCCACAAATAAACATGTCGGGTTTTTACCTTACGATAGCTAAAACACTTTATACCAAAATCCTCTGATATTATAATAGTGTCTACAGAAAGTAAACTAGAATCTAGCTGAAATGCTTGCATCTCACGTTTCAGCAATAGTTGGGCACAATCAAAACCGTACAGGCACGTAGGGAGAATGGATTTCCAACGAATGACTAGGCACTGGGGTACCACCTATCACAGTACGTGGCCTAGATCACCGTACCGAGGAGTACGCCCGCTCCCCTGCAACACAAGGCCGGAACCTTCCCTTACTGGATGATCCCGAATAAAACCACCCCACGGTTGGGATCAGCAACCGCACCACTAAGCCGAAATAAAAAGGGACATCTAGACAAGGATGACCTTACCCTCCAGTGGAAGCTACCCACGAAGCCTTGCTGCATAACCCCTGATTTTCAGTCATTCCCGGTTGATGAGGTTCGAGGCTAAACGATACCTTTTCAGAACATATCCCTTAGAATGCCATCGTCCGCCTGACGATGTTTCGCAAGCATTCGTCCATACAAGTCCGTCCTGGGTTTGAACGGAACCGAAGGCACTATTCCTACTACATCCATTTTGGAAATATCCTCAGGATTAGTAGCGACTAGCCCTTGCTCTTCACAGCTCCATCTTCGACTCCGAAGTCGTTACACGAAACGTACAAACCGGATCGAAGTGGTATTCGAGTCTCCAGACCTAGAATCCCGGTATACGGAAACCCGATCCCGGTCTCTTCGAAACGATCAGCGCTTTTGGCCAATATTGATAGTCGGTTATTTAACTATCAATTCACATCCATAGCAACCATCACACAATAAATAATTTCCCACATTATTTATTTACCCAAATATCTTTCCAAGATATAATTCCAAATTTTCAAACTCCTTTGAAAACAATTTCAAAACAGTTTCCGCTTACGGAAAACATTTCCCAAATAATTATTTCCACTGAATCACCAAGTACAAAATACTTTTAAATTTAAAATAATTTAAAAACACTTTATTTTAAATATATCTTATAACATTGAAATTTAAACTACTTTAATACTTTATTAAAAATATATACTTTAAAATAAACCACTTTATAAATATAAACTAAATTTCTCCTTTTAAAACATAATAGCAAATCAATTTTATATAATTACTACAATAATATATTTTTGAAAATACTTACTTTAAAAAGTTAACATTTAAAAATAATCAATTTTCTAAAACATGCTTTTTAAAACATATTAAAACTTTTAACTTATATTTAAAACTACCTTGAAAACGTACTTGGCTATCCAGAGAAATACACTTCTCATTTCCATCCTTTAAAAATAAATCAACATTCATTTTAAACCAATTCATATCCCTTTATAAATTCCCACCTTGAATTTATATTTTCTAATATCCACTGATATTTTATTTTACTTTATAAACCCAGTTTATAAATTCCAAAATCTCATTTCTCTTCTAAAATTCCAATTTTAAACAACTAAATCAATTTCCAATTGATTCCCCAATTTACTCTACTTACTTTGAAATAAATTTTCTTTGCTACTTCATTTATTCCAAAATACATTAACCTTTAGATTTTTATTCCTTATTACGAGTTAAACCCCTTTTTACCAATATCGATTACAGATTTCCAAAACTCCTTATTTATTCTTTAATTAGCTTTAATCCTAAATTTCAAAAATAACCTCTTTTTATTCTTCAAATAATATCACTTAAGTATAAAATTTATTATCCCTTGTGAATTCAAAATCCCCTTTTTCATATTTGTTAAAACTCCAAAATCACCTTATTTTTATTTCAATTCGTTATAAATTTTATCCCAATTCCTCGAATTATTTTACTTAAACTTTTATTCCTTTATTTCTTTTCAAAATTTCAATTCCATAGATTTTATAATTTATTATACTGGACAATCCAAATCAACCACATCATCCAATATAAAATCATCACATGATATCAAATATTCAAAACACAGAATATTAAATAATCTAATAATTTTGAGGAATCCAGTTGGATCCCTCCAACCTGTTCCCTGCATCCACAGACGTTAGCACCATATAAAATACCAATTCCACTTCAAAGTGGAATATCGCGGTATATGGGTTTTATAAAATATCATCCGCTATTATGCGGCGCATAGGGTCTCATCCGCTATATAAATGCGGGAATATCAACAACTCCAATATATACATATGCCAATATATATATATTGGTATATACTACTATATATAGTATAGCACATCAATCAATGCAATCATCCAATCAATTATTTAAATTTAACCATTTAAATTTAAATCTAACTGAGTGAGATTAACTCACCTTCGCTTTTGATTTGCAGTCTATTTCCATTCATTCCCATTCCAGCTTGTTTCTCGATTTTAGACCTTATATGACATTATATAGTTAATTAACACTTGAATAAATCCAATAATCAACTAACATTTACTTATTTATTTTAACTTATACTTAAATTTAAAAGTTTTAAACTAATAATTTTCTTTAACAAATTATCTTTAGTAACTAAATAATTTATATAGATTTAAAAATCTATTTTTATATTAACCCTTTTAATATTCAAAATCCTTATATATACATTTTCCTAATCTTATATATATATAATAAATTAGAAAAAATTTGCCTTCGAAATGTTTTACTGTAAAACTGGAAAATAATTTTATATACCCTTGAACATTTTATTCTCTGCTTCTAGTAAATAAATAAAATCTGTAAAATATACCTTACAGCCCCTAAAGAACCCAAAACTCCTTCTTCCAATCGTCACTCATCATGCCGAGCCTATCTCCAATCTGCAGTCACGACTATGAAATCGTACCATCCCAGAGTCGCAATCGCGACCCCGCGCCTTGAAACGACATCACCCACCACCTATCGGAGATGCCCATCGCGAACGCGAACCCAGAACGAGACGAAACAAACTCCCCTATCGATCCCCGTACCTCTCGCATGCCAAACGAGCTTCGCTACCTCCGAAAGACTGCCGAGCCTCCAATTTAAACTGAATCGCCTCGCACATCGTCATGCCCTAACAGCATCGTGCTTCACCTACCGCCCGCGCCATCGCCTGAGTCTCGTATTTGAGCTCGAACGAGAATCATCTCCCGCTCACGCATCAACATGTTATTCGCTCGAATTGAATTTGAGTGTAGATGGAAAAGAAGAACGAACGTGATTTTGGAATTCTGCGGCCTCCATTTTTGTTTGTTTTCTTTTGAAGTTGATTTCATTTTTACCTTTACTGTGAAGTATTCGGTTGAAAACAAAAAGGTGAGGACGCGTGTTTAAAACGTTACACGTGTTGAGTTGTTTATTTTTAAGGGGGGCGCGTGTTCTACCAGATGAACACGTATTTAAATTAATATACGTATCTACATCTAATTACTTAGGCAAGAAGAGAACGTTGCCAGGAAGGACACATGCTCTGAATTTCTATACGTTTATATATCGTATGCTTACACAACAACTCCAAACGCTCCGAAATTTAAAATCCGATAATAATACAATATTACGGATCCAATGGAACTAGTTTCGTCGCATTCCGAGACTGTGTCTCGGACGGCTATTTTTAAATTCAATTTCAACGATATATTTTTAAAACTGAACAAAACTCTTTAAAATTCCATTTTAAAAGTTCTATCATCTTCAGTATTAACAATATAAATTTTCTGAACCTTTGAACTATTTTTTTACAGACTTAAAATCAAGATTCAATATTTTACCCAATCCCGATAATTAAATTTAATAATTAATTATTCAAATAAATACTGTATAATTGAAATTAAAGTTAAAATTTAACCTTCGAATATTTAAAATAAATTAAATATTCACATTTCAAATATACAAAAATTCCGGGTCGTCACATTCCTCCCCCCTTAAAAGAATTTCGTCCCCGAAATTACTAGTTAGGAAGAATGATTCAATCCCCATTAACTATTTCCCAAATTCAAACAGTTTTAACAATACCCAAACAATCTTTTATTAATGATACACTAATCATCTTTTAACTTCCCAAACTTATTCATAAGTTCAACACATACCACCTACTTATCCATTCAAATTTAACTTTGAATTCAAATTTTGAATTATCAAAATTTCCCAAAATTTTTCTAACTCCCTAAATTTCCGAAAAATTTCGCCAGCGTCTCCTTTGCGCGGCTAGCTCGGTACTACTACAAAATGGCTCTACGGCCTCCCAATCTCAAAAAGAAAACAAAAAGCCAAGTGGCTGGATCCAAAACCCAATCAAATTTCATATAGAAATTCAAATACATACCTTTTTGTCGGGCCATTAAATTTTATCTTCTAAATCAAAATCCCAATTTATCCATTGCTTTTATATACCTGTATATCCTACTAAGCAATAATATCCACTCACAATTCCAAAGTCATTTTATACTTTTCTTTACAAATTTTTAATATTTGCTTTACTTAAGCCCGTACGATGCACATATATCATCCGTACGCAATATCACAATCGATCGCTCAATCGATCACACAATTCCACTTCCGAACTAGTATCGTCCACCCGACTTCCTAGTGCGGACTCAGATCTGGTTTCTTGATCAGAAACCGTCATTCTCCTTGCATAGCCACAAACTATGATAGAGAATATCCAGAATCAATCAACAATCCATATCCAGGCTCGCCGTTGAAAATCGAGTGAAAAATCCTGATTCGGATCGATAAAACTATCTCGAAATTCTGTGTTCGACATCTGGACCCAATAGCTATGCGAATAAAATAATATACGTACATCTTACGTATAAATTCCAATTGATTACCAATTATATCAATTTTCTTTTATTCACATTCATTTTGATTGTTATCCCCTTATTCACAACTATCCCATTTACATCTTCATATTTTAATCGTCATTCAATTATTCACCTAGAATAATTTTCCTCCATACCCACTTCACTTAAAGAATTTCATTTTTCCAATCCTTAAGTTTAATATAAATATTTATACACTTCTTACATTAATTTTCACTTTACTATCAAAGTTTATTTTCATTACTATTCATTCTGCCCACGCAACTTCATTTGAATTCAAATTGGCTTCCATTTGACTATTGAATTAGTTCCACTTACAAATTAATTTAAATCTCAATTAAAAGTTTACTTGCAAGCTTACTTTCCTCAGTTCTTTCGATTCCACTTACTTTACATTCATATTTAAACTAGATTGAATTATTCGGTTCCAATTCCATTTGCTTAGCAAAATTATTTATCGTTAATGAAAATTTTCAAAATTTTCAAAAATTTTCTAACTCCCAAAATTTACGGAAAATTTTGGCAGAGTCTCCTTTGTACGGAGGGACCTCTGCGATATCGCAGGATGCACAAATATATATATACATCGGCCTCAGGCCGGAAATCACAATATATATCAATATATGCAGTTCATATCTCCTATTAAATTCTTTTGCGTAGGCGTACCTTCTTTTAACATTTTTAAGCAAGCAGCTATTTATTTTAGAAATTTGCGCGATCAAAACCAACCAAACGGCTTCCCTGAACCTGTACTAACTCAATTTAAACAGGTAAGTGACAAATATACAAAGTTCATTAACATCTTACTAAATTTCAATAGTTAACATTTGTATAACATAAGCGATATCCACTAAACACTTCCATAAGCCAATCTACAAGGTTCCGACAAAATTTCCAATCAATCTGAGGCTATTTCAATTTACTTCCAACTAAATAAATAAACCATTTCAATCCAACTCTATTTTATAATTCAAGTTTTGGCTTCCTATCCATTTTTCCAAAATACAACCAAATTCATTTAGCTATTCTTCCACTATTAAATTTTATAAGTCGCAACTTCTTTATATCATACTTTCACCTATTTAAAACCAATTCTATTCGCCTTTTACTTTTTAACTCGGATTATACAATTTTATTTACAATACAAATCAATACCATTTTATTCCAATCCCATTTTTATTTTTAGTTTCAACATTTCCACTTATTTTCAGTTCACTATAAATTCCAGTCAACTTCTATTTTTAATTCAAATTTATTTCTAGGCTTCATTATTAACTCACAATCCATATAGTCGAGTTAAGTTTCATTAACATACTTATCAAACAATTTATTTAGATAAACAGCTTACTTTCAATTTTTAAACCAATATTTGGTTTTATCTCAATAAAAACTACTACATCATCTTTCCTTGAGTTCAATATTATTTTATAATTCCAGTTTGGATTTATTCATTTTTAATCCAACAAGCTCATATTCAATCCAATTGATCTCGAAATAAATTTTATTTTACTTCTATTAATTGGCTTATACTCTAACTTATTATATATATATATATATTCCCGTTTTCTTACTTACTTCAACCTTTTGTAAGTATCCAAACTTTATTTATTATCCCATAATCATTTTAATAAAATTCCAGAGTTTAAACAACTTTCAACATTTCATAATCACTTTTGAAATCAACTATACCCAAAACCCTTTTCAATTCCAAAACCAAACTCAGTTTTGCAAACAAACACCAGCCCATACATCTAGGTAGCAATTTCTCTTTGGAAACTCGAAAATGAACATCGATGATGCTGCAGTTATCACCGAAATTATTTCCCAGCGACCGGAAGAGAATTAAATGCTTTTATTTCTTTAAACCATTTCAAATATTTTTAAATTTCAAATCTTTCTAGATTCCAAACTCAACTCAAAATATTCTTGAAATAATACCACTTATTATTTCTTTAAACTCTTTGAAAACTATTTTCAAATCTCAAGGAATTTCAAACCTTTCCCAAAATTCCAAACTTAAAATCCATTCCGATTTATTTTCCACATTTCTCTGGAATTCTATTTTAAAGTACAAATCTCATTTGTATATGAAGTTTATTTCAATTTTATAAATTACATTTGTAATCTATATCTCAAATTTTATTTTATTATAAAATTTTATTCTTTGCTTTGGTTATAAATTTCACTTTCTAGTTAAGTTTCCATATATTAATGATAATAATTCCATATTATCACTTCTAACATCCAAACAACCATATATATATTAACTAGAAATAGTTTACAAAACCTTTCTTTATATACAAAAATAATTTGGGTAAAATTATATCATTTACCCTACTTTAAAACAATACTGTGTTGAATTGTTCTATTCAAGTGTTTAGAGATCCCTATCAATGTTGTGGCGTCCCACACATCGACCAGAATCCATAAACTACTCAATAAACCAATCAACACAATATAAAAGAATTTTATATTCACTAACAAATACGCGCTCATATCTATTAATACTCTCAAAATTCCCACCAGAGCCAAGGTTGTCGCCAGCCTAAGCTTTGATACCAAGTGTGACAACCCGAGTTTTTTTAACACGAAAAACCGGACCATTTGTGCTAAAAGAAGAAGAGGTAGAAGAAGAAAATAAAAGAAAAACAACATCAGAATCTAACCATCGCAGCGGAATAAAATATAATATATCAACAGATCTTTACACAAATCAAAATTTTATCTGTTTATACAATACATCATCAGAGTACATCAACATCCATAACATACAACTAAATACACAGCGGAAAAATAATAACAAGTACGGGAGTACGTATCGACATCCAGCTCGTCTCCTGAGCTCCACAGCATCATATCCTGAACCTGTTTATCTCGGTCTGACCCGAGCATCATATAAAACAATACCCGAGTCAGTCTGGAAAACCAGCGTGAGAAAATCACACTCAAATTGATTATTAAAGTTTCAAAATCCTTTGAAAACAAAAGCATCTCGTAAGACCACGCCACAAATAAACATGTCGGGTTTTTACCTTACGATAGCTAAAACACTTTATACCAAAATCCTCTGATATTATAATAGTGTCTACAGAAAGTAAACTAGAATCTAGCTGAAATGCTTGCATCTCACGTTTCAGCAATAGTTGGGCACAATCAAAACCGTACAGGCACGTAGGGAGAATGGATTTCCAACGAATGACTAGGCACTGGGGTACCACCTATCACAGTACGTGGCCTAGATCACCGTACCGAGGAGTACGCCCGCTCCCCTGCAACACAAGGCCGGAACCATCCCTTACTGGATGATCCCGAATAAAACCACCCCACGGTTGGGATCAGCAACCGCACCACTAAGCCGAAATAAAAAGGGACATCTAGACAGGGATGACCTTACCCTCCAGTGGAAGCTACCCACGAAGCCTTGCTGCATAACCCCTGATTTTCAGTCATTCCCGGTTGATGAGGTTCGAGGCTAAACGATACCTTTTCAGAACATATCCCTTAGAATGCCATCGTCCGCCTGACGATGTTTCGCAAGCATTCGTCCATACAAGTCCGTCCTAGGTTTGAACGGAACCGAAGGCACTATTCCTACTACATCCATTTTGGAAATATCCTCAGGATTAGTAGCGACTAGCCCTTGCTCTTCACAGCTCCATCTTCGACTCCGAAGTCGTTACACGAAACGTACAAACCGGATCGAAGTGGTATTCGAGTCTCCAGACCTAGAATCCCGGTATACGGAAACCCGATCCCGGTCTCTTCGAAACGATCAGCGCATTTGGCCAATATTGATAGTCGGTTATTTAACTATCAATTCACATCCATAGCAACCATCACACAATAAATAATTTCCCACATTATTTATTTACCCAAATATCTTTCCAAGATATAATTCCAAATTTTCAAACTCCTTTGAAAACAATTTCAAAACAGTTTCCGCTTATGGAAAACATTTCCCAAATAATTATTTCCACTGAATCACCAAGTACAAAATACTTTTAAATTTAAAATAATTTAAAAACACTTTATTTTAAATATATCTTATAACATTGAAATTTAAACTACTTTAATACTTTATTAAAAATATATACTTTAAAATAAACCACTTTATAAATATAAACTAAATTTCTCCTTTTAAAACATAATAGCAAATCACTTTTATATAATTACTACAATAATATATTTTTGAAAATACTTACTTTAAAAAGTTAACATTTAAAAATAATCAATTTTCTAAAACATGCTTTTTAAAACATATTAAAACTTTTAACTTATATTTAAAACTACCTTGAAAACGTACTTGGCTATCCAGAGAAATACACTTCTCATTTCCATCCTTTAAAAATAAATCAACATTCATTTTAAACCAATTCATATCCCTTTATAAATTCCCACCTTGAATTTATATTTTCTAATATCCACTGATATTTTATTTTACTTTATAAACCCAGTTTATAAATTCCAAAATCTCATTTCTCTTCTAAAATTCCAATTTTAAACAACTAAATCAATTTCCAATTGATTCCCCAATTTACTCTACTTACTTTGAAATAAATTTTCTTTGCTACTTCATTTATTCCAAAATACATTAACCTTTAGATTTTTATTCCTTATTACGAGTTAAACCCCTTTTTACCAATATCGATTACAGATTTCCAAAACTCCTTATTTATTCTTTAATTAGCTTTAATCCTAAATTTCAAAAATAACCTCTTTTTATTCTTCAAATAATATCACTTAAGTATAAAATTTATTATCCCTTGTGAATTCAAAATCCCCTTTTTCATATTTGTTAAAACTCCAAAATCACCTTATTTTTATTTCAATTCGTTATAAATTTTATCCCAATTCCTTGAATTATTTTACTTAAACTTTTATTCCTTTATTTCTTTTCAAAATTTCAATTCCATAGATTTTATAATTTATTATACTGGACAATCCAAATCAACCACATCATCCAATATAAAATCATCACATGATATCAAATATTCAAAACACAGAATATTAAATAATCTAATAATTTTGAGGAATCCAGTTGGATCCCTCCAACCTGTTCCCTGCATCCACAGACGTTAGCACCATATAAAATACCAATTCCACTTCAAAGTGGAATATCGCGGTATATGGGTTTTATAAAATATCATCCGCTATTATGCGGCGCATAGGGTCTCATCCGCTATATAAATGCGGGAATATCAACAACTCCAATATATACATATGCCAATATATATATATTGGTATATACTACTATATATAGTATAGCACATCAATCAATGCAATCATCCAATCAATTATTTAAATTTAACCATTTAAATTTAAATCTAACTGAGTGAGATTAACTCACCTTCGCTTTTGATTTGCAGTCTATTTCCATTCATTCCCATTCCAGCTTGTTTCTCGATTTTAGACCTTATATGACATTATATAGTTAATTAACACTTGAATAAATCCAATAATCAACTAACATTTACTTATTTATTTTAACTTATACTTAAATTTAAAAGTTTTAAACTAATAATTTTCTTTAACAAATTATCTTTAGTAACTAAATAATTTATATAGATTTAAAAATCTATTTTTATATTAACCCTTTTAATATTCAAAATCCTTATATATACATTTTCCTAATCTTATATATATATATAATAAATTAGAAAAAATTTGCCTTCGAAATGTTTTACTGTAAAACTGGAAAATAATTTTATATACCCTTGAACATTTTATTCTCTGCTTCTAGTAAATAAATAAAATCTGTAAAATATACCTTACAGCCCCTAAAGAACCCAAAACTCCTTCTTCCAATCGTCACTCATCATGCCGAGCCTATCTCCAATCTGCAGTCACGACTATGAAATCGTACCATCCCAGAGTCGCAATCGCGACCCCGCGCCTTGAAACGACATCACCCACCACCTATCGGAGATGCCCATCGCGAACGCGAACCCAGAACGAGACGAAACAAACTCCCCTATCGATCCCCGTACCTCTCGCATGCCAAACGAGCTTCGCTACCTCCGAAAGACTGCCGAGCCTCCAATTTAAACTGAATCGCCTCGCACATCGTCATGCCCTAACAGCATCGTGCTTCACCTACCGCCCGCGCCATCGCCTGAGTCTCGTATTTGAGCTCGAACGAGAATCATCTCCCGCTCACGCATCAACATGTTATTCGCTCGAATTGAATTTGAGTGTAGATGGAAAAGAAGAACGAACGTGATTTTGGAATTCTGCGGCCTCCATTTTTGTTTGTTTTCTTTTGAAGTTGATTTCATTTTTACCTTTACTGTGAAGTATTCGGTTGAAAACAAAAAGGTGAGGACGCGTGTTTAAAACGTTACACGTGTTGAGTTGTTTATTTTTAAGGGGGGCGCGTGTTCTACCAGATGAACACGTATTTAAATTAATATACGTATCTACATCTAATTACTTAGGCAAGAAGAGAACGTTGCCAGGAAGGACACATGCTCTGAATTTCTATACGTTTATATATCGTATGCTTACACAACAACTCCAAACGCTCCGAAATTTAAAATCCGATAATAATACAATATTACGGATCCAATGGAACTAGTTTCGTCGCATTCCGAGACTGTGTCTCGGACGGCTATTTTTAAATTCAATTTCAACGATATATTTTTAAAACTGAACAAAACTCTTTAAAATTCCATTTTAAAAGTTCTATCATCTTCAGTATTAACAATATAAATTTTCTGAACCTTTGAACTATTTTTTTACAGACTTAAAATCAAGATTCAATATTTTACCCAATCCCGATAATTAAATTTAATAATTAATTATTCAAATAAATACTGTATAATTGAAATTAAAGTTAAAATTTAACCTTCGAATATTTAAAATAAATTAAATATTCACATTTCAAATATACAAAAATTCCGGGTCGTCACATCGGTATTTTGAATTATTCAAGTACGACATGTGCGGATGCGAATGGTCCAAAATAGCAGGTCGTTACAGTTGGTATCAGAGCTCTGGTTTTAGGCAAAACTCAGCATATAAAGTAAAAATTCAATTACAGAATCACCTTCGTTCGAGCTTGAATTCCTTCTTCTTTGACTCGGTTCCTTTGAATTTTGGAACGTTCCCTTCGGTTCCAAAGTCCATTCGTGTCTCCCTTATTCATGTCTTTTTAATTCTGGAGTATCCCATAACTCCACTTCGAATGATCTCTATAATAAATTGGCGGTCTCGCCAATATATAAATAATTTGTAAAAGAGTGAAACTCCTGTACAACCAGCATCGATTCACCGAAGATTTCTGTATCCTCAGTTTACGATGCTGTTATCTTTTGCTATACCCGAATTCTATCTCTGGCGATCGAATGTCGATTGTCGCAGAATTCTACATCGAATTTATTCTTGGAATCACGGTTGACCGGTTAAGGTTACCCGCGATTTATATAAGTTTGTCCATCTTCTGTTTGAAAACTCAATTATCTTATCTCCCTATCGAGTCTACCTTTTTGTTGAATTCTATTTGATTAGAGTTCCTCTACTTTGAATCCCATCTATGTTTTGAAATCCATTCTTGAATGATCGAGTGAGGGAGTGTATTTGTAATTAATAATAAAATGTTATATGTTGTGTTGTTTGAGTTGTTGATGTTGATTTGGGTTTTCGATCGATTCGTCTGATCAACGCTATCGATAGGATTTCCAAAACACTTGAACAGAGCCAACCGACACAATATGGTTTTCAAAATGAAATAAATTGTATGATTATACTATAAATATATAATTAAAAAAAATTCTGGGATTTAATAAGGTAATAAAAAAATTGGTTGTTTGAATGATAATATTTTATTATCATTTATTGATTCTATAAATGAATTTATAAACATGGTTTATAAATTAATTTGGAATTTGAAATGAATTTAAATCAGGAATGTAAGAATTTAATTTTCGGTGATTTCAAAATTTGGCTTTAAAGTTTTAAAGTGTATATTATTTAAAGTATTTTCAAATAGAAATCGTTTCAAAGAATTTTAAATTGTTGAAATCAGTGCTCTTCTCTTTATCGCTGGAAAATAATTTCGGTAATGGCGGCTGCATCATCGACATTCATTTTCGAGTTTTGAAATTTATATGGTTTAAATTAATTGTTTTACTTGTATTCCAATCTATTTTCTTTCTGGTTGTTTCTATTCTCATACCTCCTTCCTTTTCGGGGACGAAAAGTTTTGAGTGGGGGAGAGTGTAACGACCCGTAAATTTTAACTGTTTTAATAACGTAATCAGTTGAAATTTGTGAAATTTTAAACGATAAAATTTTGAAAAAAATTTTGATATTTGGAATGCGTCTAATTAATCATAGCAACTGGTAAATTTTCATCAGATAATTTGGAAGTTTATTTTCTAGTGTAATTTTATTCCAATTTATATCAGTTAAAATTGATGATAATAAAATGATTTCCAAGCCTGAATATTTTTACATAGAAAAATTCTAATTCATCTTCTGACTAAGACATCATTTTTCGTTTTTCCAAATTTTGACTTCTTTAGCTCCGTCGATCTTATTTTTCTGCGTTTTTGCTACATTTTCCGCTAATAGAAAATTCGAATTTTATAATTAAATCATACCACTGATATCTGTATACCGTTTTGATTGTCTCGTCGCGCTGATCTCTACGGTTTATTTATTTCTGTATTTTGAGGTTCGGTACGCGACGAAAACAATAAAGTATTCGTTGTAACGATACCTTTAATTGTGACTTTACACTTCCGTTTGCTTTTCAAAATTTAAACGTGCAGCCCAAGGAATTAATAAATTGCTTTCATAACTTTCCCGAAACCCAACCTCTGACTCCTACTGTTACATGCCCTTTCATTATCTACTAGGCAACCATACAGCAACTAGCTAATTATGATCTTGGAATTCGATGCACGACTTTTGGTTGTCATTCATTTCGGTTCATATGTGCTGGTCTCAACAAATTTTGGTTCGTCTATTTATTTTTCTATCTGCCCTTTCACGTTTCTTCTTCCTCTCCCATTTGAAAACTATTCTCTTTATTTTGCCGAACCAAGCTTGTTCGTGCCTCCACCACTGAAGGCTTCATCTTCACCGTGTTCTCCGCCGCGTTCAAACAACCGCCCATCACCGAGTCCTGGCACACAAAAGCTCAAAGATTTCTAATCGCTCATCTTCCTCCCTCCCCTCTTTTCACTGGCCTGCCGTGACTCTCCAAATGACCGTGCCTTCCTTCCTCACGGCAACCAAAAAACTTCATAGCCGAGCACCACCAAAGCACCGAAACCCCTCACTCTATAGAACACCGCATTCTCGACCCCCTCCTTCCTCCATCCAACGCCACTAACCGAGAGCGAGCCACGTCATCCCCTTTGACCGTACTTGTAATGCCTCCCCTAACACCTGCGCATAGCCCTCTCTCCCTCAATCTTCTCCTCCTCTAAAACCGTGCCACATGCAGATCCTCCACCACTGTCGTGCTTTACCTTTAGCCTCGCTCAACGCGCTAGCAACCGCTCCCGACTCTAGCAGCAACCCATCTCCACTTTACACCATCCTCCTCGTCTTCTTTGGTATAAGGTATATTATATATATGGTCTGTTATTGAGTTGTATATAAATTTTTATGATGGAAGTGGTTATATATTAAGCTATATGCATAACTGCTTTTCAAAGAGTATATGTTGCTTTTGGTTTATATATAAATATAGTATAAATTATATAAGCAGTTACGTGCGTGCCATCTATGATATGTATGTATTTTTTTTTATTATTTTTTTTTATACATATGTAGATAGTTTATGTATGTTGTACAATGTATGTCATGGATTCTAAGCATTAGCATATATGTTATAAATTTTGTGTTTAAAGGTACGGTCATATATAAAGGTGAATATATTTTAGCCTGCAGATTTTGAAGGGTGTATATGCTATATCATATGTGCATGTGTCGTACATATATGTTAGTATACATATTTTATAACAGTTTTAGATATTTGGTAAGTTTTAAGTCAGTAATATATATATATGTCAGTATGGTTTTTAAACATAATACATAAGCTTTGAATTTTTTTTTTCTGAGATGGCTACCTGCAACATTTTATATAATGTGTATATATATTGATATGAAAGTTTATACAGTTTATAATTCATAAGGTATGTTTGTTTAAAGGTTTATACAGTATATATATTATTTGTTTATACTGTAAGTATATAGAATCAAAGTTATATATATCTTTGCGTAAGGATTTGTATTAGTCTGCACATATGTTGGGTCGGTTTTAAAATTTTTCTTTTTTTTATAATATATTGAATATATGTATATAAATAGATATATATTTATCTGCTGTATAATTATATCAACACTCTTTAAATCTGTTGTATTGATGTTATTTTATAATATGATAATTTGATATGTTGAATATGAAAGTTTACAATGGGACAGTTTATATAAGCATGGAAGTAGTTTGTTGTCACATATATATATTTTAAGGTAGACAACCTGTTGTGTATATATATTAATTTATATGTAAGTGTAGGCGAATCTGGTTTCAAAATATATGGATATTTTTGTGTTTGAGTTTAAGCATTGATTTGGAATTAATATATAGGTATCTTATTTTTATGTATGTGAGTTGTATTTATATATATATATATATATATATATATGAGTATACCAAAGTTTGACTTTTATTAAATATATTGAGATTTTACTTATAGGTATTTAGGTTTAGTATTTAGTTGAAAATGTGTATCTATATATTTAATTTAATATGTGTTGAATATATGTTATATCTATATAAGTTCACTTATACCATTTATCTTAATTGATCCGATTCTGATTTGATTTCTTCAAATTCCTATCTATCAGCTGTATTCGTCGAGTTCGTACCAATCTTGTTTTGCTTTGGAATTCGTGCTTGGATTCGTAACTCAATTTCATCGTCTATTTCTCTAGCCTCGAAAGGTGAGCAATCACTCACGATTAATGTTCTTTTATTTATTAAATTTGATTTCAATTGAAACGACAATTGAAATATGCTGCTGTTAGTTAATTACACTGTTATATATGCTATTACCTGTATCAGTTCAACTGTGACATCTGACACCATTATCTGTTATATATACAATGATAATCCAGTTTGGTTGTTAAACGATTGATTGTTTGATGTTTACATTGGACGTTAAATTGTTAATGTTGCAAGTGATAAATAATTTGAAATTGAAATTGATGTAGGAGTTAAAATTGGAAATTTATATATGTGTTGAATTTGATTAGATAAATTTTGTATAATATGACCCCTTTAAATGTTTAATTTCTCGACATGTAGAAATATAGTTGATTGCACTTTGAACCATTTAAATGTATGTTGTATAAATTGTTGTAGTATAAAATTGAATAATGGATATCAAGTGAAGAACCGTATAAATATTAGTGTAATAATCTTTAATCTACATGAAATGATAGTGTAGATTCTAGAAATAATTATATTAATTTGCATTAACAAAAAATGTAAATTAATACGATTATTTCGGGATTATTTGAATAAATTATTGGATTGTTATTGATGGTTGCTATTGCTTGTTTATTTACTTTGACACCATCCCAGTTATCACACTGCAAGTTCCCTTTGCTATGCTTTGATTTTGAATTGAAATGGAATCGGGTTGAAATTATAAATACCCAAATAAACTTTGACTTAGGATAGAGAATTAAATATAACCCGATTGGTCAATGATTTGGTTCAAAATAAAATAAAGATTTTATTTGAATAAATGATAAGTTTCTGAAATAAAGTTAGAATTTGGAATTTTAATAAAGGAAATCTTAATATTTAATAATCTGAATCAAAATATTAACATAGTAGTTGATGAAAGAACGTTGTTTTAAATTTAATTAATAATTGAGTTTTGAAATTGCAAATAATTAAGTTTTGAAATTATTTAATAATTAAATAAAATTGAATTATTTAATAAGTGAAATAGAACTTCTTGAATAAGTGAAATTTAGTTTCTTTATTAATTAAGCTTTGAAATTGTAACTAAGTAAATAAATAAGTGAAATTGAATTTCTTTAAGAAGAAATAAAAATGTGATTTATTGAAATGAATGTAAGACTTGTAATTTAAAGAGTTGATTTGACGAATCTAATTTAATTCAATTTGAAGTTTTGATATAATGAAGTTGAACTTAAGTAATTGATTTAATGAATTGGAAATTAAATAGAAATTATTTTGAATGACAAATTTACTTAATGAATATTGAATGAAGTCGATCAATGAATTTAAATTGATTTGAATGTTAATTTAAATGATTTCGGAATGAAACTTATATACAAATTTAAATGAATACTTGAATTGTTTTAAATCAAATATTTAATTTGAATTATAAGATTTTGAAATGGTAATTTGGAAATTTTGAAAGTAAATTATGGGAATTGTTTTAGAAGGACAAATGGAATGTTGGTTTACAAATTCTAATTGAAATTGAGATTGATTTGGTTTTGAAATATATAAACAACCAATCGGTGTAATAATCACGAAAGTTATTAAAGAGACCGGAATCAGTTAGGGACATACTCACTGTCTAAACCGAAAACCACTTTAATAACTATGCGCGGAGTGTGATCCTGAATAAAGTGGTTGGAATGACGTACGTTGATGATTGAAGAAAGAGAACGATAATGGATAGCATTGACACTTGTGTCAAATTGGAAATGACTAAAACAGGAGCCGTGCCGGGCGATTGAGGTTAGCTACCTCTAGCGGACACACTTCTTCGTAAACTACTCATTGCTTGTTATCGATTGGTGCACCCTTGATTTGGGAGTGTTGTTTCGCGGTGTTGCGATCGCTGCGGCGATGCGTTCTCACCAGCCCGGATCAGGCAAACGGTAGTTTCACTACCTTGGGTATTGCCTCATGTGCCTTGTCATACTTGTATCCCTATATACGCGACCACTACGATTTGTTTTGTGTTATACCTATGGAGTACTCCCTGATATCCCACTAGTTTGCGGTGGAGTTTACAGTGTTGTATAGACTATAACGCTTATATAAAATGTGTTAAGGGGGATAATGGTAACGCCTTAACACTATTATGATATTTTATATTACTAATAGGCATTATCTACTTATCGTACATTACTACATAGTAGATAGTTTAACGGATCCTTAAAGGATGGTTATTCCAAACATCCTTTGAATTATTTGTATTTCAGTTGCTATTTCACTTGAGTTGGATTTATTGATATAAGAATGTTAATCCCGACTCGAGTGTTTTGTGTTTTTGCTTT
Source organism: Allium fistulosum (assembly GCA_030737815.1). Lineage (NCBI taxonomy): Eukaryota > Viridiplantae > Streptophyta > Magnoliopsida > Asparagales > Amaryllidaceae > Allium > Allium fistulosum. Next base: position 150,350,825 of record CM060908.1, read on the forward strand.
ACGCTTGGGTCAGACTTACTGTACCAGTATTCGAGACTCGCCTTTGGAGTTGGAGCTTCGCTTGGAGATCCAGCTATCTATCCAGCTTTCAGATATCCAGTTGATTTCAGTGATTGTATTCTGATTCTTGTATTTGACTATTGTATTCGAGACATCTGTTGTACCTTATTTAACTCTGATATGTATATAGTAGCTTCATGAACTACTATCCTTTGTTTCCGCTGCATTTATTACTCTGTGTCTGTGATCTGTGATTATTTTATTTACTGTATATGTTCAGTTTTGCCAAATTTAAATTAACAATTCGGTATTTTGAATTATTCAAGTCCGACATGTGCGGATGCGAATGGTCCAAAATAGCGGGTCGTTATAGTTAATAATGATCCTACAAACTGTAATTGAGACAGATAGTCAAAATGAATGGAGATAGGTAATCCAGAATTTATTTACTTGTTTGCATATCATCATAATGTTTTGAATTGTTATTCTTTAATCATTGTGGATGCAGGATCACAGTATATGGTTTTTATGAAGTTTTGGATAAGATACAGGTGAGGGAAAAACCCATTCCACTAAGCGGTACTAGATATCTATATGGTTTGAGATGGTAGATTATTATTCATACCAGGCTTTATGTCTGACTCGAAGTTTATGTTCTCCCCTTAAACTCTCGGGTTCTTAATTAACTTTGAGTAGTCTGAGAGTTGAGGTTTTCAAGTACCCCATTAAACGAATAAGCTTACAGAGACGTGCAAGAGGCATGATAGCTATTACGAGTTCTTTTCCTTTTGATTCCACTTTATTTTGTTGTAAAGGCAAAGTTGTTTTATTTGCCTAGTTATATATACTCTGATCATCCAAGGGGGCATCTTCTTATGTCGCTCTTGGCGTATGTTGTAATAATTATATTTTCTCTGAACGTGGTTCTCGAATACGAGATTATCTAATGAATGTTGAAATGATTTGAAATGGAATGTGAAAGTTGATCTATGATTTTAAAAATGTTCCTTATCCATGTGTTTCTGGTATATCAATGTATCTAACATTACCGTAATTGGTCATCGAGGATTAATAACTACGGATAACTGCAGCAACCGTAGCCATTAGTTTTGAGCCTCCAAATCGGGGATGTTATAGAAAATGATTTTGAAAGTTGGTTTAAATTCTATTTTGATAGAAATAAAGATGGTAAACTCTTAATTTAGAATTAAAAGTGATTAGTTTGGTTTTATAATCGTTGAATTTTGTGACGATTGGACGTATCGTTTGGTCATGCGAGTTCGAAACGCGTAGAAAATAATTTTAGAAATTTAAACAAATAATTGAGTTTGAAAAGACATCTTCTGCATATGATAGAATTGGATCTTAAGACTAGTTCCATTGTTTTCGGAAAAGGGGTATAACATATAGAACGCCAGGCGGCAGGTCTTAATAGGAGTTCGAATTTTTCGAGCTTATAATATCGAAATTTAATAATATACTATATATATGTGTGTGTGTGTGTGCGCGCGCTTTTCATAACCCATACCCAACCCCTGTTCAACTTATACCTTGCCCATGCTAACCACGTTCTACCCATACCATCTGCCTTGCTCAAATCGCGCCTCCTAACATAAGAAAAGGAAAAAACAAAAAATAAAAAAGTTCGCGTTTTCCAATTTGAAAACGATTGAATTCGATGGCCTTAAACCATTGGTGTCACCACGGCCACTATCAAAGCTCGACCCCAACTACAAAATGTTCACAACGACGAGATGAAGGGATTCAACAACACGATTGAGGTGGCGTGGCTATAGGCGATAGCAATTGAGCCACGTTCGTGGGGCTTTGGATTTGTTTTTTTGTTCGGCAATTGATGGCGACGGCGACGGCGCCGCGAGGGGGCGATGCGCGGTGGCACGACGAGTAGCGACTCGTGCGACGGCGGTGGTAAAGATTGGATCGCGGTTGAAGTTGGTCGAACTGGAAGTGTTCGAGCGTGAGGGGGTAATTAGTTTAAAGTTATTAATTTTAAGTTAATTATAATTTAATTAATTCAAATGATTATTAATTCATATTTAACTCATACGAGATCCAAACTCAACGCGACGAGTTGCGTTACGATCGTATCAGCAAGTGCCACGCTATGGAGTGGGAATGGATGGATTCAGAGTTAGTATGAATTTTGATTAAAATTTAACATCTATTCAATTTTAATTTAAAACAAAACGTTTGGCGACTTCTGAAATCAATGTGAGTTAATCTCACCTTTTTGGTTAACCAGAAATATATTATAGTTGATAAAAATTATTTGTTGGATGTGTGGATATTTCATTGTTGATTGTTATTGGATGGATGATTTACTATATTTATTAGTTTGTTCAATATATTCCCACCCCTGGAGCGGATGAGACCTTATTACCTTCCCATGTAAGAGTGGATGACCTTTTGTATACGAATCCTACCTCGAAGCGATTGATTTTGATATTATTTGATTACATATTGTATGTGATGCAGGGGGACAGGTTGGAGGCACCCAATAGAATTCCTCACAATGTTGATTTTGTTTTTAATACAAATTGAAATATGATATATTGGACGTTATATTTGGTGACGTTGATATGATTTTGCTTGTTAGTGCTTTAGTAGCACTAGGCCTAAATTTTAGTATCCGAAAATATTATAAAATAATGATTTCTATTAAAAGGATTTTCAAAGTGATTTTGGAAATTATATATCTTTTAATAATTTTTGTTGAAATAAATTTAAGAAGAAATTATTTTAAAAATAAAAAGGTTTGATTTTTAGATATTATGAATTAATAGTTTTATGAAATATATTTAAATAAAGAGTTTTGAACAGTAAAATAAAGATTTTTAAAATTTGGAAATAAGTAGGTCTCCAAAATAAAGGGATATAGTTTTAAAAGAAAATTGTAACATCCCCCTATTGAGAGGCCCAAAACTAACGGCCTTGGACGCTACAGTCATCCATAGTTATTAATCCTCGGTGACCAAATACGGCGGTGCAAAATACATTGATATACATATCACAAGAATATGGAAAATTTTAAAAAGGTTAAAAACACAATTCCACATTCCATTCAAAACATTTCATGTTCAATACATAATCCCAAACAGTTAACCACGTTCAGAAAAATATAATTATTACACATACGCCAAGAGCGACATATAAAGATGTCCCCTTGGTTGATCAGAGTATATAATAAGGCTAAAAGTCTGCCTTTACATCCAAACTACATAGCGGAAAAAGATAACTCTTAAATAACTAACTACCTCCTGCATGCCTTCGGAAGCTTTATTCGTCTAAGAAGAGAACCTGAAAACCCTAAACTTCAAACTACTCAAAATCAATTGAGTATCCGAGAGTTTAAGGGGAAAACAAAAACTTCGAGTCAGACAAAATGCTTGGTATGAATAATAATCTAACATCTCAATCCTTTTAAACATCTAGTGAGACCACATCGCTTAGCGGAATGGGTTTTTCCCTCACTAGTATCCAAAAAATTTATAAAACAATATGCTGTGCTCCTGCATCCACAATGGTTGAAACATAACATTTCAAAATATTATGATGATATGCATTCATATAAACATTTGGATTTCGTATCCCCGGTTCAATTGACTCCCTGTCATATTTATATTTTCTAGGATCACTATTAACCTATTATTTTTCATGGGTTTACTAATAACTATAGGCACTTGCCAATTAACTTAATTAATTCATGGGTCCCTCTGAACCTATTGGTCATTCCAATAACTCATCTCTTATTCTAGTTCTCATAGGTTGACTAAGAACCTATGTATTTATCCAGTAACTCCCTAGTTTTCATGGGTTGACTAGGATCCTACTTATGCCCCTATTAACTTCTTTCTTACCCTAGTTTTCACGGGTTTACTAGGAAACTATTGACTGATGTCAATTCTTAATCCGGATATAGATTTCATGGGTTCACTATAAACCAATTAGCCCATGCCAACTATCCTTAATACATAGTTTTCATGGGTTTACTATGAACTTGTTGGCTACCCCAATAACTTCATAATCATACTTTTCATGGGTTTACTATGAACCTATCCCCTGGACAAATTCAAGTTTTGGCATCCTATATTTTGGTCTCCCCGACTCCTTGGATGCAATTCTACACAATCAGGAGTTTAATCAATTTATATTCACTACTTGGTTAACCTAGTTAGTTCTTCTACCCCTCTATCCCCAAAATACAGTTGGATTCTTTATCATGTGAATATATTCCTATTTGAAGAAGCAAACATAGAAATTTAACAATACCCCTCCTGTGGGTTTAAGGTACTTGAAATACATCTCATATAAAACATAGTTAATTCCTTTAACCCATATGTTTATCAAGGTAATACTTCTTCAAATTTACGTACTTAAAGTCAATTCAAAACTCCTTTATTTAGCCATGGGTTTTCCTTTAAAAATATGAGTTTGGGTTTTTAAAAGCCTTTCGACATCTTCGAAACCTTGCTTTCGGCCTAACAGGATAACCTCCTTTGAAACTTAAAAGCTAACTTTAAACCATTAGGCTCCTGCCTTTCAAATACTTTTAAACATCTTTTGCGAAACCTTTCGACCAAGTTAAAGTATTATCACATAAGTATAGAAGCATAACATCGAAACCATTTGAAAGTACCCATTTTGAAACCATTGAAATTATACCTTTCGAAGCCATAGGGTTTATATTTAAAATAACATTTTTGGGTAAAAGTGAACATAAGCGAAAGCACCTCTTTCGAAACCATTCTTTACTTCATAAAGTATTTGAGGAAACTTGATGGTGTCGAAACTATCTTTTTCGAAAGCATTAAGACATCTGGATAAAACAATTGAAGGTTGGCTTCCAAACCCCTTTCAAAACCATTGCCTTCGAAACCCCTAACCCTTTCGAAAGCAGTAGGAAGTGGCTTATATTTATAAAAACAGCAGTACCTTTCGACAGCATTGATGTCTTCAATATCATCGAAAAGCATCAAATCACAGAAGGGTTTCGACTTGGTCGAAACTACCCCTTCCGAAGCTTTAAATAAAATCTAAGTAACTCTTTCGGAAGCTACTTCTTTAAACAAAGGCAGCAGCTCTCATTCGAAAGCTTCTTTTGAAATACCTTTCGCAACCATAAGTTTTGACACCCCTTTATAAATAGGCGAGCGCTTTTTCCTTTAAAACAAAACAATGGAATCAACCCTTTCGGAAGCTACGTTTCGATACCCTACCTTTCGCCTTTCTCCAATCCACTACGTATCATCTAAATGATACCATATGTATTGGTTTACTGATTTCGACCTAGAAGGTTTCGACTAGGTTGGAGGCGAAAACTCTGAGTCAAAAGGTCCTTCCAAAGAAGGTGGAACCTCTTTTTCTAAGGAAAAGACCGTTTTTACCAAATAAAGTAAACTTTTTGTAACTAATTTTCCCACCTGTAAACACCTGATTGGCTATCTTAAACTTTAAAATTATTTTACTAAATTTTTGCCGCATTTTCTCAGATCTAAAAATAGATAACTTTTAACAAATAAACCCTTCCTATAAACAAAACAATTAATTCATTTAGGTCCTTCTTTCAAAATAATTTAATTTCTATACTAAATTACTTAGTAAAAATCCCCAAAAATTCCAAAAATTCACTTTAATCATGTTATCTAACATATCAAAATTTTAGACCCAATTTCTCAATATATTTTCCAAAATAAATTTATAAACCCAAATAACCATATTTTTCTTTTAAAATTCATAATTACTTCTCCACGGCTTGGAAAATTATAAATATTGAAACCAAACTCCAAAATCATATTTTACATAACATTTAATTTTTCCATGGCATTTAAAAATCATTTAACCTCGGTTTTACCTTAAACCGTGCATATCTTCTATTAAATAATCTTGTTTAATCTAAACAAATTCATAATCAAGCATATCATCATCCAATATATCATAAAAATGAATTACCCTTAAATCCCAAAACATATGATTATAAAACAGAAATAGAAATGTAGTGATTACTATTCACCTTAGATTGGATAAGGAAATTGGAGATTGATTGAGATTGATTTCTTCTAGCTTGAACCTAAGCTTTAGATTTGAATTCCTCTTCTCTCTTCTTCCTAATGGCCAGGCCTTTTGCTCTTTCTTTTTCTTACATTTTTGTTTTGGATAAAATGAACGTGTATGGCTAAGGGAAATAGTATAAGAGTGGGAAAATGGAGTGACAATGACCCTAATGCCCTTATGATTAATTAGCAAACATTTAACCATATATAAGATCATTTATTTTTAAATAAGCACGGCAACTAATATTAATTTTCCAATCTCAGTCGCCTTATCACTCTACATTATACTATTTAATTTATTCTAATTAAATCTCCTAAATAATGTTATTAAAAATTAGGGGTGTTACAGGCTCCCTTCCTTAAAGAATTTCGTCCTCAAAATTCTATATGGACTAAATAGCAATCATCTGTAACAACTCCTAACATACATACTAGCCTACCCGACTAGCTACTAATCTATATAAATCTAATATAGACATGCCATCAAAGCAAATCAGGATAAGCGTCTCGAATACTATCCTCTATCTCCCAAGTACAGTCTTTCTCGTTGTCGCTCTACTAAACTTTAACCAACTTGATTGTTTTGGTCTTCATCTTTTCTCATTCCTCGCTACAACCCGAACTGGTTGTCTAACAAAAGTCAAAACATGCTTTACTACCAAGTCCTCTAACTCTGTCTGAGGAATAGTAGCCTCAGGATCATGCACAAACTTGCGAAGATAAGACACATAGAATACATTATGGACACCTACCAAACTGCTCGGCAACTCTATTCTGTACGTGAGCTTTCCAATCCTTTCTATAATCTGAAATGGACCAACATATCTCGGGACTAACTTTCCTGACTTTCCAAATCGTATCACACCCTTTATTAGTGATACTTTAATGAAAACCCTATCTCCCAATGAGAAATGTAGATCTTTATGCCTCTTATATGCACAACTCTTCTGCCTGGATTGAGCTTCCTTTATCCATCCTCAGATTAACTCAATCTTTTCTGACGACTCTTTAACCAAATCTAGACCTAAAACCAATCTGTCTCTTGCCTCTAACCAACATGCTGGTGATCTACATGCCTTCCTTGCAAAGCTTCAAAAGGCGCCATTCCTATACTAGTCTGATAACTATTATTATAGGAAAAGTCAATTAGATGTAAGTGATCTTCCCAAGATCCACCAAATTCCAATACACAAGCTCTCAACAAATCCTCGAGTACCTTACTGACTCTCTATGTCTGCCCATCCGTCTGTGGGTGATATGCTGTACTCATCTTGATCTTGGTACCTAACACCTCATGTAGACTCTTCCAAAATTCGCTAGTAAAGAATGCATCTTTGTTGCTGACTATGCTAGTAGGAACTCCGTGAAGTCTAACTATGTTCTTTATGAACAACTTTTCCAAAACAGGTGTCGTTCTGGTCGACTTTACTAGAATGAAATGGGCACTCTTGGTCAAGCTGTCCACAATAACCCATATACTCTCATTTCCTCTATTTGACCTTGGCAACCCATCTCTAAAGTCCATCAATATCGAATCCCATTTCCAGACTGGAATATCTAATGGTTGAAGCAATGCACTTGGATTTTGATATTCGGCCTTCACTTGTTAACAGTTCACACACTGCCTAACCCAAAAGCAAACATCACTCTTTATATCTTGATACAACTTGGTCCCTCCATGATGAATCGTGAACTTGGATCGATGACATTCCTCAAGAACCTCTCTTCTCAAGTTCTCCACATCTGGAACACATAATCGCCCCTTCTTTCTCAACCATCCTCTTTGGTCAAGAAAAAAATCTTTCAGGTCATCAATCTCTGATCCTATCTCAAGCCTTCTAATCCTCTCGGCAAAAACTGGTCCTCACTCTGCTTAGAAGCTATCCTCTCGATCAGAATGGGTCAAACTTTTAAATAAGGCAACACGGCAGTACCCTGACTAGAACTAGCAGTAGATCTCAACTGCACACCACAACTGGCCAAGGCTTCTAGATCCTTCCATTTTGCCAACATAGCCAACACCACATTCTAATGTCTTCTACTAAGAGCATCTGCTACCTTATTTCCTTTCCCGGGAGTATACTCTATACTGAAATCATAAGCTGCCAAAACCTCCAGCCGCCGTCGCTGCCTCATATTCAACTCCTTCTGAGAGAATAAGTATTTTAAAGACTTATGATCGGTATACAACTCAAATCTCTCTCCCAAGAGATAATGACTCCAAATCTTCAAGACAAAAATCACCGCAGCCAACTTCAAGACATGAGTAGGATATCTTACTTTGTGTGGTCTAAGCTACCTGGATGCGTAGGCAATAACTTTACCTCTCTGCATCAGTACTCCTCCCAATCTAGTCCTACATGCATCAGTGTATACTACCAACCCCTGGTTACCATTCAGAACTACTAACACTGGTGCATTGGTCAACAAATGCTTTAACTTAAGGAACCCTTCCTCGCATTTTTCAATCCAAATAAACTTCACATCTTTCCTGGTCAACTTAGTCAAAGGTGCTGCTATCCGCGAGAAATCCTTAATGAATCTCCGGTAATAGCCAGCAACTCCATGAAAACTACAAATCTCGGTTACCATCTCTGGTCTCTTCCAATTTTTGACAGCTTTGATCTTAACTGGATCGACCGACAATCCCTCCTTTGAAACCACATGACTAAGAAACTTAACCTCTTTCTTCCAAAAATGACACTTGGAAAACTTCACCTTCAGCGGATTCTGCCTCAGCTTCTCTAGCACAACTCTAAGATGATCTTCATGCTCTTTCTCATCCTTCGATTACACTAAAATGTCATCAGTGAATATCAACAAGAACCTATCCAAGTGCTCTCGGAAAACCCGGTTCATCAAATCAATAAAGAAAGTAAGTGCATTCGTCAATCCAAACAACATCACCAACCACTCATACAAAACATCTCTAGTCCGAAATGCTGTCAGAGGAATACTATCCTCTGCCACTATCAACTGATGGAACCCCGTCACCAAATCCAATTGGGAGAACACTCTGGCTCCGCTCAACTGATCAAATAGATCATTTATCCTCGGTAGAGGGTACCTATTCTTAATCGTCCTTTCGTTTAACTTACGATAGTCGATGCATATCCTTAACGACCCATCTGGTTTCTTCATGAACGCCACGGCCGCTTTCTAAGGTGAACTACTTGGTCTAATAAAATTCCTTCCATTAAGATCCACTAGCTGCACCTTTAATTCCTTCATCTCTGTTGGTGTCATCCTGTTAGGTGTTATACTCATAGGTTCAGCTCCTGGTACAAGATCTATCCGAAACTCGACAGCTCGTTTTGTTGGTAGCCCTGTGACTGGCAGAAAAAAATATGCAAACTCTCTTGCCACTCGAACCTGACTTAACTCTTCTCCAACCTCCATGGCACTTAACAAAGCACAAACACTCTTACTGGAATTCTCCGTTGAGAAGATGACTCGGTTATGACTATCTGGGTGCCTCACTGATATTTCCCTATCCTGGCAAAATATCCTATCCTCATACTTACCCAACCAATCCATACCCAAAATGATCCCAAAATCTAGGAAATCAAAAACATATAAACTGCCTGCAAACTTATGATCTAACAAATCAAGTTGTAGCTGGTCACATCTCATCCCTAGCGTTGCATACCCTCCTATTGGATTCACAGCCCTTAAGGACGTAACAAGGTATGTGAGTTTTATACATAACCTATCAATCAAATATTGTGATATAAATATGTGTGATGCATCGGTATCAAAAAGTACCCTAACTGATATATTCTGAATCAAAAGCGTACCTTCCATCACAGTTTTCCCTTTCTCTGCTGCTGTAGGCCTAGAAGAAGATGGTGGTTCAATAGCAAAAACTTTCCCTCTATTCGTCCTGACTGGCTCTGGACACTGGTTCTTATAATGCCTAACTTGGTCACTGTTGAAGAATTTCACATTCTTCTTTTCTGCAGGGTTCTTCCTTTTTTTTGTTCTGCACTCATGAGCATAATGGCTCTTCTTATCACACTTGAAGCATACTAAATCAGCATTTTCCTTATTGGCAGCATCCCCTTTCTGGGCTCCTTTCTTCTTAAAGAATTTCCTCTTCTTTCCCTGAAGACCCTGGGACTCAACTGGCTTCTCCCTAAGGGACACAACATGCATCTCTTTATGGCGAATGGCTATCTTTTCCACCACATTACAAGGTCCTTGTAATGGCCTGCTATTTCGAACCATTCAAATCCACAATCATCCACTCATGTCAGGCTTGAATTGCTCAAAACAATAGATTGTAAATTTATATTTGGAAAAACATAGCATATACAATAAATAAATCAATCACAGAATCACAGACATAGAGAATACAATAATAAATAGCGGAATAGATAAATCGTAGTTCATGAAGGTACTACAATAAACAACAGAGTCTTAAACAAAATACTATAGATATCCAATACATAGAAATCGCAATACGAAGTAAATGACAAGTCCGAATGGAAAACTGTAAATAACAGAGATAACTGAAAGCTGGATAGAAAGACTGATCTTCAAGAAAACTCCAAGCTCCAAAGGTGAGTCTCAAATGATATGACACTCAGTCTGACCCAAGCATAAAGCAAAATACAAAACACTCGAGTCAGGATTAACATTCTTATACTGGTAAATTCAAATCAAGTGAAATGTCAAGTGAAATACAAAGTAACTCAAAGGATGTTTGGGATTTCCATCCTCTAAGGATCCGTTAAACTATCTACATACATAGTACAATACGCTACATAGATAATGTTTATAGTAAAGTAAACTATTAAAATAGCGTTATGGCATTACCCATATCCCCCTTAACACATTTTTATATATTCCCGTAGTCTATACACTACCGTAATTCCTCCGTAAACTGGAGGGCTATCAGAGGGCACTCCATAGGTACGGTACAAACCAAACTCGTCGAAGGCGCAATAAGGCATGTGACAACGCATGCGAGGTAATGCCTAGGGTAGGATTACCGTTTTGCAGAACCGGGCTGGTGGTAACGCATAGCAGCCACTACCGCCCACCTTGAGACACACTCCCAAAATCAAAGGTGCACACCAATCAAATCACAAAGTAATAGAATGGTTTCGAAGAAGTATGCTCGATCGGAGGTGCGACCTCACTTAGCCCAGGTATAGCTCATGTTTTAGTCACATCAAGCTAACTCGAGGGAGTCAGGGCTGCATTCACACCACATAAGACGTTGCCAAACCATCCTACTTCATTCTGGAATCTCCACCACGTACATAGTTGTTAAAGCGGTTTTCGGTATTGGCAGAGAGTATGATAATATCCGATCCCGGTCTCTTTAACAACCAAATGCTTATTACATACCGTGGTCGTTTTATTTCAAACAGTTCATATTTCATATCACAAAATCATATTCATTTCAAAAATCAAATCACTTTCAAAAATCAGATAAACTTTCGAAATCGTATCACTTTAATTTATATTTCACTTTAATTTATAATTCACTTCCAAAATCATAACCACAAAATAGGTTAAACCATCATATCAAAATATTCGCATCTAAATCCATTAAATCTAAATCATAATAGTTCTAACTTAAATAGTTTAAATATTAAAATAGTTCATATATATTTTGAAAAAGTTATAAATTTAAAAATAGTTTATATATTTTAAAATAGGTTATAGAATAAAATAGTTTATATATTAAAAAGAGTTTATATCAAAAATAGTTTCAAACTAGAATTGTTTCTTCAAATTTCACAAGTTAATTCAAAACAACTTTAGTTCCAAAATTTCAATTTAAATCAATCTCAGTTCGACAATTTCGAATTCTCATTAAAACCATTTCAAATTTATATCGATTTCAAATCCAGGTTTGAATTACAAATTTAAACCACTTCCAATTCAATATACTTCAATATTCAAACAATTTACAATAACTCAATTTGATAAATTTCATTTATATTTAAAATTCAACTTTAATCCTATTTAAAATTTTCAAAATATTCACTTAATCATTTTTAATAACATTTAAATAAAATATCATATTACAAATTTAAGTTAATATTAAATATTCAATTTCAAATTTATTTAAAGTTGAAAATATTCATTTAATTACATTTTATCAAATCAAGTTATAAAATCATACCTTTCAAAATCTTAAAATCAATAAGTTCAAATTAGTCCTTATTTAGATTCAATTCTAAACAAATTTAACTATAAATTAATTCTTATTTAAATTCAATTTTAATCAATTTAAATGTCAAGTCAACTTTAATTTATCTTTCCAACTTTTATTTATTAAAGTTATAACAAAATCTATTTTAAAATATTAATATAAATCTTAAATAATTATTTTAAAACATATTATATATATTAATTAAATTAAATTTTATTAAATTAAATTAAATTTTATTATATTATATATTATTAAATTAAATCTTATTATAATTTAAAATATTTTAAATCTTATTTTATATATATATTTAAAAATAATAAAGTTATAAGTAAAATTTTATAATTTACAATTTCAAACTTAACTTATAATTTTTAAATTTCCAAAACATATAATTTTAAAATCTATATTTGTACACATACTAAAATCTTTATATTATATTTAGAAATCAATATTTATCAAAACCCATATGTATCCTTCAAAACTTTGGAAATCATTTTTCAGAATAGACCAACGGTGTCCGTATATAATTTTCTATCCTATGGTCAAGTGATACGGATATTTATCATTTCAATCCGCAATTTAAATTTAATATTTACGGTTATATATCATTTCAAACCGCAATCCCAAAAATTTCAAATTCAATAAAAATTGCTTGGGTTTATCATTTCAACCCATAATGATTTTCCCCTAATCTATAAGATCGTTCGGGTATGTATCATTTCAACCCATAGGGAATTTCTAAACTAACAAGGAACTTGCAGAGTGAGAACAAATATGATAATAATATAACCTATCAACAATAGGCATATATCATCAATAACAAATTAAATATAATATGTACAATAGGTTATGGTGTCATATGTCATAGGTAAACAATAGCAGATAATGACATATCATATTTAACAATTAAATAACTTAACAATTCAAATTTAACAGCATATTTCAATCGTCATTTCATGTGAATTTAATTTACTAAATATAAGAATGTTAATCGTGAGTGATTGCTTAGTATCGAGGCTAGAGAAATAACAAGAACAAGATGCGACAAACCCAAGCATAAATTCTAAAGCACGACACGATGAACACGAATTTGACGAGCAATGTTGATAGTTTGGAATCGATGAAAATAAATCAAACTAGCTTGATATAAACTGGAAAAAATATGGTGTATATATATATATTTTTCTCTAAAAACAATTTAAACAAAGCACATATAAAATAAATCTCTATATATATTTGAAAACCAAACTCATGTATACTTATATACACACACTAATATATAAACTAATATATAAACTTACATACATATTATATTTTAAGATCAATATTTATTATAAATTCAATATAAACTTCATTTATTATAATATATATATATATATAAACTCAACAGATCAAATGTAAACTTATATAAACTTATATATAACTTATATAAACTTTATATATATAAACAAACCGATTGTATGCTACTGATATAAACTTATATATATAACCTAACAAATCATATAGTTTATACAACTTTTATAAACTTATAAATTATAAATCAACAAATCAAATATATAAGCTAATATATATAAAAACTATATATAAAATAAATAAATTGAGAGTGGCTTTGGGAGATGGTTTGGCCATGCTATGTGAAAGAGAGGAGAGAGAGGGTGGTGGCCAATGGAGGCGAGCTGGTCTGGTCGTGGCAAGGCTTGAGACTAGACATGGACGAGGCTATGGCAGGCGCGGGGATCAAGGCGGTTCAGGTTGGCTGCTGGAAGTCGAGCAAATGAAGGGGCAGTTCCAAAAGCAAACATGGTTGAGACGAAAGTAGGCGGAGCAAGTGGTTATGGCGATGGCAGATGAAGGGTGAGGGGCAGTGGCAGGCGTAGGTTGGAGCCTAGGTGGCAGAGGTGAGGCGCTAAGTACGTCCTCGAGAAGTGGTGGATCGATAGGCTTGTGTGGTGCAGCTAAAGGCAGGGGATGGTCGGTGAGGAAGTGAACGAGGCTGTGGAGAACGACCGGAGTTGGGTGATGGGGTTTGGAGGATGGTGTTCGGCTACGATGGTTTTAGGCTTGGACGCGGTTGATGACTAGAGTGCATTCGGTTGCAAAAGAAATGAAAGAACAGGGTACAGAATACATAGAAGCTTTCATTATATATATATATATATATATATATATATATATTTCTTTTGAAGCAATCAAAGCAGATGAAAATGAAAGTGGAAGGACAGAACCACACATATATATTGAACAGTGGGAATAGTGAAAGTCAGGGCATGAGAATTTAGGAATAATAAAAGCACATGCCTATTTGTTTTCAGCCGGAGGATAACTGAATAGACACAAGGAAATCAAAAGGCTCTAATGTAGAACCGATACGGCTAATCATTTCGCAGATTACACCACGTACCGGACACAGAAATGCACAAATGAATATATTGCAGAGATCAGCATGATGAGACGAATAGAATGGTACACAAATATCAGCGATACAATCATCCTATCAAAAGTCAATATTCGCTGCCAAAATTCTGCTAAAACGCCGAAAATAAGATAAACAGGGCTGTAGCAGTCCAAATTTGGCGAAACGAATTACGACGTCTCTCTCGAAGGATTTACAATTTTATTATATAAAATATTCAGATTTCAAAAACATTTTATTTTCATCAATTTAACTGATTAAATTGAAACTGAAAATTACACAACAGAACTAACTGTCATATTTTCCGATGAAAACCTGACATTTGCTATGTTTAAATAGACGCATACCAAATATCAAATTTTCATTGCTATATTTAATTGTTTATTTCAAGAAAAAATTCAGTTAATTACATTATAAAAATCATTAAAATTCCCAGGTCGTTATAGTTCTCTGACACGTGTCACAGTCATTCTAGCTAGCTCTGGCCTCAGTCCACGAATGAACCTCTCATTCCTTCTTATATCAGTGTCTATAGTGGCATACCCATATTGAGATAACTCATCAAACATAGCAGCATGCTCGATGAATGACATATCTCCTTTGTAACGACCCGAGAATTTTCGAACCCGAAAATTCCAGATAGTTATGAAAAGAAGAAAGAGGTAGAAGAAGAAGAACAGAAACATCAACGTCTCACATTCGCAGCGGATAAAATATAATAGTAAATAATAATAGTTTACAAAAGATTACTATATCTGTCGATTACATTTTAATACATCAGAGTTTTACATACCCACAGTCACTGAAATATATACAGTAATCATGTCTCAAAAATACAATAATATACTGCAGCGGAAATACTCTATACGTACTTGCCATCCAGCTCGTCTCCTGAGCTCCAGAACGTCCTACCTGAAAATCTGTAACACTCGGTCTGACCCGAGCATTACATCAAAGTAACACCCGGGTCAGGCTGGAAACCAGCGTGAGTAAACCCATCTAACAAGGGATACAACAGCATAGAACTACATAAACCCGGGGTAACTCGCATCAATTCACAAATTCACAATTTGCTATAGACATCACTTATTTTACACATCAATTCCTAAGTGCGAAAACTTAGATTAAATGGTCCAATACACTTAAATCATTCCTTACTAGCCTATTGATTTCACATATCAATCTACAAAGAATCGAAGTGGTTTCGGATATTTACTGATACCCGACTCCGGTCTCTTCGAATCCAATGTCATCTTAACTCAATTTGTTCAAGTGAAACAAAATTTAAAATTTAAATACAGGATGTCACTTTACACAGCAATTCATCATCGATAGATAATCACATTATCACTGTCATATCATATCACCAAACATTTCATATACAAGATATCAATCAATCCAAGGTATTTAATCATCATTCCATCATTCATAAGCAAAATGGATCATTTCCAAAAATTAATTTAATTTATCTCTAATCACTTAGATTATCTTTTCTTAATCATTAATTACTTACATCAAGTAATTATTTCTTAATTACTTCTCCTAAGCGATTTTACCTTAATTAATTTAAACCAATTAATTAACTTTAATTAATTACATTAATTAATTATTTCTTATCCAAAGTTAATGATCCCAATAATAACTACATTCATTAACTTCCCAACTCAAAGTAATTATCCTTTAATCATCATATCATTAATTAATCACCTTCAGAATTTACAATCTCTTAATTGCTTTCATAAAGTAATTGTTCTTTAAATTAATTACCTTACTTACATCATTAAAACATCCATTTGAAAACATTTTGAAATCAATTTTAAAATTGAAAATATAAAATTTCCTTTAAACACAACGATTTAAACATTAAAATTTAACTATTAAAATCTCGAAACCTGTTCAAACTTGTTTAAAACTTTGATTTTCTTTGTTTAGAAACTGCCTCATTATCACCCTTAAAACCAGAACATGTTTTACTTTATATTAAAAAAAACTGGCTCGAAACAATTCCAAACCCGAGCCCTACCCTCAAACTCCCCAGCTCTTCCCCGTGTCTCTCGCATACCACTCTCACTTCGAGTCAATCCACGTCCCACTTCGAGACCCAACCCGAGGAAACCACATCTTTCCCAAATCCAAAAACATCCCAAACAAGAAACGTGCACACGTGCACGTGCACTGGCGATCAACGTCGCTCCGACCAAACTTCCGGCCCTCGACAAAATGCTGTCAACCTCACCGATCCCTCTGACCAGTCAGTACAACGATTTCGCCTTCGAATCAAAATTGAACCCATCGTTCAAAACTGGAACCAACTCGATCGATGAAAGCTTCCCACCGGCGAAGAACTCCACCACCAGAAAACTCGCGACTCCGACCCAAGCCTCGTCACTACCCTATGCCACGTTTCCCCTCGATCCGGTCCACCTCGAACCACAGCCGATGGCGAAATCAACGCTCCAACAACCTCTACCGAAACAGCCCCCAAACCCTACTTCGTCATCCCTCGACCACCACGGTCATCTTAAAAATGTCACCCCATTTTTCCAATGATCGCTGACCATCAACCATCCTCCAGACTTAACCACGACACCTATCCACCTCGCGATCACCCGAAATCAACAGAAACCCACATTCCGTTCATCCCAAGATATCTCACCACAAACTTATTTAAAAATCGTGATTTTTCTTCCTAAATTCCTCATTTTCCATGATGAATCATAGTATATACCTGAAGCACTAAATTGTTGAAATTGAATCTTGACAAATGTTTGGGTTTTAATGTATTCTTTAATTTTCCAGATGTTTATGAACAGAGGATACTTAAAACTATTTTTAGAATTTAAATCTTACAAATTTGAACAATTTTTGTTTATACAACAAAGCCTAAAGAAAATCAGGAAATGAGAATTTGATTTTTTAAAGGTTTTGAAACCTGTAAAACCAAAAACAGAGGATACATCTTTGTTCCAGACATGCACAATCATATCAACCCACACACACACACACACATATATATATATATATACTTATTTGTATATATATGCAAACCATTACCATTTTACCTCAAGCATGTTTCAACCACAAATAAAAATCCAGATTTAAAATGATTTACTCACCTGATTTCAGAAAATGAATAGAACTTGCTTTTATGTTGAGACAGGCCTGAGAAATTTCAAGCTGGAAACTTTCTTGATCTCTCTGGTTTGCAATGATTCTTAGCTAAGATGTTAAGTTGCATTTCTTTTTGAAGGAACGAACTGATGCTAAAAGGATTGATATAGATAAAGGTTTACTGGTGATGTTATTAATTATTTAGTACAAGCATCAGAGATTTTTCTTCTTAAGGGTGGCTGATATGATATAATTTAAGCTAGCATTTATTTTCTGGTACAAATATTTGCATTTCGAGATGACTCTCGTTTGTGCTGAGATGATATTTGTTGGCTAGCATTAATTACTTGTCTTGTTCCACAAGCTCATGCTTATCTTTTTTTTTTTTTTTCCTGCCTGGTCATGGTTTCTTCCCTATGTGCTTCTATAAAATTGCAATACACCTAGAATTTACTTGAGTAAATCTTATGTTCATAATCATATACTTCTTTGGTACTTATATTTAAAGATTGATAAGATTTCATGCTTATCTATACATTGCTTTATATTCACATTCTTACTTTTACAAACTTTACTTCATGTTTCATACGGATAACCACTTATTTCTTGCATACCCACATGTACTTCCATAGTGTATATATATCCTAGAATTACCTTTTTATTTACTTAATGTTCTCATGACCATATAATTCAACTTATATACTTATTTCTAACTTAATACTTATAGTCTTGTATTTCTACATGTACATTTATATTTATTACTATTATTTAAAATAACACATTTATTAATTTAAAATGATTTATAAAAGAAATTATCTCTTTATTATAAATCACCAATTTTATTATATATATTATTGTATCATTTGACAAAATTGTATTTAAAACTTATATATATCTTTAAATCATTTTTATCAAACTATACTTAAAAAAAATAGAACAAATCTTTTTGTTAGTAAATTTAAAATTTAAACTTAAGCTAGAATAAGTTTTAAACTATTAAACAGTTATCTTAAGTATTTAAAACCATATAGTTATTTATTAAATAGCTTTTGAAAAGCTTAATATTAAATAAATCATAACTTCCATGTCACTAAAATGTATATTAGAGTTTGAAAACATAAATCTTATTAGTTAAATTTAAAACAAAGTTTTCCTATTTACAATATATACGAATATATATTTATTATAAATAGAAAACAATTAATTAGTTTTAAAAGATAAAATTCACCAGTTAGATATTTATTAAAAGAAGAGTATCATTTCAAATCATATTAACAAAGATATACCAAATCAATTTGATATTTAATACCGATTATTAAATTAATATTGCTAAAAATTCCGGGTCGTCACATTCCTCCCCCCTTTGAATCTTTTCGTCCTCGAAAAGGAACGAAGCCAGAATTTATTAAAAATGCTTAAAATCAAATAAATATACTTTGATCATTTATAAAATACTTTTTAATATCTATATTTTATTATTCAAAAATGTTTTTATAAAATACCTTATAACTCGATGTTTCGACAAGTCCATCCTTGTCCTCACAGAAATTCGGTCATACGTTGATCAGGCGTAGGACTGAAAATCTATAAGTACTTGGTAAACTCGTTTCCAACACCCAGTGAAATTACTTTGGAAAATAATTTTATAGAAAATGATTTCGAAAATAGAGGAAATATTTTTGGTGAAAATGCTCTGGAAATCATCACACCCATCCATGGTCACAGTTACATCCTGGGTTACGTTGCCGTCGCAGCAAAAGTCCATGTAACTGATTACACCATAGAACCCACGACAGATCGCAGTTACATCCAGGGTTACGTTGCCGTCGCAGCAAAAGTCCATGTAACTGCAGGCTCTCAGCGGCCTCACGATTACGCTGTCGAAATGAAACTTCTCCACTCCTACATAGGTCGCAGTCTACCGATGTAAAATCAAACATAGACTGTTGGCTCTCAGCGGCACACACGACTTTCGCTATGTTACCATAGTGTCACAGTCTACCGATATAAAATCAAACGCAGACTGCTGGCTCTCAGCGGCACACACGACTTTCGCTATGGTACACTACTCATAATCCTCAGGAACTATTTTTGTCCGGACTCCTCACAGGATCAACTTTAGAACCTCCCCCTTAGAGGCTCAAGGCAGTACCACCCAGTGGCACTCCTGAGAAGCTCATTTCAAGGGAGCGCCTTTTTCCCCAGAGCAAATCTCAAAACACTTTATACTATACACATAAAGTATTTTCCAAATCATACACCTAGTATGAATCTCATATAAATGCTTTTACACAAAATCGATTCTCAAAATCGATAATTCACAAATCAGGCTTTCCCAAATTCCAATATTGATTTTATCCAAAAATCAAAAGCCTTTTCCAAATCCAAAGGTTCCCAAAACCTTTTTCTCAAAACCATTTCCATAAAATCTTTTATATATATATATATCCATATATATAATTTTCTTGAGAAATCTTTAAATCACTTTATACTTATATAAGTTTCCTTTGTATACTTCAAAACTTTCAAAACCCTTTTCTTCTGGCAATGGATTCAATAAAGGGAGTTTTATCATATATAACAAAGATACGTAACTTTGTTTATTCCTAATCAAATATTCGAATTTGATTACTTTATAAAGTCACTTGCCAAATTTCTTACTTTTATTATAAAGTAAACTTTAACTCAGAAAAATATTCAATTTCCACTTTATTTCCATAAAGTTAATTTCTACCATAGAAATATAGATTTTAAATTTATTTTATTTTAGTTCCTCATATATTCACAAATATATTTTCCATTTCAAAAATCATCTTATAACCTTTTATCTACAACTTCAAAATCAAATTTCCACCTTTTCAAAAGAACCATTTCACATTTCTTATTCAAAATTCCCGATATCAATAACACTCAAATCCGTACGATGTACACATACCATCTGTACGCTCTACCAATCTGATCGCTCACTCGATCACACAATTTCACTTCCGAACTAGTATTGTCCACCCGACTTCCTAGTGCGGACTCAGATCTGGTTTCTTGATCAGAAACCGCCATTCTCCTTGCATAGTCACAACTATGATAGAGAATATCCAGAACCAATCAAAAATCCATATCCAGGTTCGCCGTTGAAAATCGAGCGAAAAATCCCAACTCGGATCGATACTACTATCTCGAAATTCTGTGCTCGAATCTGGATCAAATCACTATGCGAATAGAATAATATACGTACATCCTACGTATTTATCTTCATTGGTTATCAGTCCAATCAATTTTTCTCTATTCACATTCACTTTGATTTTATTCACTTATTCACATTTGCCTTAATCCCCATTCGGATTATCACTTCAATTCTTATCTCAGTTGGGTATTTAATCAATAACAGTTTGATCTCCGACCAGCTTAAATTTAGAAATATAGCTTGAATTTTTTTTTTTTTAAATAGATAAGTAGCTGAAAAATAATTACTAACTGAAAAATAGATTGTAAAATAGTTAAGTAGTTGTAAGATAGTTGAAAAATAGTAATTATTTATAAAACAGTTGAAAACAGTAATCAGTTTATAAATCAGTTGTAAAATGGTTAAATAGTTCCAAAAGTAATTGTAAAACAAGCTTAAGATAGCTTTAGGTTTAAAAAGAAAAGTTGTAGTAAATAGTTGGGAAAAACAGATTTATATTAAAACAATTTATTTTGAAAATAGTCCAGAGTCAACTGTTTAATACCCCATCTCCATTTCCATCAATTCAACTTAAATTCCCACTTTCATTTAAATTGACTCAATCCAAATTTGAATAACTTCAATTTTATTTCAAATTAATCCAATTCAAATTTCCCATTTGAATTTTATACTTACCCATCATAAATCACAATTCCCATTAATTCAATTCAAATTCAGTTTGAACTAATTTAATTTAAATCTAAATTTTAAACCATCTCGAATTATATAAATTCGAGTTAAATTTTCCAAAGTTGATTTAACCCCTTAAATCCAATTAACCTTTATTTTTATATTTTTAATCTAAATCTTTAAACAATTTAATTCTGAGTCCAATTCTCAAAATTCCATTTTAAGTTATCTTTACTTAACTTATTTCAATGTTCAAATAAGAGTTCAAACAATTTTATCTTAAAAATTCAATTTATTACCCAATTTTATTTCCCAGTTTAAAACCAGTTTTTTTTTTTAAACAAATTTAAATTCAATTATTCAAATTTCCAGTTCAAAATAATTCCATATCTTTAATTTCAAATTAAAGTTTAATTTCCCTATTTATCACAATAAGGGATATATTACCGCACTTCATTTCTCATTCAATTAAACAAACCAATTCACAACTTAAAGATTATTAATAACAATAGGATGATATCATCCAATTTATTTTAAATCATCCATCCATTCCAAATTTTCGGATCTCAAACCCATTTTGAGATTACTCAAACTCCCAATTTCATCTTGAAATTTCAATTCAGGTTGCTTATTAACTTATTTAACTTTCCTAAAGTTAAATTCCATTTTACTCAATCCAGACAACCTTACCTAATTTGAATTCCCATTTCAAACTTTAAATCTCACATTAGTAATTTTATAAGTTCAAAAACTTATCACTTTGGGTATCACATCCCATCCACATTTAAAACTCAACATTTAGAGTTTATTTCAAACAATCTTTGTAACTATGTATACATATTTATTTCTTAGCCCACCAGGCTATACTTAAAAATTTAAACCACCTTTGGTTTTTAATTTAAGACAGATCTCTTTTTAAGTTTTCAAACAACTCCTTATTTTAAAATAAGATCACATTCAAGTATATTCTAACAATATTATTTATTCTTTTCTTTTAACACTTTGAAACAATTCAAATGTTTCTAAACTTAGGTTTAAACTTCACAATTTAAATCTGTTCTAACTTACAAGTTATACTCATCTAAGTTTATATCCTTAACACATTTTATTTTGCTTACTCATTAACACACATTCCATTATTAAATACAACAGCCATTTATGATAATAACCAAGATTATCATATCAGGAAACCAATTCATTATCATCTTTATTCTGAAAACATTTTTACAAATTTAGGATTTTAATTTCAGTTTGGATCCTTTTCAATATTTATCTTTATTCGATTACAATTTGGTTGTATTACTATTAACTCTTAATTCTCATTATTCTATTTGATTCCAATGATTTAACACCAATTACCTTAATATTTATTAAAAGGAATATTGCTTTATATATCAAATATAATCTTATATAAAAATCATTTGAAATCTTTATATATGAAAATAACAAGTACGCTCCCATATATATATACACTCAACTCATTCTAGGGTATTATTGACCCTATCTATATGAGTATACCCACCAGAGCCAAAGTTCTCGCTTAACCTTTGCTCTGATACCAACTGTAACGACCCGAGAATTTTCGAACCCGAAAATTCCAGATAGTTATGAAAAGAAGAAAGAGGTAGAAGAAGAAGAACAGAAACATCAACGTCTCACATTCGCAGCGGATAAAATATAATAGTAAATAATAATAGTTTACAAAAGATTACTATATCTGTCGATTACATTTTAATACATCAGAGTTTTACATACCCACAGTCACTGAAATATATACAGTAATCATGTCTCAAAAATACAATAATATACTGCAGCGGAAATACTCTATACGTACTTGCCATCCAGCTCGTCTCCTGAGCTCCAGAACGTCCTACCTGAAAATCTGTAACACTCGGTCTGACCCGAGCATTACATCAAAGTAACACCCGGGTCAGGCTGGAAACCAGCGTGAGTAAACCCATCTAACAAGGGATACAACAGCATAGAACTACATAAACCCGGGGTAACTCGCATCAATTCACAAATTCACAATTTGCTATAGACATCACTTATTTTACACATCAATTCCTAAGTGCGAAAACTTAGATTAAATGGTCCAATACACTTAAATCATTCCTTACTAGCCTATTGATTTCACATATCAATCTACAAAGAATCGAAGTGGTTTCGGATATTTACTGATACCCGACTCCGGTCTCTTCGAATCCAATGTCATCTTAACTCAATTTGTTCAAGTGAAACAAAATTTAAAATTTAAATACAGGATGTCACTTTACACAGCAATTCATCATCGATAGATAATCACATTATCACTGTCATATCATATCACCAAACATTTCATATACAAGATATCAATCAATCCAAGGTATTTAATCATCATTCCATCATTCATAAGCAAAATGGATCATTTCCAAAAATTAATTTAATTTATCTCTAATCACTTAGATTATCTTTTCTTAATCATTAATTACTTACATCAAGTAATTATTTCTTAATTACTTCTCCTAAGCGATTTTACCTTAATTAATTTAAACCAATTAATTAACTTTAATTAATTACATTAATTAATTATTTCTTATCCAAAGTTAATGATCCCAATAATAACTACATTCATTAACTTCCCAACTCAAAGTAATTATCCTTTAATCATCATATCATTAATTAATCACCTTCAGAATTTACAATCTCTTAATTGCTTTCATAAAGTAATTGTTCTTTAAATTAATTACCTTACTTACATCATTAAAACATCCATTTGAAAACATTTTGAAATCAATTTTAAAATTGAAAATATAAAATTTCCTTTAAACACAACGATTTAAACATTAAAATTTAACTATTAAAATCTCGAAACCTGTTCAAACTTGTTTAAAACTTTGATTTTCTTTGTTTAGAAACTGCCTCATTATCACCCTTAAAACCAGAACATGTTTTACTTTATATTAAAAAAAACTGGCTCGAAACAATTCCAAACCCGAGCCCTACCCTCAAACTCCCCAGCTCTTCCCCGTGTCTCTCGCATACCACTCTCACTTCGAGTCAATCCACGTCCCACTTCGAGACCCAACCCGAGGAAACCACATCTTTCCCAAATCCAAAAACATCCCAAACAAGAAACGTGCACACGTGCACGTGCACTGGCGATCAACGTCGCTCCGACCAAACTTCCGGCCCTCGACAAAATGCTGTCAACCTCACCGATCCCTCTGACCAGTCAGTACAACGATTTCGCCTTCGAATCAAAATTGAACCCATCGTTCAAAACTGGAACCAACTCGATCGATGAAAGCTTCCCACCGGCGAAGAACTCCACCACCAGAAAACTCGCGACTCCGACCCAAGCCTCGTCACTACCCTATGCCACGTTTCCCCTCGATCCGGTCCACCTCGAACCACAGCCGATGGCGAAATCAACGCTCCAACAACCTCTACCGAAACAGCCCCCAAACCCTACTTCGTCATCCCTCGACCACCACGGTCATCTTAAAAATGTCACCCCATTTTTCCAATGATCGCTGACCATCAACCATCCTCCAGACTTAACCACGACACCTATCCACCTCGCGATCACCCGAAATCAACAGAAACCCACATTCCGTTCATCCCAAGATATCTCACCACAAACTTATTTAAAAATCGTGATTTTTCTTCCTAAATTCCTCATTTTCCATGATGAATCATAGTATATACCTGAAGCACTAAATTGTTGAAATTGAATCTTGACAAATGTTTGGGTTTTAATGTATTCTTTAATTTTCCAGATGTTTATGAACAGAGGATACTTAAAACTATTTTTAGAATTTAAATCTTACAAATTTGAACAATTTTTGTTTATACAACAAAGCCTAAAGAAAATCAGGAAATGAGAATTTGATTTTTTAAAGGTTTTGAAACCTGTAAAACCAAAAACAGAGGATACATCTTTGTTCCAGACATGCACAATCATATCAACCCACACACACACACACACATATATATATATATATACTTATTTGTATATATATGCAAACCATTACCATTTTACCTCAAGCATGTTTCAACCACAAATAAAAATCCAGATTTAAAATGATTTACTCACCTGATTTCAGAAAATGAATAGAACTTGCTTTTATGTTGAGACAGGCCTGAGAAATTTCAAGCTGGAAACTTTCTTGATCTCTCTGGTTTGCAATGATTCTTAGCTAAGATGTTAAGTTGCATTTCTTTTTGAAGGAACGAACTGATGCTAAAAGGATTGATATAGATAAAGGTTTACTGGTGATGTTATTAATTATTTAGTACAAGCATCAGAGATTTTTCTTCTTAAGGGTGGCTGATATGATATAATTTAAGCTAGCATTTATTTTCTGGTACAAATATTTGCATTTCGAGATGACTCTCGTTTGTGCTGAGATGATATTTGTTGGCTAGCATTAATTACTTGTCTTGTTCCACAAGCTCATGCTTATCTTTTTTTTTTTTCCTGCCTGGTCATGGTTTCTTCCCTATGTGCTTCTATAAAATTGCAATACACCTAGAATTTACTTGAGTAAATCTTATGTTCATAATCATATACTTCTTTGGTACTTATATTTAAAGATTGATAAGATTTCATGCTTATCTATACATTGCTTTATATTCACATTCTTACTTTTACAAACTTTACTTCATGTTTCATACGGATAACCACTTATTTCTTGCATACCCACATGTACTTCCATAGTGTATATATATCCTAGAATTACCTTTTTATTTACTTAATGTTCTCATGACCATATAATTCAACTTATATACTTATTTCTAACTTAATACTTATAGTCTTGTATTTCTACATGTACATTTATATTTATTACTATTATTTAAAATAACACATTTATTAATTTAAAATGATTTATAAAAGAAATTATCTCTTTATTATAAATCACCAATTTTATTATATATATTATTGTATCATTTGACAAAATTGTATTTAAAACTTATATATATCTTTAAATCATTTTTATCAAACTATACTTAAAAAAAATAGAACAAATCTTTTTGTTAGTAAATTTAAAATTTAAACTTAAGCTAGAATAAGTTTTAAACTATTAAACAGTTATCTTAAGTATTTAAAACCATATAGTTATTTATTAAATAGCTTTTGAAAAGCTTAATATTAAATAAATCATAACTTCCATGTCACTAAAATGTATATTAGAGTTTGAAAACATAAATCTTATTAGTTAAATTTAAAACAAAGTTTTCCTATTTACAATATATACGAATATATATTTATTATAAATAGAAAACAATTAATTAGTTTTAAAAGATAAAATTCACCAGTTAGATATTTATTAAAAGAAGAGTATCATTTCAAATCATATTAACAAAGATATACCAAATCAATTTGATATTTAATACCGATTATTAAATTAATATTGCTAAAAATTCCGGGTCGTCACATCCTTAAACAAGATCCATGAACTTCCTCATCAATTCTGATTTGGCAACTTCAGACAAAAACTTCTGCTCAAATCTCCTTCTAAAGTTAGCCCATGTCAACTCTTCCTTCAGAACTCCGGCGGTCACACTATTCCACCGGTGGAGCGCTGCCTCTTGCAACTGTCTAGAGTTTGGTCTCCTCTTTTCCTCATCATCCAATTCTAAATCGGTAAAGATCCTCTTACAGCTCAAAATCCAATTCTAAACCTCAACAGCATCCTCCATTCCAACAAACGGCTTTCCACACAGATTGGTGTAGTCTCAGCTCACCGTAGCATAAGTATACCCAACTGGAGCCACAGGATTTGCTCCTCCAACATTCCAAGCTTGCAAAAGATTAGCCAACAAATGATACACTATCCCCGCATCTACTGGCGGATTTTCAGCACCTATACTAGCTTCAGCATTTGGATTAGCATTAGCCTGTCGACCTTGGTTTCTCTTGGTATTAGGTCGAGCATTTCTGTTGGTTGTGGTGCTCCCACCACCTAAATTTCCTCTTCCATTTCCTGCTTCCATATCTTCTTTCTCGTAAATCTGCATACGAGCCTTAGTAAGATACAAAAGAACGGTCTAAGAGAGAGGGGAATACTTAGATATATACCTATATATCAAATACAAGTACGTTATTATAGCGTTAACCCAAAACCCGATCATATTTTTGATTTATTAGATTATATTTCAAAAAGCTTTTAAGTTTAACTTTTCTTCTAAAGTTTCATATACCTATGCTCTGATACCAACTTGTAACACCCCCTACTTAGAGGCTCAAAACTAACGGCCACGGATGCTGCAGTCATCCATAGTTATTAGTCCTCGGCGACAAAATACGACAGTGCTATATACATTGATGCACGGATCACAAGAATATGGAAAAAATTTAACAAGATAAAATCACAGTTCCATATTCCATTCAAAACATTTCATGTTCATTACGTAATCCCAAAAACGTTAACCACGTTCAAAAAATAATAATTATTACACATACGCCAAGAGCGACATATGATGATGCCCCCTGGTTGATCAGAGTATATAATATGGCTAAAAGTCTGCCTTTACATCCAAACTACACAGCGGAAAAAGATAAATCTTAAATAACTAACTGCCTCCTACACACCTCCGGAAGCTTTATTCTTTTAAGAAGAGAACCTGAAAACCCTAAACCTCAAACTAATAAAAATCAGTTGAGTACATGAGAGTTTAAGGGGAAAACAAAAGCTTCGAGTCAGACATAAAGCCTGGTATGAATAATAATTTAACATCTCAATCCTTTTAGACATCTAGTGAGACCACGCTGCTTAGCGGAATGAGTTTTCCCCTCACTAGTATCCTAAAACCTTTATAAAACCATATACTGTGCTCCTGCATCCATAATGGTTAAAACATAACATTTCAAAATATTATGATGATATGCATTCATATAAACATTTGGATTTCCCATCCCCAGTTTAATTAACTCCCTATCATATTTATAGTTTCTAGGATCACTATTAACCTATTAGTTTTCATGGGTTTACTAATAACCTATTGGCCCCTGCCAATTAACTTAACTAATTCATGGGTCCCCCTGAACCTATTGGTCATTCCAACAACTCATCTCTTATCCTATTTTTCATGGGTTGGCTAAAAATGTATGGATTTATCCAGTAAGTCCCTAGTTTTCATGGATTGACTAGGAAACTACAGATGCCTCCATTAACTTCTTTCTTAACCTAGTTTTCATGGGTTTACTAGGAACCTATTGACTAATGTCATTACAAACCAATTAGCCCCTACCAACTACCCTTAATACATAGTTTTCATGGGTTTACTATAAACCTTTTGATTACCCCCAATAACTTCCTAATCATAGTTTTCATAGGTTTACTATGAACCTATCTCCCGGATAACTTCAAGATTTAGGCAACCTATATTTTGATCTCCCTAACTCCTTGGATGCAATTCTACTCATTTAGGAGTTTAATCAATTTGTATTCACTACTGGGTTAACCTAGCTAGTTCTTCTACCCCTCTATCCCAAAAATACAGTTATGAGTTCTTTATCATGTGAATATATTTCTGTTTGAAGAAGCAAACATAGTAATTTGACAATACCACTCATGTGGGTTTAAGATCCTTGAAATACATTTCATATAAAACATAGTTAATTCCTTTAACCCATATTTTTATCAAGGCAATACTTCTTCAAATTTACATACTTAAAGTCAATTCAAAACTCCTTTATTTAGCCATGGGTTTACTTTTAAAAATTTGAGTTTGGGTTTTTTCTAAAAGCCTTTTGACACCTTCGAAACCTTGCTTTCGACCTCATAGGATAACCTCCTTTAAAAGTCTTAAAACCTAATTTTAAACCATTAGGCTCCTGCCATTCGAATACTTTAAAAAATTGCAAAACCTTTCGACCAAGTTAAAGTATTATCATATAAGTATAGAAGCATTGCTTTGAAACCATTTGAAAGTACCCCTTTCGAAACTATTGAAATTATATCTTTCGAAGTCATAGGGTTTGTATTTAAAATAACATTTTTTGGATCAAAGTGAACATAAGCGAAAGCACCTCTTTCAAAACCATTCTTTACTTCATAAAGTATTTGGGGAAACTTGATGGTGTCGAAACCATCCTTTCAAAAGCATTAAGACATCTGGGTAAAACAATTAAAGGTTGGCTTTGAAACCCCTTTCGAAATCAATGCCTTCGAAACCCCTAACCCCTTTCAAAAGCAGTAGGAAGTGGCTTATATTTATAAAAACAACAGTACCTTTCGACAGCACTGATGTCTTCAATACCCTCGAAAGGCATCAAATCATAGAAGGGTTTGGACTTGGTCGAAACTACCATTTCCGAAACTTTAAATAAAATCTAAGTAACTCCTTCAAAAGCTACTTCTTTAAACAAAGGCAACGGCTCTCCTTTGAAAGTTTCTTTTGAAATACCTTAATTAACCATAGGTTTCAACTATGTCGAAACCCCTTTATAAACAGGTGAGCGCTTTTTCCTTTAAAACAACACAATGGAATCAACCCTTTAGGAAGCTACGTTTCGGCACCCTGCCTTTCGCCTTTCGCCAATCCACTATGTAACATCTAAATGGTACCATGTGTATTGGTTTACTGGTTTCGACCTAGAAGGTTTTGTCTAAGTTGGAGGTGAAAACTCTGAGTCGAAAGGTCCTTCCAAAGAAGGCGGAACCCCTTTTTCTGAGCAAAAGGCTGTTTTTACCAAATAAAGTATACTTTTTGCAACTAACTTACCCACTTGTAAACACCTGATTGGCTATCTTAAACATTCAAATTATTTTACTAAATTTTTGCTTCATTTTTTCAGATCTAAAAATAGATAACTTTTAACGAATAAGCCCTTCCAATTAACAAAACAATTAATTCATTTAGGTCCTCCTTTCAAAATAATTTAATTTATATACCAAATCACTTAGTAAAAATCCCCAAAAATTCCAGAAATTCACTATAATTATGTTATCTAACATATCAAAATTTCTAACCCAATTTCTCAGTATATTTTCCAAAATAAATTTATAAACCCAAATAACCATATTTTCTTTTGAAAATTCGTAATTAATTCTCCACAGCTTGGAAAATTATAAAAATTGAAACCCAACTACAAAATCATATTTTACATAACATAAATATTCCATAGCATTTAAAAATCAATTAACCTCGGTTTTACGCTTAAAATGTGCATACCTTCTATTAAATAATCTTGTTTAATCTAAAAAAATTCATAATCAAGCATATCATCATCTAATATATCATAAAAATGAATTTACCCTTAAATCCGAAAATATATGATTATAAAACCAAAATAGAGATGTAGTGATTATTATTCACCTTAGATTGGATAAGGAAATTGGAGATTGATTGAGATTGATTTCTTCTAGCTTGAAGCTAAGCTTTAGATTTGAATTTCTCTTCTCTTCTTCTTCCTAATGGTCGGCCTTTTTCTCTTTCTTTTTCTTACATTTTTGTTTTGGATAAAAATGAACGTGTATGGCTAAGGGAAGTAGTATAAAGATGGGAAAATGGAGTGACAATTACCCTAATGCCCTTATGATTAAATAGCTAACATTTAACCATTTCTAAGTACATTTATTTTAAAATAAGCACAACCACTAATATTAATTTTCCAATCTCAATCCCCTTATCATTCTACATTATCTATTTAATTTATTCTAATTAAATCTCCTAAATAATGTTATTAAAAATTAATGGCTTTACAAAAATATATATTTTAATATAAATATTTGTTAACCATTTTATATAAAAGTAATATATTAAAATTTATTTACAAATATGAAATTTATAAATGTGATAATTTATAAAAGTGATATTTTACAAACAAAGTGAAGACTTGGAAGATCGTATTTTGTTAATAAAAGTATGGATTTATAAACGGTGTTTATGAATTAAAGAAAACAATAATCATTTAATAGATTGGAGAAGAAATAAAACAGTGGATTTATTATAAGATGTGGAATGATATTTTAGAAGATAGTTGATTCTATTTTGGAAATTGATGACGAGGGAAAAATTTGGGAATGTTGAATGATACATTATAAATAGAAAGGAATTTATAAAAGAAATTTATCCATATAATGCAATGTTAAAAAAAGGATAGTGATTAATGTTTTAAATGGGATTTATAAAAAAGTGAGATTTTTAAAGGAAATAGAGTTACAAATGGAGTTCATAAATAAAGGGATTTCATGAAAGGAAGTTTATAAAAGAGAAGCAGATTTATAAATATAATTTTATAAATATGGAAATGATCATGTTGGAAATTAAGTATGAATATTGATTAAGGAAATATAATTATGTCTTAAAAGTTTTTTATTAATATTAATATTGTTTTAAAAATTGTTTATCAATATTTTAATGTTTTGAAAATTTAATTATTTAAAAAATCATTAATATGGTTTGAAATTATTTATAATAATTTATAATATTGTTTAAGATAAATTATTATTGTTTTGTTGGACTTTAAGCTTTTGATTCATGACAAGGAGCTCAAGATAGAAAGTGGATTATCAAATATTCGAAAAGTTAGAGTCTAAGTTAGAATCTTTGTTAAAATCTATCCTCAAGTAAACCTACTCATTTTGAAAACACATGGGCATTCTGAAAACACATAGGTCAGTCGACTAGATCTATCCAATCAGTCGTCTGACCTATGCATATAAAAAATTTATATTGTGCACAACATAATCGACTAAACACTCATAGTCAGTCGACTAAACTGTGTCATAAACTTTTTATACTTTGCATAACTTAGTCACTAAAACTCATGGTTGATCAGACTAAACTCTACCATATTCGAACTAATATTTTTCTGTTTCAATTCAGTCGACTAGATGATCATATTCAGTCGACTAAACATGTTATAACTGCCATATTTTCAAACTTTCTGAAGAGACACTCTTCTTCCTGAAGAAGAATCTCTTCCACGAAGAGTTGCAACAATTTCCATTCGTCAGAACTCTTTTCCAACTGTTGTGACCCTTCATTCATAATATATATGTGCATTTCATTCAAGATCAAAGACTTAACTTTCTACTCTCTACTCTCTTGAATATTCAGTTATTTAGAATTTGTGAAATCAAATTTATAATTCTTCATTTCTAAAGCAATCTATACATCCCTTATCTTCATAGACATAAAAATATACATATCATACTTGAGAAAAATATTATAGAAAGGGTGTACTTCATTTGAAAAATCTATATTGTAACAAGAACACGCAAAGTCAAGAAAACATTTCATTTGTATCAAAGTCATGTTCAGTTGCTTAGGTGGGAAAATCCTGTTTAGTTGCTCAGGTGGTCAAAGTTATGTTGGGGTTGCTCGGGCGGGAAAATCCCGTTTAGTTGCTCATATAGCCAAAGTCCTGTTCGGTTGCTCAGGCGGTGTAAACCTATTCCTCCGGGTTAAGTGAGGGTTGCTAGTTTAAATCCAAAAGGAGTATGGGACTGGATGTAGAACAGGAGTTCGAACCAGTATAAAAATCTCTGGTGTTATTTTATTTTACTTCTATATTTACTTACTTTATATTCCGCACAAGTAGTTTAGATAATATTCATATTACACGATCCCATAATCACTTTCATTTGGTATCAGAGCAGGGTCATCTTATAACCGTAACTCAGTTCTCTGGTATTTTTGTAATATGGAACACAACACTAGCACAAGTTTTTTTGAAGGTCAATCTACTGCACGACCACCACTATTTAACGGGTTGAACTATAACTATTGGCCTACTAGAATGTGAATTTATGTACAAGCCAATGGTTATGAAACCTGGAATATTACTCAAGCAGAATATCACATACCTACTACTGATTTTTCACAATGGCCTAAAATAGAAAAACTAGACGCTGCTATAAATGCCAAAGCTATGAATATGTTATTTTGTGCATTAGACAAAAATGAGTTTAATAGAGTTAGCGTGTGTACTAATGCTTATGAATTTGGCGTATACTTAAAGTTACGCATGAAGGTACTAAAAATGTAAAGCAAAGTAAGATTTCTATGCTCAAGAATCAGTTCCAGAATTTCAAAATGAAGCAAGATGAAACATTGAATGAAATGTATTCTAGATTTCAAGACATATATCATTCTCCCTTAGCATTAGGAGAAAAATATTCAGACTTTGATATTGTTTCAAAATCCTCAACTCTTTAACGGATGAGTGGGAACGAAAAGTCTTAGCAATCAAAGAATCTAATGACATTTCAACTATTAAACCCGAAGAGTTGGTAGAAAATCTAATGTCTTATGAAGTTGATCTCCGGGAAAAACGAGTATAGGATAAGAAGAATATAACATTCCAAGCAGAAAAGGATGAATCAGATTCAGATGAGGAAGATATGGCATTTATTGCTAAAAAATTCAAAAATTTTTGAAATTCAGAAAGAGCAACAAATTCAGAAACAGCAAGAATAGTTTCAGAGGTAATAATAACAACAAGCCTCTGTCCTCTGCTCTTGAATGTTATTGATGTCACAAGAAAGGGCACATCAAGAAAGTCTGTCCTGATCGAATGAGAGGCAAATTTAAGAATAAGAAAGGCAGATTCAAAAAGAAAGCCTTCTCAGTTACATGGGATGATTCAGAATCATCTTCATCATCAGACAGTGACACAGATAGCGATTCTGAACAAGCCAACGTCTGTTTTATGGCCACAAATGACGAGGTGAGTGATTTAACTTTTGATGATTTAGTTTATATAAATTCAGAATTACTTGATAAACTAAGAAACATCAAAAGAAAATATAAAGACACTCTTGAAAAATTGAATAGGACTTAAATTGAGGTAGATATGTTAAGAAATGAGAAATAAATTTTAGAAGAAGAACTTGAAACTTCTCAAGAATCTTGTTCTAATACAACATCCCATCTTTCTATGTTAAGTCAAGAAATAGAAACTCCAAAGGAAAAGAATGATGCTCTTTTAGTTGAAAATCATGATTTGAAAGTTAATATTAAAATATTGGAATTAGATATTTCTAGTCTTAAAACAAAATTAGATGATATTACTAAAAATGTCTCTAATTTTAACAAAGGAAGAGAGAATCATTCTAAAATTATAGAAAATTCTCAGACAGTTTCAAATAAAAAGGAACTAGGATATAAGCAAGTATCAAAAAGTATCCCTAAGAAAAAGAACTCTTCATACAATAATTTTGAAAAGAACAATGATATTATTGCAACATCAGTTTCAAAAGTTCTAAAGCATTCTAAATCGATTAAGATTTGGGTTCATAAAACCAACAATTCTTTGATTAGAAACAAATACATAAAACTTTTGTAGAAACTGTTCACAAAAACAAAGATTTTATTTACAAAAGGAATTCCGGACCCTTTTGGGTTTGGTTTCCAAAGACCTAACTCTTAGGACCCTAACAAAGGGTGGGTACCAATGTTATTTCTATATTTTTGCATGTACCACTTAAAAAGAGAGCAAAATGGATATTGGACAGTGGTTGCTCAAAACACATGACAGGAAACAAAGATATGTTGACTGATATTATTTACTCAGATGAAGGTTCAGTCACTTTTGGAGACAATTCCAAAGGATACATAATCAACAAAGACGATGTGAGCAATAATGGTACATCTAATTTACCTCTTATTACAAATGTTTTGCTTGTTAAAAATTTAAAACATAATTTAGTTAGCATCAGTCAACTATGTGATAAAGGATTCAATATATCTTTTTCTGAAGAAAAGTGTAGAATTTTTTATCAAAATAAAAATCTTATTTTTGAAGGTATTAGAGATAAAATATATATGTGTTAAATATAAATATAAATCACAACACAAATATGTGTCTAATACCCAAAGAAAATGATCCTTGGTTATGGCATAAAAGGTTTTGTCATATAAATTTCAAAGCTATAAATAAATTATCTAAGAATGATTTAGTAAAAGGTTTACCAAGAATGAATTTTAAAGTAAACAATATTTGTGATGCTTGTCAATTAGGTAAATTATCAAAATCATCTTTTAAATCAAAGAAAAATATTTCTACATTACAACCACCTGAACTGTTGCATTTGGACCTTTTTGGCCAACTCAAGTTCAATTTATAAACCATAGCAAATATGTGTTTGTAATAGTAGATGACTTTTCAAGATATACATGGACTATTTTAATGAAAAATAAAAGTGATACTTTTGAAATTAAAAAAAATTTGTTAGGAGAATTCAAAATTTCAAAAATTTAAAGATTAAAAATATTAGAAGTGATCATGGAGGTGAATTTGAAAATGAAGCTTTTGAGCATTTTTGTAATAAAAAGGGGATTTACCATAAATTTTCTTTTCCTAAAACACCACAACAAAATGGAGTTGTAGAAAGGAAAAATAGAACATTACAAGAATGTACAAGAACTTTATTAAACGGAAGCACTCTACCAAAACATTTTTGGGCAGAAGCTGTAGCAACTACTTGTTATGTTTTAAATCGTGTTTCTATCAGACCACTAACAAAACACACTCCGTATGAACTTTTTCATGAAAGTAAACCAAATATTTCATATTTTAAAGTTTTTGGTTCAAAATGTTTTATTTTAAACACAAAATATCAGCTTGGAAAATTTGATCCAAAATCCGATGAAGGAATTTTCATAGGATATTCGGAACGAAGTAAAGCTTATCGAATTTTCAATAAAAGAACTAAAACAATCGAGGAAACACTTCATGTCTCCTTCGATGAGAATTTTAGCTTTAATAAAAGTCTTAAGGATGATGAGATAATGACTAAGACTCACAAATACTGTTACTCAAAATAATTTTGAAGAATATGAAAACATTGTTCATAATGAAAATGGATTAAGTTCTCCTCCTAGGATTTTACGAGATCACCCTGTAGAAAATGTCATTGGAGAAATTAATTCAAATGTCAGAACTAGAAATCAACTTAATCAAATGGGCCATGTAACAACCCGAGATTTTATAACAATTAACTATCGTCAATGTGACGCTTAAATTGTTTGTTTAATTCAGCTGGAGTTTTAATTGATTGCGTTTCTTTGAAAAAGTTGTAAAGCAGTTCGGGCTTTAAAATTTATAGAAGCCCATATTTTAGTTTAGAGCTGCCTTATCCAAGGAGATAAAACGTCCCTCCCTCCTTCATTTCGAATACCCGACCCAATTCATTTTCTCGTTCCATAACCCTAACCAAACAAAGAAAAAAAAATGGTGGCTCGCTTTCGTTCCTCCTTTCAAAATTAGGGCAAGCTCGTCAGTTCGTTCGTCCCCATTTGAACTTCTGTCGATTTCGACTTCAACCGTCTGCATCGAAGCTATTCACGAATGCTCGATTTCAACTTGGTCGCCTTGCTTTTGAGAAGCTCGCCTCGAAGATGCTTCGATCGCTTCTTCTTTAGTCGAGCTCGTGAGAAAGAGGTGAGTTTACTCACATCTAATTCATACTTCAGACGTTGGGTTTTCTTGGCTATTCGATTTCATTTGAGTTTGCTGTGGTTTGATTTCTTGTCACTTGTTTACCTCGGCAGCTCATTCTGTTAGATGTTGGAAATTTATGGTGTATGTGAATCTCTTATGTGACATTGACTTGTTCGTATTTTTGCTATGCTTCGCATTCGATTTTGTTTTGTGGGTATGAATTTTGTGGCTCCGGCCATTGTCAGTGTTTTGAGATTAAACTATTTGATATGTCATTTGCAGTTCCACTTGAACATCTGGATTTGAGTCTATTCATTCTGACCTTTGCCTTGTTGAGTCAGTGAAGCAAGTATAGTTTTGAACTAGTTGGTCTGCACGTTGTAGTCTTGATGAACTGTAACTATGCAATTATACTCGTTGTAGCTACTGCACTTGATTCTGGCTTTTCCTCATTGCTTCATCCATTCACTGTGGTGCATTTGGCATTTGTCATGCTGGATCACTGTCTGCATTCATTTCAAATGTTGTTGATATTAGCTGTTTCGTTTGTCAATCCATATCATTGCTGTAATTGCTATACTGTATCCATTTGAGTAGCATTTCTTTGATCTTTGGTCCCTGTAGTGTTGACATTGTAATTATGTTGAGTCAGTTGCCAATGTATGTCTTGATGCATTTGAACTGTTGTTCATTTGAATTTTCTTTGTTGCCCAGTCTGGCTTCACCTGTGTATAGTTTCGAGTTGCACACTGTAAACTTTGTTGTTCCCTTGGTTGCACTTTGGGTATCACTGACGCTCATATGTAGTTGGCCTTGTTGCAGTTGACCATCATGTATATTTGTCTTCCACACCGTTGCACATGTGTAGTTGTAGCAGCACTGTTGTTGTAATTAGGTTGTGACATTAGACTTGAATCTACATACATGTTGTCCATTTTATAGTTGAACCTGAACTGTCCTCTGATAGTCCATATATTCTCCAGTCTGATTTGAAGTGGTCTCCACTACATCCACTTGGTCATTGCTCCATGCATTGTTGACCTATTCGGATTCTTGGGCAATCAAGGCTTTTATTTGTAATAATTCGAACATGCCTTAGGTATTATTTCGACCTCTGGTCATTTGACTTTAGTTGTGTTTGCCTTGAATTGTTGCCATGAGGATCACGTGCATATTCTATTTAAGTTGCATTATCCAGTTTTAGTTTTGAAGAAGCAATATATTTTGCCTTTTTGCTTCGGCACTGTCTGCAGTGTTGCATACTCATGTCATATGTGTTCTGGTCTTGTTTCTCTTGACGACAAGTGGTCCAAATATTGTTGAGTCCCTGTGTACTAAGTTATTTCACTGGTGCGTTTTTTTGTGGTGCACATTCCTGTTTCACTGTCCTTATGAGTGTGCTACCTTCTCTTCATGATAAGTTGAGCTGGTATATTTGTCACAGTGCATTCGAACTTGGTTGCATTGGATTTAAATCCACTGTCTTAACTTGTACTTGATTTGTTGTTGGTTCTTTTTGAACCTGTCTCTGTGATATACTGTGATTATCCATTTTATACGTCGCAGTCTGGAGTTTTATGTAATGGTCATGGGTGTCTGCTGCACTATATAGTAGTCGTGCTTGTGCATTTTGTCGTTGTCAGGCCACCATGGCAGTGCATTGTCAATCTGGTTAGCCTGTAGTTACATGTTTTCACCTAGTAGTTTGCATTGGATCTGGTATCATTCTTTGAGGCAGTAGCATATCGTTCCACTTCGATCTTAGTTCTGACTTCTAGCTTGTGGACTTGGTCTTGTGATCTTGCTTCATCACTTGGTGTTGTCTACTCGGATAGTGAACAACATGTATCTTATTTCCTCTGTGTTTCAGTTTGCTTACTTGAGCTTGTATGCCGCAAGTTGCCTTGAGTTGGACCCGTGTGCTAATTGGAACTCGGGTTTGACCTTGTGTTGTGTGGTGATTTTATTTGAACTTCATTTGTGTTGAACCCGATTTCGAGGTTTGACCTTGTGATCATTTGTGACTTTCACTGAGCTTTTGTGTATCTCATGCGATAGCGGCGAGGCAGTACACGCGTGCGTGTACTGCAGCCCTATCAGATTTGACAGTTTTAAATTGATATAGTCGATTTGATAAATTGTTTATTTATCTCTGTTGATGATTTAAATCTGTTGATTTTTGTTAAACACTGTTAAGTGTTATATTGACCGTTATCCGGTTTCTTTGTTTAAAGAATCGGATAGACGGGAATTATTGTGACTGTCGTCTATTTAAATTATTACTGCCTATATGCACTACTAAACTGGTTTGAATTAGACTGACTTGGGTATTATTTTCTTTTGAATGTAATACTCGGGTCAGACCCGAGTTATTTCAGGTTGTAGATTTTCTTCTTTGAGTTGTTGTTCGGGATTTGAAGACTTTTCGCATCTTCTGAAGTTGTCATTGTCATTTGTAGTAGTCGTGTCATTGTATAGAACGATATGTATTCATGTATATTAGTCGATAATGTACTTGTATATATAACTTCTAGAGTCGACAGTTGTAGTTGTATCGTATGTATTGTGTCAACTATGTATTAACTGACATCAGTTATATATATATGAGACTTTTGTTTTTATCTGCGTTCCGCAATTATATTATCTGTGTTATTGTTATATCTAATGTCCTAAACTATTATGAACTATCGTAGTTTGTTTTATACTGATAATTGGATATGTCGATGGGAGTAAATAAATAATTGATGAAAAATAAAAAGTATATACCACTCCTATCAAGATAACCAATATTAGTGTAAGGCCAATTACGGATGGTCGCTCCTATCCAGCCTTATTCTTCGTAATAATAGATAGTATTTCCTTTAATACTCTTTGTTATTATGAGCATAGAGGTGGGGCGTCACAGTTGGTATCAGAGCTTGGGGTTTATGGACATAATATAAAACATAACTTGGATGGAACATATGTTACAACTATTGGTCGAGGTTTTATCTGTGATTTGAGTCAAAACTAAAGTTTTGAAATTTTGATGAAATTTTTAAATATCTTTATTTAAAAATAAAAGTGGAATTGTGTTTTGTTGTTTTGATGAAATTGTGTTCCGATAATTTGATTGATTTGTGTTCTATTTATCAGAGTGCGCAGCGGAAACAGTAAAACTGTCTTCGCTGAGTACAACTGATAATCTTTTTGATTTAAAAATCGAAATACGAAATTGATATGAATTTCATTTGTTGTTTACATAACAGTAATTATTTTGTTTCTTTGAGAATTTCGAATCCGAATTGAGGATTCGAAGAAATTGCAGATATGTGATTTTTGTTGAAATTCCCGCTGGCTTTCTTTTGTACTAATCATCTATTGATTAGCTTTTGCTGTTTTGAATTCTCTTCATTGAAGATACCTTCGAATGATTTCTTTGTTCATTCCGTAATACGTGCAAAAATTTGAATTGCACGATATTGCATTTATTTTACGTTGAACCGATGCTTGGTTATGAAACGTATTTTGTTGCCGTTGTTTTTATAACGGAATTTCTACACCAATGTTATATTTTGAAGCACGGTGTTTTGTGGCATTTTGATGAATGAAAATTCTCTGATATTACATTTTGATGTAAATGGTTTTGATGTGATTTTGACGTTTTAAAACTACTGTCGTTTTGGCTTCAGTAACCGTCAAATTTTTAAAAGTGGATTTTCTAGCGGATATTCCGCAATGCTGATTTTGTGATCCGTTTTTACGGTATTTTGAGAAGTACAATTTCCTTATCGAAATTGTTACTAATATTGCTGCTTTAATCACGTGATTGGAAAATCGTTTTGAAATGAAAATTGTTTTATAAAATTTTAGCAGTTTGCGTTTTCAAAAGAATGAGAAAGCGACTTAAACGATTCAGCAAAATCGAAGATTATGACCCCTTTCTTTTACTGTTTCGCTTAACTCCGGACTTGTTCAGTTGAGAATGCGAATTGTTATTTTTACAAAATAAATAAAATTGTTTTCAGCAATTTTAACAGTTTGCGCTTTCAAAGGAATGAGGAAGCGATTTAAACGTTTCAGCAAAATCGAGGACTATGACCCCTTTCTTTTACTGATTCGCTTAATTCCGGACTTGTCCGTTTGAGAATGTGAAATGTAATTTTACAAAATACACAATTTTGCACTTTCAAGGAAACGATGAAGAGA
Organism: Allium fistulosum; assembly: GCA_030737815.1. Lineage (NCBI taxonomy): Eukaryota > Viridiplantae > Streptophyta > Magnoliopsida > Asparagales > Amaryllidaceae > Allium > Allium fistulosum. Next base: position 150,392,006 of record CM060908.1, read on the forward strand.
ATCAAACGATTTAGTAAAACACGTGGTATGGGACATGTGCGTTTGCTATTTCGGTTAATTCCGGACTCGTTAATTGAAATATTTGATGATTTCGTGTGCTTTCGAGCCACTATGAGGACCTTCGGGTCATTTGTTGGGCTTTCGGGCCACTCTGCGGACCTTCGGGTCAAATACCAGTACTAGACCTTCGGGTCACTCTGCGGACCTTCGGGTCAATCTGATGGGCGCCAAAATTATGTTGAGTACTTGGTAGGCTTCGGCCACTCTGAGATGCACGTGCGGCGAATTAAAAACTCGCCATCTGATGGGATCGATCCAAGCTTTTATGTTGATTTTCTAGTCTTCTTAATTGATTTCTAGATATTTGTTGCTTCCAATTATCTACAGGTAATTGGATATTTGTTGATATGAGTTCTGATTATCATTTTTGATAATCAGATATTTGTTGTTTCTAATTATCGCTTGTGATAATTAGATATTTGTTGATATGAGTTCTGATTATCGTTTTTGATAATCAGATATTTGTTGTTTCTAATTATCGCTTGTGATAATTAGATATTTGTTGATATGAGTTCTGATTATCGTTTTTGATAATCAGATATTTGTTGTTTCTAATTATCGCTTGTGATAATTAGATATTTGTTGATATGAGTTCTGATTATCGTTTTTGATAATCAGATATTTGTTGTTTCTAATTATCGCTTGTGATAATTAGATATTTGTTGATATGAGTTCTGATTATCGTTTTTGATAATCAGATATTTGTTGTTTCTAATTATCGCTTGTGATAATTAGATATTTGTTGATATGAGTTCTGATTATCGTTTTTGATAATCAGATATTTGTTGTTTCTAATTATCGCTTGTGATAATTATATATTTGTTGATATGAGTTCTGATTATCGTTTTTGATAATCAGATATTTGTTGTTTCTAATTATCGCTTGTGATAATTAGATATTTGTTGATATGAGTTCTGATTATCGTTTTTGATAATCAGATATTTGTTGTTTCTAATTATCGCTTGTGATAATTAGATATTTGTTGATATGAGTTCTGATTATCGTTTTTGATAATCAGATATTTGTTGGTTCTAATTATCGCTTTAGGTAATTAAATATTTGTTGATTTCGAATTTAATTATCGCTTTTGATAATTAAATATTTGCTGATTTGAGATTTGATTATCGCTTTTGATAATTAAATATTTGCTGATTTGAGATTTAATTATCGCCTGAGATAATTAAATATTTGTTGATTTTAGATTTAATTATCGCCTGAGATAATTAAATATTTGCTGATTTGAGATTTAATTATCGCTTTTGATAATTAAATATTTGCTGATTTGAGATTTAATTATCGCCTGAGATAATTAAATATTTGTTGATTTTAGATTTAATTATCGCCTGAGATAATTAAATATTTGTTGATTTGAGATTTAATTATCGCTTTAGATAATTAGATATTGGTTGATTTGAAATTTGATTATCGTTTTTGATAATCGAATATTTTTTTTGAATTTGAAATTTGATTATCGTTTTTGATGATTGAATATTTGCGATTTTTGAGATTTGAGCTTCGTCTTTTTCTCTGGCGATTCAGGTGAGTAATTTGATTTACTCACATTCAATTCGTGCTCTGTATGGGATTTCTGCTCTGTTTTTCCTTCTCTTTTAGTTGCTGGAACTCGATTGTTCTTGCTTGTGTTAGTCATATGATTTTGATCCCTGATTCCCACGATGTTGATTCTTTTGATTTGAAGCAGTCGAACCTTTTGATTTCTTATCTAATACCTCCCCGCTGACACTTGCTTTGCTTATACATTCGTCATTGCCATGCTCTTTTGGTTGTTACCTTTTATCCATTTATTCCCTATGATTGCGTGGACGCAATTTTTATAAGGAGGGGAGTCTGTAACAACCCGAGATTTTATAACAATTAACTATCGTCAATGTGACGCTTAAATTGTTTGTTTAATTCAGCTAGAGTTTTAATTGATTGCGTTTCTTTGAAAAAGTTGTAAAGCAGTTCGGGCTTTAAAATTTATAGAAGCCCATATTTTAGTTTAGAGCTGCCTTATCCAAGGAGATAAAACGTCCCTCCCTCCTTCATTTCGAATACCCGACCCAATTCATTTTCTCGTTCCATAACCCTAACCAAACAAAGAAAAAAAATGGTGGCTCGCTTTCGTTCCTCTTTTCAAAATTAGGGCAAGCTCGTCAGTTCGTTCGTCCCCATTTGAACTTCTATCGATTTCGACTTCAACCGTCTGCATCGAAGCTATTCACGAATGCTCGATTTCAACTTGGTCGCCTTGCTTTTGAGAAGCTCGCCTCGGAGATGCTTCGACCGCTTCTTCTTTAGTCGAGCTCGTGAGAAAGAGGTGAGTTTACTCACATCTAATTCATACTTCAGACGTTGGGTTTTCTTGGCTATTCGATTTCATTTGAGTTTGCTGTGGTTTGATTTCTTGTCACTTGTTTACCTCGGCAGCTCATTCTGTTAGATGTTGGAAATTTATGGTGTATGTGAATCTCTTATGTGACATTGACTTGTTCGTATTTTTGCTATGCTTCGCATTCGATTTTGTTTTGTGGGTATGAATTTTGTGGCTCCGGCCATTGTCAGTGTTTTGAGATTAAACTATTTGATATGTCATTTGCAGTTCCACTTGAACATCTAGATTTGAGTCTATTCATTCTGACCTTTGCCTTGTTGAGTCAGTGAAGCAAGTATAGTTTTGAACTAGTTGGTCTGCACGTTGTAGTCTTGATGAACTGTAACTATGCAATTATACTCGTTGTAGCTACTGCACTTGATTCTGGCTTTTCCTCATTGCTTCATCCATTCAATGTGGTGCATTTGGCATTTGTCATGCTGGATCACTGTCTGCATTCATTTCAAATGTTGTTGATATTAGCTGTTTCGTTTGTCAATCCATATCATTGCTGTAATTGCTATACTGTATCCATTTGAGTAGCATTTCTTTGATCTTTGGTCCCTGTAGTGTTGACATTGTAATTATGTTGAGTCAGTTGCCAATGTATGTCTTGATGCATTTGAACTGTTGTTCATTTGAATTTTCTTTGTTGCCCAGTCTGGCTTCACCTGTGTATAGTTTCGAGTTGCACACTGTAAACTTTGTTGTTCCCTTGGTTGCACTTTGGGTATCACTGACGCTCATATGTAGTTGGCCTTGTTGCAGTTGACCATCATGTATATTTGTCTTCCACACTGTTGCACATGTGTAGTTGTAGCAGCACTGTTGTTGTAATTAGGTTGTGACATTAGACTTGAATCTACATACATGTTGTCCATTTTATAGTTGAACCTGAACTGTCCTCTGATAGTCCATATATTCTCCAGTCTGATTTGAAGTGGTCTCCACTACATCCACTTGGTCATTGCTCCATGCATTGTTGACCTATTCGGATTCTTGGGCAATCATGGCTTTTATTTGTAATAATTCGAACATGCCTTAGGTATTATTTCGACCTCTGGTCATTTGACTTTAGTTGTGTTTGCCTTGAATTGTTGCCATGAGGATCACGTGCATATTCTATTTAAGTTGCATTATCCAGTTTTAGTTTTGAAGAAGCAATATATTTTTCCTTTTTGCTTCGGCACTGTCTGCAGTGTTGCATACTCATGTCATATGTGTTCTGGTCTTGTTTCTCTTGACGACAAGTGGTCCAGATATTGTTGAGTCCATGTGTACTAAGTTATTTCACTGGTGCATTTCTTTGTGGTGCACATTCCTGTTTCACTGTCCTTATGAGTGTGCTACCTTCTCTTCATGATAAGTTGAGCTGGTATATTTGTCACAGTGCATTCGAACTTGGTTGCATTGGATTTAAATCCACTGTCTTAACTTGTACTTGATTTGTTGTTGGTTCTTTTTGAACCTGTCTCTGTGATATACTGTGATTATCCATTTTATACGTCGCAGTCTGGAGTTTTATGTAATGGTCATGGGTGTCTGCTGCACTATATAGTAGTCGTGCTTGTGCATTTTGACGTTGTCAGGCCACCATGGCAGTGCATTGTCAATCTGGTTAGCCTGTAGTTACATGTTTTCACCTAGTAGTTTGCATTGGATCTGGTATCATTCTTTGAGGCAGTAGCATATCGTTCCACTTCGATCTTAGTTCTGACTTCTAGCTTGTGGACTTGGTCTTGTGATCTTGCTTCATCACTTGGTGTTGTCTACTCGGATAGTGAACAACATGTATCTTATTTCCTCTGTGTTTCAGTTTGCTTACTTGAGCTTGTATGCCGCAAGTTGCCTTGAGTTGAACCCGTGTGCTAATTGGAACTCGGGTTTGACCTTGTGTTGTGTGGTGATTTTATTTGAACTTCATTTGTGTTGAACCCGATTTCGAGGTTTGACCTTGTGATCATTTGTGACTTTCACTGAGCTTTTGTGTATCTCATGCGATAGCGGCGAGGCAGTACACGCGTGCGTGTACTGCAGCCCTATCAGATTTGACAGTTTTAAATTGATATAGTCGATTTGATAAATTGTTTATTTATCTCTGTTGATGATTTAAATCTGCTGATTTTTGTTAAACACTGTTAAGTGTTATATTGACCGTTATCCGGTTTCTTTGTTTAAAGAATCGGATAGACGGGAATTATTGTGACTGTCGTCTATTTAAATTATTACTGCCTATATGCACTACTAAATTGGTTTGAATTAGACTGACCTGGGTATTATTTTCTTTTGAATGTAATACTCGGGTCAGACCCGAGTTATTTCAGGTTGTAGATTTTCTTCTTTGAGTTGCTGTTCGGGATTTGAAGACTTTTCGCATCTTCTGAAGTTGTCATTGTCATTTGCAGTAGTCGTGTCATTGTATAGAACGATATGTATTCATGTATATTAGTCGATAACGTACTTGTATATATAACTTCTAGAGTCGACAGTTGTAGTTGTATCGTATGTATTGTGTCAACTATGTATTAACTGACATCAGTTATATATATATGAGACTTTTGTTTTTATCTGCGTTCCGCAATTATATTATCTGTGTTATTGTTATATCTAATGTCCTAAACTATTATGAACTATCGTAGTTTGTTTTATACTGATAATTGGATATGTCGATGGGAGTAAATAAATAATTGATGAAAAATAAAAAGTATATACCACTCCTATCGAGATAACCAATATTAGTGTAAGGCCAATTACGGATGGTCGCTCCTATCCAGCCTTATTCTTCGTAATAATAGACAGTATTTCCTTTAATACTCTTTGTTATTATGAGCATAGAGGTGGGGCGTCACAGGCCATGTAGCATTCCTTTCTAACATTGAACCTAAAAATGCTAAAGAAGCTTCTACCGATGACTATTAGATTATAGCTATGCAAGAAGAGCTAAACCAATTCGAACGAAACGATGTTTGGGACTTAGTTCCTAGACCAAGTGAACAAACAATCATTGGTACTAAATGGGTCTTCAAAAATAAAACCGATGAACAAGGAAATATTATTAGGAATAAAGCTAGATTAGTCACAGAAGGATATAATCAAGAGGAAGGAATTGACTATAAAGAAACGTTGCTCTAGTCGCTAGAGTAGAAGCAATACGTATCATACCGGCCTTAGCATGTTTTCATAATTTTAAACTTTATCAAATGGATGTTAAAAGTTCTTTTCTAAATGGATATATAAAAGAAAATGTTTGTGTTGAACAACCTCCTCTATTTTTACATGAAAAATTTTCAGACCACGTCTATAAACTTAAGAAAGCTTTATATGGTCTAAAACAAGCACCTCGTGCTTGGTATGAACATCTCAAAAGCTGTCTTATAGACTCTGGTTTTGAAATTAGGAAGGTTGACCAAACCCATTTTACTAAAACTAAAAAGGATATTTTAATTGTTCAAATTTATGTTGGTGATATTATTTTTGGTTCCACAAATGATACGTTATGTCAGGAATTTTCTAATATAATGGCCAAAGAATTTGAAATGACACATATGGGAGAATTATCATATTTTCTTGGATTACAGATTAAACAAGTAAATAATGGAATTTTCATTAACTAAGAAAAATACTGTAACAATTTAATTAAACGCTTTGGTATGGAAAATACTTCTGCCAAACCAACTCCAATGAGTACAACAATCTATCTCGATCGAGATGAAGATGGCAAAATTGTTGACCAAAAATTATATCGAAGTATAATTGGATCGTTACATTATCTAACTGCTGGTAGACCTAACATAATGATGAGTGTTTATTTATGTACTCGATTTCAAGCAAATCCTAAAGCATCACATATGCGAGCGGTAAAATGCATATTACGTTATCTAAGCAAAACCAAAGATTTCAGACTTTTTTATCCGAAAGAATGTCCTTTCGAGTTAGTATCATACAGAGATGCTGACTTTGGAGGATGTCGGACAGATCGAAAAATTACATGTGGGACTTGTCACTTTGTTGGACAATCCTTAGTGTCTTGGTTTACCAAGAAACAAAATTGTGCTTCACTCATTTCAGCTGCTTTAGCATGTGCCCGTCATCTACATGCAACAAACGCTTTAAGATTTTGGAATTAATTTATCTAATTCAACTATTTTCTATGATAGCACAAGTGCTATAAACTTATCTAAAAATGCTATCAATCATTCACGAACAAAACATATTGACATTCATCATCATTTTCTTCGTGATAATATTGAAAAGAGTATAGTGAAATTAGAATTTGTATCTTCTGAAAACTAGCTGGCTGATATTTTTACTAAACCTTTAGATGAAAATAGTTTTATAAAATTAAGAAGAGAATTAGGAATTTTATCTTTAAAAGGTTTGTAAATTTTTAAAAATATATATTAATTTTTTTTATCAAAAATAGGGCTATTAGGACTTGATCTCTAGTCTCATGGCTGGGAATTTAATACTTTTCAATTTGCTATATGATTAGTTCATAATAGGCTGAATTTAACTTGTCTTTATACCTTTTTTTTAACTATATTTTTTTACCCATTCAATTATTTTAGCAAATTGTTTAGTTCCATTAGTTTTTCTCTGGTTTTAAACTTCCTCACCATGAAACCTTCCATCTATTTTTGACCATTCATTTCAACTATATAAACTGTAGCATTTACATTCTTTTATATCAATATCAAATAAGTTTATTTTACAACAACCAAGTCATCATGTCTTCTCAAGAAAGCTCCCAATATTCTTCCATTGACTATAGCTCTCCATCCACCAATTCTTTAAATCTTTCAACTCCTACTCCGGTATATGAAACTGTTCCTATTGTACCACCCTCAAATATCATACCGTATATACACCGGAAGCTAAGCGTGGACAAAAACTAAATATTAGTTCACCATCTATCAACAACAAGATCAATGCCATTTACCATTATCAAAGGGAAACGCTGAGCTTGCAATGAGAAATGTACTATAAACAAAACGTTCATGCTAGGAGACTAAGATTTCTGGAAAAATGTGCATTAAAGTTCTGTGGTGCTTCACCATTAAACAATAATGATCATGTTCCATCACTTGAGAGGCCTCTATACTCTCCAAATTCATAAAGACGCTCAATAATTCAACCAGCTCGAGAACATGCTAAAATTGAGCCAGAGGAATATGACACTCCAAAGAAATAGACTTCATCTTCTTAGAACCTTTTGTTTTCTATTTTTGTTTTCTTTTTCTATATTTTTAGTAATATATAATATATTTATATGAATTTGAAATTATTTCAATCAACAGATTTATCGTATTTCTTTTTACAGAACCAGTCGACTGAACTGGTATATTCAGCCGACTGAATACCTTTTATTAAAAAAAATTATTATACATACGACTCAGTCAACTAAACCACTCTTTCAGTCGAATGAATCACACCCAAATTGAACTAAAAAGTTTTTGGATACAACCAGTCAACTAAATCAATATGTTTAGTTGTTTGAATCAATGTTCTGAGAAATTTTTGGCCTCGAGTCATTATTTCGTCGACTGACTTTGCACATTCAGTCGACTGAATCTGGAAAAACAAATTTTTATAAACCAAAGGCAGCACCTTTTCATTCCATCTATTTATTTTTACATCTCATCTTTTCAACAAACCTCCATTAGCATTTACTCCATATAAATTTCCTTCAGTTTAATCCAAAAGTTCTCAAAACTTTCAAAGCACATATTCTCTTAAACCCTAAACCACAATGCCACCCAAGAGATCTAGATCTTCCTCCTCTTCAGCTGGACCTACCGAATCTCAAATTCGAAGTTGGCTATACAAAGATAGTGCCATTCAGAGGTTTAATAAGATGAAGAACTCTAGGATCTTTGAAGGTTCATTTGTGAAGTTCCCTTATTTTGCTTCTTATGGATTTCAAGATTTAGCAAGACGAAGTGGTCTACAATTATTGCTTGATTTTAATGCCAATAATCTAAAGATTAATCATCTCCTGATCAAGCTATTCTATGCCAATCTTAACTTGGATCATCACACAATTCATAATCTCGATGATTGTGTATGGACACACATGTGTGGAGTGAAGATGTTCTTACCCATCTCTAGAATTGGAAGAATCCTACAATGTCCATTAGAAGGCGAGGATTTAAACGAAATAGAGGTTGATATGGATCGTCAAGATAGAGTAAGTCATCTTTTTATTTTCGATGACTTAAAAGAACTTAAGGCAATAGCGCTCCGACCAAAAGCAAGACTCATGCATCATACTCTTACTCACCCCATTAACCCTCGTACCAGAAGTTACGAGAAAATTTATAAGCAAAATTTCCAATCACTTTATGCTATATGGGGACAATATTCCGTGAATTGGGCAAAAGTCATTCTCGACGAATTTCAAACCTTCAACCAAGGTAGCATGAAGACCATTCACTATGGAGCTTATATAATTAGAATTATTCTTTATTTTGAAATCCCTCTCCCCGACTTGGATTTCACTACGGTTGGTTCCTTTAACACCTGGACCTTAATTCTTATGGGTCTTCCCAAAAACTTCCAATGTCATACAATCATAACTTTTGAACATTGGAAAGAGTTTGAAACTGCGGGACAACCTCAACCTTCTTCCCATCAACATACTACTACCGGAACTAGTTCTTCTTCTTAAGTTCCATGACAAGTACATGAGATTGAAGAAATTGGACCGGATACACAAGCACGCCAAGCTTACACAATTATCTCTAGAAACCAAAAGATACTAGATTGGCGAATATCTCGAGTTGAAACTACCGTTGCAAAAATGGATTCCAAACTCGATCGTATCAAAGGATTCTTAAACAACATATGGAATATGTTAACTTGTGGTCCACCCTCCTCTACGTTGGTCCATGTTCCTACAGATCCAGGGAAACGACCGCAATCTTCTTTCACATGGTCATCCTCCAAAGAAGAAGAAGGCGACGAAGAAGAAGAATCGGGAGGTGATGTTGAAGAAGGAGAAGAAAGCTCAAGTGGTGATGGGGAAGAGTAAGCTATTATCTATCTTTTATTTTGACATGAACTGATGTGGTTTATGTCTTAAAATATGTTGTGTTAAACATTGTTGGTTGTGCTACCTTGTGTTGTTGTCTATGCTACTTTATGTTAAGTACTTCATTAATCTTGTTGGTACAATTGTTTTGTGTTTGTTATAATTATTGTTGCTGTTAGTTTTGTATTTGTTATCCTTATTATTATTGTATGTGTTGTGTGCTTTATCATTGTTGTTATAAGCTATATTATGTTGTGTAAATATAATCCCTTATATATCCCTCTCCTTTTTGTCAATGACAAAGGGGAGAAGAAGTACCGCACAACACTAACAAAATTTGCAGGATTACAACATACCAACACAAATTCAGGGGGAGTTATAAATTATAGATTTTTTTCAAAATTTATCTCATATGAAGTTTTCATCAATCAAAAAGGAGGAGAATGTTGGACTTCATGCTTTTGATTCATGACAAGGAGCTCAAGGCAGAAAATGGATTATCAAATATTCGACAAATTAGAGTCTAAGTTAGAATCTTTGTTAAATTCTATCCGTAAGTAGACATGGGCATTTTGAAAACACACAGGTCAGTCAACTGGATCCATCCAGTCAGTCGACTAACCTATGCATATAAAAAAAATTGTATTGTGCACAACTTTGTCGACTAAACACTTATGGTCAGTCGACTAAAGTGTCTCATAAACTTTTTATACTTTGGATAACTTAGTCGACTAAATCTCATGGTCAGTCCACTAAACTCTGCCATATTCGAACTAATATTTTTCTGTTTTAATTCAATCAACTAGATGATCATATTTAGTCGACTAAACATTTTAAAACTGCCATATTTTCAAATTTTCTGAAGAGACGCTCTTCTTCCTGAAGAAGAATCTCTTTCAGGAAGAGTTACAACCATTTCCATTCGTCAGAACTCTTTGCCAACTATTGTAACTCTTCATTCATTATATATATATATATATATATATATATATATATGCATTTCATTCAAGATCAAAGACTTAACTTTCCACTCCCTACTCTCTTGAATATTCAGTTGTTTAGAATTTGTGAAATCAAGTTTATAATTCTTTATTTCTAAAGCAATCTATACTTCCCTTATCTTCATGGACACACAAATATACATATCATACTTAAGGAAAAGATTATAGGAAGGGTGTACTTCATTTGACAAATCTGTGTTGTAACAAGAACACACAAAGTCAAGAAAACATTTCATTTGTATCAAAGTACTGTTCGATTGCTCAGGCGGGAAAATCCTATTCAATTGCTTAGGTGGTCAAAGTCCTGTTCAGTTGCTCAGGCGAGAAAATCCTGTTTAGTTGCTCAGGTGGTCAAAGTCCTATTTGGTTGCTTAGGCGGTGTAAACCTATTCCTCTGGGTTAAGTGAGGGTTGCTAGTTTAAATCCAGAAGGAGTTTGGGACTAGACGTAGAATGGGAGTTCGAACTAGTACAAAAATCTCTGGTATCATTTTATTTTACTACTATATTTACTTACATTATATTCCACACAAGTAGTTTAGATAATATTCATATTACACGAAACTACAATCACTTTCATGTTTTACTAATAATTTTTGAAATTATTATGTATTATCTTAAAGAAGTTTTAAAGTTAATTACTGTTTATTTATACTGTTTATCATTATATAATAGTGTTTTAAAATAGATGATTAGAATTTACTTATAAATGTTAGAGATTTATAAAAAGAGTTTATAATGGACTTGGATTTTATAAGGGAAGTTTTATAAAATGGTTAAAAGGCTTAAAGGGAGATTTTACACGGTAAAAGAGTTTTATAAATGGCAAAATATTTATAAAAGAATTTTAGAAATGGGTTTATAGATTTATAAAAGGAGTTTATAAAAGGTTTTATGGATTTATAATAGTGTTATAAAGGATTTTTGGAATGTATGAAAGAGTTTTATAAATGGTTCCTAAGATTTATAAAATAGTTTATAAAAGGTTTTAGAAATTTATAACAAAGTATATAAATAATTTAGAATTGTTAAAAAGAAAATCTTCTCCAATGTTTGGTGAATATACTAACACCATTGAGATAACTATACAAGTATCGAGAAATTGGGAATTTGAGGTGTGTGTATTTGTAAAAGGAAGTTTGATTCAAGTACTACAAAATTAGACCCAAAAACGTAACTTTGGAAATATATAGGAGAAACACGTTAGTTATACGGCACAGTCATCTCCGATGATGTTGTATCGTGCGTATAAATCTCATTTCGTTCTCCTAGGACAATGATAAGGAAATCCGTTCACTAATGGTTAGGTGGTGATCTTCGTTCTTTTCTTTGGCTATTTATTTCCTAAAGAACCAGGGTTGAGTTTACCAGGATTTATTGAATGTTGTTTCGAAGAGACCGGGATCGGATATGTTATCCGAAAACCACTTAGATCCAACTTAAGCATTTCAAAGTAAAGATAACTTGAAAATGAAGGAATTAAAGACGGAGCTCTCAAGTGTTTCGTTCGATCCTATAACAAACTTGTATGGATGAATGATGGCATTCCATTGACGCCTAGAGGGCAGTGATAGCATTCCAAGTGGAGGTGTTGTATATAGCCTTAAGCCTCATAACCAGGAATGACTAAAACAGGGGAGATGCAGTAGGGATAAGTAGGTCGCTCCCAAGTAGGGTATGATCATCCTTATCTATGGTCGATATTATCTCTCATATTTATGCTTCGGGGCCTATTAACGGAGGAGTGATCATATTCGGTACTATCTAGTGAGTCGTAGGCCGGTTCTGTGTTGGCAGGGGATCTAAGCGAGGTCCTTGGTGTTATTTTATCTAGAAAGCACCATGGCGGGAAGTACCCCAGTAGCCCAATCATTATATGGAATACATTCTCCAATAAGCACCGTACAGACTTAGTTGTGCCCAACTATGTTAAAATGTGAGATGCAAGCATGTCAGCTATATTCATATTTTGCTTTAACCCCTAGACATTATTATAATATAATGGATTTTCTATAGAAAATGTTTTAGTTATCGTAAGGTAAAAACCCATCCATGTTTATGTGCGGTGTAGTCGTACGAGATACCTTTGTTTTCAAAGGGCTTTTATAACTTTAAAATCCATGTTGGGTGTGTTTTTATCATGCTGGTTTTCCAGACTGACTCGGGTGTTATTTTATTATAATCCTCGGGTCAGACCGAGCATATTTACAGATTACTTTGGATGTATTGGAGCTCAGGAGACGAGTATAAGGTCTTCAAGTCCTATTCATGTATATGTTTAGTTTCCGCAGCTTTGTTGTTGACATCATTAGCATTTGTGAGGATGGGTTATTATAACTATCCAAGCTGATGATTATGATTAGTTGTTATACTTTGATGGATGTATGTATATAATAGCTTCTCTTTGTAATGACCACTGATGTTATATTATATATTGTTCCGCTACGATTGTGAGATTCTGTGTTGTTTCAGTTTTCTTTTTCCTTCTTCTTTCCTCTTCTTCTTCTTCTTCTTCTTCTTCTTCTTTCTTCCCTATAACTATTTGTCTTCTATATGATTTGAGTGGACATGTGTGTTTATTATCAACTTGAACTATGCGGATTGGCAGGGCGTTAAAGCTTGGTATCGAAGCTGAAGGTTAAGCGAGAGTCTTGGCTTTAGTGGGGAAACTCATTAAGAGATAAGATAATGGAATGCCTTATTATGAGTTTGAGTGTGTTAGATATGAGTGCGTATTTGTTAGTAATATAAAAATATTTTATATTATGTTAATTTATCTATTGGGTAGCTTATGAATTCTGGTCCGTGAGTGGGACGTCACAACATCGATAGGGGTTTCTAAACACTTAAACAAGGCAAACCTACACAGTATTGTTTTAAGGATTGATAAATGAGATAATATTACCAAAATTATATTTTTTATATATAAAGGGATAATTTTTTAAAAAATTAGTATAGTACATGGAGTGTTTGGTTGTTAGAGAATGATAATATTTGATTATTATCATTTGTTGTTTGTTGTTCTAATAAAAGTTGTTGTTATCTTAATCTAAACAAAGATAAACGTTTGAAATAAGTTATGTAAGAAAGTGAAATTATAAATGTGAATTATAAGACATCAAGTATAATTAAAATAATCAAAATTTGTGAAATGATATTACTTAAGAAGTGAGATTATATAAACATGAGTTATAAATGTGATTTAAAAATTGAAAGGAAATGAAAATTGTATAAGTATATGTATAGATATGATTTGTAAATGGAAATGGATTTAAAACAAGGAATTTGAGAATTTACATCCCATTAATTTGGAAATTGTTTTTTAAAGGTTTTGGAAAAATAATATTATTATTATTTTGAAGATATTTTGGTTAGAAATATTTTGAAATAAGATTTAAAAGAGATAGAAAGCACTAAAGTCACTTTAGTCGCTGGTAAATAATTCTAGTGATGACTGCAGCATCATCGACGTTCAGTTTCGAGTTTCTAAGTGAGGGATTGCTACCATTAAATTTTTGATTTGGTAAACAAATTTGTTTTAGATTCCAAAAGTGTAATTTGAAATATAAAGGAGTTATGAATATATATGATTTCAAAATGATTTGAAATAAAACCAGGTGTTTAAAATCCTGAAATTTTATCCAAGTGTTTTCCGAAAGCATAAGATAATAAGTTTTTGAACTTCTAATCTAGAAATGGATTAGATAAGAAAGGAAAATTTTAAATTGGGATATGAAATAGAAAATTTAACTTAAATTAAGTTAAATAAATTGAGTGATTGATTAAATGAAATGAAGTTTGACATAAGAAAGGATGAATGAAATTGAATTTGGTTTTGAAATGGATTAGATGAATTACTAAAGTGAATTAATGAAACAAACTAATGGAATAAATTAGTGAAATTGATATGAATTTGAGTTTGAATATGTTTTGGGATGTGGTTTCAAAGAATGAATATGAAATTAAGTGTTGCATGATAATGAAAATAAGAAGGGTTGTATAAAATGTTTAAAATGAACTTAAGTAAGTAATTTTATGGAATGGTTGTTAAGTGTTGTTGGAATTAAAGAAAGTATACCGAGTAATTGAATGTAAGCAAGGTGAATGAACATAAAGTGAATAATGGGATGTAAATGAAATTTAATGTAAATCAATTGAATGACAATAAGAATGTGAATTAATTAAATGTAAATAAATTGAAAACGAATCAATTAAATGTTAATAAGAAATGAAAGCGTATAAATATAATGTTGATATTTGAAAATGTAAAATGGTATGATAATAAATAAATTGGATGGATGTTATTTATTTAATGGGTTCTCTTGTTACATTCACTAAAATTGCATGTAGTTATGTTATATTCTATATTTTATAGTAATGTTATTCCTATGTACATATTCTCATTGGTTGTTGAATGATTAGTAGGTGCGGATGGCATATGCTTTGCATTGGGAGCTCGCTTTCGCATATTGGCTGTACTTGCTTGCTAATACTAAAATAAGGTACACATCTCGGATTATATATTGTATTTTTATATTTTTCCCTTTGGGATGCCTTATCCTCGAAGATGAGCTTTATATTTGTGATTATATATGTTATAAATTTTTCCGATCGAGTCGTGCAAACGGGACGCTAGCAAAAAGTTTCGTAAATTTAAGGTGTTGGAAAAATTTTGAGAATTTTGAAAAGGAAATTTTTGATAACAAAAATTTGATTTTTAGTTATAACTTGAAATGAATGAATGGAAGGTTAAAAGAATTTAGTAATCTATTTTTAGCTAATTGATTTTGGAAAGTCAAGGGGTTTAGGACATTTTTCTTACTTTGTAATTTCGGGGATGAAATTCTTTTAAGGGGGAAAAAATTTAACGACCTAGAATTTAGTCATTTGAATTTGGAATATTTAATTGACTTAAACATTGGAAAGTTAATTTTATAAGTTAAATAACTTGAATTTCAAATATAGCAATTAATGGGGTAATTAAATTGTTGAATTTAATATTTGGATGGAAATATTTAAAATAACCGAATCATGGAACTAAAATGAATGAAAATGATTTTGAAAGGTGGTTTAAATTCTATTTTTATAGAAATAAAGATAGTAAACTTTTAATTTAGAATTAAAATCGATTAGTTTGGTTTTATAATAATCCCTTTTAATTAACGTCTAAAAATAGCCTTCCGGGACACTATCTTGGAATTGGACGAAACCGGTTCCATTGGATCCGTAATAGTAAATTATAGTATTCCGTCGAATTTCGTGATGATTGGACGTATCATTTGGTCGTGCAAGTTCAAAATGAGTAGAAGTTAATTTCAGAAATTTAAATAAATAATTGAGTTTGAAAAGCAATCTTCTGATATGATCAAATTAGGTTTTGAAACTAGTTCCATTGTATTCAGAATAAGGGTATAACATATAGAACACCAGAGGTACATCTCGATAGGATTCGAATTTTTCGAGCTTATAATATCGGATTTAAATAATATATATGTACTTTTCATAACCCATATCCAATCCCTGTTCAACCTATACTTTGCCCATGCCAACCAAGTCCTACCCATACCATCTACCTTGCATAAATCGCGCCTCCTAACATCAAAAATGAAAAAAAGAAAAAGAAAAAAGTTCACGTTTTCCAACTTGAAAATGACCAAATCCAACGCCTTAATCCACCGACGCCACCACGGCCACTATCAAAGCTCGACCCCAACTGTAAAATTGTCCGCGATGATGAGATAAAGGTATTCAACTGTGCGATTGAGATGGCGTGGCTCGAGGCAGTGGCAATTGAGCCGTGTTGGTAAGGGTTTGGGTTCATTTTTTTCATTCGGCGATTGATGGCGACGACGGTGGCGAGAGGGGGAAGGGGGCGATGCGCGATGGCGGCATGGCGAGCAACGCCTCGTGCGACTTCAGTGGCAAAGATCGGATCACGATCGAAGTTGGTCGACCTGGAAGTGTCCGAGCGTGAGGGGGTAATTAATTTATGGTTATTAATTTTAAGGTAATTATAATTTAATTAATTCAAATAATCATTACTTCATATTTAACTCATACGAGGTCCAAATTGAACGCGACAAGTTACATTACGATCGTATTAGCGAGTGTTTTGCTATGGAGTTAGATTGGATGGATTTAGAGTTAGTGGGAATTTTGGTTAGAATTGAACATCTTTTCAATTTTAATTGGAACGTTTGGCGACTTCTGATATCAATATGAGTTAATCTCACCTTTTTGGTTAACCAAAAATATACTATAGTCGATAAAAATTATTTATTGGATGTGTGGATATTTCATTATAATTGTTATTAGATGATTGGATGATTTACTATATTTATTAGTTGGTTTGATATATTCCCGCACCTAGAGTGGATGTTAACTTATTAGGTTCCCCTGTAAGGGCGGATGACACTTTGTATATGAATCCTGCCTCGAAGCAGTTGACATTTATATTATTTGGTTATATATTATATCCAATGCAGGGGACAGGTTGGAGGGATCCAATAGGATTACTCACACTATTGATTTTTTGGCAAAGCCAACAGGGATAAAAGGGCCCCTACCTTTTTATTTATAACTTGTAAAAAGGATTACAAATATAAATAAGAAGATATAGGAGAAACTAGAGAAAAGAAAGACAAAAAAGAACCAACACAGAAAAAGAAATTAGACCAGAGCCCGAAGCACACAAACAGAACCACCAAGCAGCATATATCAAGACCCCTAGCCAAGGCATACCAATCATGAAAACCAGTATAATACTGAAAACCATGATAGGACTCGAGGCAGGACACCAAAAGACTCTAAGCAGCACCAATGATGACATCAATCATAACAAAATGCAAAGGACAATCACAGCAACAGCCATAGTGCCATGGGCACAGGATTAACAAAGCAGCTACAAAGCCCTGACTAAGGCACAAAAGATACTGTGTTTAGAAGCACATAAACCTGAAAATGCTCTAGAGTTTCTTTCAGCCCAAATCATCTGAACAGATCATTTTAAAACCTTAAGCAGCAGCATGGATCTTGATGATTTCCACCTAGTAGCCTTGAAGATAGTATACCATTAAAACCTGGAATCGGTTGAAGGATTATGAAGCAGATAGTGACTTAAGATGCTTCTCCATATGTAAAAGGAGAACTGACATGTGAAGAATAAATGGCCAGTAGTCTCCACAGAGTGGCCACATGATACACAGTTTGATTGATGAATCAAACCCAATGCAAACAGTTTACCACGAGTATGAAGACAACCCTTAATAACTCTCCATAGAAGCAAGTCATGTCTAGGAATAGAGTTATAAGTCCAGATTCCGGCATGCCAAGGGAAAGGGCAGTTTAAAGTAGAAGCAGTAATCAACTTATAGGCTCTTTTAATGGAATGAGGACCTTCACCCCATAGGCATGGAAGATCAAAGTGGCAAAACACTATATTTCCAAAAAAATTCCAAATAGTCCTAACTTCATTGGAATTGGAATAAGGTAAATTGATCTTATCTTCACACAAATATGCATTTAGCTTAGCCTCTACAGGAATACCAGTTATTCATCTCAAATTGTGTGGAAGAATATTTGCAAGATATAGACCTTTAGAAGACCATGGACCATTCCAGAAAGAAAGATGAGAGCTATTCTTCACTGTATATTGAAATATTGGTAGAAAGCAAGGCCTTATCCTTAACATTTTCCTCCAAGTACAACTGCAGTCCAAAGAAATCTGCATAGTCCAAAAGTGTTGTTTCTTAATAAGGTAATTTATGAACCATACTCCCCATAGATTCCGATCATTCCTAAATAATTTTTCAAAATGTGATGAAAATGCATCAATATTACATTGTTTAATATCCATAACACCACGACCACCAATAGGTTGAGGACAACAGAATGATTTGAAAGATATAGGAATTGATTTCTTTGAGAAAGGATTACCATGTCACAGAAAGTGATTCAAGGCTGAATTGATCATGGAGATATGTTTTGCAGGAAGAATGAAAATTCGAGCATAGTAAAGACACATGATCGTAGCAAACTTGACAATCACAAGTCTACCGGCTAAAGATAGTTTAGAAATGGGCCAGGATGATAACTTATCAGTAATTATTTCAAACAGAGGAAGGCATTGAGATTTTTTAAGAGAAGAGAATACCAGGGGAACTCCCAGATAGTACTCATCATGATCAAAGGGAGAAAGGGTGGACAGAGCAGTCATATAAGATTTAACATCATCTGACACACCAGCTATTAAGATTTTTGATTTTGTAGGATTAATGTTGAGACCAGTCAGAGAAGAAAGGGATTGAAGAATTTCCAAAGCCTTGGAGATGGATTTAACATTAGGTTTAGTGAATAACATTAAATCATCCGCAAACATAAGAGATGATATTTGAGGGTTCCTACAGTATGGATGACAATCCATCAACTTTTTATTCAGAGCTGAGGAAAAAAGAGAAGACAAATATTCCATGACACATATGAATAGATAAGGAGACATAGGGTCCCTTTCCTTAAGCCTCTAGTGCCACTAAAATAGCCAAAGACAGCTCCATTAAGACTGATAGAATAGCTCACAGTGGAAATACATGTGTACACCCAAGCTAAAAATGTATAAGGGAAATTCATGTAGTGGAGAATGTAGATAATCGATTTCCAATCTACCGTGTCATAGGCTTTTTGCATGTTAAGTTTCATAACACATCTAGAGGAGATATGCTGCCTGTTATAGCCTCTTAATAACTCAGTAGATAACAAGATATTATGAATTATATCCTTACCAGGCAAAAAAGCATTTTGGTTTACTAAAATGATTGGGGCAAGAGCAAGTTTCAATCTAGATGCAAGGATTTTGCGATACATTTGTAGACAACATTACAACATGCTATAGGTCGAAATTGGGAGACAATATCAGGGTGATGAACTTTAGGAATCAGGGCAAGTTTGGTTGCATTAATCCCTGACAACATGTGGTTATGTTTGAAGAAATTTTTAATAGCTTTAATAACATCATCCCCTATGATATGCCAGCATGATTTGAAAAACTAGGCACTAAACCCATCTGGGCTAGGAGAGCTAGTAGAGTTCGTGCTAAATATTGCTTGTTTTATCTCATCAGCGGTTATCACCTGTATCAAAGCCTGACGGTGAGATGAAGAAATGGCAGGGAGAGTTGCCTTTGAGAAATGAGACAAATGAGTGTTATCATGTTAAATGTTGGACAATAAATTTTCGCAGTAATCCAGGAATGCAGATTGGACAGAATCATAGGTGGAACAAAGGTTATCATCCATATCATGAATACCGTGAATTTTTGAAGATGCATATTTTATTTTCAGAGAATTATGAAAGCAAGCAGAATTCTTATCACCATAAAGATGCCACTGAATTTTGGATTTCTAGCCTTGCATCTTATTTTCTTCTAATATTGCCTTGGCAACCCCTTCCTTTAGCCTTTGTTCTTTAGTTGACATAGCAGAATCAGCTGGGTTTGATTGAAGAGAATACTGAAATGACTGAAGATGAGATCTGATGCCTTCTGATATTTTTGAACCTTTGCCATATGTGTTGTATGCCCAAGTTTTTAGCCTTCCCTTTAGCTCCCTTAGTTTGAATTGCAAAATAAACATAGGGTTTCCAAAAGGATTACAATTCCAGCTATCAGAAACTAATGAGTAAAAATCTGAGTGATCAGTCTAATTATTAAAAAATGAAAAAGAGGGATGTCTACTCATGGTCTCTAGTCCCCAGTCAAGAATAATAGGAGAATGGTCAGAGAGAGTGGAGGGAAGGGAGTGATATAAGAGGTTTGGCCATAGGGAGAGGGTGTTAATGTTATAGAATGCTTTATCAAGTCTACAATAAGTTCTAACTCCAGTTCTACATCGATTATTCCAAGTATAAAAGCAGCCATCAAAGGGAATGATTGAGAGATTAGAGGAAAATATAGAATTGTTTAGAGGAGTGGTTTGTTGCATAGTAAGTGGGGCACCACCACACTTGTCATGAAAAATTGCATGCAGTTCCAATCCCCAACACATATCCAAAGGGCATTAGAAGGATGAAGAGAAGGAAGGAGATCAAGCATAGGTTGTCTGAGAGCCACACTATTATCAGCATAAATAGAGGTTAAGTGGAAGGATTGATTTGAGAAGAGGTGATTTATTTTTGAGTGGATGAACTGTCTTTGAACATATATGGGTTCTACAGAGAAAATCAGGGGATTCCAGATAACAAGGAGCCTTCCAAAAGGAGCTTGTGCAAGATTATGAAGAGATTTCCAAGTATTGTTGATCACTGCAGTAGCTTTTAAAGTATTTGCATGGTTGAGCTTTGTTTCTGGTTGAATTAACAATTGGAGATTGTTTGAGAGGATTAAATTCTTTGCTTCAAGTTGCTTATCTATCGAATTAGCACCTCTGATATTCCAATACCCAATGTTATCTATTTTGTGTGTCATTATATTATTGATGAGGAAGCCCTAGTCTTTACTCTAGGGGAAACAATAGATGAAGAGCCAAATGTAATTTGTTCAAAGGAGTAATCTATGCCATTATCAAGATCATCAGAACCTGCCTGAGTGGTTGAAATGTTGGATGCTATATCTGATATGTCGGATGCTAAATCTGATGACATGGATATGATTTTTCTTGTTAGTGCTTTAGTAGCTCTGGGCCTTAATTTTAGTATCTTCAAATACTATAAAATAATGATTTCGATTAAAAAGGATTTTCAAAGTGATTTTGGAAATTATATATGTTTTAATAATTTTACTTGAAATAGATTAAAGATGAAATTATTTTAAAAATAAAAAGGTATGATTTTTAGATATTATGAATTAATAGGTTTATGAAATATTTTAAATAGAGATTTTTGAAATGTAAAATAAAGATTTTTAAGATCTTGAAATAAGTCCATCTTTCAAAATAAAGGGATAAGGTTTTAAAAAGAACAAAGAAATATTTTGATATAAATATTTGTTAACCATTTTATATAGAAGTGATATATTAAAATCTATTTACAAATGTGAAATTTATAAATGTGATAATTTATAAAAGTGATATTTTACAAATGAAGTGAAGACTTGCAAGATCGTATTTTGTTAATAAAAGTATGGATTCATAAACGGTGTTTATAAATTAAAGGAAACTATTATCATTTAATAGATTAGAAAAGAAATTAAATAGTGGCTTTATTATAAGATGTGGAATGGAATTTTAGAAGATAGCCGACTCTATTTTGAAAATTGATGGCGATGGAAAATTTTAGGAATGTTAAATGATATTTTATAAATAGAAAGGAATTTATTAAAGAAACTTATCCATAAGGGGCAACGTTAAAAAAACGGATGGTGATTGATGTTTTAAATGGGATTTATAAATAAGTGAGATTTATAAAGGAAATAGAGTTATAAATCGAGTTCATAAATAAAGGGATTTCATGGAAGGAAGTTTATAAAAGAGAAGGGGATTTATAAATATAATTTTATAAATATGGAAATGATTAAGTTGGAAATTAAGTAGGGATTTTGATCACGGAAATATAATTATGTCTTAAAAGTTGTTTGTTAATTTTAATATTGTTTTAAAAGTTGTTTATCAATATTTGAATGTTTTGAAAAGTTAATTATTTACAAAATTATTAATATAGTTTGAAATTATAATTATATATCAATAAACTGTTCGAAATAAATTATTATTATTTATAATAATGGTTAAGATAAATTATTATTGTTTTAGTAAGAATGTATTAAATTATTAATTATTATCTTAAAGATGTTTTGAAGTTAATTACTGTTTATTTGTTTATTATTGTATAATAGTGTTTTAAAATAGATGATTAGAATTTATTTATAAATATTCGAGATTTATAAATAGAGTTTATAATGGACATGGATTTATAAGGGAAGTTTTATAAAATGGTTAAAGGTAGATTTTACAAGGTAAAAGAGTTTTATAAAGGCTGGATATTTATGAAAGAACTTTACAAGTCAGTTTATAAATTTATAAAAGGTTTTATGGATTTATAAAGGGATTAGAAAGGATTTTTGGAATGTATGAAAGAGTTTTATAAGTGATTCCTGAGATTTATAAAAGGTTTCAGAAATTTATAACAAAATTTATAAATGATTTAGAATTGTTAAAAAGAAAATCTTCTCCAGTGTTTGATGAATATACTTAGACTGTTAAGATAAGTATATGGATATTTTTCCAAGTATTAAGAAATAAGGATTGTGGTGCATGTGTGTATATATATAAAGAATTTTGATTCAAGTATTATAAAGTAAATTTAATTAATAAAAGATTAATTAAGAAGGATAGTGGTTGCTTATGTGCTTAAAAAATGTTGGTTTTCCCTATTGAATAAATCCTTGATTAGGATGTGTGTTTGTTATTGGATAGTTAAATAACCAATTATTGAAATTGGACGTAATTTTGGAAATATCTTGGAGAAACACGTGAGTTATGTGGCACGGTCATCTTCGACAATGCTGTACTATGCGTATAAATCTCATTTCGTTCTCCTAGGAAAATGATAGAGAAATCCGTCCACTAACATTAGGAGGTGATCTTCGCTCTTATGTTTAACTGTTTATTTCCTAAAGAACCAGGGTTGATTTTACCGGGAATTATCGAATGTTGTTTCAAAGAGACCAGATCAGATATGTTATCCAAAAACCACTTCGATCCAATTTAAGCGTTTCGAAGTGATGACATCTTAAAGATGATGGAATTCAAGACAGAGCTCTTAAGTGTTTTATTCAGTCCCAGAACGAACTTGTATGGATGAATGCTGGCATTGCATTGACGCTTGGAGGGCAGTGATAGCTTTCCAAGTGGGAAGTGCTGTATAAAAGGTAAAACGTAGTCTCCAGCCTAATCAACCGGGAATGACTAAAACATGGGAGATGCAGCAGGGCTAAGTGGTTCGCTCCCAAGTAGGGTATGATCATCCCTCTCTAGAGTCGACATTATCTCTAATTTTTATGCTTCAGTGCCCATTAACGGAGGAGTGATCATATTTGGTACCATCCAGTAAGAGGTTGGCCGGTTCTGTGTTGGCAGGGGATCCAGGCAAGGTCTCGGTGTTATTTTATCTAGAGATGCACCATGGCGGGCGGTACCCCAGTAGCCAGATCATTATATGGAATCCATTCTCCAATAAGCGCTATACGGAATTTAGTTGTGCCCAACTATGTTGAAATGTGAGATGCAAGCATTTTAGCTATATTCATATTTTACTTTAACTCATATACATTATTATAATATAAATTGATTTTCTGTAGAAAATGTTTTGGTTATTGTAAGGTAAAAACCCCATCTGTGTTTATGTGTGGCATAGTCTTTCGTGATATCTTTGTTTTCAAAGGGCTTTTATAACTTTAATATCCAAGTTGGTGTGTTTTTATCACGCTGGCTTTCCAAACTGACTTAGGTTTTATTTTATTATAATGCTCGGGTCATATCGAACATATTTACAGACTGCTTTGGATGCACTTGATCTCAGAAGACGAGTCGAAGGTCTTCAAGTCGTATTCACGTATATGTTTATTTTTCACTGCTTTGTTGAAATCATCAACATTTGTGAGGACAAGTTGTTATAACTATTTAGGCTAATGATCGTGATTAGTTGTTATACTCTAATGAATGTATGTATATAATAGTTTCTCTTTGTAAAGATTGATATTATATTATATATTGTTCCACTGCAATTGTGAGATTCTGTGTTGTTTCAGTTTTCTTTTCCCTTCTTCTTTGCTTTTCTTCTTCCTTCTTTCTTCCCCATAATTATTCGTCTTTCCTTTTGATTTGGGCTGGACACATATGGTTTATTGTCAACTTGAACTGTACGGATTGGCGAGTCATTACACCCAATGTCCAAAAATTGACATTGCATTCAGTAGCATAATATAAGGCCTCTGTGGCAACCAAATGTCTAAAGATGACTATATTCTAAGGTGTTTGTGTAAGACTTGAGTGGAAACTAAAGGAACAAAGGTGGCATACATTTGGTAGTTGGTATAAGGCCTTTGTGTTATTTAAATTAAAAGAAACCATAAATGAAAGAGCAAGGCATAAGGCTTAGTGCAGCCAAAAGTAAAATAAATATGACGATAAGTTATAAGATGTTTGAACCAAAAATGGTACAAACACCAAAATGAATATAGCAGAGAAAAGAGTGAAGAAATAAATAAAAACAAGAAATAACAAGGCATAAAAATTTTATAGCGATTCGGCTAATTTTTGCCTATGTCCATATAGCTTTGTTTCTGATTAGTTGTTGTTACAATAACTATTTTTATGGATCGATATGCATACTCGGGAATACAAGAGATTATAGAGAAAATTGTTAAGAGAGCCAAAAGATCCCTAACATTATGCCCCTCCATGCCTATTTGTAGCTGACCGTCATTAGAAATCTCTCACCCATGTTCTCATCCACATTCTCCACTTCCAGGGAGTGCTAACCAAAATAGGATCGTGGACACGTCATCAAAGTTCATGGATCGGTAAGGATCCATGCCTATGGATCGGTTAGGATCCATGCCTATGGATTAATACTCATCCATAAGATAGATGGAAAATTGAGTAGATGTAGTAGCTTGCCTGGCTTGAGCCTTTGTCCTTGGTATTTAGTTGTGTTGATATAAGCTTGAACCTGGTGGGACTCCTTGCTTGAATAAAAGTAGTCGGTTCACCTGTCAAGTTTTGGGTTGGTGATTGCTTGAGAAGCATTCCAATTAGCTTACACTAGCTCATCAGTGCTTCAACTTCATATGGTATGGATCATTGGTCATTTTAAGGTGATTTAATGGATCGGTACTGATCCATACCTTTTTCTTGCAAAAAGGACTTCGGCCTTGGCACTTGAAGCAATGTGACGTGTGAATTGCTTTGGGAGGCAGTTTGCATAACGGTAACCTTGTGTCTTGACTCTGTTTTGCATCCAAGTTTAGCATTTATCGTTATGGATTCCTACTTGGTCGATTCAATTTGCTCGAATATGGCCTGGTCAAAAGGCTGGATAACACTTGCCCCCTCAATGCACTCCTTGAAAATGGAAGGTGTACTTTTCTCAAGAATAGATATCAAAGTCGATGCTGCATTAGTAGTTGAATTTTCTGGTTATCGGTCGATCAAGCTATGGAAAATCATCAGGTTCCTTTAGATTCACTTGTAAATCAATGATCATTCTAGACCATAATAGCTAAGGACATGAGTCCTTGCTTAAATGCATCTACAGAAAATCATTCCGTGTTCTTCCGAAATTGGTAAGTCATAGGCCACATTACGAATCAGGATCATCCCATATTCATTCGAGAGTTAGTTGTCACGTGTTGAAATCAATGACTTGATTTGATAATCTCTAACGAATCATTTCAAGGTCAACTGGAGTTCAAAGCCAAAGTCTAAATATCAATTTCTCTAGGTTATGTATTCGATGACCGATTCAATTTTTGATCCTTCGGAATTGTTAGTCGAAAGATCGATCTCTTTAGGTCGCTGTTTGAAATGTCAATCTCTCCGGATTATTAGTTAAAACCTCGATCTCTCCGGGTTGTTAGTGGAATCCGTGACCTTTTAAGGTCGATAGTTAAATCCACAATCTCTTTAGATCATTAATGGAATCCATGGTCGTTCCAGACTAATAGTTAAGTCCACAATATCTTTGGACCGTTCATCCTCCAAACTAGGGTTCAATCTCTCCATATCCTTGCCGAGTCCAATCTTCTTGCTCTTCGACAGGGGGATTCAATGACCAAGCGAGCCCATTTGCTCACACTTTGGTGAGGTGACTTACTTTTCGTGCAAGTCCAATCCACTTGCTCTCCGGCAAAAGGACTTGTACCTTATGGTCATCGCCCCATCTCTTCGGAGGGGTTATAACAATCAATATCGGCCATCACATTCAAGTGGGTTTCAAAAATAAGGCATTCATTTATAGGGTTCAAATCCAAACATTAACAAACATTAAGTCAAACATCATGAAAACCACCTCATCGGGCATTATAGACTAGCATCCAGCTCAGAGCTTGCCGGGAGACTGATCAAGGTCCCATACTTGAGTAAGTGGCTCAATTGTAATATTGCATCGTTTATTTAATATGAGAGTAAAGTGCAAGAAACGAACCTTATTTCACCATCTCAATTAGGATATGACTATCCTTGACCCTGATCCAAGGCTGTTTCCATTTATCGCAGATGATGGTTGCTCCTATTCCACCACCGCACATCGGTTTCTCACATACTACTGTAATTTGTTTTTTCTGACATGTTCCTCGAATAGCTCACACAAGTGCATATAATCATTTGTGTTATGCCTGTCAACCTCATGGAATAAGCAATACTTTCCTGACCTCCTCTCATAGTTAGTGGGCTCTCTCCTAATTCGTTTTTGATAGGGGTTCACCCTTTGGTATCAAGGTAAATCCACTCCTGTGCAGTTAATGCCCCGCTATTGCCCCGCTATAACCCTGCTATATCTCATAGCGGGTTTCTGCCGCTACGATATTTTCATATAGCCCCAAATATAGCCTTTCCGCTTTAAGCCCCGCTATTTCCGCTATATCCCGTTATTTCCGCTATTTCCGCTGTATCTTCTTTAAAAGAAATGAATTGAAAAATGGTATTTATACATTATTAAAATTATGAAATTAATTTATTTAATTGATTTTTTAATATATTTTCAGAAATGAAAATACGCTAATATTCTACTAAATTCAATTATGTTATATAACAGTTTTACGTTTATTTACAGTATATTCGCACATGTTTTTATTTAAAATTATTTATGTACTAATTATAATTCAATTGAATGTTAATTTTTCACTTAATTACCATTTATATATTTGTAAAAACAATAAGTATGAGTTTTATATGCTATTTTAGAGTCATCCGCTATATCCCGCTATATCCTCGCTGTATCCCCGCTATGACTTTTTGCACCTCCGCCGCATTGAGTCTACCGAGCGCTTTAACTGCACAGATCCACTCTAGGGTCTCGTTCAGTTCCATATAAGAAGAGAATTTTGGCTCCCTTCTTTGCTGCTTTGATCCTGCAAATCCATTATCCATCTTCCATTTTCCTTTATCTTTACTAGATCTTGCTATGGACGGTCCTCCGCGATCCACAACATTAATTTTTTCTTTTTAGGTTCATTGTCCTCCTAACGTGATTATCCATTGGCCTCATGATAAAATTCAGCGAGATCCATCGTGGATCCCACTCCAAAGCAACCTTAAAATCTGTTTTACCAGGCACTCCTAAAACTTCCACCATCAGAACCACTGATGGTTCCAGCCTGTCAACCGTGGAAGCGGCCACATTGGATCTTGTGAAAAACTCCTAAGGGTCTGTCCAGCCCTCGGCTTCACACTTAAAAGCATATTACATTCTTGGGTCATGAAATATGGATCCGAAACTATTTCATGAATTTTTCCACCAATTCGGCCCATATTTTAATGGAATCGTTTTCCAGCTGTTTATACCATAACGCTGCTAAACCTGTCAGATACAAAGGGAAGCATCATCCCATCACTTCTTCAGATGCACCCATCATCTCCATGTGTCGGATGTACCTCAATAAATGAACCATTGGATCCATCTTTCCATCATACATCTCTAACATAGGCAGTTTGAAATCAGGTAAATTCCTCATACCGAATGTTCGAAGCAAACAGACTCCTGTTCACATCCTTCAGGCTCTGATTAGGTAGTTAGTCCCTTATTGCTCATCTCATTATCTCAACAGGTCTGTTATTGTCATTAAAAGGAACTCTCAAGTTTTCATTTTCAGCTTGCCTCCCGTGCCCATGAGCGAATTCTGCACTTACTCCTTCGCTTGTGCATCTACATTCTGATTTACATTTAGATGCTTAGCATCATTCCGTGAATGTGCTCCATTTCCTCCCAAGTTAATATTGGTCTTGCCTGATGTTCTTAGAGATTGGTACTATCGATGTTGGGGATCTGTACCAATCTGTACAACTCCTTAAAGGGTCATTCAAATTTGCTCCACTTTGCTCCCAGTGCATTTTCTCTAGCTTTATGCCTTTGATTCTAGTTTGCAGCTACTTTGGCTATTCCTATCTGTCCCATTCTTTTGAAAAATCCTTCCTTCATCTCTTCCTGGCGAGCTATCATCCTTTCTTGCATTTCTGTCATCATGTCTCCATCTCATCTTTGGTTATGTAGATGGATGGGAGGTTAGATCCTAAGGATGCCTCTTGGCTGCCCCTTGTTGATTTCCTCTAGTAGCAGTCTTTTTGATTGATTATCTCGTCATCTTAAACCTTTTCAAGTCTCAAGTCATCAAATTCAAGTTTCTCTCAGTGGTAGCACCATAATGTTTGAACCAAAAATGGCACAAACACCCAAATGAATATAGTAGAGAAAAGAGTGAAGAAAATAAATAAAAACAAGAAATAACAAGACACAAAATCTTTATAGTAGTTCGGTTAATTGTTGCCTATATGTTCACTTAGCTTTATTGCTGATTTGGTTGATGTTACAATTATTGTTCATATGGATCGGCATGCATCCTCGGGATACAAGAGATAATGGAGAAAATTATTAAGAGAGTCAAAAGATCCCTGAAATGATGCCCCTCCATACCTATTTATAGCTGAGGGTCCCCGGAAGTCTCTCATTCATGTTCTCATCCACGTTCTTCACTTCTAGGGAGTGCTAACCGAAATGGGATTCTGGCCACGTCTTTAAAGTTCATAGATCGGTAAGGATCCATCTCTATGGATCAGTAAGCATCCAAGCCTATGGATCGGTACCGATCCATAAGATTTGTGGCAAATCCCCCTTTGAGTTGATGTAGTAGCTCACTTGGCTTGTGCCTTTGCCTTTGTATTTAATCGTGTTGGCATGATCTCGAATTTGGTGGGACTCCTTGCTTGAATGAAAGTGATCGACTCATCTGTCAAGTGTTGGGGTTGGTGATTCTTGCGAACTATTCCAACTAGCTTGCTCTAGCTCATCCATGTTTCAACTTCATATAGTACAGGCCGCTGGTCGTTTTGAGGCAATTTTGTGGATCGGTACTGATCCATGGTATGTGTTAGTACCGATCCATACCTTTGCTTGTAAAAAGAACTTAGACCTTGGAACTTGAATCAATGCAATGTATGGACCACTGTGGGTGGCTGTTTGAATGTTGGTAACCTGTCTCTTGACTCTGTATGGCATCCAAGTTTAGCAGTTATCATTCTGGATTCCTTCTTGATTGATTCCATTCTTTCGAATATGGCTTGGTCAAAGGCTAGATAGCATAAGAAAGGCATAAGGCCTTAGTAGAAATCGAAAGTAAAATAAATATGACTTTGAGATGCAAGTAAAGCATAAGACCCTAGTCCAAAAGTAGAGAAATATGACTTTAGTAACTATAAAGGCATATGGCCTTCATGGAAGTCGAAAGCATAATTACCTTGATATTAAGAAGTGTACGAAATACTTAAATATGATAGAAATTCATATTCTATTAATCATGGATGAATTACTATTGTTGAAAAGTGGGGAAAACTCATTCATGCTTTAGCGGCGTGGTCTCACCATATGTTGTGATAGGTTAATGTATTACTTATGCTAGACTTTATATATGCCCTATGTTTTTATGATTATTTTACCCATAAACTTACGGGTAATCGTTAGTGTAGGTTGAGATAATGGATTAGACAGTAGCTTTGGAAAGACAAGATAAGCATGTCGAAGATTAAGTTGGAGGCTAGTTTGTAGATAAAAGTTGTTTGATTCCGTTGTTTAAGTGTTCCTGTCGACATCATAGTATGTCGGGCATGGCACTCTATTTATGTTTTATTGTATTTTGACCCCTACGTGGGCATGTTTTTGGGGATGTATGAAAAATGTGAAGAATCGTAAGGCGTTTATGTGTAATAAACTTATTGTTTTCTTTGTTTACTTAGACTTTTAATATATATTGGACTCATTCTGTTGTCGAAAGATAATCTTACGGTGATTGTAGAACATTGGGGTTCCATCATTGGGTTTTGGAATGGGGGATATTGTAGCCTGCTTCCTACTCAAGACATCACTACAACATTGCCTTTTCTCTGGAGTGTATGAAATGTAAAATCCTACAATGCCAATAACTCTATCCATCTCTACTACGTCAAATTCAATCTTTTTGGGAAATAAATACTTCATGGATTTACGAATTATAAACAACTCAAATTGTTCCCTTAAAAGATAGTGTCTCCATGATTTGAGCACGAAACTAATAGCTTCCAACTCAAGATAATGAATTAGATAATTCTTCTCGTTTACTTTGAATAGTCAACTAGCATAACAAATGACCCTAACCTTCTGGATCAAAACACTGCCAAGCCCTGTACCTCCAACATTAATATACCTAGTAAACGGCTTCGACGCGTTAGGAAGTACTAAAATAGGTGTGCTAATCAATAATTCTTTAAACTTAATAAAAACATTCTAGCACTCCAACTCCACAAGAAAACCAAATTCTTTTTTGTAAGGCGTGTCAATAGTGTAGAAATTCTTGCAAAATCTTTAATCAACTTTCATAATAGCCAACAAAACCAAGGAAAATTCTAACCTCTATAGCATTTTTAGATACATGCCAATCTTGTACTACAGCAACGTTACTCAGGTCGATTGACAACCAGTGCTTAGAAACTACAAAACTGAGAAAACAAACTTCTTTACTTCAGAAGTGGTATTTAGAAAATTTTGCTTTTAATTTATGTTTATATAGTGTATTGAGAACTTCTCTAAAATGAAACTTGGGCTCTTCTTCGCTTTTTGAATACATAAGTACATCGTCTGTAG
The DNA here is from genome assembly GCA_030737815.1 of Allium fistulosum. Taxonomy (NCBI): domain Eukaryota; kingdom Viridiplantae; phylum Streptophyta; class Magnoliopsida; order Asparagales; family Amaryllidaceae; genus Allium; species Allium fistulosum. The sequence goes on from CM060908.1 coordinate 150,423,281, forward strand.
ATTCCACTACGAGCTTATTCAACAATCCACTAAGGAATCAACATAAGGTCAACAAAATATGTTGGGTCATTGGTCAGCAAAAATGGCATAACTAATCATTCATAAAGTTCATCAGGTATACAAGAAGAGGATTTTTGAATATTGTCTTAGTTATATGAAACTGATGAAATTTGGTTGCCAAGTCAAGTGGAGAAAATACTTTTCCCCAACTAGCTGATCAAATAAATCATTAATACTTAGCAATGGATAACGATTTTTTTTATCAGCTCGTTAAGTCACAATAATCGATGCAAAGGCTTAATGAGCCATTTACATTAGTAACAAAGACAATATGTGCCCTCTATTCTAAAACACTGCTTTGAATGAAACTCTTCTCTAATAATTCATTCACTTGTTTATTAAGCTTGTGTCTTTCTCTAGGACCCATATGCCTAAGTGGCAAAGCAATCTGCTCGGCATCATTTTCTAAATAAACCTAAAATTCAATCTCCTTGCGAAGAGGAAGACCAAAGACTTTTGATAAAAATATCTGGGAAATCCTGAACTATAGCAACGGATGATAACTCATCTTGTGACATGTCTAGGGTATACAAATATCTTAGCATAATATAATTGTTGTGCTCGCAATAAACATTAAAGTTGAACCCACTATACGTGCTTATGCGAACAACCCTCCTATATCAATCCAACACCGCCCCATATATAAACATCCAGTCCATCCCAAGCATTAAACCAAAACCAGAATACCCTAGTAAAAATGCACCATATTCAAATTCAATACCAAAAAGATATAACTTCAAACTTCGACAAATCATAGGTAAATGGATCGATATCCCTACAGGATTCAATACTATAACTAGGTTAGTCACTACACCATCTCTAAATAAAATTCATCTACTACTCTACTCAAATTATATGGATGAGATGCTCATGTATGGAATAAAGTGGAAACCGATAAATCAGAAAGAGTTAACACACCTTCCGTAAGAATTTTCTTCCCCTTTATCAAAAGATGATGCTACACTTGAGCTAGGAATGACATCAAGTGCATAAGCTAGAACAATCTGGATGTTTGTCTTGGGAAAGGTTGGACACTCCCTCTTCATATACCTAGATTGGTTGAAGTTGAAATATTTGATCTTCGTGACACCTTCTGAATATAACTTCTAGTTTCTTTACCTTGCCTTGAGCTTCTTTGATGCTCTACCTTTGCATTTGTTTTTCTAAACTGGTTCTTCTTCTTCCTTCATGGGCTCTTCTTTAGCATTTGAATTCAACAATAGTATCTCTGCTAGACTCTTAAAAGTAGCTCCTGTAAGTACATGGCTCAAAGCTATGTTTCTTCGAAATTTATTCAAACCCTTGGCGAATTTTATCGCCTTCTTCATTGATGTATTATCGAGATCTACGCCATATTTTGCTAACTAGTTAGATTCACTAACATACACTTTTAGCATTTCAGACTTCATACTCCAAATGAATAAACTTCTCCATTTCTACTATCCACTCCCTTTAGAAATAAACTTGACTTCAAAACGTTTACTAAAATCACCCCAAGTAAATTCATTTTCATCTGTCTCTGCAGTGACAATACACAACCAGTTTAAGGCATCTTCCTATAAGCGCCAGGAAGTCAATTGCCTCTCCATCACATCCTTAATACCCATCCTAATAAATATCCTTCCATAATTTCTTAGCCAATCTCGTCGAAACAAATAATTCGGTTCTCGTATAATTCGTTCCACCTAAACTCTTGAAATCCCAACATAGTTTAGGAAAATCCGAAGCATGTAAAGGGATAGGAACTACACCATGTACTTGAGCTACAAGTCCTCTATTGGGGTTAATCTCAGCCTGGGCTCTCGCCTGAAGATACTAATGGAACCATACAGAAATGTTCATGCCCAAAATCTTTGTTGTTGCCTCACCACCAATATTTTCAGTTTGATTGCTCATTTTCAATTATCTCTAAACAAGAATTATTAGCAACTTTCCTGAGATGGTAATAAGCATTACTGGAATTATATGGGTGCATCTGTAAAATACATACATATATATATATATATACTTATACTTATAAATAAATTAAAATATACAAATGCACTCTCTCAATATGCATCAAATTCCTAAGGAAAACTATAAACCCATGCTCTAATACCAAATGTTACAATACACCCTTCTAGACACACCGACTCAATGGCTAAAAGCGGCGTTTTAACTCACACCTTACCCAAATGAATCATTATGTTGAGATAGTTTGTATGATACATAAATTAATAAAATCATTAAACAACTACACTTTCAAATCTCATAGCAGAAGGAATAAAATATATAACAAAGAAATAAACCAAATATCTTTGCTTAAACAAACAATGACCAAATACAAGAAACAAACAGGGGAAAGCTCTTGATAAATAACTGAAATGGCCAATAAATATCTATTTGACTAGAACAATAAGATGCAAATAAAATGACTATAAATAAATAAATCCAACATGTATGGTCACCTTCTCCATGGATCGTACTATAACCTCACCACCCTACTACCCCGTCAACTTGTAAAATAGGTACAAAGAGAGCAAGAGAGAGGGGTCTGATGAGTAAGAAATATCACAAATGGCATGGTGCTAATAGGAAAGTAATTTTCTATTTATAATCTACACAACCAAGTCATGTTTACCTGAACCTGTGTACCTGAATCTAACAAGTTAGCCAACTTATATAATATAGGACAACAACCTATGATGGGCCTATAATCTAATAACATCTCACATGGATTTCACCTGAAGGTCGGACATCCCAGAACTGGTAAACCAAATACTGCATCGAATGTACAGTCTTGATTTAAATCACCAATACAATTACACTACATCGAGTATACATTCTTGATTGTAAACCACCTAGCCATGCATTGAGTATACAATCTCAATGGTAAACTCTTTATATATCACACTGTATCCTGCGGTCTCTATTGTGTAACCAGTATCATAAATGGATTGAATAACAAATCAGTTCCCATATAGGTACATCAACTGATTTGACATAAACCCAGCTAGTATGGATATGTCCAGTCTCCTAACAGTACACATACTAATATGTGTAACTCATAGTGTTAACAGTAATGATAAGCGTAATCTAAATGTGATATAATCACATATCTACATTGGGTTTCATGTTACACAACATAGAAACGTCATGTGAACTCCAAAACATTAGCAAAGCGGCAAATGAATCCCAGAAACCATCCTACTTGGTCTGCACCAGGTCCAGGTTCAACCTGGCATGGTGTTAGGTTTCCAAGTGGCTAGAAACTACATCTAGTCAGCTAGTAACAGTCTATTGGAAGTGATTTCCAATCGATCACTTCTAGTTTTGAGTTAGTTGGAACTTAATTTTCAATCAATTCGTACTTCCAAATCCCTCTTTGGTTCAATTTTGTGTTTTCCAATCGACTTGAACTCATAATCGGTTGATTCTACGCCTGTAGCTCGCGTTTCAACATCCAAACTTCACTATTTCATCCAATTTCATTCATTTCATTATTTTTCCTTCCTTCCTAACTTCAAGCACGAGTTAGAATTCATTATGAGTTCATTTTAACTCTTATACATGTTTATTAACATCTTTTATTATATTCATATGATATTTCTTCATTAGTTAATATATTTACTCATTTCGATGTAAATTATCATTACAATACTATAAGCTATGCCATGATTGATATATATACACATAATTTGTGTTCATCACCAATAAGTGTCTAACTATTATATTAGCTTTTTCCAAATAGTCTAAGGTGAAATGTATATATAAATTTAACCCTTCCCCCGATCCATATCAATTCTATAGTTAGGGTGATGATATATTATTTCTCGATTTAGCAACTTAGCAACAATTAACTATTCAATTATCAAATCAGTCCTAAATTACATTATTAATGATTAATAGATCTATAAATGTAATTCATTTCATATCAGCTACATAACCTTTTTGTTGGTAACCCCACTCTCCTAGAATTGCCGAATTAATTGATTTAGGTTAAAACCATCAAACTTTCTCCTTTAATCTTATTTTGAATTTGTGATTCTCTTCTTTAATTTGAAATTGACGTTGGTTAGATTAGATTTCTCTCATTCCCTTCTTCGTTTTGATATTTTATTTGGTTGATTTATAGTAGATTCTAGGTAGCAAAGTAAATTTTTTTGATTTAGGGATAAATGGTGTCTACTAGATGGAGAAGATGATAAAAATGGAATGTATATGCTTTTCCTCTTATTTAAACCCTTAATCCTGAAATTAGTCCCTAGCCTAGTTGGGTTTCCGACCCGTTAGGCCCAAAAAGTGCGTTATGGAAAAAAATTCATATCTCCTTCATTTTTTATCTGTTTTTGATATTTTATATGTGAATTTAGAGTAGAAGACTCTACCCGAACTAACGGTAAAGTCATATTTCCGGATTCCTTAATTTATAAAACTTCTATTTTTGCATTTTGTGTGAAATAATCAAAATACCTTTTTAAGTTGATTTCGTATTTTTAATTAAAAATCTGGGGTATTACACAGCCTTTAACTTCTAGGATAATGACCAATTCATCTCTCCCTTCTATAGAAAGGTTTTTCTTTTGAACTCTAATGGCAAGTTGCAATCCAAGGAGGATATTCCCAAGCCCACTCTGACCATACTTCCCAAGAGGATGGACGCTACTTTCTCAATTTAGGCCATTATGTGACATTTCATCTATAGTTTTGATGCATCGTATACAAAACTCATCGGTTCACGTACACCTCTATTTAGCAAGCTACACAAATCAATGATTAGTACATTGCAATTTCTAGTTAAGGATATTCCCTCATGTGTTACCATAAGCTTACTAACCTAGACTACCTTTGTACCTTATATTTCTTCTAATACTCTTTGTTACAAATTATTCCATAACTATAGCCGATTAACATATAGGGATTTATTTTCTTATGCAATAATATACTCTAAACATTATATATATATATATATATATATATATATGTCTAAGTAGCTAATATTGGTATCGGATACATATCGACAATGTGTTATATCAAATATGACAATAATATGTTATAAACGATATTGTACTATATTATAGTGGTATACTTATGTTAAGATTTTAAATTTTTGGATCACTAATTTTTAATAAAGAGCAATTACATATAGTTTATATATTACAGTCTCTCTACTTGGATGTTTTATGTCACGATCCTTTTTTCCATACCCTTTGAATCAATAATAAACCACACATGTCTAACTCAAATTGAACAAAAAGATTGAACATGAAGGGTAATAAAGAAAAATAGATAGAATAAAATCTCACACGAATGGAATAATATATAATATTGAACAATATCTTTACAGTGGAAAACTTTTAAATATATATATATCAGAGTCAAACCTAAATTCAGCTTGGACAGTTATAAATATCTATCCTTACAATTGCTGAAAAACATCAAAATTCAAACAAACAGACAGCAACGGATAATAGAATATGTCATACGTAGATGAATATCTCCAGCCCTCCTCTGGAAATTCCAATCGTCTTCGACTAAATCTGAAACAAATCGGATCTAACCTGAGTATTGAAAATACCCGGATCAGGCTTGATAAACCAACGTGACAAAAAATCAATAATAAATGATAGTGTCATATATCAGCCTTTAAATAAAATCCTTTGAAAATAAAAAGTATCCCATAAGACTATGCCCACACATAAACACGGACGGGATTTTACCTTATGATAACTAAAACACTTTTATATCAAAACATTTGATATTATTTCTAATGACATCTATTTGAAATTTTTTGCAAATAAACTTATTAATCGAAGCCGAAATTGTTACCATTATTAAATTCCAGCATACTAGGTTCTACAATCAAGTCCGAAGGCACTTATTGGAGAATGGATTTCCATACAAATGACCAGGAGAAGGGACTACCTTCCAGTAGTACATCTTTAGAGGAATGTACCGAGGACCATCACAAAGGATCCTCTGCCAACACAAGATCGGCCTATCTCTGTAACTAGATAGTACCGAATATATCATCCTCCGGTCGTTAGCGACCTTTAACTGAGCATGCTCTAGCATACAAACCACATTAATTTACATTCTGAATGTCATAGCGGAAAGAAATATATCTAGAAGGGGATGATCATACCCTAATTGGGAATGACCCACTTAGCCTTGTTGCATCTAACCCTATTTCGATCATTTCCGGTTGATGAGGCTCGAGGCAACGATTACCTCTTCACATAGCTCATCTTCTTTTAGTTTGAATGCCACATTGCCATTCCACATTCACATGACTGATTTCTACAAACGTATAACTCTTGAGCCCATACGTCTCAGGAAAGGGTGTTAAGCTAAGAGAAGGTGTCTTCTCTGCCACCAAACAGAAATACATTTATAGAGATAACTCATTGTGATTTAGAATGCAAGGTCAGACACTCATCCATACAAGTTCGTTCTAGGACAGAACGAAACCGAAGGTACTTTCCTCGGCCATTACTAGGCGAGAAGTCCTTGTGGTTTTGAGGTTTTTCATAACAAAGAGACCAATGCTACAATATAGTGAATTGGGAGTTTATCCCCAATTAATCAACAAGTAGTCCCTTGTTATTATTCGTCTCAATATCTCCGTCTTCAAATATCTTCATTTTTCGAACACGTAAACCGGTTCGAAGTAGTTTTTGGATAGGAATTATCCAAATTCGACCCGGATTCCTTCGAATCCAATCATCGATAAAAAGATGTTAAGTTCATAAGTGGATATCAATCATCAATCAATTACCTCATCTTTTAGAAAATATTTTTCTTAGATATATTATTTTCAAATTATTCCATTTTTTTCAAGGGTATATGGAATCATTAAGCCTCATTTATTAAATCATTTGATTTTTTTAAACCTCTTTAGAACTTGGAATATTTCCAATCATTTTCTCTTTTACTTAGGAAATCTTTTCCAAATCATTTATTAAATCTTAGTCAAAGATTTATTTTTGTCTTAGAGTAATTCTAAGTTAATTTATTCTTTTGCTTTGGATAATATTTCAAATTTCCTAACTTAACACTCGATCTAAATTCCTTAACTTTTAGGCGGGTCAAAAACAATGTTATTTTGTTTATTGTAACCCTAAAATCAATCTTAGCAAACTCGTCCAATTATAAGAAGATTATCTCTATGCAATCCAAGTTGTAGTTTATTCATTTTGGAGATTGCTTAAATTTTGGATAATACCAATCTTTTTTTATTTTGAAAAACTTAATATAATCTTTTTAGAGCATCCAGGCTTTCCTTTCGATCTGTTCCACCCCTCGCCTAAAAAGAGAAAACATAGGCCAGGTAAGTTCAGGACACTGGTTGCTCCATTCCTAACCTTAGTTAAACACCTTGTTTTATCTTTCATGATCTCACAGGCGGGACAAATGTACTAGTCGTTTCAGCATACTCAATTTGTTATAACATTCAATATTCGTTACTTTTTGTTTAAGTGGTATCAGCAATTCCTCTTAACCATTTATTCAAACTATTATTAAAACTTCCAAATCATTTTTAAATTACTTAATTATTCTTTTAAAATCATTAAAAAAAGATTTAGGAAAGAATTTTTAAGTTTAAAACTACATTTCAAAAGTTATTTAAAACTGCTGCGAAAATCGTTGCGAAAAGTGTTGCAAATAGTGTTTTAAAAGCTATATTCTTCAAAATGACTTTTATATCATTTAGAAATACATATTTTCAACTTAAATCTCTTTTAAGACATTTTAAATGATTTTTAGGATTTATTTCATATTTTCAAAACATTTAAAATATCAATTTTAAACTTTGGCCACTTTGCTGCAAAAAGTGCGATTTTTCTAGATAATTGTTTTGGACATATTTTAAAATATACAAGATGAAATCTTGATTTTCTTTCTTTATTTCTTTAAACATATTTAAAAATTCATAAACCATTTCTAACTTCATTTTAAAATTATTTCCAAAAGGTTTAAGCATTCCATATACAACATTTCATTTTTAAAAGGAAAGTGATTTCCTTTGTGCTTATCGACGTGTATTAACGTGACTTGGTAAAACAAATTAGAAATCATATCAACAATCAATACTTGATGATCAAAGCATATATAAGCATCCATAGCAATCATAACACATCATCAAACATGTATATATATAAATATAGATGTTAAATAGAGTTTCTCACCATAAACCAAAGCGATAAACTTCCAACCAACATTCTAATCAACCAACACTTCACTAACTACTTACTACTCCATTAAACACTAGAAAACAACACCCTCTCCCTTCCAATAGCTTGGCCAAGGCTTGAGATGGAGGTTGGCCAAAAGTATAGAGAAGAAGCGGTAGAACTTTGAACTTGAATTCCCAAGATTTTGATCTGAAAAATAGGTTACCTTGTATCTGATTTTAGGCCCTCTATGCCTCAAAATTTAGAAAACTTTTTAACTAAAAGGTTGTTGAACTTTTTTTCTCTTGAATTTGAAAAAATGCATCATTTGAATCCAAGTTTTTTTTAGGGAGATATGATAGAATGAAGAAGAGGTATCGTCGGATTGACAAAAATGAAGCCCGAAAATGCACTTCAAAGAATTGAGTTTTAGGTATAGAAAAGCTCAAAACTGGAAAATATGATCAACATAAAAGTTGTAGCCAATAGAATTTCATATGATTTAAAAAAAAAAATTTGCATGTTGATTCTGTTTTGAAGAAGTTATGGCCGAGAGAAGAAGAGGTAAAATATGGAAAAAAGAGGAGTTTGATTTGAAGGGAATGAACATTGATTTCTTTTGAATATTTTGTAAATATTTTGACATTATTTCTTTCTAATTTTTTCCTATGGCTTGGAAGCCATTAAAGAGGAGAGGTGGAAGGTGAAAAAGCTTGAGAAAGGAAGAAGAAAATGAAGAAGTGTGAATGAAAGTGAAGAAGGAGGTGGGTATTTATAGAAAAAAAAAAGTGGTAAATTTACCAAAATAACCTCTTACCAAATTACCAAACTAACCTTACTTCAACCTAAAGCAATCTCCACATTTTCAATACTTAACATCATCTTTCATATCCTTACTTTACGTCTTAGTCACTTAAAGATTAAGTAAAGAAAAGTAATTATTTTGTTGGATTTTGATGTGATTTGGATTTGATGTTTACTTTTGACTTTTCTTAAACTTACTTACTTTTCTTAATGATGTTCTAGAAGTTTCCTAATCATAATTAGTAAAAGTAAACATGTTTAGTTATTAAAATATGTAATATATATGTTAAAACATGTTAACAAAGGCGCAACAACGTTGCGGTAACTTTTAATCGACAAAACGTTGATTTTCGACAAAATGTTTTCCGGTCACATTTTGACGTTTTTGTTAAACTATTTATTCATGTAAACCAAACTTCAAAATTGATTTTTTATTATCTTTAAATAATTAAAACAAGCATATTTGACTTATAAAATAATATAAAACAATATCCAAATCTATTTATAAAAATACGACATCGATTTATCGATATGCGATGAAATTTATCAACTTTTATAGAACGGGTTTTATATATTTATCAAACCATTATAAATTAAATTACTATTATTATCAAATGAGTTTGATATCGATTATATATATATATTTCAAAGGAATTATTTATTCTTTAAACAAATTTCTCGAATATTTATCCTACTCTATTGGAATCTGACTTTTGTCAATTTTACAATGGAAATCCAAAATCTTTATTCAATATCAAAAATAAGTTTATCATTCTTATTTATCATATAAAACTTGATTGTTTAAGTTTGAAAATTCTACATTTGAATATTTAAAATAATTAAATATCCCATTTTCAAAGTGGAAAAATTACGGGTCATTACATTCTCCCCTACTTAAAAGAATTTAGTTCCCGAAATTACACCGAACCTATACCCACAATTTTTTTTTACCTAAATCATTATTTCACAAACTTAAATCCATACGATGTACCCAAATCATTCATATAAAATATCTGATTTGATCATCTATTCGAATCCACAACTTTATTTTCGAAGTAGTATCGATCCCCCGATCCTTTAATGCGGACTCTGATCAAGCTTTTAGATCAGTAACACTTGCTTTCCTTGCATAGCTCTCAACTATGATAGAAAACTCGAGTAACTAACCAAAAAACATCATCAATGCTCGCCGTTAAGAAATCGAGTGATAAATTCCTTTTTGGATCGGTGTAAACACCTCAAAGTTCCGTACTCGGATATTAGATCAAAATTTGTATGACGAAATGATTTACGTATAAATTACGTACTTATTCCTATTGGTTTTTCGTAGTTATAACAAATTCTCTTTATTCACATCCTTTATTTTTCACATTCATTTTTTTAGTATATTTTCTTTAATACTAATATTGTTTCTGAATCATTTCATAAAACTATTGCTTAAGTTTATTATATCTTATGAACACAGCTATGTAAATCCATCACTTTTAAAAACTTAATTCCAAATCCTTAATTAATGCTAGAATTCATTGATAAAACTTTTTCCAGGTTATAATTACATTTTAAAGAGTCATAGTTTTACTTAAGTGTAAAATAGTCCATTACTTAAATCAATTTTTTGTATAATACCCTTTTACATCCTAATAGTATATATACACATCCCAAATTCCCGATCGGTTTTATATCCAGGTGAATTATAGATTTAAAATTTTTTGTAGGTTGCTATCATTTTATTTTTGATTTAATGCTATTATAAATTTCTCCACTTTTAAATCCTTTTTATTTATAGTCACATTTATAAATTATACTTATCCAATTTCAGTTACTTAAAACATTTCACAATTATTTATCTTTTACCAAAAGTTCTCATAAATTCCTTAGCTCTGTGTTTGGTGTGATTCAGAAATTTTCGACTGTCCAAAATCATCGAGAATCCGCTTTATCTTATCAATTAGTGTAATGACCCATAATTTTCGATAATTAATATTGAATTCAATAAGATTTTGTAATTTAATATTGGAAGAAATTAAAATTTGTGGTTTATTAATAAGAAATAACTAGAATGTAATGTTAAAAGTGTTAATTCAAGATAATTGATAACTACTTTAATGTATGTCCAATTAATTGAAATGATTGTAAAGTTAAAATTGGTTATAGGTTGTAGATAAAGAAATAGGGTTTAATAATGTAAATTTAATATAATAAATGACTAATTGAATGAAATCTCAAATAATTGTAATAAATTGTAAAGTTACATTGGTTAGAAACTGTAGATAAGAAGATAAAATCAATGTGAAGTTATTTGCTTTATTAGTTAACAATAAACTTGGAAATGTGTTTGAATTGGCAAATTGTAACAATGTTTAATTAATCCATTGAAATTTAATTAGTTATAATTGGTAAATAAGGGAATAAATTAAATGTTATAATTAATTGGTGACATAATATGTAATTCATTGTAATTGGGAAAAATCAGGGTGGTGTAAGTAGTTATAACATTTATTTGAAGATAATAAACTTATAAGTGTGATTAAAGTAAGAAAAGGTGACAATTGTTATATGTTACCTATTTAATCAATCTGTTGAATTTAATTTGGAATAAATTGCGACTAAATGTAATTAAATATTACGTTAATGTAAATTAAGATGAAATTGGAGAATATTAATGTAATAAGATATAAACCAATGCTAGGGTAATGATTGATTGTAATAATAGATGTTAATATAAGAATGGAATAATTTAAGAAATAAATGTTGGAATATGAAATGAACAGTAAATAGTTGTGGTATAATGAGAATTCGTTTGAAATCTAATATTCAATATAAACTGCAATAAAGTTGTTGGAATCCTTTAATTGAAAAGAAAAGACAAGTGCATTGTAATTAATAAGTTCAACATAAGAGCTTACATTTTAAATTAAATTAAGATAAATATTTTAATGAAATTTAAGCTTGACTTGAAAAGAATAATTGTATGTTTGCTTCTAACCGGAATAACGAATGTTCAATTTGAATAAAGGATGAAGTGAATGTTTTAATAAAAGAATAACGTAATTTGTTATTTGAAATGCATCTTGGAGAAGTTGATTTTCAATAAGATAAAAACATTTATTTTGTAAATAGTGTATAAATTTAGTTGTATATGAAATTTTATAAAAACATGTTTGAATTGGTATAAATGAAAAGAAAACAGCATTTATAATTAGAATTTGTTGAAATTAGTAATGAAATGAATTGGAATTAGATTAATTAAAATGTTTCAATTAAAAGAAAACATAAATGAAATTGTAATGAATGAGTTAATATAGAAACTTGCATTTTGTGTCAATATGGAATGAACATTTTAATTAAGATAATTGCATGTTTTGAGATGTATAAAAATAAATCTTTCATTTTGAATAAGCATGATTTTGGAAAAAAAATTGAATTTTGGGATAATATATACACACGCATTAATATCCAAATTTTTAAATATATCAGAGGGTTCATGGTTGTGTAAATGTTGTGGAATCGATTAGAATTACCTTTAATTAACAATTGTACATTAATTACACATGTTCACGTATATTTATTTTTTCATTTCATATATGGTTAAAACTTGTAAATTTGTTGCATTAATGTGACCGTTACAGTAATTAAAAAAAGTAAAGTAAATCATTTTATAATGCATATATAGATATATATTCATTAATTAATAAAATTGGTTTGAGTAACATAAATAAATGAATAGATTGTTTGGTTGATTAATTGATTGATTGATTGCTAATCGATTGATTGCGCTAATGGAGTGTGCACATATATTAACGTAAAACGAATGTTTAATGAAGAACTAAATGATAAATATGTGTATATTTGGGTTTGTTGAAGTGAATTAATAGGAGTATGTTTTGAAATTTGGATCCCAAAGGTTTGTTTATAGTATATAAGTGGTCCCTTCATTTACTTTGCATTTTTATCACATCCACATTCTCTTTCTTTGCATTTCAAGTTCTCCGTGTAGGTTTCATTTGAGCATCCACTTAATTATTAGACTACTCATTCGTTTCTTATTAATTAATAATTTCCTCATTATTTTCATTTGTTTCTCATTTGTTCGTTTGCTCCTTTCAAGTGCTTTACCTGAAGTTTTTTCCTTTTTCTTTTTCCATTTTAACTGTGAACATCCAAATTAATTTTCATGCCATCTAATTAGCATTTACTACTCTCCGTTTCTGAAGTTTATTTTGTTCATGCGTTATTAGTTCTTGTAGTTTCTTTTCATTAGCAACTCTTTCTTCTGAAGCTTCATATTAAAGAACGGAAGATTTATTTTTATCTTTATTCATATATTTATTCCTTTACTTTATCTCTTTCTATACTACCATTTTAAGGCTGTTCATATTCTTACTTTATTTCAATTACTAGTTTGTTTACATATACTTTATTAGCTTTTCATTTGTTTCCATCTTCATCCCTGTAGCCTCATTTCATTTTTCAAATCTCATCTTCTATAGCTTCATTCCTCCAAACAAACTTCCATCTCAATTTTTCCTCTCTCTCTTCATTTTCCTCCTCCTTCATTTTTTTTTCTTCCTCAAATTTCCTTCTTCTTCTTTTTTTCCAAAGTTTCCCTTTTCTTATTCTTCAAATCTTCTTCTTCTTTTTTTTCCAAAGTTTCCCTTTTCTTATTCTTATTCTTCAAATCTTCTTCTTCTTTTTCAAAGCTTCCTTTTCTTTTTCAATTCTTCATCTTCTTTAAATTTTCTTCTTCTTTTTCAAACTTTCTTCATTTTCCAAATCCTTTTCTTCAAATCCAGATCTATACAAACTACTCTGTCTTTTCCAAAAATTTCTATAAAAAAATAGAAGATTAAGATAGCAAGGAAACAAATCAAAAGGAGGAAGTAGTAGCGGATCCAAATCCGACTAGAAAAGGGAAATCCATAAGGTGAGTGTTTTAACCCACTCATAATTACTAAATTATCTCATGTTAGTTAAATTAAATTTATGATGTGGTTAGAAAATTGATTGGTTGATGTTTGGTATGTTTAAATTGTCATTCCAGTTAAATATGACCTTTGTTGCATTTAATCATCATTTAATTTAATATTGAATTTAATTGTTAATGTAATACCTGTTAATGATAATCAGTTGTCTATTGATGTTTATTGGTTGATTTAGATGATGGTTGTGATGGTTGTTTGATTGTTGATGTTGGATGACTAGATGTTATATTTTATAGTGTTATAACACTACAAGTTCCCTATAGGTTGAAATGATACATACCCGAATGATCTGATAGATTAAGGGAAATCGTTATGAGTTGAAATGATAGACTCAAGCGATTTCATGCATCTGAAGTTAATTTGGGATTACGGGTTGAAATGATATATACCCTTAAATTTAAAAATAATTGCAGATTGAAATGATAAATATCCATATCACTTGACCATAGGGTAGAAAATTATATACGGACACCGGATTAGTTAAATTAATTGATTTTAAATCTTTAAATTTTGCATTTAGTTAAATGATATTTTGAAATAGAATTTGATTTATATAAACTGAATTATTTTCGAAAATCCAAGCGTTAATGTTGAAATTGGAATTGATTTAACGAATTGTTAAAGGATCTAAATTGGAATTTCAAAGTTGATTTGTCTAATATAAATGAATTTTATCGGAATTGAGTTATTAAGAATGTTCGAATATAACTTTGCAATCTATTTAATCTATTTTAAAGCTATTTAATCTATTTTTAATCTATTTAATCTATTTTAAATTAAATTTAAACTATCTTAAGTCCACCTAAACTACGTTAAGGTATTTTTAAACTATTTTAAAGTATTTTTACTATTTTAACTATTTTAAACTATTAAATCTTTTATACTATTTATAACTATCTAAACTAATTTCAAAATTTCAGATTGTGTAAAGTGTAAGTGTTTATATTTAAATCCTTGATTTTAAAGTGAGTATGGTTAAATGATGTTATAACTTAAGTTGGGATTTGAAATAATATTTGCTAGTGAAATGACATATTTGAGTAAATATTATGATTTTGAAATGAGAGTTAACCTATTTTGTGAAAATGGTTTTGAAAGTAATATGATTTCAAAAGTGATATGATTTCGAAAGTGAATATGATTTCGAAAGCGATATGGTTTTGAGAATATGATATTTTGATATCAATTATAAATTGATTTTTAAAATGTAAAAGAAACATCCGGTGTGAAATAAGCGTTTGGTTGTTAAAGAGACCGGGATCGGATATTGTCATACTCTCTACCAATACTGAAAACCACTTTAACAACTGTGTACGTGGTGGAGATTCTAGAATGAAGTAGGATGGTTTGGCGAACGATTCTGTATGAGATATTTACGTAGCCCTGACTCCCGTGAGTCAGCTTAGATGTGACTAAAACAGGAGCTATACCAGGGCCAAGTGAGGTCATTCCTCTGATCGGGCATGCTTCTTCGATACCATATTATGACTTTGTGATGATTTGGTGGCCACCCCTCGATTTTGATTATGGGAGTGTGTTCCGAGGTGGGCGGTAGTAGTTGTTATGCGTTACCACCAGCCTGGTTTTGCAAAACGGTAGTCCTACCCTGGCATTGCCTCGAGTGCCGTGTTCACATGCAATATCGCGCCTTCTACGTGTTTGGTTTGTACCATACCTATGGAGTTCCCTCTGATAGCCCTCCAGTTTACGGAGGAATTACGGTATTCTATAAACTATGGGAATATATAAAAATGTGTTAAGGAGGATATGGGTAACGCCTTAACGCTATTTTAATACTTTACTTTACTGTAGACACAATTATAATAGCGCATTGTACTATGTATATAGATAGTTTAACGGATCCTTAGGAGGTGGAAATCCGAGCATCTCTTTAAGTTATTGCACTCACATTAGACACTGAATAGAAGATGTCAAACCTCGTAAACATCTCTGACGCCGTTACACTCATTTTTATTTACTGTTGATTTAACTTACATAAGATCTTTTAGTTCTGACTCGAGTGTTTTCTCTTTTCAATTCGCTCGGGTCAGTCTGAGCTTTACAGTGTATCGAAGACTGCTTTTGGCAGATGAAGACGAAGATTTAGTACTATTATTATTTATGATATTTATTCTACTGTATCATTTTATTCCGCTGCATTGTTATTTATTTCTGTTGTATGTAACTCCGATTCTGTATTCTAAAAGTATAATCAAATGTTATTTGTAAAACAACTTCATGAACTGTTTATTTGATTATTATATTTTGTCATTCCATTGTGAGATTCTGCGTTTGTTTTCTTTCCTTCTCTGCTTTTTCTTATTTACCGCATAATAATCTACCCTTTTGAATGGTTTGAGTTTGACGTGTGTGGTTTATCGTTGATTTAAACCATCCAAAAAGGCAGGTCGTTACAATTAGTGATTCCAAATTTATCTTTGGTTTAAACACTTTTATGAATATTACCAATCAGTTTATGTAACGACCCGACTTTCTATGTCCAGAAAGACGCATCATTATGAAGAAAGAAAGGGATAGAAGAAGAAAAGAAAAGAAGAAAGAACAACAACACGTCAGAAATCTCACAACGGAACGAGAAATATATTATCACATAAGATATTACATAGTATCATATACATCAGAGTACTCAACTTATACATCACAGAATAGACAGTTATAAACTTTTGTCTATTATACAACACAAGTACATCAGTACAATACAGACTAATACAAACACAGCGGAAACTCTATATATCTACTCGCTGAAGCCTCCTGCTCCACAGCTCCTCCAGAATTCGTCAAGACTATCCTGAATCCCTCGACTACTCAATACAATATTGAGTACCCAAGAGTTTAATAAAACAGAAAATAAACACTTGGGTCAGACATGGGTCTGGTGTGAGTAAACGGTTAGATTGCTTAACTTTGAAAACCTTTGAAAACAAAAGTATCACGTAAGACTCCCCACAAATAAACATGGGTAAGTTTTTACCTTACGCTAACTAAAACATTTGATAGGAAATCCGATTGTATTATAATAGGGTCTAGGGTTTTCAAGTAAAATACAGAAATAGCTGAAATGCTTACATCTCACATTCCAACATAGTTGGGCACAACTAATACGTACGGCACTTATTGGAGTTTGGATTCCATACAATGGCAGGGCTACTGGGGTACCGCCCGTCACAGTACGTGGCCTAGATCACCGTACCGAGGATCACTCCCAATCCCCTGCAACACAAGGCCGAAACCATCCCTTAATGGATAATCCCGAACAAGACAATCCCGTAGTTGGCGCGACCAACCACACACTAAGCCGAATAAAAAGAAAAGGGACCTCTAGACAGGGATCTATCTTGCTCTCAGTGGGTGCTACCCACGAAACCTTGCTGCACCTCCCCTGTTTTAGCCATTCCCGGTTGATGAGGCTTGAGGTTACGATTACCTTTAATCAGAACATATCACTTAGAATGCTCATCGTCCGCCTGACGATGTGCTGAAAGCATTCAATCCATACAAGTTCGTTCCGGGTTCGAACGAAACCGAAGGCATTATCTCGTTACACTCGTTTTGGAATCACCCTCAGAGTTAACGACAATAACCCTTGCACTCTGAATCTTCATCTTCACTTGAGATTCACGACCTATCGTTAATTTGGATCGATGTGGTATTCGGGTCTCCAGACCTGGAAATTCCGGTATACGGAAACCCGATCCCGGTCTCATCGAAATCCAAAACGTATCTTTTAAGGCCAAGTTGTTTAAAGGTTTAAACATTTAAACTTATTCAGGATGATATAAACAGATAGATAAATCATATTATCACAATTGATAATTCATATCAACATTCATCTCACAAAGCAGCATATATCATATATATATCAGAGATATTCAAATCATCCAATATCAACCAATCACCCAATATCAAACATCCAGTATTAATCAATTATCTAAACAGAATTGATTAACTCTAATCAATTTAATTAATCTTTAATTAAATTAATTACTATCCTTTAATTACTTGGATTATCTTAATCCTGCTTATTATCATTAATTAATTACAAATTAATTAATTAAACATCTAAATGATCTTCCTTAATTAATCTTCCTTGATTACATTCAAGTAATTATCCTTAACCATATACAGTAATTAACCTTTAATTACTATCATTAAATTACAATAATTAATGATCCTTCATTTGCTTCCATTAATTAATTAACTATAATTATTTGCATTAATCCTCAATTAATTATAATTAATTAATCATACTTTAATTAATTACTTTCATTAATCAAACTTGATTAATTTTATTAATTAATAATCCTCTAATTACATCATTAATTAATTACCTTCTAGTTAATTAAATAATTAATCTTTAATTAACTACATTCATTAATTAACCTTAATTAATCATAATAGTAATTAACCATCTTGTAATTACTTATCTTAATTAATTAATTCCTTAATTAATTATATTAATTATTTATTCCTTAATCACTTATTATTGATTAATTAATCTTAATTAATCAATCCTTAATTACATCATTTATTATATAAATTTATGATCCTTAATTACTTCTTTAATTAATTACTCTCTTTTTAATTAATTACCTTAACTAGTAATTATTCACATTTTTAATTAACCTTAATACTTTAATTAATTATTTACTCTTTAATTAATTAATTTCAAATCAATTATATTAATTAATCCTCTAATTAATAACATCAAATGATTAACCCTTAATCACTTCCATTTAATTACTTTCATAATTAATTTCTCTTTTCTTAATTACATTCAGTAATTATCCATTAATTACTTGACTAGGTAATTATATTCAATTAATCAATAAGTGATTTATCTTTAATTAATTAGACTAATTAATTAACCTAACATTAATTACATTAATTAATTAATCAATTAATCATCACTTAATCTTTAATTAATTTATTTCTTAATTACATTCATTTCCACTAATTACTTCATTTAGTAATTATCCTTAATTACAAATAAGTAATTAACTTTTAATTTATTTTACTAATTAATTATCCTTAATTAATCTTAATCTTTAAAGATAAACTATTCATTTAAATTAAATACTTATTTCTATCATTTAAACTTCATTAAAACCAATTTAGAAATCAATTATATATATTTTAAATATATTTTACTTAAGAACAAAACGATTTAAACATTTAAATTTTAACCTTTTAAATCTTAAAACTTATTGAAAAACATTTTCCTTTTGTAAACAAATAACTTTGAAACTTTGTTTTGAATTATTTTAATTTGGAAAACTTATTTTAATTTGCCTTTAAACTTTGAAATCTTAGCACTACAAACTGGTACAAGTTTTCCTTAAAAATCAGATACTTAACCCAATAAAACCCGAGCCCAACCCTAAGTTTCCCCGAGTCAACCCATCACTCGCTATCTCTTCACTTACTTCGAGTCACACACGACAACTACCCGAGAACGACCCTAAGTCCATGCTTCTTCCCCATCTCCCATTCCCCTGTGCACACGAACGTGCACACGTGCACCTACCCAAACGCCTCCGGCCAACCAAGGTCGTCGCGACCATCGACGACGATCCTAATATCACACGCGAGCAAGAATACGAACCCAGATCCATCAACATACATGCGAAACAAAATTCGAACCTTAAGCTCGAAAATCTGCAGAACCCACTTCCACAAAACCACCCACGGCCGAACACCAAGATACCGTTAGACCTCGCCGACCCCACCATCGAAACGCCACGTCACGAGCTTCATCCTCCCCAAAAGCGAACACCCCCGGCCCACTATCCAAGTCGCGAATGCCTCTACAGCCAAGCCGAAATAAAAACATGCTAAAACCCTAAATCGTTCGAATTCGAACAAATCAGCAATTGGAAAAATTCAATTGCATTTTTCCCATCATCCACAACACTAAAGCAAGCTTCGATCCAAATTCTAGCTTCAATCATGGAGTTTATCATTGGCAATTGATCAAATTGCTGAAACCCTTCATTCCCAAATTCCCAATTGAATATCAACTTAAAAATTAAGAAATGCATGTTAAAATTCATCATTTCTAACAACTAATCCAATTATAAAATCCAAAGCAAGAATTAAGATTATTGATTTCCTGACATAAATCAAGATTTACTGTATTTTCCAATTTAAAAATTATTTGTTGCATTTTAAAACCCTGAAACTATTTTTAAAATTATCTTCACATCCTAACAAACAACTTTCATTTACATATCAAAGTCTAATATTAATTTGATTGAGATATTTTGAATTTTTGAAATCAAAACCAAAGCCTGAAACAAGAACAGAGATATATGCACAGGGATCATCACATTTTCATCTATATATACATACATGCATTCACATCAGCTTCATATAAACATTTTTAATCTATGTTACAGCAACATTGATCACTGATATTAATTATAACATTAGATTAAATACTGTTTTTAAAAAATGGAGTTTACTCACCAGATAATAAAGCAGAGAACAGTGAGCATGTTCCAGGCTTGAATATCTGAAGTGTTTTGTTGATGAAAATCTTTGCATGCTTACAAACTGATGTTGAATTTGCTGTTGAATTTGAATGCCTTTGCATGCTTACAGATTTGTTGATTTTCTTTGATTTGAATTTAGTTTCCAGGTTGAAGTTGCTGTTAGCATTGATTTCTTGTTTTGAAGTATCTCAGGTTGAAGTTTGAAAAAGTTGTGAAGAACTTTGCTTAATTTGAATTTCAGGTTGGAGTTTCTTGTTTTCAGCTTTTAGTTTAGGAAGAAGAAAATGTTTTAGAGAGGAAAAAGATTTGAACTGGAAAAAATTTGAACGGGAAAGAAAATGACCAGGTTTCTCTATCCTTTTTGATTACATAATTTTTATTAAAAATAAAAGAAAAAGAAAATGCCACTTGTTAAATTGCATGCATATACAAATGTTAATGCATGTTTCATTTTCTTACAAATGTTGTTAAGATGGCTAATATGGTTACACATGTTACTTAAGTATTTTTTTTTTATAAATTTTTATTTAATTTAAATGTAAAGATAAACTTACATACTTTAATTCTCTTAATAAATAAAATTTACCTATGTATAAATAAATTACTTTTAAAAGAAATTATTCTAAAACTAATTATAATTCAAATATATCTTATACATGTATTTTTATAACCTTTTAAATTTAAACACTTTAAAGAATACAAAATAAAACTTTATTTAAAACTATCATATTTAAAACAAACAATTATCTTATATTTTGAAAACAATGAATTAAATCTAAACTAACCTTTGAAAAATATTAATTTTAAAACAAAGCTTTAAATCGCAATCCATACATATATAAATTATCAATAGATTAAAATAAATTCAAAACAATCCAAATTATAACATATACATACATATATATTACAATTTGAAAATCCATCTTTTATTTAAACAAAAGATTCTCTATTCACAATACATATATCAATATATACATTATAAATAGAATTCATTTTTATTAGCTTTGAAAGATAAATTTTATCCATTTTTAAATTGTTAGAAATGATATAAATAAATATTACCAAATTAAATATTGCCAGATTAAATATTTATTAGCTTATAAAGGATTAAATTACCAATTTAAATTAAAATTATAAGGAAAATTATCAATCCAATTTAATTATCAATACAGATTATTAAATTTAAATTGCCCAAAAACCCGGGATATCACATTCCTCCCCCCTTAAAATAATTTCGTCCTCGAAATTAAAAGCAAAGTTAATTTAATAATCCAGCCAAGATTTTTAATTTTAACAGTAACCACATACATATCATCCAATTTCTAACAACCAAAGCAACCAATCAAACAATCTAATCTAACTAACTATTCTGATATAAATCAGAATAGACTTCATAATACTATCTCGAGTTTCCCCGAGTATAAATCACCGGGAGACTCGCTCTACAGAAACTAAACAAACTACACCCCATAATCCAGAGCTTTCCTTATTTCTCTAGATCTACTAATCTGAACATAATATCAGACCACACTCAAGTCCAGCTCAACTTCCAAATCCAACTAAACTACAGATTCTACAACCAACGATGAATCATACACGTACTCCCTCAGATATACGTGAAATACAGTGAATTCCAGATATCCAAACTGACCATTCAATCCTGTAGATCAAAGAACTACTCCTCTCGAGAACACAAGAAAATCCAAAATACCCAAAATACTTCTGAGTTAACTTTCCCGACTTATCAAATCTTATAGCTCTTATAATTGGAGAAAACTTAAACAATTTCCAATCTCCCACTCCGAATTTCAAACTCCTTGTCTCATATCTGCATAACTCACTAGACGATTCCTGGGCTACCTCATCTCTTCCTGATTAGCTTAACCTTCGCTGATGCTTCCTGAAACAATTCTGGACCAAGAACAAAATGATCTCTAGATCCTATCAACAAGATGATCCTTCCAAAATCAGCTGAAATCCAAACTTGAAAATTAGATCTGACCAATCCATTTCCAAAAATTCTGAGCTGCCACACCAACTCTTCTCTCTCTAGGAACCATCCTACTATAGACTAACCTTCGGTATCACTTCTGGAACCAAGTCGATACGGAACTCAACTCCAGATGTAGACAAACTCTACTTCCTCGAAATTATCCGGAAAAATTTGCTAACTACTTCAGTAGCTCCTACTTCCACATGAGAAATCTCAATCTCAAACAAAAGATCGCCCAAGATAAATTAACAAACAAATCACAAGTCACTTTTGCGATCCTACCAAGTTTGGATTCCAAAGAAACTGTTCTCTCTTTACTAATTAAAACAGCCTTAAGCTTTTCCAAACAAGGTTAACCCTTCAAGAAAAACTTCACCATCAACTCGGACTGCTGATAGAAGAACCACAAAGATTCCGGGACCATCGAAGAAACGGACCATACTGTTGCATCCATACTTTATCTCGACAGCACACCGAACACTCCGAGCTGCACTGCTATCACAGCTAACCAAGAACTTCTAATCCAAAGGCTTCTCAAAACTAAAACCATCAACAAACCTCTCAACGAATCTCCGAGATGGCAGACATCCAAAAGAAACTCGAGCTCCAAACCAATCGCCAATAACTTACTCTTCTTAAGGGAACAATGAGACCATGTCCGAAGAACAACTAATCGACCTTAGTCCCATACTTCAAAATAGACAAAACTCTCTTACTTGATATCAGAGAATTCCTATACAGTCGAGTCTTTCCTGCGGTAGACATCAACTGTTCCTCCAATACCTTCTTAATCTTGTTCCAAAAAGAACACCTCCTTCGGGAACATCCATAGATACTGTGTCTTATCACACAGCTACTCCTTCCTGAAGTCGCCAAGCTACCATCACTTACTTCTGCACAACTGATAGATTCAACTCTAGAAAATCTGCTCACCCGAGCTCAACCAATCTTACATTCCAATAATGGACTCCGAATCTTGAAAAGGATTTTCTTCAGAGATCCGAGACATCCTTACTCCATACTACCAACTTACTCGAGACGATATTGGGTTTACAGTCTCGATATATACTTCCAACCTCAAACATTCAAACTCCAACTATTGGTAATTGTGTTACACACACTACCACCTTATCTACCTTTATAACTTATATTGGAAAACCCGAACAGGTAACCCAATAAATAGGTAGAAATACATAAATATATATATTTAAAATGATATATATTTTTTTTTATATAGAAATTATTTCTGGGTAAAATTATTTCATCTACCTCTTTAAAACAATATTGTGTCCATTGGCCTGGTTCAAGTGTTTAGAGATCCCTATCAATAACGTTAGCTACTCGTATTGACCAGAATCCATATACCACTCAACCGATCAATTAACACAATATAAAATCATTTTTATATAACTAACAATTACGCGCTCTCAAGATAGACACCATTTCAGAGCCTAGGTATTCACTCAACCTACTGCTCTGATACCACTTGTAACGACCCGACTTTCTATGTCCAGAAAGACGCATCATTATGAAGAAAGAAAGGGATAGAAGAAGAAAAGAAAAGAAGAAAGAACAACAACACGTCAGAAATCTCACAGCGGAACGAGAAATATATTATCACATAAGATATTACATAGTATCATATACATCAGAGTACTCAACTTATACATCACAGAATAGACAGTTATAAACTTTTGTCTATTATACAACACAAGTACATCAGTACAATACAGACTAATACAAACACAGCGGAAACTCTATATATCTACTCGCTGAAGCCTCCTGCTCCACAGCTCCTCCAGAATTCGTCAAGACTATCCTGAATCCCTCGACTACTCAATACAATATTGAGTACCCAAGAGTTTAATAAAACAGAAAATAAACACTTGGGTCAGACATGGGTCTGGTGTGAGTAAACGGTTAGATTGCTTAACTTTGAAAACCTTTGAAAACAAAAGTATCACGTAAGACTCCCCACAAATAAACATGGGTAAGTTTTTACCTTACGCTAACTAAAACATTTGATAGGAAATCCGATTGTATTATAATAGGGTCTAGGGTTTTCAAGTAAAATACAGAAATAGCTGAAATGCTTACATCTCACATTCCAACATAGTTGGGCACAACTAATACGTACAGCACTTATTGGAGTTTGGATTCCATACAATGGCAGGGCTACTGGGGTACCGCCCGTCACAGTACGTGGCCTAGATCACCGTACCGAGGATCACTCCCAATCCCCTGCAACACAAGGCCGGAACCATCCCTTACTGGATAATCCCGAACAAGACAATCCCGTAGTTGGCGCGACCAACCACACACTAAGCCGAATAAAAAGAAAAGGGACCTCTAGACAGGGATCTATCTTGCTCTCAGTGGGTGCTACCCACGAAACCTTGCTGCACCTCCCCTGTTTTAGCCATTCCCGGTTGATGAGGCTTGAGGTTACGATTACCTTTAATCAGAACATATCACTTAGAATGCTCATCGTCCGCCTGACGATGTGCTGAAAGCATTCAATCCATACAAGTTCGTTCCGGGTTCGAACGAAACCGAAGGCATTATCTCGTTACACTCGTTTTGGAATCACCCTCAGAGTTAACGACAATAACCCTTGCACTCTGAATCTTCATCTTCACTTGAGATTCACGACCTATCGTTAATTTGGATCGATGTGGTATTCGGGTCTCCAGACCTGGAAATTCCGGTATACGGAAACCCGATCCCGGTCTCATCGAAATCCAAAACGTATCTTTTAAGGCCAAGTTGTTTAAAGGTTTAAACATTTAAACTTATTCAGGATGATATAAACAGATAGATAAATCATATTATCACAATTGATAATTCATATCAACATTCATCTCACAAAGCAGCATATATCATATATATATCAGAGATATTCAAATCATCCAATATCAACCAATCACCCAATATCAAACATCCAGTATTAATCAATTATCTAAACAGAATTGATTAACTCTAATCAATTTAATTAATCTTTAATTAAATTAATTACTATCCTTTAATTACTTGGATTATCTTAATCCTGCTTATTATCATTAATTAATTACAAATTAATTAATTAAACATCTAAATGATCTTCCTTAATTAATCTTCCTTGATTACATTCAAGTAATTATCCTTAACCATATACAGTAATTAACCTTTAATTACTATCATTAAATTACAATAATTAATGATCCTTCATTTGCTTCCATTAATTAATTAACTATAATTATTTGCATTAATCCTCAATTAATTATAATTAATTAATCATACTTTAATTAATTACTTTCATTAATCAAACTTGATTAATTTTATTAATTAATAATCCTCTAATTACATCATTAATTAATTACCTTCTAGTTAATTAAATAATTAATCTTTAATTAACTACATTCATTAATTAACCTTAATTAATCATAATAGTAATTAACCATCTTGTAATTACTTATCTTAATTAATTAATTCCTTAATTAATTATATTAATTATTTATTCCTTAATCACTTATTATTGATTAATTAATCTTAATTAATCAATCCTTAATTACATCATTTATTATATAAATTTATGATCCTTAATTACTTCTTTAATTAATTACTCTCTTTTTAATTAATTACCTTAACTAGTAATTATTCACATTTTTAATTAACCTTAATACTTTAATTAATTATTTACTCTTTAATTAATTAATTTCAAATCAATTATATTAATTAATCCTCTAATTAATAACATCAAATGATTAACCCTTAATCACTTCCATTTAATTACTTTCATAATTAATTTCTCTTTTCTTAATTACATTCAGTAATTATCCATTAATTACTTGACTAGGTAATTATATTCAATTAATCAATAAGTGATTTATCTTTAATTAATTAGACTAATTAATTAACCTAACATTAATTACATTAATTAATTAATCAATTAATCATCACTTAATCTTTAATTAATTTATTTCTTAATTACATTCATTTCCACTAATTACTTCATTTAGTAATTATCCTTAATTACAAATAAGTAATTAACTTTTAATTTATTTTACTAATTAATTATCCTTAATTAATCTTAATCTTTAAAGATAAACTATTCATTTAAATTAAATACTTATTTCTATCATTTAAACTTCATTAAAACCAATTTAGAAATCAATTATATATATTTTAAATATATTTTACTTAAGAACAAAACGATTTAAACATTTAAATTTTAACCTTTTAAATCTTAAAACTTATTGAAAAACATTTTCCTTTTGTAAACAAATAACTTTGAAACTTTGTTTTGAATTATTTTAATTTGGAAAACTTATTTTAATTTGCCTTTAAACTTTGAAATCTTAGCACTACAAACTGGTACAAGTTTTCCTTAAAAATCAGATACTTAACCCAATAAAACCCGAGCCCAACCCTAAGTTTCCCCGAGTCAACCCATCACTCGCTATCTCTTCACTTACTTCGAGTCACACACGACAACTACCCGAGAACGACCCTAAGTCCATGCTTCTTCCCCATCTCCCATTCCCCTGTGCACACGAACGTGCACACGTGCACCTACCCAAACGCCTCCGGCCAACCAAGGTCGTCGCGACCATCGACGACGATCCTAATATCACACGCGAGCAAGAATACGAACCCAGATCCATCAACATACATGCGAAACAAAATTCGAACCTTAAGCTCGAAAATCTGCAGAACCCACTTCCACAAAACCACCCACGGCCGAACACCAAGATACCGTTAGACCTCGCCGACCCCACCATCGAAACGCCACGTCACGAGCTTCATCCTCCCCAAAAGCGAACACCCCCGGTCCACTATCCAAGTCGCGAATGCCTCTACAGCCAAGCCGAAATAAAAACATGCTAAAACCCTAAATCGTTCGAATTCGAACAAATCAGCAATTGGAAAAATTCAATTGCATTTTTCCCATCATCCACAACACTAAAGCAAGCTTCGATCCAAATTCTAGCTTCAATCATGGAGTTTATCATTGGCAATTGATCAAATTGCTGAAACCCTTCATTCCCAAATTCCCAATTGAATATCAACTTAAAAATTAAGAAATGCATGTTAAAATTCATCATTTCTAACAACTAATCCAATTATAAAATCCAAAGCAAGAATTAAGATTATTGATTTCCTGACATAAATCAGGATTTACTGTATTTTCCAATTTAAAAATTATTTGTTGCATTTTAAAACCCTGAAACTATTTTTAAAATTATCTTCACATCCTAACAAACAACTTTCATTTATATATCAAAGTCTAATATTAATTTGATTGAGATATTTTGAATTTTTGAAATCAAAACCAAAGCCTGAAACAAGAACAGAGATATATGCACAGGGATCATCACATTTTCATCTATATATACATACATGCATTCACATCAGCTTCATATAAACATTTTTAATCTATGTTACAGCAACATTGATCACTGATATTAATTATAACATTAGATTAAATACTGTTTTTAAAAAATGGAGTTTACTCACCAGATAATAAAGCAGAGAACAGTGAGCATGTTCCAGGCTTGAATATCTGAAGTGTTTTGTTGATGAAAATCTTTGCATGCTTACAAACTGATGTTGAATTTGCTGTTGAATTTGAATGCCTTTGCATGCTTACAGATTTGTTGATTTTCTTTGATTTGAATTTAGTTTCCAGGTTGAAGTTGCTGTTAGCATTGATTTCTTGTTTTGAAGTATCTCAGGTTGAAGTTTGAAAAAGTTGTGAAGAACTTTGCTTAATTTGAATTTCAGGTTGGAGTTTCTTGTTTTCAGCTTTTAGTTTAGGAAGAAGAAAATGTTTTAGAGAGGAAAAAGATTTGAACTGGAAAAAATTTGAACGGGAAAGAAAATGACCAGGTTTCTCTATCCTTTTTGATTACATAATTTTTATTAAAAATAAAAGAAAAAGAAAATGCCACTTGTTAAATTGCATGCATATACAAATGTTAATGCATGTTTCATTTTCTTACAAATGTTGTTAAGATGGCTAATATGGTTACACATGTTACTTAAGTATTTTTTTTTATAAATTTTTATTTAATTTAAATATAAAGATAAACTTACATACTTTAATTCTCTTAATAAATAAAATTTACCTATGTATAAATAAATTACTTTTAAAAGAAATTATTCTAAAACTAATTATAATTCAAATATATCTTATACATGTATTTTTATAACCTTTTAAATTTAAACACTTTAAAGAATACAAAATAAAACTTTATTTAAAACTATCATATTTAAAACAAACAATTATCTTATATTTTGAAAACAATGAATTAAATCTAAACTAACCTTTGAAAAATATTAATTTTAAAACAAAGCTTTAAATCGCAATCCATACATATATAAATTATCAATAGATTAAAATAAATTCAAAACAATCCAGATTATAACATATACATACATATATATTACAATTTGAAAATCCATCTTTTATTTAAACAAAAGATTCTCTATTCACAATACATATATCAATATATACATTATAAATAGAATTCATTTTTATTAGCTTTGAAAGATAAATTTTATCCATTTTTAAATTGTTAGAAATGATATAAATAAATATTACCAAATTAAATATTGCCAGATTAAATATTTATTAGCTTATAAAGGATTAAATTACCAATTTAAATTAAAATTATAAGGAAAATTATCAATCCAATTTAATTATCAATACAGATTATTAAATTTAAATTGCCCAAAAACCCGGGATATCACAGTTTATCAATTGATGATTCACCTTATCTCTATAACTTGAGAAAATTATGTAGATCGAGTAACTCCAAAACAATACCAAGGAACTGGGTACTACCAATAGTATCATATATCCTCTTAACAAGAAGAGTAATACTTAAGAGAAGTGTTCACCATCCGAACACATCTCTTGCCAATTTTTAGTTTATTTTCGAGCCATTCGAACTAGTTATCATAAAATATCTCTTTTTAAAATCCTTTAGAGATTACTTTTGTTTATAAAACCTATTTTATAAATTCTTTTTATAAATTCATCTTATATTAATTAACTTCATTTAAATTTCCACAATTCTTTTAAATTACTTGAATTTAAATTCTCATTCCTTTTACATTTACCTTTTACATAATCATTTTCTATTTGTTAAATACATTTTTATCTTATATGTTCATTTCTTAAACTAATCTTATTACCAAACACCTTATACTCAAACTGTGAAATTATAATCACAAGATATCATATTTAAATTCCACTAATCATGATTTCTAACTATATAACTTTTCAAAATATATACTTTGTAATCAAAATATAATCCTAGGTAAAATTATTTCATTTACCAATTTTTCAAAATAAAACCTTTATATATAACATTAACAAATACGCGCTCATATATAATACTCTCAAATCATTCTAGGGTGTTACTAACCCGATCTATAATAAGTTACTCATCCTAGGGTGTTACTAACCCTATCTCTGATAAGTCTTTACCCGACCAAAGCCAAGGTTCTCTCTTAACCTTTAGCTCTGATACCAAATGTCACGATCCATTTTCCGTACCCTTTGAATTGACAATAAACCACACATGTCTAACTCAAATTGAACGAAAAGACGGAACATGAAGGGTAATAAAGAAAAATAGACAGAACAGAATCTCACACGAATGGAATAATATATAATATTGAACAATATCTTTACAGTGGAAAACTTTTAAATACATATATCAGAGTCAAACCTAAATTCAGCTTGGATAGTTTTAAACATCTGTCCTTACAATTGCTGACAAACATCAAAGTTCAAACAAACAGACAGCAACGGATAACAGAATATGTCATACATAGATGAATATCTCCAGCTCTCCTTTGGAAACTCCAACCGTCTTCGACTAAACCTGAAACTACTCAGATCTGACCCGAGTATTGAAAATACCCGGATCAGACTTAATAAACCAGTGTGAGAAAAACTCAATAATAAATGATAGTGTCATATATCAGCCTTTAAATAAAATCCTTTGAAAATAAAAAGATCTTCATCGATATTCGTCTCAATATCTCCGTCTTCAAATATCTTCATTCTTCAAACACGTAAACTGGTTCGAAGTGGTTTTCGGATAGGAATTATCCAAATTTGACCCCGGTTCCTTCGAACCAATCATCGATAAAAAGATGTTAAGTTCATAAGTGGATATCAATCATCAATCAATTACTTCATCTTTTATAAAATATCTTTCTTAGATGTATTCTTTTCAATTTATTCCATTTACTTTTCAAGTGTATATGGAATCATTAAACCTCATTTATTAAATCATTTGATTTTTTTAAACCTCTTTAGAACTTGGAATAATTCCAATCATTTTCTCTTTTACTTAGGAAATCTTTTCCAAATCATTTATTAAATCTTAGTCAAAGATTTCTTTTTGTCTTAGAGTAATTCTAAGTTAATTTATTCTTTTGCTTTGGATAATAATTCAAATTTCCTCACTTAACACTCGATCTAAATTCCTTAACTTTTAGGCGGGTCAAAAACAATGTTATTTAAGACATTGTTTACTGTAAACCCTAAAATCATTCTTAGCAAACTCGTCCAAGTATAAGAAGATTATCTCTATGCAATCCAAATTGTAGTTTATTCATTTTGTAGATTGCTTAAATTTTGGATAATACCAATCTTCTTTTATTTTGAAAAACTTAATATAATCTTTTTAGAGCATCTGGGCTTTCCTTTCGATCTGTTCCACCCCTCGCTTAAAAAGAGAAAACATAGGCCATGTAAGTTCAGGGCACTGGTTGCTCCATTCCTAACCTCAGTTTAACACCTTTTTTTATCTTTCTAGATCTCATAGGTGGGACAAATGTACTAGTTGTTTCCGCATACTCAATTTGTTATTACATTCAATATTCTTTACTTTTTGTTTAAGCGGTATCAACAATTCCTCTTAACCATTTATTCAAACTATTATTTAAACTTCCAAATCATCTTTAAATTACTTAATTATTCTTTTAAAATCATTCACAAAAGATTTAGGAAAGAATTGTTAAGTTTAAAACAACATTTCAAAAGTTATTTAAAACTGCTGCGAAAAGCGTTGCGAAATGTGTTGCAAATAGTGTTTTAAAAGCTATATTCTTCAAAATGACTTTTATATCATTTAGAAATCCATATTTTCAACTTAAATCTGTTTTATGACATTTTAAGGATTTTTATGATTTATTTCATATTTTCAAAACATTTAAAATATCAATTTTAAACTTTGGCCACTTTGCTGCAAAAGCGAGATTTTTTTGGATAATTGTTTTGGACATATTTTAAAAAATACAAGATGAAATATTGATTTTCTTTCTTAATTTCTTTAAACATATTTAAACATTCATAAACCATTTCTAACTCATTTTAAAACTATTTCCAAAAGGTTTAAGCATTCCATATACAACATTTTATTTTCAAAAGGAAAGTGATTTCCTTTGTGCTTATCGACGTGTATTAACGTGACTTGGTAAAACAATTTAGAAATCATATCAACAATCAATACTTGATTATCAAAGCATATATAAGCATCCATAGCAATCATAACACATCATCAAACATGTATATATATAAATATAGATGTTAAATAGAGTTTCTCACCATAAACCAAAGCGATAAACTTCCTACCAACATTCTAATCAACCAACACTTCACTAACTACTTCCTACTCCATTAAACACTAGCAAATAACACCCTCTCCCTTCTAATAGCTTGGCGGAGGCTTGAGATGGAGGTTGGCCAAAAGTAAAGAGAAGAAGCGGTAGAACTTTGAACTTGAATTCCCAAGATTTTGATTCGAAAAATAGGTTACCTTGTATCTGATTTTAGGCCCTCTATGTCTCAAAATTTAGAAAACTTTGTAACTAAAAGGTTGTTGAAATTTATTTTCTCTTGAATTTGGAAAAAAGAATCATTTGAATTCAAGTTGTTTTGAGGGAGATATGATAGAATGAAGAAGAGGTATCGTCGTATTGACAAAAATGAAGCCCGTAAATGCACTTCAAAGAATTGAGTTTCAGGTATAGAAAAAAACAAAACTGGAAAAAATGATCAACATAAAAGTTTTAGCCACTAGAATTTTATATGATTTGAACAAAAAAAATTTGCTTGTTGATTCTGTTTTGAAGAAGTTATGGCCAAGAGAAGAAGAGGTAAAATATGGAAAAAAGAGGAGTTTGATTTGAAGGAAATGAACATTGATTTCTTTTGAATATTTTGTAAATATTTTGACACTACTTCTTTCTAATTTTTTCCTATGGCTTGAAAGCCATTAAAGAGGAGAGGTTGAAGGTGAATAAGCTTGAGAAAAGAAGAAGAAGAAGAAGAAGTGTGAATGAAAGTGAAGAAGGAGGTTGGTATTTATACAAAAAGAAAGAAGTGGTAAATTTACCAAAATAATCTCTTACCAAATTACCAAACTAACCTTACTTCAACCTAAAGCAATCTCCACTTTTTCAATACTTAACATCATCTTTCATATCATTACTTTATGTCTTAGTCACTTAACGATTAAGTAAATAAAGGTAATTATTTTGTTGGATTTTGATGTGATTTGGATTTGATGTTTACTTTTGACTTTTCTTAAACTTACTTACTTTTCTTAATGATGCTCTAGAAGTTTCCTAATCATAATTAGTAAAAGTAAACATGTTTAGTTATTAAAATGTGTAATATATATGTTAAAACATGTTAACAAAGGTGCGACAACGTTGCGGTAACTTTTAATCGACAAAACGTTTTCCGGTCACATTTTGACGTTTTTGTTAAACTATTTATTCATGTACACCAAATTTCAAAATTGATTTGTTATTATCTTTAAATATTTAAAAAAAGCATATTTGACTTATAAAAAAATATAAAACAATATCCAAATCTATTTATAAAAATACGACATCGATTTATCGATATGCGATGAAATTTGTCAACTTTTATATAACGGATTTTATATATTTATCAAACCATTATAAATTAAATTACTATTATTATCAAATGAGTTTGATATCGATTATATAGATATATAAAAGGTATTATTTATCCTTTAAACAAATTTCTCGAATATTTATCCTACTTTATTGGAATCCGACTTTTGTCAATTTTATAATGGAAATCCCAAATCTTTATTCAATATCAAAAATAAGTTTGTCGTTATTATTTATCATATAAAACCTGATTATTTAAGTTTGAAAATTCTACATTTGAACATTTAAAATAATTAAATACTCTATTTTCAAAGTGGAATATTTACGGGTCGTTACATTTTATTAAATACAAGCCATAATATAGGCTAATAGAAAGTAAAAAATTAAGTTATTGAATAAGTATGTTGACTTGATATTAGTTACAACTTCTAGCCACTTTTTTACCAATGAAAATATATAAGTTTACAATTAACAAACTTTTTGTTCTTGTTGCATGATAAAAACAGAATCAAACAATGAATTTCATATGCCTACTTACAAAACAGAAATAATATGAAAAGAAAACGACTAAAGAGTGAAGCTCTTACATCATGATGTTTTTAGTGATAAATATTCACAAAAAATAAAACATGTAAAATAAGTAGATTTTTTTTATTAAAAGATTAATGAAGAGGACAGAAAAACACATGGTTCAAACATAAAAACTATACCATATGGATTTCGAATATGGTCCACTAATGTCATTCAACATGTATTAGAATAAAACTTTTATAATGTAAACATATATATTTTATTTCATTCTTACCATTACATATAAAATAATCAATATTCGCTAAAATTATTCGGGTATTCTACACTTAAATATGTGAGTATATATTGGTAAATATCTAATGATATATCGATAACAATATTTTAAGCTATATTTTGTAAAAATATTGGCTAAGAAGCTATATAAGATATACTAGCGATATATCATTAATATTATTCAAAATTAATTACCTAAATACACACACATATACATATAATTAAAGCATATACAAATAGAAACATCGAGAAGCATATGTTATTTCGAAAATGATTTCTAAGAGTTGAATTATGTAATTAAATTACATAATCTCCACTAGTGCACACCCTTAACTCTATCAACTTACTACTTTATGTTGTTTTGAATTAGGAGGAAATCCAAGTGTCAAAGTTATGTGTTAAGGCTGTTTATGTAGGTTGAAACATATACATTATTATCCCATTGAGTTTGATAAAATGGATTTTCACACGTAACTTGCAACAACCCTAAACTTTTAATGCCCAAAATTAGTGTCCTACACCTATAATACAGATTTGAGCACTAACCCCAAATACTAAAGACCATTAGTCATTAGGTGAATGTTCAAAATACTATTTTAAATACACTTATTTTACCTAACAACCGAATCAAATGCTATTGCACTATTTCAACAATTTAAAATATACAAGAACCAGTATATATATATATATATATTTGTTTTTATAAATATAGAAGAAACCAATATATATACAACATATAGCGTTCTATCGACAAAGCATACATGTGCAATATATACAACATATATAAGCTTGGATTTAAAAACAAATATAACTTATTGCTAATATATGTGTACAGCATATATAAGTTTGCATGTATATATATTCACATAAATAAGTAGAGGAAAAAAGTTGTAAGCAAATATAAATAAAACTAGAAAGGAAGCAAGAGCAGGTTGGAGGCTCGGGTCTGCTTGGGGTTGAGATGGCTACCGCTTGGGGTCTGACTTCGGGTCAGAGAGGAGAAAACTTTAGTCTGGCTTCGGGTCAAAGGGAAGAGGATGGCGACTGGGTTTGCTTCGGTTCAGAGGGGGTATTTCTTCAGGTTTAGATTCAGGTTAGAGGGAAGAGGATGGCGACTGGGTTTGCTTTGGGCCAGAGGGGGTGTTCCTTCGGATTTGGCTTTGGGTCAGGGAGTGGAGATAGAGAGGGGAGCGGTTGTGATGGCGGCTATGTGTTTGCTTCGGGTAAAGGATGGGAAAATGTAACAACCCTGTTGTTAATTACCCAATTAATTAAAATTAATTAAGAATAATTAATTTATAATTGTAATTTGTGAAATTTAATCATGGAAGTAAATTTAGTGTTGATAATAATTGATTAGATTTAATTAAGGAATGAGTTTCATTTCTTAAATAGGATTTCAATTTAAAATTTTGAAATATTATTAAATCAATTATTTGAATTTGGTGTTTAGAGTAAAGTGTTAATATTGAGAATTTTTGTTGAAATGCAATTTTTAAATCGTTAATTGATTTTGTCAAATTTGAGAAATTAGTGAATAATTTTGTTAAAACATTGTTAGAAAAAAAATTTGGTTTATTAATGATAGAACTAAACATATATTAGTAACACTTAGGAGAATTAGCAACACCTTGTTAGTGGATCCTCATCTCAACTCTCTTGACCCATTAGTGCAAATAAGAGAAGGCATCTCTCCTTAGTATGCATTCACGTTCATTCTAAAGTCAGCAAAGAGAAAACCAAAAACTAAACTCCTCTTTCTCAAAGCTTTAAAACCCTAGTTCCTAATTTCCAAATTCAAAGCTCAAATCAAAGGGATTTTGTCCAATAATGTAGAGTAAGTATTTTAAACTCTATCTTTATCCGTTAGAACTCTAAAATAATTATTTTTATCCCATTTTTGATCAAATTGCTTGCTGTCCAAATTTTATTCTTTAGTTTTTAGGTGATTTTAGAGAAGCTAGGAGGTTAGCAAGGCTTAAAAGAGGATTTAGCAAGCTATAGGAAAATAATAGGTGAGTTAATCACTCATACTACTACCTTTAATCTATGAGAATACTTTTTAGTTGATATTTGAATTGAATAAGATGGTTTGTTAATTGAATTTCTTTCAAATTGGTTGTGAATTGGTTGCTTGAATTTGAATGATTGTTTGGTTGTAGTTTGTTAAAAATTGTTTCTAAAAATATTGCTGCAGTAAAACAACGATATCTTAGTGTAATTTTATCCAAATTAGCTCATTCATTTTGCAATTGAAATAACTTTCTATTATCTACAAGTTCTCCTTTAATCACTTTAAAAAATTATATGGTTTAGAGGGTCGAAATTGAGTTTGAAACTGATGTACATAGCTCTGCTCTGTGCAATATTTTTGTTGAAAGCTGATATTAAAATCACCATAACTTTTAAATGGTTGATCGAAATTGAGTGAGGTTTTTTGTAGTTGGAAAGTATTTTTATA
Organism: Allium fistulosum; assembly: GCA_030737815.1. Classification (NCBI taxonomy): domain Eukaryota; kingdom Viridiplantae; phylum Streptophyta; class Magnoliopsida; order Asparagales; family Amaryllidaceae; genus Allium; species Allium fistulosum. The sequence goes on from CM060908.1 coordinate 150,459,976, forward strand.
AGGAACAACTTTTATGTTCATTGCTTTTTGTGATTAAGTAGTTTACTAAGAGTAATTTGGGATTTAAGAAGATGTAACCTTTCTGTCCTGTGTTTTAACCTTAACTTTGAAACACGGAAATTGTTTTAGGCATATCTTTCTCATTTCTTGTAGGATTTAGATGATTTTTATTGTTTCGGAAAGCTTAAAAAGAGTGTGACAACTTTCATGTTAAACACTTTCGTAAACACTGAGCATAGTGGGTTGAAAAACCTGATGTAAACTTGCTGCTCTGTCACTATAAAACCGTAATTTTCTGTGCTAAATGTCATTGGTAATTTAAGCATATCTTTCTCGTTTGATGTCCAAATTTGACGATTCTTGATGTTTTGGAAAGCATAGATTGTCTAATAGAACTTTTGTGTTTTGGGTTTTGTTAAACTTTGAAGTTTACATGGTCAAAAGTTCATTCTAGTGTCACTGTCCCGAGACTAAAACGACAGCTGTAGTGAACTTCAGATCTGAAAATTGTTTTGGTCTTAACTTTTTTATTTCTTATTGGAATTCGGGAATTTTTGATGTTATGGAAAGCCTATAATATCCTCTATAACTTTAATGTTTCATGCTTTCTCAAATTTTTGGTTGAATAGGGGCGAACTGGCTAAACAAGCCGCTGGCCTTTGTTTTTCCTATGTATTCACTTCCTGGCATGAGTCCGACTTTGAGACGTCACAGTTTCTTCGTCTCTTATCGAAACTCAGCGATTCATTTTGTAGTTTAAACTACAAATGTTGAAATTTATTTCTACAAATTTTTAGGTCATTCCGACCATGGTAACTTGTATATATCTGTTGTCGAACTTGTACTCGCAGCTTGCTGTAATTCAGTGTTTAAAACCTTGTTTTGGTCCAACTTTGAAACGACGCAGATTCTTCGTTTCAAATCAGATTTGAATGATTCTTTTTGCAGATTGAAGTAGGAATGTTGAACTACATTCCTCAAAAACTTTAAGTCATTTTTAAGCTGTTAACTTGTTCAAACCTGCTGTCGAATATTGAGTCGCAGCTTGTTTTAAACGGATAATACTTGGTGTAATTTCCGTTATTTCGATGTTTTCTTGATATTTCTTTCTGGATTTCATACACTGGTATTATAACGTGTTTTAAAAAAAATTCAAATAAATGGGCTTTTGAAATTATTATTATATATTATTTTTTAGTATAAAAATTATATACTCTATAATAAGAGAATTTCAAAGGCAATTTCTAAAGCGATTTCGAAACGTTCCTAAAACTCGTTTTCTTCAACTTAATTTCTATATAAAACACACAATTTTGCACTTCGAGGAAAGAGGGAGGAGAATTAAATGATTAGATAAAATGCGTGCTATGAACACGTGTGTTTATCTTTTCAGTTAATTCCTAATTTATTTGTTTGATTGTTTTAACCTTCGGGTCTGGTTTACCGATGAGATGAGGTAAACTTTGTACTGCTTTGAGTGTGGAATTGACTAACGGTTAGTAAACCGTTTAGTGCGAACATGTGGTATGGGACATACGTTAAAACTTTGTGGGTTCCTATCCGAGGGATTTGTGACACATATTGCCAGTAAGTGGTGTCCAGTACTGGGCCTCCGGACCTTCGCCACTACGGTTTGTTGCCTTCGGGTTTGTGCCTTCGGGTTTGTTGCCATATAGTATCGCTTTTGGAGTTGGTCCTTCGTCACCGCTCGAGAGATACTTGGGTTTGTCGCCTTCTGGCTTGTGGATCCTTGTTTATACAGTACTTAGCACGTGCATCTTTTGTTTCATTGATATTTATATTTCCCTAGAGTATCGCCTTTCGGAGTCGGTCCTTTGAACCACTCGATACATAGCGATTACCTTGTGGGAACTTGTGATGCCTTCATTGGTATTTGTGTTTGCCTTTTTGTCTTGATTTGGGATATTTATATCCTTTTGTATATTTTGAGTTGCCAATGATATGAGGCTTGTTATTTGAGTTTATTGGATCTTGAGTTATCTCTTATAGAGATTTTATTGTTACTATGTGATGTATTCTCTTTTATGATATCCATATAGACTCTCTTTGTTTACTTCTTATTTGAGAAGCATTGTTATCTTGTCTGTACTCATATCATCATCTTGTCTCACTCTACTTGATATGTTTTAGTTAGACTGACCCGTGTATTTTATACTCAGGTCAGACCGAGGTGTTTCAGGTTAGGTACATTTGGACTTAGCCTATTCTGCTCCGCATGGACTATTCTGCTAGCTCCTTTTGTTATAGCTTTTTGTGTAGTCCTTTTTGTTGGCACTCTGATGTATATTCTTTTGACCCATGTTTGGGTTGTGGTCGTCATACCACTTTGATGTATCATTTTGGATTGTACTAGTGATTGTATCTGTACTTATGCATATGTATGCATTTCTGTTGTTCTGTGATGTTATTTACATTTGAGTTGTTATGTTTTGTTCTGATAGATCTGTTAGCCATTATAGTTTTGTATTAAATATTTATTGGATACGTCGATCCACTTGAGAAGAAAAAAATATAGATAGCACTTATCGACGTATTCAGTAGATAGTTAAGACAAAGCTGTAGATGGTCGCTCATATCCATCTCTATTCTCCGCATTAGCAGACGGTGTTACCTCGTAATACTCTTTGTTAATATGGGTCTCAGAGTGGGGCGTCATGGAAAACACGGGTACGGCTTTGGGTTGTGGCGGCGGATGGGTTCAGGGAAGATGATGGTAGGGCTTTGGCTCAAATCTGGAATGCGAGGTCAGCCTGGGCTCACTTGCGGTCAAGGTTTGGGTCAGTGAAGGTGAAAACTCGGGTAAGGCACGGGTCAGGGCGGGTGAGAGCTCGGGTCAGGCAATGGAAGCGGCGCTTGGGGTTCAGACTCGGGCAAAATTTGGAGAAATCCGGGTCAATACTCGGGTCAGAGGGAGAGGGAAAGAAAAGGACAGCCGAGATGAAGGGAAACAACATGCTTCTGGAAAATTTCTGAAAGGCACCAGCCATACTTGCAGAAACGAACAAGATGAAGCTTACCTTTTTTTTTTAAGAATGAACGGAGGAGGAAAAGTGAAAAGACACAAACATATAAATATACAAAATTCAAGGAATGGAAAGAGTTAAATGGTGGTTTTAGAAATTTATTAAAAGGAAAATGGCTTTTGAGTTTATACAGCTGAAATTTGAAAAGGCAAAGGAAACAAAATCTCAAATACAGCACCGATACAATAAACTATTTTGTCGATTTCGCCGCATACCGGACACCGAATTACAGGAATGAATATACTGCGGAGATCAGCATGACGAGACGAACATAATGGTACACAGATATCAGCGATACAACTAAGTTATAAAAACTCGATTTTTCGCAGCCGAAACTGCTGCTAAAACGCCGAAAATAAGATAAAGGAAGCTAAAGTAGTCCGAATTTGGGGAAACGAAATACGTCTCACTCAGAAAATGATTTACATTTTTATTATGTAAAAATATTTAGATTTCAAAAGTATTTAATTTTCAACAATTTAACTGATTTAAATCTTACATTTTGAAATTTCACAAATAAACTAACTTCCATATTTTCCAAATAAAATTTACCATTTGCTATGTTTAAATAGACGTATTTCAATTATTAAATTTTCATTTCAAAATTTTATTGTTTAATTTTCATGAAATTCTTTTTTAGTTAATTACGTTATTAAAACCATTAAAATTCTCAGGTCGTTACACTCTCCCCCACTCAAAACTTTTCGTCCTAGAAAAGAAACGAGCTAGGAAAACAAAATCAAGCAGAAAGATAAGATAAATTCAAATGAATAGTACCCGAGTCAAACAATTCAGGATTCGAAGCATGCATGGATTCTTCAGTCTCCCAGGTGCAATCCCGATCATTTGTACTCCACTGTACTTTGACCGGACTAACAGATTTCCTCCGAAGCTGCTTCGTACCTCTATCAACAATACTAAGTGGCTTCCTCTTTATAGTGAGATTCGGCTCGACGTCTAAATTCTCTAATAAAGCTAGTTGAACAATCAAGGATGGATCATAGAGATACTTGCGAAGGTGAGATACGTGAAACATGTTGTGCATACCCGCTAGCTTCTCCGACAAATCAACTCTGTAAGCCAAAGGACCAACTCTTTCCAGAATGTAGAAAGGACCAATGAATCTAGGAGCAAGCTTCCCTCTCCGACCAAAACGAACCACATTCTTCAACGGCGAGATCTTAAGAAAGACCTGATCCCCCATTGAAAATTCCAAATCTCTTCTACGCCTATTAGCATACTTATTTTGCCTATCCTGAGCAATCCTCATCTTCCTCCTAATCTCCTCAACCTTCTCAGATGCTTCCAAAATCATATTAGGCTCAAGAACAAGCGATCACCGGATTCAATCCAGTAAGATGGAGATTTGCAGGATCGTCCGTAAAGAGCAGCAAATGGAGAAATCTCGATACTTGCCTGAATTCAAAAGAGTGGGATTAACAGATTGAAGCTTAAGATGATGGATTCAAAGATAGAGTAATACCTAATAACTGTTGTTATAGGTGAATTCAATGAGATGGATATGATCTTCCTAAGATCCTCCATAATCAAGAACACAAGCACGAAGAAGATCTTCCAAAATCTGATTCACCCTTTCCGTCTGACCATCGGTCTGGGGATGATAAGCCGTACTAAGGTTCAAACGAGTACCCAAAGCTTCCTGAAAAGTTTTCCAGAACTTGCGGGTAAAGATAGGATCACGATCACAAACAATGCTAGAAGGAACACCATGAAGTCAGACAATCTCCCTCATATAAATCTCAGTTAAGCTCGAAGTAGTTCGATTCGACTTGACCGGAATAAAATGAGCGGACTTGGTCAATCGATCAACAACTACCCAAATACTCTCGTTACCCCTTCTAGTCCTCGGTAAATCATCAATAAAATCCATAGAAACCTGATCCTTCTTCCAAATGGGAATCTCAAAGGGTTGCAGCAATCCAGCGGTCTTCTGGTGATCAGCCTTGACCTGTTGATAAGTGGCACATCTACTGACATAGATAGAGATATCCCACTTCATACTACTCCACCAATACAGTCTCTTCATATTCTGGAACATCTTCGAGACACCAGGATGGATAGATAGTCTGGACTGATGATTCTCTCTAAGAACTTCTTGCCTCAAACCATCAACATTCGGAACACAAATGCGGTTATTAATCCTCAAAAATCCATTCTGATCAATTTATGCTCCTTGCTCATTCTGATCATCACCTTCTCTACTCTGAATATTCTCCTTCATAAGCCTAACCATCGTCATCCTGCTCGGCTGCAATATGATCCATAAAATATGGAGAAGCTATAATCTGACACAACATGGCTTTCTTACGACTAAGGGCATTGGCCACAACATTGGCTTTCCCAGGAGTGTAGTTGCAGTCGAGGTCGTAAGATGCTAAGAACTTAAGCCATCGAACATGCCTCTAGTTCAAATCCTTCTGGGTGAAAATATAGTTAAGAGACTGATGATTGGTGAAAAGCTCAAACTTGGTTCCCAAAAGGTGATGCCTCCACAACTTCAAAGCAAACACAACAGCAAGCAATTTTAAATCATGGGTGTCATAGTTAACTTCGTGGGGCTTCAACTGAAGACTAGCATAAGCAATGACCTTCCTACTCTGCATCAACATAGCATCCAAACCTTCTCGACTAGCATCGGTATAAACCGATAATTCTTCACTCCCATTCGGAATGGTGAGAACAGGAGCAGAAGTAAGCTTTGGCTTCAACTCATTAAATACTGCATCACACTTACAATTCCAATCAAACTTGGCATTCTTACGAGTCAAAGCAGTAAGAGGTGCAACTATGCAGGCAAAATTCTCGATAAATCTCTGATAATAACCGGCAAGGCCCAGAAAGCTACGAATATCTGACGGAATCTTAGGTGTCTCCCAATCCTGGAAATTGAATAAGGTGGATAAGTTCAAAGGAGATAAGATAAATGAATTCAAAAGAGAAAAGATGGATGGACTTATATTAATCATGGCGACCTTAACTGGGTCAACCGAGACTCCATTCTCAGAAACAATATGCCCAAGAAATCAGACTTCTTCTCTTTAGAAATGTCATTTAGAAAATTTAGCTTTCAACTGATGACTCCTAAGAGTTTTGAGAACATAAGCCAAATGTACCCTTTGCTTCTTCTTTGACTTAGAAAAGACGAGGATATCATTAACGAAAACCAGAACAAACTTGTTGAGAACATCGTGGAAAATGCGATTCATGAGATCGACAAAGAAGGCAGGAGCATTAGTTAATCCAAAAGGTATGACTAACCATTCATAGAAACCATTCTCTGTTTAGAAAGCAGTTTTGGGAATTCTCTCCTCAACTACCCGAAGCTGGTGGAAACCGGTAGCAAGATCAAGCTGAGAGAATACTTTAGCGCCATAGAGCTGATCAAACATACCGTTGATGCAAGGCATAGGATATCGGTTCTTGAGAGTAAGCTTGTTCAGCTATCTATAATCAACACACATCCTCAAAGAACCATCAGATTTGGTGACAAAGACCACAGCTGCTCCCTATTCAGAAAAACTCTGCCTAATCAAACCCTTAGAGAACAAATCCTCAATTTGCTTCTTCAACTCAGCTTTCTCTTTGGGTGCCATCCGTTTGGAAGGGAGAACAACATGTCGAGCACCAGAAATTAGATCAATGCGGAATTCAATTTCCCGCTTAGGAGGTAGAAGTGACTTCACCAAAAACATCAGGATAAACCTTGACTATCAAGGTGGAGTCCAGATCACTAGTCTGAGCATCAAGAGAAAAGATAAAGCTGCCTGCATAATCCTGAGGCATTCGACATTCAATCACAAGAGAATTGCGCTGATTGTCTACTAGAGAAAAGCTCAAACTTGGTTCCCAAAAGGTGATGCCTCCACAACTTCAAAGCAAACACAACAGCAAGCAATTTTAAATCATGGGTGTCATAGTTAACTTCGTGGGGCTTCAACTGAAGACTAGCATAAGCAATGACCTTCCTACTCTGCATCAACATAGCATCCAAACCTTCTCGACTAGCATCGGTATAAACCGATAATTCTTCACTCCCATTCGGAATGGTGAGAACAGGAGCAGAAGTAAGCTTTGGCTTCAACTCATTAAATACTGCATCACACTTACAATTCCAATCAAACTTGGCATTCTTACGAGTCAAAGCAGTAAGAGGTGCAACTATGCAGGCAAAATTCTCGATAAATCTCTGATAATAACCGGCAAGGCCCAGAAAGCTACGAATATCTGACGGAATCTTAGGTGTCTCCCAATCCTGGAAATTGAATAAGGTGGATAAGTTCAAAGGAGATAAGATAAATGAATTCAAAAGAGAAAAGATGGATGGACTTATATTAATCATGGCGACCTTAACTGGGTCAACCGAGACTCCATTCTCAGAAACAATATGCCCAAGAAATCAGACTTCTTCTCTCTAGAAATGTCATTTAGAAAATTTAGCTTTCAACTGATGACTCCTAAGAGTTTTGAGAACATAAGCCAAATGTACCCTTTGCTTCTTCTTTGACTTAGAAAAGACGAGGATATCATTAACGAAAACCAGAACAAACTTGTTGAGAACATCGCGGAAAATGCGATTCATGAGATCGACAAAGAAGGCAGGAGCATTAGTTAATCCAAAAGGTATGACTAACCATTCATAGAAACCATTCTCTGTTTAGAAAGCAGTTTTGGGAATTCTCTCCTCAACTACCCGAAGCTGGTGGAAACCGGTAGCAAGATCAAGCTGAGAGAATACTTTAGCGCCATAGAGCTGATCAAACATACCGTTGATGCAAGGCATAGGATATCGGTTCTTGAGAGTAAGCTTGTTCAGCTATCTATAATCAACACACATCCTCAAAGAACCATCAGATTTGGTGACAAAGACCACAGCTGCTCCCTATTCAGAAAAACTCTGCCTAATCAAACCCTTAGAGAACAAATCCTCAATTTGCTTCTTCAACTCAGCTTTCTCTTTGGGTGCCATCCGTTTGGAAGGGAGAACAACATGTCGAGCACCAGAAATTAGATCAATGCGGAATTCAATTTCCCGCTTAGGAGGTAGAAGTGACTTCACCAAAAACATCAGGATAAACCTTGACTATCAAGGTGGAGTCCAGATCACTAGTCTGAGCATCAAGAGAAAAGATAAAGCTGCCTGCATAATCCTGAGGCATTCGACATTCAATCACAAGAGAATTGCGCTGATTGTCTACTAGAGAAATGGTTCGGGCCTTACAAGAAATGACAACATCATAACGCTTCAACCAATCACCTCCGAGTAAAATATCAAATGCATCGAAACCCAAAACATAGAAATCTCCGGTAAATCGACACTTCCTATAAAGGAGTTTCACCCCTTAAAAACATACTAAGATTGGCGGGACCGCCAATGGTATTACTCACACAAAATGATGAAGTCGCCAATAGAGGTTGCAAGATATGCTCGAATTTATTACATGGATCGAAAGATATAAAGCTATGGGATGCAACAGTGTCAAATAAAACATGAATTGGAAAACCATGCAAAGAAAAAGAGCTCTAAAGAGTACCTTGGTTATCATTGGTAGAAGGAGGAGGAGTGGAAGAAGTCATGGCAAAGACTCCAGATGTCTTGCCTCTCTATTTAGTGGGACAGTTATTCTTGAAATGGCCAGGCTAGAGACAAAGGTGGCAAAGGTTGTTTTTGGTGGCCTGAGGTGGAGGAATAACGACACCGGTAGGAGATGGACAGCTGTTGGCGTAGTGACCCTTCTGGTCGCACTTGAAACAAGTGATGGCAGATAAGTCAAGAGATCTCTTCTGAGGAACAGATCCAATACCATGAACATTCTGCCAATTCTTCTTCTACTGCTGAAAATTGGGCTTCCTCTTCTTCGAACCACTGGAAGTGCACTGAGATGCTGAAACTTCCTTCTTACCCTTGGAAGTAGGATTCTCGAATCTAGTGGCCATATCCATCAGAGAAATAAAGGTGCCGTGAACATGACTAATCAAGCGGTCATAATACTCTAGACGAGCACCGTGAATAAACTTCTCGTTCTTCTTGAGCTGAATGTCAATCAAACCAGGTCCAAACTTAGATAGCTCGTTGAACTTCCTCTCATACTCAGCAAAAGTCATATCACCCTGCTCAAGATCCATGAATGCCCTATACAACTAAGATTTTCTGGCTTCGGGCATCCAATTGGCCACAAAAGCATCCCTGAAAAGAAGGGATCCAAGATAAGACAGAGATAAAGTTCAAAGAGGTAAATTTCAAAGAAATAAATTCAATAGAATTGAGCTAGAAAAAGGACAACTAAGAATCTCACCTGAACCGCTGCCAAGTGATGTTAGCCTCGACAGTCTGAGTTGTAATAGATTCCCACCAATCCTGGGCGGACTCCCATAACTGCCAAGTAGCTAGCTAACGCATCTGAGCATCAGTGATCTCAAGTCCAGTGAAAATCCTCTCAAGACTCTTCAGCCATTGGTGAGCTCGATAATACTCTCGGCTTCGGTGAACTTAGTACCCCCAAGCTATGTGTACTCCTTACAAAGCTGAGTGAACCTAACAGGCTGGACAAGTGGAACAAGGTCGACAACAGGTGGAATAGGGGCGACAGGTGGTGCAGGGGCATTTCCACGACCTATACCACAGACATTCCTTCTGTTACTCATCTGGAAAAAGGACAAGAATTGATTTTAGAACAAAGGTAAATTCAAAATTCAAAGAAATCCTAAAAGAATTTTTGCTAAGAATTTCAAGCACGAACGAATATGATTCTGTAATTGATTTAACTCATTCTAGGGTATTGCTACCATATCTCTAATGAGTTTTTACTCCATATGTTAAGTTTTGCCTAAACCAAAGCTCTGATACCAACTATAACGACCCGATATTTCAAACCATTCGAATCGACAATAATCCACACATGTCAGACTTGAGTTACTCAAAATAACATATTGTTAATTTATAATTGGCAAAAACTTAGCATATACAGTAAATAAATTAATCACAGAATCATAAACACAGAGTTTACAACAATAGGCAGCGGAAAAGATAAATAGTAGTTCATGAAGCTACTACAAAAATAACATAGTCCAAAACAGAATACATCAGAAATCCCAATACACAAAAGTCTCTAACACAAAAGCAAATGACAAGTCTGAAACATACAACTAAAAATAACAAAAATAAACTAAAAGCTGAAATAGATAAGATAGATCTTCCAAGCGAACTCCAAGCTCCAAAAGATCAGTTTCGAAAGCTGTGACACTCGGGCTGACCCGAGCGTAAAGCAAAACACAAACACTCGAGTAAGGATTAACATTCTTATGCAAGTAAATCAAACTCAAGTGAAATGCAATATAACTTAAAGGATGTTGGGATTCCATCCTTTAAGGATCCGGTAAACTATCTACATGCATAGTACAATACGCTACATATATAATGTCTACAGTAAAGTAAAATATTAAAATAGCGTTAAGGCATTACCCATATCCCCCTTAAGACATTTATATATTCTTGTAGTCTATACAGTACCGTAAGCTCCACCAAACCGGTGGTGTACCCAGAGGGCACTCCATAGGTACGGTACAAACCAAACTCGTAGAGGGTGCGATAAGGCATGTGACAAGACACGCGAGGCAATGCCCAGGGTAGGCTACTACCGTTTTGCAGATCCGGACTGGTGGTAATGCATAGCAGCTACTACCACCCACCTCGAGACACACTCCCAATCAAAGGTGTGCACACCAAATCGAATCACAAAAGCAGTAGATATGGTTTCGAAGAAATGTGCCCGATAGAGGGAGCGAAGCAACTTGGCTCGACATGGCTCTTGTTTTAGCCACATGAAGCTGACTCGAGGGAGTCAAGGTTACGGTCATACCACATATAGACATCGCCAAGCCATCCTACTTCGTTCTGGAATCTCCACCACGTACACAATTGTTAATGTGGTTTTTGGTATTTGCAGAGATTATGACAATACCCGATCCCAGTCTCTTTAACAACCAAACGGTTATTTCACACCGTGGTCATTTTAAAATCACTGTATAAATTTCTAAACAAAATCTCAAATCATCAATTTAAATCAAAATTAAATATTCAACTTTAATTTTTATTTAAATTTGAAATTGTTCATTTAATCATCTTTAATCAAATCAAGTTATAAACATACTTTTAAATTTCCAAAATCATTAAGTTCCAAATAAATCCTTATTTAAATTCAATTATTAACCAATTTAAATTACAAATCAATTTCAATCTACCTTTCCACTTTTAATTGATTAAAGTTATAAAATCTATTTTAAATATTAATATAAATTTTTGAATAAACATTTTAAAAATATTATATATATATATATATTAATTAAAAACAAATCTTATTAAATTAAATTAAACAAGATCTTTTATTTAAATCTATTTTAAATCTTATTTTATATATTTAAAAATAATAAAATTATAAGTAAAATTTTATAATTAACATTTTAAACTAAACTTATAATTTTAAAATTCCAAAACCTATAATTTTAAAATTCTAAACTTCACATATAAAAAAAATTTATAATATTTAAAATCAAAACTCATATATTTCCTTTCAAAACCTTGGAAATCATTTTTCAAAAATAGACCAACGGTGTCCGTATATAATTTTCTAACCTATGGTTAAGTGACATGGATATTTATCATTTCAATCCGCAATAATTTAAATTTACGAGTTTATATCATTTCAACCAGCAATCCCAAAATTTCAAAATCAATGAAAATCGCTTGGGTTTATCATTTCGACCCATAACGATTTTCCCCTAATCTATAAGATTGTTCGGGTATGTATCATTTCAACCCATAGTGATTTCTAAAACTAAGGGAACATGTAGTGTGAGAACAATAACATGAAATAGCATAACATATCAATTACTAGCATACATAATCATTAACAATTTAAATATAATAATCAGTCAACATGTTATGGTCTCAATTTACATAAGTGAACAATTTAAAATATCAATATATCATATTCAACAGTTCAATAACTAACAATTCCAATTTAACAACATATTTAAATTGTCATTTCATATGAAATCAATTTACTAAGCATAAGAACATTAATCGTGAGTGATTGCTCACCTTTCGAGGCTAGAGAACGATGGAAATGAGAAACAATTGACACGGATACGCACACGGACATGGGCATGACACGTCAAAGAGCTGCGACAAGCAAAGAGCAGATTTAGCATGAGAATTCAATGGAAACAAATATATATACATATGTGATATATATATATATTTGTTTTTATAAATATAGAAGGAACCAATATATATACAACATATAGCTTTCAATCGACAAAGTATACATGTGCAATATATACAACATATGTAAGCTTAGATTTAAAAACAAATGTAACTTTCTGCTAATATGTGTACAACATATGTAAGTTTGCATGTATATATATTCACATAAATAAGTAGAGGACAAAAGTTTTAAGCAAATATAAATAAAATTGGAAAGGAAGCAAACGTAGATTGGAGGCTCGGGTCTGCTTAGGGTCGAGATGGCTGCCGCTTGGGGTCTGACTTCGGGTCAGAGATTAGAAAACTTGAGTCTGGCTTCAGGTTAGAGGGAAGAGGATGGCGACTTGGTTTGCTTCGGGTCAGAGGGGGTATTTCTTCGGGTTTGGCTTTGGGTCAGAGGGAAGAGGATGGCGACTAGGTTTGCTTCGGGTCAGAGGGGGTGTTTCTTCAGGTTTGGCTTCGGGTCAGGGAGTGGAGATGGAGAGGGGAGCGGTTGTGATGGCGGCTATGGGTTTGCTTCGGGCAAAGGATGGGAAAACACGGGTACAGCTTCGGGTTGTGGTGGCGGATGGGTTCAGGGAAGATGATGCTGGGGCTTTGGCTCAGATCTGGAATGGCAAGGTCGGCATGGGCTCGCTTACAATCAAGCTTTGGGTCAGTGAAGGTGAAAACTTGGGTAAGGCACGGGTCAGGGCGGGTGAGAGTTCGGGTCAGGCAATGGAGGCGGCGCTTGGGGTTTAGACTCGGGCAAAATTTGGAGTCAGTACTCGGGTCAGAGGGATAGGGGAAGAAAAGGACAGCGGATATGAAGGGAAACAACATGCTTCTGGAAAATATTTGAAAGGCACTAGCCGTGCTTGCAGAAAAAAACAAGATGAAGCTTACCTTTTTTTAAGTATGAACTGAGGAGGAAAAGTGAAAAGACACAAACATATAAATATACAAAAATCAAGGAATAGAAAGAGTCAAATGGTGGTGAGATTCTTGGGCCATGTTGTTTCTGAGCAGAGCGTTGCCGTGGATCTTCCAAAAGTTGAGGTATTTCAAGATTGGACCATATCTAAAAACGCTATGGACGTGAGAAGTTTGTTGGGGTTAGTTGGATAATATAGACGATTCATCCAGGACTTCTCTAAGGTAGCAGCACCGTCGACTCAGTTGACGAAAAAGAATCAAATTTTACTTTGGATGCGAGATGTGAACATGCATTCATGAATTTGAATGAAAAGTTGACAAGTGCACTAGTATTGACCATTCCAAGTGGGAATGAAGAAATAACAGTATACACTAATGCTTGTGGTACCAGACTGGGTGTGGTATTGATGCAGAGGGGCAAAGTTGTTACATATGCTCGTCGACAACTGAAGCTACGTGAGAAGAAATAGCCGACCAATGATTTAGATTTAGAAGCGGTCGTGTTTGCAATGAAGATCTGAAAGCACTATCTTTTAGGAGAGAGGTTCGAGCTGTTCATGGACCATAAATCATTGTAGTGCCACTTTCCGAAGAAGGACCTTAACCTTTGCCAACAGTGATGGTTAGAGTTCCTAGCCTCCAATGACTTTGATATTGCATATACACCGAGGAAAGGTAATGCAGTTTTTGATAATTGAGTAGGAGACATGTCAACTTCGGAGCTATGTTCCTGGAGTGGACGAACTACAGTATATTGTTGGTTATGATTTCTAACTGAGATGTAAGCTAGAGTCATAGATTAATGCGAACTTGACTATTAGGCCTACTCTGATTGAGCGGATTGGTACTAGTCAGAGGCGAGATCCTAGATTAGCTGAGATCATTTCTAAGATTGAAGCTAGGATAGAGTGTGAAGAGATAAGACAGTAAGGAAGTGATTGAGATGGTTGGCTTCGTAAAGATGGGAGATTATTTGTTCCTGATGTCAACGGATTGAGAGATGAGGTGATATGAGAGTGACATCATTCGAGATTGACTATCCCTTCTAGCGGTAATAAGATGTACCATGACATAAAGCGGATCATTATTGGGACGAAGAAAGACGTTAGGACTTTCATCTCGAAGTGCATAAATGGCCAGTTGGTTAAGCAAAGCAGAAGTGGCCTAGTGGTTTGATGCAACCACTAGAAGTTTCCTAATGGAAATGGAAAAAAAGTATCGATGGATTTCATCGATGGACTACTAAGGATTAGAGCAGGGTATGATAGCATTTGGTTCATAGTCAATCAATTGACCAAGAGCACCAAATTTATACCCATCAAGTCAAGTAGAACGACAACCAAACTTGCCGAATTGTATGTGAAGTCGATAGTACGATTCTATAGTTTGTCGAAGAGCGTTGTGAGTGACTGAGACATGTTATTCACTAATGGGTTCTAGAAGAGTTTACAGGAGGCGTAACTAACAAAGCTGCACCTTAGCACAGCTTATCACCCTCAAAATGAAAGCCAAAATGAGAGAGTGAATCATATCCTAAAGGATCTCTTACGGGCTTGCATACTAGACTTTGGTAGCTCGTGGGATGATCACTTACACCTTCTTGAATTCTCATACAACAACAGTTATCAGTCTACATTGGTATGGCACTAATCGAGGCATTAGGTGGTCGACCCTCTAACTCTCCTTATTGTTGGTGGGAAGCGGGCGAAAGGCGAATAATTAAGCCAGATATGATTAGAGAACCTTGGAGGAGACTGAGATCATTCGGCAACAATGAAAGATGCTCTAGATAGACAGAAGAGCTACGTTGAAAAGAGACGTAAAGATCTAGAGTTCTCTATCAGCGATATTGTATTTGTCAAGATCTCTCCATTAAAGAATGTAATTTGATTTAGTAGTAAAGAAAAGTTGGCACCGAGATTCATAGGTCCTTTTTCGATATTAAAAGGGATTGGGAATCTTGCTTATAAAGTCAACTTACCTCAAAAAATGGTAGGAGTGCATAATGTGTTCCATGTTTCTCACTTGCGGAAATTTTTGCACGACTCAGGCGTAATAATTGCACCAGATCAACTAGATGATATCGAGATTAAACCAAAGGCTTCGAGACCTCGTAAGCCTATTCATATCGTCGGACATGATACGAAGCATCTTAGGAGGAAGACGGTGAAGTTGGCATAGGTTCAGTGGAGCGGAAGCGATTGCACTTGGGAGACCAAGGAGAGCGCAAGGATAGCTTTTCCAGAGCTCTTTACTTGGTGAGACTTTCTACTTATCACTTATACTTTCACTTATGATATCATGAAGTATACCCTTGTCTAGTGTCCTACATGCTAGGATAGAATTAGGTGTTAACTTTTACATTCATTGTTGTGTGTGCATGTTTGATGTTTGATAATTACCTATGCTTGTATATAGTTGTTAGGCATGCAGGATAACCTTTTTGATTTTTGTTTGGGATTTCATAAGAAAAATTCCTAAAAGAAGGGGGAATGTAACGACCTGTATTCTACGTATCGGAGGATCATAGAATATTAATATTATTTTTAAATGAGTGTTTGTGCCAAAATTGGTCACAAACCCCGAATATCCTGAAAGCACCAGTGTACGAATACAGATCAGCAATATTCTAACACAAATCTCAGATCCAGACAAAGTAGAGAACAACAATTGAAAAATAACAAACATAAAACACAAGATTTATAGTGGTTCGGCTATCTCCGGCCTACGTCCACTTCGAAAGATAATCTTTTCTTGATGTGCTTGATGATTGCAGTGAATTACAGCAGTAGTATTCGAGTACAACAATGGAGTTTGAGTGCAATCGTGATTTTGGCAGAGTCTGGATGTTATAGGATCAAAAATTCCTTTCCCTGTAGGCTCTAGGGTGCTATTTATAGGCGCTCCATTCAAATATCTGGCTCAAACTTCAGGAGACCTCTTCTGGCACGTGAGCGGGCCCACACGATTGATCCAATGCAATTTCGACTCGATCCGTGATCGATACGAACGTAATTCGTATCGATCAAGATTTTGTCCAATGGAGTCGAAATTTGGCATGATCATTCATTAGCTTATGCGTAGTCTCTTGTGAAAATTTCATAGCATTTGGACCAGCGGTTTGTGAGATATGATCGATGCAAATTCGAGTTTTCGGTGAGCTGTCCTGTTCGAATCGATACATTCGTATCGTTCTGTTCGACTCGATCTCGAGCACGTGTGCGTATGGAGACGTGGCGTGAGATTCTTGGATCGCTCCACCTTTTGTGCCGAACGATCGAGTCTTTCTTGTGCATAGGCCTTGTTCGCATCGATCGGTAGTGACTTGTTCGCATGGATAGCTATGGCGTAATTCGTATTGATCACTTATAAGGGCATGATACACTATTCGCATCGATTGGTCGTGGCTCTGTTCGTATCGATGATTCAAAGGCGCTTCGTATTGATCACCTCGCACGTCATGCTTCGCATCGATCATTCTAATAGGCCAACTGATACGAAACACGATAAGATGGATTGATGCAAAACGTTGCCTGCTGGTGGAATTCGATGGATACAAACTGGAGCGCATTTGCTCGAAACATAGCAGCGTAATTTGATGGATACGAATAAGGCTTCGCTGGACCGAAACGAACAAGATGGATACGAAGTGAGGTGCAATGGTGGATCGATGCGAATTGTCGGAGCTTGATCGATACGAATAAGGTCCTCCTAGATCGATACGAATAGTGTAGCTCCAGATGGGTTCGAACTGATCGATTCGAACACAGTCTTTTGATGGATGCGAATAGATTGGTTCGAACATTATTTTTGCTTAAATTGCACCGATCATACTTTGACCATACGAACTCCGATCGACTTGAAATTTGAAACGTGGGCTCTCACAGCTTTGCTTGTCATGTCTTGTCAATTGTAGCTTGATCCGGACTCGGACAAAATTCATCGATATCCATAGTGAACCTGTGACGTATAATCGATATTTGGGATGAGTAATCATTGATTTTCAATTAATTTCTTAATATCTCAGCTTTGCCAAAAGGTGGGATAACATTGCCCCCCAAAACATGCCTTTTGGTAAAAGGCGTGTTTTGAATAACTTCAAATCAATCCGTGAATTCATGTTTTATCCACAGCTATAGTATTGTCAATCAAGTTTATGGATGTTCGAAGCCGAATATGTATCCATTTCCACTTGTGGAAGTCAGGAGTAAAATTCTGCAGCCTCTCCGGACTATCGATGGTCACCTCGGACCCTTGCCAAGTCCATTCCAGACTCAACGATCGAATAGAAAGATCCTGTTGCGCTCCGGCGTTGCTTCCTATTCCTTACACTCTGGCCCCAGCGAGGGCATATAGCAATGTCTTGGTCTTTCTAGACCGATCATAGCCTCTCCGAGCTCTTACCTGATCCCATCCTGTCACTCTCCGTTGAAGGGGAAACGGCGTCGAGTGAGCCGATCCTGTCGCTCTCTGGCGAAGCGGCAGCACCCCCTACACTCTGGTTCAGTGTCTATGAACATTAAGCGATGTCATGGCCTAAATCCTAGGCCGATCATAGCCTCTCCGGGCTCTTATCAAACCCTGATCCAATCACTCTCCGGTGAATGGGGAACGACGTTAAGTGAGTTGATCCTGTTGCTCTCCGGCGAAGCAACTCACTTCTTGCACTCTAGACCCTGTCTCTCCGGGTAGGGTCATAAAGCGATCAATCTCAAATTAATCATCAATATTCATCCTTTAACTCTCCGGTCAAAGGTTTATTTAATGAAATTCAAGTTCATTTATTAAATTCAAGTTCCAGTGTTCAATCACAAACAAAGGAAAAATCTAAATATTGCCTCTCCGAGCAGAGCGGTCTATTGCCATCTCAGAGCATGCCTGGGGATCTCTCTGGTTCCCGTACATGTGTAAGTGGAATAGCCGTTTTATTTTGAAATCAAATCTAAGAAATTTAAATGATTGACCTAAGTTCAAGTCCTGAACTTGGCCCTTGCCATCATGATCAATTGATGACGAGTCGTGATCCCGATCCAGGGTTAGTTCTGTTGGGTGGAGGCGGTAGTTGCTCAGGTCCTATGGCCACTGTCCGATCTCTGGTGTATTGTGGCAATCTACCACTTCTGACATGTTCTTCCACCTCATCCTTCATATGGCAACATTCATCGGTAGTATGCCCTTCCAGCTCATGGAATAGGCAGTACTTTCCACTTCTACGTTCCCGTTCTATGGGATCTCTCTTGGGTGGTTTTCGATAGGGGAGCTGCCCTGAGTCTCCATGTAGATCCGTCCCAGGCTTGCCGTCAGGTCAGCGTATTGTTGAATCTGGGTTTTCGAAATTTTTTCCATTTGTCAGGACCATCGTATCTGTCGTCTTGCTTTCGCTTCCCTTTGTCTGCTTCGGACAGTTCTTTGGAGGTTCCTTCGCCTTGCACAGCATTGGTTTCTCGCCTCTCGGCGCGTGAATCTTCCAGCCGAATGAATCTTTCAGCTTCATGATAGAATTCTCCAAGGTCTTGTGTGGATCTCTTGCTAAAGAATCCTTAAATTCTGTGCCTTCTGCGACTCCTGCTACCGCCGCCATCAAAATCATTGATGGATCCGGGCGATCTACTGAGGCCACAGTTGCATTGAATCGCAATAGAAAATCTTTTATGGACTCTCCTGTCCCCTGCTTTATCGATGCCAAGGTCATCACACTCTTAGGTCGCGTCATGTGGACCCTAAACTGCCTCATGAAGCATTCCACTAGCTCGCTCCATGTTTTGATTGATCCATTCTCTAGCTGCGTGAACCAAAGCGCAGCCAAATCTGTCAAATATAGAGGGAAACATCGTGCCATCACTTCCTCGGATGCCCCCAGCACTTCCATATGCCTGATATATCTAGTAATATGCATGGTTGGGTCCAATTTCCCGTATGGGTCCAGCACGGGTAACTTGAATTTTGGAGGATTCCTTGCATTTCTGATATTCAGAGTGAACGGACTCCGACTAACTTTCTCTAAGCCTCCGCTTGACAATCCTCCCCTCATTATCCGTCGCACTAATCCAGCCATTCTTTCTTATCCATCCTGGGGTCGTCCCCTCGGCATGCTTATATCCTGCCCCCCAGGTCTCGAAGGGTATTCCGGGTAATATTCCTCGTGTGGCTCATTCATGTTGGCGTTGGCTCTAGCCTGGTGAGCTCCATCTGTGGGTCTTCCAACGTCAGATCCCGAGGGTTTGCCCCAGGTCCTTGTTGATTTCCTTCAGGTTCTTCGTTCTGATCTTGGATCCGATTTCCATTGGTCTCTGTGACTCTAGTTCCTTGTCCTGTGTTTGCAGCCACTATAGTCGGTCCAAGGTTCTGTGCTCCGGCTGCTCTCGTGTACTCAAAGAAGCTTTGCATCATTTCCTGTTGACTCTTCAATAATCTTTCATGAATTGAATCCATCATAGCTTCCATTTCATCCCTAGTGATGTAGATCGAAGCTTGACCTGCTCCAGCTCTAGAGGAGGCTTCTTGGCTTCCCTCTTGTTGGCTCCTTTCTCCTCTCTGCCTTCTTATTGATTATCGCGTCATTGCTTTCCAAATCTGAATTTTTTAAGCTTTCAAATCCAATCTCTAAGCGGTTGAATCCCTGAGTTAGGCCTTCTCAGTGAAAGCACCAAAGTGTTTGTGCCAAAATTGGTCACAAACCCCGAATATCGTGAAAGCACCGGTGTACGAATACAGATCAGCAATATTCTAACACAAATCTCAGATCCAGACAAAGTAGAGAACAATAATTGAAAAATAACAAACATAAAACACAAGATTTATAATGGTTCGGTTATCTCCGGCCTACGTCCACTTCGAAAGATAATCTTTTCTTGATGTGCTTGCTGATTACAGTGAATTACAGCAGTAGTATTCGAGTACAACAATGGAGTTTGAGTGCAATCGTGATTTTGGCAGAGTCTGGATGTTATAGGATCAAAAATTCCTTTCCCTGTAGGCTCTAGGGTGCTATTTATAGGCGCTCCATTCAAATATCTGGCTCAAACTTCAGGAGACCTCTTCTTGCACGTGAGCGGGCCCACACGATTGATCCAATGCAATTTCGACTCGATCCGTGATCGATACGAACGTAATTCGTATCGATCAAGATTTTGTCCAATGGAGTCGAAATTTGGCATGATCATTCATTAGCTTATGCGTAGTCTCGTGTGAAAATTTCATAGCATTTGGACCAGCGGTTTGTGAGATATGATTGATGCAAATTCGAGTTTTCGGTGAGCTGTCCTGTTCGAATCGATACATTCGTATCGTTCTGTTCGACTCGATCTCGAGCACGTGTGCGTATGGAGACGTGGCGTGAGATTCTTGGATCGCTCCACCTTTTGTGCCGAACGATCGAGTCTTCCTTGTGCATAGGCCTTGTTCGCATCGATCGGTAGTGACTTGTTCGCATGGATAGCTATGGCGTAATTCGTATTGATCACTTATAAGAACATGATACACTATTTGCATCGATCAGTCGTTGCTTTGTTCATATCGATGATTCAAAGGTGCTTCGTATTGATTGCCTCACACGTCATGCTTCGCATCGATCATTCTAATAGGCCAACTGATATGAAACATGATAAGATGGATCGATGCGAAACATTGCCTGCTGGTGGAATTCGATGGATACAAACCGAAGCGATTTGCTCGAAATATAGCAGCGTAATTTGATGGATATGAATAAGGCTTCGCTGGACCGATACGAACAAGATGGATACGAAGTGAGGTGCACTGGTGGATCGATGCGAATTGTCGGTGCTTGATCGATACGAATAAGGTCCTCCTAGATCGATACGAATAGTGTAGCTCCAGATGGGTTCGAACTGATCGATTCGAACATGACCTTTTGATGGATGCGATAGATTGATTCGAACATTATTTTTGCTCAAATTGCACCGATCATATCTTGAGCATACGAACTTCGATCGACTTGAAATTTGAAACATGGGCTCTCACAGCTTTGCTTGTCATGTCTTGTCAATTGTAGCTCGTTCCGGACTCGGACAAAATTTATCGATATCCATAGTGAATCTGTGACGTATAATCGATATTTGGGATGAGTAATCATTGATTTTCAATTAATTTCTTAATATCTTGGCTTTGCCAAAAGGTGGGATAACAACGAGGTCATATGATTCTATGATTTTGGAAAATGATAATTAGACATTTCCTTCCTTCAAATTTTTATCGAGCAATTTTGATCCTGAAAATATATGACATGTAGCTTTTGGTAGGACCCAAATTGGGATTTGAAACCACTTCTGTTAGATTGGGATGATGGTTTCTCTTTCCATATAGTGGTTATACTAAGGAAATAGACTTACCATTAGGTAGATATGGTTGTTTGAAGTTTCACTTAATTATAAATTGCTTAATTGGTAACTAGTAAGTTAATGATTAGCCCAAAGCCCTTTTGAGATTAGCATGAGGTTGGGGCTGATGAGACTTCTCTCCATCATTTCACACTTCCCAAAAGTAGAGAGAAGACTTTCATTAACATTCTCTAACCTAAAATTTTATCCTAGTCCCTACTTTAATTAGCCAAAGCGTGTCATTAGAGTAAGATTAGCGAGATTAGCACTTTTGATTGAGGATTTGCTACTAGAGATCGCCTTAGAGCTGCTGTTCATTCTTAGATTCCATGCTTTCTAGGATTTCTTTGGATTTAGGTGAGTTATTTTAAAGCCTATACTTACTAATTAGTCATTATTAGATGTTTAATGATGTTTTTAAATTATTTTCAAACTCTAAAATTTGTTTTAAACCTTCTTTAATCACATATGTAAATTTCAAACGATTTGGAAAAAAATTGCAAAACTAGTGCTCTTATGGATCTCCTTTGTCTTATGGTTCTACCTTTAGATTTAGGCTTCATTTTGATATGTATGTACATATGCTTGTTAGGATATATTGTGTATGATGATCGCTTGAATGAGTAATGTTTATTTTGTTGAAAAGCCGATCAAATGGTGACTTTGTTTTAGGAATTGGCCATGGATCGGTTTGATGTATCGATGATGATCCGTGAAATCCAATTCATCTAAATAGGGTGCGATCAATATAGAGCAATAAGGAAGGCCTCATAAGACTAAGTTCTAAGTTTTAAGTTGTTTGGAGTTTGTTTACTCGAGTTATGGATAGATCGAAGGTGGTTTGAGGCCTTTCGATCGGTGAAAGTTTGCTTCGAGGAGTGCACGAGTTGTGGGATGGATTGCTTCGAGTTCTTGGAGGCTTTCTTAGGTCGTTATCTTGCATGGATTGATCATGTGAAGGGATAGAAGAGAATTAAAAGGCATGGATCAGTAGTACCCATGGATCGGTAGCAATCCAATAGGGATGTCACATGAGCGTACTATACATGTATCAGTAGTACCCATGGATCGGTAGCAATCCAATAGGGATGTCACATGAGCGTACTATACATGAGCGTACTACCCATGGACCACATAGGCATGGATTAGTTATTATTAGCAATCCAATATTGGTCTCATGTTGACGTAGATATATAAACACCCCTTAGTACCTTGATGTATAGTACGCTCATGATTACAATGATGTAGAGTAGCGTATATCTTGCGTACGCGCTAACTTTGTGGATGCCGAGGTAGATCGGGTATGATCCATTATATCATTTGTCTTATTATAATGGTATATTAGTATTTAGAGATTTTTTACCGCTCATGCCAGAGTGTTGTCTGACTCCAGATTTTATGCTTGCTTCCTATTATTTCGTGTACTCTTAAATAAGTAGATTAGAGATAGCTGGACAGAGGATGAGCAGGAGACCACGCTCTCGTATTAGTACATTTATTATGATTTTTTATTATGCTACACAATACCATGGAGTTTGCTAGTTCCTTTATTATTTAAAGATAGTTTTTTTATGAGTTATTATTTGATGTATAACTCTATCACTTATATTGTGTAATGTATGGATCTATTCACTCTTATTTTTGTGATTTATTCAATTGTTACTGCCTTGCCTGTTTTATATTTAAGATGTTTACTATTATATTTTATTCGATGCACCGTTAGAGACATGACAGTTTCTGTGATCTCTTATTTACCTTACAACCTTGACGGTCATCCTACATTGATTGGGCACCGTTATAACGTAGGTTATCACATTATTGGATGCCGGTAGTGTATGGGGGTAGTCATAATAACAAAGGAGATGAATTTTTTATTGAATATTGTTTCACTTCCTATGCTTCAACTTAGACCTAATTGTAGTCGCTGGATGGTTTCCATATTGATTTATCTATAATCAAAGTGGAGTGTTCGCGTAGAAGTTCTGAAGTATTCTCAAGTCAAAAGAACCACATAAAATGGTCATACAAAAATTTCTTATATGACCTTAGTTATTATCAATCAATAGGAAATTCTTGATCGAGCCATTTTGTCGTCATCCAATAATTACAAGTGTGTACCCCTTGGTGCCTCCAACAATAATGAGTAATACACTATCAAACATTTGGAGAAAGTTACATACTCTGATCTCGAAGGATGTACCAATGTCCTTTTCTCAAACCATCGTGACTAGGAATTTTTAAAGCAAAGTATTTTTGACTTATGATTCGACACTCATGGTTACAACATTGGTAACTACAATCATATAATACTTTATTTAAGGATCTCCTATTTATATATTAACTGGTTATTTAATCATTTATTTATATTGCAATATAACATTATATATATATAATAGAAAAAAACACCAAAACAAAACTTTATTTCAAACACGTTTGGTTTCAAATTTAGGATCCATAACAAATTACAAAATTGCCCTTAGGACATGCCCCTTTAATTTTCAATCTCCCACTTGCACTTGGGGTAAATTTTGATCCATAATCCAATACCTTCTCAATCGGTCATCCTAATTAAACAGAGAGTTGCACCTCGATGAGTGGATATATATTATTATATTATATCTACTATATCTCTTCCGCTTTATTCACCCATTTGATAAACTATTTATCATGAGGTAGGCACAGACAATGCATCATATCCTTTAATGAGTTCTTGATTCATTTTGCAATCCCCATTGCATTATTGATGTCACAATGTGTCATTGGACACTCGCTCATGAAAACTATCTTTATGTCATTTATAAATTTGTGTACATATATTTTACTGCAGCACTATTCTAGGCGATGCATTCATCCTACCAAAATTTGCTGCAACTTTTTGTTTGGAACTCTTTCCATCATATGGCCTTAGTTAAAGTTGAAACTTTTAAAATTTTAAGATTGTTTTATTAAACTTGATATTTCCAATGAAGTTTTATCATGAACATCGTTCACAAGAATTTCATTATATCATAAACAATACTTGATATTTTATAAATATCTGAGTACACATCACTTGGTAAATTTAGACTTAATTTCATTTGCCTGTTGTATAAAATACATATAAAAATAAGATTTAGTACACAACATATGAGATGGAACTTTCTTCCAATGCATAAGGTATCTTATATACCTCATTCCGTGAGAAAAATTCTTGTTCGGAATTCGTATTAGAAAATTTTAATGCTAGTATTATGTACTATGTTAAGGTAATCTTAATATCCTAATCCTACTATATTAAATATATATATGGACATTAGCGTCGAATCTTTTATCGTCAACAACCATGCTATGTAACGACTCGGAATTTCACCACTTTGATTCGTGAATATTTAATTAACTTTAAATATTCAAATAATAGGTTTCGTCATTAAAATAAAAATCTTTTAAATAACAAATAATGATGCTGAAATAGTTTATAAAATTTGTTTACAAGAATATTTAGTTCTAAGAAAAATCCAAAATGTGATTGGAATTTGTTTTTTGAATTTTCGACTTTTCGTCGAATAAAAGTTGTCGAAAACATTGTGAACTCTATTGTATAATATAACACATACATTTACAAAAGTTTTAGGATATATTTTGATATATATTTATATACTTAAGTTTATAAAATGTGATGTGTCATTACATGAAAGTTTAAAATAAAATTTAAATAAGGAAAACATGTTTAAAGTGAAGTGAAACATCTAGAAACAAAAAGCACACATGATTTAATTCATGTTGGCATGTGATGAGGTGGAGGGAGCATGTAATTATTGAAAATAAAGGAGGATGAGACAAGGAAGGTGATGTGTCATGTGATTTATGAAGGTTATGTACTTTAGGGGTAGTTTAGTAATTTGTTTAGTTTATTTTATACGAGACTTCGACCGATTAACTCCCACCTAAATTAGGACAATATGGAACAATCGGATACTTCATCTTGTGAACGCACACTGTAGTTCTCCATAGGGACTGACAGTTGTACTTAAAAAATAACAGGCTACCACATCCCTATATTTGAACTCTGCCTAGTGCAGAAACCGCTATTTTTTTGTTCAGACTACAATAACATCTTCATGCTAATTTCGGAATTCGGCGAGACTTCGACCGATTAACTCCTACCTAAATTACGGACAATATGGCATACTCGGATACTCCATCTTGTGAACGCACACTGTAGTTCTCCATGAGGACTGACAGTTGTACTTAGAAAATAACAGGCTACCACATCCCCATATTTGAACTCCGCCTAGTGCAGAAGCCGCTATTTTTTTTTGTTCAGACTGCAATAACTTCTTCATACTAATTCAGAATCCGGTGAGACTTCGACCGATTAACTCCCACCTAAATTACGGACAATATGGAACACTTGGATACTTCATCTTGTGAATGCACACTGTAGTTCTTCAAGGGGACTGACAGTTGTACTTAGAAAATAACAGGCTACCACATCCCCATATTTGAACTCCGCCTAGTGTAGAAGCCGCTATTTTTTTTGTTCAGACTGCAATAACTTCTTCATACTAACTCGGAATCAGGAAAAACTTCGACCGATGAACTCCCACCTAAATTACGGATAATATGGTACACTCGGATACTTCATCTTGTGAACGCACACTGTAGTTCTCCAAGGGGACTGACAGTTTACTTAGATAATAACATGCTACCATATCCCCATATTTGAACTCCGTCTAGTGGAGAAGCCGCTATTTTTTTGTTTAGACTGCAATATTTTCTTCATACTAACTCGAAATCCGGCGAGACTTCGACCGATTAACTCCCACCTAAATTATGGACAATATAGAACACTTGGATACTTTATCTTGTGAATGCACATTGTAGTTCTCCATGGGGACTGACAGTTGTACTTAGAAAATAACAGGCTACCACATCCCAATATTTGAACTCCGCCTAGTGCAGAAGCCGCAACTTTATTTGTTCAGACTGCAATAACTTCTTCATACTAACTTGGCATCTGACAAAACTTCGACCGATGAACTCCCACCTAAATTATGGACAATATGGTACACTTGGATACTTCATCTTCTGAACGCACATTGTAGTTCTGCATGGTGACTAACAGATGTACTTAGAAATTAACAGGCTATATCCCCATTTTTGAACACTATTTCTCTATGAGATGTAAAAGGGTATATTTGGAATTTCAAAAAGCCACCGAGTAAATCTATTCAATGAATTCTCTTTATTAGTAGTAAAGATAAGCAAATTTTCTAATTCTTTTTCTCGTTTCTCGTTTCTAATTTCATCTTCAAAACTTCATTCAAGTTTTTCTCTAAGTTTTCATGGTTTCCAAAGTATTTTCAAAGTTTGAAAAAAAATCATTTCTTTCTGCTTATGATTCATGAAAACCTTAGTTTAAACGCCTTACTTCCTTCCTACACCCTCCACTTCTTCAAAACAAAGCCATACTACCTCAAAACACCCATGGCTGAGCCTATAATGCCTATGGAGAAACTCTCCCTAGCCTATAGGTCCACCAAAAATTCAAACTTTAGTGAAGAGAAGGTAGATCAGGTGTTTGTCTAGGTGAAGTGATAGTTTGACTTAATTTGGTTGCACTTCGGTGAGTAAAATACCACCTTTAAAACTATAGGTTTTTAACTTTAATATTGTTCATTTTGATAGTTGATAATTGCTTATTGTATATGTATTGAAATGAAATGGTTGTTGGCTTAGTTTATGCTTTGAAAAGATGACATCGTGGGGAGTTAGTAAGCGATTTGAAAACTAGTTGAGAAAGTTTTAAGTTAGTGATATAAGTTATGTTCTCTTCATATTATAAATAATACGTGCTCTTGTATATATGTCATACTTATGTTATGTGATGTGTGCTTAGATGAAAATCAATATGACATCATAGCAGTTATCTAAGTTTCCTTATAGCGACTACCACTGTACCGCCACATTTGGAAAATATCACCTTTTTAAAACCTTTTGGTTTATTCTCGAGCTTGGGTTTTGTTTTACAATGTTGGTTAATTTTTTGTGTAATTTTGAGTTTAAAATTGATTTTTAAATTTAATTAATCATTTTAATTAATGAGGATTTAGATTGATTAATTAACTTAATAACGATGAGTTTAAATTTAATTAATTACTTTGTTAATGATATTTTAAATTAATTAATTATTTTATCTAATGATGTTTAAAGTTATATATTCATTTACTAATTATGGATTTAAGCTAATTAATCATTTAACTAATGGTGTTTAAAATTAATTATCCTTTTTTAATATATGATTTTTAAAGTTAATTAATTAGCTTAAATTTAATTAGTCTTTTCTTTAATGATGTTTTAAATTAATTAATTAATCATTTTTAATTAATGATGTTTAATTGTTATTAATTAGTTTAATTAACTATATTTAAAATTTATTAATTGATTTAATTATGGAAGCTTTTGAAAGTGATCAATCCTTTTTAATTAAGGATATTTAAAGTTAATTAATCAAATTAATTAACGAAGTTTAAAGAGAATTAATCATTCTTATTAATGATAGCTAAAGATAATTAATCAATTTAATGAGAATGTTTTAAGTTATTAAATTATTTTTTAAATGGCGTTTTAAGGTTAATGAACCACTTTAAGAAAGTTATTTAAAGTTAATACTTATGTGAAACCCAAGCACGAATTCGGTTTTAATAGTAAATTGATTTGTAAATCAGAGATCTCTTATCTATGCCATTAAGTTAGCCTAATAAGTATGAATGCTTTATAAATGACATCTGTTCAGCAGAATAAATCCCCATTTCTACTATAACTTAATTGAATAGATTATTTGGACATCCATTCAGCAGAATAAATCCTTGTTTTGCTATTATATCGATTTGGACATTTTGTTGTGTGTCACTAAATTCATGTTGGATAAGAGATGTTCTCTTTATGTTTATAGTTGTTATTTTATTTTGTACTTGTATTCAACTTTATGTTATGTACTTCTTATACAAATGGTTATCTATATGTTGTAAAGTTGTTATATACTTTAGCACTTGTGCCCATACTTATGTTGTTTGATATTTGAATAAAAATGTTATCCCCTTTGAAATATCATTGTTAAATTTTGTGCAGTTATTTTACAAATGTAATTAATTATTTAGATAAATATGGTTTAAATTAATTATTTCAATAATTAGGTTTTAAAATTAATTGATTATTTTAATAATAAGGATTTAAAATCAATTAATTATTTTATAATGGTGTTTTAAAATAAATGAATCATTTTGCTAACAATGTTTTAACATTGATTTATCACTTTAATAATAATGTTTTAAATTTAAATAATCATTTTAATAATTATGTTTAAGGGTTAATTAATAGAATAATGTTTTAAAGTTAATTAATCTGTTTAAATAGAGTTATTTTGAAGTAATAATTTAGGATTAAAGTTAATCAATTATTTTAAATAAAGCTGTTTTGAAATAACTAATCGTTGATTTAAAGTTAATTGATCATTTTAAATAATGATATTAAAGCAATAAATTTGAGTTTGAAGTTAATCAATCATTTTTATAAAGTTATTATTCAAATTGTGAAATCTTGCACAAATTTAGCTTTAAAAGTAAAAGTTTTGATTCGATTATGGAAAAGAAGTTTCTATAATCCGATATTACTTATATGGAAAGGATTTAGTCATACTTTTAACACTAAACGTCGAGGCATAGACTCGTTTCTATCTCGAAGGTTAACAATGTCATCAAGGTAATGCCTAGAGGTAACACTAGCTCAACTTGCTCGACTTCATTTTCAATTAAAGGATAGCAATTGGAATCGATGAGTAGTGGTAAGATTATGAAAATTAATTTCCATATACGATCATTTTTAAATTATCCCTGATAGTTGAATTATTAATTGTCGGTTCAACTTTCTTCATTTTGTATCGTCAATCTAAGACGATTTGTTGCTTATTTAAGCTTTTTTATCCTTTGTCGGAAATGACTAAACCCAAAGCGCAAGTGGAAGCCAAGCTATGTGAGGTTGCTCCCATTAGGGTATCTTCATATCTTCTCTAGATTGGATTCGGCGGTATGCTCTATAAGATGTGAAATACTCGAATTCTCGGTAACCATTGGAGGGGTCCGGCTTGGACGTATCCGAGAGCCATTGTAGTTCTCAAGTATATTTCTAGAGGTATACTTTCGGTATGAGGGAAGAACCCTCCTAGTTATTTGTTGGAAATTTTCCCTTTTCTTTCCTTTGATTCCAAATTTATAAATTTATCTCTTTCTTAATTACATTGGGAAGTGTCGAGAGCACTTCGCGATGTTTTTTTATGAGAGGAATCCCGTTCCACATTTGGCGGTGTGGTCTCACATGTTGTTGTTTAACTACACTTATTGTTTAGAGATTTACTCATGCCAGACTTCTTGTCTGACTTGAGTTGTTTGTTTCCTCCAAACTCTCGGGTACTCAATTATAATTGAGTACCGAGAGTAGCAGGTTTCTTTGGAATCGTTGAAGACGATGGTCGAGTAGGAGACTCCTTTATCTATCTAGTTACTAATTTTCGTTGTTATGTGTATATTGTGCGTGTATTTTGTAATAGCAAGTGTAATGGTAAAATGTATAACTGCCTAGTCCGACAATTGAAGTACTTTTGTATAGCTCTGACAACTCAATATAAGGAGTAACCTTTTGTACTATATTATTTTGAATTATATGTAACGATTCTGTTGTGAGGTTTTTCTATTCTTTCATGTTCTGTTCTTTATTTTACCTCATGACAACTTGTCTTTTGGACGCTTGGGCAACTGCACACGAATATCGTAGATGTAATAAGTGTCGTTCCCATGGTTAAGAAAGGTGGGTCGTCACAGGCTATATATTTATTATCTAGGAAATGATTTGATATGTTTTTCAACCTTTCTTCGTTATAGGGGCACACTCCCTTTGCATTTTAACTATGATCAAAAAAAATTATTTTTCAATCAATACACATGTTCCAGTTTTATATGCTTGATTTAATATTACAATTTAATCTCAAATTCATAAGATCTTCATCACTCCACTAATCCCAAGACATCCAATGTTCACATCAATAAAGGTTAATATCTTGTGGGTGACTAAGGAGATCGACATTCAATCTTCATTTCTTGTATTAAGAAAATCACATTTTCTCTTCAATATACGAGACTCGTTATTGGACCATCTAATTTGATATGTCCTTATTTAGCTAGATTAAGTTAGAATTATCCATTTATTTTCGTTTTATTTTCTCTGATCTTATCCAAGTCAATCACATTGCAACTAATTTCAATTGTTGGTCAGTCCCAAATTCCTTTAGGATGGTCCACACAAGATGCTTCATAACTGAATCTTACATGTAGCCGCTTGACTCGAACAATGTTTTTATTCTTGGAACAAAAATTTATTTCCCGGTGGGATTCAATATGCTTCCAAAAGCTTGTATAATTTTCATGATAATAAACTTAGCTTCGAGTTTATGCAATATATGTTCTAAACGTATGTCCAAAAATTTGTACCTTAACCATTTAAGATGTAACCTATTATGTATTATATTATATATACAGAAACTCGATTCTAGATAATATCATATTAACAATCGTATAAACTAATAGATACATAACCTAATAAAGATTTAACTCAACTTTACTCATGTAAATCAAATCACAATTTAATTACTCCTTATACATCATAATATAACAAAGGAGGAGTAATATTTGAGATAAAACCATATTTTAATTTAAGCATTTATTGGAACTCAATATCTGATATACTCACCTTCTTCGATCATATCAAATAGTTTTTAGTTCTTTTGCACATTTTCAATTGTACATCCATGCACACTAGATAGCTTTGAATAGACATATTAAATACATAAGTTTATATCCCATACGTTATAATAATGAAAATGAAGCAGATGGATTTAATTTTTGTATTTCAGACTACGATATCTATGTTAGCCTATCCTGAACATAATGGTTGCTCGGCCCAAACTCATTAAGGTTGACACATTAAGATACTCTATAGTACCAACCAAGGTTGTAGCAACTTGTAAACCTCATAAAAATGTATAAGAATTAATTACTTGGTAATAAGGCTAAAAAAGGAAATTTCACAAATGCCGGAATTTAGCCATGAAAGTTACACCATTGTGTTCGTAGTGATTTGTTTTATCAACTTTCATGTATAATGTTTCACGATCGGAGTTCAAAGGAAAAAGTTATTGATGTTTGAAGTTTTCGAGTTTAAAATAATTCAAACAAGTTTAAATATAAAAATTAAATAACGTTAACATCGAAATTCGAAATATTTTAACATGGATAGAAAGCCTAGGGTTTAAGAAAATGTTAAAGCCAAGTAGTAATAAGGGAACCAAATCAAAATATAATGCAAGCAATTAATCCTCGGTAAAAACAATAAGACTACTCAACCACCTCTCTTGGGCCGACCGATCGCTAGCGGTCGATCGCATAGGAAGGAATTAGTATTTTTAGTTGGAGACATGGTGTTTGTTAAAGTTTTCTCTTTTAGGAAGGTTATGCGATTTAATACATCAGGGAAGTTGGCGTCGAGGTTCATTGGGCCTTTCTCGATCTTGGAAAGGGTGGGGAAACTTGCCTATCGTGTAGATCTTTTAGATAAGTTAGCGGGAGTCCATGACGTCTTTCATATTTCGCACTTGAGTAAATGCCTTTATGGCACCACCACCATAGTAAAGCCTGATTAGTTAGCGGATATTCAGACAGAGCCGATAGCATCTTGTGTCACTATACTGGAGCACGTAACTAGGAACTTTGTAAAAAAGAAATTGAGTTGGCTCAAGTATAATGGGGAGATAAACCAATAGAAAGCACATGGGCAGCTAAAGAGAAAACGAGGACTTCTCATCCTAAGCTTTTCCCTGGTAAAAAATTTCTCTTCAAATTTAGTATTGTATAGGTTTTTAGTTGCATCGTGGTTACTAAATTGGATTTTAGGGGATGGTTGCCATGTTTTCTACTGTTATTTTTGCACTCATATAGAATCCTATGCATATGTAGGATGCTTACAAACATGCCTATATGTCACGATCTTGCATTCATGTCAGGATTGAACTCATCTATAGTATGTTTCATATGATAGAGTTAGGGGTATGCCCTAGGGGCAATTATGTAATTTGTTACATATATATAACTCGTTGAACAATCTTGTTCATAACAAAGGTGTTTCTTTCTATTATATACTTGATATAATGCGGTTATATTAATTAATTAATTTAATTAAAAGTATATTTAATAGAAAATCCATAAATGGCATATTTCGTGATAGAGTTACAAAGTGTTGTAACCATGCGTAATTTATCACAATAAAACAAACATACCATTTTAAATGTTCATAGTCAAGATGCATTGAGACTGGATATCGGTGTATCCGTTGAGACTAGAGTATGTAACGCTCTTCGAATGTTGGGCAATGTATTACTCATGACTGCAAGGGGCACCTAGAGGTTACGTACTGATAGTTATTGGATAACTATGGAACGACTCACTCAATAGTTTTCTGTTGGTTAATATAACTAAGGTCAAACAAAAAATATCGATGTGATTGATTTACACAGTTCTCTCGACTTGAGAATACTATACATCTTCAATGTGAAAGTTCCGCTTTAATTATAGTCAAATTATGGTGCGACGTCCATCAAGTGACTATAGTTGGATCGAGTAGAAGTATTGGAAGTGAAACACTATTCAAGAGAGGATTCATCTCCTCGGTTATATGGGGTTAGTATCGCGGTCAACTTAAGTCAACACAAAGTCAAAATATCTGGCCAGAGTAGTTCGGTTAATAATAATTGTTATTATTGAACCAAGGTCTTTGTGTTTGGATTATAGAGTTGAATATGGATGATATTGGAATTTTGACCATAACCAAATTCAGTAAGTCCAAAGTGATATAGTTTTGAAGCAGAGAATTGGCCTAAATAATTGTCACAAAAGGGTAACGCTTAATAAAGTGAAATTGAATTTTACCAAATTTTAGTAAGCGATAAATTTGGCCATAATGTCACACCACCTGCTAAGTGACCTGTGAACGTTGACATCCGAATAGTTCAATGTTGATCGCTGATCGAATACACCAAAGAGTCACACAACCGAAATAATTAATTCTCTTTAGACCAAATGATTTAATTGATTTATAATTGTTATAAATTAATTAATATTTATGAAATATAATTATGAAATTTTAATATGATCTGAGAAATAAATTTATTGCATATATTTATAATAGTTGTAAATATATTGGTCGATATAAGATATTGATAAGAAATTGAGTTAAATATGATTGTACATATTTAATTTGGATTAAATAGGCTAACAACCCATGAAGTTATGGAGTTGTAGGCGTTGGTTATGGCTAGGGTTAGAGGTGGCTTGAACAAATGGTTAGGGTTTGGAGATGTGTGTGGTTAAGGTCTAGTGGTTTGCTCTCTTATCTTACCATATAAATAAACGGTCTCAAAACCCTAATTTGTCAGAAATATTTCTGTTCATTTTTGAGCCGCTACCCTCTTTCCTCTTTGATGGATGAAACCCACCTCTAAATCAATCCTAAAATTCTCATATTAAATTCAAATCAAAACTAAAAGCTATTTGATAGTAATTGGTCGTAGATTACAGATCAGCAATCTGAAGAATCAAAACATTTCAAAAGAAGGGAATTGATTATTCAAGGTGGACTTTAGGGCATCTCATTTTGGTAACTTTGATTTATTTTATCATATTATTGTGCTTTCATAATTTGTTAATCCTATGAACATATGTGTATAATTAGATTGTTGTTTTGTTAGTTAGGTGAGATTTTTGTACGTATTTATGTTGTCACAATGGAGATTGGATATGTGTATAACAATTAAAGATCTATTACGCGATTATGTTTTAGATCTAAAATTGAACATTAAAATTAATTTTAAGTTTGAATATTTATGTTTATACATATTGATCATATGTGTAAATCTTATATGTTAATCTTTTGTGTTAAATCTTCACACACAATTTGAATTAAGAGATATGTTTTATTATATGTTGTATATATAGATCTAAATATTTGCAAATCTTTTTTTATGTTTATTATGAATTATAAGTGCTGAAATTCTTTTTTATATTTATATATTTTATTAATTTTAATATTTAACGATTATTCTAACCAATAAATTCATATATAATAATAAACGTTTCTTAACTTCAGTTTAATATTTTTTAAAATTCATCCTTCACGTCAGAAGCCTTCAAAAAAATTTCAGATTTTTTGTACTCAAAATAATAATTTAAAATTTTAATTTTATTTCGGACCTGAAAATAATTAATTGAATAAAAATATCATTTGAATTTACAAAATTCTAGAAATTTTTCTTAAGACCCAAAATATATTATAGAAACCTAAGAAAAAGTTTCAAATTTTTATAACTTAATTTTATAGTTTTAATAATTAATTTGATTTTGGGTCTACAATAAATTATAAATTTAAAATATTATTTTAATTGATAAAATTTCAGAAATTTTTCCTAAGGCCAAAAATATGTTTCTAGATTTTCTAAAATTATAAAACTTATAATTGTATCATGTGGTTATTTTATTACAATTTATTATGGCTAAATTTGTTTTATTTTATATATTAAATATATATGTATGTTAAATAATGAAATCTTTGGAATTCCAAATCTAGTATATTTTCTAACTGGTAATTGTAAATGAAAGGAATTTTTGATTTATATATATATATATATATTGTTATTTATGGTTCAATATAAATAAATAAATATTTTCTACAAAATTTTAATGATAAAGTAAATTTTATGCAAACATAAAATAGATATATATAATTTTTCAAAATAATCACATGAAATTCATAGTTATATATTTACGCACATATTTGACAACATAAAATACATACAAAATGAGCTAATGTGTCAATTGCGATGCAAATCTCAACATCTATATAGGGGCATGTTATACCCTGCACGGATTGCTATTTTACACATCCACACACGTATATATGTATATGATACATATATATATATATACAAAAATATATAAACAAAACCAAAATTAAACAAATCTTAAACTACTATTTGTAAATTTAAATAAAATACATGATTTTATTTAAATCAAATTTAGAAAAGTTCTAAATAAATTTAAACTTCATAGGCCTATTAAAGATTCAAAATGGCAAAAAAAAATTGAAATACACCCATTTCTTCCTCTACGGGTTGGCCCAGCTCCAATAATGGTATCGAAGCCCAATAGCTTATGCAGTCTAAACTAGTTATGTTGGGGCTAACTAATTAAGCTTGTGCACTTAGTACGGTGTCTAGAAAGGTGATGTCTAGGATTGGAATTGGGTAATCAAGTACCCTGTCCTACCTGGTTACCTACCTGGCCTGAAAACTGATGTAAGCTCAAAGGTTTCCCCTAATAGAAAATGCCCAATTTGAATAGGGCCTTGGTGTAACGACCCGGATTTTTCGTGGTTCGATTTTGAATATTTAAATGGTTTTAAATATTCAATTTGAATTATAGATTGATTTTGAATATGAAAATTTAGGTTTATTTATTAAATAAATTCAGAATTTAAATATAGCAATTTATCGGATAATTTAATTATTGAAGTTTATAATTGAATATTGGTTAAATTATTGTATCTTGAGTTTTAAGCCCGATAAAAAAAATTATTTAAAGGCTTTTAAAATTTATATTAATAATAATGAAGAAAATAAAAATTTTAAAATTGAATTTAAAAGTGATCTGTTCAATTTTAAAAATAGTTTGTTCAAATTGACATTTAAAATAGTGATCCGGGGCACG
Organism: Allium fistulosum; assembly: GCA_030737815.1. Taxonomy (NCBI): domain Eukaryota; kingdom Viridiplantae; phylum Streptophyta; class Magnoliopsida; order Asparagales; family Amaryllidaceae; genus Allium; species Allium fistulosum. The sequence continues at coordinate 150,496,397 of CM060908.1, forward strand.
GTCTTGAAATTCAACGAAACTAGTTCCATTAGATCCATAATAATGTATTATTATTGAATTTAGAATTTCATAGCTTTTGGAGTTATCATTTGACCATACGGGATATAAACGCATTGAGTTTAATATCGAAAATTCAATATAATAGTTGGGTCTAAAAAGCAATCTTCTCCATACGATCGAATTAGGACTCGAAACCTTTTTCATTGCGTTCGGAATAGGGGTAAAACATTATAAACGCCTGGCGGCATGCCTCGATAGGGGTTCGAGATTTTGAGTTGTGTAAATCGGGACAATTTGAAACTTAAATAATATATATATATATATACATACATATATATATATACATATATATATAACTGACCTGACCATATTTCCATCAGCCCTTTTCTCCTTTTCAAATCACTGTACCATTCTTCCCTCAACATGCTAACATCACGTCTCGGTCCTATTTATCTCGATCAAGTTCGAGCATTTCCTTCATTCCTTTAGTTTTCAAATTCACGAAACACTTAGAAAAAAAAGTAAGAGAAATGGCCGTTGTAAAAATCGCAATACTTATCTGCTTAGAATCGAAGCTGCATATTTCTCCTTTCCTCCTCTCCGTTATTCTATTCAAACAACAAAAACAAAAAAATTGATTCAAACAAAATCAAAGAAAATGAAATCGAAATCGAACTCGATGATTCTCGAGAAGCCTGGGACGGCAAAAGGGGAGAACTGGATCGCGCGCAGGCAATTGGAAGGAGGGGAGGGCGATGGCGAATGCAACATTTGGGTGAAGTTCGTGTACGTGCATACGTGGGGAGTGACGCGAGCCTGGGCGGCGCACTCGCGTACGAGAAGTTGGAGGAGACTCGACAGTCGATTCGCGTTTTAGGGTTGTGGTGAGTTCGACTGTGGATTGAGGGAGGGTCAGAGCTGAGGCAGTTTTAGTCGAAGTCGAACAAGGAGGCACTAGCATTGGTCTCGGCAGTGGGTGTCGCAGAATCTGGGGTGTCACGGTGAGGTCCAGCAAAGGCAAGGTGGATCGGTATTCGAACTGGTCGTGGGTTACGATCGAGTTTCGTGAGCTTAGATCTTCAATGGGTATTAATTTTTAAACTATTATTTAATTTAATTTAATCCTAGTTTAATTTATATAAAAAATTCACTAATCCATATTAAATTTATATAAGGTCAAAAATGAATAAAAATAAGTCGAGAGTGTTGCATAGTTGGGAAATCTAGGCAATGGAATGGTTTTGGAATTGGAACGATTGGCAATTTCAGAGAAAAAAAAGAATAAAGGTGAGTAAATCTCACTCATTCTAAATTTTCTAGATTAAATTATAATAGTGGGAATAAATTATTGAATGTTGGTTGAATTTAATAATTATTATCTGTTGGATGTTATATATATAGTAATATATATATTAGTATTGGAGTGATATTCCCGCAGTTTATAGCGGATGAGACCCTATGCGCCCCACATAATAGCGGATGACCCTATATACCACGATATCCCCCTCGAAGTGGGATTGGTATTTTTATTGTTGTCTTACATCTATGGATGCAGGGAAACAGGTTGGAGGGATCCAACTGGATTCCTCAAATATATTTAGTGTTTTTCATATATATAAAAATATATGATGTAAGTGGATAATCTACTGGATTATTGTGTGTTGTAAATTTTTAAATGTTATAATAGCATGGAAATTAATTTTGGGTATTTTAAATACCATAAATATTATTTTAAATTTTTAAGGAATTAAAAAGAGATTTTTAATATAAAAATTTGTATATCGAAATTTGGATTATTTCAAAGAGATTGGTTTGAATAAGAAATGGTGAATTTTTAATCGTATTAAATAATGCGGGAAAATATTTTAAATAGAGAATTTAAAATAAATTATATAGAGGAATTTTTATAGACTGGATTTTAAAGTGATATTCGGGAGAATATAGAAAGAAATTGAAATCGATACTAAAAGTAGACTGGCAAAAATAAATGGAATTCATAAGAAACTGAATTTATAAAATGGAATTTATAAATGAGAGTGGAACTCAAAGGAGTTACAAAAATTTATAAACGAAGTTTATAAATTAAGGAAAGTGATATCGGATGATAAATTTGGAATATAAATTTACGGGAAGAATTTATATTTGAATATGTGAATAAGGTGAGAGGAAAATAGTGAGTACTATTTTTGAAGTAGAAATGGTTAAGGAGACCGAAATGGAAGTGATGTGATAGAAATCAATAGGGATTATAACTTGGAATTTGGTTATTAAGATTTAAAAAATATTTTTACTAATAAGTTAAGTTTTATTTTAAAAAGGAAGGTTTTATTTATTAAACTAAGTAATTTAAAGTCGGTTAGTATTTAAATACCTCAGAAGTTAATTTTTCAAATGCTTAATATTTATTTAATAAATCCTAAATTTTAAGACCAGTTTTGGAAAAATGATGTTATAAAGAGTATTTCAATATTTTAGATAATTATTTGAACATGCCTTAAAAATAGATTATTATTATTCTTTTAAATACTTATTATTATTATATATATATACCGAGTTTTGAAGTGTTTTAAAATTATTTATAAACCTTCTCGGAAGGCTGGAAATGGGGTTATTTAGTATATGGGGTTACAAGGAAATCCTTAAAATGGAATTTGGAAGAAAAGTAAGGAAATTTCCAGAGTAGTTAAATAAAAGTGAACTTCGAAAATGAAAATAGAATTCATAAAGAAGTACAAAGGGAAATTAAGTTTATAAGCAAGTAAAATTGGTAATATTAAGGAAATTAATTAGAGAATTCTGAAATTTATAGAATTCGTTATAAACTAGTCAAGGAATTTACAAATAAAAATTGTAAATGATTTCAAGAAAAAGAAATAGGAAATAAAAGGAATAATTTCTAAGTGTTGAATATAAATTGAAGTGGGAAAATATTCTAAGTATTGGGAAGGGTTGAAATGTTTCGTTGTAAATATAAGGATTTGAAAATTGTTTTCAAATGTGGAAGAACTGAAAGTAATATCTTATGAAGATATTCTGAAATTTTGGGAAATTCATAATAAGGCCTGATGATTTCTTTTGGATGTTTATTGATAGTTAAATAACCGACTATCAATTCAGGCCAATTTTGTTAATCGTTTCGAAGAGACCGGGATCGGATTTAATTATCCGAAAACCGCTTCGATCCGGTTTGAACGTTACGAATGAATACCGTGAAGATGATGAAGACGATGATTCGGTTTGTCCAGACCCAGGGCAACTTTTATGGACGAATGCTATCAGAACATCGTCATTGAAGGACGATGAGCATTCTAAGAGAAATCGTTCCTTGAAAGGTAACGCTTAGCCTCGAGCCTCATCAACTGGGAATGACTAAAACAGGGGAGATGCAGCAAGGCTAAGTGGGTCGCACCCAAGTAGGGTATGTTATCACCTTTCTAGATGTCCTCGGAAACCTTTATATTATGGATATGGTTGTGCATGGAAGGAGCGCTCGGTGGTAAGGGTGGGAACACCCGGGGTGACACTAGTACAAAACTGGTCATTTGTGTCGGTTGTGTAACCCCTGTTGTGTCGGTTTTACAACCGACTCATATGAAGACGACACAAAAGACATTTTTCTGTTGTGTCGGTTGTACGACCGACACAAATATCAATCATTTGTGTCGGTTGTTATTAAAGAAACGACACAAAACTATGAACAGTTGTGTCGGTCTTTCTAAAAGAACCGACACAAATCAGCTTGTATAGTGAAGCACACCGCCGTTTATTGTGTCGGTCCTTTTAGAAAAACCGACACAACTGTTCATAGTTTTGTATCGGTTCTTTAATAACAACCGACACAAATGATTGATATTTATGTCGGTTATGTTTGTTTGTTCAACCGACACAATTGATATAAAGTTGTATCGGTTCACTTTGAAGTAACAACCGACACAAGTAATATCTGAAGCAAAAAAAAATATTATTACCGTTTAAGATTATAGAAATAGTATGAAATTAAATTTTAATTTTTTATAAACCAACGTTACTATGAACTGATTGAACAAAAAATATAATTATATTATCCATCAACATAATTCATGTTTACAGACCAAAATAGAATATAATCTATCACAAACATAACGTACATAACAAAATACCAACGTACGTTACAAAAGATCAGCGTACACAACCAACTACATCCAATTATACTAGCTAAATTCTCTCGAACCTCGTCTATCTCTTGTTGGTTATAAGAACCGTCTCGTACAAAGTCCTGCAATTAAGAGAATTGTTATACAAAAGACAATAATTAAGTCAGGAATACTCTGCAATATATATAAAAGATCAGTCTGAGAGGAATGTAATTTAAACACAGGTTGAACCATGCATAAGCTGAATATTGGAAACAAATTAAATGATAGCTACAAGGAAATTTATTTCGAGATCCATGTTTTACAGACAGCCCCTACTTCATCACCAACTGTGATATCTCCTCATAACCATCAAACTGCTATCCTCTTTCACAAACACACATCACTTCACTCTCTCCAAAACATTCAAATATACATTTATGGTAATATTATACATTTATGCATAAGCTGAATACTCTGCAATATATAAAAAATTATTTCCTTGTTTACTATTTCCAACTCATCCAAAATCAAGTCGTACTTGTTATTAATAGCATCAGATGTAGTTTTCTCGGTATCTTCTCTCAGTTTTATTTGTAGAGAGTTGTTTTTCAAATGCCTTAGCAGTTCTAGTACACACTGTAACCACATAACACAAACAATGAATTCTATAAGAAAGCATATCAATGCAAATGAACAAATAGTATAGTGAATTCTCACCTTTTAATTGAATCACTGTTAATTTTCTCCAGTGTTTTTATGCTTCATGACTCGTCATAAACTACCTTCTTTAAATTCTCAATCTCTACAGGAGGACCTTTAATATTATCAAATGATTCGGCACTAGACTCAATTTTCTTTAGAAATTTATAAAATTTTCAGCGTGAAAACCCTTTTATGGTTGAATATAAACACATTTCACGTTTTACAAGGAAATACGCATGGCTACTTGCACTGGAACCACTATCCAGACTCAATGATATTGCATATGTTACCCCACTATAGATGATTTGTGGTTAATTTGGGTGATCATCTCAACAGAGTTAATGTCTTGGGAATCTGAGGATAAGCATTGAATAAAAGAGTTGGGACTGAGCTTTTACTAACCCCTATTATTATCAATTATCACCGAATCCTAAGACGATTATCATTGATTCACTGACATTAGCTTCTGATCAAGTTCATGTCATTTTGTGAGCAATAGGAAAACCTATTTAATTTGTTCTAGCATCAAAATGCTAATGTTAAGGCAACAGTAAGTAGCAGCTAAAATTATGGACAGTGGTTGGAAAAATTTATGCCAATAAGAATTTGTAGCAGTGGTTGGAAGAACTTGTAGCAGTAAGATGATTATGGTAATGAAGCTGTTTTTCAGATGGGCAAAAATTTATTTACTGATATGTTATATAGCTGTGATTGAAACAACGGAGGGAGAAGAAGTTGTAGAAGATGAAGATGCAATGGCAGTTGGATTTTTTTCAGGCAGATAGCTGGAACAGTGCAAATAGTTATGTGTGTAAGGCAGTGCACAGTGGGGAGTATGTTGATTGTTGGTGGTTGTGCAGCACTGGTGATTGAGGTGAGTAGTGGGAAATGCATTGGGCTTGGAGTGATGTAACAGTTTTCAGGTTGTTTGTATACAATATGTGAGATGATGTATGGGAGGCAAATTTTGGTGGTATTAGTGTCTGATGGATGTGGGGTTTGGGGCAGTGCACGGAAGATGGGCAGTGTTCTAGTTGAAGCAGTGGCAGTTTTTGAAGTTGTTGAAGTTGATAGATTAGCAGGGGTGTGATGTTGCTGTGGTTAGGGGATGGTGGTGAGGTGGATGGGCAAAATGCAGAGAAGTGGATGTATGCAGGACTGCACATGCTTGGTTTCAGGTGGATAACGGCAGTATGGCAGAGGAGGTTGACGTCTAGAAGAGGTGAATGCTGGAGTCGCTTGAGTTGTATAGTGATGAAGGTGTGAAGGGTAGTGTTGTAGTGTAGTGGTTTGGAGGTAGCGACAAGCAAATAGCGTGTGACCTGTGGATATGGCATAAAAAAACATACCTTAAACTCCTCGGTTTCACAATACTTCTTAAATGTTTCCCATTGTGTTTTTGTAACCCCATCATAACATTCGTATGGCTCTTTATGGTTTGCTGGAGGCTCTCTAGTCTTCGTAATCCAACCACTAACCAATTTTGTTTTGAAACCCTTCCATGCTCCACAAACATTTTTTAACACATTATTTTTCATTTTTTCGTCGATGTGATACTCGGTTTGAGGTAATAAAAAATAAAAAATAAACAACGTCAAAGCAGTAAAAATGAACTTGATAAACAATGAAAGCGGTTCATGACTCCAAACACAAAGGATCCAACTGACAATTTAATAAGCGAACAAATGAATTTATAATACCTTAATGTCTTCCCAGATGGTATCCTTAAGCCCTTGACTAACGCTAGCCAAATTCTTGAAATTGATATCAATTCTAGATCTAGCTGTATCGCCTACGTACGCCTTAAAAGACTTCACCCACTTTCCAGTAGGTTTGCCATTATCACACCACTCAATGAACTTTGGCTCGGATGTTCTGTATTTCTTTCCGGTTGTTGGACCTCTTTGCCTCCTCTTAGATGACGGCTCTGAAGCGGTAGCGGAAGTGTTTTGCTCTTCAGTGTGTTCATACAGTTGCATTTCCATTATTCCTGTATCACAGATGTGCACCCGGAAGTTATAAAATATTTCAACAAACGAATAATATCTTAAATATCACCATGTATATTTTACATGCATTCTATAAGCTCATGATTTAACCACTTAAGCAAAACATACATGGTTGCTTAAATTTCAGAGCAAGCAACCGGCCAATAAATGCACATATCTGAGAAAGCTACACATAACTAGTTCACATTGTAATGAGCAACGAAACACATTTCAATATAAGAAAATGATTTCATATGTTATTTTTTTCATATCAAGCAGACAGCATTGCAATAAATAATTATATGATAGATTCAGGAAGATAAGCTAATGCATATAAATTTCATCATTAAATTGTTATCCGATAGATACTAATGCAAGAAAATAGTGCTAACCTGCTAGTATTGCAAACTTACAAGAAGATTTAGCTTCTGATAGAAATATAATTGAACTAATAGAATCAAAATCATGGAGAATCACAAACTTACACAAAAGTACATCGGTATACACAAATATACGGTTGAAAGCAAATGTACAGTAGAAGAAATTCACCATGTCATATATTATATTCGAATGCATATATAACCAGGGTCATATGCATTAATATGTAAATAAGACTAAAAATATATTCACACCAAATTACAGCATACCAATATAAAGCATTACTAATTGACTGTGTAATATAATGGATCCACTAACAGTCTAAGGTATGTAAGTTATTCTATTTTGTCCTTTTTGTAACATTGAATGCAAGATAATTACTCACTTATTCATCGAGTGTCGCTTTACATTATATATAAATGAAAAGTGTTCAGTTCAAAATTAATGTTACAGTGTGATGGGAATAACAGTTTGATAATTACTCACTTGTACCATATGTTGCTGTTTTGTCCATTAAAGGTTATGATGCAAACAGGGAGTTGTCTCACACAACAGTTAGAATGTGCGAGGACTTCATAAGCCCAAGAGCATTAGATGTAAAAAGCATATTACAAAACATGGTGTAAATTATGCAGGTCTATTGTAGAACAAGTTGCAAGTAGGAGAGATAATTTTCCTCAAAAAAAGGAGGAGAGATAATAAAATTGAAGAAAGTATTTTATAATAAATGGGAATTTGTCTCAAATGTATATCGCTATTTCAAATACATAATTTTTGTAGTAATCGATAAAGAGGTTTGGAAATTTTAAGTAGGAAGCATGAGTGACTACACATTACAATTTGGTTAGAAAATAAAGGAGGAGTGTGTGTGTTCTTTTATATATGCGTAGAACTTTGAATATCTTAGGAAGAATCTTTGGGACAATGTAGAAAAAGATAAATGGAATCTTTGGGACAACCTAGTTGCTCTTGGGTGACTTTAATTGTATAATACACTGGTGAAAAGGTTAGGGGAAATCAAATCCCATTCTACTACGGAACTAGACAATTGTTTAAATAAGAATAGATTGGCTTAAATGAACATCAAAGGGTTTTATTTTTCTTAGTGGCCAGGACCAAAAAGAAATATTCCCACTATAATAGACAGGGTTTTGATTAATCCGAATTGGTAGTAAAAATGAAATGTCAGCAGCACATGGTATCTTCAAGCAAGTTCAAATTACCACTCTTCCATCATAGTGACCACAGCAAGACAACAACAAAATGTAGCAAATTCGTTCAAATATATGAACCACTGTTAGTTGCATGAGGATTACCAAGAAATATTTGACTGGGATTAATAGCAAGATAAAGGTTATGATGCAAACAATACAAATACACAGCATTGGAAATAAGTAACTCAAAAAGTGCTATTCCAGTTAAGCATACCACAAACAATACAAATGCCTCTATGTTACATCCAACTCTTGTGCATGCTAAAGCAACTCAAGCTACTGATCCATCTGAAACTAATAAGCAGGCTGATGAATCTCTCACTGACAATCCTACCTATGACCTATCAAATTCTTATGAAGAAGATCATAATCTTTTAAATAATAACAAATCCAATGCTTTCTTGTTATTGGAAGAAGGGGAAACAAAATCAGAAGATATTGATATGCCACCGTTCAAATTTCTAAATCTTTTGATACTTCACACTTACATAATTCCATTTCCCCAAATGCTGATATAAATGATGTTATAATTCCCAATCCATCTCATGATAATATTATTGGTCTAAATTTGGTTCAAATTCCAATGTTTCCATATGAGAAGCATCCTCTCCTTCCATTACTTGATCCTACATTCCTTTTAACAAACATGAACATTCCTGTACATATCACTTCCACTGGCATTCAGGTTCAAGCATTGCATAGACAACCCAAAGCATAGATATTTTGTTTATGACTTATCCATTTGCAAAAATAAAACTGCACAAACTATATGTCTATGCTTCCTATATCTAATTTTATAGCACCGCTGCACAACATAATTAACCGTACTCAACCATGTCCATTTGAAGGTTTGTGGGAAAAAGCAAATGTGACCAAGTCAAATTCAGTACTTATAAGCGTTTTTTAAACTTCAAACTGAATTACTAATTCAAACTATAATCATAATAACTTCAAGCATCGAACTAGCCCAAAATTGATTTTCCATGAGGTCCACATGTATAATAGTTCTGACCTCAAACAAAGGCCAGTGCAGCTCGGCTTCAGATATGTGCCACCATAGCTAACATGTCAGCATGGCTCGTCACTTGTCAGTCATAACTTCCAAAGAGTTTGCACAAGCAGCATGACAAAATATCACACATCCAAAAAAATAACACTCAAGCTTCTCGTACTGCGACAATCCTAGCTAAGAAACAGAGAACTCGCAGCATCTCCATCGTCCACTGTTTCAAATTCAAATTATTCCTGCCTTAACCAAAATTGTCCCGTCTAAACTAAAATTTATTCCTCCTAAAGAAAATCATCCCGCTTAAGCCCACGTCAGTGATCCATGCATATCAACCAAATTGAACCGATGGAGTAAACGCGGAAGGATCCAACGGCAGATGGATGGTACAAGGAACGACGTCAGCAATCCACGTGACATTCTTGCTGCTATAAAAGGAAAAACACTGTAACAAAAAAAGATCAAACTTTTTATTCATAGAATTATAGTGTCTAATTTTTACTACATCTCCATTAAATTCTATGTTCGTACTAAGAGTGGAAACAAACAAACATGAAATATTTGGACATGTGGACGTTGGATTACTTAACATGTGAATCACTTAATTTTCTATGTCTTTACTTTTTAGAATTTAATTTCTTACACGTATTGTTACATTTGTTTAAATTTGAACTAGATCATCTAGGCAATTTAAGAAATATTTGCGAACCTCTTAATTGTGTAAGAACTCAAACAACAAAATTACTACCTAACGGCAATTTAATTTTCCTTAAATTAGCTAATTCATAGTCACATAAGCATTCAGCAAAGTAATAACTTCAAAAATTAAGTAGGTGTTGTAAGATCGAAAATTTTTACTAACACTATAGCGTTAGAAGGAGGACCAAGGCCTCGTTAAAACTTTTCGAGAATTTCCCTTCAACTCAAAACAACCATCTCTCTACCAAAATTTCATTCAACTACTCCACAAAACACTAGTTCCTCCACTCTCCGCCAGTCAAGGTGGAACATCTGACTGCCAAGACAAAAAACTACAATAACACTACCTCTTCCAAACTTGTAATGAACCCACCACAAAACTCTTCAAATTCTATACTTAAGGCCTTACACCTCTTTACGACTCAAATCCATGAAAGAATGTCTAGGCTGGAAATATTAGTGGCCTAGTATCCACCGCCAAAACTAACCCGCTCCCGTAGCTTCATAGCTCACTGTCGACATTCACTAATTGACCAAACTGTGCAGCTAGCTAATAAAAACGATATTCTCAATGTTGAGAACGGTGATGTCGGCCTTAAGATCACGGGGGAAAAGCTCAAATGAAAAATCCAAGCTTACCTATTGAATCCAAACAGTCAATATAACCCTCTTCTTCTTGCTAAGTGCAGTAAAACAACTGCCGCTTTCTCCAAAATGGGACAAACTCCCAATCAGAAAACAAATAAAAATTGTAAATATAAGAATTAAAGGAGAAAGAGGAGCGCACAATTTTAGAGTGGTTTGGGCAGATTCAATAGCCTACCGACAGTGCAGTATTGATGGAACTAATTTGCAAGGGGCGGTTAATATTGTGCCGTATGTTGAGTCGGATTTGATGAATACTGCTAAGAAGGTTTTGGAGAAAGCCAAGGAGATGTGTATTTCTCAATCGGTATGTATATTATTATAACTTTGATTGTTATCAAGCGAAGGAGGAGTACGGATTTAAACACGAAGGTGCCATTGCAATCCTCCAGACTCCTCAAACTCACAAACAAACAGTCAATCTGCACTTACCGCCATTAGCTTGGTCCAAGGATCATATATACATGCTTAACAAATTTATCATTACCAATTTATGTTTCTAACCATGTAAAACTATTAGAAAAATCAAAGGCAGAGCATACAAAGGGTTTCTATAGAGTATTCATCTATTTATCATATATACTGACTTACCGGAGTATCCTGCTTATTCAGATCCTAGCAAGTTTGCACGAATTGAGATGAACTATCAGAAGTCTTTGATCATTCGCGGGTAGAGAGAACGGCAGTATAATGGGTAGAGAGAAGGAATAAAGTTCGCGGGTAGAGAGAAGAAGAAATAAAATAACGAAGAAGAAAAGAAGAAGACGGGTCGGGTACCTAAATTTTTCGTCTAAAATTTAGCGTTCACGGGAAAAAGATGGGGGCGGCTGAAATGGATTTGGGGGAAAAGTAGTGTGCCTATTGTGTCGGTTTTTGGACAACCGATGCTATTGTATTTAGTTGTGTCGGTTGTTCAAACAACCGACACAAATAGATCTATTGCTTCTCCCCAACTGTGTCGGTTTCTTAAGAACAACATATGCAAATTACATTTTTAACATTTTCTTCTTACCCCATAAGTCAATTGTTTCGGTTGTTAATGAACAACCGACACAAATTACACTATTTGTGTCGGTTTTATGGACAACCGACACAAATGAGGCGAAGCAGCTGATCTGTTTTGTACTAGTGTGATAACATATTCGGTCTATCCAGGTTAGGGGTAGGCCGGTCTTGTGTGTTAGGGGATCCCGATGTGGTCCTTGGTACATTTTTCTACAGGTGTACTGTGGTGGGCGGTACCACAGTCGCCTAATCATTCGACGGAATCCATTCTCCAATAAATGTCGTACGGTTTTGATTGTGCCCAACTATGCTAGAATGTGAGATGCAAGCATTTCAGCTATTTTCTATTTACTTTCTATATACACTATTATAATATCAGATGATTTTGATAAAAAATTGTTTTGATTATCGTAAGATAAAAACCTGTTGTGTTTATTTGTGACGTGGTCTTACGAGATACCTTAGTTTTCAAAGGATTTTGGAAAGTTAATAATTCAAATTGAGTGTGTTTTTCTCATGCTGGTTTTCCAGACTGACTTGGGTGTTATTTTATTATAATGCTCGGGTCAGACCAAGTGTTACAGATTCAGGTTAAAATGCTATGGAGCTCAGGAGACGAGTTGGAGGAGTTCAGACGTATATCACGTACTTGGTTATTTCCGTTGTGTGAGTTATGTATATCAGGACAAGTTATTAAACTGTCCAGATTGATGTTTTGATTGTTGTACTTTGATAATATTATGTATATTAATAGTACAGTTCTTGTATTTAAAATCTGTTATTATATATTATATTTTATTCCACTGCGATTGTGAGATTTTGTGTTGTTGTTTCTTTATTTTTCGTCTACTTTTTCTTCTTCACCCCTAATGAACTGGTATTTCCGGCACTCGACTGCTCGGCATTTTATATTATGGATGTATTAATGTTGATTTTCGAGGGTCGAAAATCCCCATCTGTTACATTTTATATTAGAGCTGAAGGTTAAGCGAGAACCTTGGCTTTGGTGGGGATTACTCATTAGAGATAGGGTCAGTAGAAACACTAGAATGAGTTTGAGTGTATTAATAGATATAAGCGCGTATTTGTTAGTGGATATAAATTATTTTATATTGTGTTGACTTATCGGTTGAGTGTTTATAAATTCTGGTCGGTACAGTCTAGACAACTATATCGATAGGGATTTCTAAACCCTTAAACTAGGCAAACTGACACAGTCTTATTTTAAAGAGTGGGTAAATGAAATAATTTTACCCAAACCATATTTTGATATAAAAGAAATAATTTTCTGAAATTATTATATATAGTTGGAGTGTTTGGATGATAATATTATAATCAAATAAGATTATAAAATTGAAAATGGTTTATATAACCAAATGAAAATTTGTATAAGTATAAATTATATGAATGGATTATAATTAAAATTGGATTTAAAATGGAATCTGGAAATTTAAATCCCGGAGATTTTTGGAAATGTTTTCCAAAGCATTTTGAGAAAAAAATAATAGTAATATTATTTTGGAAATATTTTTGAAAGAAAATTGTTTTAAATGGATTTTTTTGGAAGTGATATAGCACTGAACTCACTTCAATCGCTGGAAAATAATTCTGAAGATGACGGCCACATCATCAGTATTAATTTTGGGGTTTCTAAGTGACTGGTTGCTATCAAAATAATTGATTTGAAGATTTTGTTGGAAAAACAAACGTTGTTTAGAAATTCCAAGGTAATTCGTTTTGGGATAAAAACCAGGGTTGGTTTAAATTTAGAAAGTGTGATTTGGCATATTTGTGATTTCAAAATGATTTGAAATAAATACCGGGTTTTTAAATTCCAGAATCCTTAATTAAAATGTTTTAGAAGGCATTAGGAAATAAGTATGAACTTATGAAATTGAGAATAATTTTAAAGAAGAGAGAAAGGTGTGGAATTTGAATTCGGAATTAAATTTTAACTTGAGAAAGTGAAAATAAATGAAACTAAACTTAAGCGAAGTAATTAGAATATATAATGAAGTTGAATGAATTCAAGATAAAATGGTTTGGGGTGAAATTAATTTAAGTATGAATAACTTGAATATGGTTTTGAAATGTTGGTCAAAAGGAATTGAAATTTAAATTAAAAGGTGAATTGGATTTGAGTTATATGGAACTAAATTAAAATATGTAAATGAGAATTATAAAGTGTCTATATTACTATAAGTTATAAAATTTGAATTGGATTAGAAATAATATCGAATTGAAGTAAATATAAATTTTGAATTGTGGAATATTATAAAAAAAACATATGGCATTAATCTTGAATGAAATAAAAATTTGAGTGAAAATCTGAAATTGTGAATAAATAAATTGGAATAGCTTATAAAAATTGAAATAAATTTAACAAAAATATATTTAGGCTATAAATAGATGTATAGTCTCAAGTTAAAAATAAAATGGGAATATACTCGAGTATA